>OV702283.1:226018381-227268381 GCA_916181665.1 Avena sativa | reverse complement strand
GTGGCCCTGAGTTGTAAAAGACTATGTTTTATCTCTGGAATGGATGTAATAAATGACCTTTATATCTGTGTACTTCATCTTAAACTATGGATGCTAGCAATGATCCAGGGACTAGCATTGCAATCACAGGGATCCTTTTTCCTTTACAAAGGAGGGATCTTACATGATCGGGTGTGTTAGATTCTGCGAGTGTATACAACGTGAGCAAGCCAGATTTGCTCATGCGGAAACTAAGGTTTGATCTTGACGAGCCTAGCATGTACAGACATGGTCTGGGAACACGGATCACCGAAAGGTAAAGCATTAGTCATATAGTAGATATGATGAACATGTTGATTGTTCGCCATTGAAGCTACATCAACTCTCATGATGATCGGTTTTGATGTGGTGGATTTGGTTCGTGTGATCACTAAAACAATTTGAGGGATATTGTTTTGAGTGGGAGTTCACCTAGATTAATTTAACTATTAATTAGAACTCAATTTGTCATAAACTTAGTCTAAACTATTGCAAATATGTTGTAGATCAATGGCGGCCCCAACATCAATTTTAATGCGTTCCTAGAGAAAGAAAAGTTGAAAAACAATGGAAGCAGCTTCGCAGATTGGTTCTGCAATTTGAGGATTGTCCTCAATGCTGGTAATTTGACCTATGTGCTGGATGCACTACTGGGTGACCCGCCTGCAGCTAGTGATACCGATGAAGTAAATAATGTTTACCTCACTCGGAAGAATCAATACTCCACAGTTTAGTGTGCTATCTTGTATGGTTTGGAATCGGAGCTTCAGAAAAGGTTTCAGAACCATGACACACATGATATTGTCCGTGAACTCAAAATGATATTTGAGGCTCACGCGACAGTTGAGAGTTATGAGGCTTCTGAAAAGTTCTTTAACTGCAAGATGGAAGAGGGCAGCTCCGTCAGTGAGCATGTGCTTAAGATGTCTGGGGACGCAAACAAACTCCAAAGTTTGGGTATAGTGATTCCTAATTCTTTGGGGATTCACCGTGTCCTCCAATCACTACCACCAAGTTACAAGAACTTTGTGATGAACTACAATATGCAAAACATGGACAAGACGTTGCCAGAACTCTTCTCCATGTTGAAATCTACAGAAGTCGAGATCAAGAAAGAGCACGAAGTGTTGTTGGTCAATAAGACCACCAAATTCAAGAAACAAGTCCAGTCTAAGAAAAAAGGAAACTTCAAGAAGGGCGGTAAGAAAGTTACCAAGGCTGGGCCTAAGCCTGATATTGAGTGTTTTTACTGTAAGGGAGAGGGTCACTGGAAGCGGAATTGCCCAAAGTACTTGGCGGATTTGAAGAACGGCAACATCAAGAAGAAAGGTATATCCGATATACATGTTATTGATGTGTATCTCACTAGTACTCGTAGTAGTGCCTAGGTATTTGATACTGGTTCGGTTACTTATATTTGTAACTCGAAACAGGTGCTACAGAATAAACGGAAGCTAGCGAAGAACAAGGTGACGATGCGCGTTGGAAATGGATCAAAGGTTGATGTGATCGCGGTCGGCACGCTACCTCTTCATCTACCATCGGGATTAGTTTTACACTTAAATAATTGTTATTTGGTGCCTGCGTTGAGCATGAACATTATATCTGGATCATGTTTATTGCGAGACGGTTACTTGTTTATGTCTGAGAATAATGGTTGTTCGATTTATATGAGTAATATGTTTTATGCGCATGCACCTTTGATAGATGGTCTATTCTTATTGAATCTCGATAGTGGAAGTACACATATTAATAACATTGAAGCTAAACGTTTGAAATTGAGCGATAACTCGAGCAATATGTGGCACTGTCGTCTTGGTCATATTGGAGTGAAGCGTATGAAGAAACTCCATTCCGATGGACTTCTTGAATCACTTGATTTTCGAATCACTTGAAAGATGCGAAGCATGTCTGATGGGTAAAATGACTAAGACTCCATTTTCTAGTATGATGGAGCAAGCTACGGACTTATTGGAAATCATACATACCGATGTGTGTGGTCCAATGAGTGTAGCATTGCGCGGTGGTTATCGTTATGTTCTTACCTTCACGGATGACTTGAGTAGATATGGGTATATCTATTTCATGAAACATAAGTCTGAAACTTTCGAGAAGTTTAAGGAATTTCAAAGTGAGGTAGAGAATCAACATAACAAGAAGATTAAATTTCTACGATCTGAATGTGGAGGTGAATATCTAAGTTACGAGTTTGGCGAGCATTTGAAGAAATGCGGAATACTTTCACAATTGACACAGCCGGGAACACCACAGCGTAATGGTGTGTCCGAACATCGTAATCGAACTCTCTTAGATATGGTTCGTTCTATGATGTCACTTACAGATTTACTGCTACCATTTTGGGGTTATGCATTAGAAACAGCCGCATTCACTTTAAATAGGGCACCATCTAAATCCGTTGAAACGACATCGTATGAATTATGGTTTGGGAAGAAACCTAAATTTTCGTTCCTTAAAGTTTGGGGTTGCGAAGCCTATGTAAAGAAGTTACATCCGGACAAGCTTGAACCCATAGCGGAAAAATGCGTCTTCATAGGATACCCGAAGGAAACTATTGGGTACCTTCTATCATAGATCCGAGGGAAAAATCTTTGTTGCCAAGAATGGATCCTTTCTAGAGAAGGAGTTTCTCTCGAAAGAAGTGACTGGAAGGAAAGTAGAACTCGGCGAGGTTGTTGAACATTCTCTCGAACTTGCGAGTAGCGCAGCACCGGAAGTAGTTCCTATGGCGCCTACACCAATAAGAGAGGAAGCTAATGATGATGATCATGAAACTTCGGTTGAAGTTACTACAGAACCTCGCAGGTCAACGAGAAATCGTACCACTCCTGATTGGTGTGACCCCATTATGAGTGTCATGTTGGTGGACAACACCGATGACCCTGCGACATATGAGGAAGCGATAATGAGCCTAGATTCCAATAAATGGCAAGAAGCCATGAAATCCGAGATTGGATCCATGTACGAAAACCAAGTATGGACTTTGGTGGACTTACCGGATGGTCGGAAGGATGTCGAGAACAAATGGATTTTCAAGAAGAAAACAGATGCTGATGGTAATATTACTGTCTATAAAGCTCGACTTGTTGCAAAAGGGTTTTGACAAATTCAAGGAGTTGACTACGATGAGACTTTCTCACCACTAGCGAAGCTAAAGTCTGTGAGGATTATGTTAGCGATCGCTGCATATTATGATTATGAGATATGGCAGATGGATGTCAAAACGGCGTTCCTCAATGGAGACATTGATGAAGAGTTGTATATGATGAAACACAAGGTTTTGTCGATCCTAAAGATGCTAACAAGGTATGCAAACTTCAACGGTCCATATATGGATTGAAGCAAGCATCCCGAAGTTGGAATCAACGTTTTGATAAGGTAATCAAAAGTTTTGGTTTTATACAAACTTATGGAGAAGCTTGTATTTACAAGAAAGTGAGTGGGAGCTCTGTAGCATTCTTAATACTATATGTAGATGACATATTGTTGATTGGGAATCATGTAGACCTTCTTAATAGTGTCAAAGTTTATTTGAATAATAGTTTTCAATGAAAGATCTTGGCGAAGTAGCTTACATATTAGGAATAAAGATTTATAGAGATAGATCGAGATGCCTAATATCATTGTCGCAGAGTACATATTTGGACAAAGTTCTAAAGAGGTTTGGAATGGAAGATAGCAAGAAAGGGTTCTTTCCCATGTTGCCCAATACGACCTTGAGTAAAACTCAAAGTCCAGCAACGGCAGAAGATAGAGAAAGTATGAGTAAGACTCCCTATGCCTCAGCCATAGGATCTCTAATGTATGCCATGCTATGTACTAGACCCGACATTGCATATGCTGTTAGTTTGACTAGCAGATATCAAAGTGATCCAGGAGTGTATCATTGGAAACCGGTCAAAAACATCCTTAAGTACTTGAGAAGAACTAAGGATATGGTTCTTTCTTATGGAGGTGATGAACAGCTCGTTGTTAATGGTTACACTGATGCTAGTTGGAACACCGATCCGGATGATTCTAAATCTCAATCTGGATACGTATTTACTTTGAATGGTGCAGCAGTTAGCTGGAGGAGTGCAAAGCAAAGCATTGTGGCGAGATCTTCAACTGAATCGGAATACATAGCTGCTTTGGAGGCTTCACAAGAAGCAATAAGGATGAAGGAGTTCATTACAGAGCTTGGTGTGGTTCCAAGTGCGCTGGACCCAATGTATATCTATTGTGATAACATGGGCGCCATAGCCAATGCGCAAGAACCAAGGTCACACAAGAAGTTGAAGCACATCAAGCTACGTTTTCACGCTATTCGAAAACATGTCCAAGATGGTGACATAAAGATTTGCAAAGTACACACAGATCTGAATGTGGCGGATCCGTTGACTAAACCTCTCCCGAGGGCAAAACATGACCAACACCAAACTAACATGGGTATTCAGTATATTACCATGTAATCTAGATTAGTTGACTCTAGTGCAAGTGGGAGACTGTTGGGGATATGCCCTAGAGGCAACAATAAATGTAGTTATTATTATATCTTTGGGTTTATGATAAATGTTTACATTCATGCTATAATAGTATTAACCGGAAACATTAATACTTGTGTGATTTGTAAACTAAATTAGAGTCCTTGGTAAAGCCTCTTTATAATACTAGCTTGTTGGTTAATAGATGATCGTGGTTTCCCGATCATGAACATTGATATGTTGTTAACAACAAGATCATATCATTAGGATAATGGTATGATGGACATACTCCTATAGATAAGCGTAGCATAAAGATCAAGTCATTTTAATAGTTCAATTGCTATAAGCTTTCTGATACATAGTAACCTAATTCCTTCAACCATGAGATCATGCTAATCACCATCACCGGAAGGATGCTTTGATGACATCAAACACCACACCGTAACTGGGTGGTTATAAAGGTGGCATTGAGTGTTCGGAAAGTATGGGTCGAGGCACATGGATCAAGAGTGGGATTTGTCCATCCATATGACGGATAGATATACTCTGGGCCCTCTCGGTGGAATGTCATCCAATTAGCTTGCAAGCATGTTACTGGCTCACAAGGGATCACATATCACGGGAACAAGAAAAGAGCACTTATCAGTAACGAGGTTGAACTAGGTATGCAGAGATACCGACGATCAAAACCTCGGATAAGTAAACTATCATGAGACAAAGGGAAATTGGTATCGTATGTAAGTGGTTCATTCGATCGCAAAGTAATCATAGAAATATGTGGGTGCCATATGAATTTTTAGATTCCTCTATTGGTTATTGATCGGAGAAGTGTCTCGGTCATGTCCGCATAATTCACGAACCATAGGGAGACACACTTAAGGATTCGATGTTGTTGAGTAGTTATGGAATGATGAGTAAGAGACCGAATGTTGTTCGGAGTCTCGGATGGGATCCGGGATATCACAAGGAGATCCGGAATGGTCCGGAGAATAAGATTCATATAAGGAAAGTCCTGTTTCGGAGTTCGGAAATGATTCCAGTGTTTTCACCAGGAATGTTCTAGAAGGGTCTGGAAGGTCCGGCACTCCGGAGGGGAAGAGTACATGAATGTGTCATAATAATGTGGAATGGTTGCATCATGTACTAGGTCACTTGGCTGTGCAATATGGAGAGAGAAATCAAATCCAAGTTTGAAAGTCAAACGCCAATTTGAAAAAGTCAAATCCAAAGTTTTGCTTGGTGAAGGGAGAGTAGGAAACCTACTTGGGGAGGAAGTCCAACTCCCTCCACCCGCCGGCCATGAGGAGGAGTTGGAGGAGGACTCCCTCCTCCCAAACCACCCCCTCCCACCTATATAAGGAGGGGTAGGGCGCCCCTCTACCTCTCACACCTCAAACCCTAGGTCCAGGCGCCGACACCACCTCCAAGTGTTGCCGTCGCCTAGGGTTCCTCCCAAGTCGCCGACTTGGGGCTTCCCCAAGCCCTAGCCGCCGGCCACACCCTCCCCTTGGTGCCCTCTAAACCCTAGATCACCAAGGCCTCTCTCATACTCCACCATCCTCGCTCCGGCTTAAGGCAAAGCCCTGCAAGATCTCCCCTCTACTTCCGACACCACGCCGTCGTGGTACTGGAATCGCGAGGAGAGTGTTACAACCTCCGCTGCCTGCTGGAACAAGGGATAGGAAGGTCTTCATCGAGTACTGAATGTGTGACCGACTACTGAAGCGCTGTTGGAACGCAGCGCCGGAAGGATCGTCTACGCGATCTTGAGATCGGCAAGTGTATGACTACATCACCCACGAGAATCTGCTCTCGTTAACCGCTTTGGAATCTTCGAGGGTGAGTTCCTCTATCGACTCGTTGCTACAATCTAGTAGATAGATCTTGGCTTGTTTGTGTGCATGCGGTTGAATTTTTTTGTTTTCCATGCTACGAACCCCTACAGGGGGTGGCCTCTATTTATACACCGGCGAGAGGGGCGGCGCGGCATGGTCAGAGCTCGTCGGTGACAACGGTGCAGTGAGCTAACGGCATGGCGAAGGGCATAGGCCGGTGCGGTGTCTCTTGGCGATCATCACGGGCTTAATGGCGTGGCACGGGGCGGTCGAGAACGGTTGGAACGGGTCGATGCTCTGCGCGGCACCGACGGCGTTTTTGATGACGCATAGGTGCTACTGGTCGTGCGGCGGTGAACGGGCATGTCTGGGGGGTAGCTGGTGTCACGGTGAGTGCAGGCACGCACGATGAGGGCGTGGCACGACGTGTGTCGGCTGCGGCTCTCTGGCGCGCTCTCGGCATGGCAGAGAGGAAATGGGTGCGACTGTTTTCAGTGGTCCAGGGCCTGGCTATGCTCGAGGGTTGGATAGGGGGTGGCGGTGGACGGTGGGCTGCCTCCTGGACATCGTGGACGGGCACGGCGCTGCCTCCTATATGCTAGCCATGGTCGGCCGGTGATGGTGGCTTCGGGTGGCGTGGCACTGTTGCAATGGGTAGAGCGCTAGCTTGTTCAATGCAGTGGTTGTCACTTGGGGATACAAGTGGAGAGAATTGGGTGCAATGGGGGAACAAAGCATTAATCAAGAACAGTGATAGTTACGTTGTGATTACTGTGCTCACCAAGTGTTTGATGAAATGGCCGCCTGAAGTTTGAATTTGAATTTTTTGCTGAATTTGTGTGAGTGCTCTGGTTACATGCTTGGTAGTCTTTGGTTGCTTGGGTTTGTCAAGGTGAACTTGTTCGGTTGGGTTTTGAGAAATGGTGATCTTAGTACCTATTAAGGATTCAATTTTGAATTGTCATTTGAATAGATTTGAAATCTGTTTCTATTGGTTTGTAAAGTGGGCTTGGGTTCACTTTTGCTTGGTCTAGCAAGGGGTGAAAAGAATTGGGTTTGTTGTTGTTAGGAATCTTGGACTAGGAACACTCAAAGTGGTCTAGTGGTTAACTTTGGTCAAAATGACCATTTGCTTATATCTCTTATATTTGATTTTCTCTTCATTTGATTCTGCTTGGAAATGATCTAGATGGTGTTGTTTCGTCTTTAAACCAATCCTTAGCATTCATAGAAATCAAACATGGCAATATCAATCATTCATGCATTCATCACACACACATGCATTCATATTAATTTTAATAACAAAAGTTTTTGTTAACCCTAAACTTGGGTGATTAGAACTTGATAATCTTGTTTAATATTTTTGGGGTGTTACAAACCTTCCATTCCTAAACAAAATCTCGCCCCGAGATTTAAGAGAAAGAAAAATAGGAACTAAAAAGATCCGGAAACTCAGTCCTAATGTAATATTCTCGCTCCCAAGTAGCTTCTTCTTCAGTATGGTTACTCCACTAGATCTTGAGAAACTTGATACTCCGGGTTCTGGTGGTTCTGAAGGCTTCTTCCAAAATACGAATGTGTACTTCGCGATAAGTTAGGTTATTTTTTAGCTCTATGGTCCTGTGATCAATATTCTTGAAAACTTCGGTCTTCTCTGGGACTTCTAGGCATTTGCGAAGTAATGAGATATGAAACACATTATGCACGGCTAACATTTCCTCTGGCAGTTCTAGTTGATATGATACTTCTCCCTAGTGATTCAAAATCTTGAAGGGTCCAATATATCTGGGGGAAGCTTTCCTTTGATTTGGAAATGTTGCATTCCTTTCAAGGGTGATACTTTCAGATACACGAAATCTCCGATATTGAAGGCTAGGTCTCGACGTCTTTTGTCGGCATAACTCTTCTGTCTGGATTGGGCGGTCTTAAGGTGCTCACGGATCTTGTGAATTTTCTCTTCGGCTTCTCGTAGGATGTCGGGTCCAAAAATCTGACTCTCTCCTACTTCCGACCAATTCAGTGCGGTATGACACTTCCTTCCATACATAAATTCAAAGGGGGCCATTTGCAAACTGGCTTGATAACTATTGTTGTATGAGAATTCTGCGAAAGGCAGACAGTCCTCCCATTTATATCCATATTACAACACACAAGCTCTCAACATATCTTCGAGTATCTGGTTTACTCGCTCCGTTTGTCCATCAGTCTGAGGGGTCTGGTTCCCAATCCTTATTGGACTTTCTTCCAAAACCTCGAGGTAAACTTAGTTCCTCGATCTGACACAATGTTCTTCGGGACACCATGCAAACTGACTATTCTAGCAATGTACAATTCTGCTAGCTTCGAACTCTGATAAGTGGTCTTGACCGGTAAGAAATGAGCGACTTTGGATAGTCTATCCACTATGACCCAGATAGAGTCATTTCCCCTACTAGATGTAGGCAAACCGGTGATAAAATCCATTCCTACAAAATCCCATTTCCATTCCGGAATCTACAAAGGTTGCAAAAGTCCTGCGGGTCTCTAATGTCTTGCTTTGACTCCCTGACAGATCACATTTGGCTATGTAGCTTCCGATTTATCTCTTTATCTTATGCCACCAAAATTGCTCCTTCAAATCCTGATACATCTTGGTTCCTCCGGGGTGGATAGAATAAATAGTATCATGGGCTTGTTGCAAAATATCTTGCTTCAACTCTGAATCTGCTGGCACACAGATACGTCCTTTGTACCACAAAACTCCTTCTTCATCTTCGGTGAATCCGGGAACCTTCCCTGTACCGATACGATGTTTGATTCCGCTGATACTAGCATTTCCTTTCTACGTCTCCTTGATCTGACTGATCAAAGTGGATTGAAGTTCTATTCTAGCCAAAAATCCTTCACTAACTAGTTCCATTCTGATATCTTCCAACTCCTTGTGCAAACTTGGTTGCTCCTTCAGAATCATGGTGTTCAATCGACACGGCAATCTGCTAAGAGCATTTGCTACGACATTGTGTTTGCCGGGGTGATAGTGAATGTCAAGGTCATAGTCCTTGATTAACTCTATCCATCTCCTTTGCCTCATATTTAGTTCCTTCTGGGTCAAAATATACTTCAGACTCTTGTGATCTAAATAAATATAACAGCGGTTACCCATGAGGTAATGCCGCCATGTCTTCAAGGCTAAAACTATGGCTGCTAGTTCAAGGTCATGGGTAGGGTAATTCTGCTCATGTTGCTTCAGCTGTCGGGAAAAATAGGATATGACTTTGCCTTCTTGCATTAACACACATCTGAGACCAACCTTGGATGCATCACAATACACATCAAAAGACTTCGTGATATCCGGCATAATGAAGATTGGGGCTGAAATCAATCTCTTCTTACGCTCTTGAAAACTTGCTTCACATTTCTCCATCCATTGAAACTTCTTATCTTTCTTTAGCAATTGGGTCATGGGTATTGTGATGCTCGAAAATCCTTCTACGAACTTGCGGTAATATCCCGCTAATCCGAGAAATGCACGAACTTGGGTTTGAGTTGTTGGGGCTTGCCATTCTTCAACATCCTTAACCTTGGCAGGGTCGACAGGAATTCCTCCTACCGACACGATATGTCCAAGGAATCCTACTTCCTTTAACCAGAACTCACATTTGCTAAACTTGGCATACAACTGATGCTCTCCGAGGGTTTCAAGGATGGTCCTTAGATGTAGCGCATGTTCTTCTGATTTGGAATAGATCAGAATATCGTCGATAAACACAGCGACTAACTTATCCAGGAAGTTCATAAAAATCGTGTTCATGAGGTTCATGAAATAAGCGGGGGCATTGGTTAATCCAAAAGACATGACATTGTACTCATACAATCCATATCTGGTGGTAAAGGCAGTCTTTGGAATATCGTCCGAGCGAATCTTGAGTTGATGATAACCAGTTCTAAGATCAATCTTAGAAAACACTTTGGCACTAGTCAACTGGTCAAACAGATCTTCTATCTTCGGTAGTGGGTACTTGTTCTTAATGGTGACATCATTCAGCATCCGATAAACTGTTACCTCCATCTTTCTTATCCACAAACAAAACATGTGATCTCCATGGCGACGCACTTGGTTGAATCAGACCTATCTCCAGCATAGCATCCAGGTTCTTCTTTTGCTCCACTAATTCAGATGGGTTCATACTATAAGGTCTCTAAGCTATGGGTCTAGTGTCAGGGATTAGTTCAATGATAAACTCGATATCCCAATCTGGGGGCATACCGGGCAATACATCTGGGAATACGTCGGGGTATTTATAGACTACTCTGACTTGGTCAATGGTTGGTTGGGCTAGACTCTTGTTGCACTTAAATTGACACGGCAAGGTTTCATATACATGCTCTACTAATACTCCAGTGGTACTAGTCATGGTTATGGCTTTCTTGGCACAATCGATTAATCCTTTATGTTTCGATATCCAATCCATTCCTAGTACTACTTCCAAACCTTTGGTTCCAAGCACTATTAGATTTGCATAAAAAACTATTCCATGGATTCTGATAGGTACGGCCTTGCAAATTTGTCTAGCTTTGGTGGTTGAACCAGGTATTTGAACTATCATAACATGCTTCATATTTTTTGGTTGAATCTTAATAGTGCATGCAAACTCTTCTGTAACAAACGAGTGCGATGCTCCAGAATCAAACAACACTCTTGCAAGTACTAAGTTAACAGAAAACATACCCAACACGACATCTGGAGCTTCCTGAGCTTCTTCAGCATTCATGTGAAACAGACGGCCGTTGCGGTTGAGTGAGTTCCCTAGTGCAAATCTCCTTCCAGGCTGAACACGGCGCTGCTGCTAAGCTGGTGCGTTCACATTGGGGGCTACTGCAAGCTTCTTGGGGAACTCATTGGAGTAGTGACCCTTGACTCCGCATTCAAAACAAGTAAGCTGAGACTTGTCTTTTCCTGCAACAGGCACGACATTGCTTCTAGTCATTGGGGAAGTATTGGTGTTGTTGGAGTTGTTGTTGTTGAACTTGGGTGGTGCATGGTTGAACTTGTTGGAGTTGTCAGGGTTGTAGTTGTGATTTCCTCCAGGCCTTGGGTTTCCTCCTCCACGGTTGGGATAGTTCGGATGGGTCATCGGGGGTCAATTGTTTCTCGGGGCATATCCTGCAGACGGGTTGGAGCGATACTTTAGGGTATGCTGGGTTCCTGGTTGATGCATCATTCGACACTTTCGATTCTCATTGGCTTGGTTGATCTTGCCTCCCATCTGGATTGCATAATCCACTGAGGCTTCAATGTTAGCGAAAGGAATGTTGACTAATATCGTCCGCATCTCATCATGCAGACCATTCAAGAATCTCTCCTTCTTCTTGGCTTCAGTGTTAATCTCATCTGGTGCATACCTAGCTAATGACTGAAAATTTTCACGGTACTCAACTAATATCATCCTCCCTTGCTTCAATTCTTTGAACTCATCATATGTCCTCCATTCGTGGTGCGAATTCTATTCCACCAAGCTCTTGCCTCACCAGCCAGATAATGGGTGGCAAACAGTACTTTCTCATTGGCCTCCACTCCTGCGAGTTCTAAGTTGTTCTCCATGGTCTGCAGCCAGTCATCAGCGTCTAATGGCTCTTCAGACTTACTAAATATGGGGGATTGGTGTTCTAAAAGTTCTTGAGGTTGGAGGGTGGCTAAATTGGCTTGACGTTCAGCTCTTCCAGCTTCACGGTCAACAACCAACATCTATAGGATTTGTAGCATTGGATCCTGAGATGAATTGCTTCCTCCACGAGGCATCTGAAGATTGAGATATATCATGAGACAAGAGGGAAATTTCTAAGGTTCATGGATTTGTTTTTGAAAATATTTTAAACTTTGAGTTGGAATCTGGTTTTGCCAACTAGCAACTTGCTTTTCATTAATTCATTCATTCAAAGAACCCAATACAAACACACACCACACTAAGGTAACAGATGGTTTTAATAACCATTCTATGAAGCTAGGATACAGTGGGACCGGATACAACTTACACCTACGATAGTGTTCAAGTGCTACTACTCATCAAAATTGGTGGCTTCTTCATCATCGGTGAAGTTGGAATCATCATCATCAGTGTGGAAGTCCATGGCTTTGTCCTCCAGGTAGTCATCATCATCACTGAGGTATGAGTAGGGATATCCACGGATATCTTCACCTTCGTTCTCCCTTTCTTCAAGCTGCATGTCCCGCTCATGGATGATCTCCTCCAAGTCTGACACTTTGTGACGAAGGCGAGCAATGATGCGATCCTTCTTGTCACGCAGACGGCGAAATGACTTGCGCTCTTTCGCAAGGATGGCGAGGGTCTAGTCCTTCTTGACTGCAATGGCATAGTTGTGGTTGGCGTATGCGTGGGCGTTGTCCAACTCCTTCTGCCTGTCATACAGCATGAAGTCGAGATGATCCACTTGATGCTTCAGCTCCGGGTGGCCTGGTACCTACAATGGATGTCCCATAGCATCACGTCTTGCCCTTGATCTGGTTGATGCTTTGCCCACACGAACGGGCAAGAGCCTCCTGCATAGCCCTAGCGAGTCCGTCTAGCCAATTGTTATCCCTCAAGCAGAATTGGATTCCCTCTAAGGTGGGTGCCTCCATCTTGCCTCTAAGATTTGCAACGATCAGCCATTGTAGTTCTCCTCCTTGTTGATCATTAAGCTGTGCTCGAAAGAACTCGGGGTGCAGGTGCTCAAGAAGTTCCGAGAGTTGGTCTAAATCGCGCTCGAAGATGAGCTATCCTCCATTACACAACTGGTAGAACTTGCTATACTTGACCTCCATATATAATAATGTAGGATAAGTAAGTTAGTAGAGTGATCCAGTGTGTCAAATTTTATGTAAGATTTGCAAGAATTTTTTAGGAACATAAATTTTCTTGAAAGAATCTTAGTGATAAGAATGAGAATACGTTTTCATAAATACTCACTTATTTTGTTTTGAAACTAAGTTTTTGATTCAAGCGTCCATTCTAACTAGGGTCTCCTATGGTCTGGATGGCTCTGATACCAACTTGTCAACACCCGGATTTTTAATCCCAGATGACTATTATGCCATACATCGCAATCCTAGGATTACCATTTTTGCGAGATATAATAGATTGGTACCATAGTTCATGATCCATTACGAACCATAATAAAGGTCTACAAATAAAGGATCTCATGATCCAGTCTTAATACAATCAACGCAACGGAATAATAATAAGGGTAGCATGGTCGAAGCTCCATCTTTAGGGTCATAGGAAATGCTGACGATGGGAGATGATCCTAGTTGTCATAGACTTCCTACTATCCATCATCCTGGTAGTCCTCTTAATAGTCTGGCCAAAGTAATAGCCAGGTACAAAGCCATGAGTACTCTTTAAGTACTCGCAAACTATCACTAACAAGTAAGTAGTTTGAGTAGGAATCCTAAGCTCTAGGTTTATTTGCAAAAATCTAGGTTTATTTCTAACTAAGTTTAGAAGTAAAGAAAACTAGTTTAATGTTTTACAATACCTAAGTGGGAACTTATTTTTCATGTTCACAACCCTGTTGTGGTCAAGTCAAAGTCATAGTTAATTTTACAAGTCATTTTGAAAACATCTGACGACGGAAAAATATGGCCACTCCAACTGTCCATAACCACGGACGTGGATATTCGAATAGTTTGACACTCTGCAGAGGTGGTACACTTTCACCACAATATTCGATACATCCGTCAGTAACAATCCTGAATCACCATACTTAGTATGCGGATAATAAATCCTAACCTTTCAATTACACACCCTAGTATAGGCACCTCCTCTATGAGCTTGGCCTCCCAACCATGACCATCTGTCATCTTGGGAACTACACAGGTTCACATTCATCATGAGATCAAACCTCTACCGCAAGGGAACCCATACTAAGATATATAAACTTCCAGTCAAGCCCTACCCAAAATTGGTTACTGTGGTTGTATGGTAAAATTGGAATGGTATCACATCCGAACCCAACCATCAGTTTTATAAAGGGCTAAGGCTCATGCCTCAACATTTTCGTCATCAAATCATCTGGTGTTCATAACACATGTCAAAACATTTCATTAGAATGACTCATCATTCCAAGGTTTTCATAATCGTTTTATGCTTAGCACTAGCCACTAAAGTTGAGGGTAATCACTAAAGAGGGTGCTAATCAAGTCTGACTTATCCAAATCTAATCTCATGCCTCAGTATGACATCTAGTTCTAACTATTTAGGCCAAGTTGTATGCTCTTTATGCTACCTATAATATCTTTCCAAAACTCACAAGTCACTAAGTAAAAGTAATAAATAACTTTGATAAATAAATAAAATAATAAAGCTTGCAAGTAAAACATGGGATTGGTATAATCAAGGTTGCATAACTAAAGTATGCCTAATGCATCTTGCATAGGTTATCTAGATTGAAAGGGTTAGCTTGCCAAGTTGCAAGTGTTAGCTTGCCTTGATTGGTGCAGTGGTTGAAGTTTTCATCTACTTCTTCGTAGTACTCCTCCTCCTCGTAGCCTTCGTCGATACTAGCGTGATGCATCCCGTCCTACGGATGCGCCTAAATCCCCGCCAACTAGTCCCCCATGTGGACCGATGACCCGTGCTCGAGCCAAGCTCCTACAAGCTAAGGTTAACTCGCTCCTCTCCTCGTGTCATCTCAATACATCCTTGGATGGCTTGCTACTTCATGCCCAAACCCTGTGCATTCTCAGCTATGAACCCAATGAAGCATCGCCAAGGGAGGGACCAAAGGCTACCCGAGGAGATCCGCTAGAGCAAACCGGCGCCAGGCCCGGCAGACCGGTCTCCTCGCCGGAACTCCCGGCGACCGGCCCGGTCGACCGGCCTCCACGCCGACAATCCCGGCGGCGACCGAAATCCTCCGGCGATGACCGAAAGCACCTTCTGTATGGCTTTCCGGTGGGCGACAAGAAATTTCGGCGGTGACCGGAATTTCCGGCGACCACGCCGGCGCCGCCGAACCCCTCGCCCGAAATCCCCAGATTCAAGTCAACATTCGGGTTGGGCCCGTGTAACTCCTTATTTCGCCTAGTTTTTACCCTTTCGTGCCTAAACTACCCCTGTTTATGTGGCTGGCCTATAAAAGCCCCCACCCCTATTGTAAACCCTAGACTTGGATAATTATAGTTGAGGACACCCCTTTGAGGATCTATCAACTATTTGTCTCATGCTCCTACCAAGGAGCACCAAATTATCCACAACCTCTTGGATTTTGCCTAGCGCGTTCAAGTTGTACAAGTCCTTGGGATCTCGGTGTCTCGCGCCCAAGTAGTCAAGATCTCACCAAGCTCCTCACCCCTGTTGTTGGCCGTGGAGAGAGAGCTTCGCCCAACACCGATCCTAGGGATTATGCTGGACTGGTTGCCACCGGCGTGAACTATCGGTTTGTATCGTGTTTTCGTGTGTGTGAGTTCATCGAGTTCTTCGCGTGTGTGTTCGTCGATTTCATCCCCTTCCCCTTCCACCGCTTTACCCTCGTTTCCCACGGAATTCGTGAAAGATCGGGCCACCCTAAGGGGGCACCCCTAACATTTTGGTATCAAGAGTAAGGTTGATCACGAATTTCCCCTCAATTTTTCTTCTATCCACCATAAAATCGAAAATTCCCCAAAATAGCCCCAAATTTCCTTCGGATCGATCTTTGGATTTGGTGAGTTTTTCGTGGTTTTGGTCCATAGATCTGTTGCTTTGGTCTTGATCTACATCCCTTGATCTTTCCCCAGCCCAATTTTGTCGAAATTTTGACACAATTCTCAGTTTGACTTTTTTGGATTTCACCTCGAACAGCTTTCAGCACCAGATCAGGCGAACCGGTTCTGCAACCGGAAATTCCGGCAACAGCTCCGGTCAACCGGACCGACGACCAGAATTTCTGGCGGCAGACCCGGCGCCGTCGGTTCCTGTGCCAAATTTTTTGGCAAATCACAAAATTTGACGGTTTCCTCCTTGTTTCATCGTGTTTCGCGTGCATGTCGCCAAAAACTAACAACAAGCTTCCGCAAATCACTACGTCATGCGCTCCTCGACACCGCAACTTCCGAACATCTTCCACACCACCGGTTGCATGTCGTCAACCGTACTAAAGGTATAACTTGCGCCACTTTGACGGCACTTTGACAGCCCCATATCTTCCTTTGTGTGTATCTATCCTATGAGAGCAACTCATTTTGTGTTTGTCTAAGCATTGTGCACTTGCCTTTGGAAAGTGAGAGTGTGAGGGCAAATACAAAAGTTAACATAGTAGTATAGAAAGGGAGAAAAAGAATAAAAAAACAAAAGAGAAATATAAAGATACATAGTCTCCCAATACAAAGAGAGTATCAAGATTGTAAGCAAACAGAGAGAGAAAAGAGCGCGCCAAGGCAAGTGCACAAATCCATTGCTTATCCTCTTTTGGAAAACGAGTTGTGGTCTCTCCTTGAGTTGGCACGACAACCGAGCGTAGTCTTCATTAGGACCTTTTGTGCTCATTTTCATAGTCGTGCTAACCCCGTTAATCTCCACGTGTGCGTTCTCCCGTGTTTTTGTAGATCGTATCCTTTTGCTTTTGATCTTTGGTTCTTTACCACTTAGAACAATAAACTTTTGCTTGGATCGTTTCGTTTGGTTTTCCACAATCCTAACCTTCCACCAAAAGCTTTTGAGAGTTGTAGCTTATTTGTGTGTGAGTTTCTTTGCGATTTCACTTTGCAAGCTATTAGTTCTCAAGTGTGAAAATTGGTTTGATATAATCTCCAAGGTGAGGTAAAAGGCTAACTCCCCGCATTCTCCTTCTCCATATACAACCCTTGTAGGCTTTGCATCATGGACAGGAATGGCGAACCGTCCCAACCACCACCACCACCTCCGGAGGACGACACACAATGCATGAACAGATGGGATCATTGGAAGGTCCGAGGAGAATTCAACTACCGTTGTGAAGCCCTTGAGCGGTGTAACACCCTCAGAATCGACCCTATGCAAGTTTCAGCGATTCCCGCCAAACCCGCATAGAAACGATTCAAAGGTGCCCACCAGGCACTTTCGTGCGGGTGGAGAACGAAGTAATAACATTACACAACAGTCCTCGATGGGACCCACAGAACAGATATATATAACAGCGACTCAAAGAGTCAAGAATACAGATATACAATACAAAGATCCAAATCATCTTTAAAACGATAGAGCGTCCGACTACGGACAAGATGCAAATGGGGCTAAGAGCCCTGAAGAATAACCAATGGCGTCCATAACCCTGCCCAGGCCAAGCCGGAAGGGTAACCCTGCTAACGACGTCGATCTCAAAACCTGCTTAAACAAAAGGGGTGCCGACAAAGGGCAAAGGAAAAAGAGAGAGCGGTCAGTACTGAGGCCAGTACACGGTGATGCTAGAATTCGGCGGTCCTCGCCTACACAGGTATGGTAGACTGCAGCGGCAGCGCAGCATGCACTAAACAACCTATAGAGACTCGATATAACTGTCGGCTATCAGAGAGGGATAAGAAAGACCTTTTCGGAACCAACCTGATACTACCACCAAACATACCCATCCTGGTATTTCCCCCTCGAGACCAAACGAGGAAGTCAACCGAGGAACTCACACAGTTGGCAGTTTTATTTATTCAGTTATCGTTGCAGCAATTACTAGTCAAGTATAGATAATCATCCTGATATAATAAACAATGGGCAATTTTAGTTAACCATTCCGTTGTAGTTGCGACACCACTAACAACAGGTCGTTGTCCGTGATCGTCGAGAGAACACTCCAGGAACAAAAGGTCGAAGGTAGAGGTATCAACAAATAAAGCCACCTCTAGCTTCGATAGAAAGAGAGAACCGATGCATTCTCATCCACTTCAATGTACACAAGCGAATAGTGTGAGTAGTCGGCATGGGGGCCAATACATCACGCACCCAAACTATTACTCTGCACAATCAGTAGAAAAGCGTGCAACCATTCTTGGAATCAGACTGAAGATCTCGACAATCGAGGTTCGGAAACAAAGGAGTGATGCAGACTCTGCATCGGATCTGGCGTAGATGATGTCGTCGCGTCGGAAAACACCGGAAGGCACGAGAAGGAACAAAGAGAAGTCCATCAGACGAAGGATTCCTCGGATAGCATGAAGACCAGATGTAGCAACACCGTTACCAAAAGAGGAAGCGAAACCCTGAAGGTACGACGAAAACCCAACCACGAGAATTCCTGGACTCGAAGAAAGAGAAGAGGGCGGATTCAAAACACGCAGAGGTGAGAGGAGAGCAGCAGAGGGTAAGGAGTAAAATTAGACCTAATTAGAACTATCCAACCGATTTTGCAAAAATAGTTTTGACACTCTACTTCGGCCGTTAGCTAGGTTATCCTACAGGCTGGACTTGTGGGGTATCGCAACTGCTGAGCTCTGATACCACTCTGTAACACCCTCAGAATCGGCCTATGCAAGTTTCAGCGCTTCCCGCCAAACCCGCATAGAAACGATTCAAAGGTGCCCACCAGGCACTTGCGTGCGGGTGGAAAATGAAGTAATAACATTACACAACAGTCCTCGATGGGACCCACAGAACAGATATATATACAACACGACTCCATGAGTCAAGAATACAGATATACAGAACAAAGATCCAAATCACCTTGAAAACGATAGAGCGTCCAGCTACGGACAAGATGCAAATGGGGCTAAGAGCCCTGAAGAATAACCAATGGCGTCCATAACCCTGCCCAGGCCAAGCCGGAAGGGTAACCCTGCTAACGACGTCGATCTCAAAACCTGCTTAAACAAAAGGGGTGCCGACAAAGGGCAAAGGAAAAAGAGAGAACGGTCAGTACTGAGGCCAGTACACGGCGAGGCTAGAATTCGGCGGTCCTCGCCTACATAGGTATGGTGGACGGAGCGGCAGCGCAGCATGCACTAAACAACCTATAGAGACTCGATACAACTGTCGGCTATCAGAGAGGGATAAGAAAGACCTATTCGGAACCAACCTAATACTATCATCAAGCATACCCATCCTGGTATTTCCCCCTCGAGACCAACGAGGAAGTCAACCGAGGAACTCACACACTTGGCAGTTTTATTTATTCAGTTACCGTTGCAGCAATTACTAGTCAAGTATAGATAATCATCCTGATATAATAAGCAGTGGGCAATTTTAGTTAACCATTCCGTTGTAGTTGCAACACTTACTAGTCAGATAAAATAGCATGTGATATCCCAAACCTAGCAGTTGTTGGTACTTTTATTTAGACATTCCGTTATAGTTGCAATACTTACTAGTCAGATACAATGGTAGCAAGCGACAACCCAAACAAGCAATTGTTGGCAATTTTATTTAGCCATTCCATTATAGTGAAGCTGATTACTAGTCATTATAAAGTCAAATTTATAGCACTACTTTAGTTATAGTTGTCTATGATCGAGATACTGTGCTCCAAGTCGTCCATAACCGCGGACACGGATTTTAGAAAGTTTTACCCTGCAGGGGTGCACAAATAGCAACACACACTCGATCAACCTCGGAAAAACCAAATCAAAACCCAACGAGGCAGTCACGACAAAGCAATCACAAGATTCAAAAATATTTCAGGGGGCCACCCCATTAAGCTACCCGCAACGGAACTGGCCGGCTCCGAGACGGACTCAAGGTTTGCGCCGATGGCTGTAAACGACTGGGAACCCGAAAATGTGACTGGGCTTGTCGATACCGCGAAAACACTCCGCTTACCTAAACAGTACAGGTGCAGTACTTCGCACAATTTAAATAAAGCAGTAAAGCATGGCATAAGTACAGGATAGTAAATAAAACCTCAAACTAGTTTGTGGCCCCAAGAAATAAGAATGAATCAAGCTCTGGCTCAGGGGGGTCCCATAATCCTCCCGGATGTGGATAGCGCGAATATTCAAGGAACAGGTATCAAGTACTCGGGGTCCTACGGGACACAAGTGGACGGTTAACAACCAAATAACATCTATTGCCCACCTGTGCCTCTGCATTTACCTACTTCAATTTTAGTTATTAAACAATAATTAAAGTTATGATCATCTCCATCATTAAACATGCGGCAAGACTCCAACAACTGTGGTACTCGACGACACGCAACAGCACTCGAGCAAGCGACTACGACGCGCAAGTCCAGCTATCTACCAATCAACAGGTAATAGGATGTGTCCAAGGCAATATAAGGCTGCAAGGGATATCACGGGTACGAAAACTAGAGCATCGCAACACAGATAGCAATAGATCAACAGGAGGGAATAAATACTATAAAAGTAAGATAGGTAGAAAGGGGGAGGTGCTCGCCTGAAAACATTGCCGAAGGTTCAACCGAAGATCGGGTCGACACTCGCATCAACTCATCGGCCTAGTCCGTGAAGAAGCAAAGCACTAGAGGAAACACCGGATACACTATTTATTACTACGACAGAAGATTGAGCATGATGCATGTATGATGTATGGCATGGCAAAGCTGCGATGCAAATAGGTCATATTAAGCGGAACCGAGGTCCCGACAATTAATTAAATGGTTCATGTTGTTTAGCTAACCCACAATTTTAAATGTTGTCTTAACATGGCAAAACATATCACCGGTTATGCACAAATTTAAATGGAGGCAATATTAGACTAGATTCGCCCGCATATGGCCTCCTATTTAATTTAGGTGAATCGTCGAAACACCCCCAAACACCCACAGATATGTATGCAAGCATGATTAATTATATGCAACAAGTATATTTATATATTATAAAAATATAAGGGCCTCGGAAAGGGGTCACACTTGAGGAACTCGGTGATTTTGGGGTTCGAGGGTTCGGTCTCAGAGCCCCGGACGCCAAGATCGCCCACACGGAGACCGATCCATCGGAACGGCACGTGCTCCTTCCTGGAGTCCGAAGTTCCGAAGTCCGATCTCGTCGACCCCCGAAGACCGATCCCGGCGTCCGAGACCCTGAGACCGAACCCTCGAACCCCAAAATCACCGAGTTCCTCAAGTGTGACCCCTTTCCGAGGCCCTTATATTTTTATAATAGATAAATATACTTGTTGCATATAATTAATCATGCTTGCATACATATCTGTGGGTGTTTGGGGGTGTTTCGACGATTCACCTAAATTAAATATGGAGGCCATATGCGGGCGAATCTAGTCTAATATTGCCTCCATTTAAATTTGTGCATCGAACCGGTGATATGTTTTGCCATGTTAAGACAACATTTAAAATTGTGGGGTAGCTAAACAACATGAACCATTTAATTAATTGTCGGGACCTCGGTTTCGCTTAATATGACCTATTTGCATCGCAGCTTTGCCATGCCATACATCATACATGCATCATGCTCGATCTTCTGCCGTAGTAATAAATAGTGTATCCGGTGTTTCCTCTAGTGCTTTGCTTCTTCACAGACTAGGCCGATGAGTTGATGCGAGTGTCGACCCGATCTTCGGTTGAACCTTTGGCAATGTTTTCAGGCGAGCACCTCCCCCTTTCTACCTATCTTACTTTTATAGTATTTATTCCCTCCTGTTGATCTATTGCTATCTGTGTTGCGATGCTCTAGTTTTCGTACCCGTGATATCCCTTGCAGCCTTATATTGCCTTGGACACATCCTATTACCTGTTGATTGGTAGATAGATGGACTTGCGCGTCGTAGTCGCTTGCTCGAGTGCTGTTGCGTGTCATCGAGTACCACAGTTGTTGGAGTCTTGCCGCATGTTTAATGTTGGAGATGATCATAACTTTAATTATTGTTTAATAACTAAAATTGAAGTAGGTAAATGCAGAGGCACATGTGGGCAATAGATGTTATTTGGTTGTTAACCGTCCACTTGTGTCCCGTAGGACCCCGAGTACTTGATACCTGTTCCTTGAATATTCGCGCTATCCACATCCGGGAGGATTATGGGACCCCCCTAAGCCAGAGCTTGATTCATTCTTATTTCTTGGGGCCACAAACTAGTTTGAGGTTTTATTTACTATCCTGTACTTATGCCATGCTTACTGCTTTATTTAAATTGTGCGAAGTACTGCACCTGTACTGTTTAGGTAAGCGGAGTGTTTTCGCGGTATTGACAAGCCCAGTCACATTTTCGGGTTCCCAGTCGTTTACAGCCATTGGCGCAAACCTTGAGTCCGTCTCGGAGCCAGCCAGTTCCGTTGCGGGTAGCTTAATTGGGTGGCCCCCTGAAATATTTCTGAATCTTGTGATTGCTTTGTCGTGACTGCCTCGTTGGGTTTTGATTTGGTTTTTCCGAGGTTGATCGAGTGTGTGTTGCTATTTGTGCACCCCTGCAGGGTAAAACTTTCTGAAAGCCGTGTCCGCGGTTATGGACGACTTGGAGCACAGTATCTCGATCATAGACAACTATAACTAAAGTAGTGCTATAAATTTGACTTTATAATGACTAGTAATCAGCTTCACTATAATGGAATGGCTAAATAAAATTGCCAACAATTGCTTGTTTGGGTTGTCGCTTGCTACCATTGTATCTGACTAGTAAGTATTGCAACTATAACGGAATGGCTAAATAAAAGTACCAACAACTGCTGGGTTTGGGATATCTCATGCTATTTGTATCTGACTAGTAAGTGTTGCAACTACAACGGAATGGTTAACTAAAATTGCCCACTGTTTATTATATCAGGATGATTATCTATACTTGACTAGTAATTGTTGCAACTGTAACTGAATAAATAAAACTGCCAACTGTGTGAGTTCCTCGGTTGACTTCCTCGTTGGTCTCGAGGGGGAAATACCAGGATGGGTATGCTTGGTGATAGTATTAGGTTGGTTCCGAATAGGTCTTTCTTATCCCTCTCTGATAGCCGACAGTTGTATCGAGTCTCTATAGGTTGTTTAGTGCATGCTGCGCTGCCGCTCCGTCCACCATACCTATGTAGGCGAGGACCGCCGAATTCTAGCCTCGCCGTGTACTGGCCTCAGTACTGACCGCTCTCTCTTTTTCCTTTGCCCTTTGTCGGCACCCCTTTTGTTTAAGCAGGTTTTGAGATCGACGTCGTTAGCAGGGTTACCCTTCCGGCTTGGCCTGGGCAGGGTTATGGACGCCATTGGTTATTCTTCAGGGCTCTTAGCCCCATTTGCATCTTGTCCGTAGCTGGACGCTCTATCGTTTTCAAGGTGATTTGGATCTTTGTTCTGTATATCTGTATTCTTGACTCATGGAGTTGTGTTGTATATATATCTGTTCTGTGGGTCCCATCGAGGACTGTTGTGTAATGTTATTACTTCGTTTTCCACCCGCACGCAAGTGCCTGGTGGGCACCTTTGAATCGTTTCTATGCGGTTTTGGCGGGAAGCGCTGAAACTTGCATAGGGCCGATTCTGAGGGTGTTACAAGCGGCGCCAAGATGAACAATTTAGCGAATCCCGCGTGGAATTCAAGAACATCGACAACCGCTTCGAAGAAGTCCGAGGACAAATGCATGCCATGCAACACAACCTCGTCCATCAAAATGAAGCTCTTGGTCGCGCCCTCGCCTCAACGGATGAGAATCTTAAATGCCTCATTGATGGGCTAGCAAGGACACGATGACGCGACTCAAGCTCATCACGGCACTCCTCAAGTGAATCAAGGGCACCTCGTCGTCACGCTTCAAGGCACCGGGATGGACCCGTCCTTCAATCCATGAGCTCTTCTCAAGTGGTACCATCGCCGCGACACTCCGCGAAGTCAAGCTATGATGGTGACCTCTCTGCAAGACCTCCAAGACGTGAAGCGAACCGGCCACAACAAAGGGCACTTGTGATTCAACAAGAGCAACCTCACGTGGACCACCAAGCCCATCGTCAACGACGTGTTCCTTCAACAACAAGTGAAGCATCCGAAGTGGACGAACAAGACTGCCGTCGGTGTGAAGCACTCGAAGATTCACCGATGCGTCATCATCGACATGACCGTCAACGTAGACAACATGATCATCATGACGAGCCTCCTCCACATCAAGAAGAAAGGGAGCAGCCAATTGCGCATGCGGCTCGTCGTCCTCCTCGCCACATGGTGCAAGACAATACTCATCGGCATCAACCACGACAAGAACAAGCGCAAGCTCCCCAAGCTCGTCGTGAGGACCATCAACCTCCTCCTCGTCCTCAACCGCGCCAACAACACGAGGAATCTCCCCAAGCTCGTCGTCAAAATCAAGTTCCACCACCAAACGAGGCACCTCAACAACCACAAGGGCAACGCAACCATCACCAAGCAAGGCATGAGAGCTCGGATGATGAAGAGGGCCGCCACAATCATGGCAACCGCCGCCACCGGAACCGCAATGAAGAAGAAACGTTTGGCAAGCTCAAATTCACCATGCCCAAGTTCACCGGTTCCAATGAGCTCGAAGAATATCTATTGTGGGAACTCAAGGTTGACAAGATTTTCTGCATGCACAACTATAGCAATGAGAAGATGATGGCCATGGAATCCCTCGAGTTTGATGAGTATGCCAACCTTTGGTGGGAACAAGTCCAACTCGCTCGTGAAGCAAAAGAAGAGCCTCCAATATCAACTTGGTAAGATATGAAGGCTCATATGAGATCCCGCTTTGTTCCTTCGCACTACACGCGTGACCTTTTCAACAAGATTCAAACGCTTAGTCAAGGGACAAAGACCGTGGAAGAGTACTTCAAGCAAATGGATCTCAACATGATCCGTGCCAACATTGAAGAGCGTGATGAGAAAACAATGGCACGTTTCCTCAATGGCTTGAACCATCCAATCAAGCGCATCACCGAATTCCAAAAGTACAACAACATGGTTGAGCTTGTACACATAGCTTCAAAAGACGAACGTAAAGTGCAAGAGGACATCAAGTACAACAAGCCAAAGACGTACTTCACATACAAGCAAGATCCAACCACTAATCCAACAACTCCAAGGGGAAGCATCAAGTACCACCAAGCTTCCTTTCAAGCCAACACTTCCTCAAGGAAAACCGCCCCCAAGTGGCAAATACACAAAGGATGAACAACCATTCAATGGTGAGTGCTACAAGTGTGGAGGCAAAGGACACAAGTCGGCCACATGTGGAAACAAGAAAGTTTTGTTCATCCACGACAATGGCGATGAAGAATACTTGAGTGAAGATGAGTTTGATGCAAGGGTCAAGGAAGCAATGGCAAGGCAACATTTGGAAGATGACCAAGACCTACTTGTGTGTGAGCATGACGCAAGTCCATCGCTTGTCGTCACAAGGGTCTTAACTACTCAAGTCAATGAGATTGAAGACCAACGATCAAACATCTTTTAAACTCGTGTCGGTATCAATGGGAAGTCCATCAAAGTTGTCATCGATGGAGGGAGTTGCCACAATATTTCAAGCACGGAATTGTGTGAGAAACTCAACCTCACCCTCCATCCGCATAAGCATCCTTACCATATACAATGGCTAAGTGACCAAGGGTCCGTCAAGATCAAGCACACCGTCTCGGTAACGTTCTCAATTGGACCATACAAAGACACAGTGGAATGTGACGTGGTTCTCATGACGGTTTGCCATATGTTGCTAGGAAGGCCATGGCAATATGACAAGCGTGCTTTGCATAATGGTCACTCAAACACTTATACCTTCAAATGGCTTGAAAAAACTTGTGTTTTGCAACCAATGACTCCTAGACAAATAATTGCGGACAATGTAAAGGCTTTAGCGAGGGCGCAATACACAAAACCACCCTGTGAGAATAGCGGTGAGCGAGAGAACCACACTATAGTGAGTGAGTGCCACAAGCCAAACTCGAGTGGAAAAACTAAGAGTGTTCTTCTTGCCACCAAAAGTGAGGTGAGAGAAGTGCGGAACAACCCATCCATCTTGCACTATGTCCTTGTATGCAAGGGACTAGCGCAAGGAACTAACGACTTGACAAATGTTCCTCCTTCTTTGATGACTATTTTGCAGGAATTCCAAGATGTATTCCCCGAAGCGCTTCCTCATGGACTACCCCCTCTTCGCGGAATCGAGAACCGCACCGACCTCATACCCGGCGCTCCACTCCCAAACCGCGCCGTATATCGCACGAACCCGGAAGAGACGAAGGAGATAGAAAGACAAATCAACCAACTCGTCTCCAAAGGTTTGATCCAAGTAAGCACTAGCCCAAGCGCGTTACCCGTGATTCTCGTGCCAAAAATGGATGATACGTTGTGGTTATGCATGGACTGCCGTCCAATCAATGCTATCACCATGCGTTATCGACATCCTATACCGCGCCTTGATGACATGCTTGATGAGTTATGTGGAGCCACTATATTTTCGAAAATTGATCTTCGTAGTGGTTACCATCAAATTCACATGGCCGAAGGTGATGAGTGGAAGACCGCCTTCAATACCAAGCTTGGTCTCTATGAATGGTTGGTTATCCCTTTTGGTTTCTCAAATGCCCCATCTACCTTCATGCGCCTCATGAACCATATTTTGCAATCTCTCATTGGAAAGAGTGTAGTGGTTTACTTTGATGACATCCTTGTATATAGCAAGTCACTAGAGGAGAATGTTAGTCATGTTAAGGAGGTCCTTTAAATCCTTCGTCATGAAAAGCTCTATGCTAATATCCCAAAGTGCACTTTTGCAAAAGACAAACTGATTTTCCTTGGTTTTGTTGTGCCTTCTAATGGCATTGAAGTCGATGTCTCAAAAGTTAAGGACATACGAGATTGGGCCCATCCCTACCAATGTTAGTGAACTTCGCAGTTTTCATGGGTTGGCCGGTTTTTACCATCGCTTTGTGAAAGACTTTTCTACCATTTCTTGCCCTCTCAACAAATTGACCAAGAAAAATGTCACATTCGTCTGGGGCAAAGCACAACAAAAAGCGTTTGAGATCTCAAAAAGAGGCTCATCGAAGCACCACTCATAGCTTTACCGAATTTCACAAAAACTTTTGAGATCGAGTGTGACGCAAGTGGTATTGGAATTGGAGGCGTCCTTATGCAAAATGGGCGTCCTATTGCATACCATAGTGA
The DNA here is from genome assembly GCA_916181665.1 of Avena sativa. Classification (NCBI taxonomy): domain Eukaryota; kingdom Viridiplantae; phylum Streptophyta; class Magnoliopsida; order Poales; family Poaceae; genus Avena; species Avena sativa. The sequence continues at coordinate 227,241,065 of OV702283.1, read as the reverse complement.
GAAAATTGATGGCGCACGCCTTAACTATCCAATTTATGACAAAGAGGTTTTTGCCTTGGTTCGTGTCCTTCAAGTGTGGCAACACTACCTTTGGCCCAAAGAATTTATCATCCATTCCGACCATGAGTCGTTGAAATATCTTAAGGGCCAAGCCAATTTGAGTAAAAGGCACGCCAAATGGGTTGAGTTCATGGAATCCTTTCCTTACATTGTCAAGTACAAGAAGGGTAAAGAAAATGTGGTAGCGGACGCCTTGTCTCGCAAAAACACAAACCTTCTTACGCGACTCGAAGTAAATGTCTTGGGTCTTGATGACATCAAATCTTTGTACGAGTCCGACCCATTCTTTGGATCAATTTTTTCAAAGTGTTCAATAGACAAAGGGATTGATGATTTCTATTTGCATAAGGGTTTTCTTTTCAAACAAAACAAGCTTTGCATTCCGAAGTCGTGTCTCCAAATTTTGCTTCTTCAAGAGTCCCATGGTGGAGGCCTTATGGGTCACTTTGGCCGTGACAAGACATATGACATGCTATCCACTCACTACTTTTGGCCAATGATGAAGCGCGATGTAGAACGCCATGTCCAATGATGCACTACATGTATCCAAGGTAAGTCCAAGTCCAACCCCTTTGGTCTTTATATGCCATTGCCTATTCCTCATGTACCTTGGTCGGACATTAGCATGGACTTTGTGTTAGGACTGCCTAGATCTAAACATGGGCATGATTCTATATTTGTGGTAGTGGATCGTTTTTCGAAAATGGCACACTTCATTCCGTGCCATAAGACCGATGATGCTTCACATGTAGAAAATTTGTTTTTCTGGGAAATAATTCGGCTACACGGTGTACCAAGAACAATCGTCTCCGACCACGACGTCAAATTCATGAGCTACTTTTGGAAGACCCTCATGGCCAAGCTCGGCATCAAGCTCCTATTATCGTCCGCCTCGCATCCTCAAACTGATGGACAAACCGAGGTCGTCAATCGAAGCCTTGGAACACTTCTACGTGTGTTGATAAAGAAGAACCTTAAAGATTGGGAGGAATGTATTCCACACGCCGAGTTTGCCTACAACCGCGCTAAGCAATCCACCACCATGAGGAGCCCGTTCATGATCGTCTATGGCTTCGAGCCCCTCACCGCGCTCGATATCCACCCACTTCCTCTTCATGACCGTACCAATATGGACGTTGACAAGCGTGCCCAAACAATGAAGAAACTCCATGAAGACACAAGAGCTAGGATCGAGCAACAAGTCCTTCAGCAAGCATCAAGACTAAACAAGAACAAGAAAGAGATGATCTTCGAAGAAGGCGACCTTGTGTGGATACACTTAAGTAAAGACCGTTTCCCCAAGGACCGCGCCTCCAAACTCAAGCCAAGAGGTGATGACCGTTCAAAGTACTAAAGACGATCAACAACAACGCCTACATCATTGATATCCCAACATCAAAGTACCTTGTGAGACCGACGTTCAATGTCAAGGACCTCTCACCCTACCATGGAGAATATGAAGTTGAGAAGGTTGAAGAGTCGAGGACGACTCTTTCCCAAGGGGGGGGGAGCTGATGCAGCCCGTCCTATGGATGCGCCTACATCCCCGCCAACTAGTCCCCCAAGTGGACCGATGACCCGTGCTCGATACAAGCTCCTACAAGCTAAGGTTAACTTGCTCCTCTCCTCGTGTGATTTCAATACATCCTTGGATGGCTTGCTACTTCATGCACAAAACCTATGCATTCTCAGCTATGAACCCAATGAAGCATCACCAAGGGAGGGACCAAAGGCTACCCGAGGAGACCTGCCAGAGCAAACCGGCGCCAGGCCCGGTGGACCGGTCTCCTCGCCGGAACTCCGGGCGACCGACCCGGTTGACCGGCCTCCACGCCGACAATCCCGGCGGCGACCGGAATCCTCCGTCGACGACCGAATGCACCTTCTGTAAGGCTTTCTGGTGGGCGACCGTAAATGTCGGCGGCGACCGGAATTTCCGGCGACCACGCCGGCGCCGCCGGACCCCTCGCCGGAAATCCCCAGATTCAAGTCAACATTCGGGCTGGGCCCGTGTAACTCCTTATTTCGCCTAGTTTTTACCCTTTCGTGCCTAAATTACCCCTGTTTTTGTGGCTGGCCTATAAAAATCCCCCACCCCCTATTGTAAACCCTAGACTTGGGATAATTATAGTTGAGGACACCCCTTTGAGGATCTATCAACTATTTGTCTCATGCTCCTACCAAGGAGCACCAAATTATCCACAACCTTTTGGATTTGCCTAGCGCGTTCAAGTTGTACAAGTCCTTTTGATCTCGGTGTCTCGTGCCCAAGTAGTCAATATCTCACCAAGATCCTCACCCCCGTTGTTGGCCATGGAGAGAGAGCTTCGCCCAACACCGATCCTCGGGATTATGTTGGACCGGTTGCCAACAGCGTGAACTATCGGTTTGTATCTTGTTTTCGTGTGTGTGAGTTCATCAAGTTCTTCACGTGTGTGTTTGTGGATTTCATCCCCTTCCCCCTTCCACTGCTTTACCCTCGTTTCCCACGGAATTCGTGAAAGATCGGGCCACCCTAAGGGGGCACACCTAACATAGCGTCTATAAATAAATACGAGGTACACAATCACCAAACAATACTTAACTACTTCTATTTGGCACACAAATGTTCACACTAGATGATCTAGCATCATCACAATCATCACATGAAATAAAGACCTAGTTTTATTTATTTTATTTTAGAAAAGTAATTTCTACTCATTGAAAACTACTTAAGATTTAATATTCTCCAATTAAAATATGGGATCATGTTGACACATGCCATCACCACATATTTTAATACTTGGGATTGTAATTTAAAGTGGTGTCAAAATTTAATAAGGTTAAACATTACTATTTTAAATAATTCTAGTGACTAGACATGCCTATGGGGCATTCTTTTAATACTACTCCAGTATCACTGCAAGTAAACCTAAATATTTTTATATATTCAGAAAGATCTTGTCAAATGTGATTTTTGAGAGTTGAAATCAACTCAAAAGCATTTGTGGTTGATTTTTGCAAAATATTTGAGTGTGTAAAAGTCTCTGTTTTCTTCAAAGAAATAATTCCTTTAAGAAATATCATTTAAATACCCAAAAATATTTATTTAGTAGTTTTACAAAATACTACAATATTAACCTATCATGAAAGTGATTTTTATTTATTTTTATCAACTTTCAATGATTTTGTGAAATTCTATAAGAAATATTTATATTAAAAAATTATTAATAAAATTTATATGTCTAAAATTTTATTTCTTAATTTATTTGGATATTTTGGATTATTGTGAATACAAAAATATTTTATTTATAATTTTTGATTTTTATTTTATTTTCTAGAATTTATTTAAGTTCAGGGGCATTTTGGTCTTTTCCTATTTATTAAAAATAGCCTTTAGGTAAATGGGCTACCTGTGTTGGTTTATTGGGCCCTTGTGGACCAATAGGACAGAACCAAAACCACACCCCGAAGGGGTTTTGGCCAAGTCCAGCCCACTCTCTCTATCACTCGCTCGATCTCACCTCTATCCTCTCCTCCTCGACCCTGTGGTCGTTGGCACCGCTGCCGTGCTTGGCTCGCCGTTGTGGCCCTCCCTGGCCGCTTCCGTGGTGCAAGGCTAGGTTGTCGATCACACGCTACCTTCCTATCCAATCTGATTTGGCTCTGGACCTTTCCGTGGCAAAACTAGCTCCATCCTGAACCCTGGGGTTTGGGGTGATGCTGGTGCCGTCACAACCGCTGCTGCCGTGCACTGTGGTGGTGCTCCTTTCCTTCAAGTGAGGTTATGGTCCCGCCTCGGTGTGGTGTGGGTTGCAGCACCCCCTTGGGGGTGCTCCCCATGCCGTTGTGTTTGTCAACGACCCTCTGCTTCCTCTTCTAATCTACAACGAGGACCACAGGTGAGTTGATCCTTGGGTTTTCCCCTGTGCCTCTACCTCCTCTAAGTTCATATGTGGGTAACTAGTGGCCATCCCTCATTATGGTTCATCTCTGTTCTAGGGTTCTTCCCTGGTTCTAGGATTCATCCCTCTTTGTGCTTGTAAGATGATGGTTTGATTTGGTAGTGATGACTAGTGAAGATTGTCCTCACTGCACTTCAGTGCTTTCTGTCATGATTTGATTACCTGATGACATTCTTGATCTGATGCTAGTGGTTTAGTAGTGTTGCCTCTAATTGGTGATAAAGCTTGGTTAAGCTGATGGTGTGACTATGAAACTTGGTTGGTTAGATTGATGCTTAGTGTGTCTCTCTACTCTCAGTACTCTAGTACTAATGGTAGCACTGTCAGTAGTGATTTACTACATTAGTAAAGATTGGCTTGTGAATTTATGTGAAGATTGAGGTTACTTAGTTTCTTACAGTAACACTTTGCACATATAAACCTAATCTTGATTCCTGGTTGTTCTTTCCAGGAATATGACAGTGATTATTTTATTGGTTTATTTATGAAAGCTCAATTATTGTTGGTTTGTTTTAGAATTGGTTCTTGTGACACCATCCTAGGATGGCACACAAGTAGTGATTCTACTGCTGGGCTTTTACTTTAGCAGTGCTTAAGAATGGATGTCTGTTAAAGAGAAATTGTAAGCTTTTTTCTTTAAAAGATCAATGCCTATGATGCTGGTCTGAGGCTTAGGAATTAAATTTCTATCTGACTGCCCTTCATAGATATTCTGAAGTATCAAGGTTGTTTACTGAACCTTGCATCCTAGTGGGCTAAGATGATTGGTTTGCTTGTAGCTTAATGTTGGTGCATATAGTTTGTAAATCTGAGGTGCTACTCCATCATGAGATGTGCCAAAATTTTATAGGCTATTTGCTAATATTTTGGAATATATGAGTTGTTTATGATTACAAGGACCTATGATGCTGGTCTGAGGTCCTGTTGGATTTGGTAGAGCTTACTACTGGCCTTTATGTTTCAAACTTCCTCTATGATAGGTTCACCCCACTTGGGTGATCACTGAGAGGTTTAACTTGTAAAACATCACATGCTTTTCTGTTGGACTAAGATGAACAGAATCTATGGATGTTTTATGATACTCACCAGACTTGGGTGTTGTTGGGGTTGCAAGTTGTGGATCTTGTGGTTGTGTGCCTAGCTTGATCTAGTGCTCCTCCTGATATGTCCAGCTCCTAGGCTTATCCTTGATCTAGCTCTTCACCTCCTGGTCCTGATGGCTTGATCTTGATATTGCGATCCACTTGATCAACCCCCTCCTTATATCACCATTTTGGTGATGTGATCCAGGGTTTTGATTGGTATGATCTTGCTTGGCTTTGATTTAGTTTAGCTGGGCTGTTGTTCTTGGTGTGTATGAACAAGGAAATGGTGTGGGGTTGGCTTGCCCACGGCTGTGCTGTGTAGTTTTGTGTGTTGGAGTTGTTGCTGCTGTGCTGACGGCACACAGACCATGCAGTTTGGTGTGTGTGCTGCATGTGTGCCTGCTGCACACCCTGTGGATATGCTCTGGTTATGAGGTTACTTTTATCTGGTTACATTTTACTTGGCTGGTGAAACTTGCCCCTCCTAGCTGTTTATTTGTCTTATGGCTTTAAAAATTATGAAACATATAATTCTTTCATATTGGTGAAACTTGCCCCTTAAAAGATTACTCAATGATGAAGCTTGAACAGTGCACTTCACTGTCAAGTCTGAGAGTAAAACCTTTTTAACCTTAACTTTCTTTCTTTTTGGTTGTGTTTGTTTTGCAGGTACCAGACTTGGATAGTCTAGGTTTTGTTTTTGTTTATAGAATAGTCACATGTAATATTTCTTTTATTCTTTTGTAATTTTTATTTTCTTCTGTTGTAATAAAGATTGTACTATTTACTCAATATATAAAGATTATTCTTTTATTTAATTACTATTGTAAAGATTGTTGGTTATTTTCATAAGTTACATTTTGTAACTTCTTTCTTAAATATAATAATGGAATAAATATTCATTTTAATGATTGTGTCCTTGATTTAAAGTTTGAATAACTAATAGTTAACTCTTGACTAAATCATAATACTTAAACATAATTCTAAATCCTTTTGAATTATAAATCCAACATTCAAATTTAAATTCAAATTTCATTTACCAAAACACACTTATCCACAAAGATCATATCAATGTCTATCACAATCATTCTCCAAGACTATTCCTAATCTTAAAGAGTGAAAGAAACTTTGATCACTTTAGGTTTTTATTTGACGAAAAATTTACCCACGGTTTTACAGATGAATGCATGATATTTCACAGATTCCTAAATCTACCCTTCGTTGGTTCCTAAATGCACGGATGTTACAATTATATATCAAAATGTTTAGAAAAATAAAATATATAACTTAATTTTATTATCAAATATTATTATGTTATTCATTTAAATAATTATTATTTAATAAAGGTTTCATAATTAATAAAACTTTGATAATTCATATTTTAATAATGGTAAATGGTAAAAATATAAATAATATACAATTTTTTTTTGGAAAAACAAGAACTGAAATGTAAAACTATAAACATAAAATATTATATCACTTAATTAAATGTTTATTATTTATTAAGTGTTTATAAAATAATAAATCTTATAAAAATCATATTTTAACATTTAAAAATCATAAACATATTTATAATACACCAAAATGATCACAAAAATAATATCTACATGTGAAAAATATAAAATTCCACTTTTGATGTAAGTAGAAATTTAGTATCCTAATAAATTGAATTCAAACTTATTTCCTTAATTGATAATTCATATAAGGATAAATAAAAATTTCTAATATTACTAAAAACATTGCTTTGAGGTCTAAAAATAATATTAGTCCTAAGTTTTGATAATATGAAGTCAAAATAACACATTTTCAAGTACAATTTTGTTGTATTATAATTTAACTAAAAGTGCTTATTATTTCCTAAAGAGATCCTTATAAAATTATAAAATCTTCAAGAATAATCTATTTTAACTTAATAAAACTTATTGCCTTTGTTTCACTCCCAACCTAATAAAATGACTCAAATCCAAGGATAATTCATAAGTAGTTAAGTAATGTTGTTTTCCATATTTATAACTTCCAACTAACCATGCAGATGCAACTACCTCTGTGAAGATGATCAATGATGTCATAATTCCTAGGTTTGGAGTTCCTAGATTTTAATTACTGACGGTGGTTCTCATTTTTTGAAAGGAACTTTCAGGAAAATCCTCTGCAAATATGGAGTAACTCACCATGTTGCTTCACCATATCATCCTTAAAAGAGTGGTCAAGTGGAACTCTCAAATAGAGAACTGCATTTGGGCATACCGAACTGCATTTCAAAATTCGATGGGTATGACACCATATAAGATGGTATACGGTAAGGCGTGCCATCTACCTTTAGAATAGGAACATAGAGCCTTTTGGATAATCAATAATTTAAACTATGATCTTAAAGCAGCAGGAGAAAAACGTTTATTAGACATACATGCTTTATATGAGTTTAGGAGTGAGGCATATGAAAATGCTAGATTGTTTATGGAAAAAGTAAAAAGATGTAATGATAGAAAAATAGAGATAAGGTCTTTAAAAGTGGAGATAAAGTTTTGCTCTATAACTCTCGTCTTAAGTTGTTTCCAGGAAAGCTCATATCAAAGTGGGAAGACCCCTATATAGTTGAAGAAGCTTATTCATTGAGAACAGTAAAGCTCCAGGGGATAACACCCTCTCTATTATCGCACAAAAGAAGATATAAGTGCAATCACCTTACAAATAATTACCCTAGAAGAGTTGATTCAGCAAAAGTATGGAAGGAATGGTAACTGAAGAAGGATAAGATCGAGACGAAGTGAGCAACACTATGGTCAAGCTATAGACCATAAACGAGCGCTTCATGGGAGGCACCCATGTGAAATAAAGGGAGGAGTAAGTTTTAAATTTTCAAGTAAGTTTTAGTTAAGTTTGAGATTGAATAAAGGAACACTTGAAGTTTTTGTGAAATAAAAGAAATTTGTTTATGATAAAAATCTCGTTCAATGAATGCTAATGTTGGTCAAAAATTTAAGATGTCATTTTTGTATTTAAATTGGTATTTTGTTAATTTTCAGATAAATAAAGAATTCCCAAAGAAATAGATAAATTTTGATGTGTAATGTAACCTTAACAACCAACTATATGGCGGGAATTAAATTTCCAGCCGTATAGTTATTCATCGCATCCCCAAATTTTCATGCCAAGGTACAGAAGTTTTAACGATCAACTATACGGCGGGAAGAAATTTCTCGGCCATATAGTTGCGGCCGTATAGTTGGTACCACCATAGGTAAATAAAAAATCTATAGTCGGTTCATAACTATAGGCGGGAGCTATACGGGCCGCGCCCATATAGTTGCTCGTTAAGCTTGGCGGCTAGGGTTTTCGACCTCCCCTTTTAAAGAAGATTGCATCTAATATTTTTCATTATGTTTTCGCAGAGCTACAACCTCCAGCCTCAAAGAACCATCTCCATCTCCATACAAGCCCCTTCTAACAACATCCGTACAGCGAAGCTATGTAGCCTTTCCATGTCAACAAGATTTGGAGGAAGAAGGAAGAGAAGCCCGTGAAGAGGATCAAGGCGGTGGAACCAAAAGAAGCATCATTGTCATCCATCTTGGAGATCAATCCTCTCCCAAATTAGGAGGACATGTTCCCGCAAAGGATGGAGATGATGAGGCAAGCAGACTAGAGAAGGAGCAAGGATGAGTATGTCCCTACTCCTTACCATCACAACATAGGATCTTATTATAAACCTCCTCTTAGTCTGTGATCTCTACGCACTTATATTCTTGTAGACCGTTGTTGGTCCTCCAAGTGTAGAGGTTTTTTGAACAGCAGCAAGTTTCCCTTAAGTGGATTCCCCAAGGTTTATCAAACTCAGGGAGGAAGTGGTCAAGGGTATCCCTCTCAAGTAACCCTACAATCAAGATACAAGAAGTCTCTTGTGTCCCCAACACACCCAATACACTTGTCAGGTGTATAGGTGCACTAGTTCGGTGAAGAGATAGTGAAATACAGGTGGTATGGATGATTATAAGTGGTAACGGTGCCAGAAAAGAGCTTCTGACGGGGAGGAAAATACTAAAGGAGAAATGATGGAAGCAAGCAAACATACAACAGATCTAGATGCAAACAGTGTTTCAATGTTTAGAAACAGGGCCTAGGGATCATAATTTCACTAGTGAACACTCTCAATAAATATATTCTCTTCATGATACTACCCTGAACTACTCTCCGGTTGGACACTCTAATCCATGGTAGGGCTATAACAACACTCCTCAAAGTCCGCCTTCCCCATCTATATAACCCCACACTGTCACCTTGAGAGCTAGATGGTCATAATAAACACCACAATTTCATAAAGACATCCAACTCCAAATATAACCATGATAAATATTTATAAACTATAGCCTAAGTGCCACCACGGCGTGCACGCTGTCACTTTCACACACATGGGGAGAGCAGAGTTCTATTGAAGCACTTGAGTATTTATGTAGATTCTAGCCTAAGTGCCACCACGGTTTGCACGCTTTCACTTTCACACACGTGGGGGTAGCCGGAGATCTATTAAAGCACTTGAGTACCAAATTATATATACTTGATTACAAAGCTCATGATCACAATATGATCACGCATAGAGAGATAGATGAACACATAGCTACCGGTAGAGCCCTTAGCCTCGAGGAATAACTACTCCCTCCTCATCATGGGAATCAGCAACGGCGATGGAGATGGTGGTGGAGATCGAAGGAGATGGCTCCGGCGCTATGGGAATTTTCGTGGATTTCTGCCCCCGATAGGGTTTACGTCTCGGGGAGACATATATATAGGCGAAAGGGCAAGGTCGGTGGAGGGCCAGGGGGCCACACCCCCTGGTGGCATGGCTAGGGTGGGCCCATGACACCCTAGGGTGTGCCCACCCTGGTCCCCTACTCCGTTTGTGCTTTGCGTTTCCGTATTGCTCCGGGAAAAATAGTAACTTTGGCTTCTGTCCCATCCAATTCCAAGAATATTCATTTTTTTAGCTTTTCTGAAACCAAAAATAGCAAAAAACAGGCAACTGGCACTTTGGCATCTTGTCAATAGGTTAGTTCCAGAAGTGTATAAAAATACCTCAAAGTGTAGACAAAACATAGCAAAGTTGATACTAAACAAGCATGGAGCATCAAAAATTATAGATACATTTACGGCGTATCAAGCATCCCCAAGCTTAACTCCTGCTCATCCTCGAGTAGGTAAGTGATAAAAAGAATAATTTTTGAGGTGACATCCACCATCACAATCTTGATCAAACCATTTGCAAGCATTGAAAGCTGGGGTTAAAGTACTCTAAACATGAGCATGAAAGATGAAGTTCTAACAATAGGACATAGAAACTATGTTGCAACATGTAAGGATACACACAAAGATCATGAATAACAATGCATTGAAAGATGTTTGTTTGTTTCACATATAGAAAACATAGCATAGTGGCATTCAGCTTGTCCCTCATGGAGTAGCAAAACATAAATGCATAGGACACCTTCAAAGTTCATAAGGGTGACTAGATACAAATAGTTCAAGAACAAGCAATATCAACAATATAAATCAATCAATAAGTTTTGGGACAATTCACATAGAACTAAGAATGGAAACTATGCTCTCTCATGGTAAATGTGTTTGACCATGAATGTTCCTCCAGCTGCAGTATCAAGCATAGACTTAGACACAGGGTTAAGAGCATAAAAATAAATGTAGAATTAACCAATCTTCCATCCCATGGCTGGGACAGTTTCTCATGCATTCTTTAATTCTCACATGCAAGCGCTAGTGGCTCACGCTCTTCCTGTCTAAAACTAGTAATATTAGATCTTAGTTGCATAGTATTTTGACACAGCTCAGTTGTAGAGCTTCGTTGGGAGACCCCAAGTGGAAGGTATTATCGGCAAATCTTCCCTCAGTTAAGAAACCAAGGTTATTGAACCAGTAGGAGCAAGGAAACAACTCCAAGGTGTTGCTAGCAACTTGGAATCATGCACAACACAAACTCAAGACTTTGCCCCAACTTACAGTGAGGTTGTCAATCTCACTGGTTTGCTGAAAACAAAGGATTAAACGTATAATGTGGAAAGTAATGGTTGCTTGCAAAAAATAAAAAGTAACAGTAGATGATGTATCAATGGTAAAGATTGGACCGGGGTCCATAGTTCACTAGAGGTGTTCTCCTTAAGATAAATAACATAACATGCTAGGTAAAAAAATTACAGCGGGGCAATTGACATGACTGAGCAAGGCATAACAATGCAATACTAGACATTCATGATTCCTACGAGATTTGATTGGGAATTACAACAATATACATAGACCGCCATCCAATTGCATCTATGACTAGTAATCCACCTTCAGCTTATCATCTGAACCCCCTCCAGTATTAAGTTGCAAGGAACGGATAACTACATTAAGCAATGTGTGTAAAGTAAACAATATAATTGTTCCATGAACAAAATATTGTTTTTTTCTCCCTAGTAGCAGCATCACATCTATAACCTTAGAGATTCATGTCACTTCCCCAAATTTAAGAGAGGCATGAACCGACTATCGAGCATAAATACTCCCTCTTGGAGTCACTAGCATCTACTTGGCCAAGATAGCTACTAGCAATGGAGAGCATGCAAGATCACAAATAATACAGACATGATAGAATCAATAATCATAAGACATGATAGAATCAATAATCAATCTGACATAGTATCTCAATATCCATCGTATCCCCACAAACATAACATGTATGATTACAAAATGGATGATCTTGATCATGAATGGAGCTCACAAGATCTAAACATGGTAGCACAAAGGATGAGAAACAACCATCTAGCTACTGTACGGATCCATAGTACAAGAGTGAACTACTCATGTACCATACCAGAGGCTGGCATGGTGATGAAGAAGTCCTCCAGGATGATCTCTCCCCTCCGACCGGGTGCCGGGAAGAGCTTCAGATCCCCCCAATCTAGGGACGATGGGGGCGGCGGCTACGGACTGTTTCGTGGAGATCTGATCGGGTACTTAGGGTTTTGGCATCGGGAGGCTTTTATAGGGGAAGAGGCGAGGAAGGAGGGCGGCCAGGGGGCCCACACCTGCCCAGACACGACCTAGGGTGGGCCCGTGCCGGGGGGGGGTGGCCACCCTGTGGCGCCCCTCCGTCTCTCCACTAGACTCCTGTTCTCGTCGGTGAAATATTGACTTTGGCTTTTGTCCCGTCCAATTCCGAGAATATTTCCTTACTAGCTTTTCTGAAACAAAAAACAGCAGAAAACAGGCAACTGACACTACGACATCTTGTTGATAGGTTTGTCCCACAAAATGTATAAAAATACCTCAAAGTGTAGACAAAGCATAGGAAAGTTGATACTAAACAAGCATGGAACATCAAAAATTATAAATACGTTTACGACGTATCATCTTTGCAGGTGGAAAAAATTTAGTCATGAATAAAGAAGTACATTCCACCCATCATGCAAAAGTATTTCTAGGCAAAGATAGCAACCATTCTTTTGCTCTTCATCTAAGAGAGAAAGGAAATAAGCGCAGCTTGACCGTATCGGGGTCAACATCTTTAATGAGCATCATATCACATATTTCAGTGAAAGTGTTCAACTGCATACCTGCGTCCTTAGTAGCAGAGCCTCCAAATCGATTCTGTTGAACCGAACTTAAATAATGGGGCTCAATTTCATAGTTCTTAGTAGTAATTGCTGGATGGGTAATAGGAGTACGCAAATAATCATTGTTGGGAGCTGCAAACTCCCTAAGTTTCTTTTTAGACATATTACCTATGTTTTTCGGTTTTCTTAAATCAAAACCAATCATAATAAAAACAATAATTTAAAGAATAACTAATTTTTTTGGTTTTTCAAATAAAGACTGAAAGCAAACTAACAAAATTAAAAACAAGAATTAAAACTAGCAAGGTTCCTAGTAACCTTACCAAGGTAGCTATTGCTTCCCCAGTAACGGTGCCAGAAAAAGGGTTGATACCTTCAATCCAGATTACGGATGTAGTATAGCTCGTTTTCCCTAGTAGACCTAGTTTATCAAATCCTCGGGAAGCATAAAGTGCGATGAACTTACTTTAATGGACCTTCGGGAGTTTTAGAATTCTTTTTGTGTTTTACCGAACCAAGAGTTTGCGATCTTTTGTTGTTGTCGATGATGGAGAGAGAGGGACTGGGGCATTCGGTTTCATCTGTAGCTGTGCAAAACATTTGATGGGAATAAAATATAATAATAAATGCATGTAACTATTAGAGCATGATAATTATATGTGGGCATTCGGTTCCACCTGAATGGGCGGGGTACCGCCCCGTGTATCAAACCACTTGAGGCGAAACCCTACCTAGGGGCTATTGTCGGTTCCGTGCTCTCCACAAGTCATGTAACCACGGGCTTCGGGCCAGGCGCCCTGTGGTCTGTCTAACCGGGAGGTCCGGGGAGGTTTCCCTGAGAAGATATGAGGGTCTTCCTCTCGGAATGGAAGGGCTCCTGGAGACAAAGATAGAAAGTTGTCATGTGATGCCTCACCTGCTGCAGACTTCACACTGATCCAGCAGAAGAGTCAAGACCACGCATCGCCCCACGGCAGCAATCGCCCAACACGTGGCTGCCATGCACACAGGGCTTCACCTACACCCTGCCAACAGCCCCGTCCGGGGTAACTGCCGGAGACAAGGGCCCGGTTAAGTCAAGTCTGACACTAGTCTTCCACCGCCCATTAAGCGACATATGGCACCAAAGCAGGGTTGCTAGGCCACGTTGTGAGTCAATAGTGACGCCTGGCTGAGCCCTTGTCATCGCGTGTCCTACGACCCCTATGGTGTCCCCTTACCCGTATAAAAGGAGGCCTGTGTAGAATAAGAAAAGGAAAAACAAATGTAAAGTATTGTGATAATCAGATACTAGATAGTTGCAAGACATCGGGATTCAATCACACCGGACCTCAACCTAGATAAAAAAAATTGCTTTACTACCTTCGTTCCGGATTATGGATGTAGTATAGCTATTTTCCCTAGTAGACCTAGGTTATCGAATCCTCGGGAAGCAGAAAGCATGGTGAAGTTACTTTAATGGACCTTCGGGAGTTTTAGAATTCTTTTTGTTTCTTACCGGACCAAGAGTTTGCAATATTTTGTTGTTGTCAATGATGGAGAGAGAGGGCATGGTTCGTTCGGTTTCACCTGTAGCTATGCAAAACATCTGATGGGAATAAAAGATCATATTAAAGTATGCATGTAATCATTAGAGCAAGATAATTATATGTGGGCAGTGCATCCATAACTGCTATTGCCTCCGCAACCTCTTATAGCTATAGCCTATTAGTTTCATCCATAGAAGAAAGAGATCTAATGATATGCACCGTGGCATCACCGTTAACCCCAAGTAAATCCCTCACATACAGCCGTACTACCCTCTCTGTCACTGGGGTTCCCATCCTGCAAATTAGTCATTACTCACACTCCCTATACCTGGATAAATCCTCCGGGTCTTGGGTACCTGAAAAGTCCTTATATTGAGGCAAGAGATGATACAATAATCATCATGTCAAACAAACTAATACACAATCCCATCTATGATAAATAACATGCACAAAACTACATGGCTAGGCCGAAGCCCTTAGCCCAAGGAGAATTATTCACACACAAAGATGAGATCAACAATCATAAACATTGTAATGGAAATCATGAGATAGATAGTAATATTCTTACAATGCCACCAATTGGAGATGAGATCTACTATTACAAGTGGTGGACTATGGCTATGGTGGTGGAAAAGGGTTTTGAGATTGGATCTAGATCTATTCCTCCAACGGTTTTTCTCTTCTCTTTGGTTCTCGACTCTAGATCTCATTTCTCATCACGAGAGGTCTCTTTATATAGGGTTCCCTTCATAAAAGTTGTTCTCTTTGACCCAATGTTGAGGATATCGTTTATCGTTAACTTCTCGGTCAGCCCGAAATTAGTGATTTTTGGGTGCATCGACCGATTTATCGGGCGATAAATTAATTTATCGGGTGGTAAACTGATTAATCGTCTTATCGATCACCTAGTGATAAGAGATAAATCAGACGATAAATCGGCATAGCGGACGATTTTTTGAACAGTGCTTTGACCTAGCGGTGTCGGTGGAAACTATACGGTTGGAACTATACAGACATAATTTTATTCCCGCTGTATAGTCGGTCGTTAAAGGTACTAGTTCCTCTTCACGACACCTGATTTCTTTGATTTGTTGGAAATATCGTATGTTTGACTTTAATGTTGTGATTCCCATCATCAAACGTCATTTCCTGCACAGGGAAAAATGGAAAGACAGGGTTGCATAACCCTTTGATCATCACACATTAGTGGTAGGATTTAGAGAGACATTTCATCAAAAGTATGAATATTATCTAGTTTAAATGTGGATGTGGATGGCTATATTTCACAGCCATTACACGTCTCTCTCTATGTGATTATGTTTTCTTAGTTTATCGACCCCGCTCACAAGACATTGCACCCCTGGTCGAACATCTAAGGGGACATACCCCAGTGTCGAAAACCATGACATGACACCCGGATTGGGCGGAGGCGACCTCGCGAGTGAGATGATTGAAGTGGCGGTTAGACGCTAGCACCTAAGCGTCGTCCAGGATGCAGGCGATGATAACCCTGGTTTCCTAGTAGCCCTAGTGTTTTCTTTGGTGTGGACCTTCTCAATAGTGTAATGATCCTGCTATGTAGCATTAGCCTGGTGTCCCTGTTGACAGCCATCGTTTCCACCGTGGTTGTTGTTGTTCCAGCGCGCTCCACCTTGATGGCCATTGTGGCCATTGTTGCGCTCACCGCCTTGCCTCCCCTTCCTCTAGCCGCTACATTGGTCAGGTAACTTCTTGAGCTCATAACAGTCATCGACACCATGCCCATGCTTCTTGTGGAAGATGCAGTATGGGCGATCATCATGCTCTCCTTCGCTATCACCCTCTCGAGAGATCTTATGCTCAGGTTCTTACCTCAAGGATGGTCGGGGACATCTGCTTGGCATCCTTGATCTTTCTCTTAGTGGAGCTCAGGGACTTAAGTGTGGCTTCTTAATTGACAAGGTCGAAAACGCGCCTAGCCTCCACCTTGGCACACTTTTCCGTCATGACGAAGAGTTCCTATGCAATGGTAAGGTTTTCCCCGTGGATACCAATTTTCTCCCGCATCCTGATGTACTTGACGCGTTCTGAGCAGGCAGCGTTGATGTTTAAGTCGGAGATCTTGGGTCTTGTTGCAGACCTGGTTGAACTGTTGTAGTACGCATGGGGCACTCGTAGGTCCCCTTGAAGTTGGCGATGAAGAGTGCATAGAGGTCAGGCCACGAGCCAAGGGAATCCTTTGGGAGGTTCATCAGCTAGGTGCAGGCAGTGTCCTTTAGGCCCAAAGGAAACCAGTTGGCCATGACATAGTCGTCACCTCCCATGGCCTCGATGCCCGTGGTGTAGACCTGCAGGAACTCGCGGGGATTAGCGGTCCTGCGTAGCGTGGTGGCATCTCTGGCCGAAAATTTTGCGGCCATACCACCTAGCAAAAATCCTTGGTGAACACAAGGCATCCATTGCTCTTCACCTCCCTGCTGTAGGCCATGGCGGCATGGTTCTCTCGGCCTACCATGGTGATCTCCTCGATGATGCGGTCCTCATGGCCTTGTCGGGCCATCCTGATCGCGCACACGACCTTTGGGATTGGGATAATATGGCAATTGTTGCAGGCCAGAGGCATGGCGTCCCTAGGTTGGAGAGCATAGTCGGAAGCTAGGATCTTTCCTGGTGGTGGAGGTGGTGGAGCGGCCCCCGTGACGGCCTCTTCTTCCTGATCCCCCTACGCTGCCTGGTGTCACTAGTACAAACTCGCTACTTAGAGACGTCAATTTCCCATAGGCCTCAAATGGTTTGTTGTTCTAGCTCAAGCGTATAGCTTATAAGAGCAGACCACCTGAGCCATTTTTTCTTTGTGGCTCTAAGATACGCGTCCTTAGACGTTGCAAAAAGGCAAACATCTCTAACATCTATGGGCTGGAGACGGACAATATTTCTGACCGCTTGCACGAACTCTTCAACCTCAGATGGCCTATACTATGGACCATCTCGAATAGTAAGGCAACCTGAGTTGGATTCTAACAAAGATTGTGTCACATCCCAAAATTTTCCAAATTTTGAAATGTGAAAAATAAATAAACAAAAGAAATACTTGTTGAAATTTAGGGTGAAAACAAACTTTTTTTTAAATGGAAACACCAAAACCCTACCTGAATAAAAATTTTGAATAAAAAGGAATCCAACAAAAATTTCAAAACAAGTGAAATGCATTCATCAATAATGTGTCTTGAAATTTAAACATTTGGAAAATAAACCAAAACCCAAAACCTTAATGGAAGAAAATCATTTCCAAGATATCTCAAAGACTATGGATTTGATCCATATAAAAATTGGTCAACAAACATTTATAAATGATCAAGGATAATAAATAAAAATATTATAAAACCAAAGAAATTGGTTTCATTTAATTTGGAACCATAGATAAAAACTCATGAGTTTAATATGGCAAAAGGAAATATTTCCAAAGCTAATAAAGCTCCTATCTAAAAAATCCATATAAAATTGTGAGTAAATTAATCCTAAAAGGATTTAAAAGGATAGACAAATATTAAATAAAATTATACAAATTGGAATCACCAATTTTGGATCTATAAATAAAAACATGTGGATTTTATAAGACAAAGAAATAAATAAATAAATAAATAAATAAGGAATATTTGAAAGCCAAATTAAATCTTGGCCAAATCTTTAACAAATGAAAGTTTATTGAATAATTAAAAGGAGTAAAATATTATTTAAAAATATCATAAGGATGGAACAATATTCAATTTTGTTTAAATAAAGATTATATGCCTAAACTAAATAATAAAACATAATAAAATTATTTAGGAGGCAATTTAAAACTTAAATTAAATCCATGATCAAATGGAATAAATATAATTCAAATAAAGTAAAGGGATAAAGAATATTTAAATAAAATTATATGGCATTAACCAAATTCAATTATATTTGAATAAAGACAAAATCCCTAATAGAAATGATTAATTAAATCATAAGAAAATAATAAATTGGAATTTATCCAAGTGGAATAAAAGTTATTTAATTAACTTAAATGGAATCAAAGAATTATTTGAATAAAATTTAAATGGGATTAAAACCATATATGATTGGAATAAAGACAATTGCCCAATTTAAATGATTAATAAATCATGTTAAAATAGTTTAAATAGTTCAAAGTGAATTATTTTGCACTAAATAAAGCCTACTGAAAAGGTTTGAAGAAAATTAGAATTCAAATAAGAGTTGGAAATTATATTTAAAATCTTATTTGAATAAAGGCAAGTGCCTATTTTAAATAATAATAAACCATAAATGAATAAAAGAAATATTCCTAAAATGGTCTTTAAAATACATGTTTACACAAAATAGAAATCTACTGAAAGTTTGGTAAAGATATGAATTCAAATGGTTGTTTGATTTGTTTGAATAAATTCAAATCAGAAATTGAAAACAGAAAAAGAAAAAAGAAAACAGGAAGGAAAAAAATAGACAAAGGGGTCTAGCCCAACAGGCCCAACTCGCAGCCCAACTAACCCACCCCAAAACGTTTTCTTCACTCACAGACGCACCCGCACTGTCCCTGATAGCAAGACCCCACCGCTTTTCCCTCTCTCTCGCTGGCGACACGACCCTACTTGCCAGTCATCGTTCCCACCCGCGTGACAGATTCTTCCCCCCTCCTCGCCATTTCTGGCTATGATTCCGTGGGAGCAATTCGCCATAACGTCGCATTAATTCCTCCCCCATGTTACTCTCTCTTAATCGCCTAGTCTACCTCTCCATTTCCCCTCATTCGCCCATGCCAAAACGCCACAAGGCTGCCTCGATTTGACTTGACACCGCTACTGCTTCGGCGAGCTCTAGCTCGAAATTCCGGCGAGCACGAACCTCCCACTGCTCTGGCCAGCCACCATCGCTGCGCCGCCCATCTTTGGTCAATTCATTCTGCAACGTTGTATCTTGATCCGTTGGCTAGGATAGATAACTTACGCAAACCGGTATGATTAGATCTGAACCACACAGATCACTTTAGATCCAGCGGTCCACAGAGCTCGATCCTCAAGAAACGGTATGCGCCAATACTATGCTGACACGTAGCCAGACTCAGGATTTAAAAATAGAATTAGATCTATTAGTGATTTGATTTTTTAAAATTCATAAGTTTAAATCTACACGTCCAAAGTTTGCAAACTTTATATCATTGGAATCAGGAAAAATAATTCTATCCAACCATTTCCTTTGTTTAGTGAATTGCTTCTAGAAAATTAGTTGTTTTTGCAGAAACATGTTTAGGCATATTTTGTGTATAAAATTTATTCTAATAATGTTTTTAGAGTAAAATCTTTTGTAAATGGATTGTTTTGAACCTACTGACCATAGAAACCAACTTTTGGATTTAAAAATATATTTTGTGACACTTAGGAATTATTCCTTTTAATTAAAGCATTTCTAGTTAAATAAAAATGTTGAATATGTTTTAAGAATGCTTTTTGAGTAAAACCTTTGGAAAATGATTTGAATAAAATTCTCTGACCCTAAACACCAAGTTTTAGGATTTAAAAATATATTTGGTGAACCCTAGAAAATTATTACTTTGTTTAAAGGAATTTCTAATCAAATAAAATGTTATTTGATTTAAAAATGGTTTATGGGTAAAACCTTTTGCAAATGGTTTTAATAATAAACACTTTGACCATAAACACTAACATTTTGTGTTTAAAAATACATTTGGCAAACACTAGAAATTATTACTTTGATTTAAATCATTTTCTAACAAAACAAAAATGATTTAAATGGCAATTTTTCACTAACTTACTTTCAAATTACCTTGCCAATTTTACAAATGACAAATAGGTGTTTTAAAATGTTTATAGCCTGTTAGAAACCACCTTTCCAAATAAAACAATATTTTGCATGCTTGCATGCATTACTTTGTTTTTATTATTTTATGTGGTGAATTGTTTCAATGCTAGATTGAATTTGTGCCTTGATTGAATTGTAGTTAACTTTGAAGAGTGTGACCATTTCAAGATCAAGGAGTGAACCTATTTTCTCTACCAAAAAGGCAAGTGGTGCTTCATACTTTTGTCCCATTATTTTCACTATGCATTAGTAATATTTCTAAGTAGGACTTGCATGGAATTTTACTAAGTATGCTATGCAGTCGGAAATCCTAGTAGATGATGCCTTAGTAGAATTTTCCCTAAAGTTAAGATCCCTACTACTATCATGCTTAGCTTAGCTAGGTGAAAACAAGGGTGGATTATATTCATGCTATGGAATATTTTTTAGTCTATGACTTGTGTTTTGTTTAATAAAACAACTATGTGCATGAATCACCAGGGTGGAATGGTGGGAATGGATTTATGTTGAGTGGTTACACAAGGCCAGGGGACTGGTGATCCTTGTGTATCACACTTGTGGAATGCCACCCATGAACAAAGAGATTTGAGATGTCAAATGTTGAGAAGCTTCAAGTGCAGCCAATGGAATTATGGGCTCTGCCTGGATCATATAGGTTGCAATAACTTAGCCAGATGGACAGTTGGTGGTAGGGGATGATAGGTTTGGAGCGCGTCCATTTTGGTCTAAGGGAAGGCTTCTGAAAGATCTTATCTCGATGCATGTCGAGTCTTGTGGGGAAAGTGCACCACCTCTCGAGAGAGTAAAATCTAAGTACTTAGCCGTGTCCCCGGCAATGGACAATTTGACAATCAAGACATGGAAGCTATCAAGAATCTCCTCATCCCAATTTCTAAGTTAAAAACTTGTGGTTGATCAAGGGTAAAGGATAACCAATGTCTATTGGTAGATGCCTTGGGTGATTTTGACAAACAAAAACTTAGTGTTTTCAAATGATAAGGAAAATCTATTTTGAGCAAAGCAAGCCTAAGCTCCACTTAGCCAAATGCATATAGATGATAGATACCACTACTATACCATAGTATCACTTGCCAATACAATTCAAATGTATTGACCCTTGTGGCTTTAACTTATTATGTTGCAGGTTTGTTTGATGTTAGTGAAGTGTGTTGAATAGGATTACAAGTCTACAACCAACATGATTGCCCGTGGCACTTTGAAGATGAAGGACTCTATGCTATATAGTTATTTCTGCTGCATTGTAATGAGATAGCCAAATGAGCTATGTAAGATGTAATGAATTATTTTATTCCTGGTTATAAAGTTGTATTTTGACCTTTGTTTCTTGATATTACATCTTAAATGTGGATGCTAGCTACTGATCCAGGTACTAGCATTGTAAACACAGGGATCTCTACCTTATTAAAGGTTGGGACCTCCACAGATGGTATCAGAGCACTGTGTTGCCTATAGGATTATAACCCTAGGATTGGACAAAACCCCTTAGAAAATAGGAGTTGTATTTGTTCAAAATTATTTACAAGCAATCTTGTAAACTCTTTACTCAACCTTTTAGGTTTTGATTCTACATCTCTTCTATTTCAAACTTGATGGACAAAAACACCACCATGAGCAAAGACTTCAACATGAGCAAAGGACTTCACCAACTCAAATGACTTCAACTTCAACAATCACCAATGACTTCAACTTTAGTTTCATCAAGGACTTCAACTTGGACATCACTAAGCACTACAAATGAGATAAGAAGAATACTCAAGACTGGAAGACTAAGTAAACACAACCTAGAAGGAACCATCATCACCCTTGAAGTTTTGTGACCAAGACACAAGAATTTTTTTCTAAGGGAACCATGAACTCATTCATGAAGAATCAACTAAGAAGAATGGAATGATCTCAAGAAAAACCATATAGTGGAACCACCATACTAGTGATTAGTTTAGGTCAAACACACCAACTTATGTGGTGTAGGAAAAACATTTTGTTACCTAAAAATGTGCTTGAACTTGTTGTTTGAGTGGAATGTTTGTTTGTGATTGCTTACACATTGCTCGTGTGAAACATGATGTGTGTGATTAGATTTTTTTCTATAGAAACCTTTGCCTATTCTAATCCCAATCCAACCTAAACAGATGACTTTCCAAGAGACTCCAACAACAAGAATGGTGACAACAACCAAGAGATGCACATGAGAGAACAACTACTAGCAAACCAAACCTAATTGAATCAGATGACAACTCAGTTTTTAGCCAACAACAATGAGTTAGACCCAAACACGCAAAAGTTTTTGGAAACCCAATCCCAATTATTGCAAAGGATGACCAATCAACATGATAAGCAAATCTTCCCAAGGAGATTGTGACAACAATGATATCAAGGATGATATTATGGAAGGAACTCAAGCTTGCAATATTTGTGGAGACATAGAACACACTTATAAAGAGCATGAAGATCAATGCCCTAATTGTGAAGAGAAACATCCAACTAAACAATGCCCCACATCTCAAGTGACTTGTTTCCTATGTGAAGGAAATAATCATGTCCCTATCCAATGCCCCATCTATCCTATAGTTCAACAAATGAAGCAAGATGGAATGCATCAAATGTTTGGAAACCTCCACAAGGGAACAACTTCTATCAAGAAGGATGAAGACAAAGGCAAACCTCAGATTGCACCTCCATACATTAGGAATCACCTTGATGGACAAAAGAGGAAACATAGGTATTATCCAAGGAATCGTTCAAGGAACCGAGGAAGCTTTCCCATATTTGAGGTGAGGTATGAAGAGCATGAACTAGAAGAACTCCTAGCTTTGGAGAAACCCAAGAAGAAGAAAAATAAGGGAATTAGCCAAGTGTGGTGCAACAACTACAAAGAGCTAGGCCATTATATATCAATTTGTCCAGAGAAGATACGTGAAGAACTCAACCTTGTCACATGTTACAAGTGTGGTGACAAAGGATATTATGCAAGCAATTGTCCAAAAACAATTCATCAAGATCCCAAGTAAGCCAAGATGTAATCTAGTTGAAAACCTTTTTAAGGGTGGTAGTACCCTAGTTGCCTTGAAGTCAACTTGTAACCTCTAGCCTCCCCAAATCTTGGGGCGAGATTTCTTTTAAGGGTGGTAGCCTATCACATCCGAATTTTTTTCAAATTTTGAAATGTGAAAAATAAATAAACAAAAGAAATACTTGTTGAAATTTAGGGTGAAAAGAAACTATTTGTTTTAAAATGGAAACACCAAAACCCTACCTGAATAAAAAAATTTAATAAAAAGGAATCCAACAAAAATTTCAAAACAAGTGAAATGCATTCATCAATAATGTGACTTGAAATTTAAACATTTGGAAAATAAACCAAAACCCAATACCTTAATGGAAGAAAATCATTTCCAAGATATCTCAAAGACGATGGATTTGATCCATATAAAAATTGGTCAACAAACATTTATAAATGATCAAGGATGATAAATAAAAATTTATAAAACCATAGAAATTGGTTCATTTAATTTGGAACCATAGATAAAACTCATGAGTTTAATATGGCAAAAGGAAATATTTCCAAAGCTAATAAAGCTCCTATCTAAAATCCATACCAAATTATGAGTAAATTAATCCTAAAAGGATTTAAAAGGATAAACAAATATTAAATAAAATTATACAAATTGGAATCACCAATTTTGGATCTATAAATAAAAAGATGTGGATTTTATAAGACAAAGAGGGAAATAAATAAATAAGGAATATTTAAAAGATAAATTAAATCTTGGACAAATCCTTAACAAATGAAAGTTTATTGAATAATAAAAAGGAGTAAAAGATTATTTAAATAAAATCATTTAGGATGGTGTTTAAATAAAGATTATATGCCTAAAATAAATAATAAAACCTAAAAAATTATTTAGGAGGCAATTTAAAACTTGAATTAAATCCATGAGCAAATGGAATAAAGATAATTCAAATAAAGTAAAGGGATAAAGAATATTGAAATAAAATTATATGGCATTAACCAAATTCAATTCTATTTGAGTAAAGACAAAATCCCTAATAGAAATGATTAATTAAATCATAAGAAAATAATAAATTGGAATTTATCCAAGTGGAATACTACCTCTGTTTCAAGGCTTAAGGCGCACACGCTTTCCAAAGCAAAGTTTGACCAAAAGAATTGAGCAACAAAATCTTGATTATATTGTACATAATTAGTATTGTTGGATTCGTATTGAAAAATACTTTCTAGTGATACTAGTTTTATACCAAAACTCTTTACATATTTAGAGTAATTCTTGGTCAAAAAAAAAACACGCAAAACGAGGACGCCTTAAGCCCTGAAATGGAGGGAGTAAAAGTTATTTAATTAACTTAAATGGAATCAAAGAATTATTTGAATAAAATTTAAATGGGATTAAAACCATTTATGATTGGAATAAAGACAATTGCCCAATTTAAATGATTAATAAATCATGTTAAAATATTTTAAATAATTCAAAGTGAATTATTTTGTAGTAAATAAAGCGTACTAAAAAGGTTTGAATAAAATTATAATTCAAATAAGATTTGGAATTATATTTAAAATATTATTTGAATAAAGGGAAGTGCCTATTTTAAATAAATAGTAAACCATAAATGAATAAAAGAAATATTCCTAAAATGGTCTTTAAAATACATGTTTAAACATAATAGAAATCTACTGAAAGTTTGGTAAAGATATGAAATCAAATGGTTGTTTGAATTGTTTGAACAAATTCAAATCAGAAAATGATAACAGAAAAAGAAAAAGAAAACATGAAGGAAAAAAATAGAGAAAGGGGTCCAGCCCAATAGGCCCAACTCGCAGCCCAACTAACCCACCCCGAAACATTTTCTTCACTCACAGATGCACCCACACTGTCCGTGACAGCAAGACCCCACCTCTTTTCCCTCTCTCTCGCTGGCGACACGACCCCACTTGCTAGTCATCGTTCCCACCCACGTGACTGATTCTTCCCGCCTCCTCGCCGTTTCTGGCTATGATTCCGCGGGCGCAATTCCTCCCCGAGGTTACTCTCTCTTAATCGCCCAGTCTTCCTCTGCATTTCCCCTCATTCGCCCATGCCAAAACGCCACAGGGATGCCTCGATTTGACTTGACACTGCTACTGCTCCGGCGAGTTCTAGCTCGAAATTCTGGCGAGCACGAACCACCCCAATGCCCCCAGAACACACGAGCGTGATCCCCATCGTCCCCTGCATCTCCCAGTACCACCCACTCACTCGCGCGCTCCTTGAAACATCGGCAACTTCGACACCCGAACGCCTCCATCGTCTGCCTCTACTCCGGCGAGCTACTGTCGCCGACTCCGTCATCCCCTTGCAATCTGGTGAGATATTCCGCAACCCTCGAGACCGTGCGCATCCTCCTGACACTTTCCCTTACTTGCTTGCATCCCAGGTAACCTTCTTCGACCATGGTCGTGCGTGCCCGAGCCAGTGAGCAACTACGACGAGCAATCCACGTCGTCCTCGTGCGCCCCTTCGCCAACCACGAGTACGTTGAGCATAAGCAGCGCACGATGAGTCTGGTGAGCCACCCCACTCCTCCTCTCACTTCCTGGTTTCGCTGTTATGCCATCGTCTGAGCGTGCCGCCGCCAGCCACCGTCGCCACGCCGCCCATCTATGGTCAATTCATTCTACAGCGTTGGATCTTGATCCGTTGGCAAGGATAGTTAACTTACG
Source organism: Avena sativa (assembly GCA_916181665.1). NCBI lineage: Eukaryota > Viridiplantae > Streptophyta > Magnoliopsida > Poales > Poaceae > Avena > Avena sativa. The sequence goes on along the minus strand of OV702283.1, from coordinate 227,215,268 downwards.
CGAACCGGTATGATTAGATCTGAACCACATAGATCACTTTAGATCCAGCAGTCCATAGAGCTCGATCCTCACAAAGAGGTATGCGCCAATAGAATGCTGACACGTAGCCAGACTCAGGATTTAAAAACAGAATTAGATCTATTAGTGATTTGATTTTGTAAAATTAATCACTTTAAATCTACACGTCCAAATTTTGCAAACTTTATATCATTGGAATCAGTAAAAATAATTCTATCCAACCATTCCCTTTGTTTAGTAAATTGCTTCTAGAAAATGAGTTGTTTTTGCAGAAACATGTTTAGGCATATTTTGTGTATAAAATTTATTATAATAATGTTTTTAGAGTAAAATCTTTTGTAAATGGATTTTTTTGAACCTATGTCAACACCCGGATTTTTCAATCCTAGATGCCTGTTATGCCATACATCGCAATCCCAGGATTACCATTTTTGCGAGGCATAACAGAATTGGATACCATAGTACATCATCCATTACAAACGATACATAAGTTCTTACACAAATAGGGATCTCATGATCCAGTTCTTAATACAACTTCAAGCAGCGGAATACGTAATAATAACGGTAGCATAGGGGAAGCTCCATCTTCGGGGTCACAGGCAATGCTGACGATGGGAGATGATCCTAGATTTCGTAACCTTCCTGGGGTCCATCTTCCAGGTACTCCTCTTCATAGTCTGGCCATGGGAATAGCCAGGGACAAAGCCATGAGTACTCTTTAAGTACTCGCAAACTAATACTAACAGGTAAAGGGGTTTTTGGATAATAGGACACTAGGCTCTAGGGTTGTTTTGCAAAAGCCAGATTTATCTCTACTAGATTCCAAAGCTAGTCACAATTTTATAACTCCTAAGTGGGAACTTGTATTTCATATCACAACTCTGTTGTGGTCAAGTCAAAGTCTCAATTCATTTCACAAGTCATTTTGAAAAATCTGACGGGGGAACGGTATGGCCACTCCAACTGTCCATAACCGCGGACGCGGCTATTCGAATAGTTTGACACTCTACAGAGATTGTACACTTTCACCACAACATTCGATACATCCGCCAGGAATAAATCCTGAATTTACCATACTCAGTATGCGGATAATCATTCCTAACCTTTCAATTACACGCCCTAGTATAAGCACCTCGCCTGTGAGTTTGGCCTCCCAACCATGACCAACTGTCATCTTGGGTACTGCACAGGTGGACAATCTTCACAAGGTAGCCTCAGCTCAGACCTTGGCCGTGAGGGAGATAATACTAAGGTATATAAGTTTCCAGTCAAGCCCTACCCAATCTTCGGGTATTGTGGTTGTACGATAAAATTGGAATGGTATCGCATCCAGACAACCATCAGTTTTATAAAGGGCTAAGGCTCATGCCTCAACATTTTCATCACCAAAATCATCAGGTGTTCGGAAACACATGTCGAAAACATTTCAATAGAATGATCCATCATTCCAATATTTTCATAACCATTTTTCCACCAAGTATTCCCATCTAAAAGTTGATCAAGTTTTATGCTTAGCACTAGCATCTATAAGTGGTGGTAGGCACTAATGAGGGGTGGTGTACTAGTGGAGTTTCAACTAAGTACAACCTTATGTCTTTGGATGATATCAAGGTTTCTAACTTAGGCCAAATTTTATGCTCTTCATGCAACCTTCAGAATCTTTCTAGAATCTATAATTCACTTAAGTAAACTCTAAGTAATCTTTGATAAAGAAATAAAGTAAGAAGCTTGCAAGTAAAACTAGGATTGGTTTATCAAATGGGTATGATCACATATGCTTAAGGCATATGGTGGGCATAGTAACAAGTAGTGGTTTGTTGCATCAGTAGGGTATCTTGCAAGGGTAGCTTGCATTGGTCCACTTAGTTAATAAATCTTGCTAAAGTAGAGTGTCTTGCAAGTTTTAGCTTGCATTGGTAGAGTATCAGCTTGCATAGGTAAAGTATCTTGCAAGTGTTAGCTTGCCTTGTGCAGAGCAGTGGTTGAAGTTCTCCTCGGCTTCTTCTTCGTAGTATCCTCCTTCCTCCTCGTATCCTTGGTCGGTACTAGCGTCTATGAATAAATACGAGGTACACAATCACCAAACAATACTTAACTACTTGCAATCATCACTCACAATGGTCCTATAGATGATCTAGCATCATGTCTAACATTACAAGATTAAAGCTTGGTTTAATTCCTTTTATTTTTAGAAAAGTAATTTCTACTCATTGAAAAACTACTTAAGATTTAATATTCTCCTAACCAAATATGGGATCATGTTGACACATGTCATCACCACATATTGTAGTCCATGGGAATGTGATTTAAAGTGGTGTCACAATTTAATAAGGTTTCACCCTTTTATTTTAATTAATTAAAGTGGCTAGTAATGCCTATGGGGCATTCTTTTATTACTTGAACATTATTTCTGCAAGTAAACCTATATATTTTTATATACTCTGAAAGGTATGGTTAAATGTGATTTTTGAGAGTTGGAATCAACTCAAAAGCTATTATGGTTTAAATTTGAAAAATGTTTGAATGCAGAAATGCTTCTGCCTTGTTATTTTTACCATGGGTGATCTATAGATCCAAATGACTTGAGTCCAACGGGCTTGGATTCAGCATTCACAGACCTTTCCAACAAAATTGTTTTCATTCAATTTGGTGCACTGAATCGATCTGGGTTGATTTTTGAAGTTGGGTACAGAAGTGCGTTTGAATTGAAATGGAAAAAGTTTAATTTGAATAACTGGGCTGCGCGGGAAAAGTAAACGGGCCGGCCTGCTAAGCGCAGTGCTCCCGCGGGCTGCTTAAGTGGGTGTCCCCACTCGTCAGTGACACGGGGCTGGGAGAAGCGGTATGGGGCAACGTGGATCGTTCGATCTAGTTCTAATCCAATGGCTGGGAGTCATCGTCGACGCGAGACAGCGCCGGTGTGGCATCCCGCAAAACCACTACTAGAAAATTGCGTTGTTTTTGTGCATTGCATCATCATGACCGCATGCTCATGTCATCATGCCACATTGCATTTGGGCATCGTCATCATCTTGCATGTGCGTGTATAAAACTATTTTCGGAAAAACCGGTTCTTGTTGTCCAAACGCCCCGTCTTTATTCAAACGCAAACCCGGGTCGCCGGAATATTTTGTTTTGACTAAATATGCTTTGCAAACGGTCTGTTTAAATAAATAAAATATTGCATTATTTTTAGCGGGGCAGTCGAACGGGCCGAATGACCCGACCGACCACCCCAGAAAAACACAAACGGCCCACCCCATTAATCCTAAAGCTACCAGAAAACCTACCCACACCCCCCTCCACCTCACCCCCACCAATGGCCTCCTGACACCTCACCCTCTCCCTCCCCCTAACCAACCCCAAACTGCCACCTCACCCCTCCCTCTCTCTCTCCCCCTCTCTCTCCCTGGACCCACTCACCCAGGACACACAGCCTTCACCACGCACTCAACCAGCTATACCTGCCACCTCCCACTTACAGCCCGGCCCCACTGGCGCGCCCGTCCCACCCCCTGGCCTAGTCAGCAGCCCACCCCACCTTTTCCCACCCCACTCACCTCCTCCGGACCCACCCCGACCGAACCGCCCACCCACCGCGTCTTCCCCACGCGCGGCCTCGTCCCCAGGCCACCGCAGCGCCCCGCCGCCTCTGCTCGCGCGCCGGCGCCGCCCCGCTCGCCTCGCCGGCCCTCCTCTCACCCTCTCTCTGCGGCACCCCTCGCCGGCCACCACCGCTGCAAGCTCCCTCGCGCGCCGACTCCCCCACCTCGCCTCGCCCGCTCCCGCTCGAGCTCACCGTCCGCCACCACCACAGCACCGTCCCCGACCCGCCTCCGCTCGCCGCCGTTCTCCTTCCCCTGTCCTCCTCTCCTCCCTGCGCCGCGCTCGCCATGCCACCCTCCAGCGCCGCTCGCCGGCTCTCCCCCATGCGTCCGCGCCGCCGTGCCCTTCCTCATCTCTGGCCCGAGCCGCTGCGCCCCCCACGTCCCGCGCCTCCACCCTCCAACCTCCGGCCCGGTCCCGCCTTGTCCTCGAGCTCGCCGGTCCGCCAGGGCCTCACCCTCCACCGCCAGTCCGCCGGACCCCCCGCCAGGCCCCGCCGCCGCCTCTGCATAGCTCCGCCGTTCGCCGCCACGTCCCCTCGCCCCGCTCTGCTCCGCCGGCCGCCTCCGGTCGACTGCGCCCGCCCCCAGCCTGCTCCGTGTCGCCGTCTCCTCTCCACAGCGCTTCTCGGCTCCGTCGTCGTGTGCCGTGGCCGCCGTCCCGTGTCTCTGCGCCGTGGACGTCCTTGGGTACCGGTGTTTGCATCCTCGGCTGTTGCTGCAAGTACCGTTGTATCCGATGGCCTCGCTCACCTCTGCGTATCAGGCATGGCCGAACCAAGTTCACCGACCACCGAAGACGGAAAGGCCAAGTTCTTCCGTTTGACAAGCGCGACAAGTCGGACAAGGCCATCGGCGTTGAACAAGTCTTCACCCCACCGAACCTAGTGAAAATACAAGCCCATCCTCGACACCGACAATTGAAGTTAACCGCCAGGGTCTTCATCTCGGAACCTCAAGATCTTCACCACCCGAAGTGTTCCGCCAAGTTCGCCGAGTTCAGGGACCTTCAAGATCTCCGTCACGGACACAACATGTACTTCCCTGGGACGCCATGACTGGGACCCCGGACCCGAAGACCACATGGGACGACAAGTACTCCGACATGGACCCGATTGAAGCAAACCCGAAGACGATAGATGCGACAAGTACTTCCCTAGATCCGATGCCCGAGGACCACGGATGCGACAATGTCTACCTCACGGAACACCGAGAACTTCCCCCCCGGAACGCCAAGATCTACCCCGCTATCCGAGAACGCATCCGTCGAACCCTGGACCCTGAGACCGACCCCGAACCCCGGAACCAAGACCGTCGAGACCCCTAATGTGTGAACCCCTTCCCGAAAACCCTATTTTATAATACAATACAACTTGTTGCATATTAATTGTTCATGCATGCATATTGTTGTGTGGTTTGGGGGCCTTATGCCGATTCACCTCATAATTAAATATGGGGCCCATATGCGGGCAAATCTAGTCTTATATTGGCCTCATTTAAATTGATGTAGCGAACCGGTGATACATTTTGGCCATGTTAATACAACATTTAAGTTGCGGGGTAGCTAAACAACTTGAACCACATAATTAAATGTCGGGACCCCGGTTCCACTTAATATTGCCTTATTGCATCGCACCTTTGCCACGTCATACATCATACATGCATCATGCCGATCTTCTGTCGTTGTATTAAATAAGTGCATCCGGTGTTTATTCTAGTGTTTTGCTTCTTCGCGGATAAGGCCGTTGAGTTGATGTGAGCTTCGCCCCGATCTTCGGATGAACCTTCGACAATGTTTTCAGGCGAGCATCTCCCCCTTTCTACCTATCTTACTTTTATATTATTTATTCCCTCCTGTTGATCTATTGCTATCTGTGTTGCGATGCTCTAGTTTCCGTACCCTGGATATTACTTGCAGCCTTATATTGCCTTGGACACGTCCTATTACCTGTTGTTTGGTAGATAGTTGGACTTGCGCGTCGTAGTCGCTTGCTCAAGTGTTGTTGCGTGTCGTCAAGTGCCACAGTTGTTGATGTATTGCCGCATGTTGATGTTGGAGATGATCATAGTTTTACTTATCGCTCACTTTAATTCCTGTTTAACAACTAAAATTGAAATAAGCAGAGGCATCGGTGGGTGATAGAAAATATTTGGTTTCCGAACGCCCACTTGTGTCCCGTAGGACCCCGAGTACTTGATACCTGTTCCTTGATTTATCGCGCTATCCACATCCGGGAGGTATATGGGACCCCCCTGAGCCAGAGCTTGATTCATTCTTATTTCTTGGAGCCACAAACTAGTTTGAGGTTTTATTTACTATCCTGTACTTATGCCATGCTACTACTGTATTTACAAGTGTGCGACAGATAGCACCTGAACTGTTTAGGATCGGGACACGATTCCGTGGTGTCGACAAGCCCAGTTTTGGGTTCCCAGTCGTTCACAGCCGTCTACCCAAACCTTGAGTCCGTCTCGGAGCTTGCTTACTTCGTTGCGGGTCTACTCAATGGGGTGCCCCCCTGAAATATTTCTGAATCCTGTGATTTCTTTGTCGTGAAGGCCTCGTTGGGTTTTGATTTGGTTTTTCCGAGGTTGATCGAGTGTGTGTTGCTATTGGTGCACCCCGGCCGGGTAAAACTTTCTGAAAGCCGTGTCCGCGGTTATGGACGACTTGGAGCACAGTATCTCGACCATAGACAAGCATAACTAAAGTTTACTTGCTATAAATTTGACTTTATCATGACTAGTAATCAGCTTCACTATAATGGAATGGCTAATAATACTGCCCACAATTGCTTGTTTGGGGTGTCGCTTGCGACCATTGTACCTGACTAGTAAATATTACAACTACAACGGAATGGCTGAATAAAAGAACCAACAACTGTTGGGTTTTGGGTTATCTCATGCTAATTGTATCTGACTAGTAAGTGTTGCAACTATCACGAAATGGTTAACTAAAAGTGCCCACTGCTTCCTTTATCAGGATGATTATCTATACTTGACTAGTAATTGCTGCAACGATAACTGAATGACTAAAACTGCCAACGGTGTGAGTTCCTCGGTTGACTTCCTCGTTTGGTCTCGAGGGGGAAACGCTAGGATGGGTTTGTTTGATGGTAGCATCAGGTTGGTTCCGACTAGTACTTCTTACCCCTCTCTAATAGCCGTCAGTTGTTTTGAGTCTCTATAGGTTGTTTAGTGCATGCTGCCGCTGCCGCTTCAGTCCACCATACCTATGTAGGCGAGGACCACCGAATTCTAGTCTCGCCGTGTACTGGCCTCAGTACTGACGCTCCTCTTTTTCCTTTGCCCTTTGTCGGCACCCCTTTTGTTTTAAGCAGGTTTTGAGATCGACGTCGTTAGCAGGGTTACCCTTCCGGCTTGGCCTGGGCAGGGTTATGGACGCCATTGGTTATTCTTCAGGGCTCTTAGCCCCATTTGCATCTTGTCCGTAGCCGGACGCTGTATCGTTTTACAGGTGATTTGGATCTTTGTATATTATATCTGTATTCTTGACTCTTTGAGTCGCTGTTATATAAATCTGTTCTGTGGGTCCCATCGAGGACTGTTGTGTAATGTTATTACTTCGTTTTCCACCCGCACGAAAGTGCCTGGTGGGCACCTTTGAATCGTTTCTATGCGGGTTTGGCGGGTTTCGCTAAAACTTGCATAGGTCCGATTCTGAGGGTGTTACAGCCGGCGAGAACGAAACCTAGCGCGGCCAGTGAGGGGTGCTAGGGGCTCACCGGGGTACGGGCGAGGATCGACGAGGCGGGCGAACGACAAAGTCGACGACGGCAAACTCAGGGGTGGTCGCGGCAGCTCCTGGGGTGGACGAAATTGATGGCTCCCTTCTTCTCCAGAGGCGGCGGGCTCCGGTGAAATTCCGGCTGGGTGGTGCTCGCCTTGCTCTGAGAACGGTGTGGCACGATCAGTGAGGAGAGGGGAGTGAGATGGTGTGAAGAAATCGAGCGGGGGTGGCCTCTATTTATAGTCGAGCGAGGGGACCGTCGGGGCGCACGGTGAGCTCGTCGAGGGCGATGTTATAGGCGGCTAATGGCATGGGCAAGGATAGGGGACGGTGCGGTGTCTCCTGGCGATGCTCAACGACATGGTTTCGAGGCATGGGGCAGTGCGGCTTGGTCTGGAACGGGTGATGCTCTGCGCGGCAGAGGCGGCGTCTTCGACGGCGGGCGTGTCGGCAATCGGGGATGTCTGGCGGTCTCCTGGGTCGGTGGCGATCGTGTGTGCAACCGGTGAGGGCGGCGCGCGGTCTGTGGGCACTGGTCGAGGGTGGCGCTCTGGCGCACGCTCGGCATGGTCTCTGGCGGTCTGGGCGCGGTTCGTGCGCGTGGTTCAGGGCTTTGCAATGCTCGCGGCTGGGACAGTGAGTGGCGGTGGACGGTGGGCTGCCTCCTAGACATGCTGGCTAGGCTTGCTGCTACTCCTAGCTTGCTGTCGACTATGGGGTGGCAAGGGTGTGCTCGGCTGTTCACCATTGATGGCAATGGCAAGCTCACAGTGGTGCTAGTGCTTGGCTAATATTCCTAGATGATCTACTGAGCTGGTTGTGAGCTAACTAGGGAACAAGTTAGGCAAGAGTCACTGCTCACAATAGTGTTTGATGTTTGTTTGATTTGTGTCTGCAACCTGTTTGATGAAATGGCCGCATGAAATCAAGTTTTGAATTTTGAAGAGTTTTGGTGGGTTTGCTAGATTGGTGCTGGTGAGTCTACAGATGCTGGGGTTTTGAAAGTTGAGCTTGTTTGAGTGGTTTTTGAAAAAGTGGGATCTTCCCATATGATAAAGATTCAATTTTGAATTGTCATTTAAACTATGCATTTGAAAGTTTCTGGATGATCACAAAGTGGGCCTTGATACTTTGTTATGAGTACATTCAAGGGGTGCAAAGATCCAGAAAAGTTTCTGTTAGGTTCTGAAAGTTTGAGACAGCCAAAGTAGGCATGAGAGTTAAATTGGTCAAAGTGACCATTCATTTAATATATGTGTTTTGATTTACTTGTCTTTAGGAAAAGTGCGGGAAATGTTTTAGATGATGTTTATTTCACCTAAGACACATTTTACAAGCAATGAAACAAACAAACAAGGTCGTTTTAAAAGAATTCAAAATCCATGCATACACATATGCATGCATTCATAATTTTATTTAACAAAGTTTTTGTTAACCCTAATTTTGATGATTAGAAATTGATGATCCAAGTTTAGTATTTTTGGGATGTTACAAACCTTCCCCCCTTAAACAAAATCTCATCCCGATATTTGAAAAAGGACGAAAATATTACCTAGGATTTGAAGAGATCGGGAAACTCCATCCTGATGTGATCTTCGCGCTCCCAGGTAGCTTCCTCTTCTTTGTGGTTGCTCCACTGAATCTTGATAAACTTGATGCTTTGGGTTCGGGTAGTTCGAAAAGCTTCTTCCAAAATGCGGATGGGTACTTCAGGATAGGTTAGGTCATCGTTTATCTCTATGGTCCGATGGTCGATATTCTTGAACACTTCGGTCTTCTCGGGGACTTCGAGATATGGAACACATTGTGTAATGCTGACATCTCTTCGGGTAGCTCCAATTGATACGATACTTCTCCTCGACGGTTCAGAATTTTGAAAGGTCCGATATATCTGGGGGCTAACTTTCCTTTGAGTTGGAAACGCTGCATTCCCTTCAATGGCGACACTTTCAAATAAACAAAATCTCCTATATTGAAGGCGAGGTCTCTACGTCTCTTGTCGGCGTAACTCTTCTATCGGGATTGGGCGGTCTTGAGGTGCTCACGAATCTTGTGAACCTTCTCTTCTGCTTCTCGTAGGATGTCTGGTCCGAAAATCTGACTCTCTCCTACTTCCGACCAGTTCAAAGGGGTGCGACACTTTCTTCCGTACATGAATTCAAATCGGGCCATTTGCAGACTGGCTTGATAACTATTGTTCTAAGAAAATTCTGCGAATGGCAGACAGTCTTCCCACTTGGATCCATATTCTAACACGCATGCTCTCAGCATATCTTCGAGTATTTGATTTACTCGCTCCGTTCGTCCATCGGTCTGAGGGTGATACGCGGTACTGAAATCTAGGCGGGTTCCTAAACCTTCTTGAACTTTCTTCCAGAATCTCGAGGTAAACTGAGTTCCTCGATCCGATACTATGTTCTTGGTGACTCCATGCAAACTGACGATTCTAGCGATGTACAACTCCGCTAGCTTCAAACTCTGATATGTGGACTTGACGGGCAAGAAATGGGCGACTTTGGACAATCTGTCCACTATGACCCAGATAGAGTCATTTCCCCTACTAGAAGTAGGTAGTCCAGTGATAAAGTCCATTCCTACAGAATCCCATTTCCATTTTGGAATCTGCAAAGGTTGCAAAAATCCAGCAGGTCTTTGATGTCCTTCCTTGACTCGTTGACATATATCACACTTGGCGATATAGCTTCCGATTTCTCTCTTCATCTTATGCCACCAAAATTGCTCTTTCAAATCTTGATACATCTTAGTTCCTCCGGGATGGATAGAATAAAGAGTATCATGAGCCTCCTTCAAAATAACTTCTTTCAACTCAGAATCTGCTGGTACACAAAGGCGTCCTTTGTACCACAACACTCCATCTTCGTCCTCGGTGAATCCGGGTACTTTGCCTATACCGATACGACGCTTGATTCCGTCGATACTAGCATTTTCCTTCTTCGCCTCCTTAATCTGACTGATCAAAGTGGGCTGGAATTCTATGCTAGCCAAAAATCCTTCACTTACTAATTCCATTTGAAAATCTTCCATCTCCTTGTGCAAACTTGGTTGCTCCTTCAAAATCATGGAGTTCAAGCGGCACGGCAATCTGCTAAGGGCATCGGCTACCACGTTGGCTTTACCAGGGTGATAGTGAATGTCCAGGTCATAATCCTTGATTAGCTCAATCCATCTTCCCTGCCTCATATTCAGCTCCTTCTGAGTGAATATATACTTTAGGCTCTTGTGATCCGAATAAATCTCACAACAATTTCCCATCAGGTAATGTCTCCATGTCTTCAGGGCTAGGACTACGGCTGCGAGTTCGAGGTCATGGGTTGGGTAGTTTTGCTCATGTTGCTTCAATTTTCGAGATAGATAAGATATAACTTTGGCTTCTTGCATTAGCACACATCCGAGACCAATCTTGGATGCGTCACAATACACATCGAAGGGCTTCGTGATATCCGGCATGATCAAGATTGGGGCTGAAATCAATCTCCTTTTGAGTTCTTGAAAACTCGCTTCACACTTGTCTGTCCATTCAAACTTCTTGTCCTTCTTCAGCAATTGGGTCATGGGTCTGGCGATACTCGAGAATCCTTCTACGAATTTGCGGTAATATCCCGCCAATCTGAGAAAAGCACGAACTTGGGTTTGAGTGGCTGGGGCTTGCCAATCTTCTACATCTTTCACTTTGTCAGGGTCAACGGCAATTCCTCCGGCGGATACAATGTGACCGAGGAATCCTACCTCCTGTAACCAGAATTCACATTTGCCGAACTTGGCATACAACTGATGCTCTCTAAGGGTTCCAAGAATGTCCTTAGGTGTAGCTCATGTTCTTCTTCTGATTTGGAATAAATCAGGATGTCATCGATGAAAACAACGACAAACTTATCCAGGAAGTCCATAAAAATCTTATTCATGAGGTTCATGAAATAAGCGGGGGCATTGGTTAATCCGAAAGACATGACGGTATACTCATACAATCCATATCTGGTGGTAAAGGTAGTCTTTGGAATATCCTCTGCACGAATTTTGAGTTGATGATAGCCAGTTCTAAGATCAATATTAGAAAACACTTTGGCACCGGTCAACTGATCAAACAAATCTTATATCTTGGGCAAGGGGTACTTGTTCTTGATGGTGACATCATTCAACTTCCGATAATCCGTACACAAACGGTTACCTCCATCCTTCTTGTCCACAAACAAGACAGGTGATCTCCATGGGGACGCACTTGGTTGAATCAATCCGATTTCTAGCATGGAATCCAGTTGCTTCTTCAGTTCTTCTAGTTCCGACGGGTTCATACTATAGGGTCTCTGGGCTATGGGTCCGGTTCTGGGGATTAGTTCAATGATAAACTCGATATCCCTATCTGGGGGCATACCGGGCAAAACATCTGGAAATACATCGGGGGTATGCACAGACTATCCGGACTTGGTCAATGGTAGGTTGGGCTATACTCTTGTTGCATTTAAATTGGCGAGGTAAGGTTTCAGATATATGCTCGACTGATATTCCGGCTGTACTGGTCATCGTGATGGCTTTCTTGGCACAGTCAATCAATCCTTTATGTTTGGACATCCAATCCATTCCTAGTACTACTTCCAAACCTTTAGTTCCGAGTACTATCAGATTAGCATAAAATTCTATGCCATGGAGTCGGATAGGGACGACTTTGCAAATTTGCCTAGCCTTGGTGGTTGATCCGGGAATTTGCACAATCATCACATGCTTCAATTTGGTTGGTTGAATTTTACTAGTGCATGCAAATTCTTCGGTGACAAATGAATGCGATGCACCAGAATCAAACAACACTCTTGCAAGTACTGAATTAATAGAAAACATACCCAGCACGACGTCTGGCGCTTCCTGAGCTTCTTCAGCATGCATGAGAAAAAGACGGCCATTGCGGTTGAGTGAATTCCCTGGGGCAAATCTTCTTCCGGGCTGAACACGACGCTGCTGTTGAGATGGGGCATTGGCATTGGGGGCTGTAGCATTCTTCTTGTTGGGGCACTCGTTAGAATAGTGGCCTTTATTTCCACAGTCATAACAAGTCACTTGCGACTTGTCCTTGGCTGCTACAGGCACAGCATTGCTTCCAGTCCTCGGGGCAGTGTTGGTGTTGGCGGTAGCATTGTTCGTGTTGAACTTGGGTGGGGCACGGGTGAAATTGCTAGAGTTGTCGGGGTTGTTGTGATTTCCTCCGGGTCTAGGGTTTCCACGGTTGGGATAGGTCGGACGGTTCATCGGGGGTCTGTTGGTTCTTGGGGCAAATCCTGGAGATGGGTTGGGGCGGTACTTTGGGGTCTGATGGGTTCCTGGCTGATGCATCATACGACGCTTGCGGTTCTCATTGGCTTGGTTGATCTTTCCTTCCATCTGGATGGCAGAGTCGACAAGGGCTTCAATATCTGCAAAGGGGATATTGACTAACACCGTCTGCATCTCATCATGCAGACCATTCAGGAATCTTTCTTTCTTCTTGGCTTCGGTGTCTATCTCGTCCGGGGCATACCTAGCTAATGACAAAAATTTGTCACGGTATTCCACTACAGTCATTCTTCCTTGCTTGAGCTCTCTGAACTCGTCTCTCATTCTCTTGATCAAACCTGGTGGCACATGGGTTCTGCTAAACTTGACCTTGAATTCCTCCTAGGTCATCATCTGGCCTCCGGTCTTTGCGCGAACACTGTTCCACCATGCTCTGGCATCTCCGACTAGATAATGGATGGCGAACAGGACTTTCTCGTTGGCTTCCACTCCGGCGACTTCTAGGTTATTTTCCATGATTTGCAGCCAATCATCGGCGTCTAGGGGCTCTTCTGACTTAGTGAAAACAGGTGGGTTGGTGTTCTGGAAATTCTTGAGCTTAGATCCATGGTGGTCCTGATTTCCATGGCCTTGATTGTTGTGGGCTAGCTGGGCTATCTGTTGCAGGGTGGCTAGGTTGGCTTGACGTTCCGCTCTTTCAGCTTCACGGTCAGAAGTCAACAGTTGCAGGATCTGCAACATCGCGTCCGGGGCTGAACCACTTCCTCCACGTGGCATCTGAAGATTTAGATCGATAATGAGAAAAGAAGGAAATTTCTAAGGTTTTGGGTCTTTGAAAAGTTTTTAAAGTTTGACTCAGGTTTTTCTAGCAACTTGCTTTTTCATTCATTCATTCATAGCACACAGTACAACACACACCACAACAAAGAAAAACAGATGGTTTTAAGAACCATTCTAGAAACTACGATACAGTGGGACCGAATACTACTCACTACGCTAGTGCTCAAGTGCTACTACTCCTTGGAGTCTGTGGCTTCATCATCTTCATGATCATCGATGAAGGTGAAATCATCCTCATCGGTGAAGAAGTCCATGGCTTGATCCTCCAGAAAATCGTCGTCATCGCTGAGATAGGAGTAAGGGTCTCCACGAAGATCCTCTCCGGCATTCTCCCTTTCCTCCAACTGCATGTCTCTCTCGTGGATGGTCTCCTCCAAAGATGAGATGCGGTGGCAAAGAAGGGCAATAATGCGCTCCTTCTTGTCGAGCTGACGACGGCGAGACTTGCGATCCCTTGCTAGCATGGCGATGGTCTGGTCCTTTGTCTTGATGATGGCAGACTTGTGGTTGCAGTAGTCACGGCAGTTGTCCAACTCCTGCTGACGATCATACATCATGAAGCTAAGGTGGTCCAATTGGGTCTTCAGCTCGGGGTGGTATGGGGCTTCCAGTGGTTGTCCATTTGCATCACGCCTTGGGAAAAACTCAAAGTGAGTACCCTTGATCTGATTGATGCTCTGCCCACACAGACGGGAAAGAGCTTCCTGCATTGCTCTGGCAAGTCCATCGAGCTAGTTGTTTTCCCTCAAGGTAAACTGAATTCCCTCTGCAGTGGGAGGTTCAATCTTTCCTCGGAGACTTGCAACAATTAGCCACTGCAGGTCTTCTCCTCCTTGATCATTGAGCTGAGCTCCGAAGAACTCGGGGTGCGAACACTCCAGAAGTTCCGAAAGCTGGTCCAGATCCCTCTCAAAGATAAGGTCTCCTCCATTCCCAAGTTGGTAAAACTTGCTGTACTTCACATCCATCTATAAAAATAGAGGATGAGTAGATTAGCAGGCTGATCAAGTGTGTCAAAATTTTATGTATTTTGCAAGAGTTTTTGAGGTACATGAATTTTTAGGAAAGAATTAAAGAGATAAGAATAAGAATAAGTTTTTGTAAATATTTATTTTCTATGGTTTTGAAACTAAGTTTTTGGGTTCAAATGTCCAGTCTAACTAGGGTCTCCCATGGTCAGGATGGCTTTGATACCAACTTGTCAACACCCGGATTTTTCAATCCTAGATGCCTGTTATGCCATACATCGCAATCCCAGGATTACCATTTTTGCGAGACATAACAGAATTGGATACCATAGTACATCATCCATTACAAACGATACATAAGTTCTTACACAAATAGGGATCTCATGATCCAGTTCTTAATACAACTTCAAGCAACGGAATACGTAATAATAACGGTAGCGTAGGCGAAGCTCCATCTTCGGGGTCACAGGCAATGCTGACGATGGGAGATGATCCTAGTTGTCGTAACCTTCCTGGGGTCCATCTTCCAGGTACTCCTCTTCATAGTCTGGCCATGTGAATAGCCAGGGACAAAGCCATGAGTACTCTTTCAGTACTCGCAAACTAATACTAACAGGTAAAGGGGTTTTTGGATAATAGGACACTAGGCTCTAGGGTTGTTTTGCAAAACCCTGATTTATCTCTACTAGATTCCAAAGCTAGTCACAATTTTATAACTCCTAAGTGGGAACTTGTATTTCATATCACAACTCTGTTGTGGTCAAGTCAAAGTCTCAATTCATTTCACAAGTCATTTTGAAAAATCTGACGGGGGAACAGTATGGCCACTCCAACTATCCATAACCGCGAACGCGGCTATTCGAATAGTTTGACACTCTACAGAGATTGTACACTTTCA
Source organism: Avena sativa (assembly GCA_916181665.1). Lineage (NCBI taxonomy): Eukaryota > Viridiplantae > Streptophyta > Magnoliopsida > Poales > Poaceae > Avena > Avena sativa. Next base: position 227,199,908 of record OV702283.1, on the reverse strand, counting down.
CCACAACATTCGATACATCCGTCAGGAACAAATCCTGAATTTACCATACTCAGTATGCGGATAATCAATCCTAACCTTTCAATTACACGCCCTAGTATAAGCACCTCTCCTGTGAGTTTGGCCTCCCAAAAATGACCAACTGTCATCTTGGGTACTGCACAGGTGGACAATCTTCACAAGGTAGCCTCAGCTCAGACCTTGGCCATGAGGGAGCTAATACTAAGGTATATAAGTTTCCAGTCAAGCCCTACCCAATCTTCGGGTATTGTGGTTGTACGATAAAATTGTAATGGTATCGCATCCAGACAACCATCAGTTTTATAAAGGGCTAAGGCTCATGCCTCAACTTTTTCATCACCAAAATCATCAGGTGTTCGGAAACACATGTCCAAAACATTTCAATAGAATGATCCATCATTCCAAGGTTTTCATAACCATTTTTCCACCAAGTATTCCCATCTAAAAGTTGATCAAGTTTTATGCTTAGCAATAGCATCTATAAGTGGGGGTAGGCACTAATGAGGGGTGGTGGACTAGTGGAGTTTCAACTAAGTACAACCTTATGTCTTAGGATGATATCAAGGTTTCTAACTTATGCCAAATTTTATGCTCTTCATGCAACCTTCAGAATCTTTCTAGTATCTATAATTCACTTAAGTAAACTCTAAGTAAGATTTGATAAAGAAATGAAGTAAGAAGCTTGCAAGTAAAACTAGGATTGGTTTATCAAATGGGTATGATCACATACGCTTAAGGCATATGGTGGGCATAGTAACAAGTAGTGGTTTGTTGCATCAGTAGAGTATCTTGGAAGGGTAGCTTGCATTGGTCCACTTAGTTAATAAAGCTTGCTAAAGTAGAGTGTCTTGCAAGTTTTAGCTTGCCTTGGTATAGTATCAGCTTGCATAGGTAAAGTATCTTGCAAGTGTTAGCTTGCCTTGTGCAGAGCAGTGGTTGAAGTTCTCCTCGGCTTCTTCTTTGTAGTATCCTCCTTCCTCCTCGTATCCTTGGTCGGTACTAGCGTCTATGAATAAATACGAGGTACACAATCACCAAACAATACTTAACTACTTGCAATCATCACACACAAGGGTCCTTTAGATGATCTAGCATCATGTCTAACATTACAAGATTAAAGCTTGGTTTAATTCCTTTTATTTTTAGAAAAGTAATTTCTACTCATTGAAAAACTACTTAAGATTTAATATTCTCCAAACCAAATATGGGATCATGTTGAGACATGTCATCACCACATATTGTAGTCCATGGGAATGTGATTTAAAGTGGTGTCACAATTTAATAAGGTTTCACCCTTTTATTTTAATTAATTAAAGTGGCTAGTAATGCCTATGGGGCATTCTTTTATTACGTGAACATTATTTCTGCAAGTAAACCTATATATTTTTATATATTCTGAAAGGTATGGTTAAATGTGATTTTTGAGAGTTAGAATCAACTCAAAAGCTATTATGGTTTAAATTTGAAAAATGTTTGAATGCAGAAAATCTTCTGCCTTGTTATTTTTACCATGGGTGATCTATAGATCCAAATGACTTGAATCCAATGGGCTTGGATTCAGCATTCAGAGACCTTTCCAACAAAATTGGTTTCATTCACTTTGGTGCACTGAATCGATCTGGGTTGATTTTTGAAGTTGGGTACAGAAGTGTGTTTGAATTGAAATGGAAAAAGTTTAATTTGAATAACTGGGCTGCGCGGGAAAAGTAAACGGGCCGGCCTGCTAAGAGCAGTGCTCCCGCGGGCTGCTTAAGTGGGTGTCCCCACTCGTCAGTGACACGGGGCTGGGCGAAGCGGTATGGGGCAACGTGGATCGTTCGATCTAGTTCTAATCCAAAGGCTGGGAGTCATCGTCGACGCGAGACAGCGCCGGCGAGAACGAAACTTAGCGCGGCCAGTGAGGGGTGCTGGGGGCTCACCGGGGTACGAGCGAGGGTCGGCGAGGCGGGCGAACGACGAAGTCGACGACGGCGAACTCAGGGGTGGTCGCGGCAGCTCCTGGGGTGGACGAAATCGATGGCTCCCTTCTTCTCCAGAGGCGGCGGGCTCCGGTGAAATTCCGGCGGGGTGGTGCTCGCCTTGTTCTGAGAACGGTGTGGCACGATCAGTGAGGAGAGGGGAGTGAGATGGTGTGAAGAAATCGAGCGGGGGTGGCCTCTATTTATAGTCGAGCGAGGGGACCGTCGGGGCGCACGGTGAGCTCGTCGGGGGCGATGTTACAGGCGGCTAATGGCATGGGCAAGGGTAGGGGATGGTATGGTGTCTCCTGGCGATACTCAACGACATGGTTTCGAGGCATGGGGCGGTGCGGCTTGGTCTGGAACGGGTGATGCTCTGCGCGGCAGAGGAAGCATCTTCGACGGCGGGCGGTGGCTGTGCGGCACGGGGCGACAAACGGGGATGTCTGGGGGTCTCCTGGGTCGGTGGCGATCGTGTGTGCACGCGGTGAGGGCGGCGCGCGGTCTGTGGGCGCTGGTCGAGGGTGGTGCTCTGGCGCACACTCGGCATGGTCTCTAGCGGTCTGGGCACGGTTCGTGCGCGTGGTCCAGGGCTTGGCAACGCTCGCAGCTGGGACAGTGAGTGGCGGTGGACGGTGGGCTCCCTCCCAGACATGCTGGCTAGGCTTGCTGCTGCTCCTAGCTTGCTGTCGACTATGGGGTGGCAAGGGTGTGCTTGGTTATTCACCATTGATGGCAATGGCAAGATCACAGTGGTGCTAGTGCTTGGCTAATCTTCCTAGATGATCTACTGAGCTGGTTGTGAGCTAACTAGGGAACAACTTAGGCAAGAATCACTACTCACAATAGTGTTTGATGTTTGTTTGATTTGTGTCTGCAACCTGTTTGATGAAATGGCCACATGAAATCAAGTTTTGAATTTTGAAAAGATTTTTGGTGGTTTTGCTAGATTGGTGCTGGTGAGTCTGCAGATGCTGGGGTTTTGAAAGTTGAGCTTGTTTGTGTGGTTTTTGAAAAACTGGGATCTTCCCATATGATAAAGATTCAATTTTGAATTGTCATTTAAACTATGCATTTGAAAGTTTCTGGATGATCACAAAGTGGGCCTTGATACTTTGTTATGATTACATTCAAGGGGTGCAAAGATCCAGAAAAGTTTCTGTTAGGTTCTGAAGGTTTGAGACAGCCAAAGTAGGCATGAGAGTTAAATTGTCAAAGTGACCATTCATTTAATATATGTTTTTTGATTTACTTATCTTTAGGAAAAGTGTGGGAAATGTTTTAGATGATGTTTATTTCACCTAAGACACATTTTACAAGCAATGAAACAAACAAACAAGGTGGTTTTAAAAGAATTCAAAATCCATGCATACACATATGCATGCATTCATAATTTTATTTAACAAAGTTTTTGTTAACCCTAATTTTGATGATTAGAAATTGATGATCCAAGTTTAGTATTTTTGGGATGTTACAACCTACTGACCATACAAACAAACTTTTGGATTTAAAAATATATTTTGTGAAACTTTGGAATTATTCCTTTGAATTAAAGCATTTCTAGTTAAATAAAAATGTTGAATATGTTTTAATAATCCTTTTTGAGTAAAACCTTTGGAAAATGATTTGAATAAAATTATCTAACCCTAAACACCAAGTTTTAGGATTTAAAAATACATTTGGTGAACCCTAGAAAATTATTACTTTGTTTAAAGGCATTTCTAATGAAATAAAATGTTATTTGATTTAAAAATGTTTTATAGGTAAAACCTTTTGCAAATGGTTTTAATAATAAACACTTTGACCATAAACAATAACATTTTGTGTTTAAAAATATATTTGGCAAACACTAGAAATTATTACTTTGATTTAAATCATTTTCTAACAAAACTAAAATGATTTCAATGGCCATTTTTGACTAACTTACTTTCAAATGATCTTGCCACTTTTATAAATGACAAATAGGTGTTCTAAAATATTTATATCCTATTAGAAACCACCTTTCCAAATAAAACAATATTTTGCATGCTTGCATGCTTTGCTTTGTTTTTATTATTTTATGTGGTGAATTGTTTGAATGCTAGATTGAATTTGTGCCTTGATTGAATTGTAGTGAACTTTGAAGAGTGTGAAAATTTCAAGATCAAGGAGTGAATCTATTTTCCCTACCAAAAAGGCAAGTGGTGCTTCATACTTTTGTCCCATTATTTTCAGTATGCATTAGTGATATTTCTATGTAGGACTTGCATGGAATTTTACTAAGTATGCTATGCCATGGAAATCCTAGTAGATGATGCCTTAGTAGAATTTGCCATAAACGGTAGATCCCTACTACTATCATGCTTAGCTTAGCTAGTAGAAAACAAGGGTGGATTATATTCATGCTATGGAATATTTCTAAGTCTATGACTTGTGTTTTGTTTAATAAAACAACTATGTGAATGAATCACCTGGGTGGAATGGTGGGAATGGATTTATGTTGAGTGGTTACACAAGGCCAGGGACCGGTGAACCTTGTGTATCACACTTGTGGAAAGCCACCCAGGAACAAAGAGATTTGAGATGTCAAATGTTGAGAAGATTCAAGTGCAGCCCCTTGGCATTATGGGCTCTGCCTGGATCATATAGGTTGCAATAACTTAGCCAGATGGATAGTTGGTGGTAGGGGATGATAGGTTTGGAGCGCGTCCATTTTGGTCTAAGGGAAGGCTTCTGGAAGATCTTGTCTTGATGCATGTCGAGTCTTTTGGGGAAAGTGCAATTTGAGCATCAAGACATGGAAGCTATCAAGAATCTCCTCATCCCAATTTCTAAGTTAAAAACTTGTGGTTGAACAAGGGTAAAGGATCACCAATGTCTATTGGTAGATGCCTTGGGTGATTTTGACAAACAAAAACTTAGTGTTTTCAAATGATAAGGAAAATCTATTTTGAGAAAAGCAAGCCAAAGCTCCACTTAGCCAAATGCATATAGATGATAGATACCACTACTATACCATAGTATCACTTGCCAATACAATTCAAATATGTTGACCCTTGTGGATGTAACTTATTATGTTGCAGGTTTGTTTGATGTTAGTGAAGTGTGTTGAATAGGATTACAAGTCTACAACTAACATGATTGCCTATGGCACTTTGAAGATGAAGGACTCCATGCTATATAGTTATTTCTGCTGCATTTTAATGAGATAGCCAAATGAGCTATGTAAGATGTAATGAATTATTTTATTCCTGGTTATAAAGTTGTATTTTGTCCTGTGTTTCTTGATATTACATCTTAACTATGGATGCTAGCTATTGATCCAGGGACTAACATTGTAAACACAGGGATCTCTACCTTATTAAAGGTTGGGACCTCTACAGACTGTCTCTACAACAAGTGTGCCTTGAAGCTACTTTTTAAAGTGATAATCTCTAGTGTGTGTAGACCATTTTAAATAGTAGCAATGATAATTCAAACTCAATCATAGCTGACATGACACATAATCATGATTCAGGGACTAGATAGAAAGATTAACTCAAGAACTTATAAAAGCCAGTCAAAAGAAGACCATTATATTAACAATTAACATTAACCCAATAGTTGGTGAAAATCCATACATATATAGCCATTACATTATGGCAGTGCATACAATGTGGAGTCCATACATCGAAGAAGCATAATTAGTACTCGAGTAGTAATGGGTTGCCCGGTGGAAGTTTCTCAACCAGAATATATACCTCTCCATTAGCTATTTCATCAAAGCTAATATAGGAAAATGCTATGCTGCTTTAAGTTGAAGCTTCTCACAACCTTCTCGCATCTAGTCGTCAAGATTGCATTTGACCCACCAGCTCCCATCTTCATCATAACCATCTTTGGCTTCTTTCTCTTAATTTGCCAAACCTGGACATCAATTGGTTCATCAAGGCGATTCTTTAGATATTTTATTGTGAACTCAGCTCCAAAAGTCTGCGCAAATACAAATAGTTAAAGAATCACGATTTCATTACTGGAAGTGTTTAAATATCATAGGGTAGCTTTGTTGATCACGTGTTCAAGAATATATCATCTTACCAGCTTGTACTTCTTTTGCACGACAGATGAATAGGGCAACCTGTACACGTAGCACTTGATTTTTGGTGTAAATTCGGGTTCACACCAGTCTAAAAGAAATTCGCGTGTTCCCCTTGTGTTGAGGCCCTGATGCAATAACACCTACAAATTTCAACACGGTGGAATATTCCTGTGTCTATAGTCTTAACACAGACAAATTTAAAACAAATGACTAGAATTTTGATGTTCTTTGATACCTCTAAGCTCAAGCCTCCTAGTGGGCTCTTCTGATTACTGGAATTCAAAACCGCCAGAGCTAATGGCAACACTGCCATCGGTACAGAGCACTATTGCAAGATCACTGCAGGTTCCCATCTGTTAAATAGATAAAAACATTGAGCATTTTAATACAATAAAATATAACAATGAAGTAAACTGAAAATAGAAACATAGTTCTTGTTATTGTACATTAATAAAAAGCATACATAGCCAAAGAATTTGAAATTCATCGAATAAACAAGACGCAAGAAGACTAATGAAGTTACAATTTAATCTATATTGCTAGAAGGGAAACGAACAATGAAGAATCAATAAAAATGCAGATTGTGAGATTTATACAAGGGGAAAAGAGGTGGGACAAAATTTGGGGGAGGCTCTCTCGACGCCACCATCGTGTCTCTGCAGCTCAGAAACCATGAACCCTAAATTCGACAAGCAAAATGGAAAATTCCATGCCAAAATTCCTAAATTGAAGCTCTATATTAGGGTTTTGGGGGTTTTGTTTTCACGCATACTAACTAGACGACAAAGGGGTACTTGGAGGCAAGGGAGAGCGTCCGCACTGCAGGGGACCGGAGGTGGCAGGAAGGAGAGGCAGGGGACTGGAGGCGGCCGTGGTGGAGGGCGGCGGCAGTAGCGGTGTTGGACAGTGGGGGTCAAATACTAACCTCAGCGGGAGGGGAACGAAAAATGTGGCACAAATCTGAAATATTTGTCCAAATATTTTCAGATATTTCTGCCAAGTACTAACCTCATATGGCTGCGAACGAAAAATGTCTCTAACAACATTCCAATTTCATATTTTTCCGCCAAGTACTTCCTTCAGGAGGCTAGAAATTATAACCGTCTCTAATTTTAAAGAGACTAATTCAAATTTCATTTCCTATGGGAAACTTTGTTTGTTTGTAGGTTATATTTACAAAAAGGAAGTAATTAAGGGATAGAAGAGGCCCATTGAGATCGAAAGATTTGGAAGATGAGATCGGCGGCCTAGAGCACTTATCATACAATGTTAGATGGCTAATTAAGATGAATTCTTTCGAAAACATAGAGATGAAATTAGCTAGCAATTGACAAAGTTGGTTCAGAAAATAATCTAGCAAACAATATTATTAAGGTCACACGGCGTACTCCTCCGAGTATCACTCCTACAAGTACGAGTCCGGGAAGGATGCCAAATCATTGATGATGTCGATGACGAACATCATATGCAGGTCCCTATGCATGGTGGTCAACCTCGCAATGATGAGTATGCCTTGCCCAATCTAGATACGATGCTTGGTTTGGAGGAAGTTACTGCACCTGTCAGTGGTGAAGGAGATGCGGCCAACAAAATCCATCTTGTACTCGAGATGAACACTAAATAGTGAGCCAGTTGACAAGATTCTTTCCTGGCATTTAATATTGCATAGATGGCACATAGCCATATATTGTACCAGGGGAGGGGGTGGCGGTGTTGGCATCGTCGAGCCAGTCGGCGTCGATGCGTAGCCGCAGCCTCATTGTAGAATTAGGGGCGATGGGGCAGCGCTGGATCTAGAAGAGAGGAAGCTGACCTGTGGGGGATTTCTCGATATTAATTGGAAGGGTGGATTCTGTAGGAGGCGGGCCCATAAAAATAGCCGTCTCTACCGTAACAAAATATTCGGGTTCTCCGCATGTATTTGGACCCTCCGGATTTTGGTGATCCTAATATTTGAGAATTATTGAGAACAAAAAGGCAAACGAAGGTGGTTATACATGCATACTAGAAAATATATGGTGTAGTACAAACCTTGGATCTTATCCCGAAAGGCATTGCAAATCCTAGTGTTCATGTGCTTGATGCATAGCAATAAGGTCCAAGTGTCTAGAAATCGACTAATTCCAATGTTTAATCACGTTGTGAGATTATTTGGTTACGCAAATATGAACTTATCATCAATTTAAACTTTTTTCACTAATTTAAACTTTTTTGCATGAATTCCGTGTATTCAGAACTCTGGATATATTCGGACACTCTAGATTTTGTTAATCCTAAAACTTGCAAGTTATGTTCAGGACCAAAAGGCAAGGGAGGTGACTATATTACAAACATAGTTGTTCACAACACTGAATAATTCAAAGATAGTTGTTCACAACATCTATAACATAGTTCCTACGTTAAATCTAGGTAAACAAAATAACGATTCTGGGTCTTCCTTGGAGGGTTTAGCGAATTTTCGTCACGAACAAGCCAATACAGTGTTCCATCATTTCCACCATCGCAGACACTGGTGAACCACCTTGAAGTTGGTTCATGTTACAAAAGTGGTTCCAACCATTGGAGAACACTATCTGGTTCAATCTGCTAAGCAAGATAGTTTACTGGATAGTAACTGTGTCATTCGTGCCATAACCATGAAACAAAGATGTGCCATTCTTTGGGATGTTGTAACCAAGTGCAAAGCTTGATGGTCTGACCTGAAATGATGAAATAATAAAAACACATTAGTAATTATAAACACACAAGTAAAATTGAAACCATGTCCTTATTAGGTACAATAACTCACAAAGTTGTTGTTAGCTAGATTAAGTGCACTGAGACTTGTAACATAGTATTGCATGCTAGAGAGATGGAAAAAAATCATCCTCATCATATTTTGCCTACATCCTTCAGCATCTCAAATGTAATGGCATACATGTCTTCCACAGTAATGGCATACTTATGTGTGAAAACACTCCTGTAGAAAACACCTCTAATGATGGGATCCACAAATGCCACCCTAAATCCTATAAAATTCAATTACAATTGAAAGTATAAATAATGTAGGGATCCACAAATGGAAATATTAATATACATACATTTGATGGAGAAAAAACACATACCATAAATAGTCGGGTATCCCTTGATGTCACCATTAGGGGCATGTACTTTCATACTAAACACAGACTGATCATCTCCTTCCTATTGATCTCCTTCATCTTCTTCATCATCATATTCAGTGATTAAGCTAAAGGTCACCATGTCATCAATAGAGACATTGTGTGTCCTAAAGAAAGATAACCGAATGGCCCTCTTATGGATGTAGCATCATCCCTTTTTTGCAGGAAAAGCTCAAACCTAAGCCCTATAGACAAAGCTGGTAACCACTTATCGGCATTCTGGTTAAGTTTTTCCTTGAAGTGATAAGGAACATTTTGAGAAAAAAACCAAAAAAATATGTGATGGTGATCATACATATAACAGTAGCAATAATTTACTACTAAATAAGAAAGTATTACTCCTAAAATAATCAAAAAAACTACTAATAAAATATACAACATTAGGAAAAACAAAAATGCATTTGTAACATACACATTATTGGAGATATGACCAAGAGGCAATATTAAAGTGGTTATTATTATATCTTTGTGTTTATGATAAATGTTTACATCCCATGTTATAATTGTATTAATAGGAAACATTAGTACTTGTAACATCCCAATTTCAGCAACCCTGATTTGTTGTTAAAAAGGCAAAAATCAGGGAAAAAAACCTTTTCTTGTTAAGTGTTTCAATGTTTGTTGATTGTTTGATTGTGCTTATGCCAGTAACTGTATATTAGAACATATACTGCTTACCTCAACACTAGTTGACAAAAACTATTTTACAAAAGAGATGTCTTGGCTCACCTTTCAGATTCTCCAATATTATGACTTTGATAAAACAACATATTTTATTAGTTTCTATTTAACAAAACTATAGAGACCTACATATAATCTCTTTATGTTTTCAAGACAAAGCATTCAACTACTCCTTACCTCTAGGTTTTCCAAAACCTTTACGAAAACCTTTCTTTTACAATCTTGGTAGAAATACCCAGAGGAACTTTTCTTATTTCAAATCACAACCTCTTCAAGATAGCCATGCCTACCTCAAGCTAGACTTGATGGTAACCTTAGTAGTATCAAATTGTTTAGCAAGATGAATTGCCTTGATCTGATGATTGCCTTGTTTGCTTAGGAACTAGAGAGATCTAATCTAGTAGCTCATCCTTTAGGATTCGACAAGTAGTAAATATCACCAATCTCAAATCAAGCATCCAAACTTGGATCCATCTTAAGTCACTCAAGTGACCCTCAAATCTACTTAACCAGATCAATCTTTAGCTATTCCTTTGTATTAGCATCCAACTCACCAAAGACCCAATAGAAGCATGGCTCCCCTCTACTCAATCTATACTTCCATATCAACCACTTGATGCTGAGGATTGACCCTTTCTTTCTCTCCAAATGTCTCCCTCTTGCATACTAGTCAAAAAACCATAAATCTGCCAATTTGGCCAAGTCTGGAATCCTTATCTAGATTCAATATTTGGAACTCCACCTATTCTAACCTATGTGTATTCCTGAGAATGTACTTGAACCATCTTGTAGTACATCAGTAGTACTACCAAATCCCACTCTTGCTCTTGTCTAAACCCTTTTTGGACCCACTCATCCATGATGGTTTTACAGTCAAGAAAGTAATCTCTTTTGCAAGTCTCACATCTTGCCTAACTTGGAAGAAGCTCACATCGTTATGCTACCTCCTCTTGAAAAACTCCTTGCATGGTTCTTCACTTGTTTCCATTGGAGCCTTGTGCTTCTTAAACCCACCTGGTTTATGAGGCATCATGACATATCTACTATGGCAACCTTAGGTTAAACAAAGTTTGCCATCTCTCCTAAACCATCTCAAATGCAACCAAGATCAAAACTTGTTGCCATTATCATCTATATAACTTGGTATAACTATCCATCTATCCCTTGTACCAAGGTGCGGTCCGAGCTCACTAATCCAACCAAGTTTAGGTGGTATAAAAATATAAGAATCCTAGATCCTTCAACATCTAGTTTCTTTCCTTTTCAAGATAGAACTTCAAAACCCAAGGTTGATAATAATAGAAACTTTAGTTGACATCATCCACCTTGGATAAAACCATTTGCCAAATAATTCCCATAATTAGTTGGAACCTAAAACTAGTTAAATTCCTTTGCAAAATCCTCAAAACCTTCTTTATAAAGGCAAGTTTGCTTTTCTCCAAACTACTTTACCAAATAAAGGAACATCCGTGCCTATATATATCATATTCCACCTTCCCAAATCAAAATTAAATATTCTTGAAATCACTCATTATTTCTTTTTGCCCTTTTTCTTAAAAGGCAGAGACAAGAAATAATAACTTTATACTTTTCCTTCCAAATAAATTCCAGGAAAATTCCCAAATGTGTGTTATGGTATTTAGGACCATCCCCCACAAAAATCCAACCTTGTTCAATGTAAAAATATCAAATGAGTTTCTAAAAACCATTTCTGCACTTTTTGAATAAAGGATAATAAGTGGACTTATGGTCTTTTGAAAAATCACAAACAGTACCATTTCCTCAACTTATCAAGGACCCAGTCGTGCACTTCCTTCATAACCTTGATTTGAGCAATCTACCAAAGCCATCAAGTCCACTAATCAAAAAACCAAAAAATCTTCACCAGCCTGATCAACAAAGCTTGCACAACACAACACTCATCCCTCTGGTCGACTGAGCACTATAGCATCACTATAGCACCCCCTACCCTTGTCTTTTATTCTTGGAAGAAGGAGAAGACACCATATGAATATCAACTCGTGTCCCCTCTTAATATCTTGGCTGCCACCACTTTGCCCCTCCCAATTGCTCTCCATAGGCCATGTACATCGTACAGCACTACCTCTTTGTTCATAAGACAAGGAGCTACCCTAGATCTCCCCCTTTGGCTCATTTTCCCTTCCCTCTCCCTTACCTCCCATGTACCCCCACTCCCTCTCTCCTGCTCTTCCCCGCCCGAGAGAGAGAGAAATAGGAGTTTCGGCCATTGCTGAGCTCGAGCCCGAGGTGCCCTCTTCCTTTCTCCCCTCCCCCTGCATGTGGCCTCACCGTCATCCCCTACCCCTGATATACCACCCCTAAGCTCCAGAGCTTCTCCCATGCCCTATCCTGCTTGAGACAATAATAAGGAGATCTAGCCATAGCTCAAAAACCAAGTGTAGTTCCCTCTCCGTCGCACTTACCCCTCTACATGTCACCCTCTGACACTCCCCACATTCCCCTGATGCTAATGGTGCCCTTCACTTTTGCAAGCAGGCGCCCTGGAAGCTTCGTCGGCGAGGTCCTGAGTGCATCGGCATGCGTCATCACGCGAGGCTCCTCCCGGAGCCAACATCGGCTCTACAAAACCAATTTCACACAATAAAGTTTACAAGATATTTTCTACTATTTAAAATGCTAAGAAGTATCTTTTTTACTAATAAACTCTTTCAGGGAGTTGTAAAAACCTAAATGGAATAAAACCAAATGACCCTGATATTTTTTCCATGTACCTATGTCATGGCCTTAGATTCATGCAAATTGGAAAAATATATTGGCTGTAACAAAAATATAAAAAAAGAGTATCATTGTGCCTTTAGGAATTTGTACAAGTTAAACCATAGTTGGCTGTAACACCAATATCTATCAAACCCCGGGATCCCATAAATTATGTAACCTTGGTTAATTTATGGTGGATTTATCTGTTCTATGCATAGTTAATTCACTATATAAATCACCTTGGTAGTTCTGTTTATCCAAAAGGAATGATCCAAATTTCTAAGGAAAATTCTTCTAAATACCTAACCTGTGTCTTTGTAATCACATCAAAAGCTCCTGTAGATTACTTCTCGTTAAAAGAACAAAAACCTTTCAGAACTGCCTTTGGGAATTTCTTGAGGGCATTCCGTTAAATATTTTAAATTTATTCCAACTCTCAGTGAATCAGTCTAGAAAATCCTACCAAATTATCAAAGGAAATAATGTTTGGTGCTCCATAACTTTTCTGGTGAATTATTTCCTAAAATTAGAGTTTTAATCACTAGAAAATTCTTTAAAAATCAAGGGTAATTAATAAAATAGCAAAACCAGTTTGCGTTTTCATTTTATCAATACATATCTAATGGTATCATCCTTTTTATAATAATGTCATAGATATTGTGTTCTTGGTCCAAAACCCTTCTCATAGTTACTTTCTAGACTATAATTCCTAAGGGATCTTCTTCCAATGCCTCCAAGTCATTCACCAATCTCATCAAACCAATCATCCAACAAACTATTGTTTTATATCAATTAACTATCCTTTGTTTGCTATATGTATTGATGCTTGTTTGTCTTGTATTGATTGGTGCTTTGCTTGCATGCATGTTTGCTCGATAAGGACGATAGTTGCGACTCCAAGAAGAAGGAAGCCTCGAAGTTATTATTATTGTCTGGTATTATGGTTTTCTAAGAGAAAGTCTAGGGACCTCTCGCTGGTCACAGGCAAGCCACCTTCTTTCTCATACGCCCTTATCCTAATATTTTAATTATGCATGTTTATGTACTTGTTTATGAAAATTGCATGGCTTTATTTTTCTATGTTTTTATATTGGGAAAGTTTGGCTCCTCCAAACCGTTGCCACTTTAGTACCACTGGGTACAACCCTTTGATGACACCTACCTGCCCTTATAATGTATGTGGTGTATAATACCGTCGTCCCTTGGAGACACCATTTTAGCCGAAGCAAAAGTATAGGATGGGAAGATCCCGGATCAAGGTTTATAAAATGTTTTATGAGAAAACCTTGGCGAGGTTCAACCCACCAAGAGAAGTTTACAAATTGAAAAAGTTTTTTTTAAATGGTGGGACAAAGGACGGAGGAAAAGGGTTTACCAAAAAGGCACCCATTTCTTTGAAGTTTTGCTAGAACAATTAACCCGTGCAACCACATTACCCTGGAGTGGGACATGGCTGGACTTCATGTTTGCTACTATTTATATGGTGTGGGAATTTTCGCAACTAGTTATATGGGACCGGCTCCCTCTAATCCTGGGCTTCCTTTACAAAAAGGTTCAACTGCTAGGCCGTCACCTGGAGGAAGCAGGACCACCCATGTGAGTGGTCGGGCGATACTCTGTGCCTCTCATTGAAAGTGTCGGCTCTGGAGGAGTTGGGTGCACTTTGGTTGGTCCGTGGATCCCGACATCCCGGTGTTGAGAGGAATAACTCATATGGTAGGGCCCATGCTAGAGTTGCATCCGGAGAGTCCTGATCGGTTACTCGACCCACGATCAGTAAGGATTAGGGAAGGGTACCCTTGGTGTGGGTAAAGTGTACAACCTCTGCATAATGTAAATCTATCCTAATAGCCATGTCCTCGGTCATGGACGATTGGGAAGGTTGCTATATAGAGGGGTGCTGGTTTTGCTTTCAAAAAGAACTTCGAAAAATAAAGTGTTTTCAAAAACTGGTGGTCTGAAGGACACCAGAGAAGGAGATGTGATGTTGAGGAGCAAGGAGGAAGAAAAACCGGTCATTTGAGGACCGTGGAGGTGAAATAGGGTGACCCAATCCTAGGGTTTTCTAAAACTTTTCAAAAAGACTTGCCAAAAAATTTTACAAAAGTTTCAAACAAAATATTGTGGATGCTATATCTACAACAGAAACTAATTGAGAAAAGAACCTCCCTTGAAGCTCCCCTACAACCAAAGCCACATTGCATATCCTTTTAATTTTATTATCTTAAGGTGGTTTGTGAGTACATTCAAAGTACTCACTGGCTTTGTCTCCTGGCTATATACCTGGCCAGATTCCAGATGATAAGGAACAATGGAGATGTTGACGTTTATCCGATCTAGGCCGTCTCCCCAGTCAGTCGTTTGTAGGTTAAGGCATGACATGGGCTCTGTGCTTGAAGACTCCTGCTACTAATGTTGTTATCGCCATAACAAAAACAATGTAATTTTTGTACTCGTTACTTTCTGAATGATGTAATGATACTCGTCGGTTATGCTCATGGCTCACTGATCATGGGAACATGAATTGCAGGAATAATGGGGATTCACGGACGGTAAATCTGGGGTCCCACATACTTGGTATAAGAGCCATCCTGACTGTAGGAGACCTTAGTTAGCATGGACGTTAGATAGTACAACCCTTACTTCTGAAAACACCGGCTTTCAAAAACTATTTTCTCAAAAGCTTTTCAAAAGATTTATTATCTTATCTTCTCTGACTTAAACTTTTTGGAACAAGCTTACTCTATATCTCGTCTACCTTCAAAAATTCAGTTTTCAAAAACAAATCTGATTGGAAACCATGAAGACGAAGGTACCTAGATGAAGAGCAACAGAGACAAGCAAACCAAAGAACCTACCAACGATGAAAGCCACTACAATATCGCCCTACCAATGGAGTCCTTCATCGCCTCAAGATATCAAGAACGGCACCAACGACCCCGGATGGCAAGACCGAAGTCAAGAACCCCGTAACGTGCATACTTAGGATAAGTACCATCCATATAGGATTCCCCTTATGGCGCGTAGTCACTCCTTGGTATCGATGGTACACTATGGTCGCTTGTCATGTGCTTTTATGACGCATGGAATGTGTTGCTTGTATGCCTCTAATCACTCGATCCGATTGTATGACCATTTTGTTCATGTACCCTGACACTAATCCTCGTAAACCAATAACCTGAAACCTCCTCAACAGGATGGACATCTATTGAAATCTTAAACAAACACTTACTAGTTCCTACTACTAACATTACATCCTAATGAATCGGTACCACCATTTTTAAACTCCTCCATTAACCCTCCTTTGCGCAGATGGATCCCATTGATGAAGCATGGTTAAGCGAGGGATTCCCCTCGCTTCTCTGGGAATCACTGCAGCTTTGCGGATACACCCACCCTCCAACCTGCACTCTCCACAAAGGACTGGAAACCAGGCAATATCTGGGAAAAGTCACCATTCCTCCAATGTATGAAGTATCTGGAGAACCAATATATGCCACAGGACATCGAATGCCAACTCCTGTGATGGATATCGAGATGGCTGCAAGAGAGGACCTCTTTCGCATCTGAGACGTTCTTCCAGAAATGATGCAGCCCATAACCTTCTATCTACCACTCAAAATAAGCGTCGACTCCTTCGTACAATCCCAAGATCCCCGCGGGACCTATCCTTCCCTACTGCTCCAAGACAGGTATAGCTATGCAATAAATGAGTTGCTCATCTCCATTGCCGACGAATACCATCAATCCTAGATGGAGCTTCACCGTGTAAAAACCATCTTGACTCACAAGGAAGCCCTGGAAGTCCAGCAAAGGAATCAAGCTTTGATCATTAAACCAGAAGAAGCATTTGGAAGCAGCGTCCCCGAGGTAAGAAAGAAGTGTGTCACCGCTCGCCAATACCTCAGGAGGTTCAGGCCACCACAGGAAGCCCAAGAATCCTTCAACCGTCTCCCAAGAGGTGAAGATGAAGAAAAAGAGGATCCCTCTGATTAGTCAGCGAGCGGCTCACAATAAATCTCCATAACTGCCTAGGGTAGAGCTATGTATCATCCCAGAACCTTTTTTGTAAAACTCTAAGTGCTCCGACGCCCTGCAGCCCAGATCTATTTTATAACATCTTAAGTAACATCGCCGCTGGCTAGCACAGACCTGCTAAGTTATGTATGAACCCTTCTTGATGATATGCCAGTATGATGCCCTTCTATGCGTGTTTTACCCAAGACAATGCATCAGACTAAACCCGAAAACACCCATCCCAATGGACTGCGTTCCTAGACCGCCACCCAAAGACTGGCATCCTCCCAACTAGATACCGCTCTAGCCAGCTCAGACACCCCTCAAGAAGCCGCATATGCAAGGTCAACAGAAGACACCCAACTCTATACAGAAGGTGCAACATTCCTCCAACAAATCCCAACACAGAAGGTCTATGACTTCACCGAGCACCATTAGTGTTGCCGTAAGGGGTCATCTTTTCCCACAAAACCAGAATAACCCCGAGAGAGTCGACCCCTAGCCATCGTCAGATGATAAACACCACTATATCTGAATTGTGGACCATGTATGAAGGACAACCATTGACACTTCTCCAGAATCAGAAGATACTCCGGAGAAGTCCTCCCTACCAAGATCGGTCGCCCAAGCCACCACTCCCAACGGTTCAAGACCAGGAAGTCCAAAGAGCTAACTTCAGCAATAAAGGACCAAAGAAGGCTCAACTCGTTGTCCCTCCTCAATAAGAAAGGACCATGTCGACGCTAACCCTACCTAGAATGGTGCGTCTTTTCCACTGGCTTAATCTAAACGCACAATCGGAAGAAACTCGACCCTGACCTGTAGCCAACCAAGCATGTTTGTGGTAACCTCCCTTATCATCTAACTAATTCCACAGGTAAAAATTGTTAAGCCGATGCTATCACCCAACCCTAACTCTCACGAATCTCAGGACAAGATTATTTTAAGGGGGAAAGGTCTGTAACATCCCAATTTCAGCAACCCTGATTTGTTTTCAAAAAGGCAAAAAACAGGGGGAACAAAAACTTTTCTTATTAAGTGTTGCACTATTTGTTGATTGTTTGCTTGTGCTTATGCCACTGATTGTATATTAGAAGATATGCTCCTTACCTCAGCACTAGTTAACAGAAACTATTTTACAAAAGAGATGTCTTGGCTCACCTTTCTTATTCTCAAATGTTTTGACAATTCAAACTTGGGCTAAGATAACTTTGATAAAAAAAATATTTTATTAGTTTCTATTTAACAAAAACTGTGGATACCTACATGTAATCTCCTAATGTTTTCAAGACAGAGTATTCAACTATTCCTTATCTCTAGGTTTTCCAAAACCTTTACCAAAACCTTTCTTTTACAATCTTGGTAGAAATACCTAGAGGACCTTATCTTACTTCAAATCACAACCTCTTCAAAATACCCATGCCTACCTCAATCTACACTTGATGGTAACCTTAGTAGTATTAGATTGTTTAGCAAGATGAATTGCCTTGATCTGCTGTGTGATGAATTGCCTTGATGTGCTGATTGCCTTGTTTGCTTAGGAACTAGACAGAGCTAATATAGTAGCTCATCCTTTAGGATCCAACAAGTAGTAGAGATCACCAATCTCAAATCAAGCATCCAAACTTGGATCCATCTTAAGTCACTCAAGTGACCCTCTAATCTACTTAACCATATCAATCTTCTGCTAATCCTTTGTATTAGCATCCAACTCACCAAAGACCCAACACAAGCATGGCTCCCCTCTACTCAACCTATACTTCCATATAAACCACTTTATGATGAGGATTGACCCTTTCTTTCTCTCCAAATGTCTCCCTCTTGCATACTGTCAACACCCGGATTTTTAATCCTAGATGCCTGTTATGCCATACATCACAATCCCAGGATTACCATTTTTGCGAGACATAACATATTGGATAGCATAGTACATCATCCATTACAAACCATACATAAGGTCTTACACAAATAAGGATCTCATGATCCAGTCTTAATACAATTGAAGCAGCGGAAATAACGTAATAATAACAATAGCATAGGCGAGGCTCCATATTCATGGTCACAGGCAATGCTGATGATGGGAGATGATCCTAGTTGTTGTAACCTTCCTGATGTCCATCTTCCTGATACTCCTCTTCATAGTATGGCCACGGGAATAGCTAGGGACAAAGCCATGAGTACTCTTTAAGTACTCGCAAACTAATACTAACAAGTGAAGTGGTTTTGTAATAGGAAGTACTAAGCTCTAGGTTGTTTTGCAAAAATCCAGATTTACCTCTACTAAGTTCAGAAGCAAAGAAAGCTAGTTGAATGTTTTATAACACCTAAGTGGGAACTTGAATTTCAGATCACAACTCTGTTGTGGTCAAGTCAAAGTCATAAATCATTTCATAAGTCATTTTGGAAACATCTGACGACGGAACAGTATGGCCACTCCAACTATCCATAACCGCGGACGCGGCTATTCGAATAGTTTAACACTCTGCAAAGGTGGTACACTTTCACCACAACATTCAATATATCCATCAGGAACAATCCTGAATTCACCATACTAAGTATGCGGATAATCAATCCTAACCTTTCAATTACACGCCCTAGTATAGGCACCTCTCCTGTGAGTTTGGCCTCCCAACCATGACCAACTGTCATCTTGGGAACTGCATAGATGGACAATCTTCATAAGGTAGCCTCAGCTCAGACCTTTGCTGCAAGGGAACCCATACTAAGGTATATAAATTTCCGGTCAAGCCTACCCAATTTTCGGGTATGTGGTTGTACGGTAAGATTGGAATGGTATCGCATCCAGACAACCATCAGTTTTATAAAGGGCTAAGGCTCATGCCTCAACATTTTAATCATCCAAATCATCTGGTGTTCAAGAACACATGTCAAAACATTTCAGTAGAATGACTCATCATTCTAAGGTTTTCATAACCATTTTCACCAAGTATTCCCATCTAAAGTTGATCAAGTTTTATTCTTAGCACTAGCATCTACAACTGGAAAATAAATACTAATGAGGGGTGATAAGAAATTGGATCTTCTCTAAGTTTAATCTCATGCTTCAGGATGACATCAAGATTATCTAACTTAGGCCAAGTTTTATGCTCTTTATGCTACCTTTAAATATCTTTCTAATATCTACAAGTCACCACGTAAACTCAAATAAAAGCTTTGATAAAGAAATAAAATAGTAAGCTTGCAAGTAAAACTATGATGGTGTATCATCAAAGGTATCTAACCAAGCATGCTTAATGCATTGCATAGGTTATCTAAATTTCATAGTTGCAAGTGTTAGCTTGCAAAGTCAATAGCTTTCCAAGTCAACTGGTGGTATTAGGCTTGCCTTGTGCAGAGCAGTGGTTGAAGTTTTCCTCGGCTTCTTCCTCGTAGTATCCTCCTTCCTCCTCGTATCCTTGGTCGGTACCAGTGTCTATAAATAAATACGAGGTACACAATCACCACATAATTATTAACTACTCTATTTAGCATACAAAGGTTCACACTAGATGATCTAGCATCATCAATATTATCACAAATATTAAAGCACTTGTCCTATTTATTTTATTTTAGAAAAGTAATTTCTACTCATTGAAAAACTACTTAAGGTTTAATATTCTCCAACTAAAACATGGGATCATGTTGACATATGTCATCACCACATATTTCAGTACATGGGAATGTGATTTAAAGTGGTGTCACAATTTAATAAGTTTAACCTTTTCATTTTAATTAAATAAAATGACTAGAATGGCCCATGGGGCATTCTTTTATTACTGGATAATTATTTTTGCAAGTAATCCTACATATTTTTATAGATTCTGAAAGGTATGGTTAAATGTGATTTTTGAGAGTTGGAATCAACTCAAAAGCTTTCTTCGTTGAATTTTGAAAAATATTTGAATGCAGAAAAGCTTATGCCTTGTTATTTTTACCATGGGTGATCTACAACTCCAATTGGTTTGAATCCAACGGGTTTGGATTAAGCACTCCAGTACCTTTCTAACAAAATTGGTTTCATGCATTTTGGTTTAGTGAATAGAGTTGTGTTGATTTTTGAATCTAGGAACAAAAATGATTTTGAAACTAAATGAATATACCTAAGTTTGAATTGCTGGGTCGCGCGGAAGGTTTAACTGGGCCGGCCCACTATGCACAGCATGCACGCGGGATGATTAAGAGACTGTCCCCACTCGTCAGTGAGATAGAGAGTGCCGAAGGGGTGCGGGGCGATCTAGGCCGTCCGATCTAGTTATAATCCTATGGCTATGGTTCATTGTCCATGCCTGGACAAGACGCGGTGAGGTTGAACCCTAGCGCGGCCAGTAGGGTCGACGGGGGCTCACCGGGGCTCTGGCAATGGTCGGCGATGGGGGCAAACGACGAAGTTGACAACGGCAATCCTCCTGGTATCGGCAGCTCTTCCTGGGGCGGCTCCAATCGACGACACCTCTCCTCCTCTGTAGCGGCGAACTCCGGTGAAATTCCGGCCACCTGGTGCTCTCCTTGCTCCGGGGGTGAGTGGGTGTGATCAGTGAGAGGTGGGGAGTGAGATGGTGTGCTCAAATCAAACGGGGGTGGCCTCCTTTTATAGTGCCTGAAGGGGACCGACGGGCGCGGGTGGAGCTCGTCGTGGTCATCGGCACAGCATGCTAATGGCATGGGCGACGATAGGGGGTTGTGCGTTGCCTCCTGGCGAAGCTCAACGGCTTGATGGAGTGGCGTGGGGCGGTGAGGAATGTTCGGAACATCGTGGCGCTCTGGGCGGGTCCGACAGCAAGTTCAATGGCGCACAACATTCATGGTCCGTGCGGCGGAGAACGGGGTTCTCTGGCGGGTTGCTCGGGTGCTGGAGGTCACGCACGAAGGCGGCAAGGGTTGCACACGGTCTGTGGGCTCGTGTCACTGATGGCACACTAGCGCGCTCTCGGCACGCAGGCAGAGAAACTGGGCGCGAGCTTGTCGTGTGGTCCACGGGCTGGCAAGGCTCGAGCGTTGGACAGGGGGTGGTGGTGGATGGTGGTTAGTGCTCCAGACAAGGTTGGCGAGGCTAGAGCTTCTCCTAGCTCGCTAGCGACATGGGGGTGGCAAGGGTGCTCTCAGCATGGTCACCATTGATGGCTATACATGCTCACAATGATGCTAAGGCTAGTTAGATTATTTTGATCATCTACTAGGAGTCTAGAGTGAGCTAGAGAGGGGACAAGGTTGGGCAAAATTACTGCTACTAATAGTGTTTGATGTTTGTTTGTTTGCTGATTACAAGGTGTTTGATGAAATGGCCGCAAGAAATTCAAATTTGAATTTTGGATTCAAACTTGGTGGGTTTGCTAGTTACATACTAGGGAGTCTTGGGTTAGTTGGATTAGTCAAGGGGCACTGGTTTGGTTGGGTTTTGAAAATGTGGGTTCTTCACATATGTTATAGATTCAATTTTCAATTGTCATTTGAATCAAGTTGCCAAATGTTCATGTAAGTTTGAAAGGTGGGCTTTGATTCACTTTTACTTGGTCTTGCAAGGGGTGAAAATAAATGGAAAAGTTTCTGTTTGAAATCTTGGACTAGAAACACTCAAAGTAACCTAGTGAGCAAGATTGGAAAAAATGACCATTTGTTTTGTTTCTGATTTTCTCTTGATTTGATTCTGCTTGGAAATGTTTTAGATGATGTTATTTTCATCTTGCTATTTAGGTTAATCACACAAGTCTATTCATGCATTCATACAATCATCACATACACACATGCATCCATATGATTTGAATTAACAAAAGTTTTTTTATTAACCCTAATTTTGGTGATTGGAATTTGATAATCATGATTAAGATTTTTGGGATGTTACAAACCTTCCCTCCTTAAACAAAATCTCGCCCCAAGATTTGAAAAAAAGATTACATAGGATTTAAAGAGATCAGGAAACTCCATCCTGATGTGATCTTCTCGCTCCCAGGTAGCTTCTTCTTCAGTGTGGTTGCTCCACTGAATCTTGAGAAACATGATGCTTAGGGTTCTGGTGGTTCTGAAAGATTCTCCAAAATATTGATGGGTACTTCGCACACGTCAGGTCATTGTTGATCTCTATGGTGCGGTGATCAATGTTCTTGAAAATTTCGGTCTTCTCCGGAACTTCAAGGCATTTGCGAAGTAACGATATATGGAACACATTGTGCACTGCTGACATCTCCTCTGGTAGTTCCAATTGATACGATACTTCTTGACGATTTAGAATCTTGAAGGGTCCGATATATCTGGGGGATAACTTTCCTTTGAGCTGGAAACGCTGCATTCCCTTCAAAGGCGATACTTTGAGATACACAAAATCTCCAATATTGAAAGCGAGGTCTCGACGTCTGTTGTCGGCGTAACTCTTCTGTCTTGACTATGCGGTCTTGAGGTGCTCACGAATCTTGTGAACTTTCTCTTCTGCTTCTCGTAGGATGTCGGGTTCGAAGATCTGACTCTCTCCTACTTCTGACCAATTCAAAGGGGTGCGGCACTTCCTTCCATACATGAACTCAAATGGGGCCATTTGCAAACTAGCTTGATAGCTGTTGTTGTATGAAAATTCTACGAAAGGCAGACAGTCTTCCCATTTAGATCCATACTCTAGCACACATGCTCTCAACATATCTTAAAAGTTTTTGATTTACTCGCTCTGTTTGTCCATCGGTTTGAGGGTGATACATTGTGCTGAAATCTAGTCTTGTTCCTAGTCCTTCTTGGACTTTCTTCCAGAATCTCGAGGTAAATTGAGTTCCTTGATCTGATACGATGTTCTTGGGGACTCCGTGCAAACTGACGATTCTAGCGATGTATAACTCTGCTAGCTTCGAACTCTGGTAGGTGGTCTTGACTGGTAAGAGATAGGCTACCTTGGACAATCTGTCAACTATGACCCAAATTGAGTCATTTCCCCTACTAGAAGTAGGCAATTCGGTGATAAAGTCCATTCAAACGGAATCCCACTTCCATTCCGGAATCTGCAATGGTTGCAACAGTCCTGCGGGTCTCTCATGTCCTCACTCGTTCACAAATATCACACTTGGCGATGTAGCTTCCGATTTCTCTCTTCATCTTATGCCACAAAATTGCTCCTTCAAATCCTGATACATCTTCATTCCTCCGGGGTGGATAGAATAAAGAGTATCATGGGCCTCTTTTAAAATATCCTGCTTCAATTCTGAGTCTGCTGGTACACAGAGACGTCCTTTGTACCACAGAACTCCTTCATCCTCGATGAATCCGGGTACTTTGCATGTACCGATACGACGTTTGATTCCATCGATACAAGCATTTCCTTTCTGTGCCTCCTTGATCTGACTGATCAAAGTGGGTTGAAGTTCTATGCTAGCCAAAAATCCTTCACTTACTAATTCTATTCTGAAATCTTCCATCTCCTTGTGCAAACTTGGTTGATCCTTCAGAATCATGGAGTTCAAGCGGCACGGCAATCTGCTAAGGGCATTTGCTACCACATTGGCTTTACCAGGGTGATAGTGGATGTCCAGATCATAGTCCTTGATTAGCTCAATCCATCTTCTCTGCCTCATGTTCAGCTCCTTCTGAGTGAATATATACTTAAGGCTCTTGTGATCCAAATAAATCTCACAACGGTTTCCCATCCGATAATGCCTCCATGTCTTCAGGGCAAGAACTACAGCTGCTACCTCA
Organism: Avena sativa; assembly: GCA_916181665.1. Classification (NCBI taxonomy): domain Eukaryota; kingdom Viridiplantae; phylum Streptophyta; class Magnoliopsida; order Poales; family Poaceae; genus Avena; species Avena sativa. Next base: position 227,175,609 of record OV702283.1, on the reverse strand, counting down.
AGGTCATGGGTTGGATAATTCTGGTCATGCTTCTTCATTTGCCGGGATTGGTAAGATATAACTTTGCCTTCTTGCATAAACACACATCTGAGACCGATCTTGGATGCGTCACAATATACATCAAAGGGCTTCATGATATCCGGCATGATCAAGATTGGGGCTAAAATCAATCTCCTCTTGAGTTCCTGAAAACTCGCTTCACATTTGTCCGTCCATTCAAACTTCTTGTCCTTCTTCAGCAATTGGGTCATGGGTCTAGCGATACTCGAGAATCCTTCTATGAACTTGCGGTAGTATCCCGCTAATCCGAGAAATGCACGAACTTGGGTTTGAGTGGTTGGGGCTTGCCAATCTTCAACATCCTTCACCTTTGCAATGTCAACAACAATTCCTTTGACTGATACAATATGTCCGAGGACTCCTACCTCCTGTAACCAGAATTCACATTTGCTAAACTTGGCATACAGCTGATGCTCTCTAAGGGTTCTAGGGATGGTCCTTAGGTGTAGCTCATGTTCTTCTTCTGATTTGGAATAAATCAGAATGTCATCGATGAAAACAACGACAAACTTATCCAGGAAGTCCATAAAAATCTTATTCATGAGGTTCATGAAATAAGCGGGGGCATTAGTTAATCCAAAAACATGACAGTATACTCGTATAATCCATATCTGGTGGTAAAGGAAGTCTTTGGAATATCCTCTGCGCGAATCTTGAGTTGATGATAGCCAGTTCTAAGATCAATCTTAGAAAACACTTTGGAACCAGTCAACTGATCAAACAGGTCTTCTATCTTGGGCAACGGCTACTTGTTCTTCATGGTGACATCATTCAACTTCCGATAATCCATACACAAACGGTTACATCCATCTTTCTTGTCCACAAACAAGACATGTGATCTCCATGGCGATGCACTTTGTTGGATCAATCCTATTTCCAGCATGGCATCTAGTTGCTTCTTCAGTTCCACTAGTTCAGACGGGTTCATATTATATGGTCTCTGGGCTATGGGTCTGGTTCCAGGGATTAGTTCAATGATAAACTCGATATCCCGATCTGGGGGCATACTAGGCAAAACATCTGGAAATACATCGGGGTATTCACAGACTATCCGGACTTGGTAAATGGTTGGCTGGGCTATACTCTTGTTGCACTTGAATTGACGGGGCAAGGTTTTAGATATATGCTCGATTGATATTCCGGCTGTACTGGTCATGGTTATGGATTTCTTGGCACAGTCAATTAATCCTTTATGTTTGGACATCCAATCCATTCCTAGTACTACTTCCAAACCTTTAGTTCCGAGTACTATTAGATTAGCATAAAAATATATGCCATGGATTCGGATAGGTACGGACTTGCAAATTTGTCTAGCTTTGGTGGTTGAACCAGGTATTTGAACTATCATAACATGCTTCAATTTGGCCGGTTGAATCTTACTAGTGCATGCAAATTCTTCATTAACAAACGAGTGCGATGCTCCAGAATCAAACAACACTCTTGCAAGTACTGAGTTAACAGAAAACATACCCAGCACGACATCTGGCACTTCTTGGGCTTATTCAGCATGCATGAGAAAGAGACGGTCATTGCGGTTGAGCGAGTTCCCTAGGGCAAATCTCCTTCCAGGCTGCACACGACGCTGCTGCTGAGCTGGGGCATTTGCATTGGGGGCTGCGGCAATCATCTTGGGGCACTCATTGGAGTAGTGACCTTTGGTTCCACATTCATAACAAGTCACTTGCGACTTGTCCTTTGCTGCAACAGGCACAGCGTTGTTTCCAGTCCTTGGGGAGTTTTGGTGTTGGTAGCGGCATTGTTGTTGTTGAACTTAGGTGGTGCATGGTTGAAATTGCTGGGGTTGCCGGGGTTGTTGTTATTTCCTCCGGGCCTTGGGTTTCCACGGTTGGGGTAGGTCGGACGGTTCATCGAGGGTCTATTGGTTCTCGGGCAAATCCTGGAGATGGGTTGGGGCGATACTTCGGCGTATGGTGGGTTCCTAGTTGATTCATCATGCGACGCTTGCGGTTCTCATTGGCTTGGTTGATCTTGCCTTCCATCTGAATAGTAGAGTCAACTAAGGCTTCAATATTATCAAATGGGCTATTGACTAACACCGTCTGCATCTCATCATGCAAACCATTCAGGAATCTCTCCTTCTTCTTGGCTTCAGTATCTATTTAATCTGGTGCATACCTAGCCAAAGACAAAAATTTGTCACGATACTCAACTACTGTCATCCTGCCTTGCTTTAGTTCCCTGAATCCATCTCCCATCCTCTTAATCAAACCTAGTGGCACATGGGTTCTACTGAACTTGACTTTGAAATCTTCCCAAGTCATCATCTGACCTCCTGTCATCGCGCGAACGCTGTTCCACCATGCTCTTGCATCTCCGGCTAGGTTGTGGGTAGCAAACAACACTTTCTAGTTAGCTTCCACTCCTGCAACTTCCAGATTGTTCTCCATGGTTTGCAACCAATCATCTGCATCTAGGGGCTCTTCTGACTTAGTGAAAATGGGTGGATTGGTGTTCTGGAAATTCTTGAGCTTAGATCCATGGTTGTCCTGATTTCCATGGACTTGATTGTTGTTGGCCATCTGAGCTATCTGTTGAAGAGTGGCGAATTTGGCTTGACGTTCGTCTCTTTCGGATTCACGGTCAGAAACCAACATTTGCAAGATTTGCAACATTGGGTCCGGGGATGAAATGCTTCCTCCGCGAGGCATCTGAAGATTGAGATAGATCATGAGAATAGAGGGAAAATTCTAAGGTTCAGGGTTTTGAAAAGGTTTTAAAGTTTGACTCAGATTTTTCTAGCAACTTGCTTTTCATTCATTCATTCATAGCACACGATACAAACACACACCACAACAAAGGAAAATAGATGGTTTTAAGAACCATTATGTGAAACTACGATACAGTGGGACCGAATACAACTCACTAACGCTAGTGCTCAAGTGCTACTACTCCTTGGAGTCAGTGTCCTCATCATCCTCATCATCATCATCTATGAAGGTGAAGTCATCCTCATCGGTGAAGAAGTCCATGGTCTGATCCTCCAAAAAGTCATCATCATCGCTGAGATAGGAGTAGGGGTCTCCACGAAGGTCTTCCACTACAATTCTCCCTCTCCTCCAACTACATATCTCTCTCATGGATGGTCTCCTCCAAACCCGTTATCCGGTGGTGCAGACGGGCAATGATGCGCTCCATCTTGTCGAGGTGACGGCGACGAGACTGGCGATCATTCACTAGCATGGCAATGGTCTGATCCTTCTTGGTGGCGATGGCGTACTTGTGGTTGGCGTAGGAGAGGGCATTGTCCAACTCCTTCTGACGGTCATACATCATGAAGCTGAGGTGGTCCAATTGACTCTTCAGCTCGTTGTGGTATGGGGCCTCCAGTGGCTGTCCCATAACATCACGCCTTGGGTAGAACTCAAAGCGGGTACCCTTTATCTGATTGATACTCTGCCCACACACACGGGCAAGAGCTTCCTGCATGGCCCTGGCAAGTCCATCGAGCCAGTTGTTCTCTCTCAAGAACTGAATTCCCTCTGAGGTGGGGGCTTCAATCTTTCCCCGGAGTCTTGCAACAACTAGCCACTTCAAATCCTCTCCTTCCTGATCATTGAGCTGAGCTCCGAAGAACTCGGGGTGCGGACACTCCACCATCTCTAACAGCTGGTCCATGTCACGCTCAAAGATGAGGTCCCCTCCTTTCCCTAACTGATAAAACATGTTGTACTTCACGTCCATCTATAAGAATATAGGATGAGTAAGTTAGTAGAGTGATCAAGTGTGTCAAATTTTATGTAATTTTGCAAGAATTTTTGAGGAACATGAATTTTCATGAAAGAGTCTAAGTGATAAGAATGAGAATAAGTTTTCAAAAATACTCACTTCCTTGGTTTTGAAACTAAGTTTTTGATTCAAACGTCCATTCTAAACTAGGGTCTCCTATGGTCAGGATGGCTCTGATACCAACTTGTCAACAACCGGATTTTTAATCCCAGATGCCTGTTATGCCATACATCGTAATCCCAGGATTACCATTTTGCCTAGACATAACAGATTGGATATCACAGTACATCATCCATTACAAACCATACATAAGGTCTTACACAAATAAGGATCTCATGATCCAGTCTTAATACAATTCAAGCAGCGGAAATAACGTAATAATAACGATAGCGTACGTGAGGCTCCATGTTCATGGTCACAGGCAATGCTGACGATGGGGGATGATCGTAGTTGTCGTAACCTTCCTGTTGTCCGTCTTCCTGATACTCCTCTTCATAGTATGGTCACGGGAATAGCCAGGGACAAAGCCATGAGTACTCTTTAAGTACTCGCAAACTAATACTAACAAGTGAAGTGGTTTTGGAATAGGAAGTACTAAGCTCTAGGTTGTTTTGCGAAAAGCCAGATTTACCTCTACTAAGTTCAGAAGCAAAGAAAGCTAGTTGAAAGTTTTATAACACCTAAATGGGAACTTGAATTTCAGATGACAACTCTGTTGTGGTCAAGTCAAAGTCATAAATCATTTCATAAGTCATTTTGGAAACATCTGACGACGGAACAGTATGTCCACTCCAACTTTCCATAACCGTGGTCGCGGCTATTCAAATAGTTTGACACTCTGCACAGGTGGTACATCTGTCAGGAATAATCCTGAATTCACCATACTTAGTATGCGGATAACCAATCCTAACCTTTCAATTACATGCCCTAGTATAGGCACCTCTCCTATGAGTTTGGCCTCCCAACCATGACCAACTGTCATCTAGGGAACTAAACAGGTGGACAATCTTCACAAGGTAGCCTCAGCTCAGACCTTGGCCGCAAGAGAACCCATACTAAGGTATATAAATTTCCAGTCAAGCCCTACCCAATTTTCGGGTATTGTGGTAGTACGGTAAAATTGGAATGGTATCGCATCCAGACAACCATCAGTTTTATAAAGGGCTAAGGCTCTTGCCTCAACATTTTCATCATCAAAATCATCTGGTGTTCAAGAACACATGTCAAAACATTTCAGTACAATGACTCATCATTCTAAGGTTTTCATAACCATTTTCACCAAGTATTCCCATCTAAAGTTGATCAAGTTTTATGCTTAGCACTAGCATCAACAAGTGGGGAATAAATACTAATGACGGGTGATAAGCAATTGGATCTTCTCTAAGTTCAATCCCATGCCATAGGATGACATCAAGATTATCTAACTTAGGCCAAGTTTTATACTCTTTATGCTACCTTTAAATATCTTTCTAATATCTACAAGTCACCAAGTAAACTAAAATAAAAGCTTTGATAAAGAAATAAAATATTAAGCTTGCAAGTAAAACTAGGATGGTGTATCATCAAAGGTATCTAACCAAGCATGCTTAATGCATTGCATAGGTTATCTAAATTTCATAGTTGCAAGTGTTAGCTTGAAAAGTCAATAGCTTGCCAAGTCAACTGGTAGTATTAGGCTTGCCTTGTGCAGAGCAGTGGTTGAAGTTTTCCTCGGCTTCTTCCTCATAGTTTCCTCCTTCCTCCTCATATCCTTGGTCGGTACTAGCGTCTATATATAAATACGAGGTACACAATCACCAAACAATTCTTAACTACTCTATTTAGCACACAAAGGTTCACACTAGATGATCTAGCATCATCACTATTATCACAAATATTAAAGCACTTGTCCTATTTATTTTATTTTATAAAAGTAATTTCTACTCATTGAAAAACTACTTAAGATTTAATATTCTCCAACTAAAACGTGGGATCATGTTGACACATGTCATCACCACATATTTCAGTACATGGGAATGTGATTTAAAGTGGTGTCACAATTTAATAAGGTTTAATCTTTTTATTTTAATTAAATAAAATGACTAGAATGGCCCATGGGGCATTCTTTTATTACCATATCATTATTTTTGCAAGTAACCCTATATATTTTTATATATTCTGAAAGGTATGGTTAAATGTGATTTTTGAGAGTTGGAATCAAATCAAAAGCTTTCTTGGCTGAATTTTGAAAAATGTTTGAATGTAGAAAAGCTTATGCCTTGTTATTTTTACCATGGGTGATCTACAACTCCAATTGGTTTGAATCCAACAGGTTTGGATTAAGCACTCCAGTACCTTTCTAACAAAATTGGTTTCATGCATTTTGGTTCAGTGAATCAAGCTGTGTTGATTTTTGAATCTAGGTAAAAAATGATTTTGAAACTAAATGAATAAACCTAAGTTTGAATTGCTGGGTCGCGCGAGAGGTTTAACTAGGCCAGCCCACTACGCACAGCGCGCGCGGGGGCTGATTAAGTGACTGTCCCCACTCGTCAGTGAGACAGAGAGTGGCGAAGGGGTACCGGGCGATCTAGGCCGTGCGATCTAGTTCTAATCCTACGGTTTTGGTTCATCGCCCATGCCTAAACAGGACGCGACGACGTTGAACCCTAGCGCGGCCTGTGGGGTCGACAGGGGCTCACCGGGGCTCCGGCGATGGTTGGCGATGGGGGCGAACGGTGAATTAAACAACGGCGATCCTCCTGGTACAGGCAGCTCCTCCTAGGGCGGCTCCAATCGACGGTGCCTCTCCTCCTCTGCAGCGGCGAAATCCGGTGAAATTCCGGCCACCTGGTGCTCCCCTTGCTCCGGGGGGTAAGTGGGTGTGATCAGTGTGAGGTGGGGAGTGAGATGGTGTTCTCAAATCGAACGGGTGTGGCCTCCTTTTATAGTGCCTAAAGGGGACCGACGGGCGCGGGTGGAGCTCGTCGTGGTCGTCGGTGCAGCGTGCTAATGGCATGGGCGACGATAGAGGACAGTGCGTTGCCTCCTGGCGAAGCTCAACCGCTTGATGGCGTGGCGTGGGGCGGTGAGGATCGATCGGAACGTCGCGGTGCTCTAGGCGGGTCCGAGGGAAAGTTTAATGGCGCACAACGTCCATGGTCCGCGTAGCGCCGAATGGGGTTGTCTGGCGGGTTGCTGGAGTGCTGGCGATCACGCATGCAAGCGGTGAGGGCGGCGTGTGGTCTGTGGGCTCGTGTCGCTGATGGCGCACTGGCGCGCTCTTAGCACGCACATAGAGAAATTGGGCGCGAGCTTGTCGTGTGGTCCAGGGGTTGGCAAGGCTCGAGCATTGGACAGGGGGTGGCAATGGACGGTGGTTAGTGCTCCAGACAAGGTTGGTGAGGCTAGAGCTTCTCCTAGCTCGCTAGGGACATGGGGGTGGCAAGGGTGCTCTCGGCATGGTCACCTTTGATGGCTATACATGCTCACAGTGATGCTAAGTCTAATTAGATTAGTTTGATAATCTATTAAGAGTGTAGAGTGAGCTAGAGAGGTGACAAGGTTGGACAAAATTAGTGCTACTAATATTGTTTGATGTTTGTTTGTTTGCTGATTACAAGGTGTTTGATGAAATGGCCGAAAGAAACTCAAATTTGAATTTTGGATTCAAACTTGGTGGGTTAGCTAGTTACATACTAGGGAGTCTTTGGTTAGTTGGATTGGTCAAGGGACACTGTTTTGGTTGGGTTTTGAAAATGTGGGATCTTCACATATGATATAGATTCAATTTTCAATTGTCATTTGAATCAAGATGCCAAATGTTTCTGTAAGTTTGAAAGGTGGGCTTTGATTCACTTTTACTTGCTCTTGCAAGCGGTGAAAAGAAATGGAAAAGTTTTTGTTTGAAATCTTGGACTAGAAACACTCAAAGTGACCTAGTGAGCAAGATTGGCAAAGATGACCATTTGTTTTATTTGTTTTGTTTTTTATTTTCTCTTGATTTTTTTCTGCTTGGAAATGTTTTAGATGATGTTATTTTCATCTTGCTATTTAGGTTAATCACACAAGTCCATTCATGCATTCATACACTCATCACATACACACATGCATTCATATGATTTGAATTAACAAAAGTTTTTTGTTAACCCTAATTTTGGTGATTGGAATTTGATAATCATGATTAATATTTTTGGGATATTACACATACTATTCAAAAACCCACAAATCTGCCAAATTGGCTGTTTGGAATCCTTATCTAGATTCAATCTTTGGAACTCCACCTATTCCAGTCTATATGTACTCCTGAGAATGTACTTGAACCATCTTGTGTTACATCATTAGTACTACCAAATCCCACACTTTCTCTTGGCTAAACCCTTTTTGTACCCACTCATCCATGATAGTTTTACAGTCAAGAAAGTAATCTCTTCTGGAAGTCTCATCATCTTGCCTACCTTGGAAGAAGCTCACATCCTTATGCTACCTTCCCTTGACCAATCCTTTCATGGTTACGACCTACTAACCATGGTATATCAATCCATCCTTAACTTGTTTCCATTGGATCTTTGTGATTCTTAAACCCACCTGGTTTATGAGGCATCATGACATATCTGCTACGACAGCCTTAATTTCAACAAAGTTTGTCATCTCTCCTAAACCATCTCAAATGCAACCAAGCCGAACCCTTGATGCTATTATCATATATATATAACTTGGTATCCCTAAGGAGCTCTAAGCTCCCTAGTTTTAAGGGCTTGTGGTTGATCTGGGAGTCTGGGTCTACCTGTTGACGGCCTACCGTTTTGCCGACATACGAGGCTTGCACATATGCTAGTGTTAGGCCCGTTTGACCGCTTTCTGTGCTGTCCTCAACCCGTCTCTGAACCGACTCCATCCCCCCACACCCGGAAAATTCCATCGCCACCGAATCATGCCCTCATCCCATCCGCCCTCCACCAGAAGGCTGTGGGACGCCGTTCCTTGATTTGGCGGATTTCCCGCTGCCCCGGCTCTTCCCTGCTTTTCTGTCACCCATTCTCCGTTAGTGGAGGGTATGGCCGCTAGTGGTGATGAATGGAGAGAGGAGGAGGAGGCAGAGAGGATGGCCTCCAGCCTTCGAGGGAGAGGAGGGTTGCCATGGAGCGGTGAAGGTGATGGGAAGCGCACATGAGTCTGGACGCGCTGCTGCTTTGGGAAAGTGAGTCAGGAGGGGTTTGGAGGAGGCCCGCGAGGAGAGAGGAAGGAGCAGCGGGACCAGAGCCCCAGTCGTGGTCGTGTCGTGGTGAGGTGGGTGAAAAGGGGAAGTGAGGACGCCATGGGAGAGAATTGTGTGGGATGTGCTCAGACATGAAGGGGTGAGTCAGGAAGATTTTAGCTTGTGCTCTGAATCTTTTTGTTAGCTGATATGTTGCTATCGCCTACTGCTGATTTGTTATCTACTGATATTTTTGTATGTTGCTTTCATGTTGAGAGGGTGTGAGAGAAATCGAGAGACAGAGAGATTGTTAGATGCCAATCTGATTTTTTTAGAATATTAGTGTTTGCTAGCTGATCCTAATAATGCTATTGCTAGGATGGATGACTGCACCTTCATGGAGTTTATGTTGCTTTGTTGTGTTGTATCGAGATTATGTTGTATCCAGCGTTTGTATTTGGTAGATAAAGATTTTGTACTTATAGAAAACCAATATAATATATGTGAGTGGGATATAGAGAGTGAGATTTGCCGTTTCCATTGGAATATAAGTGCAAACCGAAGTGAAAATTATTAGAGAGCTCTATAAATAGACATACAAACAGTCAAATTTGCGGCCTCCATTCTGTAATATTTTGATATTGATTGTTTAATCCAACATCTTTTCAGCAGGAATGTAAGAACGACTTAGTATGTGGATCCAAATATGTATCTTCTGGATTTCTCATACAGACGTCAAAGGTCAGGTTGTGTCAACTATTGATGCGATGCAGACTAGAGTACTAAGAAAAGGTATGCTTTTTGATCATGATGCTAAAATATCGTACTAAAAGCAGTTTTATATTTAATTATGTCCTGTGTTCTGTTATTTGGCAAGCATTTAGGATTTCATATTGATGCTGCCTATTTTTACCATGGATGCCAATGAAGGAGAGTCCTTACTTGACTGATAATGGATTGATATTTACTTATGACCCATGTTTTTTCGGTTGATCTAGAAATTCTGATTAATTCTAAGGACATTAGTTGTTTCAGTGGTGCAGCCAGATTGGTATTTTTATCCAGATAGTGCATTTTCATATTTATTGTATAATAAACTATCTGAATCTCTATAACTTAGTAAATGAGAAATTAACCGTTGGAGTTCCACTGCTATATCTCAGAAACTAGAGTGTATATCCCTCTAGCATCCACCCATTAGCACAAAGCTATGCATTTTAGCACAAAAAGAACAGATGTCTAGCGGCTGGGGATGCATGACGAGGGTGAAGCCTGGATTATGACGTTTAAATGCCGGCCGGTTGTACACACCATGTGACGCTCATTAGATTATTATGTTGAAATTTTTTGGCTGTACTCACCAACTCATCACGTACTAATAATACTCATGCTATGTATTTATTTTTTAACCTTGAGGAATTATAACTTCATTTGGTAATTCCTGTAGCTTGTTCAAAGTTTTCTGCATGCTTTTTTATATAGCATTGTTTAGTAATCATAGTATGGGTAGCCTGAAGTAGTATCAAGTTTGCACGTATGAAAAATACACAATATATATCTAACTAAAGTTTCACCCAAATCGAATCACGGGATTTTGGTAATTTTTTCTGTTTGAATATAACTTTATCAACCTTAGACTGCTACTCTGACCGCCTACTGGTGTTTTGTCGAGGAATGAACTTATTCTTGTTGTTGTCTTTAGTGTCACGATTAATCGTAAGCATGTTCTCTCTTTATCTGGAAATTTTTGTTAAGCTTTGCCTCTAACATGCTGTAAAGGTGGCCTTTCTGAAAAGTTTTTATTTTGTCTCAGCAAACACACTTATTCCCGGCAATGGAAACGAAAAGTTGCATACTGACTTATTCCAAGAAAATGTCACTCTGAAGACAAAGTTAGTGCTTATGGTCCAACTGCCAATTGTAGCAACAATCAAAATATTGTCTACTTCTCATTTGTTGTCGTGTGATTTTGGATCCGAGTAAATGGAGACAAGAGAGATACATAATGCTGGTTCCAGAATAATAATATGCTTCATTAGGCATGCATGCATTGTTGGTGAAATATTACTACTAAGCAAACGGCTAAAAAAACTCTTAACATTTGATGCCTACTGAGTGAGTTTCTAATTAGAAGAGGCTGAAAAATGAGGTGTTCGAGATTAAAGTAAGGAGTGAATGCATTCATTTTGCATTTTTCGTTGGATGGTTAAAATGGAAATAGATTAAAACCTGATGAGTCAATTACCACCCTTTATTGTACTTTTAATCTATGTCATTTTCTACCCATTCAGGTACTAGATCATTTCCATATTTTCTATTTGCGGATGGGCATGTACTTTGCGCTTGCTTTTTCATGTCATCTTCTACGGAAGCGAAATTAACATATACAATTTTTAGTTCACAATTTTATTGCGAACTTTTGTTCTTGTTTGGTGATCATATTTGTGTTTGCAAGGCTGTCATACATGTAATTTCTGCATGTATCCTTTGATTATTTTTCATTCATGAAAACCACAGTCCACAACATGGATATTTACAAGCATTTGCAACAGACAATGGTCATGAAGTTCTTTTTCTCCATGAAACATCACCTCAGGCCTCCAAAGAGTCGATGCTAGCTAAAGTGACTATAATTTAGTACTTTAATTTCTTATGGGTACTTGCTATTGAATTCTGTCTCATGTAATGCTACAGCATTAGGTGGTGCTCGAGGGAATAATAAGTTTCTTGGGTGAGTATTTTTAGTATTGTTAAGGTTATGGCACCATGTATGATAGGTTTTGTGTAATATCATGTGAAGTATGCAAAGGACACATGTGTGTACTGTCCAATTTCCCGAGAGACTGACACCTTTTTGTTCTTGAGCTGTAGCAAATTGTCTACGGCTAAGACTCTTGCGTTCAGCATGAATTTAGTGTGCTTTTAATGCTTTAGGTGAAAATCTTATCGAGAGTTTAATCAAGAGTAGCTGTGATTGTATGTCATAGCAATTATTAAATCTGCGAGGTAGTAAAGGGAAACTCGAACATATATAGTACGGATTACCATCTTGGTCCTAGAATGCATATGTGGAAATTAAGACAGTTCAGTTAGAGAATCTTTATGCTGAAAGTAAGGCTTACAATGTATTCCTCCAACGACATAACGACAGCCTCGTGAGCCATCAACATATTTCTTACTCTCTTTGATGACATATAGAATTTTCCAGTGAAATCTGGTTCAATGAGATCTCTTGGATATCTTGAAGGTCAAATAGAAAACCTTAACTAGTGTCTACGTGGCTCCAAGCAAGGAAGAACTTTTTTTTTACGTGGACAAGCAAGGAAGAACTGACAAACGACTTGTTGCGCATATATTTTTGAATATTAACTGGGCATAGGTGAACGTGATTCCAGTCGAACAATATATACTTTATTTGCACATTAGTTCATTTCATATGTGTGATCCTAAGAGCATATATGGTTCAAGAGAAAAGGTACTCCCTCCATCTCAAAATAGATGTCACAAGTTTGTCTAAATATAAATGAATATAGACACTAAATAGCATCTAGATACGTTCAAATTTATGACGGAGTGAGTATCAGCCATCTCTAAAGAGCTCTAACCTGATTTTATTAGTTTTTTTTAGAACTTCCTGCTTTATTCAAATAATATCAATGTTTAAGCCCTCGGGAGGGGCTAGAAACCAAACATGATGACCTACTGGCAAGAAAGATGCAGTCCTTGTTCGGTCGTTTCCTGTCGGATGGGGCCCAGGCGCCCAGCTATCAATGTGATACCTCGTTGTTGGTGGAATTGGTAGCATGTGGTTGTTCGGACCGTATACGCTGCCCCGGGGCCCATCAGCTTGTGTGTTGCTGACATGGACAGCCTGACCCCAAAAAAGTCTAACGGGCCGGGCTTTCAAGGCCTGCAGGCTAGGTCTTGGATTCAGATCCGTGGCCTGGCATCCTCACGGACCGGGCTTGGGTTAGAGAAAATGACAAAATAGAAAAGGTTTTGGCCCCTGCCCCGATTACCCGAAGAAATATGCGCACCATGGGCCGGGCTTAGGCTCATATTTCAGGCGTGACAATCGGGATGGGATTAGAACTGGGATATGTGCGATCGGCCTTTTTAGGCTCGACTCGAGCCTAACCCGGCCCGTAAAATGCTCAGTTTCTTGCTATTATTTTGCCGGTGAATTGATGTCATATGTTTGCTTTGCGGCTTAATTTTTATGCAGCTTATCATGAACGAGCTAAAGGCACAACGACCAATAAATAAAACTAATCTCTTCGTCTGAAAATTCATATGTATCTCTAGATACATGCGAACTCTAAATAAATCCAAATTTTTTATTTCCACACGGAGAGAGTATAATTTTTCTAGCAAACATGACCGCACCATAAAATTGAAATGCCATTAGGAAAGGACGATGCGATAGAGCACAGTGTGATACGGGTCCGCTGCTAATGGAATTGGCAACCACTGCCCTTAGGCTCACCTGTTCTGCCGGTGAATTGGGGCACAAATTGCTTTGTGGCCTAATTTTCGTACTATTTCTAGCAAACAACGCCCCTGTTATAAAATTAAAATACCATCAGCAAAGGATGGCGCAGTAGAGCGCGCTAGGTTCATCTAGTAACTATCCATCTATCCCTTGTACCAAGGTGAGCTCCGAGCTCACTAATCCAACCAAGTTTAGATGGTAAAAAAATATCAGAATCCTAGATCCTTCAACATCTAGTTTCTTTCCTTTTCAAGATAGAACTTCAAAAACCAAGGTTGATAATGATAGATACTTTAAGTTAACATCATCCACCATGGATAAAACCATTTTATACATAATTCCCATAATTATTTGGAACCTAAAACTAGTTAAATTCCTTTCTTTGCAAAATCCTCAAAACCTTCTTTATAAAGTCAAGTTTGTTTATCTCCAAACTACTTTACCAAATCAAGGCACGTCTGATGTCTATATATCATATTCCATCTTCCCAAATAAAAATTAAATATTATTGAAATCCTTCTTTATTTTTTTTGCCTTTTTCTTAAAAGGAAGAAACAAGAAATAATAACTTAAAAATACTTTTCCTTCCAAATAAATTCCAGGAAAATTTCCCAATGTGTGATATGGTATTTAGGACTATCCCCCACAAAACACCAACCTTGTTCAATGTAAAAAATATCAAATGAGTTTCTAAAAACCTTTTCTGCACTTTTTGAATAAAGGATAATAAGTGGACTTATGGTCTTTGGAAAAATCCCAAACAGTACCATTTCCTCAACTTATCAAGGACCCATTCGTGCACTTCCTTCATAACCCTTTCTTTGAGAAATCTAGCAAAGCTATCCAGTCCACTAATAAAAAAACCACAAAATCTTCACCAACCTGATCAACAAAGCTTGCACAGCACAGCACTCACCCCTCTGGTTGAGTGAGCACTGTAGAATCACTATAGCACCCCCTCCCCTTGTCTTTTATGCTTGGAAGAAGGAGTAGACACCATATGAATATCAATTCTTGTCCCCTCTTAATATCTTGGCTGCCACCACTCCCCCTCCCTGGCCTAAACTAGATTAGAAACCTCTCTCACGCTCACAGGAACGACCAACCCTGGTTTCACCCCTCCCAATTTCTCTCCATAGGCCATGTCCACCATACACCACTCCCTCTTTGTTTATAAGGCAAGGAGCCACCCCAGATCTCCCCCTTTGGCTCATTTGCCCCCTTCCCTCTACCTTACCTCCCATGTACCCCCACTCCCTCTCTCCCACTCTGCCCTGCCCGAGAGAGAGAGGGAGAGAAATAGGACTTTCGACCATTATTGAGCTTGATCTTGAGGTGCCCTATCCCTTGCTCCCCTCCCCTGCATGTGGCCTCGCCATGATCCCCTACCCCTGATGTACCACCCCTAAGCTCCAAAGCTTCTGCCCTTCCCTATCTTGCCCGAGACAATAAGAAGAAGGAGATTCGACCATAGATCAAAAACCGAGCTTACCTCCCTCTCCCTCGCACTTACCCCTCTGCGTGTCAACCTATGACACCCCCACATTCCCCTAATGCTAATGGTGCCCTTCCCTTTCGTAGGCAGGCGCCCTGCAAGCTTCGCTAGCAAGGTCCCGAGCGTAAACCGACATGCATCGTCGCGCGAGCCTCCTCTCTGAGCTAACATCGGCTCTGTCGCCCATCCCTGGGTTCACCGTCAAGCGCCGCGTCGCCTCCCTCCATCCGCGAAGCCGCCCCGTGCTTCTGGTGAGCTCCCCCGAAACCTCCTGGTCATCGCTAGGGTTTCCTGTCACCTGCCGCTTCCCCGTGAAGATGACGACGCCCCACTGTCGGATCTCACTTACGCGAGCGGCATAGATCCACCGCTACCGTTTCGCGGTCCTCGATCCCTAGCAGGTGGGCTCTGCCCCGGGAGTTCAAACCGTCCTCCCATGCAAGCCGCAGTCCGGGTGGGCCAAATTCCTCGCTGCGGCGCATCTCCCCTTCTAGATCTGGCCTGTTTTCCATTTAACTTTTAATTGTTTTCCAAATCTTCTATTCTATGCTACTAGGTTTAATTCGAAACAAAAATGGAAACTAGATATATTTTTTACATGTTCCCTGATAAACCCTCTAACATGCTGTAACACCCCTAGTTTTATTAAATGGTAATTAGGATTTGATTGTGCATTCATGGGCATCATGCAATCTTGTTAACATAAAAATCCAAATAAGGATAAAAAACGCTAAACCCTAATCCTCCCTCTCCATATGAAATATATTGAAAATATATTCAAAAATTTAAAGAGAAGCATTAAATAGAAAAAGAAAAGGGTTTGTGCTAAAAAAATAGAGTCCCTAGCCTAACTGGGCCGAGCCCATCTTCTTTCCTCCTCTCCCTGCCGCTCACACGCTCCCGTAGAGGCAAACCTCGGCCCTTGTAGCCCATACCACTTTTCCTTTTCATCGCCTTTCTTGGGTCGTTGTTGACCTCCCAATTGCCGAAGCAGCTCGATGGCCGCGCCTCCGCTCTGGACACCTATAATGACCTCTCCTCGCCCCCTGGAGAACCCTATCATGCCAGTTTCTCCCTCTCCCTCATTTCCATGCCTAGGCTAAACCCTAGCTTCAGATGCTCCGGTGTCCCCATCGCCTCCGGCCCCCCCGAGCCATTCCATAACACCCAGGAGTTCTGCCTTGTCGCCATGACCTCCCTCATCAAAGGAATCAAACTCGTGCAGCCAGAATCGAGCCCGACGTTGTCACCACCCCGAGCGCTGGTCACCGTCAATCTGTCGCCGACCGACCATCCCCGTC
Source organism: Avena sativa (assembly GCA_916181665.1). Classification (NCBI taxonomy): domain Eukaryota; kingdom Viridiplantae; phylum Streptophyta; class Magnoliopsida; order Poales; family Poaceae; genus Avena; species Avena sativa. The sequence continues at coordinate 227,159,338 of OV702283.1, read as the reverse complement.
CTCGCTAACCCCTCCAACGGCATTGTGGTGAGCTCTAGGTGCTCAGGCACCCCTCCGTTCCTTCCCTCTCGCGTTGTATCTCCACCTCCCCGTGCATCTGTCGCCACTGCCGCTCGCCGCCATCGCACGCCCTGTTCTGATGACCACAAGTGGGTGGCCTTGCAACTACTAGGTCCGCCTCGATCTCCTCTTTCCAACCAGCACACCCACAGGCCCCCGTGTGTAGCATATCGACGGATTCAAGGTCGGCTATGAGCTCCCCATTGTTGATGTCATGCTGACACCAGCATGAGGCAGTAAATCCTTTTACTTTTTAGTTTAAATGTTTTTGTAAGTCATTTCTGTAAATATATAAATGCTGACAGGTGGGTCCCAGTTGTAAATATCTAAACATATTCATAAATGTTTTCTATTTAATAAAATTATTAAAGTATATCAAATGTGTAAATTATTTAATAATATTCCAAAAATGATTTAAAATAAATTAAAAATGGAGAAATTCATAACTAATTCATTTTAAATCGGAAAAATACAAATAATATATCAATTTTTTTAGGAAAATAAGATCTATACAATAGCATCAAAATCATGCATTGTTGAACAACTTCAGCTAACAAGTTAAATAGAAGAATAAAATGAACCCCCATAGGTGATTCCGTGGATTCCCCTGTTTTAGGGTTTTCACCCCTCGGACACCACGTAAATTGTGAAGCATGGCTTATGGTTACATTTGAGCTCCCTCTAACTTGTCATATCATCATACTTGTTCGAGCATTGCATCGATGTCCTGTGTTGATTGTTTCCCTCTCTTTCCAGTATTTTTGCTTCTTCCCGCTAGTACTCAGAGATGAATGTGAGCAATGATTCGGGATTGAGATCAAAGTCAGAGATCAACACCATCAAAGAGAAGTAATGGATCCTTGATGGACAAGTCCATCTGATGTACTTGAAGATCCATAGTTGGATATCAATAGGCAAAGGCAAGCATAGCCCCACACATTATATAATACTATGCTTTCAAAGTATTTCAATTCTTGCCATGTGCATGCAATTCTAAAGTCTTTTATCGAAAGATAGAGTAATCCTATCTGATGCATGTTCCCTTTGTAGGATATATTCCATGAACCACTGAACATTTCATGATATTTAGTGTTTTGTTTGTTAGATAACAATATCATGGATTATTTAATATGCGTTAAAGTGCTGCGGATCCTCAAAGTGTTTTGAGGGGTGGATAATCCGGCCCCTAGGGTGCAAGGGCACGACTCACTGTGTGGGGGCGGAATATCTCCCGGATAGTCTGGCCAGAGCCAGAGTTTTTGACCAGGCCGGATAATCCGCCCCTCAATGGGGCCGGATAGTCCACCCACAGGAGTTTTGCAAAGGTCTCCATGACGCGTCATACAGAGAGGGGGACGGAGTTTCCCCCAGACTTTCCATATCTGGGTGAATTATTCCCTAGGGAGGATAATCCACCCCTCGAGGATTTTCACCAAGTCAAGATCGGTGCGTTGCATTGTGTGGGGGCGGATTTTGCCCCAGACTTTCCGTCCCTGGGGCAGATAGTCCGTCCCTAGTGGGGGGCGGATAATCTGCCCCCAAATTGCTCCAATGGCCAGTTCTGGGCAGGGGGTATTTAAACCCATCTTCCCCCTCCTGCCAGAACTCTTGGCTCATTCGAAAAAAGATAAGATCTACTCCTCAAGTTCCATCCAATAGATCTCCACCTTCATCCACCCAAACGCCCCGTCCCTTGAGGAATCGAAGGAGGAGGGCTCCATCTTCATCAACACCAATCAAGCGCTTTACCTCCTCTCCCGTCAATTGGAGAACCTTTGATCTAGTATTTCTTGCAAATATCTAGATCCTTGTAACACCCTCAGAATCGGCCCTATGCAAGTTTTAGCGAAACCCGCCAAACCTGCATAGAAACGATTCAAAGGTGCCCACCAGGCACTTTCGTGCGGGTGGAAAACGAAGTAATAACATTACACAACAGTCCTCGATGGGACCCACAGAACAGATATATATATACAACACGACTCCATGAGTCAAGAATACAGATATAATATACAAAGACCCAAATCACCTTGAAAATGATAGAGCGTCCGACTACGGACAAGATGCAAATGGGACTAAGAGCCCTGAAGAATAACCAATGGCGTCCATAACCCTGCCCAGGCCAAGCCGGAAGGGTAACCCTGCTAACGACGTCGATCTCAAAACCTGCTTAAACAGAAGGGGTGCCGACAAAGGGCAAAGGAAAAAGAGGAGCGTCAGTACTGAGGCCAGTACACGGCGATACTAGAATTCGGCGGTCCTCGCCTACATAGGTATGGTGGACTGCAGCGGCAGCGCAGCATGCACTAAACAACCAATAGGGACTCGATACAACTGGCGGCTATCAGAGAGGGGTAAGAAAGAACCTATTCGGAACAAACCTGATGCTACCATCAAACAAACCCATCCTGGTGTTTCCCCCTCGAGACCAAACGAGGAAGTCAACCGAGGAACTCACACCGTTGGCAGTTTTATTTATTCAGTTATCGTTGCAACAATTACTAGTCAGGTAGAGATAATCGTCCTGATAAAATAAGCAGTGGGCACTTTTAGTTAACCATTCCGTTATAGTGGCAACACTTACTAGTCAGATACAATTAGCATGAGATAACCCAAAACCCAGCAGTTGTTGGTACTTTTATTCAGCCATTCCGTTGTAGTTGCAATACTTACTAGTCAGATACAATTGTCGCAAGCGACAAACCAATCAAGCAATTGTGGGCAGTTTTATTTATCCATTCCATTATAGTGAAGCTGATTACTAGTCATTATAGAGTCAAATTTATAGCACTACTTTAGTTATAGTTGTCTATGATCGAGATACTGTGCTCCAAGTCGTCCATAACCGCGGACACGGCTTTCAGAAAGTTTTACCCGGCCGGGGTGCACCAATAGCAACACACACTCGATCAACCTCGAAAAAACCAAATCAAAACCCAACGAGGCCTTCACGACAAAGCAATCACAGGATTCAGAAATATTTCAGGGGGCCACCCCTTGGAGTACACCCGCAACGAAGCTAGCTGACTCCGAGATGGACCTGAGGTTTGGGTGGACGGCTGTGAACGACTGGGAACCCAAAACTGGGCTTGTCGACACCGCGAAAACGTGTCCCGATCCTAAACAGTACAGTGTGCTCCTCGCACAATCGTAATAAAGCAGTAAAGCATGGCATAAGTACAGGATAGTAAATAAAACCTCAAACTAGTTTGTGGCCCCAAGAAATAAGACTGAATCAAGCTCTGGCTCAGGGGGGTCCCATAAGCCTCCCGGATGTGGATAGCGCGAATATTCAAGGAACATGTATCAAGTACTCGGGGTCCTACGGGACACAAGTGGACGGTTAACAACCAAATAACATCTATTGCCCACCTGTGCCTCTGCTTACTTACTTCAATTTTTGTTGTTAAACAGGAATTAAAGTGAACGATAAGTAAAACCATGATCATCTCCAACATCAAACATGCGGCAATAAACCAACAACTGTGGCACTTGACGACACACAACAGCACTTGAGCAAGCGACTACGACGCGCAAGTCCAACTATCTACCAAACAACAGGTAATAGGATGTGTCCAAGGCAATATAAGGCTGCAAGGGATATCACGGGTACGAAAACTAGAGCAACGCAACACAGATAGCAATAGATCAACAGGAGGGAATAAATACTATAAAAGTAAGATAGGTAGAAAGGGGAAGATGCTCGCCTGAAAACATTGCCGAAGGTTCAACCGAAGATCGGGGCGAAGCTCACATCAACTCAACGGCCTTATCCGCGAAGAAGAAAAACACTAGAATAAACACCGGATGCAATATTTAACACTACGGCAAAAGATCGGGCATGATGCATGGCATGCCAAAGGTGTGATGCAATTAGGTCATATTAAGCGGAACCGGGGTCCCGACAATTAATTAGGTGGTTCATGTTGTTTAGCTACCCCGCAATTTAAATGTTGTATTAACAGGCAAGATAGGTTACCGGTTCGCTACACAAATTTAAATGAGGCCAATATAAGACTAGATTTGCCCGCATATGGTCCCATATTTAATTATAAGGTGAATCGGCATAAGGCCCCCAAACCACAGACAAGTATGCATGCATGAACAATTAATATGCGACAAGTTGTATTATATTATAAATAGGGTTTCGGGAAGGGGTTCACACATTAGGGTTCGGAAGATCTTGGGGTTCGGGTTTTAGGGTCCGGTCTCAGGGTTCAGGGTTCGACGGGCTCGGTCTCGGATAACGGAGGTAGGTCTTGTCGCACCTCGGAAGAAGGACTTGGTTGTGGCGTCGGGGCACATCGGGTCCGCCCGGGTCGGTGTGGATCTTGTCGTTGAGAAGAGCTTGTCGGGTCCGCGGATCGGCCGGTCTTGTCGTTCAGAAGTAGAACTTGTCGTCCTCGTGGCGATCTTGGTTTGGGGGGTCCGATGGGGTTCAGGCTTGGTCTTCGGATCCGCAGGATCGAGGCGCCGAATTCCGGGAAGGAGATCTTGGGGTACCATCCTGACCATCGGTGGCGAACTTGGGGCTCAACACCGGGGTCTTCAGGGTTCCATGTCGGAGTACTTGTTGTTTCGTGAACTGGAACTTGTGTCGATGGCCTTCGAGCGGCAGTGACTCTAGAAGATCTTGCGGGTACTTGACAGAATCAATCTTGTCATCGGGGGCCATGTTGAAGATCTTGTGGTCGGTGATGTTCGTGGATCGTTAGCCGATGGTCTTAGGTCGCACTGAACCAGAGTATCCCTTGTTCGACCTCCCACTATCTTGGCATCTGTCGTTCTTGGTGACAGTACTACAACCTTTAGAGGGCCACAGGGGCACACAACTCTGGGAGGAGCTCACGATGGACACTACCTGCGACCCAGAGAAGCACAACTAGAACAGGGCAGAGGCTCTGCAGGGACCTCGGCGACGCTGGGACACAGAGGACGGCGGCACTCGGGGAGGTCGTGGGCGGCCGACGCGCCGGAGGACGAGTTGGCACAAGCGGCCAGAGCAGGGACGTCACGGGAGACGCGCGGGCCGGGCCGCAGCGAGGCCGAGGCGGTCGAGGGGAAGCGGTCGCGGACGGAGGTGTACTAGCGAGGGGAGCGGCGCTCGCGGAAGAGCGGGTCGCTCGGGAGGAGGCGGCCGGGGAGGAGCTTGGCGGGAGGTGGACGGAGACCGAGCGGGGCGAGCTCGAGCCCGGGGCGGAGGAAGCCGAGGAAGGAGAGGGACGGACTGAGCGGTAGCCGGGCGCGGCGAGGCCGACGGGGGGGGGAGGGGGGCGGAGGGCGGCCGCGGGCGCGCGGCCGGCTGGGGTGGAGCGAGGGCAGCGGGGAGCGGCCGGAGGCGGGGCTCCCGGGCGGCGGCAGGCGCTGGCGAGCGCGGAGGCGAGAGGGCGAGAGGGGGACGCCGGGCGGAGGCGGAGGGCGCGCAGGACGGTGGAGGCGACGCCGGCGACGAGGACGAAGGGGCGGCGCCTGGCGCGGATAGGAAGGAGGCAGGGAGGCAGGACCGGCGAGATGGAGAGGGAGGGCGTCGAGGCGGAGGCCAAGGCGGGGGCGGCCTGCAGAGGGGGCGCCGGGAGAGGCGCGGGTCGGAGGAGCGGCGGCCGGAGGTAGGCAGCGGGCGGTTCGCGTTGGGGAGGTGGGTGACGCGGGGAAGGGGCGGGTGCGGGAGCGCGTGCGGGATGGTGGGGTGGAGTGTGCGGGTGGAGCCAGGGTGCGGGACAGGGAGAGAGGGCCCGGGTGGCAGCGTGAGCGGGTGGGGAGAGGGGAGTGGGTCCAGGGAGGTGGGGGCCCTGGTGTCGGTGGGGGAAGAGAGAGGGCAGCGGGGTGGGACTGGCGTGTGGGGCCAGGACAGGGGAGAGAGAGAGAGGGAGTGGGTGAGGGTCCCGGGGTGGGTCCAGGCTGTAAGGGAGAGGGGGTAGTTGGGGCTGTGTGAGAAAGAGAGAGAGAGGGGGAAAAGAGGGGGATTGATGAGGTGGCAAGGTGGGTAGGGAATTGGGGGAGGGGTGAGGTGGCGAGCTGGGATAGGTGGGTAGGATAGGTTTGGGTAGTTTTAGGATTCGGGTGGGCTGGTTTAGGTGGACCGATTTTATTCCGGGGGTGGTCGACTGGGTCGAATCGGCCCGTTCGACTGCCCCACTAAAAATAATTAAATATTTTATTTATTTCAAACAGGGCTTTTGCAAACCGATAGCAGACAAAATAAAATAATCCGGAGACCCGGGTTTTGTGTTTGAACAAAGACGGGGCGTTTAGAAAACAAGAACAGGTTTTTCCGCAAATAGTTTTATGCAAGCAAATGCAAGATGATGACGATGCTCAAATGCAATGTGGCATGATGACATGAGCATGCGGTCATGATGATGCAATGCACAAAAACAACGCAATTTTCTAGTAGTGGTTTTAGCGGGATGCCACAATTCGACACCACTAACAAGGGATCTCGCCCTTGAGAACCGCCTCATGGTACCGGAAGAAGGGCGGCGGCCTGAATCTTCTCGCTTCGTGTAGATCCTCGCGACACCACTAACAAGGGTTGTTGTCCGTGATCGTTGAGGGAAACACTCCGGAACAAAAGGTCGAAGGTAGAGGTATCCACAAATAAAGCCACCTCTAGCTTCCGTGGACGGAGTAAAATTGCTGGATCCACTGATTCGATGTACAAGAGCGAATGATAAGAGTAGTCGGATGGTGATCAGTCCATCGCGCACCCAAACCATTACTCTGCACACGAATAGGCGGATTATGCAACCAACTCTCGGAATCAGATTGAAGATCTCGACAAGCGAGGTTCGGAAACAAAGGAGTGATGCAGATTCTGCATCGGATCTGGCGTAGATGATGTCGTCGCGTCGGAAAACACCGGAAGGCACAAACAAGGAACAAAGAATGGTACCACAGATAAAGGATCACTCAGATAGCATGAAGACCAGATGTAGCAACACCGTTACCAAAGGAGGAAGCGAAGCCCTGAAGGTACGACGGAAACCCAACCACGAGAAATCCTGGACTCGAAGAAAAGATACAAGGTGGATTCAAAACGCGTAGAGGTAAGAGGAGAATAGCAGAGGGGTAAGGAATAAAATCAGACCTAATCAGAACTATCCAACCGATTTTGCAAAAATAGTTTTGACACTCTACTGCGGCCGTTAGCTAGGTTATCCTACAGGCTAGACTTGTGGGGTATCGTAACTGCTGAGCTCTGATACCACTCTGTAACACCCTCAGAATCGGTCCTATGCAAGTTTTAGCGAAACCCGCCAAACCCGCATAGAAACGATTCAAAGGTGCCCACCAGGCACTTTCGTGCGGGTGGAAAACGAAGTAATAACATTACACAACAGTCCTTGATGGGACCCATAGAACAGATATATATATACAACACGACTCCATGAGTCAAGAATACAGATATAATATACAAAGACCCAAATCACCTTGAAAATGATAGAGCGCCGACTACGGACAAGATGCAAATGGGACTAAGAGCCCTGAAGAATAACCAATGGCGTCCATAACCCTGCCCAGGCCAAGCCGGAAGGGTAACCCTGCTAACGACGTCGATCTCAAAACCTGCTTAAACAGAAGGGGTGCCGACAAAGGGCAAAGGAAAAAGAGGAGCGTCAGTACTGAGGCCAGTACACGGCGATACTAGAATTCGGCGGTCCTCGCCTACATAGGTATGGTGGACTGCAGCGGCAGCGCAGCATGCACTAAACAACCAATAGGGACTCGATACAACTGGCGGCTATCAGAGAGGGGTAAGAAAGAACCTATTCGGAACAAACCTGATGCTACCATCAAACAAACCCATCCTGGTGTTTCCCCCTCGAGACCAAACGAGGAAGTCAACCGAGGAACTCACACCGTTGGCAGTTTTATTTATTCAGTTATCGTTGCAACAATTACTAGTCAGGTAGAGATAATCGTCCTGATAAAATAAGCAGTGGGCACTTTTAGTTAACCATTCCGTTATAGTGGCAACACTTACTAGTCAGATACAATTAGCATGAGATAACCCAAAACCCAGCAGTTGTTGGTACTTTTATTCAGCCATTCCGTTGTAGTTGCAATACTTACTAGTCAGATACAATTGTCGCAAGCGACAAACCAATCAAGCAATTGTGGGCAGTTTTATTTATCCATTCCATTATAGTGAAGCTGATTACTAGTCATTATAGAGTCAAATTTATAGCACTACTTTAGTTATAGTTGTCTATGATCGAGATACTGTGCTCCAAGTCATCCATAACCGCGGACACGGCTTTCAGAAAGTTTTACCCGGCCGGGGTGCACCAATAGCAACACACACTCGATCAACCTCGAAAAAACCAAATCAAAACCCAACGAGGCCTTCACGACAAAGCAATCACAGGATTCAGAAATATTTCAGGGGGCCACCCCTTGGAGTACACCCGCAACAAAGCTAGCTGACTCCGAGATGGACCTGAGGTTTGGGTGGACGGCTGTGAACGACTGGGAACCCAAAACTGGGCTTGTCGACACCGCGAAAACGTGTCCCGATCCTAAACAGTACAGTGTGCTCCTCGCACAATCGTAATAAAGCAGTAAAGCATGGCATAAGTACAGGATAGTAAATAAAACCTCAAACTAGTTTGTGGCCCCAAGAAATAAGACTGAATCAAGCTCTGGCTCAGGGGGGTCCCATAAGCCTCCCGGATGTGGATAGCGCGAATATTCAAGGAACAGGTATCAAGTACTCGGGATCCTACGGGACACAAGTGGACGGTTAACAACCAAATAACATCTATTGCCCACCTATGCCTCTTCTTACTTACTTCAATTTTTGTTGTTAAACAGGAATTAAAGTGAACGATAAGTAAAACCATGATCATCTCCAACATCAAACATGCGGCAATACACCAACAATTGTGGCACTTGACGACACGCAACAGCACTTGAGCAAGCGACTACGACGCTCAAGTCCAACTATCTACCAAACAACAGGTAATAGGATGTGTCCAAGGCAATATAAGGCTGAAAGGGATATCACGAGTACGAAAACTAGAGCAACGCAACACAGATAGCAATAGATCAACAGGAGGGAATAAATACTATAAAAGTAAGATAGGTAGAAAGGGGAAGATGCTCGCCTGAAAACATTGCCGGAGGTTCAACCGAAGATCGGGGCTAAGCTCACATCAACTCAACGGCCTTATCCGCGAAGAAGCAAAACACTAGAATAAACACCGGATGCAATATTTAATACTACGGCAAAAGATCGGGCATGATGCATGGCATGACAAAGGTGTGATGCAATTAGGTCATATTAAGCGGAACCGGGGTCCCGACAATTAATTAGGTGGTTCATGTTGTTTAGCTACCCCACAATTTAAATGTTGTATTAACAGGCAAGATAGGTTACCGGTTCGCTACACAAATTTAAATGAGGCCAATATAAGACTATATTTGCCCGCATATGGCCCCATATTTAATTATAAGGTGAATCGGCATAAGGCCCCCAAACCACAGACAAGTATGCATGCATGAACAATTAATATGCGACAAGTTGTATTATATTATAAAATAGGGTTTCGGGAAGGGGTTCACACATTAGGGTTCAGAAGATCTTGGTTTCGGGTTTTAGGGTCCGGTCTCAGGGTTCAGGGTTCGACGGGCTCGGTCTCGGATAACGGAGGTAGGTCTTGTCGCACCTCGGAAGAAGGACTTGGTTGTGGCGTCGGGGCACATCAGGTCCGCCCGGGTCGGTGTCGATCTTGTCGTCGAGAAGAGCTTGTCGGGTCCGCGGATCGGCCGGTCTTGTCGTTCGGAAGTAGAACTTGTCGTCCTCGTGGCGATCTTGGTTTGTGGGGTCCGATGGGGTTCAGGCTTGGTCTTCGGATCCGCAGGATCGAGGCGCCGAATTCCAGGAAGGAGATCTTGGGGTACCATCCTGACCATCGGTGGCGAACTTGGGGCTCAACACCGGGGTCTTCAGGGTTCCATGTCGGAGTACTTGTTGTTTCGTGAACTGGAACTTGTGTCGATGGCCTTCGAGCGGCAGTGACTCTAGAAGATCTTGCGGTTACTTGACAGAATCAATCTTGTCATCGGGGGCCATGTTGAAGATCTTGTGGTCGGTGATGTTCGTGGATCGTTAGCCGATGGTCTTAGGTCGCACCGAACCAGAGTATCCCTTGTTCGACCTCCCACTATCTTGGCATCTGTCGTTCTTGGTGACAGTACTACAACCTTTAGAGGGCCACAGGGGCACACAACTCTGGGAGGAGCTCACGATGGACACTACCTGCGACCCAGAGAAGCACAGCTAGAACAGGGCAGAGGCTCTGCAGGGACCTCGGCGACGCTGGGACACAGAGGACGGCGGCACTCGGGGAGGTCGCGGGCGGCCGACGCGCCGGAGGACGAGTTGGCACAAGCGGCCAGAGCAGGGACGTCACGGGAGACGCGCGGGCCGGGCCGCAGCGAGGCCGAGGCGGTCGAGGCCGGGCCGCAGCGAGGCCGAGGCGGGCGAGCGCGGAGGCGAGAGGGCGAGAGGGGGACGCCGGGCGGAGGCGGAGGGCGCGCAGGACGGTGGAGGCGACGCCGGCGACGAGGACGAAGGGGCGGCGCCTGGCGCGGACAGGAAGGAGGCAGGGAGGCGGGACCGGCGAGATGGAGAGGGAGGGCGTCGAGGCGGAGGCCAAGGCGGGGGCGGCCTACAGAGGGGGCGCCGGGAGAGGCGCGGGTCGGAGGAGCGGCGGCCGGAGGTAGGCAGCGGGCGGTTCGAGTTGGGGAGGTGGGTGACGCGGGGAAGGGGCGGGTGCGGGAGCGCGTTCGGGATGGTGGGGTGGAGTGTGCGGGTGGAGCCAGGGTGCGGGACAGGGAGAGAGGGCCCGGGTGGCAGCGTGAGCGGGTGGGGAGAGGGGAGTGGGTCTAGGGAGGTGGGGGCCCAGGTGTCGGTGGGGGAAGAGAGAGGGCAGCGGGGTGGGACTGGCGTGTGGGGCCAGGACAGGGGAGAGAGAGAGGGAGTGGGTGAGGGTCCCGGGGTGGGTCCAGGCTGTAAGGGAGAGGGGGTAGTTGGGGCTGTGTGAGAAAGAGAGAGAGAGGGGGGAAAAGAGGGGGATTGATGAGGTGGCAAGGTGGGTAGGGAATTGGGGGAGGGGTGAGGTGGCGAGCTGGGATAGGTGGGTAGGATAGGTTTGGGTAGTTTTAGGATTCGGGTGGGCTGGTTTAGGTGGACCGATTTTATTCCGGGGGTGGTCGACTGGGTCGAATCGGCCCGTTCGACTGCCCCACTAAAAATAATTAAATATTTTATTTATTTCAAACAGGGCTTTTGCAAACCGATAGCAGACAAAATAAAATAATCCGGAGACCCGGGTTTTTTGTTTGAACAAAGACGGGGCGTTTAGAAAACAAGAACAGGTTTTTCCGCAAATAGTTTTATGCAAGCAAATGCAAGATGATGACGATGCTCAAATGCAATGTGGCATGATGACATGAGCATGCGGTCATGATGATGCAATGCACAAAAACAACGCGATTTTCTAGTAGTGGTTTTAGCGGGATGCCACAATCCTTATCTTGATTATCCTTGTTCTTGTGACATCTCGTTGTCATTACGGGATCCTCCAATTTGGTTGTGGATGTGTGCCCCCTCTAGAGTTGTAAAGGGTGAGGCCTATTGTGGCATGGTGGTCTTAGAACCGCCCACCCCTCCAACGCAGATGTACTTCCCTTAACAACTAAGGAACTGCGGTAAAACAAATCCCTATATCTCCGCGTGCTCCACTACGGTTTCCTCTCTCCTCTCTTTACGTGTTTAGGAGATAGGTTTGCATATAGGGAAATTATCGTAATTGCATATCTAGATAATTTACTTTGTGTCAAGCCTAAAATTGAAAAAGAACTAAAAATTGAGTAGCACCTATTCACCCCCTCTAGGTGCCCATACGATCCATTTCAATTGGTATCAGAGCCCCGGCTCTTTATTCGGGCTTAACCGCCTAAGAGAAGTATGGGTTCCAAGGGAGATGGGAGTGATGCTGCCGAAATAGTCACCATGAACGATCTCAAGACGTTGGAAACAACCTTGATTAGTTCTATGGAGGCCAAGATGGAAGAGATGCGACAAATGATAATGCGTCTCTCCACACCAGGAGCCCCACCTCCATCTACCTCTGAGGCTACGACCCCGCAATCTAAGGAAATGGGTAACGCCGATTCCAATGAGAATGAGGTGGTTAGTGATGGCACTAGTAAGATCTCCTCCTCGAAAAAGTATAGTGGTAAGGAAGGATACAATGAGGTTTCTCATGTGTATTCAACTGATCCACCTATCCCACACCCTCATATACATAATAGGGGTGATCCACCCAAACATTCAGCATCTACTTTTAATCAATGGCAATTTTTGATAAAGTCTCATGTCTGTAGCTCCTCCATTGAGTTATGGAAAACCATAGAGAATGGTCTTCATGTTGGAGATCCAAACAACCTAACAAGAAGAGAGGTTGTATAGAGTCAACTCAATGCAACGGCTCTACACATGATTCGTCTTGGTGTGGGTACCAAAGACATGCCACACATAGAACCTCTCAACACAACGAAGGAAGCTTGGGATGCCCTCACCGAGCTCTTCATTGGAAATGAAAGCATGAGAAGAAATAGGTATGATTCTTTGAGTAACCAAGCCGAAGGGTTCTATATGTTGGATGGAGAAGTCAGTAGCCACCACTTTCAGAATCATGGTGCTTCTCATGTTGATGATGCAAGGATCAAGCGGAAGTATGTTAGTTCTCTTATGCCTTTTGAGTCCACAGATTTGAAGAGTCTCCAAGGAAGGCATAACTACCACCTAATGACATCCAATGAGGTAATGCAAGAAATGGCTGCTTTCAAAGTGGCTGCCAAGAATGTCGAAGATGCACGTGCACGAGCCATTGGGATGCAAAAGGGGGTCAACATGGCCTTGAAGACAAGTGTGGCTGATCAAGATGAAGATGACATAGAAGATATGGACTGTCCCGATGATGTAAAGAGAGCTCATGGAAAATACATGGACTTCTATGCTAGAAATTTTTGGAAGGATCTAGCCAAAGCCAAATCTGAACTAGAACGCAAGAGTGGAACAAATGGGAGAAGGGAAAACGGTCCCAAGCTAAGAACATGTTTCAATTGTGGAGACCGGCTGCACTTTGTAGTTGAGTGTCCTTATCAAAGTAGAGAAGATAATGGAGGAAGACTCATTCTCAAAGATAAGTCAAAGGCTCCACGAAAGAAGCAATTTGTGAAGAAGAGTGCTCCATTCAAGAAGCAACCAAAGATTGTCTTAGTGGCTCAAGAGGAGTATACATAGGGAAGTGAAGATGAAGATGAGGATGATAGCTCTAGATAGGTGGCTGTTATAGTCACCACGTCTAAACCAACAAATCTCTTCAACTCTCCAAATGAAAACATCATCAACAAGAACGCCACTTGCCTCATGTCAAGAGGTTCTGAGGTATCATCTTCCAATACTTTTCCTAAGTCTATGATTGACATGGATGATCCTACTAGTCTTAAGGTTAAAGAAGAAATTATTGCTTTGGACTATTTTATCACTAACTTGCAAGGTGAGAACAAAATACATTTTGAGGCTTTCATGGACTAGTTGGCCAAAAATGAAGTGTTTCTTGGAGAAAAGGGAAGGATTTAAAGGGAGGATGCAATGGAGATTGCATCCCTAAAAAATGCTCTAGAAGAAGAGGAAGAGGCTCGTGTTTCTCTTGAAGAGAGACTTGAGGCTATCGGGGAGTCACATGAAGAAGTGGTGATCTAGCTTGTTAAGGAACATGACAATGCTGTAGCCAAAGAATAGAAACTAAAGAAAGAAAAGTTTGACTTTGGGGCTTCTCATGCCAGACTCTCCGAGGAATTGGAGAAACTTGACATTGCTCACAAGGCTTTGAAAAGTGAATTCTCTATGCTCAATGAGTCTCATGATCAGCTCCAAATTTGATTGACTAAGTATGATATTCCTAGCACATCTAAGGCAACATATATTCATGAAGAAAATGCTAGGGTGGAAGATGAGCCTGCCAAAGCCTCCACTTCCAAAGGTAAGGGAGTTCTTGATGATATTCTTGGAAAGAAAAGATCAAACTTTTGAAAATAGGGCCTTGTCAATGTTTCCAAGTCCAAGAAGAATAAGAACAAGAAAAATAAGACCAAGAGTGTACAAGCAAAGACAAGCACCGTTGAGAAGAACATCACAAAGGACAAAACTGACCATATTGGTTTTTGTAGGGTTTAACAATCCTAATTATGAACTATATTGTGATTACTATGCTGATGTCCATGCTAATTATGTTGGTCCTTTTGATGAATATGTTGCTTGATCTATTTGGGTTCCAAAGACCCTTGTTACTAACATGAGAGGGCCCATTGAAAAATGGGTACCTAAAACCAAGAAGTAATTCTCTTGCAGGGCTATGATTCTGGTGGTTCTAAATGGGTGCTGGACAGTGGGTGCACTAGTCATATAACCGGAAGCAAAGAGATCATCACGGAGATGAGACCCAATCATGATCATATTATAGTCTCCTATGGTGGTAAGTCTGAATCTGAGGTATTGGGTCTTGGCAAGGTAGTGGTTGCCCACGATATCTCTCTCGTGGAGGTCATGCTTGTTGAAACCCTCGGTTACAACTTACTTTCTGTTCGTGCCCTTGGTAACATGGGCTTTGCTGTTTTCATTGATGGTGATTTAGTCGTACTCTTGTGGAGCAAGTCTCTAAAGGTCGCTTTCATTGGGTACGTCGAAAATGACCTGTATGTGGTGGACTTTTCAGGGAAAACCACTACGGGTTCGATGTGCTTATTCAGAAAGGACGACGTGGGTTGGTTATGGCATCGCCGTCTAGCCCATGTCAACACGAGAACTTTGCAAACTCTTCACAAGGGTGGCCACATCCTTGTACTAAAATACAAAGTTTCCTTTGCCACAGATCGTGTTTGCAGGGCGCGTGTTGAAGGCAAGATGCATCCCCACAAGAGGAAAACTATTGTTTCCTCAAAAAGGATCTTGGAATTACTTCACGTGGACTTATTTGGTCCTCCATCTCATGTTAGCCTTGGTGGGAAGAAATATTGCTTGGTGATAGTCGATGATTACTCAAGATACACATGGGTCTATTTTTTCAAGCTAAAGAGTGAGACTCAACAAACTATCATTGATTTCGCCAATGAGGTCCAGCGTCAGCACAATGTCCCCATATTGGCAATAAGAAGTGACAATGGCTCCGAGTTCAAGAACTACACTTTAAATGAATTTCTAAGTGAAGAGAGGATAAGACATCAATATTATTCTACATACACCCCTCAACAAAATGGTGTAACCGAAAGGAAGAACCGCACTTTGATGGATATAGCTAGATAAATGTTCACTAAATTCAAGTGACCATACAACTTCTGGGCTAAATAGATATCTACCGGATGTCACTCGTCAAACCAGCTCTACCTCCGCAAGATTTTGGATAAAACGCCATATGAGATACTTATCGGTAACAAGCCCAACATATCATATTTCCGGGTTTTTGGTTGTGAGTGTTTCTCTCTTATCAAAGGAGTTCATTTGTCTAAATTTGAGTCTAAGGCTTTAGAAGGTATTTTTGTTGGTTACGGTGCCGAATCCCACACTTATAGAGTCTACAATAAGCTCTCCAGAACTGTTGTAGAATCTTGTAGTGTGGAATTTGATGAAAATGATGGCTCCCATGTGGGGTAAGTTGGTGTTTGTGATGCACATGTTGAAATACCCCAAGATGCCATAAGAATAATGGGCGTGGGATTTTTCTGCCCCATTGAGGAACCCCTTGTGGCGGATCGGGAAGGAAAATGCTCCACTCAAGTGGAGCCCTCATCTACACAAGATCAACAATCCGCTACAGCTGGAGAAACTACTGCACCAACACCACAACCTCCTGAAGATCATCAGTCTTCTGGGCAAACTGGTAGTCCCAGGATGGACTATCCGCCCCCTCCAAGAGGCGGACTATCCGTCCATGGAACTCCAACTCGCACCAGGGCAATCAGGACGAACAGGAAAGCACTGAAAATCCTAGGCCGGATTATCCGGCCCCAAGGGGCGGATTATCCGGGCCTAGAACTCCAACTCCTGACAGGGGCAACCAGGAAGATAAGACTGAAGAGGCAACTCCCAGGCCGGATTATTCGGCCCCACCTAGGGGCGCATTATCTGGCCCTAAAGCTCCATCGTAGCAACAGCCTCCTGTTATGAGTGCAAATCAAGATCAGGGGCAAGGTTCTTCATCTCCAATTCACAGTAATCAAGTGGTTGATGGAGGACAAGGTAGTGGTCAAGACGAGGATCCAAATGTTGAAGAAACTCCTCCAAGAAACAATAAGGAAATTGAATCTCGTCGAAAAGCTCGTGTTGATCAGAATCTTGAGTTAAGGGTCCATACTCTTGACAAAGTTGTAGGTGATCTAAGAAGAAGAGTGTCCACTAGAAGAGAACTTGCTAGCTTTTGTGATCATCAAGCTCATATATCAATGGTAGAACAAAAGAAGGTCTTTGATGATCTTCAAGATCCAGATTGGGTGGTTGCAATGCATGAAGAACTGAATAACTTCGAGCGTAACAAAGTTTGGAAGCTTGTAGAAAAACCCAAAGAGTGTCGCAATGTTATCGGCACAAAGTGGATATTCAAGAACAAGAAAGATGAAAACGACATTGTTGTAAGGAATAAGGCAAGGCTAGTGGCTCAAGGATTATCTCAAGTGGAAGGCATTGATTTCGGTGAAACCTATGCTCCTTTGGCTCGCCTTGAGTCCATCCGTATCCTTCTTTCTTATGCTGCTCACCACAATTTTAAATTACTGCAAATGGATGTTAAGGGTGCATTTAATGGTCCTCTACATGAGTTGGTGTATGTTAAGAAACCCCCAGGTTTTGAGGATCCCAAGTTTCTGAACCATATGTACAAACTTGATAAGGCGCTCTATGGCCTTAAACAAGCCTCACGTGCATGGTATGATCACCTTAAAGAGCTTTTGTTATACCATGGATTCGAAGTTGGGAAAATCAATCCCACTCTTTTTACTAAGAAGGTTAACGGGGAGCTTTTTGTATGCCAACTATATGTAGACGATATTATATTTGGCTATACTAATCAAGGTTTTAATGATGAATTTTCAAAGCTTATGACTGACAGGTTTGAGATGTCTATGATGGGAGAATTAAGGTTCTTTCTTGGATTCGAGATCAAGCAACTTAGAGAGGGAACCTTCATTAATCAAGATACATACATCCAAGACATGCTCAAGAGGTTCAAGATGATGGATCTCAATGGTGTTGCTACTCCAATGCAAACTAAATGTCATCTTGAGCTTAATCCAAAGGGTAAAGATGTGGACCAAAAAGTATACTGAACCATGATCGGCTCTCTCCTTTACCTTTGCGCATCTAGACCCGATATCTTGTTGAGTGTAGGCGTGTGTGCAAGGTACGAAGCCGCTCCTAAAGAAATCCACTTAGTGGCGGTCAAGAGAATCTTTAGATATTTGGTTCATTCCCCAAATTTTGGTCTATGGTATCCCAAAGGATCTAGTTTCTATCTATGTGGATATACTGATTCAGATTGGGCTAGTGACAAGGATGATCGAAAATCAACTTCTGGTGCATGTCAATTCTTGGGCAGGTCTCTAGTGTGTTGCTCTTCAAAGAAACAAAATTGCATATCTCTCTCAACCGCTGAAGCTGAATATGTTGCTGCTGCAAGTGCTTGTACACAATTATTATGGATGAGGCAAACTTTAAAGGAATATGGTGTCAATTCTGACAAAGTTCCTCTTTTATGCGATAATGAAAGTTCTATTAAAATTGCTTACAATCCGGTGCAGCATACAAAGAAAAAACATATTGAGATTCGCAATCATTTTATTTGGTACCATATTGCCCGTGGTGATATTGCGCTATCTTTTGTGAGCACGAAGAACAAACTTGCTGATATTTTCACGAAGCCACTTGATGAAGCAAGGTTTTTTTATTTGAGGAATGAGCTAAATATCATAGATTCAAGAGCTTGGCTTGACTACCCTTGCATACTCACTTGCACTTCCTCATGTATTTGGTTTAGATGCGGGCATAGACATAGGGGGAGTGTGGTCCTAATCGATTGGGCTAACCCTCCCCCCATAATCCCGAAAGCAAGAAAAATCATTTCCCTTAATATCATTTTGTGATATGTGGGTCATCGATGAGCATTGGTTTTGAACGCCAGATACATCTTCGCGGTGTCATGCCATGCCATCCAACATGGTGGCTTCGGCCACCGCCCTCTTCCTTGAGAAGATTTGGTTCCTATTGGATATTTTTGGATTTTCTTGCATATCTTGTGTTCTTATGGAAAACACACCCAATCTTGGCTTTTAGTTGACTTGTTCTTGCAATTTTGGGTGTGTAGTACCATCTCAGTTTGGTGCTCTAAACCCAAGCCTTTCTCTCATCTTGAGCCATCTATTCTTGCACAAAATTCCCATGTATACTTGCGAGGGCTTTTCTTTGAAGTGCTCTGGCCTAAATCTGTGTTTAAAGAAAATTCAGTGAGGGGCCAAACTATCCACCCCAAGTGGGGGGCGGATAATCCGCCCTGGGCGGTTTTGTCACTTAAGGGCTAGGGTCGGGGGAATGGATCAAACAGAGAAGTCCTTTGTCCCCCAACCCGTGTCCTGCTCCCAATCGCCGTCGGAGCCTCCGCCCCTCCCTGGAGTCATTTCGACCACCGGATTCTCTGGTCTCCACCCGGATCTTCTTCCCAGCACCTCCGGGTACCTTCTCCTCCGAGCTTTTCCTCCAATGACTGAGGGTAACTCCCCCATCCATCTCTTGTGTATGGAAATCGTTGTTCATGGTGGAAAACTCGTTTTAGAAGGTACTATGTGTTTGCAACCCTAGTGCCTGATCTGCGTTGCCATGGTGAATCTAGGATGAAACCAAAAAAATTCATGGGGGTGGATTATCCGGCCCTGGCATGGCCGGATAATCCGGCCTGGAGGTTCACTGCCTGTTTTGGTTTTGTCTCAGATTCTCCTAGTGTGCATCCTTAGACCATGGGTTGTTTTCCTACAGTATTTAACATTCCTTTTGGACTTATGTGTATGCTTATCCCCATGCTACCTATCTATTGCTTCTCACAGGTGGTTCCAGTGCTCCCAAGACCTACAAGTGTTGTCCCTATGACCGTTATTTCAGGCCCAATGAAGACGGCAAGCTTGTTGACGAGAATGGAATCAAAAGGTTGAAAAGAGAGGCTGAACGGATGTCTGAGGCAGCTACAAAATCCAAGAGGACCACCTCTTGCAAGGGCAAGGGCAAGCAGTCCCATGTCAACTACAAGGCCATGGACAACGTTGAGTACTCCTCCATTTGTCACATTGATCATAATGCTGAGGCTGACAGTGATGGTCCTATGGAGGATAGTAATATGGGATACATCCATGATGATGTTTACGCTATTCTCAAGATCCGCCCTATGCATCCTCTGAATTTGACTGAGGCCCTATCCAAGTCAAGACTTCGTGAGGCTTTGGACGTGACTAGTAAAATGGGGATGCACCACCTTATGACTTTGCAGTGCCACTATGACTCCTCAGGAAGCAGTTTTTCTCTACCCTTGTGATTTGCGGAGATGAGCTTCGCACCATCAAGTGGATGATCGAGACCACTATGATTCAGTCAGATTTCCGCACTTTTGGTCAGGTCCTCGGATATGCCTTTCATGGGCGTGGCACAAATTTTGGCCAGCACGTCATTTCTCCTATCAAGCCTAGCAAGGTTACTGCTCAATAATGATAAGATCTGTGGTCACTTGGTTCCCTTGCTTGTTTTTTCACATGAGTGTGCCACCAATTTTAGGTCAGCTACGGACTACAAGTTGGATGTCATGGATTTTATCTATCATGAGATGACTGATGCTAAGTTCAACAGGCTCTCCATCCCATTTGCTCCCTACATTGTGATGCTCATCAAGCACATGCTGCCACATGAGGAGTTTGGGTAGTGATTTGGATGGAGTGCAAAAGCCCAAGAAGATCTACAATAAGGCACAGAAGACCTCTCACCCTTCCACTTCCCCGAGTCCTTCATGTGCGATGCACGGGATAGTGGTCGCTGGCCCGCGGTGTCCCCAATGGCACGTGAAGTCAAGCAGCTCAACTGGTTTCAATAACACCTTCTTTGCATGGGCGTTGACACTCACAAGGGCCAGTATGAGGCCTACCGGAGGAGCCATGAGATGGCCCACACCCAGCAGCTGATTCTCCACCATGTGTCTGGGGCGTCTGGCCTTTCCCCACCTCCTAATGCTCCGGAACCATATGCTCAGTGGAACACCTCAAGGATTAACTACAACGAGCTCGAGAGTCACCTGTTTCCTGCACCACCTAGGGCGCCTACTCCTCCAGCTGATGATGATGATGAGTATGATGAAGAGGAAGGGTACGGGGATGACAACAATGACGAGGAGGACAACGAGTGATCTTCTAGGGTGTTAGCATCGATCGTCTTCCTTTTTGGCGTTTTGATGCCAAAGGGGGAGAAGTAGTTCTATTTAGGTCTCGGATTTGCATGGGTCGGGCACAAGCATTTGCCTCTTTTATCATTCGTTTTGCTTTATCGTTTGCTTGTTCCCCTTTAGTGTTGAACTTCTATTTGTTCTTGGTTTTGTATGAGACTATGTCGTGTGTGGCACTATTTTTTATATGTCGAATATAATTATCTATGGTCATACCTACGAAGCTTGGATATATCTATGGTCATTTGGATTTCTTGATTTATATCTATTGATGCATCAATAGGGTGGGATGTTTTCAAGGCCTAATATTCTCATTTATCATATTGTCTATTTCACATCCCGATGGTATGATATGTTTTTCCTAACTCATCTTTGTTATAGTCGTCAATGTTATGAAATTAGCTTGCTCCTTAGTGTGCGCATTTGTATTCAAATGCAAGTTATTAATATGCACACATTTAGGGGGAGCCTTTTCCATTTCTTTAAGATGATGTTAGTATGTTTTATTGCAAATACTAGTATTGTCATCTAACACCAAAAAGGGGGAGATTGAAAGAACAATTCATGATCTCTAGTGTTTTATGTGTTAGATAACAATACCAAGGATTATTTAATGTGTGTTGAAGTGCTACAGATCCTCAAAGTGGTTTTGGGGGGCGGATAATCCGCCCCTAATAGGGGCCGGATAATCCGCCCCTCCCCCAATCCCAAAGGGTGCAAGGGCACGACTCACTGTGTGGGGGTGGAATATCTCCCAGATTGTCCAGCCAGGGCTGGAGTTTTTGCCCAGGCCGGATATTCCGCACCTCGAGGGGGCCGGATAGTCCGCCCCCAAGAGTTCTGCAAAGCTCCCCATGGCGCGTCATCCAGAGAGGGGGCAGAGTTTGCCCTCGACTTTCCGTCTCGGGGGCAGTTTTTTCCCCAGGGCGGATAGTCAAGGATTTTCACCAAGTCAAGCTCGGCGTCACACTTTGTGGGGGCGGATTTTGCCATGGACTTTCCGTCCCTAGGGTGGATCTTTCCCCCAGGGAGGATAGTCTGCCCCTAGTGGGGGCGGATAATCCGCCCCCAAATTGCTCCAACGGCCAGTTTGGGCGGGGGTATTTAAACCCATCTTCCCCTCCTGCCAGAACTCTTGGCTCATTCGAAAAAGACAAGATTCACTCCTTAAGTTCCATCCAAGAGATCTCCACCTTCATCCACCCAAAGGCCCCGTCCCTTGTGGAATCGAAGGAGGAGGGCTCGATCTTCATCAACAGCAATCAAGCGCTTCACCTCCTCTACATTCATTTGGGGAACCTTTGATCTAGTATTTCTTGCAAATATCCAGATCCTTGTTTTGATTATTTTGATAATCCTTGTTCTTGTGACAGCTTGTTGTCATTACGGGAGGCTCCAATTGGGTTATGATGTGTGCCCTACTAGAGTTGTAAAGGCACCGGTTCCCGCCTCGAAGGGTACCAATTGTGGAGAAGGTGAATCAGGACTTTCGTGGCGAGATCCATCGGAGAATAGGGTGAGGCCTATTCTTGCGTGGTGGTCTTAGAATCGCCCACCCTCCAACGCAGATGTACTTCCCTTAACAACAAAGGAACTGTCGTAAAACAAATACCAGTGTCTCCGCGTGCTCCACTACGGTTTCCTCACTCCTCTCTTTATGTGTTTAGTAGATAGGTTTGCATATAGGGAAATTCTCACAATTGCATATCTGGAGAATTTACTTTGTGCCAAGCCTAAAACTGAAAAATAACTAAAAATTGAGTAGCACCTATTCACCCCCTCTAGGTGCCCATATGATCCATTTCACTAGCATAACTAGGGTTTGGCTTGTGAGCGTTGCTAGAGGTGTTATCTGTTGAGCTTAGCCATGCTTAGCTGTTATCGCTAATCCATATGATTGATGAATTAGAGATGCAAATGAACTTAGTTTGACAGGATGACATGGTATGATTAGAGATGAAAGTTAAACATGTCAAGGCTTGTATGGGAGGCCATGGTGGGATGTGTTTTTTGTAGTCCCATACTTGCCACTTGAACCTGAGTTCTTGCCTCTTGAACCAAGACGAACGTACAACCACACGGGGGCCTAGAAACCCCCTCGACCAACTAACTTTCCTAGTATATTCCATGAGTCACATAGTTTGGGCTTTCCATTCGACATATGCATCTTGGTTGTTCTCGAAGTAGGTGAAGGAGGTGCATTGAATCGTAAAACTTTGTAGATCAATGTGTTCTTAAGGATGCTTCCTCATGGGTCGGAGTGGGTGATCCTATTTATGGTTCAAATGATAAATATTCGGTACATATCAAAAGATGATCAAAACTAGAGATACCGCTTTCTTATCCCCTTTTAAAAACGTCCTGATTAGTTGATCTTCTTCTCCTACCTCTTTTGTAAAGAAAGATGGATTTATGCAAAATAACTTCACCAGCCATACGTCTTGCGGAGTACACCATGTACTCACCCTTGGTTCGTTGATACTTTTGCAGCAGAGTTAGTGTTACCATAGAAGAAGAGTTCTTTTATGGCATCGACATCGACGAGTAGCTTGCGGTTCCCCGTCGACAGCCTCGAATCTACGGATTGGGACATAATCATTATGCTTTAGGCCTCTTAGGCCATTTGTTAATTTTTCTATACTTAATAGCATAATTTTCCTTCTGTTGTTTGATGTTTGTGGTCAGTGACCCGTGCTTGTAATAATTTGGTTCTCTGATCAGCTATGATCTTGCTGTAATAACTTTTGTGACGTAGGGTCACTGTTGTGTTACCGTTTCTTTCTATGTACGCTTCCAAAATTAGGTTAGGCTTATGACCGGACGAAGGTCTAGGATTTTTCTAGCCTTAATCCCGGGGGTGTCACAGGTTTTGGTATCAGAGCAGTACCGACTTTCCGAAAACCTTGCTATTGGTCGATGTTGAGTCTAGTGCTTGAGAAAACTATTTTCAAAGAATAAAAAGTATGTGCAAAAAACTATAGTATGCTTATTTTCTTCTTATCTAGTATCGTACTAACTCTGGGTCATCTTATCTTGTGTTGATTTGGAAAAGCTTTGCTATCTCTTCTCTTCCTTCAAAGCTTAGGGGCCTTTCCAGTCATGTCGTTTCCCAGCCAGTTGACCTAGTGTTAAGTTCTCTAGAGTCTGGTGCGTGTGTTTTCCTTGTTCCCCTTTGCTCCTATTACTCTAAGAGATTCCTTTCCATCATGATCTCTCTGTTTTATGGTACCTACAATATAATGTTGCCATAGTGTTCTGTTCTAGGCCTCAAGGTTTTCTTTCGCCTCGTGTGTCTCCTTTTTGTTTGTTTGGGTACTTCAGAAGTTATTTCTTCTCTTGGAAGCTACCTTGTGATTGCTACCTCGCAATGTATGCTTTGTCACTCAAGTATTAGTTATTCTTTTCTCTAAGTTTTAACCCTCGCACTTGAACCTAAGATCCCTGATTATGCTGGATTTTGGTGTTGAAAATCTTGTTCATGAAGAAGACCTTTAACCCAAGATCCATTTTGTATACCCTCATTGTTAATGTCTAAACATTACCTTAGGATGGCTAGTACCTTTACTCTAGCCTTCAAGTTTGTGGTTATTGTCGTGATCGAGTTGCAACAACTAAGGAATTCCCCTACCACATGTTATGGCAGATGTTTCTCAATGGATCCAAATAGATCACGACAAGAGTATTCCTTGTGAATCGCATCCGTATTCATGACTCTGCTGTAACATCCCAATTTCAGCAACCTGAATTGTTGTCCAAAAGGCAAAAATTAGGGGAAAAAATCTTTTTCTGGTTACATGTGCAAATGCTTGCTTACTTGTTTGCTTGTGTTCAGGCAACTGATTGTGTAATAGGTAGTATAATTCTCATCTCAACCCTACTTGAAAAAATCTATTTCACAATAGAAATGTCTTGGCTCATCTTTTATATTCTCAAATGTTCTGGCATTTCAAAAACCTGAGCCAAGATGACTTTGACAAAACAAAACTATTTTACTAGTTCTATTAACAAAACTATGGAGAACTAAAATATAATCCCCTTACGTTTTCAAGACAGAACTCTCAACTACTCTTACCCCTAGGTTTTCCAAAACCTTTATTCAAAACCTCTTCATTCCAATCTTGGTAGAAATACCAAGAGGTACTTATCTTACTTCAAAACATAAAAAATTTAAAATACCCATCCCTACCTCAAGCTAGTTGGATAAGTTTGATAAGATGAATTGCCTTGATCTGCTGTCTGATGAATTTTCTTGATCTGCTGATTGCATTGTTTTCTTAGGAACTAGAGTGAGATAATCTAGTAGCTCATCCCTTAGGACCCAATCTATGATTGTGATCATCATTCTTGAACCAAGCATCCAACTCTGGATCTACCCTAAACCACCGAAGGGCCATCTCATCTCCTAATTAGATCAGTCTAGGGATAATCCCTTTTAACCATTCCCAACTCAATGAAGACCAAATCTAATCATGGATTATATCTACTTAGTTAACACTTCAACATCATCCCCTTGATCATGTGGTTGGAATAAAGCATCCTCTCAAAATCATCCACTCTTGCACTCTAGTCTAAAACCCTAAATATGCCAAAATGGCTAAGTTTGGATTTCTTATCTAGATTCAATCTTTGGAGATCTACCTTTTCCAACCTATATGCATTCTTGAGAATGTACTTGACCACCTTGTAGTACATCATTAGTACCACAAAATAGCACTCTTTCCCTTGGTTTAACCATTCTGGTTCCGACTCTTCCATGATGGTTTTGCAGTCAAGATAATAATCTTTTCTGCAAATCTTAACATCTTGCCTACTTTGGCAGAATCTCACATCTATATGCTACCTCCCCTTGACCAACTCTTTGCATGGTTATGATCTACTAATCATGGATTAGAAAACCCTAATTCACTTGTTTCCATTTGAACCTTGTGCATCTTAAACCCACTTGGTTTCTGAGGCATCATGACCCCTCTGTTATGGCAGCCTTATTTTCAACAAAGTTTGCCATCTCTTCTAGACCACCTCAAATGCAACAAAGCCCAACTCTTGTTTCCATGATCATCTATATAACTTGGTATAATCAACCATCTATCACTTGTATCAAGGTGACCTCTGAGCTCCCTAATCCAACCATGTTTAGGTGGCACAACATTATAAAAACCCTAGATTCTCCCAAATCTAGTTTCCATCCTTTTTCACCACATTTCTTGAAAACCCAAACCCTCTCTATAAAGGCAAGTTTGTTTTTCTCCAAACCACTTTGCCAAATCAATGCCTATTTGAGTTCTCCACATCATACCCTACCTTCCCACTTCAAAAATAAATATTTTTGAGTTTCCTTATTATTATTGTTTTTGCCCTTTTTCTTAAATGGCAGAAACAAGAAATAATTGATTAAAATTACTTTTCCATATCAATAAATTCCAATAAAATTCTCCCATGTATGATATGGTATTTAGGACCATATCACATCAAAAACCAATCTTGGCTAATGTAAAAATATCACATTAGCTTCTAGAATCTATTCCTACCCTTTTTGAATAAATGATATAAAGTGGACTAAAAATCTTCTAAAAAATCTCAAACAATTCTTAGGGCTAAACTATGACCCTATTCACCCACCAGTACCCTTTCCAAATCTTGCATAAGTCAAAATTCAAAACTTCCTACTTAACCATCCATTTGGTCATTTTTGCAACCTAAGCAATCTCTCTAACCAAAACAATGCAAACCTAGCCAAGCAATATTCCCCAGCACATCTCACACCCCTCTGGTCGTGCTCCACTATAGCAGTACTGTAGATCACCCATCCCTTGTCCCTAGTGCTTGGAATATGAGGGAAAGGAGAGAGACAAAGCCAATCCTATCATATCTTGATATTTACTCCCCACAGCAGCTGCTGCATGCCTCACCCCACTCACTGGTCGTGTACCCTATCCCACCACACCTCTCTCCACCGCCCTCACTGCCCAACCACTAGCCTCCTTCCCCTCTCTAGTCCTCCATACACCCTTCCTCCTTGGTTCACAAGGCCAGAGACTACCCCTGGTCCCAACTCCTCCCTCATTCGCTTCCTCACCCTCCTACTCACCACCCCAGAGCACCCCATCCTCCCTTCTACCTTATCATAGCCATGAAATGAGGAGGAATGCTCCTCGGCCCTTTTCAAAGACCTGCTCGAGGTGCTCTCGTTTCTGCCACTCTGCTCCTGCATGTCACCTTGCTGCAATCCCCGTACCCTCCTGCTTCTAATATCCTCATTTTTGTGGACATGCAGATGCCCTTGAGGCCTCCTATGGTGAGATCCCGAAAGAGCATCGCAGCTGCCCTCGCGTGAGCTCACTTCCTGAGCTAAAACTTTCGCTTCCACCCTTCCCGGAGATCTGTTAAGATCTGCATCGAAGTATGGCCTCCACTTCCAGTTCCCGTGCTCCCAGGCGTGACTCGGGCTAGCACCGAAACCAGATCCACTGGCACAGATGCTCGCGAGCCCCTCCATCGGTAAAACTGCCTGTCCCGCCCCTCTATGGAGCCGTCTCACCGTGCCGTGTCTACCCGTCGCCTCCCCGGTCACCCACGAGCATCTGGTGAGCCGCCCTACTCCCTGCCGCCCCTCTAGGGTTTCTGTGCCCTCTTACCGTGTAACATCCCTAAAATCATGTTTCAAACTCATTCATATCATCCATGCATCCATGATCATTTAGGGTTTCATTTCAAAATCATTTCAAAAACAAGAGCATATATTGCTCATTATGTATAAACACTCTAGCCTTTGGGCTACTTGCTATTGAGTGAGGTGCAAATATTCATTCAGTAGTGTTTTGTATTCAAACATAAGTGATTTCAAAAGCTTGAATAAAGTTTCCAAACAAAGTATGAAATAAAACCATGGTTATGCCAATTATTATATCCCATAATGGCTTTTTTTTCAAATGACCCAAGTAGGTTTGAGTGAACAGTTGTGTTTGACACTTATTTGAGTACAAGATTTATTGTACAAAAGTCCAGAGAAATTTTGAAATCAAACAGAAAAAGAAAAAGTTAAAAGAGAAAAAATAAGCAAACAGTCGAATCTGGCCCAACCAGCCCAACTAGCCCAGCAACCCCTCCCCGCGAACCGTTTTTCTTTACTCGCAAACGAACCCACCGAGTGACTGACGCCAGGACCCCACCCCCTCTCTGTTTCTCTTGCTGACAACCGCGGCCCACACGGCATCATCGTCTCCACCCGGCTAACAGCTCAATCCCCAAATTACGCCGACCGTTCTCTGTATTGATTCGCGGCATCAATTCACATTGAATGCCCGAGTAAATCACGCTCGCGATCATGCTACTTAAACCCCCTCTGCCCCCTCTCCATTTCCCCCCAGACCCCGAGCACAGAGCGCCCCCAGGCTGCCCGCAATCGCCCTTGCACCGCTGCAGGCAGAACCCTCTCCGGCGACCAATCCCGGTGAGCTCCGTGCGCCCCTTCCCCTCTAGTTCATGCAGACAGCCTCGCAACTTCCTTGCGCACATTCTGACACCATTGGTTCATCCTATACTGCCCCAGGTCGTCGACTCCGTCAAGCACAGCAAGGTCCCGACGACGTCTTCAACTCCGGCGATTAAATTCGGTGAGCTCCGTGTTCCCCTTCGCCTCTGATTCACACGAGCGTGTTCGCCGTAGCCTTCCGCACCCCCTGATGCCTTTGATTCGTGCTAGGGTGACCAGGAACGTCGCCAAATTTGCTGTCCACCCGAGCCCGACGCTGTCAGCAACTCCGACGAGCTCGTGCAGCCGTGTCCGTGCGCCCCTTGCCAAGCCGTCGCCACGTTGAGCATCAGTGCATCGCCACGAACCTGGTAAGCGTCTCCGACAACCCCAGAACCCCCTGTACCGCCGCGTCGCCGTAGACAGAGCTCGCCGCCGCCATATGCCACCGCCAGCGCCGCCCATCCGTGGTCGCTTGATCGATGACCGTTGGATCTAGATCCAGCGCGTAGGAATAGATCACTTAATGAAACGGTATGAGTAGATCTGGGCCGTGCAGATTGAGTTAGATCTAACGGCCTGTGTGCGTGATCCTGAGCGAACCGGTACACACCAATCAGAACATGACGCGTGGCTAGGAATTAGATTTAAAATTAGAATTTGAATCTATTAGATGTTTAAACTTGTTTTAATCATAACTTTTGATCCCCACGTCCAAATTTGATGAATTTTATATCAATGGAATCAGGAGAGCAAGACCTTTCTAAATATGCAATGTGTTTAATGTTTTGCTTCTGTTAAAATGGTTTTAATTACAGAAACATGTGTAGGCCTATTTTGTGTATATAAAATTATTTGAGATATGTTTTAGTGTTAAAATAAATGTTGTTTGGCAAGTTTTGAACTTGATTATGAACCAGTACTGTGCACTTGTCTTGTTAAGTTTAGAAAATCATCACATATCATATTGCATGCATCCATATATTTTTGTTTGTATTTATTTTGTATGTGATTTGTTGCTATGATTTTATGTGTAGATTTTGGTGCCAATAGTGATTGTGATTGTGAGGAGTGTAGCTACTCTCCAACCTACCAAGGCAAGTGGTGCTTCATGATATTTTTATCCCTATGTTTTCTACTATGTATTAGAAGTATTTTGCTAAGTCTTGCATGGTTATATTTTGCTTATATGCTATGCTTGGGAAATCCTAGTAGTTGTAGAATTGCTAGAAATTTCTAAGTTAAGATGCTTATCTATGCCATGCTTAGCCTAGCTAGTAGCAAACAAGGGTGGTGAAATATTCATGCTATGTTAAAATATTTCTAAGTCTATGGACTTGTGTTTTGCTTAATAAACAACTAAGTGAATGAAACACCTGGGTGGAATGGAAGGAATGGTTTATGTTGAGTGGTTACACAAGGCCCATTTCTATGGTCTACATTGTGTATCTCACTTGTGGAAAGCCACCCAGGAAAAAAAGGATTTGAGAGGCCAAATGTTAAGAAACTTCTAGTGCAGCCACTTGGAAATATGGGCTCTGCCAGGATCATCTAGGTTGCAATAACTTAGCCATTTGGACAGTTGGTGGTAGTGGGATGATAGGTTGGAGCGCGTCCATTTGGTCTAAGGGAAGGCTTCTGAAAGGTCCTGTCTTGGTGGAAATCAAGGACTGTGGGGAAAGTGCACAACCTCTGCAGATGGAAGAATCTAAGTACTTAGCCATGTCCCTGGAAAAGGACAACTTGAGCATCAAGACATGGAACCTATCAAGAATCTCCTCATCCCAATTTCTAAGTAAAACTTATGGGTGAACAAGGGTGAAGGACCCCAATTTCTATTGGTGGTTCCTTGGGAAAAGTTTTGACAAAGAAAAACTTAGTGATTTCAACTAATAGGCAAAACCTATTTTGAGCAAAGCAAGCCTAAGCTACACTTAGCCAAATTGCATATAGTATCTAGTCCACCAAAATTATACTAAGGTATCACTTGCCAATACTATTCCAATGTATTGACCCACTGTGGCTGTAACTTATGATGTTGCAGGTTACTATGATGAGGATTAGGAGTCATGAGTCTACACTCAACATGTTTTCCTGTGGCACATGAAGATGAAGACTTTTATCTATTTACTTATTTAAACTCTTGTACTAGGCCTGTGGCCTTGGAGTTGTAAAGACTATGTTTGTCTCTGGAATGACTGTAATAATGACCTTTGTTTCTGTGTACTTCATCTTAAACTGTGGATGCTAGCATTGATCCAGGGACTAGCATTGCAATCACAGGGATCCTTTTCCTTTATAAAGGAGGGATCTTACATACCGCCGCCGGAGGTGGGACATGACTCTCCTTCGTCGATCGTGGCTTAATCTAGCGGCCCAGAATTCCCCATACCCCTTCACGCCTCACTCTCTCTGACGAGCGGACCCCGCTGTTTCCCGTTTAAAAATCCGGATCCCGCACAGATCCACGCTCGGGTGGGACGATTTTCTGCCACCGGCCCATATCCGGTGCAGATCTGGCCCAACCATCGCCCTGCCCCCTCCCTTCTTTTTGAATTTATCCCTAGATCTGTTAATTAGCATGTTGCTTTAATTCAAATTAAAAATGGAAACTACATGGTTGTGTCCATATAAAAATACTAACTTGTACCTTAGTGTTTTAGCTAACATGCAGTGTCCTTAGTTGACTCAAATAATATTCAGAATTATTATAATAAATCATGTTCCTAGATGTATTCAATTACTCTATAAATTCTTTCTGTGAAACTTATACCTCCCCTAGAGTCAAATCCTTTTTAGGATGGAAGGTATGATGAGTACCTTTCCTGTCACCCTGGCCCCACACCCATTCTCTTCTTAGATTACTTGTAGCAAAAATAAAAAAAATAGGGCATAACTTACTTTAGAAAATTACCTAGGAAAAACCAAAGATGCTTTTGATCCAATTCCAACTCCCAGGACAAAAGAATATCA
This sequence comes from Avena sativa, assembly GCA_916181665.1. Classification (NCBI taxonomy): domain Eukaryota; kingdom Viridiplantae; phylum Streptophyta; class Magnoliopsida; order Poales; family Poaceae; genus Avena; species Avena sativa. The sequence continues at coordinate 227,128,300 of OV702283.1, read as the reverse complement.
ACATCTTTCAAACCCCAGTAGTTCTTAATTTTATGAGCCACTGTTGAATTGTGGTGAATTAAACTGTTCTGTCTATGGTTTGTTCACCAATAAATTCACCACATGAGTTCTGCAAATCCAAATAGGTTGATTCCAATTTCTACAGAAAGGTATTCCAGATACCTAACAAGTGTACTTGGAATCACATAAAAAGCTTATGTGGATTAAATATAATGAAAAAGATAAATCCCAGCCAGTATTGTCTTATGGGATTTCTCAAGGGCATTCTGGTAATGGTTTTGAGGTGATTCTAACACCTCTTGAATCAGTCCACCAAATACTATGTAATCACCGAAGGAAATAATTTCCGGAGCTCCATATTTGTCTAGTGAATTATTTCCTAAAACTAGGGTTTTATCCACTATAAAAATCATTATAAATCAATGGACATTGGTAAAATAGTGAAACCACTTTTGTTGGATCCATTTTATGAATACCTATCTGTCGGTGTCATCTTTATATAGTGGTGTCATATAGAGCAGTCCCTTGGTCAAAACCCTCACTTAGATAATCCCTAGGTTATAAATACCACCAGATCATCTCCCAATGAATCCAAATCTTTTACCAATCTAATCAAACCCATCAACCCACACCCTACTAATGTATATTATGTAATTCTCCTTTGTTTGTTGTATGGTACGATACTTGTATGCATTGTACTAAGTGTGGTGTTGTTTGTTTGGATGTATGCTCAATATCGGCGATAGTTGCGTTTGTGAGACGCTGAGAAGAAGGAAACATTGGGTTATTCTTGTTATTATTGGTATTCTGGTATTCTAAAGAAGTCACGGGATGTCTCGCTGGTCACAAGCAAGCCACCTTTTTTCTCATATGCCGTGTCCAATTATTTTATCTATGCATGTTTTATCTACCATTTATGCAAAATGCATGTTTTTACTATTTTATGTTACTTGGGTAAATGTTTGGCTCCTCCAAACCATTACCCCTTAGTACCATTAGGTACAACCCACTTTTATGATACCTACCTGCCCCTATTATGATAGATGGTGTAACACATCATGCCCCTTTGGAAACCCTGTTTTAGCCAAAGCAAAACTATGGGATGGCAAGACCCCGGAAAAAGGTTTACAAAAATGTTTTATTAGAAAACCTAGGCGAGGCTTGGCCTACCAAGTGATGTTGAAAATGAGAAAGGATTAGGTTTTCAAAATGGTCGGACGGAAGATGGAGGAAAAATGTTTACGAAAACACACCGGGATGTACAGTTCCTAATGCTTGAGCAATTAACCCATGCAACCACATTACTCTAGAATGGGATGGCAAGACACCGAAGGGTGGGTCTTCTCTGTCCAACGGTCATGGACGGTTGTGATAGCTGCTGTACAACGGTGATGGTTTTGAATTCAAAAAGGACTTCGGAAAAGCAATGTCTTGGAAATGTTTTGACCATGAGATGGTCAGGAAAAAGGAGGAAGGAGTTTGGTCATGAGATGACCGGAAGTAAAAACAAATGGGTGACCCAATCCTGGTGTTGTCTTAAAACTTTTCAAAAAGGTTTCCAAATTTTCTTTAAAAAAGTTTTTCAACAAAGATATAGAGATATGCTATATCTACAAGAGAAATTAGTTTAAAAAAGAACCTCCCTTGAAGCCATCCTACTACAGCCATATTGCATATCAATTATTATTGTTCTCTTAAGGTGGTTTGCGAGTACATTCAAAGTACTCACCTGCATTGTCCCTGGCTATCTACTTGGCCAGACTTTTCAGAGGATCGAGAGAAACGATGGAGATGCTAACGTCTATGCGAGCTAGGCCATCTTCCCAGTCAGTCACCTGTAGGTTAAGGCGTGACATAGGCTCTGCGACTGAAGACTTCCACTACTTGTGTTGTAGTCGCCATAATGGCCACTTTGTAAGTTTTGTAATCATTACTGTTATGGATGATGTAATGATAATGGTCGGTTATGCTCACGGCTCCCTGATCATGGGAACATGAATTGCATGCATAACGGGTACTCTCAGACCGTAAATCTAGGGTGCCACATCTTCCACACTGTGGCATCCCGCAAAACCACTACTAGAAAATCGCGTTGTTTTTGTGCATTGCATCATCATGACCGCATGCTCATGTCATCATGCCACATTGCATTTGAGCATCGTCATCATCTTGCATTTGTTCGCATAAAACTATTTTCGGGAAAACCTAATTTGTTTTCTAAACGCCCGTCTTAATTCAAACGCAAAACCCGGGTCTCCGGATTATTTTGTTTTGTCTGCTATCGGTTTGCAAAAGTCCTGTTTGAAATAAATAAAATATTCAATTATTTTTAGTGGGGCAGTCGAACGGGCCGATTCGACCCAGTCAACCACCCCCGGTATTAAAACGGTCCACCTAAACCAGCCCCCTCTAAATCCTAAAACGACCCAACCTAACCTACCCACCCAACCAGCCACCTCACCCCCACCAATCTATGGACGCCACGTCACCTCTCCCCTCCCTCTACCCTATCCCACGCAGCCACCTGCCCACCCTCCTGGCCCACCTAGCCTCTCTCTCCCTCTCTCACCCCCCTCTCCCCACACCACAGCAACACACTCACACACAGCACACACGCACGCAACCCCCCACCACGCGCGCTGGCCCCACCCCGACAGCCCCGGCCCCACCCGCTCGGCCTCTGCGCGTCGCCCCAACCGCCCGTCTCCTTCCTCTCTTTTCCCCTCGCGCTCCCTCTCCCTCTCCGTCTTGCCCTCTCTGCCCCGCCGGAGGCCGCCTCCTCCTCCCCGTCGACAAGCCCCGCCCGCCTGCATCACCCCTTCCCTCGCCACGGCCGCCTCCTTCTCGCCGGCCTCGACGCCCTTCCTCCGCAGGAGCCCCGCCTCCGGCTCCCTCTCCGCCGCCACCTCTTCATCGACAAGCCCCGCCCCGGCCCGACCTCGTCCTCCGCGCGCCCCGACGTCCGCGGCCTCCCTCCGCTCTGCTCCGGCCGCGCCCCCGCCCGCCTCCGTCGACCCGCGGCCCCCCTCGCCTCCCCTCCGCACCGCGTCCCCGCCAGAGCTCGCCCGCCGGCCGCCTGCGAGCTTCCCGCCGGCCGCCTTCCTCGCCCGCTTGGCCGCCTCCCTCTGCGCCTTCCTGTACCGCGTCGGCCCTCTCTGTCCGCAGGCACGGCCTGCAGCAGCTCGTCGGCGTCCCCTCCCGCGGCCCCACGCCCTCGTCCTCCAGCGCGTCGGCCGCCCGCGACCTCCCCGAGTGCCGCCGTCCTCTGTGTCCCAGCGTCGCCGAGGTCTCCGCAGAGCCGCTGCCCTGTTCTAGCTGTGCTTCTCTGGTTCGGTGCGACCCAAGACCATCGGCTAACGATCCACGAACGTCACCGACCACAAGATCTTCAACATGGCCCCCGATGACAAGATTGATTCTGTCAAGTACCCGCAAGATCTTCTAGAGTCACTGCCGCTCGAAGGCCATCGACACAAGTTCCAGCTCACGAAACAACAAGTACTCCGACATGGAACCCTGAAGACCCCGTTGTCGAGCCCCAAGTTCGCCACCGATGATCAGGATGATACCCCAAGATCGCCTTCCCGGAATTTGACGCCTCGATCCTGCGGACCCGAAGGCCACGGATGCGACAAGGTCTACCTCACGGAACACCGGGAACTTCCCCCCCGAACGCCAAGATCTACTCTGCCATCCGAGAACGATCCCGGAGTCCGAGAACGATCCCGTCGAACCCTGAACCCTGAGACCGAACCCCGAACCCCCGGAACCCCAAGATCGCCGAACCCTAATGTGTGACCCCTTTTCTCGAGCCCTAATTTATAAATGTAATAACAACTTGTTGCATATTAATTGCCATACTTTCATGCATATTTGTGTGGTTTGGGGGCCTTATGCCGATTCACCTAATAATTAAATATGGGGCCCATATGCGGGCAAATCTAGTCTCATATCGGCCTCATTTAAATTTGTGTAGCGAATCGATGCTACCTTTTGCCATGTTAAGACAACATTTAATTTGCGGGGTAGATAAATAACATGAACCATCTAATTAATTGTCGGGCCCCCGGTTCCGCTTAATATTGACCTAATTGCATCGCATCTTTGCCATGCCATACATCATACATGCATCATGCCCGATCTTTTGCCGTAGTATTAAATATTGCATCCGGTGTTTATTCTAGTGTTTTGCTTCTTCGCGGATAAGACCGTTGAGTTGATGTGAGCTTCGCCCCGTTCTTCGGATAAATCTTCGGCAATGTTTTCAAGCGAGCATCTCCCCCTTTCTACCTATCTTACTTTTATAGTATTTATTCCCTCCTGTTGATCTATTGCTATCTGTGTTGCGATGCTCTAGTTTTCGTACCCGTGATATCCCTTGCAGCATTATATTGCCTTGGACACATCCTATTACCTGTTGATTGGTAGATAGTTGGACTTGCGCGTCGTAGTCGCTTGCTCAAGTGCTGTTGTTTGTCGTCAAGTACCACAGTTGTTGGTGTATTGCCGCATGGTGATGTTGGAGATGATCATGGCTTTACCTATCATTCACTTTAATTCCTGTTTAACAACTAAAATTGAAGTAAGTAAGCAGAGGCATCGGTGGGTGATAGATAATATTTGGTTTCCGACCGCCCACTTGTGTCCCGTAGGACCCCGAGTACTTGATACCTGTTACTTGAATATTCGCGCTATCCACATACGGGGAATTATGGGACCCCCCTGAGCCAGAGCTTGATTCATTCTTATTTCTTGGGGCCACAAACTATTTTGAGGTTTTATTTACGATCCTGTACTTATGCCATGCTTTACCGCTTTATTACGATTGTGCGATGGATAGCACACTGTACTGTTTAGGTAAGTGGAGTGTTTTCGCGGTATCGACACCCCGAGTTTTCGGGTTCCCAGTCGTTTACAGCCATTGACGCAAACCTTGAGTCCGTCTCGGAGCTAGCTTACTTCGTTGCGGGTGTACTCCAAGGGGTGGCCCCCTGAAATATTTCTGAATCCTGTGATTGCTTTGTCGTGAAAGCCTCGTTGGGTTTTGTTTTGGTTTTTCCGAGGTTGATCGTGTGTGTGTTGCTATTGGTGCACCCCGGCCGGGTAAAACTTTCTGAAAGCCGTGTCCGCGGTTATGGACGACTTGGAGCACAGTATCTCGATCATAGAAAACTATAACTAAAGTAGTGCTATAAATTTGACTCTATAATGACTATTAATCAGCGTCACTACAATGGAATGGCTAAATAAACCTGCCAACAATTGCTTGTTTGAGTTGTCGCTTGCGACCATTGTACCTGACTAGTAAGTATTGCGACTACAACGGAATGGCTAAATAAAAGTACCAACAACTGCTGGGTTTTGGGTTATCTCACGCTAATTCTATCTGACTAGTAAGTGTCGCAACCATAACAGAATGGTTAACTAAAATGGCCCACTGCTTATTTTATCAGGATGATTATCTATACCTGACTAGTAATTGGTGCAACGATAACTGAATAAGTAAAGCTGCCAACTGTGTGAGTTCCTCGGTTGACTTCCTCGTTTGGTCACGAGGGGGAAATACCAGGATGGGATTGTTTGGTGTAAGATTCAGGATGGGTCCGAATAGGTCTTTCTCACCCCTCTCTGATTGCCGCCAGTTGTATCGAGTCTCTATAGGGTGTTCAGTGCATGCTGCCGCTGCCGCTTCAGTCCACCATACCTGTGTAGGCGAGGACCGCCGAATTCTAGTCTCGCCGTGTACTGGCCTCAGTACTGACGCTCCTCTTTTTCCTTTGCCCTTTTGTCGGCACCCCTTTTGTTTAAGCAGGTTTTGAGATCGACGTCGTTAGCAGGGTTACCCTTCCGGCTTGGCCTGGGCAGGGTTATGGACGCCATTGGTTATTCTTCAGGGCTCTTAGCCTCATTTGCCTCTTGTCCGTAGTCGGACGCTCTATCATTTTCAAGGTGATTTGGGTCGTTGTATATTATATCTGTATTCTTGACTCATCGAGTCGCTGCTGTATATATATCTGTTCTGTGGGTCCCATCGAGGGCTGTTGTGTAATGTTATTACTTCGTTTTCCACCCGCACGAAAGTGCCTGGTGGGCACCTTTGAATCGTTTCTATGCGGGTTTGGCGGGTTTCGCTAAAACTTGCATAGGTCCGATTCTGAGGGTGTTACACACACCTCCCTTTTCTGCATCGGTCTTCGGAAGATAGTCGACTTATGCACATACATCTAGGGATTCTATTCTGAGCATGTTCTATTCCTTGTTGTCTTTCCGACCTCTGTCTGCCAGTTGGTAGCCAATTAGTAAATGTGCATTGGTGTCTTCCGATGCAAGATATTCTTGTGGTCCATCAAGACAAACCATTTTGGGCTATCAGGAGAAAGAAACTGCAGTACCTCGTCATTTCTAAGACCATGTCAAAGTGTTGTAATCCGCAGATCAAGAGGCATTGATTAGCTTCTGTTTTTTCTACCTTAAAGTATCACACCCTTTAATACTAAGAGGTTGTGCTGAGTTTCATGAATCTCTTAATGAAGTGAAGCCCTTATACATTTTTACAACCCTTCTTCTAAGTTGTCCATGCTCATAAGTGATGCGAGTGTGTAATAATGTGGTCATCTGAGATTCATAGCGTTTACTATTGCCTTAATATCTAAAGGACATTTGTGTCATTCTTAGCGTGATGGTTAACCTTATCACCAAACCAGAGAATGATTGAGCTGCCAAGTCCCTTGTTATTGTGCAGTCTCTTCGGTCAAAGAGTTAGGCTCGTGGCAAAACTATGAGATTGTGTTTTCTTTCCTTACCAAGCAAGTTTCCTCTCGAACTAAGTGATATATTAGTGGTTCGTGATATTCTATATGTCTATTAGAAGTATTGCCCTGTCGCCACATGACCGTGATGTCAGGTTCTTGAGCGAGCAAGTTCCCTGAACTGCTCCTTTCTCCAAGGATCCATATTGGATACCCCTGAGCTAGTTGGTTGAGCTTATAAAACAACTTGGAGAGTTGTAAGGCAAAAGTTCTATATTACTATGTTCATCCTTTAAGGGATGCCTAGTTTTGTTCATGTTGAAGCAAGATAGTATTTCCTTTGTGGATATGTTATCTTCCGCACCTTTGATTTGATTTGTGTTATCGTCGAATGAAACTCAGTCCCAAGGACTATCCTGATGGTGTATCCATCCGTGATGTTTCACTTTAGTACATCTTTATGTCTGTTGTTCTAACCAATGTATATGCCTTGTTCATACAACATACGAGTCCATATTCTTGGAGTATTTAGATAAGTTTGTTATTGAGCCCATCGATGACATCCTTATCCTCTCCATGTTATAATAGATTTGTATGGAACATTCAGCATTAATGTTGGAAACCTTTGAGAACCATCTTCGTGTAAGTTTGAAGCATGTGTTCTGGTTGTTAGAATTAACCTTCTCTGGTTCACGTGCAGTTGTTGAAAGATGTCGTCGTTGATTCGAGTAAAGTTATCTTTGTTTCCTTGGCAATCTTTTCAAGTTAGTCAAGCATGTACGAAGAATTCTTGATATGGTAGGTTAATACCTTCATACTATGAGAAGTTTCTTGATGCATACCAAGCCACTGATTGATTCGTTCATGGGAGAGAAGAAGTCCTATAAACTTCAAATCCTCCTAAATATTTCGCAATAGGGATTCTCTTGTATTTCATTGCATACAATTCATGTAAGTGCAATTGTACTTTGATAACTTGCTATCACATGTGTTTTGCAATCTAGCTCATCTTTTGGAGCTTGACACTGTAATCCATGTCTGGAGAATCTAGTAACTTTACCGTCATGGTAAATGTTGCAAACTTCTATTCGGACATGCTGAGTCTGAAGCATATTTCCACTTAACCAAAGCTGAATCTCAAGAAGCAATAATGGTTGGTGTTCCTCAAGGTTTTTACATAAGTCTCTTTGTAGATCCGGCAAGGTTGATGTAGTGGTTGACACAATTAGCCGGAAGACCTATTACCATATTCTATTGAATCAATAATAACAACCACTCCTCATGAGGCTTCTTCTATGATTAATTATAGGAGTTGTGCTTATGATTTCTTTTGGATCCGAAGTCCGGCCTTTACTTGATGGTTGGTTAAAGTCTTGTTAGTAGCCTGATACCGGTGCTTTAAATCAAGGAGAACATTTTTAAGTAGAGTTGATAAATTTATCTCGGTTGATCCTCCAGACCCTTCTACGTTGGCAAGTGTCTTGTTATGTCAAGTACTTGGAGTTTGAGAATGAACTTTCTTTCTTCTCGTCTCATCAGGAATCTTCTTATCTATCCATTTGGTGGTGTAAAGTGATATCATGATCTATGTCAAAGATTTTGATGGTCCTAGATGAATAAAGAGTTTCCTATTTGTTTTCTTAAACATGTTTGAAGAGCGACCATGATTTTGGTAATCAATAGTTTCTCTTGTTACATCTTCTTCGTGGCTCTTACGAGTCCTCTCCACCAAAACACTTTTATGTCTTGTCCTTCTATTGAATGGAAGAGTGATTCCTCTGTTTCAAAAGTAGTTCAACATCTTCGTTTTGTTGATCCAGATCTCTACAACTAAAATCTTTACCTAAGCCATTTAGTAGAGGTTCCCTATTGAAGTCTGTTGTCATATTATTTATGTTGGAACCCTCCCCTCAAGAGTCAAAATCTATTCGGAAATCTCCATGGTCTCAATCCTTATGAAGACCAGTTATCTTTCACCTTGAAACCTTCTCATTTTGTTTCCTCAATTACCTAATGTGTTTGATGTTGTTAGCCTAGAGATGTTTGTGAAGCATCTATCCTTGAGTTAACCATGAGATACTCAGTTTGTGGTTCCATGTCATTTCCTCTCTTACTTTAGTGCGAGCAACAACCTCGAAGTTTACGAAGCACTTCGTCATGATGGCATGGATCAACCTCTCTGAGAAGATCGTTGAAGTCTAGTGTAACCTTGTTCCTTCTATCTTCCTACCTAGGATTCTCGGCACGAGATTCTTTTAAGGGGATAGAATTGTAACACCCTTAGTTTTATTAAATGGTAATTAGGATTTGATTGTGCATTCATGAGGATCATGCAATCTTGTTAACATAAAAATCCAAATAAGGATAACAAAACCCTAAACCCTAACCTTCCCTCTCTATGTGAAATTTATTCAAATTGGCTTTGGAATTTTGAAAACCCAAAATCCGTGGAGCCCAAATTGTTTATAAGGGCCCCTAAAGTATTTTAATATGCTTGCATAGTTTTGGTATTTTTGAAATATGAAAAACATATCTAAAATTGAAAATACCAAAAGAGAAGCATGAAATAGAAAAAGAAAAGGGTTTCTGCTAAAAAATAGTCCCTAGCCTAACTGGGCCGAGCCCATCTTCTTTCCTCCTCTCTGTGCCGTTCACGCGCGCTCATAGAGGCAAACCTCGGGCCATGATGCCCATATCGCTTCGCATGTTCGTCGCCTTCCTCAGGTCATCGTCGACCTCCCGATCGCCTAAGCAGCTCGTTGGCCACGCCTCTGCCGCCAGCGTGCGCCAAGATCCATGCCACCGCTCTGGGCACCTATAAGGACCTCTCCTCTCCCTCTGGAGGACCCTAGCATGCCAGTTTCTTCCTCTCTCTCTCCCTTGTTTCCACGCCCAGGTCGAACCCTAGCTTCAGATGCTCCGTTGTCCCCGTCGCCTCCGGCCTCCCCAAGCCATGCCGTGACGCCCAGGATCTCCGCCTCGTCGCCATGACCTCACCCATCAAAATAATCAAACTCGCGCGACCAGAATCGAGCCCGACATTGTCACCTCCCCGAGCATCGATCGTCGTTAATCAATCGCCGACCAAACGTCCCCGTCCTCGCTGACCCCTCCAACAGCATCGTGGTGAGATTTAGGTGCTCAAGCACCCCTTCGTTCCTTCCCTCTCGCGCTGTATCGCCACCTCGCCGTGCATGTGCTACCACCGCCGCTCGCCGCAGTCGCATGCCCTGTTTTGATGACCACAAGTGGGTGGCACTTCCACTACTAAGTCCGCGTCGATCTCCTCTTTCCAACCAGCCCACCCACAAGCCCCCGTGTGCAGGAGATCGACGGATTCGAGGTCGACTATGAGCTCCCCATTGCTGATGTCATGTTGACATCAGCATGAGGCAGTAAATCCTTTATAAACATATTCATAAATGTTTTTGTAAATCATTTATGTAAATATATAAATGCTAACACGTGGGTCCCAGTTGTAAATATCTAAACATATTCATAAATGTTTAATTTTTAATAAAATTATTAAAGTATAACAAATGTGTAAATTATTTAATAATATTCCAAAAATGATTTAAAATAAATTAAAAATGGAAAAAATTCATAACTAATTCATTTTAAACAGAAAAATACAAATAAGATATCAAAATGTTTAGAAAAATAAGATCTATATAATAGCATCAAAATCATGCATTGTTGAACAACTTCAACTAACAAGTTAAACAGAAGAACAAAATAAACCGCTACATGTGATTATGAGGATCCCCCTGTTTTAGGGTTTTCACCCCTCGGACATCGCTTAAATTGCGAAGCATGCCTTATGGTTACATTTTAGCACCCTCTAACTTTTCATATCATCATACTTGTTCGACCATTACATCGATGCCTTGTGTTGATTGTTTCCCTCTCTTTCCATTGTTTTTGCTTCTTCCCGCTAGTACTCGGAGATGAATGTGAGCAACGATTCGATATCGAGATCAAAGTCAGAGATCAACACCATCAAAAGAAGTAATGGATCATTGATGGACAAGTACATCTAATGTACCTGAAGATCCATAGTTGGATATCAACAAGCAAAGGCAAGCATAGCCCCACACATGATATAATCCTATGATTTCAAAGTATTTCAATTCTTGCCATGTTCATGCAACTCTAAAGTCTTTTATCGATAGATAGAATAATCCTATTTGATGAATGTTCTCTTTTAAGCCTATATTCCCTAATCCACTGCTCCTAGCATAACTAGGGTTTGGCTTGTGAGCGTTGCTAGAGTTGTTTATCTGTTGTGCTTAGACATGCTTAGCTGTTACCGCTGATCCATCCGATTGATGAATCAGAGATGCAAATGAACCTAGTTTGACAGGATAACATGGTATGATCAGAGATGAAAGTTAAGCATGCTAAGGCTTGTATGGGAGGCCATGGTGGGATGTGGTTTTTGTAGTCATACTTGCCACTACTAGGACCTGAGTTCTTGCCTCTTGAACCAAAATGAGCGTACAGCCACACGGTGGACTGGAAACCCCCTCGACCAACTAACTTTCCTAGTAGATTCCATGAGTCACATAGTTCGGGCTTTCCATTCGACATACGCATCTTGGTTGTTCTCTAAGGAGGTGAAGGAGGTGCATTCATGACAGGTAGATAAGCGTGGCCAGGAAAAATAGAGGCACGGCCTCCGTAATCTCAAACCCCGCACACATCATTAAGGACCGGCTTCGGGACTCGACCCGTTACAGTGGCATATCCTTAGTGCTTGACTCATGGTATCGGCAAAAGCAAGGTAAAGGTCGTGGTCAACCACTCTCTGCCGGCCTTACAAGGAATAGGATTATAGCTTGGCATTAAGAATCGGTTGGTACGTGTTTCTAAAGTTGTGCACCCCTGCAGGGTATTAATCTTTTCGAAAAGCCGTGTCTGCGGTTATGGATGACTTGGGAACGAATTCTAAGATCATAGAGAACTTAAACCTAACCGTAAAACTTGGTAGATTAATGTGTGCTTAAGGTTGCTTTCTCATGGGTACGAGGGGGTGATCCTAGTTAAGCTTTGGATGATAAAGATTCGGTGGATATCAAAAGATGATCAAAACTAGAGATACCGCTTTCTCCCCTTTCTAAAAAGGTTCTGATTAGTCGAGCTTATTCTCTACCTCTTTCACAAAGAAAGATGGATTTATGCAAAATAATTCCACCAGCCATAAGTGTTGCGGAGTACACCCTGTACTCACCCTTGCTTCATTGATACTTTTGCAGTAGAGTAAGTGTTACCATAAAATAAGAGTTTTTTACGGCATCAACATCGATGAGTAGATTGGGGTTCCCGGTCGGCAGCCTATAATCTATGGATTGGGACGTCATCATTATGTTTCAGGCCTCTTAGGCCTTTGTTAATTTTGCTATAGTTAATAGCATAATTTCCTTCCGTTGTTTGATGTTTGTGGTCAGTGACCTCTTCTTGTAATATTTTGGTTCTCTTCTCAGCTATGAGCTTGCTGTAATAACTTTTATGTTGTAGGGTCATTGTTGTGTTACTGATTCTTTCTCTATACGCTTCCGAGATTAGGTTAGGCTTATGACTGGACAAAGGTCTTGGATTTATCTAGCCTTAATCCCGAGGGGGCACACATGCAGAACCAATTTCACACATTCAAGTTTACAGGATATTTTCTAATATTTAAAATGCTTGAAATGTCTGTTCTACTAATAAACTCTTGCTGGGAGTTGTAAAAACCTAAATGGAATAAAACCAGATGACCCTGGTAGTCTTTCCATGTACCTATCTCATGGCCTTGGACTCATGCAAATTGTAATAATATATTGGCTGTAACAAAAATAACAAAAACAATATCATTATGACTTTAGGAATTTCTACAGGTCAAACCATAGTTGGTACTAACCAAATTATAACTCCCAGTACACATGCACACAAATATCTATCAAACCCAAGAACCCATAAATTATTTAACCTTGGTTAATTTATGGTGAATTAATCTGTTATGTGCATAGTTACTTCACAATATAAATCACCTCAGTAGTTCTGTTTATCCAAAAGGGGTTATACCAATTTCTACAGAAAGGTATTCTAAATACTTAACATATTTCTTTGGAATCACATAAAAAGTTCCTGTAGATTAATTCTGGTTAAAAGAACAAAAACCTTGCAGAACTGCCTTTGGGAATTTCCTAAGGGCATTCTGGTTAATATTTAAAATTAATTCCAACTCTAAGTGAATCATTCCAAAAAATCCTACGCAATCGTCAAAGGAAATAGTTTTTGGTACTCCAGAACTTTTCTGGTGAATTATTTCCTAAAACTAGAGTTTCAATCACTAGAAAATTCTTTAAAAATCAAGGGTAATTAATAAAATAGTGAAACCACTTTTATGGTTTCATTTTATGAATACCTATCTAGTAGTATCATCTTTTTTACAATAAATTCATATAGATTGTGTTCTTGGTCTAAAACCCTTCTCCTAGTTAGTTTCTAGACTATAATTCCTAAGGGATCTTCTTCCAATGCCTCCAAGTCATTCACCAATATCATCAAACCAATCATCTAGCAAACTACTGTTTTATATCAATTAACTATCCCTTGTTTTCTGTATGTATTAATGCTTGTTTGTCTTGTATTAATTGATGCTTTGCTTGCATGCATGTTTGCTCGATAACGGCCATAGTTGCGACTGTGTGACGCCAAGAAGAAGGAAGCCTCAGAGTTATTATTATTGTCTGGTATTATGTTTTCTAAGAGAAAGTCCAGGGACCTCTCGCTGGTCACAAGCAAGCCACCTTCTTGCTCATACGCACTTGTCCTACTATTTTACTTACGCATGTTTATCTACTTGTTTATGAAAATTGCATGGCTTTATTTTTCTATGTTTTATATGTGCGAAAGTTTGGCTCCTCCAAACCATAGCCACTTCAGTACCACTAGGTACAACCCTTTGATGACAAATAACTACCCTTATAATGTATGTGGTGTATAATACCACCGTCCCTTGGAGACCCCATTTTAGCCGAAGCAAAAGTATATGATGGGAAGATCCGGAATCAAGGTTTGTAAAAAAATTATGAGAAAACCATGGTGAGGTTCGACCCACCAAGAGATTTTGAATTTTTTTAAAAAGGTTTTGTTTTACAAAAAGGTTGGACGAAGGAAAAAGGTTTACCAAAAAGGCACCCAGTTCTTTGCAGTTTTGCTATAACAATTTGAAGGGTTCGCAACATAGAAAACAAAAAATTTCCTATGATGGGAACTAAGTACCAAGATCTATCTACTAGATACAAACAACGGGCGGATATATATCCGTAGAGAACATACCCTTGAAGACCGACGAAGCTTAACGAGTTGAACTCGTGGTTGATGTAGACGATCTCTTGCCGATCTCAAGATCGAGAGGAAGTCCTAGCGCCGCAAAGCAGCAGCGCATCCGTGCTCGCACACACGCACAAGACACCGAGCAACCTCTTCCACCTCGCTCCAGTGATGCAGCGGAAGCACAACCCTTTCTTGACTAATAGCCACCGGGAACATGTATCTCGCTAGTCCGAGACCATGGGGGATAAATTCTAGAGGGGGAGAGAGATCCTTCACGAGGAGGTGTGAGTGAGAGAGAGGGAGAAGGGTGCCTTTTATAGGAGGAGGGGGCACCCAAGGGGGTGGGCTGCCCCCTCCCATCCTTCATTCATGTGGGTGGACACTCCACTCACAAAAACCTCTTCAATTTCCTCCACTCAAAATTGCTATTAAATTTCCACCAAATTTAATGCAAACTCTCATTAAATAAAACTCTTTTTATTTATTCAGAATTTTGTCACTTACTTTAATGAAAAATATTCACATATAACCCCTTGCTAGAATTCCATTTCACATGCAAAAACACTTTGTGCAATTTCACCCGAAAACCTGTTTCGGTATCTAGTGAAATAAATTCCTGCGCTTGTTATTCTTTCCGGCATGAAAATTTTGCTCCAATTGGATGTCAGTGTCCCTTAAGTGTGTCACCCTACGGTTCGCGAATAATGCGGACATGATCGAGACCCTTCTCCGATCAATAATCAGAAGCGGGACCTGGAGATCCATACTGACTCCCACACATTCAACGATGACTTTCCTGTGATCGTCGGAACCTTTTTACGCTAGTATCTTAATCCCTTTGTTTCACGATATATTACATGTCCGAGATTCGATCATCGGTATCTCCATACCTAGTTTGATCTCATTACCGACATTTACTCTTTTCTCATTCCCGTGATATAACATTCTAGTGATCAAATCACTTGCTTGCAAGCTAACCAATGTGATATCACCGAGAGGGACCAGAGTGTATCTATCCGTCATTGGGATGAACAAATTCCACTCGTGATCCATGAGCCTCAACATAACACTTTAGTATTTTTGAAGCCATCTTTATAATCACCCAGTTACGGTGTGACGTTTGATGTCATCAAGAAACTCTTTCGTGTTAGTGATTGACATGATCTCATGGTCTAAGGATTAGGATCACATCGTAAGTTGTTTATAGCAATATAAAATCAATAAATTTGATCGTAATGCTATACTTCGGATGAATTTTCATCACATCATTACACTAATATTGTGATCTTGTTATTAACAACATCCAATGTCTGTGATCAGGAAACTTTGATCATCTTGTTAATCAACGGGCTAGTTTAATAGAGAGGCATAACTAGGAACTTTATGTTTGTTTATTAAACACACATGTATTAACGTTTCCGTATTAATACAATTATAGCATGCAAAATAAACAGCTATCATATACTTGGAATACACATAATAAACACTTTATTATTGTCTCTCAGGGCATATTCCCTTCAGTCTCCCACTTGCACTAGTGAAAATAATCTAGTTACATAGTGATGTATCTAACACCCATGGAGTTCTAGTGTAGATCATGTTTTTCTCTAGGGAGAGTTTTAGTCAACGGATCTGCTACATTGAGATCCGTATGTACTTTTCAAATCTTTATATCTCCATCCTTGACATGCTCGCGGATGGAGTGAAACCGGTTCTTAATATTCTTGGAATGCTTGTGAGACCTTGGTTCTTTGGCATTGTCAATGGCACCATTGTTGTCACAATAGATCACCATTGGGTCCAACGCGTTTGCAACCACACCTAGTTTGGATATGAACTCCTTCATCGAAACTGCTTCCTGAGCCGCTTCCGAAGCAGCAACATATTCGGCCTCCGTTGTTGATCCCGCCACCACAGGTTGTTTGGAGCTCCTCCAACTAACCGCTCCGCTATTCATGAGAAATATGTATCCGGATTGAGACTTATAGTCATCCGGATCAGTGTCAAAGCTAGCATCGACATAACACTTAGTGACGAGCTCTTCTTCACCTCCGTATACAAGAAACATATCCTTAGTTCTTCGCAAGTACTTAAGGATATTCTTGACCGCTTTCTAGTTTTCCGAACCTGGGTACGATTGTTACCTACTAGTCAAACTAATAGCATGTGCCACATCCGGTCTTGTACATAGCATGGCGTACATTATAGAGCCTACGGCTGAAGCATGGGGGACTTTGTCCATTATCTCTCTTTCTTCCGCCGTAGCCGGACTTTGAGTCTTATTCAATGTCGTGCCTTGTGTCATAGGTAAGAACCCCTTCTTACTTTTGTCCATTTTAAACTTCTTTAAAATCTTATCAAGGTATGTACTTTGCGATAGCCCTATTAGGGGCCTAGATCTATCTCTATAGATCTTTATGCCTAATATGTATGACGCTTCACCTAGGTCCTTCATTGAAAATTTGTTGTTTAGATAACTTTTAAAACTGTTTAAAAGATCTACATCATTTCCGATCAATAATATGTCATCCACATATAGTATCAGAAATGCCACATTGCTCCCACTAACTTTCTTGTAAATACAAGATTCTCCATAAGTTTGGACAAATCCAAACTCTTTGATCACCTCATCAAAGCGGAGATTCCAACTTCGTGATGCTTGCTTCAATCCATAGATGGATCATTGAAGCTTGCACACCTTGTTAGCATCCTTAGGATTGACAAAACCCTTTGGTTGTATCATATACAACTCTTCTTCAATATTACCATTGAGAAACACGGTTTTTACATCCATCTGCCATATCTCATAATCGAAATATGCAACAATTGCTAACATAATCCTAACTGATTTTAGCATCGCTATGGGAGAGAATGTCTCATCGTAGTCAACTCCTCGAATTTGTCGAAACCCCTTTGCGACAAGTCGAGCTTTATAGACGGTCACATTACCATCAGCATCAATTTTCCTTTTGTAAATCCATTTATTCTCCACGGCCTTTCAGTCGTGAGGTAAGTCCACCAAGTT
Source organism: Avena sativa (assembly GCA_916181665.1). Taxonomy (NCBI): domain Eukaryota; kingdom Viridiplantae; phylum Streptophyta; class Magnoliopsida; order Poales; family Poaceae; genus Avena; species Avena sativa. The sequence goes on along the minus strand of OV702283.1, from coordinate 227,111,206 downwards.
CCAAACTTGATTTTCATACATGGATTCCATCTCGGATTTCATGGCTTCTAACCATTTGTTGGAATCCGGGCTCATCATCGCTTCTTCATACGTCGCAGGGTCATCATTTTCATCAACCATGAAATTCATGACAGGATTTCCGTATAGCTCGGGAGCTGCACGCGTCCTACTAGACCTGCGAGGTTCGGTAGTACTCTCTTTTGGAGTTTCATGATCATTATCATTAGTTCCTCTTCAACTGGTGAAGCCAACTCCAGAACGACTTCCGGCGCTGCACTACTCGCCATACTTTGAAGAGAAGGTTCAATAACCTCTTCGAGTTCTACCTTCCGACTACTCACACCTTTCATGAGAAACTCTTTCTCTAGAAAGGATCCATTCTTAGCAACAAAAACCTTGCCCTCGGATCTGTGATACAAGGAATACCCAATAGTTTCCTTCGGGTATCCTATGAAGACGCATTTTTCCGCTTTGGGTTCGAGTTTATCCGGTTGAAGTTTCTTCACATAAACATCGCATCCCCAAACTTTAAGAAATGACAGCTTAGGTTTGTTTCCAAACCATAATTCATACGGTGTCTTTTCAACGGATTTAGATGGTGCCCGATTTAAAGTGAATGCAACAGTTTCTAGTGCATAACCCCAAAATGACAGCGGCAAGTCCGTTAGAGACATCATAGATCAAACCATATCCAATAAAGTATGATTACGACGTTCCGACACACGATTTCGCTATGGTGTTCTGGTACGTGTGAGTTGTGAAACAATTCCACACTCTTTCATGTGAGTGCTAAACTCATAACTTAGATACTCACCTCCACGGTCGGACCGTAGAAATTTGATCTTTCTATTATGATGATTTTCCACTTCATTCTGAAATTCCTTGAACTTTTCAAAGGTTTCAGACTTGTGTTTCATCAAGTAGATATAACCTTATCTACTCAAATCACTTGTGGAAGTAACAAAATAACGATATCCACCTCGTGCCGACACACTCATTGGACTACATATATCAGAATGTATGATTTCCAATAAATCTGTCGCCCGCTCCATTGAACCGGAAAACGGCGTTCTAGTCATCTTGCCCATAAGGCATGGCTCACATGTATCAAATGATTCAAAATCAAGTGATTCCAAAAGTCCATCCGAATGGAGCTTCTTCATGCGTTTAACGCCAATATGACCTAGACGGCAATGCCACATATATGCGGATATATCATCATTAAGTTTAATCCTTTTAGCATCAACATTATGAATATGTGTAACATTATTATCGAGATCCAATAGAAATAAATCATTCATCATCAGTGCATGACCATAAAAGATTTCATTCATATAAATAGAACAACCATTGTTCTTGGATTTAAATAAATAACCACTTCGCATCAAACACGATCCAGATACAATGTTCATGGTCAGTGCTGGCACTAGATAAAAATTATTCAAGTTTATTACTAATCCCGACGGAAAATGGAGAGGTAGCGTTCCGACGACGATCACATCAACGCTTGATCCATTGCCGACACGCATCTTGACCTCACCCCTTGCTAGCGGTCGCTTGTTCCGCAGCCCCTGATTCGAGTTACAAATATTAGCAACTGAACCGGTATCAAATACCCAGGTGCTACTGCGAGCACTAGTCAAGTACACATCAATAACATGTATATCATATATACCTTTGTTTGCCTTGCTGGACTTCTTGTCTGCCAAATACTTGGGGCAGTTGCGCTTCCATTGGCCAGTCCCTTACAATAATAGCACTCGATATCAGACTTAGGGCCAACTCGGGGTTTCTTTTCAGGCACGGCAACCATCTTGCCGCCCTTACTTCCCTTCCGTTTTCCCTTCTTGTCTTTCTTGAAACCAGTGTTCTTATTGATCATCAACACTTGATGTTCCTTTTTGATCTCTACTTCTGTAGTTTTAAGCATTGACAGAAGCTCGGTGACAGACTTCTTCATGCCTTGCATATTATAGTTCATCACGAAGCTCTTATAGATAGGTGGCAGAGACTGTAGAACACGATGGATGCTTAAGTCAATGGGAATCTATATTCCCAAGGACACAAGCTTCTCGGCGTAACCCGACATCTTGAGTACATGCTCACTACCGGAGCTGTGCTCTTCCATCATGCAGCTAAAGAACTGTAAGATCCCTCCTTTGTAAAGGAAAAGGATCCCTGTGATTGCAATGCTAGTCCCTGGATCATTGCTAGCATCCACAGTTTAAGATGAAGTACACAGATACAAAGGTCATTTATTACATCCATTCCAGAGATAAAACATAGTCTTTTACAACTCAAGGCCACAGGCCTAATACATGAGTTTTGGAATAAGTAAATAAACATAAGTCTTCATCTTCATGTGACACAGGAAAGCATGTTGAGTGTAGACTCATGACACCTAATCATCATCGGAGTAACCTGCAACATCACAAGTTACAGCCACAGTGGGTCAATACTTTGGAATAGTATTGGCAAGTGATACCTTAGTAGATTTTAAGTGGACTATATTACTACATGCATTTTGGCTAAGTGTAGCTTGGCTTGCTTTGCTCAAAATAAGTTTTTCCTATTAGTTGAAATCACTAAGTCTTTCTTTGTCAAAAACTTTCCCAAGAAACCACCAATAGACATTGGGGTCCTTCACCCTTGTTCACCCATAAGTTTTTACTTAGAAGTTGGAGTGATGAGATTCTTGATAGCTTCCATGTCTTGATGCTCAAGTTGTCCATTGCCATGGACTTGACTAAGTACTTAGATTTTCCATCTGTAGAGGTTGTGCACTTTCCCCACCAGACTTGGTTTCCCAAGACAGGACCTTTCAGAAGCTTTTCCTTAGACCAAATGGACGCGCTCCAACCTATCATTCCCACTACCACCAACTGTCCAAATGGCTAAGTTCTAGCAACTTATGTGATCCATGCAGAGCCCATATTGCCAAGTGGCTGCACTATAAGCTTCTCAACACTTGGCCTCTAAAATCCCTTTGTGCCTGGGTGGCATACCACAAGTGAGATACACAAGGTAAACCATGTCCATGGGCCTTGTGTAACCACTCAACCAAAAACCACCATTCAAGTCCCATTCCACCCAGGAGGTTCATTGACTTAGTTGTTTTATTAGGAAAACATAAGTCCAAAGACTTAGAAATATTTTCATCATAGCATGTATATACTTTACCAACCCTTGTTTTCTACTAGCTAGGCTAAGCATGGCATAATAACTTAACTTAGGAAATTTCCTAGCAATTCTACAACTACTTAGGATTTCCCAACATAGCACTTAGCAAAAATAGTAACATGCAAGACTTAGCAAAATATTTCTAATGCTTGTACAAAATATGGGGATGGAAATATTCATGAAGTACCACTTGCCTTGGTAATGGGGAGAGTAGCACTCTTCACAAACACAATCACTAGCACCAAAATCTACACAAAGATTATAACCACAATCACATACAATTCATATACAAACAAAAATATGTATGTATGCATGCAAGAATGCTAAGTGATGATTTTTGAAATTCCACCAAGCAAGTGCATGATACTGAAACATAACTAAGTCAAAAACTTGCTAATCCAAACTTATTTAGTACTAAAACAATTACTAAACAAATTCTATACTCAAACTAGTCCTAAACAAGTTTCTGCATAAAAAGTCATTTTAACAAAAACTTTTTACTAAACACATTGCATAAACAGAAAGAGCTTGTCTCCCTGATTCCAACGACATAAAATTTGCAAAAATCTAACGTGGAAATCAAAAGTTATAGCCATTTCAAAATTGGATCTAAATCTGTTTTCAACTTCTGTTTTAATTCAAACCCTAGCCACGCGTCTTAATCCTATTGGCTGATACCGTTTCGTTCAGGATCACCCTCCCACGCCGTTGGATCTATTTAAAACTCACGGCTCAGATCTACCCATAACGCTTCGCTAAATGATCTAATTCTATGCGTTGGATCCAGATCTGACGGCTCTGGATCAAGCGACCAATACGGGGCGGCACTGGCGGCGGCTACTGGCGGCGGCGAGTTCTGTCCGCGGCGGCGCGGCGCTACAGGTCGTCCGGAGGGGCAGGAGGATGCTTACCAGGTTCGCAGCGTCGAGGAGAAGCTCAACCTAGCAGTGGCTTGACAAGGGGCGCACGAGCACGGTCTCTGGGGCTCGTCGGAGTTGCGGCGGCGTCTGTTGCTTGCAGTCGAGGTTGTTGCCGAGGTTTGGCGTCGCCCTAGCGCGAACTAGAGGAGTCAGGAGACGCACAAGATGAAGGCGAACATTCTCGTATGAAGGAGGGGGCAAGGGGCGCTCGGGTTTTACCTCAATTGATCGCCGGAGTCAAGCGGCGGTGCTGTCGGTTGCAGGCACGAACGGGGACGACGGCCTGGGTCATGAGAATGCAAACGAAGGGTATCAGGAGGTGCGCAAGATCAAGCTGGGCCCGATTGTTTGAACCAGAGAGAGGGGGCGGTCGAGGCTCACCGGAATTAGTCGCCGGAGTCGTCGGTACTGCGGGGTTTCGAGGGCAAATGCGCGCAGCCTGGTGGCGGAGTGAGCGAGGAGAGTGGGGGGAAATGACCGCGGCGGCGAGGGGTTTAAGTAGGCTGAAGCGGGGCGAGGATCACGCGCTGATTCAATGGAATTTAAGCGGGTTTAATCGCGGCGTCACTGCACGGTGGTAACGGCGGAGCGGCGTCTGCGCGCGAGAAACTGGGGAGGACGACGCTGACGTGGAGAGGGCCCGCTCGTTAGCGAAATTAGTAGAGGGGGAGTGGGGTCTGGGTGTCAGCGACTCGTTGGGTGTGTCCGCGCGTGCGAGAGAGAGGGAGGTGGCCCGGGTGGGCTAGTTGGGCCGTGTCTGCTGCTGGGCTAGATTAGGGCGCCTGGACTTTTTCTTTTCTTTTACCCTTTTCTTTTTCTATTTTGATTTTCAGAAATGATTTTCAAATGAATTCAAACTCCTTTTGAATTCAAATCTTTCTGGGGTTTTTGCAGTGTGCAATAGTCTCAAATATAGGCCTAAAACCATGTGGCTACTTTGCAAAGGCTTGGTCACTCTTGGGGAAACAAAATATCAGGAGCTTTGCACAAGATTTGCAAATGTTTGAAAAATGGTTTTTGAACCATTTCCATTTTGTAAAACTTGGTTCAAATTTCCACACTCAATCCATTCAACAAAGGAGACAAGCAATCTAGGTTTAAAACATTCAAACTCTCAAATGGGGATGGCCATTTGATTTTAGCTTGGTCACATAAAATGATAGCACTATGTGCTTTGTTTTTCTGAAACGAGTTTTGAAATTGACCTCAATTCTATATGCATGCATGAATGATATGCAAACTTTGAAATCATGATTTTAGGGATGTTACAAATCTAACCCCCTTAAGGTGAATCTCGCCATCGAGATTCGGATTGGCTAGCAAATAGGTGAGGGTGGTTTTTCCGAAGATCATCTTCTCTTTCCCATGTTGCTTCCTCTTCGGTATGATGATTCCACTGTACTTTGCAGAACTTGATATTCTTTGTCCTTGTGACTCTTTCTGCAGTCTCAAGAATCTTGATAGGTTTCTCCTCATATGTGAGGTCACTTTCTAGTTGAACCTCCTCCAAAGGTATAGTATCCTTCAAAGAAGTTTCTTCCATTTCTGGGTGACATTTCTTAAGCTGACTCACATGAAACACATTATGGACAGCTGATAGAGATTCTGGTAGTTCTATTTCATAGGCAACTTCTCCTTTGCGACTCAAAATCTTGAATGGCCCAACATATCTTGGTGCCAACTTTCCTTTGACTCCGAATCTTTTCACTCCACGAAGTGGTGATACTCTAAGATAGGCTCTATCACCAACTTCGTAGGTAACTTCCCTACGCTTAGGATCTGCATAGGTTTTCTGTCGGGACTGTGCTATCTTCAACCTATCCTTAACCAATTTGACCTTCTCTTCGGCTTCTTTGATAAGATCTGGCCCAAATAAACTTCTTTCTCCCACACCATTCCATAACAATGGGGTGGTACATTTTCTTCCGTAGAGAAACTCAAACGGTGCCATCTCAATGCTGGCTTGATAACTGTTGTTATAAGAAAATTCTGCTAAGGCAGACTTTCATCCCAACTGGCTCCATAGTCTAGGGCACATGCCCTCAACATGTCTTCCAGAATTTGATTAGTCCTTTCTGTTTTTCCATCGGTTTGAGGATGAAAGGCAGTACTGAATTCCAACCTCGTTCCCAATGACTCATGTAGCTGTCTCCAAAAATGGGAAGTGAATTGAGTTCCCCTATCAGACACAATACTCTTGAGCACACCATGTAGACACACAATTCTACTCATGTAGATTTTGGCTAACTTGGCACTTGTATAAGTTGTCTTCACGGGTATGAAATGAGCCACTTTAGTTAGGCGATCCACTACTACCCATATGGAATCATATCCTGATCTGGTCCTTGGTAATCCGGTAATGAAATCCATACCAATCTTGTCCCACTTCCAATCAGGAATAGGTAGTGGTTGAAGCAAACCTGCTGGTTTCTGATGCTCCGCCTTTACTCTACTACACACATTACACAAAGCAATATGTTCGGCGATGTCTTTCTTGAGATTGTTCCACCAAAATCTTTCTTTCATGTCCATGTACATTTTGGTGTTACCCGGGTGAATAGAATACGGGGAGTTGTGGGCTTCCTGCAAAATCAGTTTCCGTAACTCCGGATCTTGTGGAACACAGATACGTTTCCCATGCCATAAAGTACCCTGTTCATCTTCATGGAAATTTTTAGCTTTCCCTTGGCCAATCTTTTCCTTAATCTCTTCAATTTCCTTATCAGTCTTTTGAGCTTCTCGAATCTTGTCCAACAAAGTGGGTTGAACAACCAAAGACATGAGATGTCCTTCGGGCACAATCTCCAATCTGAGTTCTCTGAATTGGGTACACAAGTCATCTGGCAATTCCCCTTTGGTAAGGCCATTCACAAATACCTTACGACTTAGAGCATCTGCTACAACATTTGCTTTATCGGGGTGATATTGCAAACTTAAGTCATAGTCCTTGATAAGCTCTAACCATCTTCTTTGTCTCATATTGATTTCCTTTTGGGTGAAGATATACTTCAAACTCTTGTGATCGGTGAACACTTCACATCGCTTTCCCAAAAGGTAGTGCCTCCATGTTTTGAGTGCATGGACGACAGAGGCTAACTCCAAATCATGAGTAGGATAGTTCACCTCATGAGTTTTGAGTTGTCTCGAGGCATAAGCCACAACCTTACCGTCTTGCATAAGTACGGCACCCAAACCTTGATGAGACGCATCACAATATACTTGGAAATCCTTTTCCGAATCTGGCAGACATAGAACTGGTGCTGTCACAAGTCTCTTCTTCAACTCCTGAAAGCTGACTTCACAACCTTCAGACCAAGCAAACTTCTTGTCTTTCTTTAATAATTCAGTCATTGGCTTAGCAACCTTTGAGAAATTTTCAATGAACCTTCTGTAGTAACCAGCTAAGCCAAGGAAACTGCGAACTTCTTTCACGTTCTTGGGAGATTCCCATTCAGTCACAGCTGAAACCTTAGCAGGATCAACTGCTACACCATCCTTTGTCATAACATGACCAAGAAAACCAACTTCTTCTAACCAGACCTCACACTTGCTGAATTTGGCATAAAGTTTATGCTCTCTCAACTTCTCAAGTATCAAACGCAAGTGCCCTTCATGCTCTTCTTTGCTCTTGGAGTAGACTAAGATGTCATCGATGAAAACGACAACAAACTTGTCGAGGAATTCCAAGAATACTTTGTTCATCATATTCATGAAGTATGCTGGAGCATTGGTTAAGCCAAAAGGCATTACGGTATACTCATACAATCCATACCTTGTGGTGAATGATGTTTTAGGTATGTCTTGTTCTCTTATCTTAAGTTGAAAATAGCCTGACCGGAGATCAATTTTTGAGAACACACAGGCTCCTTCCAGCTGATCAAACAAGTCATTGATTCTTGGCAAAGGATATTTGTTCTTGATAGTTACCTCGTTGAGAGAACGGTAATCTATGCATAACCTTTGGCTCCTATCCTTCTTCTCCACAAACAAAACTGGGGCTCCCCAAGATGAAGAACTTGGTTGTATAAATCCTTTCTGTAATTGTTCTCCTAGTTGCTTCTTGAGCTCTTTCAGTTCATCAACTGACATTTTATATGGTCTCTTTGCTATTGGTCCAGAACCTGGTACCAAATCTATCAGAAACTCCACATCTCTATCTGGTGGCATTCCTGGCAATTCTTCCGGAAATACATCCGGATACTCACACACAATTGGTACACTTTCCATGCTAACCCCCTTAAGAGAATTAAGCTTACTTCCTTTGGATTCAAAGTTTGACTTGAATTTAATCCTTTTTCTTTCCGGGGTTGTGAGTGCAACAGTACGATTAGCACAATCTAGTACTCCTTCATACTTAGCCATCCAATCCATTCCCAATATTACGTCCAGTCCTTGGGAATCTAGGATTATCAGACTCACTGGAAACTTATGTTTTCCAAATTCTATTACTAGATCCCGGCATCCAAGACTTACTATCATTTCTCCACCCGGAGAGCTAACTTTTATTGGACAACCAATATTTTCAGATGGAAACCCATTTCTATCAACAAATGCTTTTGATATGAATGAATGCGATGCTCCAGTATCAAAAAGAACAAATGCTGGAATAGAATTGAGTCTGAACTTACCAGCAATATCATCAGGCTCTTCATAGACCTCCTCCACATTAATGTGGTTCACCTGTCCTTTCTGGAAAGGATTGGGCTTGACAGGTCCTTCAACTTTCTTTTCGGGGCACTCATTTGCATAGTGTCCCATCTTCTTGCATTTGAAGCACTCAACCTGACTGATGTCTCTCTTAGGAGGCTGACTTCCACTCCCACTACTATTACCACTGTGGTGGCTCTTATGTCCACCCTTGTGGTTCTTGTACTTGTCATTGTCATGACTGCGATGATGCTTGTTGTCATGACAGTTGTGGTTGTGGTGCTTGTTGAATTTCCCATGCTTGTGGGATCCTGAGCTTGCACTGTCATCATAGTGAGATCGTTTGTGAGACGATCCCGAGCTGTGCTTGTCGGAGTGCTTCCTCTTTCTACTCTCGACTTGCTTCATTTTGTTCTCCAATATAGCAGCCTTGTCACAGAGCGACTGATAAGTGGGAACATATGCCACAGCCAGTTGCAGATTCAGCTCATCATTCAAGCCTTCCAGAAATTTTTCCTTTCTCTTGGCATCTGTGTCAACCTCATCTGGTGCATAACGCGCCAAATTGTTGAACTCTTCAATGTACTCAGCCACGCTGCGGTGGTGCTGCTTCAGATTGTGGAATTCTTTCTTTTCCAGGCTCATTATTCCTAATGAAATATGAGCAGTGCGAAAGCCATCCTCAAAGATAGCCCAAGTCACCTCATCTATGGGTGTGGTGATTTGGAAGTTGTCCCACCAAGTGGCGGCTGGCCCTTCCAGCAAATGTGCTGCAAATCTGACCTTTTCGGTGTCCGTGCAGCCCACGGTTACTAAGTCCTTGTTTACAGAACATAGCCAATCATTGGCCACCATGGGATCAGTTGTCCCCGAGAACTTAGCTGGCCTCAATCGCAGAAATCTGGTGAGCATATCAAAGCCCGGAGGGTTGTTGTTGTTGTTATTGTTGTTGTTGTTGTTTTGGTTCTGAATGAATGTTGTCATCATCTGCATGAGCTGTGTTTGAGCATTCATGATTTGCTGCATTTCTGGAGTGATGTTGTTGTTGTTGTTGGGGTTGGGGTTTGCGCGACGGGGAGGCATCTGTGGTTTGTTCAAATAGAGATAAGAATGAGATATCCATAGATGTTTTCATGCACATTACATCACATAAGCAAACACAAGCATGCAACAGAAGATAAAAGTTTAACAACAAGATAACAAGTTCACAAAGTCAAACACACAAGTGGCAAGCCATCCACATGTCGGATGGTCCAATAACAAATTCACAAATAACAAGTACGATAGTAAAAGACAAACGAGTAGTCAAGTCTACTCATCAGCATCAATCTCCTCCTCAGCAAAGGTAAGACCTGCGTTCTCCATCGCGGTCTTGTTCTCCTCAATGGTAGTGGTCAAGGACTCAATCTTGGCCTTGAGAGCCCTCTTCTGGGAACGAAGCCTCTCAATCACCATCTGCTGTTGCTCTAGCTCGAAGTCCTTGGACTTCAGTTCTTCAGTCATGTCCCGGATCTTCTTGTTCCTATCCTGGACACGTTTCTCCTGACTCTTGAACTTCCGGTCCTGGGTCTCGAACTTCGCCTCCATTTCCTTGACTATCTCGTCCTGCTGCGCGAAGAGCTTGTCCTTCTCGCGAAGCTGCACCTGGAGCTCGTCATTACTGAGCATGACATTGGTCATGTCCATGTCCACGTGCCTAATGAGAGACTCTAAGTCCTGGAGATACAGACGTATCGGCTTTGCTGCGTCCCTCGAGTCGTCCTCAAAGTCGATGGACTCTCCATCCTCATCACGTCTTCCGAATACGTGGAAGTGGGTGCCTCTAACCTCTCGGGAGTGCCGGCCTAGCAGACGTCCTATCAGGTCCTGCATAACTACCTCCATGCCTCTCTCCCTGTCATCGTGCATAAGCTTGAAGACGATGGCCTCCGTAGTAGGCTCTGTCTAGCGTCCGGGCTGGTTCACCTTGAAGCCCCAGAGGTCCTTCCTCTCGAACTTGGTGAGTGGATGCACCATGATGGTGGGAAGAGGGAGATTGAGCAAAGTGGTAAGCTCAACGATACAAGGACCAAAGCGGGTAACCTGGAACTCCTCAACAGTGCTGATGGTAATAGGCATCTATTTATAAGATAGAAAAGTTAGAACAACACTATTTAAGTTAAAACAAAGACAAACATCACATACATATCCTTGGAACACAAAATCACACAAGTCATGCATACATGAATCCATTACATCAACCAAGGTCCAAACTTATTTAAGGTATCATTTTGAAAATAAGGTGATAGGTGGTGGTCCAACTAACAAAAGACGTTTACAATCCTATCTCACTGGATCTATTGTCTAAGACAATGTTCCTAGAGGCAATCAGCCTATCTTGCTCACATGATTCCATCACTAAGTCTATAATATCTCCTCTTAAGGTTTGGTTGGTGGCTTCCAACTCTTTGGTATGTTCTTTCTCTTTCTCTAAGTCTTTTTGGAGGTTGAGCATTCTGCACTTGACTCTAGCACTAAGTTCTTTGATAGTCCTCCAAGCTACTTCTCTTGCTGACTCAAAGAATGTGGTATGCACCATAGTGTTGGTGTACATGCAGAATCCTCTTTCTTTGTGGTTGTCTTCCTTGCTTTTGTACAAGTGAAGTTGCACCCACCAGTACTCAACTCCTTCATCCATCATTGGAAAGCCTTTGTACACAGCTGCACCATGTATTTCCATTGCCACCATGAGGTCCTTGAGAATTTTGGGAAACTTAGTTTCACACTCCAAGGTCATGGTCATGAGTGGTCCTTTCTTTACGGCTTCGTTGATGGAGTTCATCTACAAATAGAGATGAGAATGAGAAGATTAGAAAAGTTTACGAGAAGAATAGACAAGTGTAGAAGTAGTTGAAATTTTTTCCTTAGTGGTTTCCAATCCTAGGGTCATAATCCTACAGGCAACACAGTGCTCTGATACCATCTGTAAGATCCCTCCTTTGTAAAGGAAAAGGATCCCTGTGATTGCAATGCTAGTCCCTGGATCATTGCTAGCATCCACAGTTTAAGATGAAGTACACAGATACAAAGGTCATTTATTACATCCATTCCAGAGATAAAACATAGTCTTTTACAACTCAAGGCCACAGGCCTAATACATGAGTTTTGGAATAAGTAAATAAACATAAGTCTTCATCTTCATGTGCCATAGGCAAGCATGTTGAGTGTAGACTCATGACACCTAATCATCATCGGAGTAACCTGCAACATCACAAGTTACAGCCACAGTGGGTCAATACTTTGGAATAGTATTGGCAAGTGATACCTTAGTAGATTTTAAGTGGACTATATTACTACATGCATTTTGGCTAAGTGTAGCTTGGCTTGCTTTGCTCAAAATAAGTTTTTCCTATTAGTTGAAATCACTAAGTCTTTCTTTGTTAAAAACTTTCCCAAGAAACCACCAATAGACATTGGGGTCCTTCACCCTTGTTCACCCACTAGTTTTTACTTAGAAGTTGGAGTGATGAGATTCTTGATAGCTTCCATGTCTTGATGCTCAAGTTGTCCATTGCCATGGACTTGACTAAGTACTTAGATTTTCCATCTGTAGAGGTTGTGCACTTTCCCCACCAGACTTGGTTTCCCAAGACAGGACCTTTCAGAAGCTTTTCCTTAGACCAAATGGACGCGCTCCAACCTATCATTCCCACTACCACCAACTGTCCAAATGGCTAAGTTCTAGCAACTTATGTGATCCAGGCAGAGCCCATATTGCCAAGTGGCTGCACTATAAGCTTCTCAACACTTGGCCTCTAAAATCCTTTGTGCCTGGGTGGCATACCACAAGTGAGATACACAAGGTAAACCATGTCCATGGGCCTTGTGTAACCACTCAACCAAAAACCACCATTCAAGTCCCATTCCACCCAGGAGGTTCATTGACTTAGTTGTTTTATTAGGAAAACATAAGTCCAAAGACTTAGAAATATTTTCATCATAGCATGTATATACTTTACCAACCCTTGTTTGCTACTAGCTAGGCTAAGCATGGCATAATAACTTAACTTAGGAAATTTCCTAGCAATTCTACAACTACTTAGGATTTCCCAACATAGCACTTAGCAAAAACATTAACATGCAAGACTTAGCAAAATATTTCTAATGCTTGTACAAAATATGGGGATGGAAATATTCATGAAGTACCACTTGCCTTGGTAATGGGGAGAGTAGCACTCTTCACAAACACAATCACTAGCACCAAAATCTACACAAAGATTATAACCACAATCACATACAATTCATATACAAACAAAAATATGTTTGTATGCATGCAAGAATGCTAAGTGATGATTTTTGAAATTCCACCAAGCGAGTGCATGATACTGAAACATAACTAAGTCAAAAACTTGCTAATCCAAACTTATTTAGTACTAAAACAATTACTAAACAAATTCTATACTCAAACTAGTCCTAAACACGTTTCTGCATAAAAAGTCATTTTAACAAAAACTTTTTACTAAACACATTGCATAAACAGAAAGAGCTTGTCTCCCTGATTCCAACGACATAAAATTTGCAAAAATCTAACGTGGAAATAAAAAGTTATAGCCATTTCAAAATTGGATCTAAATCTGTTTTCAAATTCTGTTTTAATTCAAACCCTAGCCACGCATCTTAATCCTATTGGCTGATACCGTTTCGTTCAGGATCACCCTCCCACGCCGTTGGATCTATTTAAAACTCACGGCTCATATCTACCCATAACGCTTCGCTAAATGATCTAATTCTATGCGTTGGATCCAGATCTGACGGCTCTGGATCAAGCGACCAAAACGGGGCGGCGCTGGCGGCGGCTACTGGCGGCGGCGAGTTCTGTCCGCGGCGGCGCGGTGCTACTGGTCGTCCGGAGGGGCAGGAGGATGCTTACCAGGTTCGCAGCGTCGAGGAGAAGCTCAACCTAGCAGTGGCTTGACAAGGGGCGCACGAGCACGGTCTCTGGGGCTCGTCGGAGTTGCGGCGGTGTCTGTTGCTTGCAGTCGAGGTTGTTGCCAAGGTTTGGCGTCGCCCTAGCGCGAACCAGAGGGGTCAGGAGACGCACAAGACGAAGGTGCACATTCTCGTATGAAGGAGGGGGCAAGGGGCGCTCGGGTTTTACCTCAATTGATTGCCGGAGTCAAGCGGCGGCGCAGTCGGTTGCAGGCACGAACGGGGACAACGGCCTGGGTCACGAGAATGCAAACGAAGGGTATCAGGAGGTGCGCAAGATCAAGCTGGGCACGATTGTTTGAACCAGAGAGAGGGGGGCGGTCGAGGCTCACCGTAATTAGTCGCCGGAGTCATCGGTACTGCGGGGTTTCGAGGGCAAATGCACGCAGCCTGGTGGCGGAGTGAGCGAGGAGAGTGGGGGGAAATGACCGCGGGGGCGAGGGGTTTAAGTAGGCTAAAGTGGGGCGAGGATCACGCGCTGATTCAATGGAATTTAAGCGGGTTTAATCGCGGCGTCACTGCACGGTGGTAACGGCGGAGCGGCGTCTGCGCGCGAGAAACTGGGGAGGACGACGCTGACGTGGAGAGGGCCCGCTCGTCAGCGAAATAAGTAGAGGGGGAGTGGGGTCTAGGTGTTAGCGACTCGTTGGGTGTGTCCGCGCGTGCGAGAGAGAGGGAGGTGGCCCGGGTGGGCTAGTTGGGCGGTGTCTGCAGCTGGGCTAGATTAGGGCGCCTGGCCTTTTTCTTTTCTTTAACCCTTTTCTTTTTCTGTTTTGATTTTCAGAAATGATTTTCAAATGAACTCAATCTCCTTTTGAATTCAAATCTTTCTGGGGTTTTTGCAGTGTGCAATAGTCTCAAATATAGGCCTAAAACCATGTGGCTACTTTGCAAAGGCTTGGTCACTCTTGGGCAAACAAAATATCAGGAACTTTGCACAAGATTTGCAAATGTTTGAAAAATGGTTTTTGAACCATTTCCATTTTTGTAAAACTTGGTTCAAATTTCCACACTCAATCCATTCAACAAAGGAGACAAGCAATCTAGGTTTAAAACATTCAAACTCTCAAATGGGGATGGCCATTTGATTTTAGCTTGCTCACATAAAATGATAGCACCATGTGCTTTGTTTTTCTGAAATGAGTTTTGAAATTGACCTCAATTCTATATGCATGCATGAATGATATGCAAACTTTGAAATCATGATTTTAGGGATGTTACAAGAACTTTTCTGAAGCATTGTAGCTCTCTATAGCAGCATGTGTGTCGAAAATCATTTTAAACTCACCCATTGTATCAAATGCATCGCCATTTTCGAAACGCTTTTGAAGTTTCGGCTCTAGCCCATACAATATGCCGCAATGAACTAAGTGTGGTCCTCATGACGAGTCTAATACAAATTCTTCTCCTCATCAGGGGCAACCTCAAAAGGTGGGGGGCCTAGCGGCGATTATAGCACATATTGCTTTTGTGCAGCAGAGAGGAGAATCCTCAAATTCATGGCCCATTCGGTAAAGTTGCTACCGTTCATTGCAAGTTTCTCTTTCTCCATGAACACATTGAAATTAAAAGCAGGTGGTGCCATCTACAACAGAATTTGTAAAGTTTAGACTAAGTTTATGATAGATTGAGTTCAACTAATCGACATTACGAATGAACTCCCACTCAAAAACGACATCCCTCGTGCCTTTTTGGTGATTACATGAACCAAATCGACTACACCAAGTCCGATCATCACGTGAGTCGGTGTAGCTTCAAAGGCGAGCATCAAATGGGCATCATATCTACTATATGACTCATGCTTAACCTTTCGGTCCGTGTTCCGAGGCCATGTTTGTACATGCTAGGCTCGTCAAGTTAGAACCTTAGTATTCACGTGTGTAACTGTCTTACACCTGAAATATGGTCGTGGATCCAAGAACACCCGATCATCACGTGATGCCTTGTAGCGACGAAAACATAATCGGTGCATACTAAAGGAAGAACAGATTCTTATCTTGATATTTAAATGAGGGATCATCTTATTATGGTAATAAAGCGCTAAACAAGCAATATAAGATGCTATCAAACATCACATGTTTATTAGTGAAATGATATGGTTCCCGCATATGATCTCTATCATGTGCATCGTGGTATGATCACTATCATACCTTTATGTGTAAGGCCAATGTAACATCCCAGGATTAGCACCTAGAAATAAAGAGGACACAAGGTTGTGCATTGCATTCATGCATAAGAAAATCCATGGAATTTTCGCGCAAAACTACAAGAGGATATAGAGGGATCGAGGTCTCCCTTGTTCTGATGGAAACACCAGGACATGTGCGATGGAATTCGACATGACCTCTATTGTACTTTTGTATTTTAGGGGTAGACAATTCAAATCTGAATATTTACTTGATGGATTTGAATAGTAAAAGAATTTGAAATAGAATTAGAATTGTAAATTAAATTATAATAAAAGATAAGAGGTGAATTCTTATTTTATGAATAAGATTCAATATTCAAAATTATTCGAAATAAAATTTAAAACACAAAGAGATAAGTGTTTCTCTTGCCATTGGAGAAATGGGGTTTAGTTCATCTTAGATGGGGGTTAGGAATTTGGACATGACCTTTGTTGAATTTATAATTTTGGGGAAAAGAATTTGCTTTCAAGACTTCAAATATGAGATCATACAATTCAAATATAACTTGAATTTAAATTTAAATCTTAAAGTATTATAGAATATTTCATAATAATAATACAAAATGGTATAAATAAATATAATCTTTATTACATAAATGGAGTAACTCAAATAATTTTTATTACAAGAAGAAATATATATTACATTGTCTTTACAAATGAATGGAATAAGAAAAATAAAACAAGTAAATTTTATTGAAGGTAATACAATAATACAATATCTTTACATTATTCAAACAGAAAAGAAATTACAATAAGATGAAAAAGAAAACCTAAACTAAATCTGGTATCTTCTTTCTTCTTTGTTTTATTTCCTGCAAAATAAAAGATCAACAAAACATGCTATAAATGAGGGGTTAGTATAATAAATTGCTCTCAGATATCAACAGTGTAGTGCACTGTCTTGTCGCCTCATTGAGCTGAGTTGTTTTTTAGAAGGGGCAAGTTTCACCAAATGAATAGTATTTGTTCTTATCCATAATATTTGCCTCAGGCTTATGCATCATAGGCAGGGGCAAGTTTCACCAAATTAGTAAAAGGATAAAAGTCAAAACAGTAATACCAACAAAAAGATCTATCTTCACTTGATCTGATCCATGAGTCAAAGCAAGCAAGCAAGTTGCTCACACAACGATGCATATGGGTGTGCTGTCAACACAGCAGCAACCCAGCAAGGAGACAAGAAAGCCTACTTATGTACACAAAGAGGTGAACCAGCCGTAGCAACAAGCTACCATTTCACCTCCACACTTCAGAGCACATTCCCCATCTCATCATCTTATCATCAAACCAATAATACTTGGATCATCCCACCAAATCCACCACCTAATCAATCTCTGGTTGCTCCTTGGAGCCATCCAAGAGCTAGAACAAGGGGAAGGTAAAGGTCAGGCAGCAGCCCAGGAAAAGAAGGCCAGACCAGCAATGGCAAGGAGTAGCTGATCATAAACAAGTATCAAGTGGAAGAAGTAGATCAAGATCTAGAAACATATGACCATAAAGGACAAGCATAAGGTTGAACACCCATACCATCAATAATATCTGTTCTTACCAATTCCATTAAAAAGATTTTGGGAGTGTTGAGATTGTTCTGAGATAGGCATAGAGATGCTATGCTTGTCTCATCATTGAACTTCTAGGCATCAGTAGTAATTGTCTATCTTATTTCCAAATATGTGCCTCAGCCTTTGCATCCTTGGTAGTCATATCTTGATTCTTAGCCAAACTGTTTAAAACAGCAGATTGAGCTATCCAAGTATGCCATTATAGCTTCAGACTTTTGCATCACTAACTATAAGCCATATCTCCCTATTATACCACTCAGGTTACATCATAGTGATATTTTTAGCAGCAGTTTAATACTAATTAAGATTTACCACTGTGCACACTCAAAATTGAGGCACCACAGTGACATCTACACTAACACAAGTCACTACTTTATTCCTGCCACATCATTTTCCTAACAGATGTTCTAGGAATCAGGTATGTAGATTGTTTCCTTGTAGAAAAGTTCTATGAAACATATCCTTTCTTGAAACCTGAACAAAGAATCCATTCATGATTTGCCTCTACAAAGCTTAAGTCTCACATTATGATATCATTGGCTAGGGCAAGTCCAAACTTCTAACCAGTAATATTATAGCATGGATATATATGTGATATAGTTCATGTGCATCCTCCATGGAGGTACCACATCAGCGAGAACAGTTGCTTAAAGCCAAGTATTGCGTAAATGCAGCATCTAGGAGACCAAAGAGGCACCACTAGTCTAGATGACAGCAACCCTTACACAGGATAGATTGCTGTGTACTATCTAGAGAGAGGCATCACAACAGCAAGTTACAATCAGCATCAAGCTAGTATGCTTAAAAGATATATATACCTCTGGTAACATATCTAGTTCAGAAAATGATCACCAACACAGAAGAAATTATAAATAGGACAAGTAGAGTATATCTATCTACCTTTACAATACACACTTCTGGCAGTCAACATTTGGTTTATTAGCACAAATAAAACTGATACAAGAAACTACTATCAAGTATGAAGGACAGAATAAGGATTTGATAATACAAATCACATAGTAATCACTAGATCATCAGGAATCCACTGACCACTACTTGTATTTATCAACCTGATTAAGAAGAACTCCAACCCAAGAACAAAACTAATAGGATCATCTAGAACTAAAGCAACTGGTACCATAACCTGGTCAAGTGCATCTTGGCTATCCTATGAATACCAAATTTACACATCACCACAACAATACTTTAGCATTTATACATCTGACTATCTGAGATAGATTAATTATCTTAATCATAGGAATAACACATGTCCAGTAACACTATTTAATCACAAATAATTTACAGAACCAACAGGTATGCTGCCAGACTCTAAGTTAATCAGTAGCACATGATCAACCACACAACCAACAGACTACTAAAATCAAGCCACCAATGAATATGCCATAACCATAACAAGTAGCTCCAATCCTAGATTACCAAGAATCTAAACCTAAAATAATACAAGAACATTTCATCGGCTTGAAGGCCGGTCACATCAGAGTTACATGAATTAGAATATAAGAAATTGCAGAGAATACCATCCCGCCGGAGTTAGTGAAAGAAAAAATCCTAGGACCATTACCATTATCCACATTTAGGGTCAGAAAGTCATGGCTGCCGGGGTTGCAGGCACCCCTGCCATCCCGCCAGAACCAATGCCCAAGTAGACAAAAGGAAGAGCCCAAACCAGATCACCAGAGGCCAAGAACACCGAGGAATATCCCATGGTTATTCCTCAGCAGCACGACGAAGCAACGTAGGGCTCCGGGGTTGCATCCCTGGATGCCGTCCCTCCGGCATCAAGGATAGGGGTCGGCCACAGTGGCAACTACAGTACCACATCACCATAGGAAGCGGACCTCGAACTGGAAGCATAGGCAGGAGCGGTAAAACGAGCTAGGCCGCGCCGTCCCCGACGCCAACCAGCCGGAGAAACGGGATTGAGGGGCGAGTTGTGAGCACAAGCAGTAGAAGCTAGGGTTCCTCCCGGGGTGAGCGCACGAGGGTGCTAGGCACCACAGCGGAGGGGAAACGAGGGAGGAGAAGGAGGCGGAGCCTCGCCGGCAGGCCACAACGGCGGATGTCGAGCGGCGGTGGCCGGAGCAGCGCGTAGAAGTGAGCAGGCGGCGGTGCACGGCAGCAAGGGGATGAGGAAGAGTGGAGTGCGGGTGTGTGCGTGTGGTGAGGGATGGGCCGGGGGTGATGTGTCTAGCATGGTCTAGTTGGGCCAGGCCAGCCCACATACCCAACCAAACATCCCAAGTCAATTAGGTTTAGCAATAAAAAAATGATTTACTAAAATAACCTCCAAACATTTTTAACAATAGAAAATTATAGAAAAATCCTAAAAAGACATATGATATATCCAAATGACCACAAAAATAATATCTACCTACTAAAAATATAATTTTAAGTGTTTAAAATAAATTTAAAGTAAAATATTTATTAACACCATTAAATCCTAAATGAAATTTTATAAAATAAAACAAAAACCCTAAAAAAATAAGAAATCATTTTTGTGTATCAAAATAACTCTATTATTTTATAAAAATACTCACTTAGTGTTTTACAAATAAAACATAAAGCAAATATTTAAAGACACTTAACTGTTTGATGAATTTTATATAAATAAAGATAATACTTAAAAATAAATAAAATTCATTTTTAAGGTCTTGAATAAATATATTACACTAGAAAAATATTAAATATATTATTAGAAAAGTATTTAATATTTTAAATAATAAATCCTTACCTAGTACCTATTTTGTGAATTCTTTAAAAAAAATTCTTAAGTAAGAAATAATCACAACTCTTATAAAACCTTGAGCAATTAGTGTCTTAGTACTAATTCCAAACCCATAACTTGAATTCATAGTCAAACTTAAGTATAACTTTAACTTTAAAATATTCTTTTAAAAATCTTATTCAGAATCATTTTAAATAAACATTGGGTATCACCCATATATATAATATGGTGAATAATCATTATATCTTGACCACTATTAACATAACTTTAAATTCTAACAAATTACTAAGACCATCTAATTATGTCTCCATTAAATAAATACATATTATTTTCTTAATAAGCAAAACAAATTTAATCCAATCATTCACTTAAATATAAAGTGAATAATTCCACACCTTAGTTATACCTATCATAAATCTAAAACTTGGGAATAATTAAAACATATTACATCTTAAGTTTACTTACCCGTTTAAAGTTAACTTTAGTCTCAAAGTTTATAAACATTATGTCTAATAAACTACTTATGTTTTTATAGTTAACTTTGGTCTATTTCAATTAAGACATAATGCATCTGAAGTTCAAACTAATCAATCAAATACCAGAAGGCATTGATCACATTTTATTAACAATGAAGATTGCTTAAACATTGTAAAGGAAATCTTTTCTTCAAATGTTATTCTTTCTGCCACTTCAAATAACAATCTTATAATAAGTTCTTCAACTCTTAACAACTCAATCCCAAGGACTTTTATCATAGTCACCACATGACAATTCACCATAATCACATCATCTTATACTTTACTTACATATTTTGGATTGTTAACACTTAGGTTCCTTGTAAATGTCATTACTTGTAAAGTAAAATTTGAAGATAAACCAACTCTGAAAAGAATCACTTGAATTCACTTCACTCAAAGTATTGGGGGTTCAATTTGGGAGTTCTACAAAAATGATGCAGATTACTTATGCATAACTGCATATTACTTCTTTAAACATTAGTCCTTACCGGACCAATGATGCAGATTTCAGATATTGGATCTTATGTCGTCTCGAAGACCGTGAGTGCATAATCTTGCAATCACAAAAGGCAAGTTCACACTTGCTCATGTCCTTTTATTATTTTCTGTAAAGTATTTTACAAATCCAGTCTTGTCATCACCTGCATTTGAAAAAGGTCAGAAAACACTATTTTCATAATAATATGATTATAGGTTATTTACCATGAGGTAATAACCTACTATAGGAGTTCCGGTGGTAAAGGAACATATTATCTAGGACTTAACAACCCATGTCGCCAGTGATTCTTGCGCCGTATATTACGCGTTGACCATGAGATTTGGAATGGGACGAAGAAGTAAGCTGTATCTTTTCCCTCTCGCATGGAGCTGGATGTGCGGGTCGTGGCTCTTATCACTCGTAGTGTGCATATTATTTATGGTAATTTGTATAGGATATGCAGCATATGGGTGGGAGCCCTCAACGTCCCACGATAGTTCCTGCATCTGAACGGTCTATACTGCCATTGTCGTAATACAATAGGTGGGCAGGCATATAGCAAAGAGACATGCGGGGTCGCGGAGAAGGCAGTGATTGCCTTGGATCTTAGTCTGGGCCTCACACCAAGGAAGTGTGAACGGGTTCGCGGCCCGGATGTGCAACAAAGCTAAGATCTCTCATGGGTAAAGTGACGCACCTCTACAGAGTGTAAGAACTGTAACTTGTTACTCCTTGTTCCGGGAATGAGCTGCTAACGCGGCGGGAAAGGAACTCCATGAAAGTTCTGGTTAACTCGTGAAGGCTGAAGGACATAGCTTTTCAGAATAAAAGCAACCTTTGAAGAAATGTTTACGAAAACCTGCATTGCCTACGACCTATGGTCTGTGGCTGTAGATATAGTGCATAAAACACTCCTTTTCTAGTGGACTTGCTGAGTATGATCGTACTCAAAGTATCTTCTTAACCCTTGCTAGGTTCTAAAGCCGGTATAGACGGCGTCTACATCAAGTTATGCTCCAGAAATTATAATCAAAAGATAAAGCTCTTCAAGGAAGTCAAGAAGGTCAACATATACATCAACTCAAGTGAAGACGAAGTTGCTGATTAGATAAGAATAGAATTTCTAACCGTAGAACCTACTTCTGTAGAGTATTGCAATAACAGCAATGCAAGCCAGTAGTTCAGCTACTAGTTTTATAAGTATGGTAGTTATGAGTTATTTATTCTTGATTCTTCTTCGTAAGAAGTTTCTTTCTCTCTCTTTAACCTAGAGTGTACTAAGGATCTTGTGTAAAGAGTTGAGTTGTAACCTATAGTCATGTCTTGGACCTGCTATGTTTCTGTTGTACTACTCTGAGGGATGTAATACTAGTGAACGGTGTTTCATTGGTGTTATGTCAACGACTATAGTGTACTACATCATGCGGTGGTATGCTGGGTCACCGCAGTTGGTATCAGAGCATATGCTTTGACCTTGGGATTGAAACCCTTTTAGGAAGATCTTTAGGTTGGATAGTGACTATAGGAGCCATCTTATCTAAACCAAATGATCTTATGACTTGCGATGAGTATCCAATTGAGGATAACCTTGTCATACCTAAGTCAGATGCTTAAGTCATTTTTTCTTAGGAGTAAATATTTTATCTTTTCTCAGCCTAGTGCTATTTAGTGTCTTCCGAAGGAGACATAAACCACCAAGATACTGTAAGAAAGTGTACGACATCATATGGAAATGGTGTAGCCTAACTCTAGAATTCAAGTAGCACAATGGGATTTTATTGTTAGTTGTTAACCAAAGACAACAAGATGAATCTCACTAGGATAAATGTTGATGTAATAAGTAGTAATCATGTGGATTCACTTGAGAATTCTACTTGATGAAGTAAAATTATGATAAGACTTAATGATAGTGTAATGAGAAACAAAGTCATCATGGTTATATCAACCCCTAAATCATGATGTATAGGTAGACATAACCAGATCATGGTGAGATTAGCTTCAAAACCATGATGTAGGAGTAAGTATGACAAGTACTTAGTGATTTATCTTGGAGTAGAGGTATGAAAATTACATAGTAGAGTTATGATAGAAGTCATGGGTGCTAAAACTTTCTAATAATCTTTGGTTTTAGTTAACAAATAGAATCCGATTAGTCATTTGGAGAGATCATGTGAGGTTAGTTGGCTAATAAAGAAAGGTTGAACATAGTTAATCATTCCAAAGGTTAGTCAAAACCAAATTGAGACCACTTTGCTTAATATTATCCTGTTGCACTTGAGCAATTTGGGTAAATTTAAGATAAAGAATAGTTGACTTTATGTGCTAAGTATCACAATGTAAACCTATATGAGGAGGTGTCATATACTACACAACTAAGCCGGAATTCTAGAGATATTATACTCAACTACTATATTCTGGGCTTAGAATATTGTGTGTTATATGTACCACATTTGGATTTATTTGTTTTTCTTGGATCTTCTTGATTGACTAGATATGTACATGAAGTTTCACTTGGTGTGCAAATGCATGTTGCAACATCCAGTCACTACTTGATGTTATAGACCTAGATAGAGTAAGGGAATTCGTGTAAGGGAGTGACGAAGTTCAAAGACCAAAATGAAGACTTACATGAAGAATGAAGTCAAGTGTAAGGATTATCAACTCAATTTGGAGGATGGATCAAGCTTAGATCATTATTAGTCAGCAACAAGAAGTGATGAACTTAAAGTTCAATCAAAATAGGTAATTTTGCTAAGAAGTTAATGGAGTAATTATGCAAGTTCATGGAAGTATCATGAATAAATACAAAGAAGTAGCTTTAAAACCAAAATGGTATTCAAGCTCTGACAATTCAAAGAGAATGCCATAAGGATGCTAGAAACCATAGGGTAATACATACACCCTAGAATGGTTCGCAGCTGGTAAATATCCGCGGCTGGTATTTGATCCATAGTTGGTATCTTGCCCGCAGCCGGTGTTGGTTGACATAGTTAACCAGACCTTCTTAAAAGTTGCATAAAGAGCATAAAATTTGGCCTAAGTTAAGTAAGACACAAAGGAGTATAAAAAAATTGAAAGCGACCGTCTTTCGAGACTCTTCGCGAAAGTTGACCTATCAAAGTGAAAATGTCCACATCGTAAGTAAGACAAATAATGCTGAAAGATTCACTTCGGAGATCCACAAATGTGTAGATACACCGTACAATCTTTCATCAGACCCTAATTAGGCTGAGCATAAGCTGGATAGGGACCAATATTCTATTTATAAAATTAAGAAATACTATATAGACATTTTGAAGACCATTAGTAAACCCTAAGGGGGAGAGTAAACCTTAGAAATGAAGGTATTATTATCTGACTTTCCGAATAAAGGATGGAGAAGGACTAACCTACAACAACAGCAAGCCTTATTTTCATAAGGTTAAAAGGAAGTTATTCTTCTAAAAGTACTGAAGATAATAACAAAAGATTGTCTAAAAGCCTAATAAGGTAAAAGCTCGAAGTAATAAAATAGAATAGTTCTAACAAACTAATCCTAAAAGAAACAATTCTTAAGTGATTCTGAAGAGGTAATATAGCACATCCAATTGGACATGTGTATAGGAACAAGGAAATTCCAATGGGTATGGACTAAATGTGTTCAAATCCAATTTTCAGAAGGACTACCAGTATAAACCAATATCATCACAAATCAAAAGTTAGTCTTTTGACCATAGTTATTGTTTAATAGAGTTAAAAACCCTGGTTTATTTAGTAATACTTCCTAGACCTTATATAGTATAATCCGGAAGTTTGATGATCAAGTAAAGGAGTTGTATTAGGATACCTAATACGGGTAATAAACTAAATCAGAGACCCCGATTGAAGGATATTCTCGTAAGGACATAGCCCTAAGGGAATATAGTAAGAGGAACATTAGTGCATTGTAGACACCAAGTTGGACATTGCCAAGTAGGAGGAGAATTCAAAGAAAAGGTATGGATATGGGATATTACAATTATTCCCATTTGAGATTATCATGGAATTGGGAAGTGTCGTGATCAATGCACAACCCTGTGTCCTATTTATTCTAAAACATGAGAGTATACGAACTTCGAGGAAGAAGTTTATTTTAAGGGGGAGAGTCTGTAACATCCCAGGATTAGCACCTAGAAATAAAGAGGACACAGGGTTGTGCATTGCATTCATGCATAAGAAAATCCGGGGAATTTTCGCACAAAAATACAAGAGGCTATAGAGGGATCGAGGTCTCCCTTGTTCTGATGGAAACATCAGGACAGGTGCGATGGAATTCGACATGACCTCTATTGTACTTTTGTATTTTAGGGGAAGACAATTCAAATCTGAATATTTACTTGATGGATTTGAATAGTAAAAGAAATTGAAATAGAATTAGAATTGGGAATTAAATTATAATAAAAGATAAGAGGTGTTTTCTTATTTATGAATAAGACTCAATATTCAAAATTATTCGAATTAAAATTTAAAACACAAAGAGATAAGTGTTTCTCTTGCCATTGGAGAAATGGGGTTTAGTTCATCTTAGATGGGGGTTAGGAATTTGGACATGACCTTTGTTGAATTTATAATTTTGGGGAAAAGAATTTGCATTCAAGACTTCAAATATGAGATCATACAGTTCAAATATAACTTGAATTTAAATTTAAATCTTAAAGTATTATAGAATATTTCATAATCATAATACAAAATGGTATAAATAAATATAATCTTTATTACATAAGTGGAGTAACTCAAATAATTTTTATTACAAGAAGGAATATATATTACATTGTCTTTACAAATGAATGGAATAAGAAAAATAAAACAAGTAAACTTTATTGAAGGTAATACAATAATACAATATATTTACATTATTCAAACAGAAAAGAAATTACAATAAGATGAAAAAGAAAACCTAAACTAAATCTGGTATCTTCTTTCTTCTTTTTTTATTTCCTGCGAAATAAAAGATCAACAAAACATTCTAGAAATGAGGGGTTAGTATAATAAATTGCTCTCAGATATCAACAATGTAGTGCACAGTTTTGTCTCCTCATTGAGCTGAGTTGTTTTTTTAGAAGGGGCAAGTTTCACCAAATGAATAGTATCTGTTCTTATCCAGAATATTTCCTCGGGCTTATGCATCATAGGAAGGGGCAAGTTTCACCAAATTAGTAAAAGGATAAAAGTCAAAACAGTAATACCAACAAAAAGATCTATCTTCACTTGATGTGATCCATGAGTCACAGCAAGCAAGCAAGCTGCTCACACAACCATGCATATGCGTGTGCTGTCAACACAGCAGCAGCCGAGCAAGGAGACAAGAAAGCCTACTTATGTACACAAAGGGGTGAACCATCCGTAGCAACAAGCTACCATTTCACCTCCACACTTCAGAGCACATTCCACATCTCATCATCTTATCATCAAACCACTAATACTTGGATCATCCCACCAAATCAACCACCTAATCAATCTCCGGTTGCTCCCTGGAGCCATCCAAGAGCTAGAACAAGGGGAAGGTAAAGGTCAGGAAACAGCCTAGGAAAAGAAGGCCAGACTAGCAATGGCAAGGAGTAGCTGATCATACACAAGTATCAAGTGGAATAAGTAGATCAAGATCTAGAAACATATGACCATGAAGGACAAGCATCAGGTTGACCACCCATACCATCAATAATATCTGTTCTTACCAATTCCATTAAAAAATATTTTGGGAGTGTTGAGATTGTTCTCAGATAGGCATAGAGATGCTATGCTTGTCTCATCATTGAACTTCTAGGCATCAGTAGTAATTGTCTATCTTATTTCCAAATATGTGCCTCAGCCTTTGCATCCTTGGCAGTCATATCTTTATTCTTAGCCAAACTGTTTAAAATAGCAGATTGAGCTATCCAAGTATGCCATTATAGCTTCAGACTTTTGCATCACTAGCTATAAGCCATATCTCCCTATTATACCACTCAGGTTACATCATAGTGATATTTTTAGTAGTAGTTTTATACTAATTAAGATTCACCACTGTGCACACTCAAAATTGAGGCACCACGGTGACATCTACACTAACACAAGCCACCACCTTATTCTTGCCACATCATTTTCCTAACAGATGTTCTAGGAATCAGGTATGTAGATTGTTTCCTTGTAGAAAAGTTCTATGAAACAGATCCTTTCTTGAAACCTCAAGAAAGAATCCATTCATGATTTGCCTCTACAAAGCTTAAGCCTCACATTATGATATCATTGGCTAGGGAAAGTCCAAACTTCTAACCAGTAATATTATACCATGGATATATATGTGATCTAGTTCATTTGCTTGCTCCATGGAGGTACCATATCAGCGAGAACAGTTGCTTAAAGCCAAGTATTGCATAAATGCAACATCTAGGAGACCAAAGAGGCACCACTAGTCTAGATGACAGCAACCCTTACACAGGATAGGTTGCTGTGTACTATCTAGAGAGAGGCATCACAACAACAAGTTACAGTCAGCATCAAGCTAGTATGCTTAAAAGATATATATATATACCTCTGGTAACATATCTAGTTCAAAAAATGATCACCAACACAGAAGAAATTATAAATAGGACAAGTAGAGTATATCTATCTACCTTTACAATACACACTTCTGGCAGTCAGTTTATTAGCACAAATAAAACTGATACAAGAAACTACTATCAAGTATGAAGGACAGAATAAGTATTTGATAATACAAATCACATAGTAATCACTAGATCATCAGGAATCCACTGACCACTACTTGTATTTATCAACCTGATTAAGAAGAACTCCAACCCAAGAACAAAACTAATAGGATCATCTAGAACTAAAGCAACTGGTACCATAACCTGGTCAAGTGCATCTTGGCTATCCTATGAATACCAAATTTACACATCACCACAACAATACTTTAGCATTCATACATCTGACTATCTGAGATAGATTAATTATCTTAATCATAGGAATAACACATGTCCAGTAACACTATTTGATCACAAATGATTTACAGAACCAAAATGTATGCTGCCAGACTCTAAGTTAATCAGTAGCACATGATCAACCACACAACCAACAGACTATTAAAATCAAGCCACCAATGAATATGCAATAACCATAACAAGTAGCTCCAATCCTAGATTACCAAGAATCTAAACCTAAAATAATACAAGAACATTTCATCGGCTCAAAGGCTGGTCACATCAGACTTACCTGAATCAGAATATAAGAAATTGCAGAGAATACCATCCCGCCGGAGTTAGAGAAAGAAATAAACCCAGTACCATTACCATTATCCACAATCTTCTTAGCCAAATTTAGGGCCAGAAAGTCATGGCTGACGGGGTTGCAGGCACCTCTGCCATCCCGCCGGAACCAATGCCCAAGTAGACAAAAGGAAGAGCCCAAACCAAAGCACCAGAGGCCAAGAACACCGAGGAAGATCCCATGTTTATTCCTCAGCAGCACGGCGAAGCAACGTAGGGCGCCGGGGTTGCATCCCTGGATGCCGTCCCTCTGGCATCAGGGATAGGGGTCGGCCATAGTGGCAACTACAGTACCACATCACCATAGGAAGCGGACCTCGAACTGGAAGCATAGGCAGGAGCGGTAAAATGATCTAGGCCGCGCCGTCCTCGACGCCAACAAGCCGGAGAAACGGGATTGGGGGGCGAGTTGTGAGCACAAGCAGTAGAAGCTAAGGTTTCTCCCGGGGTGAGCGCGCGAGGGTTCTAGGCACCACAGCAGAGGGGAAACGAGGTAGGAGAAGGAGGCGGAGCCTAGCCGATAGGCCACAATGGCGGATGTCGAGCGGCGGTGGCCGGAGCAGTGCGTAGCAGTGAGCAGGCGCCGTCGCACGGGAGTAAGGGGATGAGGAAGAGTGGGGTGCATGTGTGTGCGTGTGGTGAGGGATGGGCCGGGGGTGATGTGTCTGGCATGGTCCAGTTGGGCCAGGCCAGCCCACATACCCAACCAAACGGCCCAAGTCAATTAGGTTTAGAAATAAAAATAATGAATTACTAAAATAACCTCCAAACATTTTTAACAATAGAAAATTATAGAAAAATCCAAAAAATACATATGATATATCAAAATGACCACAAAAATAATATCTACCTAATAAAAATATAATTTTAAGTGTTTAAAATAAATTTAAAGTAAAATAATTATTAACACCATTAAATCTTAAATGAAATTTTATAAAATAAAACAAAAACCCTAAAAATAAATAAGAAATCATTTTTGTGTATAAAAATAACTCTTTATTTTATGAAAATACTCACTTAGTGTTTTACAAATAAAACATAAAGCAAATATTTAAAGACACTTAACTCTTTGATGAATTTTATATAAATAAAGATAAACTTAAAATTAAATAAAATTCATTTTTAAGGTCTTGAATAAATATATTACACTATAAAAATATTAAATATATTATTAGAAAAGTCTTTAATATTTTAAATAATAAATCCTTACCTAATACCTATTTTGTGAATTCTTTAAAAATAATTCTTAAGTAAGAAATAATCACAATTCTTATAAAACCTTGAGCAATTAGTGTCTTAGTACTAATTCCAAACCCATAACTTGAACTCATAGTCAAACTTAAGTATAACTTTTAACTTTAAAATATTCTTTTAAAAATCTTATTAAGAATCCTTTTAAATAAACATTATTGGGTATCGCCCATTTATATAATATGGTGAATAATCATTATATCTTGACCACTATTAACACAACTTTAAATTCTAACAAATTACTAAGACCATATAATTATGCCTCCATTAAATAAATACATATTATTTTCTTAATAAGCAAAACAAATTTAATCCAATCATTCACTTAAATATAAAGTGAATAATTCGACACCTTAGTTATACCTATCATAAATCTAAAACTTGGGAATAATTAAAACATATTACATCTTAAGTTTACTTACCCTTTTAAAGTTAACTTTAGTATCAAAGCTTTTAAACATTATGTCTAATAAACTACTTATGTTTTTATAGTTAACTTTGGTCTATTTCAATTAAGACATAATGCATCTCAACTTCAAACTAATCAATCAAATACCAGAAGGCATTGATCACATTTTATTAACAATGAAGATTGCTTAAACATTGTAAAGAAAAATCTTTTCTTCAAATGTTATTCTTTTTGCCACTTCAAATAAAAATCTTATAATAAGTTCTTCAACTCTTAACAACTCAATCCAAAGGACTTTTATCATAGTCACCACATGACAATTCACCATAATCACATCATCTTATACTTTACTTACATATTTTGGATTGTTAACACTTAGGTTCCTTGTAAAGGTCATTACTTTTAAAGTAAAATTTGAAGATAAACCAACTCTGAAAAGAATCACTTGAATTCACTTCACTCAAAGTACTGGGGTTCAATTTGGGAGTTTTACAAAAATGCATAGCATTACTTTTGCATAACTGAATATTGCTTCTTTAAACATTAGTCCTTACCGGACCAATGATGCAGATTTCAGATATTGGATCTTATGTCGTCTCGAAGACCGTGAGTACATAATCTTGCAATCACAAAAGGCAAGTTCACACTTGCTCATGTCCTCTGATTATTTTCCGTAAAGTATTTTACAAATCCAGTCTTGTCATCACTTGCATTTGAAAAAGGTCAGAAAACACTATTTTCATAATAATATGATTATAGGTTATTTACCATGAGGTAATAACCTACTATAAGAGTTCCGGTGGTAAAGGAACATATTATCTAGGACTTAACAACCCATGTTGCGAGTGATTCTTGCGTTGTATATTACGCGTTGACCATGAGATTTGGAATGGGACGAAGAAGTTAGCTGTATCTTTTCCCTCTCGCATGGAGCTGGATGTGCAGGTCATGGCTGTTATCACTCATAGCATGCATATTATTTATGGTAATTTGTAGAGGATATGCAGCATATGGGTGGGAGCCCTCAACGTCCCACGATAGTTCCGGCATCTGAACGGTCTGTATTGCCATTGCCGTAATTCAATAGGTGGGCTGGCATACACCAAAGAGACATGAGGGGTCGCGGAGAAGGCAGTGATTGGCTTGGATCTTAGTCTGGGCCTCACACCAAGGAAGTGTGAACGTGTTCGCGGCCCGAATGTGCAACAAAGCTAATATCTCTCATGGGAAAAGTGACGCACCTCTACAGAGTGTAAGAACTGTAACTTGTTACTCCCTGTTCCGGGAAGGAGCTGCGAACGCGGCGGGAAAGGAACTCCATGAAAGTTCTGGTAAACTCGTGAAGGCTGACAGACATAGCTTTTCAGAATAAAAGGAACCTTTGAAGAAATGTTTACAAAAACCTGCATTGCCTACGACCTATGGTCTGTGGCTATAGATATAGTGCATCAAACACTCCTTTTCTAGTGGACTTGCTGAGTACGCTCGTACTCAAAGTATCTTATTAACCCTTGCTAGGTTCTAAAGCCGGTATAGACGACGTCTACATCAAGTTATTGTCTAGGAATTATCATCAAAAGATAAAGCTCTTCAAGGAAGTCAAGAAAGTCAACATATACATCAACTCAAGTGAAGACGAAGTTGCTGATTAGATAAGAATAGAATTTCTAACCATAGAACCTACTCCTGTAGAGTATTGAAATAGCAGCAATGCAAGCCAGTAGTTCAGCTACTAGTTTTATAAGTATGGTAGTTATGAGTTATTTATTCTTGATTCTTCTTCGTAAGAAGTTTCTTTCTCTCTCTTTACCCTAGAGTGTACTCTGGATCTTGTGTAAAGAGTTGAGTTGTAACCTATAGTCATGTCTTGGACCTGCTATGTTTCTGTTGTACTACTCTGAGGGATGTAATACTAGTGAACGGTGTTTCATTGGTGTTATGTCAACGACTATAGTGTACTACATCATGCAGTGGTATGCTGGGTCACCGCAGCCAAGGTCTATGGAACTTACACGTTATGTGTGTTGTAAGAGTATCATCTCATACTTCTACTTACAACAACACCATAGCATAACACTAGCCCAGCAACAATCTAAACTAGACGCCTCTAATTTATCCATTGCAAGTTTTACGTGGCTTAGGGATTTCGAAGATAGAACCATTCTTACCTATGAACATGAACCACAACAAGGATAACCAAATTGTTGACAACTCGTTGCAAAATAGATATTTACTATAGTAGGAGAGACAGACACCCGCTAGCCACTTATGCAAACTAGTTGCATGTCAAGCGTGGAGCAGGTCTCATGTGCGAGGACATGTAAAGTTTGTCCGGGCCGCTTCATCCCATTATGCCACCAATATCCAAACTTACAACTAAGAAGCAACAACATGATCATCATCGCCCACATACTCATATGTGTACTACCCGTGTAACGCATCTACGCATAGATCCGGCTCTGATACCACTGAAGGGTTCGCAGCATAGAAAACAAAAAATTTCCTACGATGGGAACTAAGTACCAATATCTATCTACTAGATACAAACAACGGGCGGATGTATATACGTATAGAACATACCCTTGAAGACCGACAAAGCTTAACGAGTTGAACTCGTGGTTGATGTAGACGATCTCTTGACGATCTCAAGATCGAGAGGAAGTCCTAGCACCGCAAAGAATCAGCGCATCCGTGCTCGCACACACGTATAAGACACCGAGAAACCTCCACCTCCTCGCTCCAGCGATGCAGCGGAAGCACAACCCTTTCTTTCCGAATAGCCACCGGGAACATGTATCTCGCTAGTCCGAGACCATGGGGGATAAATTCTAGAGGGGGAGATACATCCTTCACGAGGAGGTGTGAGTGAGAGAGAGGGAGATGGGTTCCTTTTATAGGAGGAGAGGGCACCCAAGGGGGTGGCCGCCGGCCATGGTGGCTGCCCCCTCCCCTCCTTCATTCATGTGGGTGGACACTCCACTCACAAAAACCTCTTCAATTTCCTCCACTCAAAATCCCACTCAAAATTGCTATTAAATTTCCACCAAATTTAATGCAAACTCTCATTAAATAAAACTCTTTTTATTTATTAAGAATTTTTTTCAATTACTTTAATGACAAACATTAACATATAACCCCTTGCTAGAATTCCATTTCACATACAAAAACACTTTCTGCAATTTCACCCGAAAACCTGTTTCGGTATCTAGTGAAATAAATTCCCGCGCTTGTTATTCTTTCCGGCGTGAAACTTTTTGCTCCAATTGTATGTCAGTGCCCCTTAAGTGTGTCACCCTACGGTTCACGAATAATGCGGTCATGATCGAGACCCTTATCCGATCAATAACCAGAAGCGGGACCTAGAGATCCATACTAACTCCCACACATTCAACGATGACTTTCCTCTGATCGTCGGAACCTTTTTACACTAGTATCTTAATCCCTTTGTTTCACGATATATTACATGTCCGAGATTTGATCATCGGTATCTCCATACCTAGTTTGATCTCGTTACCGACATGCACTCTTTTCTCGTTCCCGTGATATAACATTCTAGTGATCAAATCACTTGCTTGCAAGCTAACCAATGTGATATCACCGAGAGGGCCCAGAGTGTATCTATCCGTCATTGGGATGAACAAATTCCACTCGTGATCCATGAGCCCCAACATAATAATTTAGTAGTTTTGAAGCCATCTTTATAATCACCCAGTTACGGTGTGACGTTTGATGTCATCAAGAAACTCTTCTGTGTTAGTGCTTGACATGATCTCATGGTCTAAGGATTAGGATCACTTCGTAAGTTGTTTATAGCAATATAAACTCAATGACTTTGATCGTAATGCTATACTTCGGATGAATGTTCATCACATCATTACACTAATGTTGTGATCTCGTTATTAACAACATCCAATGTCTATGATCAGGAAACTGTGATCATCTTGTTAATCAACGAGCTAGTTTAATAGAGAGGCATAACTAGGAACTTTCTGTTTGTTTATTAAACACACATGTATTAATGTTACCGTATTAATACAATTATAGGATGAAAAATAAACATCTATCATATACTTGGAATACACATAATAAACACTTTATTATTGCCTCTCAGGACATATTCCCTTCACAATTAACCCATGCAACCACATTACCTTGGAGTGGGACAGGGCTGGACTTAACGTTTTCTACTCTAGTGCTAGAATTCTCGCAACTACTTATAAGGGATCAGCTCCCTCTAATTCCAGGCTTCCTTTACAAAAGGGTCAACTACTAGGTTGTCACCTGGAGGAAGCAAGACCACCCATGTGAGTGGTCGGGCGATACTATGAGCCTCTCATTTAAAGTACTGGCTCTGGAGGAGTTGGGTGCACTCTGGTTGGTCCGTGGATCCCGACGTCCCGGTGTTGAGAGGAATAAGTCATAGGTAGGCCCATGCTAGAGTGGCATCTAGAGAGTCTTGATCGGTTACTCGACCCACGATTAGTGAGGATTAGGGAAGGGTACCCATTTGGTGTGGGTAATGTGTACAACCTCTCTAGAGTGTAAATATTTTCGTATAGTGGGAAGGTTGTTGTATAACAGTGCTGGTTTTTCTTTCAAAAAGGACTTCAGAAAAGAAAGTGTTTTCAAAACCTGGTGGTCTGAAGGACACCAAATAAGGAGATGTGATGTTGAGGAGCAAGGAAGAAGAAAACCCGATCATTTGAGGACCATGTAGTTGAAATAGGGTGACCAAAACCTAGGGTTTTCGAAAACCTTTCAAAAAGACTTTGCAAAATGTTTTACAAAAGTTTCAAACAAAATCTTGTGGATGCTATATCTACAAGAGAAACTAATTGAGAAAAGAACCTCTCTTGAAGCTCCCCTACTACCACAAGCACATTGCATATCCTTTTATTTTTATTATCTTAAGGTGGTTTGTGAGTACATTCAAAGTACTCACCGGCTTTGTCCCTGGCTATTTACTTGGCCAGATGATAAGGAACGATGGAGATGTTGACGTCTATGTGAGCTAGGCCGTCTCCCCTGTCAGTCGCCTGTAGGTTAAGGCATGACATGGAATCTGCGCTTGAAGACTCCCTCTACTGATGTCTTAATTGCCATAACAGCAACAATGTAAGTTTTGTACTTGTTACTTTCTAGATGATGTAATGATACTCATCGGTTATGCTCACGTCTCATTGATCATGGGAAGGTGAATTGTAGGCATAACGGGGATTGACATACCGTAAATCTGGGGTCCCACAGACTTGGTATCAGAGCCATCCTGACTGTAGGAGACCTTAGTTAGCATGGACGTTAGACAGTACAACCCTTACTTCTGAAAACACCGGCTTTCGAAAACTATTTTCTCAAAAGCTTTTTGAAATATTTCTTATCTTATCTTCTCTGACTTAAACTTTTTGAAACAAGCTTACTCTAAATCTCATCTACCTTCAAAAATTCCGTTTTTAATAACAATTCTGACTTGGAAACCGCAAAGACGAAGGTACCTAGATGAAGAGCAACTAAGACAAGCAAACCAAAGAAACTACGAGGGTTAGTTTGCTCCTATCTCGTTGCACCTATCTCGTATATTATATCTTGGCTTTGCCATATATTGGATCTTGGTTTTATTCGTTGTTGCAATAGAATTTTTTTGTTTTCCATGCAAAAAATCCTACAGTGGTATTAGAGCCGGATCTATGCGTAGATCTATTGCACGAGTAGAACGCAATGGTTTTATGGGCATTCATGTTTTTTTTCACTTTATTTTTGTGTACTTTGCATCTTGCGGGATGGTGGGATGAAGCGGCACGGGCTAACCTTACATGTCGTCGCATATGAGACTTGCTCCATGCTCAACGTGCAACTTGCATTGCACACGTGGCTTTGCGGGTGTTTCTCTCTCTCACCATAGTTATGATCCAACTTACAATCTACACTTGACAACACTTATATCAGAGTTGTGGTTCTTGTTCGTAGGTAAGAACGGTTCTTATTCAAAAGCCCCAAGCCACGTAAAACATGCAAAGAAAATTAGAGTCGGCTAACTTCTTTTTGCAGGGGCATGTGATGTGATATGGGCATGATGTGATTGTGATTTTATTTGATGTATGAGATGATCCTTATTGTATTATAGCAACTGGCAGGAGCCTAATGGTTGTCTTTAAATTTGTTAAAGACAGACGTGTCTATTCATGATGTAATAGCATTATTCTAATTAGTTGTAGTAGTTTCTATTGGTGATGGAAAACCATGAAGCGGTGCCACGGACCTTGACGCAATGTTGGTTATGATGTAGATCATGTCCGTGCTTTGGAGATGGATATCAAAGGACAAGAATAAAGGCCATATCATATCACATATTATGAATTGCATGTGATGTTAATCCTTTGTGCATTTTATATTGCTTAGATCGCGACAGTAGCACTATAATATGATCCCTCTCACTAAATATCAAGTAATAAAGTGTTCATCCTTAGTAGGCACCGTTGCCCAGACTCGTTGTTTTGAAGCATCATGTGATGATCGAGTGTTATAGATTCTACGTGTGCATACAACGGGTGCAAGCCAGATTTGCACATGCGGATACTAAGGTTAACCTTGACGAGCCTACCATGTACAGACATGGCCTCGGAACACGGAATACCGAAAGGTAAAGCATGAGTCATATGGATGATATGATGAACATGTTTATTTTCGCCTTTGAAGCTACATCTTCTCTCGTGAAGATCAGACTTGGTCTAGTGGATTTGCTTCATGTAATCACTAAAGCAACTTGAGGGATATTGTTTTGAGTGGGAGTTCAAGTAGTAATATGATTAAAGTTGAACACAATTTATCATAAATTAAATCAAAGTGAATTTGCATAATTTTTGTAGTCATTGGCATCCGTTCACCACCTTATGCTTAGTTATAATTGAGATAATAGAACTATAGAATTCTGGATAGTTACTTTACGAACATGTATTGTATTGTTCTGAGTGTCAATGTAACATCCCAATTTCAGCAACCCTGATTTACTGTCCAAAAGGCAAAAATCAGGGGGAACAAAAACTTTTTCTTATTAAGTGTATCTATGTTTACCCCTTGTTTGCTGGTGTCCATGCAACTGATTGTGTATTAGGTGATATACTCCTTAACTCAATACTAGTTTACAAAAGGACTTTTTAAAAAGAGATGTCTTGCCTCATACTTATATTCTCAAATGTTCTGGCATTTCAAAACCTAAGCCAAGATGACTTTAACACAAAAAATGCTCTTCTAGTCTATTAGCAAAACTATGGAGACCTATATATAATCTCCTTATGTTTTCAAGACAGAACTCCCAGCTACTCTTATCCCTAGATTTTCCAAAATCTTTATTAAAACCTTTTCATTCCAATCTTGTTAAAAATACCAAGATGGTCCTTACCTTACTTCAAAGCATAACAAATTCAAAATACCCATCCTTACCTCAAGCTAGTCTTGATGGTAACCCTGGTAGTAGTTGGATAAGTGATAAGATGAATTGTCTTGATCTGTTGTCAGATGAATTCCCTTGATTTGCGGATTGCCTTATGTGCTTAGGAACTAGAGTGAGCTAATCTCATCTCATCTCCTAATCAGATCAATCCAGGGATGATAGCTTCCTACTCAATGAAGACCCAATCCAAGCATGGATCCCCTCTATTCAATCTATACCTCAACATCAACCAATTGATGGGAAGGATAAACATGTTCACTCTCTCAATTTGTTTCCCACTTGTAATCTAGTCTAAAACTCTAAATCTGCCAAAATGGCTAAGTCTGGATTTCTTATCTAGATTCAATCTTTGGAGCTTTACCTTTTCCAAACTGTGTGCATTCCTACTTGGACCATCTTGTAGTACATATTTGGTACTACCATAGAACACTCTTGCCCTTGTCTAAGCCACTCTGGTTCCCACTCTTCCATGATGGTTTGGTAGTCAAGATTGTAATCTTTTCTGCTAATCTTATCATCTGGCCTACTTTGGCAGAAGCTCACATCTATATGCCACCTCCCCTTGACCAACTATTTTCATGGTTATGATCTACTAACCATGGCTTATCAAACCCTACCTCACTTATTCCATTGGAACCATTGTGCATCTGTCACATCCCAAGATTTTCCAAATCTTGTTATGTGAAAAATAAATGAATAAAATAAAACTTTGTTGATTTTCAGGATGAGAAGAAACTTTTTTATTCCAATTGGAAACCTTCAAACCTATTTGATCAAACAAATCCTAAAGGGATTTGAAAAGATAAACATTTAATAAAGAAAATTTTAAATAAGTAGAATTACTATTTTTTGGATCTTTTAATAAAAAGATTTGGTTTACAAATGAAAAGGGTAGAAATTTAAATAAGGACTATTTTTATAAAGTCAAAGTAAACCTTGGCCAAGTTTTTGAAATAAAATATTTTGTTTTGATTAACAGAGTAAAAGTTTATTTAAATAAAATAATGAGTATTTATTAATATCCAAATTTATTAAAGCAAAGGCTTTGCCATTTTAATTAAACATCAAAACTTGTTAAATTATTTTAAACAAGTTTTCCAAGTATTTTATATTCTCAAATAAAACCTACTAAGGTGGTTTTGATATTATTTAGGTTTCAAATGGAGATTTTGAATAAATCAAAACCCATTTGATTTAATAACTAAGGTCCATTTTATTTAATTATTAATGGATCCTAAAAAGAAAAAAATATTATTTTTTTTTGGACTTTGATTTGTGTTGTTAAATAGAACTAAACACAATACAAAGTTTGGTGGAAGTTTGGTTTAATTTGGTTGTTTGAATTTCAAAATAGAAAATCAAATAGAAAAAGAAAAGATTACTGAATAAAAAAAAATGGAATCAGACTCGACCCAAATAAGCAGGCCCAGCAGCCCAGTTCCAGCCCAGCTACTTACCCCACGCGAAGCGTTTTTCACACACACACCCGCGCAGTCCCAGACAGGTGGACCCTCTCCCAATCTCTCTCCCTCGCTGACAGCAAGGCCCGACCCCTCCTGTTCATCGTCTCCACATGACCCCGTCGCCCCTGCCGTTGCAGCCACTTACTCCGGCGATCAATTCGCGTTAACAGCGGCCATAACTCCACCCCGCGATCATGCTGTCTTAAACGCCTATGTCTCCTCTTCCTTTCCCCTCAAACCCCGTTGCAAGTGAGCCACCAGGCTTCCCCCAATTCCCTTTGCTTTGCCACTGCTCTGACGACATCTCTGACCAAATTCCGGCGCCGTCTAGCATCGCCTCGCCTTCCCAAGCACACGAGCCTGCTACCCCTCTTCTTGCGCATCTCCCAGCACCAACCCCACACCCGCGCGAGCACCGTAGCCTCGGCAACCTCAACATCAGAGCATCGCCGCCTCCTGCCTCACTCCGGCGACCCTCCCCGTAAGCATGCGTCCGCCCCTCTCCTTCCCGATGACACTCCTGCACTCACTGCACTCGCCCGCATCTAACCGTGCACTTATTTTGCTTCGGGACGATCTGCAGCATCGCCCTCGACGACCTCCAGAGCCGCCTGACGCCGTCACCAACTCCGGCGAGCAATCGTCGCCTCTCTGGCGCGCCCCTTGCCAAGCCGACCACGCGTTGAGCTTCACCATCTCCCTGTGAGTACGGTGAGCACCCTCCCCCTCTTCCTCACTTCCTGTATCGCCGGCGCCACCACGAGCAGAGCGTGCTCCGCCAGACGCCGCCGTCAGCGCCGCTCGAGTATGGTCAATTAGATATACACCGTTAGATGTTAATCCTGCGGCTAAGAATAGAACCTGAGTGAAAGGGTATGAGCGCGTTTGAGCCGCGCGATCTGTTTAGATCCAACGATCCACAGAGGCCGATCCGCACGAAGCGGTACCGACCAATAGTGTCAAGCCGCGTGGCACTGGATCTGTTTAAAACAGAATTAGAATCTTATTTGTATGCAAATTTGAAAAATCCATAACTTTAGTTCTACACGTCAAAAATTTGCAAATTTTATATCAATGGAATCAGCAAGACAAGCCCTAGCCAACCAAGCACTTTGTTTAGTAAAAAGCTTCTGGTAAAATGTTGGTTTTTGCAGAAACTTGTGTATGCATGTTTAGGACATAAAATTTATTCCAAAATGATTTTGGGGTTGAAATCTTTGCAAAATGGTTTGTTGTGAACATACTGACCCTAGGAACCAACTCATGGATTTAAAAATGTATTTTGTGAAGATTAGGATTGAATAATTGAATTAGCTCATTTCTAGTCAAATAAAAATATTGATTTTGTTATGGAAATGTTTTTTCAAGAAAAACCTTTGGAAAATGTTTTGATTCAAAGCTACTGACCCTAAACACCAAGTTTTGTGAATTAACAACTTATTTGGTGAACAAGATAAAAGTATTTCCTTACCAAAAACATTTTCCACCACATGAAATAATGATTTGATTTAAAAATGGTTTATAGATAAAACCCTTTTGCAAATGACTTTGCCACTTTAGAAAATGACCACTTTGAACCTTACAATGTTTAGAGCCTAGTGGAAACCACCTTTGCAAATAAAACTATCTTTTGCATGCTTGCATGCATAACTTAGTTTCTATTATTTTATGTGTGATGAATTGTTTGAATATTGGTTGGAATGCTAGTTGAATCTATGTTTGCTTGATTGATTTGTAGTGAAGTTAGAAGAGTGTGATATTAGCAAGATCAAGAAGTGAACCAAACATCATCTACCAAAAAGGCAAGTGACACTATCATCCAAGTCCTACTATTTTCATTATACTTAGTGGATTTTTGAAACATGCATGAAAAGGATTTCTATACTTTATTCTATGCTAAATCCTAATAGGATGCCCTTATATATTCCTTAGTGAAAACAATGTAGTTGTAGTATGCTTAGCCCAGCTATATATTGGGATGGGATACATGTTATGATTATATGAAGTATTGAAAAGACTTATGTTTTATATAATAAAACAAGTACTCAATGAACCACCTGGGTGGAAAAGGATACTCAAGCTTTTGGACAAGGTGGAAACAAAAGGAACCATGTTTATATGGCAATCTCTTTTTGTTGTGCACTAGAAGAGAACCACCCAGGGACTTAGAGATTGAACATGTTTCTCGTACAGTGGCTTCCGTGTACAGCCACATGCTAAATGGGCTCTAGCTTAGTCAACTACATAGTGGAAGACCCATGAATTGGCATCTTCAGGTTAACTAGATTTGTGCTAGGGAACTGGAAACCCTACATTGGTGCCTGGATGACAAGCTAGCATTGTGTATTGGGAGGACTCCTATGGAAAGACTTCGTCACATTCTCAATCTGCCAGTACTCCATCTTGGTGAGTACTTATCCAGCGGCCACTGGTGGCAACAAGATGAGATTGTGTCATGTGGGTAAAATGTACAACTTCTGCAGAAGATAAAAATCTAAGTACTTAGCCGTGTCCCCGGTTATGGACAATACTGAGCAACTAAGGCCTGAAGCTATGGAAGATCTCGACATTCCAATTTCTCAAAGTTAAAACTTGAGGGTGACAACAAGGGATTTTGAAGCACTTGGAGTTTTCCAAGAAGTTCAGAAAGATTTGACAAAAGATCAAAACTATTTTGAAAAGATAGGATAAAACTATATTGCTTTCTGCAAATGAGCCTAAACCCCACTTAGCCAAATATGCATGTATTGATAGGATCCACTTATTTCTACATAGTAGTGAAACTTGCCAATACAATTCAAATGTATTGACCCTTGTGGCTGCAACTTGTTATGTTGCAGGTTTGTTTGATGTTAAGTGTGTTGATTAGGATTACAAGTCTACAACCAACATGTTTGCCTGTGGTACTTTGAAGATGAAGGACCCCATGCTTATAGATATTCTGCTGCAATGTAATGTAATAGCCAAATGAGCTATGTAAGATGTAATAAAATTATTTTATTCCTGGTTATAAAGTTGTATTATGAACTTTGTTTCTTGATATTACATCTTAACTGTGGATGCTAGCTATTGATCCAGGGACTAGCATTGTAAACATAGGGATCTCTACCTTATTAAAGGTTGGGAACCTTACAGCATCTTAAACCCACCTGGTTTATATGGCATCGGGACAATCCTACTATGGCAGCCTTATTTTCATCAAAGTTTGCCATCACTCCTACACCACCTCAAATCCAGCCAAGCCCAAACCTTGCTTCCTTGATCATCTATATAACTCGGTCTAGCTATCCATCTATCCCTTGTACCAAGGTGAGCTATGAGCTGACTAATCCAACCATGTTTAGGTGGCATAAAATTATCAAAACCCT
The DNA here is from genome assembly GCA_916181665.1 of Avena sativa. NCBI lineage: Eukaryota > Viridiplantae > Streptophyta > Magnoliopsida > Poales > Poaceae > Avena > Avena sativa. Next base: position 227,068,799 of record OV702283.1, on the reverse strand, counting down.
AGATTCTCCCAAATCTAGTTTCCATCCATTTTCACCATAATTAATCAAAAACCAAGATGGAAATGATGTATAAATCAATTTTACATCACCCATGTTGGATATAATCATCCCCTAATAATTCCCATATTTATTTGGATTATTAAGCTATTTAAATTCCTTTATATGCAAAATTCTCAAAACCATTTATGTAAAGACAACTTTATTTTTTCTCAAAACCACCTTGCCAACCCAAGGCACATTTGACGCCTATATATCATAACCTATCTTCCCATCTCGAAAATAAATATTTTTGAGATGTTTTATTATTTATTTTTTCCCTTTTTCTTAAATGGCAGAAACAAGAAATAATTCTTTATAAATACCTCCCCATCCCAATAAATTCCAATAAAATTACCCAATGTGTGAGACGGTATCTAGAACCATTTCACACCAAAATCTAACTTTGTGTAATGTAAAATATCCCATTAGCTTCTAGAATCTACTTCTTCCCTTTTTGAAAAATTGATATAAAGTGGACCAAAAAGCATCAAATAAATCCATAATAAATCTTGGAGGTGTACATTGACATCCTTTATCTACCATTACCATCTCCTCACTTTGCCAAATACAAATTTTCCAACTTCCTTCACAAACCTCATTTTGACCAATTCTTTGCAAACATAACTACACTTGAATTAAACCAACCCAATTTCTCACCAAGATTGGTCAAATAAGTTTCATAGCATACCACCTCTCCTCTGGTTGTGCACTATAGCCCTAGCTACTATAGAACCTCCCCCTTCCCTTGCCTCTTGTGTTTGTATAAGAGGGAGAGAGGTATACCTCACAAAATATCTTCCCACCGGCATCCACCCTCCCTTCCTCTCCACTCGGTGCTCGACTCAGAGGGCCCCACCACCTCTCTCCACCGTCCCTCTCCCCCAATGCCTGGCCAACACCCTCTCCTAAGCTCCCCCTACACTAAGTCCATCATGGACATCTCGTTTATAAGGCCATAGGCCAGTACAACTCCTCTCCCTCCCTCATTTGGTTCCTCTCCCTCCCATCTACCACCCCAGGCTCCCCTCTTCATCCTCTACTCCGTCCTGTCCGAGATAAGAAGAAGAAGGTCTCTTGGCCCACTCCACAACTCAGATCATACCTCCACCTCCACCTCCCCTACCTTCCTCTCTGTGCATGTGACTTATTCGACGCCCTCAGGTCCCTCTGCTACTAACCCTACCCTCCATTTTCGCTTTGGTATGCCTCAGGTACCATCTCCAAGAGGGCTCCGACGGGATCTACCCGACCTCATTCGCGCACGCTCGTTTTTAGGGCCAAACCCTCCTGTGCCGCCCCTTGATCTGCTCCTCTCCATGCGCCACGCCACCCAAAGCCATCTTCGGTGCCTCCCCGCTGCTCCGGTGAGCTCCCCCACTCCCCTTTGCCCGATGTTAGGGCTTCCACCCCATCGGGCCGCGTCAGAGGTTAAAGACGACCGTGGGTCATCGATTCGGTTTTAATCCGATGGTTCCCAGGGGCTCTTACGTCTTCGCCGCTCACCGTCGCTTACCGGCGGGCTCCACCTCGGGGTTTCAAACCTGGCCTCCCGCACACTGCCTCCCGTTTTGAGCCGAGAATCACCTCGCTGGCCCACGTTCCCCCTCAGATCTAGCCCACGAACCATATGATTTTTAATCATTTCCCCAGATCCAGATAAATGCCTAGTTGGTTTAAATACAAATAAAATTGAAAAGTGGATGATTATGCTCAGATCCAAAAATCCTCAAGTACCTGGATGTTTTACCTACCATGCTATATCAATACTTTGACCAGGAGTAGTTGGTACATCTTCTGAGATTTAATCTACTATCTTGTATCTATTGAATTTAATAAAATACCCAGAAAGTTTTACATCCCCAAATGAATTGAATCAAGATTCATTTGTTGGTTATTTGCAATACCCATTTTTGTGCCCTTGCCTCATGACAAGGTGAACTATGGTTTGACATTAGTAAAAATAACAAAAACAGAGCATTTATGCCTTTAGAAATTTCTCTAGGTCAAAATAAATGAAGTATTTACCCAATTCCAACTCTCTGTACACCTACTTACCCATATACATCAAACCCCAGGAGACCAAAATTTATTAAGCATCTACTGGATCCTTGTGAATTAAATAATTATGTGCATAGTTTATTCACTATTAAAATCACCAAATTAGTTCTATAACTCCAAAAAGTGTGATTCTAATTTTTACAGAAAGGTATTCCACATACCTAACAAGTGTACTTGGAATCACATAAAAATATTCTGTAGATTAAATATGACGAAAAGGACAAATCTCATCCAGAACTTCCTTTGGGAATTTCATGAGGTAATTCTGGTAATTATTGTAAATTTATTCCAACTCCAATTGAACCAGTCCATCAAATCCTACCTAATCACCCACGTAAATAATTTTTGTAGCTCCAGAATTTGTCTGGTGAATTATTTCCTAAAACTATAGTTTTATCCACTATAAAAATCTTTATAAATCAATGGAAATTGATAAAATAGTGAAACCACTTTTGTTGTATTCATTTTATCAATACCTATTTGATTATATCATTTTTACACAATGTTACTGTACAGAACTTGGCCTCTCTCCAAAACCCCTTATCTAGGTGGTTTTGAACCTTAAATCCTAAATAGGAAATCCCCAAATACAACACAATCATTTCCTTTGTATCCCCAACCAAATCATCATTCCTTACTGATCTATAAACTTGTTTTGTAAATTGCTTGATGTATGAATTGGTGCTTGTATGCAATATTTTGATCGTGGTGCTATTTGTTTGCATGTATGCTCGATAACGACGATAGTTGCGAATTTTGAGACGCCGATAAGAAGGAAGCATCGGGTTATTATTATTATTATTGTTATTATTGGTTTTCTCGTATTCTAAAGAAGCCACGAGACATCTCTCTGGTCATAGGGAAGCCACCATTCCTGAACTCCTATATTAACCTACTCCCTTTTTTATCAATTGTTTTATCTCTCGTTTATGACTCTCATGATTAAATCATGGTTTGTTTCAAATAAAAGGTGTGAGTAACTTGGCTCCTCCAAGTTATGATGTAGTGTCTTACCCTCGTTGACACCCACTTCTACCCTTTAGATCGAGGCTAATATGCTTAGCATCATCCCTCTTGGAAACTGCGGATTTCCAATAATAAAACTATTTTGGCTTTTACCCTGCTACAAAGTTTTCAAAATAAAACCCTTGGAAAGAGGCATCACTTCCGAGTGGAGGTTTCACTAAAGAAGATTTGAGGAGGATAACGAGAAGGTTGAGCAACATAAAGAGAAAGGATGTTCTACGCCTTTACCGGAACAATTTAACCATGCAACCACACTACCCCAGTCGCTAGGGCTTAGCTCGTAGTTTGTTGTCTTTAGCCAGGGCTGCTTGTCTTTGCTTCAGGAGAGAGATCCCTGGAAGCCCAGGTAGGCTCTCCAACAAATCATCGGATTTGGGGTCTATTGCTTGCTTTGGCAAGAGTGTGCCTGTCTCGGCAGGAGTACTGGTGCAACAATTGGGTCTCCTGCGGACAGTATGCTTTAGGAGTGGAGAAGGAAGTGGAGTCACCAAGGTTATTGTATATTGCCAAGCTGCGGGTTTGGGTATACAGAAATGCAGAAGGGAGGACTATGGTCGGGTGTAAGATCACGACTTCTTCTAACGCTAGAAGAACACTGGAAGAAACCAGGGACCAGAGCATGTCGTTAAGCACATGGGTCAGGCTACCACCTACCTACCTCCCGCTTTTGTTCGGACAAGGCGAGTTTCCTAAGATTCACCCACCGCTGAACCCAAAAGGAAAATCCGCCGTTGCTAGGGATGACAAATGAAAGGTTAGGTTTGATTATCTGAACCCCCGTTTAACGTTTGTAGTGGGTCGTGGTTGTATCCCGGTGGATGTATTTATTCTTGTGGGTAAAGTGCACAAAATCTACAGAGTCTAATATATTCGAATAGCCGTGTCCATGGTCAAGGACGGTTGGAAAGGTGATTTCTAGGAGTACCCTTGGGATAATTTTGAGATGTATAAAAGGGATGTGACTTGCTCACGAGGAAAGAGAAGAACGAATTCGGTTTTGACCAGAGATGGTCGAAGAGGTTTTACTATAAAACTGTTTTCAAAGTTTTTAACAAGGATATGGGGATACCCGGACTTTCCAAAAGGAGGCATATTTTCCAAAAGTTCTTTTTCAACAAAGATATAGAGATGCCAATGTTTGGCTTTTCATAAACAACTATAGTGTAGATCTATCTCGCCACAACCCAATATGCATTATCTTGTTACCTTGTCTTGGTCGTTTGCGAATACATTCACAGTACTCACCGGCATTATCACTGGCTATTTACTTGGCCAGATTGCAGATGTTAAGAAGTGACGAAGGTGCTGACGTCTATGTGAGCTAGGCTGTCTTCCCTGTCATTGACGTGTAGGTTAAGGCATGACATGGGCTCCGCGTTTGAAGACTTCCTCTACTTGTGTTGTAGTTGCCATAATGGCCACTTTGTAAGTTTTGTAATTGTTACTTTCTGGATGATGTAATGATACGGTTCGGTTATGCTCATGGCTCACTGATCATGGGAACGTGAATTGTATGCATAATGGGTATTCTCGGACCGTAAAATCCGGGGTGCCATAGTCAATCTAAAGTTTAAAAGTCCTATTGCAAACTTTCAGCAAAATCTATTTACTCATTGAAGTTTAATAATTGGTATTGAATCAAGAGTAACAACTCCAGTGTTAGTATCTAAAGTATCATGTTTGCCTCCATGATTCTTGATATTCAAAAGATTTTTTTAATATCAAGCTTATCTAGGAGCTAGAAGGATTATTTCAAAAACCATCATGTGTGGAGGATATTCAAAAGATTGTTTTAATATCAAGCTTATCTAGGAGCTAAAAGAATGTTTTTGGTTGCAACATGATAGAGTATAATTTAGCAAAATTTATGTTCTCATATTTGATGAGAATTTGCGAAGGTTGGAGATGCTAGACGTCCTAATCCTCCAAAAAGGTTTTGGAAAGCAACATTATACTCGCGATTCGTCTTTATAAAGCTATGGTAGCTTGATCAAGAAAGTTGTCATCATAAGGATGAATAGAAAATGTAGGTAAAATGTTTACTACACTATAAGATTACTAAAGAAAGGATTTTGAAAGGACACCAAACATTTGATGATGGTGATCTACTTCAAAGTGCAAGTCCAAAGATATTAGTATTTGACTATACATGCTTTGGACTATGTGTCATGCATATGGTGCCACTGTTGATGTTGATAGATTCTTTTAAAAGGGAAGGGAAATGCTGAAAGAGAATCTCAGAAATATTTGGTAGAAAAAATACTAGAAATGTTCAGCTTAGGTATATAGATGATATACATGTTATGGTTGTATTCTTTGCTTGTTAGACAATGTGGTTCTTGGGTATTGGATACCGAATTGGTTGGTGTGAAGTGTCATACCTGAAAACACAATTCATGAACTGCATTGGCCTAAGTAACCAGCAAGAGAATATGTGATGATGTTCATCGAAAAAAAACAAAGTGTTATTGCGTTTCTCGTTGATATCAAAGCATGCCTTCAAGATTTGTTTTAATAATTGTTTTTTATCAAGTATTATGAGAAAAAAGGTTGCTCAAATAATTATCATATTCCATATAAGATAGATGATTTACAAGTCTAGTTGGAGAAATCATATCCATAAAACTAAATGCTAAAATTTTTGCAAGACCAATGATTGAAAGATCACTTAAGAAGTGACATCGCCGTTTAAATTATATTGGAAAGAAAACATGTAGAAACTCCATGTTAATGGAATTTTGGAGTATTTTTATTTTGATCAAATGACACTTGTAGGACTTTCCTGGAGATAATTTAAATTTTGTTCAAAGTCCAAAGAAGAATGAATAACTAACTTATTAGAATTTATACATATTGATGTATGTAGTCCATTATGTGTAGTCATGAGCGATGAATTTCAACTTCATATGCTTTCTCCGGAAATTTGAGTGAATACATATGTATATTTACTTAATGAGGAAGACGTGTGAAATATTTGAAAATGTTTAAAAACTTTCAAGATGAAGTGGCAAATCATTGTAACAATAATATAAAAATTTTATGATTGGATCAAAAAGAAAGATATTTGAGTTACAAGTTTAGCATAAACACCTAAGATTTGAGGAATTATTCTATGGATTTGCATTTCTCGAAACACCATAGGAGTATGGAGTGTTCAAGATATGTAATGAAACCTTGTTTGACATGGAGAGATCAAAGGTGTCAGTTATAAATCTGCCATTGTATTTTAAAGATTAAAGCTTTAGTGACTACCAATTTTACACTGAAAAGAGCACCATTGTGATCCGTTGAAATGACACCATATAAGTTATGGTCTGGGATAAAACCCAAATTGTCCTTTCTTAAATTTTGGGATGCTAGGCATAACTAAAAAGTTTACAACCAAAGTCAGATGAGAATGTCTTTGTATGTTATTTCGAATAACCATTGGGTATTCCTCCATAACACCAAAGAAAAAAGTGTTTGTTGCTTAGAACGTCAAGTTTCTTTAGAAGGATTTTTTCATAAAAAGTTAAGTGGGATGATAATAGAACTTAGATAAGGTTATTGAACCTTAGCTATATCTGCTGAGTTGTGGAGCGCCAGAAAGTGTCTCGGAGGCAGAAAAAATGCTCATGGATCACGTACCTCAAAGGTTGTGGCCATAGAGGTGTAAGTTCCTATTGAACCGAGTAAGTCAGGTAAAAAAATCAAATACTAAGATTTGAGAGTAAATCATTATTGTTTAATAATGATGAACCGAATACATGCAAAGAAGCAATAATGGGCCCTGACTCCATCAAATGGCTTGAAGCCATAAATCCGTGGTAGTTCCATATACGAGAAATCAAGTTTTTGAACTTGGAAGACCCTCTGGAAAGGTGTAAAACCTCTTAGTCGTATTTGGATCTATAAAGAAATAGACATGGATGTTTCACATCTATGAAATAGTCGACATGTCGGGAAAGAGTTTATGACAATGTTCAAGGAGTTGACTCTGACAAGATTTGATCTATCACAGCGATATTTAGTCTGGCCGGATTAATGTAGCAACCGGTACATATAATTTTGGTATATGGTAGTTGAACAAACAAAACAAAGTTCTTCTAATAGAATGGTTACCTAGGACATGTACATGACACGATCCAAAGGGTTTTGTTAATTCAAAGGATGCTAAAATCGCATGCAAAATTTAATGGTTGAAGTAAGCATTGCAGAGTTGTAATCTTCACCGTGATGAAACTGTTAAAAGAGTTTAATTTCATCGGAAATGATGAAGATACTTGCATTTGCAAGAAATTAAGTGGGAGATCTAAGACATATTTCTTATACATTATGTGAAAGACAATTGTTTTATTAGAAATGATGTATCTTTTATTGACACAGGTTAAGAATTTCATTTCGATGAAATATTTAGGCAAAACCCGAATATTAGGGATCAATGTCTATATGGATAGAGTGAGACACTAATATGGTTGTGCCAAATGTACATAGATGAGATTTGAATGACTTCAATATGGAAACAACAAGAAAAGTTTCTTGTCACACAGGAAGGATTGAATCAAGATTCAAGTGTATTGACACTTTGTAAGTGAAACGAGATTCAAGTGTTTTGACACTTGGTGAGTGAAATCGTAAGAATATTTTTGATCAATCATACTGTGATATGTACACATCCAGATATGTCCTAGCTATGCTCTAAATGTTATGAGCAAATACCAGAATGACTCATAAGATGATCATTGGACGATAGTAAGGATATTCTTATGATCTTTGGAAGAAATAAGAATATGTTATTTATGTAGAGGTGACAAATAGATAGATAGTTCATTGTAAAGTGTTGCATTGATACTAGTTTTGTCACAAGATACAAATTAAGTTTATCTCAATTTAAACTAACGGTGGCACAATGTAATGGAAAGGAGATTCCATAACGGATTTGGATGAGTTCCAAAGTTAATACATTGTGACAGATACTACAACAAAATGCTAAGTATATGTGTAGGGGTCCCAATCTTTAATAAGATAGAGCCCCCTGTGTTTACAATGCTAGTCCCTGGATCAATAGCTAGCATCCACAGTTAAGATGTAATATCAAGAAACAAAGGTCATAATATAACTTTATAACCAGGAATAACATAAGTTTATTACATCAAACATAGCTCATTTGGCGATTACATTACATTGCAGCGGAATAACTATAAGTATGGGTCCTTCATCTTCAAAGTGCCACAGGCAGATGTTGGTTGTAGACTTTGTAATCCTAATCAATCAATCTTCACTAAATTCAATCAAACCTGCAACATTACAAGTTACAGCCACAAGGGTTAATACATTTGAATTGTATTGGCAAGTGATACTATAATAATATAGTGGAGTCTATCATCTATATGCATTTGGCTAAGTGGAGTTTGAGGCTTGCATTGCTCAAAATAGATTTTTCCTTATCATTTGAAAATACTAAGTTTTGCTTGGCAAAAACATTTTCTCAATCAAAGAATTGAAGATCCTTCAAGGCATCTCTCAATCAAAGATTGAAGATTTCAAACAACCCTTGTTCAAACCACAAATTTTAACTTAGAAATTTGAATGATGAGATTCTTGATTGCTTCCATGTCTTGATGCTCAAATTGTCCTTTACCAGGGACATGGCTAAGTACTTAGATTCTACACTCTGCAGAGGTGGTGCACTTTCCCCACAAGACTTGGTTTCCCAAGACAAGATCTTTCAGAAGCTTTCCCTTAGACCAAAATGGACGCGCTCCAACCTATCAAACACTACCACCCTCTGTCCATATGGCTAAGTTCTTGCAACCTATATGATCATGGCAGAGCCCATATTGCCAAGTGGTTGCACTTGAAGCTTCTCAACATTTGACATCTCAAACCTCTTTGTTCCTGGGTGGCAATCCACAAGTGAGATACACAAGCCAGGTCCATGGCCTTGTGTAACCACTCAACATAAACCAATCCTTCCATTCCACCCAGGTGATTCATTAACTTAATTGTTTTATTAAACAAAAAACATAAGTCCTCAGACTTAGAGATTTTTCCATAGTGTGAATATATTTTCCACCCATGTTTTCTATTAGCTAGGCTAAGCTTGATAGTACTAGGAATCTTAACTTAGGAAAATCCTACTAAGGATTCATCTACTAGGTTTTCCTATAGCAAGGTTTATACTTAGCAAAATCCATGCAAGTTTTACTTAGAGAAAAATCACTGGTGCATAGTGAAAGTAATGGGACAAAAAGTATGAAGCATCACTTGCCTTTTTGGTAGGGAATGGTGGTTCACTCCTTGATCTTGCTAGTCTCACACTTTCTAACTTCACTACAAGTCAATCAAGTAGACACAAAATCAACTAGCATTCCAAACCAATAGATCAATCAAACAATTTAACACACACAAAACAATGGGATCTAAGTCATGCATGGGAGCATGCACAAGATAGTTTTATTTTGCAAAGAGGGTCTCTATTGGGTTTCTAAACTTTGTAAGATCCAAATTGGTCATTTACCAAAGTGGCAAAGTCACTAGCAAGAGGGTTTTGTCCAAAACCATTTTTAAATCCATTCATCATTTTATGTGGTGGACATTTAGTTTTATCAAGTCTAAAACCTTTAAATCTTCACCAAAAGTTTCTAACTCTTAGGACTTGGTGTTTTGGGGTCAGTAGCTTTGAATCTCAATATTTTCCCAAAGTTTTTGTTCCAAAATCTTTTCCATAACAATTCCATTATTTTCACTTGGCTAGAAATGGACCAAATATAATATTCCATCCTAATCTTTTCCAAATCCATTTTTCAAAACCATGGGTTGGTTCCTAGGGTTAGTAAGGTCACAACAAACCATTTTGCAAAGGTTTTAATCCAAAAATCATTTTTAAACAATTTTTATACTCTAAACAAGCACACATTTGATTCTGCAAAAACAAGCAAGTTAACAGATACTATTTACTAAACCAAGGACATGGTTGGATAAGGCTGGTTCTCCTGAATCCAATGATACCAAATTTGCAATTTTTGGACGTGTGGTTAAAAAGTTACAGGGGTTTGAAGTTTGCAAATAAATCTGATTCAAATCTGTTTTTAGTTTTAATACTGGCCACGCGTCGCTATCTCACTGGCTGATACCGGTTCGGGGTGGATCACGCTGCAGACCGTTGGATCTAAGCAGATCGTATGGCCCAGAACACGTACCCCTTCGCGGTTAAGTCATTCTATCACATCCACCCGATCGAGATCTAACGGATCTAAACAATCGGCCATTAACTGGCGGCGCTGCGCGGCTGTGCGCGGCGGCGACGGGCAGACGGCGGCGGCGCTGGTGAAATAGGAAGCGAGGAAAGAGGGGGAAGTGCTCACCTCGTTTGCAATAGCCTGGAGATGCTCAAGGAGTTGTTGGTTCGACGAGGGGCGCTCTGGAGTGGGCTTGATTTCTCGCCGGAGTTCCTACTGGCGTCGGGTTCGCTCGGGCGTCGTCGGAGACGGGGCTACGGTGCACGCTAGGACAAATGGAAGACAGTATCAGATGCGTAAGGCTATGGCGACGATGTGTGCGTGAAGGAGAGATGAAGGGGCGGTCTGGTTCACCTGGAAGTCGTCGTTGGAGAAGAACTGGTCGCGGCGGCGTTCAGAAGCTTGTCATAGCCGAAGTTCTGGTGCGCCCGCAGTCGAATGGGTGGTACGGGGGAATGCGTCTGGGAGTGAGAAAACTGCCAGGGTGCTCAGGGGGGCTCGGGGTGTTGTGTGCTGGCCGGATTTTGGGAAGAAAGCTCGTCGGAGTAGTGTGCTTGCCACGAACAATCCGAGCAGCCTGGTGGCGAAGAGAGGTTGGCGTCTGAGGGGAACGGAGGAGAAGGCGCTGGCGTTTAAATGTGCCTGGTCGCTGCGAGTTAAGGTGGCCGTGTTATGGCGAATTCAAGCCGCGAATCAAAGCCTGCAACGGCCGGCGAAGGAGGGAGAACAGGTCGTGGGGGTGAGGAGGAAGAACAGGAGGAGTGGGGTTGGTCGGTCAGTGGGAAAGGAGCAAGGAGGAGGTCCACCTGTCAGTGAGGGTGCGGGTTTCTTCTGGGTGAAGAAAAACGGTTCGGGGGCGAGGGTGAGGTGGGCTAGGTGGGCTGCTGCTGGGTTAGTTGGGCCAGATGGTGGGCTGCTCTATTTTTTTCTGTCTGAAACTTTATCCTTTTCTATTTTCAATTTACTGATTTGAAATTCAAACAAATGATTCATTCAACCAAATCAACTCAAACAAACACCACACTTCACAATTTTGAACTTGGTTCTGTTTATCAGTATAAACCTAAATTCCAAAATGAATTAATATTTTTATTCATTTTTAGGATCTATTTAATAATTAGATAAAATAGCCCTTTAGTTATTTAATCAAAATAGGGTTTGACTTAATAAAATCTCCATTTGAAATATTTTCAAAACCAAATCAGTAGGTTTTATTTGGAAATAAAGAATATTTGGAAAACTTGTTTTAAAATATAATAACATCTTTATTTTTGGTCCAATACCAATTAAATGAATAGACCTTATTCATTTAATTCAAATAGGATTTGTTTTATTGAAATCTTTATTTTTGAAACTGAAATAATACGAAACCACTTCAGTAGGTTTTATTTGAGAATATAATTTACTTTAGAAAACTTATTTAAAATAAATAAATAAGTTTTGGTGTTTATTTAAAATGGGAAAAGTCTTTACTCAAATAAAATTTGGATATTAAATCCTTATTAATTTATTTAAATCAACTTTTGCTATTTTTATTCAAAACAAAATGTTTTAAATCAAAAGCCTAGCCAAGGTTTAATTTGGCCTTTATAAATAATCTTTATTTATGAATCCACCTTTCTTTTGAAAACTAAATCTTTTATTAAAAGATTCCAAAATAGTAATACCAAAATATTTTATTTTCCTTTATTAAATGTTTATCTTTTTAAATCCCTTTAGGATTTTATTTGATTCAAATTGGTTTGAGGTTCCATTTGAATTCAAAAAGTTTCTTCTGGCCTTGAAAATCAAACAAAGTTTTATTTTATTCATTTATTTTCACATTACAAGATTTGGAAAATCTTGGGATGTGATAATATGACTGGTATTGTAGCACCAAAAGAGGCCATTTGTGTCAAGTAGTTTGTTGTCAAACTAGGTGTGGTTCATAGTGGGCTAGTACTACGAAGATATATTGTACGACAATTGTATCGACATGATTTAACCCTAAGGAACTAAAGGTCTCGCCAAAGGACCAAATTTATAAAATGCCATCTCATCGGAGAATGAGTGATGCGTAGAGGTGCAAAGACATGCAAATACACACGGACCTGGAAGTGTCAGATCTGAAGATTATGTTTACCACTAGCAATTGTGTGTATACAACACCACAAATCCATAGGTGTTGAATGCACAAAGTTTTTCAAACTAGATTATTGACTCTAGTGCAAGTGGGAGACTGTTGGAGATATGCCCAAGAGGCAATAATAAAGTGGTTATTATTATATCTTTGTGGTTATGATAAATGTTTACATACCATGCTATAATTGTATTAATAGGAAACATTAATACTTGTGTGTTTTGTAAACATAAAAGAGTCCCTAGTAAGCCTCTTGTTAAACTAGCTTGTTGATTAATAGATGATCATGGTTTCGTGATCATGGACATTGGATGTTATTAATAAAAAAATCATATCATTAGGAGAATGATGTGATGGACACACACCCAAAGTAAGCATATCATAAGATCAAGTTATTAAATTCATTTTTCTACAATCTTCCAAATACATAGTAACCTAATCCTTCGACCATGAAATCATGTTAATCACCGTCACCGAATGAGTACCTTGATGACATCAAACGCCACTTCTGTAACTGGGTGGTTATAAAGGTGTCATTGGGTATTCTGAAAGTATGTGTTTAAGCACATGGATCAAGAGTGGGATTTGTCCATCCATATGACAGATAGATATACTCTAGGCCCTCTTAGTGGAATGTCATCCAATTGGCTTGCAAGCATGTGACTAGGTCACAATGGACGTCATATCATGGAACGAGTAAAGAGTACTTATCGGTAACGAGGTTGAACTAGGTATGGAGATACCGACAACTAAACCTCGGATAAGTAAAGTATTGCGCGATAAAGGAAATTGGTTATCGTATGTTAATGGTTCATTTGATCATGAAGTCATCGTTGAATATGTGGGAGCCATTATGGATTTCCAGGTCCCTCTATTGGTTATTGATCGGAGAGGTTTCTCGACCATGTCTACATAGTTCGCGAACTGTTGGGTGACACACTTAAGGTTCGAAGTTGTTTAAGTAGGTATGGAATATGAGTTGGAGACCGAATTTTTTATGGAGTCTCGGATTGGATCCAGGATATCACGAGGAGATCCGGAATGGTCCGGAGAATAAGACTCATATAATGAAAGTCATTTTTCTGGGTTCGGAAAAAGTTTTGGTATTTTGACCGGACCTTCTAGAAGGGTCCACTAGTGGGCCCACCACCCCGGGAGGGGCCACATGGGTCGGAGGGATGTTGCGGGGGCCATGCGCCAGCTGCACCAAGACACAAGGGGCCTAACCAGCCATCCCAAGGGTTTAGGGAAAAACCCTAAAATAGGAAAGGGGGAAACTTGGGGGGCAAGTTTCCCCCCTCTCCATATATGCGCCGACCCTAGGAGGGGAGGACCAAGGGGGCAGCCCTGGCCGCACCTCCCTCTATATAAAGAGGGAAGGGGAGGGTGACACCCTTTTCCCTTGCTCCCAACCCTAGCCACCACCGTCCTCCTCCTCCTTCCTGCTGCTCCGACTTAGGCGAAGCCTTGTAGGATTCTCTCCTCCACCACCACCACCACCATCCATATCGCCATGTTGTTGGGATTCCAAGGGGATCTACTACCTCCGCTGCCCACTGGAAAAAGGAGAGGAAGGTCTTCATCGACTTCGTACGTGTGACCGAGTGCGGAAGAGCTGTCGGAACACAGCACCGGAAGGATCGTCATCGCGATCTTGAGATCAGCAAGTGATCGACTACATCAACCACAAGATTTGATCTCGTTAAACGCTTTGGATCTATCAGGGTTAGTTCTATCCTATCTCGTTGCACCGATCTCATAGATTAGATCTTGGCTTTGCCATTGACGATGGTTCGACTCGTTAATGCCCATTGTTATGGACTTGGGTTTTGGAGAAGGAGGGGAAGCTGGAGATAGCGGAACGGCTAACAGACTCGCAACACGGGGACACAAGGTTTACCCAGGTTTAGGACCCGGAGGGAAAACACTACTCCTGCTTGTTTGTTCTTGATTGATGGTGATGCCTATGATTACAAGGGTGCACAGATGAAATCTGGCGTGAGGTGTGTTCTAGGGTTATCAGGTGCCCTCCTTGTCGTGCCCTCCTAGCCATTATATGGGGAGGCTAGGTCTCGGGGTAGGTCGAGTCAGTTACAAATTAGGGTGTACCCCTTAAACTTCTATCTAGTCTCACCGTGTCCTCCAAGGATCCAAAATTCCACCATGCTTGAGTGACCTGAACTCTTCCTGGGCTTCTCTATTGCAGTAGGGGCTTCCACTGGCTGGACCAGATAGGTTAAGGTTGAGTACCCATAGGGAATATCCATGTCAGTAGCCCCGAGTGTTCATTCAAATTGCAGATTCAAGTAGAGACTCTTATAGTCTTTCGGGTGCTTCTCATCAGAACATGTTTAGGGTTGACATGCTAGTTCATAGGGATAGTTGATGCACGTGCCTGACTCTCCCGACGGATTGGGGCCAGTTAACCGTCTTAGGACAAAAAACCATGATCTACTCATAATCGAGTTCCCGGACTCAAATCTGGGAAATTGTTGGTGCAATTCGACTCAAGCCGCGGAGGTCTTGCAGCAGTCGAATTCCAGTGTTTTAAGTTATGCACCCAATGCATCCGTCGGGATTTTTCATCGTGCCTGCTGGCATGTCATGTTACTGGTAGAGCGCAGTCAGGTGCGATATGAGGCCATTAGATGATATTTATAGGTCTTATCTTTGCGTCGTAGATGCAGCATCCAAAAATTTATCACCTCGGAGGTGTTTCGGGTGACCAAGGAGACGGTATCTCTCTTAGTATCAATTCGGGCAAAGTTGCCAATTTATTTTTGAAATCTAATGTTACTTTTATCCTGGAGGATCAGAAGGATCTCATTTTAATATTTCATAGGGTGAGCAGCCAGCGCTCCCTATGGGAGTAGCCCCCGAGTGTTTGTTCGAGTCGTAGACTAGGACGGAGACTTTAATTCTGTGAATGCCATCAACTGTGCTTTTCGAGTGCGTGACCAACGTTCCTTATGGGAGTAGCCCCGAGGGTGTGTTCGAGTGGCAGACTCGAGCAGAAACTTTAAGTTGTCAGTTATGCAAAACAATGACCCTATTATTATTCAGGTGACCAAGCTCCCTATGGGAGTAGCCCCCGAGTATTCAATTGAGTCGTAGACTTGAGTGAGTACTCATATATTTAGTCGAAAGAATCTGACCATTCTAGCTTTCTTCCTTAGGAGCTGCTGACGTCATTGATGACCCTTGGCAAGCTCAATCGTTTGCGGTGGCAGTGATGACAAGACTAGAAGCTTGTGGGTCCCACTTTATGATTGAGATTTGACTAGTCACGCGTTGTTTACACGAAAAGTTACTGCATCTCCTCGATTTCCAAGCATAGTGGACGACGTTCTTGGGACGGTTCGGGCGATGCCCGCCACATGTAAGGTGCGATGAAGGGCACGCGTTAGGGTAAGTGGATCGATGGTTCTGCGTCATCATCTTCGTTGTTTTATACGGCAAGGTGTTGTGGTAGTTTTCCCTTCACCATCCGCTCTTCCTTTTCGATGTTGGTTTTCCTTCGCCATTCTCAGAGCATGCACCGTACACTGGACGTCCTTTGCACTTTTCCCTCCAGTTTCCTTTGCACCCACCGCGCTATGCGCCGCACTAGCAAGATGGGGACGTCCAAGAAGTCCGCCGCCGCCACCGGGACAAGCACTGTGGGTGCTGCCAAGAAGATCTCCAACGCTGGCCGCGTCACCAATGGCATCTGGCAGCCATTGACCGTGAGGGAGGCAGATGTGTGATGCCTGCGCGAGTTGCACCTAATCCCGAAGAAGAAGGGAGATTTCCTCATCCCTTCCAATGAGGCAATTCCTTGTCCTCCCGAATGGTTTATCATTGTCTATGTTGCCTTCCTCGTTTGAGGCATTTCCCTTCCTGCCCACGAATTTCTTCGTGGGATTGTTTTTCTTTACGGTCTTCAACTTCATCAGTTTACGCCCAACTCTATTCTGCACATTGCGTGTTTCATCACGCTGTGTGAGTGTTGGCTCGGTATCGATCAACACTTCAGCCTCTTCAGGAAACTCTATTCCCTCAAGTGGCATTCGGGTTCCCAAGGAGTCTATGAATTGGGTGGGTGCGGGATATCCATCCACCCCAACCTCCAATATTTCTCATTTTCTCTTTGCGAGTCCATCCAACGGTGGTGAACCAGTTGTACCAGCGAGTTGAAGCCCTCCAGGTGGTGCCAGGCAAAGAAGTCTCCGGAGTCAATATCATCCGGATGTTCCTCAAGCGCCGGGTGCATCCCTTCCAAACGAGGGCTCATCCGATGTTTTAGTATGCTGGTGCTAGCGAACCTACGAAGGTGATGAAGGAGGAGATGTCTTTATCAGACTTGGACAGGGTTATCTATCCCCTGCTCAAATTCAAGGATGATGAGCCTATGCCCACGGATTCATCGACTGCGCCTTTTAATGCGAGTAAAATAGTTCCACAGGTATGAACCTTTAACGCTTCAAGAAATATACTTGTTGAAAGTTATTTTGTTTTATTGCTTTGATTAATTTGGAATTCTCTCTAGGTGCATAGGATCTGAGCATCGCGGATATGTTGTCGCCTCTTCTTGAGGAATTCTCGGTGGCACCAGATGGTGGGGACGCGGAGTTGGAATCTACCGTCCCCCATGCTTAGTCACCTGCCGGTAACGAAGCCCTTGAGCATGTCCAAATCCCTCATCTCATACGTTTCCCTCCACCTCCTCTGCTGGCCTCATAAGCCTCGTGGACAGTAGGAAATGATCTGACTTGGGCGAGAACGAGTGCTCTTTGAAGAGATCCCAGAGCGAGAGCTCGGATGCTTCGACGCCATTGACCCTGCAAGGGCCTTCTCATCTGGAGCAGGATGACCTGGGGAATGGTGCCTCCTCCCCTTTTCCCGCCGTTCCCCTTCGGGCTGTGGCTCCTCAGCCGCCATCCAAGAAGAAAAAGGAGGCATTGCTCATGAACCTCTCTGACATTCCTTCGTAAGTTTCCTTGTACCTTTTTACTTTCAATGTGATAAGTGTTTGCTTGCTGATTCTTCGAATAACTTGAGTGCTTCAACTGTGCTAGGATGAATCCTTAAAGGAAGAACTTGATGAGATGGCTGCGGAGTCGAAGGCTATGGGCGATGAGGCTGTTGTGGCCTCCCCGAAGATGATGTCCAACTCCGGCAACGAACCGTCGAGCTCCTCGAAGCCAAGGACTCGCGCGGTTGTCGCTCGGAAGACACAAGTTATACCTTGGAAGTATTCGAGTGCCCACATAAGTATTATTCGACTGCTATGATCGATCCCTCGAGTCATCTTCTTCTCATCTGATTTTCATTTTCTCACTATAGCCCATAGTGTGCGATTTGCAACGCATTGTCCAGCAGTACATGTCCTTGGAGGAGAACTTTCAGCAGCTCCAAGGTGAGCGTTAAACTTATCGTTGTGTTGTGACTGCTAGTGTCGTAGTCTATCCTCTTATTCTTCTGTCTTTTGTTTTTGGAAGATGAAAATTACAATGCTCTCCACAAAATGGATGCTCTTGGAAAGAAGAAAAGCCAGGCGGAGACCAAGGCGAAGGACGCTGCAGAGGCTCTCGAGCGCTACAAGCAAAATGCCCAAGAGCGCGAGAGGCAAATGATTGCTGTTGCTGCCTCTCGAGAGAAAGCAATGACAGAGAAGCTTATGGCTGCTGCCAAGGTGTTGTCAGGTTAATCATCGTTTTTCTTCCTCTTTTGAATTTTTTTCCGTCTTCTGACCTATCTAAGCATTCCTTCATCCTACCTTATTCAAATGTTGTTGGCATTGCGTTCGATCGTGATGCCTTGGACCACGGGGATCCTGTTATGGATGCAGTTGCTGCGGTCGAAGACCATTGTAGCTCCACTGTTGAGACGGTGGGGAAGACCAAGGAGGTCCTCAGCCACTTCTACCGTGAGATCTTCCCCAAGGGCGTAGCCCTTGATGATGTTGATTCCCTGACGAAAGCACTGGCTGGGAATGCGCCAGCGAGCTACAAGAGGACCCAGAAGGGCGTAGGTGCTACCCTTGTTCTGGCCATGGAGATGGCCTCCGGCGCCCAGTTGAATCTGGGCCAGATCACCTTCAAGATTCCCATTGCAGCTGACGGCACCGAGGTAGCCTTTGCCTCATAAGGTTCATGCTACAAGCCCTATGGCCCTTGCCTAATTGACCTGCTGGCCACCTACGCATTAGGGAAGCAGCAGATGGCGAAAGCGCAGGCCTCCGAGTCTGCGGTTACTTCTTAGCGTCTCCTCTAAAGTAGCATGTAGTTTATTGTTTTTGTTGTAGTTAACATGTAATGTACTGGATGACTCTTGAAACGACCACGTGGTGGTCCTTTTGATGTGATTATATGCATTTCCTTCTACTGCTGTTGATTGCACTTGTTCTTATGATCTTCAATTTGTGTGCCTGCAAAGGGCCCTTTGATTGTTATTCCTATGGCTGATATGTTGCAAACGTTATAATTTTTTATGCTCCATGCTTGTTTTGCACCAATTATCTTATGTTTCAGTCTACACTTTTTGGCATTTTTATGAAATTTCAGGAACTAACATATTAACAAGTGCCACAGAGCGAGTTTCCTGTTTTCTGCTATTTTTGGTTTCAGAAAAACTAGTAAAGAAATATTCTCGGAACTGGACAGAAAATCCAAAGTTCCTATATAATCCGGAGGCTAGGGGAGGCACACCCCAGTGCAGCCACACCCAGGCCAGGCGCGGCCAAGGGGCGCACCGCCCTTTGATGTGGCCCTCTCGCGACTCCACCGACCTCGCCTCTCCGCCTATATAATCCCCTCGAGACGAAAACTCTAGGTACCTGATCAGAATTCCACAAAAAAATCCATAGCCGCTGCCACCATCGTCCCTAGATCGGGAGGGATCTGAAGCTCTTCCCAACACCCTGACAGAGAGGGGAGATCATCCTGGAGGCCTTCTTCATCACCATGCCTGCCTCCGGAGTGATGTGTGAGTAGTTCATCCTTGGACTATGGGTCCATAGCAGTAGCTAGATGGTTGTTTTTCCTATCTGTGCCACCATGTTTAGATCTTGTGAGCTACCTATCATGATCAAGATCATTTTATTGTAATGCTACATGTTGTGTTTGCTGGGATCTGATGAATATTGAGTATTATGTCAGATTGATTATTGTTCTATCATGTCTATGTTATTTGTGATCTTGCATGCTCTCCATTGCTAGTAGTTACTCTGGCCAAGTATTTTCTTGTGACTCCAAGAGGGAGTATTTATGCTCGATAGTAGGTTCATGCCTCTAGTAATTTGGGAGAGTGACAGAAACTTCTAAGATTGTACATGTGTTGTTGCTACTAGGGATAAAACAACAATCCTTTGTCCAAGGACAATTGTATTGTTTACATTACACACTTTGCATAATGCGATTATTTATTGCTTGCAACTTAATACCCAAGGGTTGTTCGGATGATATCCCGGAGGTGGATTATTAGTCATAGATGCAGTTGGATTACGGTCTATGTATCATGTTGTAATGACCAAGTGAATCTCATAGTGATCATAATGTAATGTACATGCATTGTTATGCATTCTCTATTTGTTAATTGCCCAGCTATAATTTGTTCACCCAGCATGTTATTTATCTTATGGAGAAACACCTCTAGTGAACTGTGGACCCTGGTCCATTCCTTCCCAATGATATTCAATCTACTATTTATTGTTTAATTTCTGCAATTACTACAATAAATTACTTTCTTCCACACTATACGTTTAATCCTTTGTTTTCAGCAAAACCAGTGAGCTTGACAACCTCACTGACAAGTTGGGGCAAAGTATTTTGGTTGTGTTGTGTGTAGGTTCCACGTTGCTAGCAACACCTTAGGAAATGGTTTCTTTCTCCTATTGGTTCGATAACCTTGCTTCCATAACTAAGGGAAAACTTGCTGCTGTGCTCATCATACCTTGCTCTTGGGATTCCCAACAGGCTCCACATCAACTGAGCCATCACAAGCTTTTCTGGCAGCGTTGCCGGGGAGAAAGAATATTTCTGCAAGGGGAGTCTCTCACTACCAATCTCTTTACTTTTTTTTTGTTTTGCTTAGTTTCTTTTGCTTTGTTTGGTTTTCTTCTTTTTATTCAAAACACACAAAAAAAGTTCCTACTTTAGTTGCTATTTTTGTTGGCTTGCTTTAATCTTACAAAAATGACTACTCCTAAAAACACTAAGTTGTGTGACTTCACTAGCACAAACAACAATTATTTCATTTGCACACCTATTGCTCCACCTGTTCGTGAAGCTACTTTCTATGAAATTTAACCTCCTTTGCGAAATCTTGTTATGAAAGTGCAATTTTCTGGTGTTAGTACTGATGATGCTAATGCTCACCTTAATATTTTTGTTTAACTTTGTGAGATGCAAAAATATAAGGATGTAGATGGATATATTATTCAGCTTAAATTTTTTACTTTCTTTTTAAGAGGAAGAGCTAAAGATTGGTTGATATCTTTGCCTAAAAATAGTATTGATTCTTGGATTAAATGCAAAGATTCTTTCATTGGAAAATATTATCCTCCTGCTAAGATTATATCCATGAGAAGTGACATAATGAAATTTAAACAATTTGATAATGAACATGTTGCTCAAGCTTGGGAAAG
The DNA here is from genome assembly GCA_916181665.1 of Avena sativa. Lineage (NCBI taxonomy): Eukaryota > Viridiplantae > Streptophyta > Magnoliopsida > Poales > Poaceae > Avena > Avena sativa. The sequence continues at coordinate 227,047,711 of OV702283.1, read as the reverse complement.
AATGAAATCTTTAGTGAAGAATTTCCCCAGTCATGTACTGACTACTTGGATGATTATCCAAACCTTTTATGTAGGTTTCTTCAAGAAATTTCTTGGATTCGGCTGCTGGAGGTACCTTTATGTCCATCACTTTGGGTGCTGCAACAAAGCTCCTGGATAATATAATGATTAATTATTCTAAATGGAACACTGAGAGAGCTCCACAAGGTAAGAAGGTAAATTCTGTTGAAAAAACCTCCTCCTTGAGTGATAAGATTGATACTATTATGTCTATGCTTGTTAGTGGAAAAGCTCATATTGATCAAAATAATGTTCCTTTAGCCTCTTTGGTTTCTCAAGAAGAGCAAGTTGATGTGAAATTTATTATAAGTAATAATTTTAGCAACAATGCTTATAGGAATAATTTTGTTAATAATAATTATAGGCCGTATCCTTCTAATAATGGTAATGCTTATGGAAATTCCTACAACAACAATAGAAGTGCATCCTCTGAACTTGAAGTCATGCTTAAGGATTTTATTAGTAAACAAACTGCTTTCAATAAAACTGTTGAGGAGAAGTTTGGAAAAATTGATGATCTTGCTTCTAAAATTGATAGCCTTGCTCTTGATGTTGAACTTTTTAAATTAAAGGTTATGCCTCATGATTCTAAAGAAACCAATACATTAAATGCCATTCAAGTTAGAATTGATGAAAATGTTAGGATGTTATCTAAATTGCATGCTAGGTGGGAAAGATAAGATCAAATTGCTAGAAATAATAATATGACTAAAATTTGTACCATTACCACCACTAGTGATGTTGATGCTAGCAAACCTCCTACTATTAATGGTAAAATAATTGGTGTAGACAAAGTCCCCACTCCTTTTGCAACATTTCCTAAACCCACTGGAACTTTTTCCAATAAAAATGCTAAAAAAATTCGAAATATGGGAGACAATAGTTCTACTACCTTTGAGGATAATTTTGATTTTGATCTTGATGGTTGCAATATTTCTGAAGTAATTATGTTCTTGCAAAAGCTTGCTAGATGTCCTAATGCTAGTGCTATGAATATGGCTTTTACAATGTGGCACCCCGTATTTACGGTCCGAGAATACCCGTTATGCCTACAATTCACGTTCCCATGATCAATGAGTCGTGAGCATAACCGACCAGTATCATTACATCATCCAAAAAGTAACGATTACAAAACTTACAAAGTGGCCATTATGGCAATTACAACACAAGTAGTGGAAGTCTTCAAGCGCAGAGCCCATGTCATGCCTTAACCTACCGACGACTGACTGGGAAGACGGCCTAGCTCGCATAGACATGAGCACCTTCATCACTTCATAACATCTGCAATCTGGCCAAGTAAATAGCCAGTGACAATGCCGGTGAGTACTTTGAATGTACTCGCAAACCATCGAGACAAGGTAACAAGATAATGCATATTGTCATGTGGCGAGATAGCTCTACACTATAGTTGTTCCTTAAAAAGTCTAACAATGGCATCTCTATGTATTTGTTGAAAAAGAGATTTTTGGAAATATGCCTCCTTTTTGAAATTCCGGATATCCCCATATCCTTGATAAAAACTTTGTTGAAACCAGTTTTAGAGTAAAACCCCCGTTTAAAACATCTTAGACCATCTCTGGTCAAAACCAAACTTGTTCTTATCTTTCCTCGTGACCAAGTCACATCCTTTTTATTCATCTCGACATATGCCAAGGGTACTCCTAGCAGTCACCTTTCCAACCGTCCTTGACCATGGACACGGCTATTCGAATAGATTAGACTCTACAGAGTTTGTGCACTTTACCCACAAGAATCAATACATCCGCCGGGATACAACCACGGCCCGCTACATATGGTAGACGGTGGTTCGGATAATCAAACCTAACCTTTCATTTGTCCAGCCCTAGCAACGGCGGCTTTTCCTTTTGGGTTGTTCTCCCCGACAACGAGTATGTGGCACGACGGCCATATTCCTTCCTTTCGTACCAATCAGGAATGGGTAGTGGTTGTAATAACCCTGCCGGTTTATGATGTTCCGCCTTCACTCGACTACACACATCACACAACGCAATATGCTCTGCAATATGTTTCTTGAGATTGTTCCACCAGAATCTTTCCTTCACATCCATGTACATTTTGGTGTTACCCAGATGAATGGAATATGGTGAGTTGTGTGCTTCCTGCAGAATCAGTTTCCGAAGTTCCAGATCTTGCGGAATATAGATACGTTTCCCATACCATAAGGTACCCTGTTCGTCTTCATGGAATCCTTCAGCTTTCCCCTTATTAATTTTACCTTTGATCTCTTCAATTTCCTTGTCTATCTTTTGGGCTTCCTTGATCTTGTCCAAAAATGTGGGTTGATCATCCAATGCCATGAGATGTCCTTCAGGTACTATCTCTAATCTGAGATCTTTGAATTGGGCACATAGATCATCTGGCAATTCTCCCTTAGTAAGGCCATTCACATAAACTTTACGGCTTAAAGCATCCGCTACAACATTTGCTTTACCGAGGTGGTATTGCAAACTCAAGTCATAGTCCTTGATGAGTTCTAGTCATCTTATTTGTCTCATGTTGATTTCTTTTTGAGTGAAGATATACTTCAAACTTTTGTGATCTGTGAACACTTCACAATGTTTTTCCAAAAGATAATGTCTCCATGTTTTGAGTGCATGAACAAAAGAGGCTAACTCTAAGTCATGAGTAGGATAATTCACTTCATGAGTTTTGAGTTGGCTCGACGCATAAGCCACAACTTTCCCTTCCTGCATCAAAACTCCACCTAATCCTTGGTGAGATGAATCACAATAAACTTGGAAATCCTTTTCCAAATCTGGCAGACATAAGACTGGTGCTGTCACTAGTTTCTTCTTCAATTCTTGGAAACTGAGTTCACATCCTTCAGTCCAATCAAACTTCTTTTCTTTCTTGAGTAATTCCGTCATTGGCTTAGCTACCTTTGAGAAATTCTCAATGAACCTTCTATAGTATCCTGCCAAGCCTAGGAAACTATGACCTTCTTTCACTGACTTGGGAGATTCCCACTCAGTCACAGCTAACACCTTTGTGGGCTCGACAGCTATACCATCTCCCGACACAATGTGTCCAAGAAATCCAACTTCATTCAGCCAGACTTCACACTTACTGAACTTGGCATACATCTTGTGCTCCCTGAGCTTCTCAAGTATCAAACGCAAATGCTCTTCATGTTCTTCTTTGCTCTTGGAATAGAACAAAATGTCATTGATGAATACGGCAACAAACTTGTCAAGAAATTCCATGAACACCTTGTTCATCATGTTCATGAAATAGGCTGGTACTCATACAATCCATACCTAGTGGTGAAAGCAGTCTTAGGTATGTCTTGCTCTCTAATCTTAAGCTGAAAATAGCCTGATCGAAGATCAATCTTTGAGAACACACGGGCTCCTTCTAGCTGATCAAATAGATCGTTGATTCTAGGCAAAGGATATTTGTTCTTGATAGTCACCTCATTGAGTGAATAGTAATCTATGCATAGCCTTTGACTTCTATCTTTCTTCTCAACAAACAGAACTGGTGCACCCTAGGATGAAGAACTTGGTTGAATAAATCCTTTTTGCAACTACTCTCCAAGCTGTTTCTTGAGTTCTTTCAACTCATCGACTGACATCTTGTAGGGTCTCTTTGCTATTGGTCCAGATCCTGGCAGCAAGTCAATCAGAAACTCTACATCTCTATTTGGTGGCATTCCAGGCAATTCCTCCGAAAACACATCCAGATACTCTCTAACAATTAGCACACTATCTATGCTAACCCCCTTAAGAAAATTTAACTTACTCCCTTTAGATTCAAAATTGGACTTGAACCTAATCCGTTTCTTATCCGGGGTAGTGAGTGTGACAGTATGATTGGCACAATCTAGTACTCCTTCATACTTAGTCTTCCAATCCATGCCCAGAATAACATCCAATCCTTGGGAATCTAGGATTATCAAACTAACTGGAAACTTATACTTCCCAAATTCTATCACTAGATCATGACATCCAAGATTCACTATCATCTCTCCACCGGGAGAGCTTACTTTTATAGGACACCCAATAGTTTCAGTTGGAAGTCCATTTTTATTAATAAATGCTCTTGATATGAATGAATACGATGCGCTAGTATAAAAAAGAACAAGTGCTGGAAAAGGATTGAGCTTGAACTTACCAGCCACAGTATCGGACTCCTCATATATTTCTTCCACATTGATGTGGTTCACTTGTCCCTTCTGGAAGGGGTTGGGCTTCTTGGCTCCTTCAACTTTCTTTTCTGGGCATTCATTTGCATAGTGCCCCATATTCTTACACTTGAAACACTCAGTCTGACTGAGGTATCTCTTTGCAGGCTAACTCCCATTACCACTTCCATTGTGGTGGCTCTCGTGTCCACTCTTGTGGTTCTTATACTTGTCATTATCATGATTGCGATGGTGCTTGTTGTATGATGACGGTTGTGGTTCTGGTGGCTGTTATACTTCCCATGCTTGTGGAATCCAGAACTTCCACTATCATCATTATGGGAACGCTTGTGATACGATCCTGAGCTGTGCTTATCAAAGTTATGTTTCTCTTCCTGCCTTCAACGTGTTTCATCTTGTTTTCCAAGATAGCGGCCTTGTCACGAAGTGATTGGTATGTTGGGACATAGGAAACAGATAGCTGCAGGTTCAATTCATCATTCAAACCTTCGAGGAACTTCTCCTTCCTCCTGGCATCAGTATCAACCTCATCCGGTGCATAGCGCGCCAGATTGTTGAACTCCTCAATGTACTCAGCCACACTGCGGTGACGCTGTTTCAGATTGTGAAAATCTTTCTTCTTCAAGTTCATCACTCCGGATGATATGTGAGCTGTACGGAAACCATCCTCAAAAATACCCCAAGTCACATCCTCAAGGGGAGTGGTGATCTGAAAGTTGTCCCACCATGTTGTTGCTGGTCCTTCGAGCAGATGTGCTGCAAACCTGACTTTTTACTCGTCGGTGCAGCCAACAGTGACTAAGTCCTTGTTCACTGAACGTAACCAGTCATTAGCTACCATTGGATCAGTGGTTCCCGAGAACTTTGCAGGCCTCAGTCTCAGAAATCTGGCGAGCATGTCAAATGCTGGAGGATTGTTCTGATTTTTGTTGTTGTTGTTGTTGTTGTTGTTGTTATTGTTGTTGTTGTTGTAGTTGTTGTTGTTATTGTTATTGTTATTGTTATTCTGATTCTGATTTTGCATGAACTGAGTCATCATCTGCATCAGTTGAGCTTGGGCTATCATCAACTGCTGCATCTCGGGAGTGACGTTATTGTTGTTGTTTTGGTTGGGATTGGCACGACGGGGAGGCATTTGTGGTTTCAATAAGGATAAGAAATGAGATAACCCATAGATGCAATGCACAATACATCATATAGCAACAAACACAAATAACAAACACGAGATAAAACATAGATTTTGAACAAAGTAAACAATGAGTTTTGGAAAAAGTAAACACACAATAGCAAGCCATCCACATGTTAGATGGTCATTGCGACTCAATAATCAAAGTATGATAGATAATGATAGTCGAGTAGTCTATACTAATCCTCCATGTCAACTTCCACGTCAACAAGTGTAAGTACGGCTGACTCCATGGCTGTCTTGTACTCCTCGACATTGGTGGTCAAGGCCTCGACCTTCGCACGGAGAGCTCTCTTCTGCGAGCACAGCCTCTCGATCACTCCCTGTTGGGTCTCGAGCCCGAAGTCCTTGGCCTCTATCTCAGCCTTCCTGTCCTTGATCTTCTTGTTTCTGTCTTGGACTCTTTTCTCCTGATTATTGAACTTTTTGTCCTGGCTCTCGAATCTGGCCTCCATCACCTTGACGATCTCGTCTTGCTCCGCGAAGAGCTTGTCCTTCTCCCTCAACTGAACCTGGAGCTCGTCATTGCTAAGCATGACGTTTGTACTATCTGTGTCGAGGTGTCTAATAAGACCCTCTAGGTCTTGAAGGTACAGACGAACTGGCTCAATGGTCTCTGTAGTAGCGTCATCGTACACTACAGCCTCACCCTTCTTGTCACGTCTCCTGAACGAGTGAAAGTAGAGGCCCCTGAGCTCAGTGGAGTGTCGTCCAACAAGGCGTCCAAGTAACTCCTGCATGACTACATCTAATCCCTTCTCCTTGTCATCGTGCATTAGGTTGAAGGTGATCTCCTCCGTGGGTGGCTCCGTCTGGTGTCCTGGCTATGTCACTCTAAAGCCCCAAAGGTCCTTCCTCTCAAACTTGGTGAGCTGGAGTGCCTTGATACTAGGAAGTGGTAGGTTGAGCACACTAGTGAGCTCCACAAGACGAGAACCGAAACGAGTTCCCTTGAACTCCTCGGCAGTGCTGATAACAATGTTAGGCATCTATTGTATAAGATAGAGAAATATTAGTATCAATACAAGTATAGAAAATTCATAAGACAACAAAAACACACAAAACATTTTCCACAATAAACACAGAAGTCATGGCATACAAAATTCCAATACAAACATTAAGGTCCAAACATAACTTAGACAATTTTTGCGAGAAAAATGACAAGTGTGGTGGTCCAACTAGCGGAGTACGTTGCAATTCTCACTCATATGCTAAGTCTATGATATCATCCCTTAGACATTTTATGGCGATCTCTAAATCTTGGGTATACTTCTTCTCCTCCTCAAAGTCATTCTTAGTGTTGAGAATTCTACACTTGAGTCTTTCACCAAGCTCCTTGATAGCATCCCAAGCTGCATTTCTTGCAGAGTCAAAGAATGTTGTATACATTTCTGAGTTGGTGCCCATGTAGAATCCCGACTCTTTGTGGCTGTCTCCCTTGTTTTTGTACAAGTGAAGTTGCAACCACCAATATTCTTCTCCTTCATCCATAACTGGAAATCTTTTGTACACGGCCTCACCATGTATCCCCAAGCTAACCATAAGGGTTTTGAGTGCATTGGGAAACTCCGTCTCACACTCTAAAGTCATGGTCATGAGTGGTCCCTTCTTGACGGCTTCGTTGATGGCGGCCATCTACAAATAGAGATGAGAAAAAGGTTTACGAGAAGAAAAAGACAAGTGTGGAATTTGCAAAGTGTTGCATTTTTCCTTAGTGGTTTTCTTAGTCTAATCCAACCTAGGGTCATAATCCTACAGGCAACACAGTGCTCTGATACCATCTGTAAGACCCCACCTTTATAAGGTAAAGGTCCCTGTGATTATAATGCTAGTCCCTCGATCAAATGCTAGCATCCACAGTTTAAGATGAAGTACACAGATACAAAGGTCTTTATTACATCGTCATTCTAGAGATAAACATAGTCTTTTACAACTCCATAGCCCAAAGGCTAGTACAAGAGTTCATAACATAAGTAAAATAAAGTAAAGTCTTCCTCTTCGTGTACCACAGGCAAGCATGTTGAGTGTAGACTCATAACCCTAATCCTCATCAGAGTAACCTGCAACATCATAAGGTACAACCAAAGAGGGTCAATACATTGGAATAGTATTGGCAAATGATACCATAGTAGAATAGTAGTTTCTAACTTCTATATGAATTTGGCCAAGTGTAGCTTAGGCTTGCTTTGCTCAAAATAGGTTTTCCTTATCAGTTGGAAAACAATAAGTTTTTGTTTGATGAAAATCACCCAAGGAACCACCAATAGACATTGGTGAACCTTTAACCCTTGTTCAACCACAAGTTTTTAACTTAAAAATTGGGATGAGGAGATCCTTGATAGCTTCAATGTCTTGATGCTCAAATTGCCCATTTCCGGGGACACGGCTAAGTACTTAGATTTTTCCTTCTCGAGAGGTGGTGCACTTTCCCCACAAGACTTGACATGCATCGAGACCAGATCTTTCAGAAGCCTTCCCTTAGACCAAATGGACACGTTCCATCCTATCACCCTATCACCATCTATCCATCTGGCTAAGTTCTTTCAACCTATATGATCCAGGCAGAACCCATATTGCCATATGGCTGCACTAGAAGCTTCTAAACATTAAGTATCTAAAATCCCTTTGTTGCTGGGTGGATTTCCACAAGTGTGATACACAAGGTAGACCATTGACAATGGCCTTGTGTAACCACTCAACATAACCCATTCATACCATTCCACCCAGGTGATTCATTCACTTAGTAGTTTTATTAAGCAAAAACATAAGTAAAAAGACTTAGCAAAATTTCCATAGCATGTGTATATATTCCAACCTTGTTTACTACTAGGTAGGCTAAGCATGATATCAAAAAGTATCTTAACTTAGAGAATAATTCTACCAAGGCTACAACTACTAGGATTTCCCATGGCATAGCATATAGATACTTGGCAAAATTTTCATGCAAGCCCTATACAAAATATCTCTAGTGCATAGTCAAGATAATAGGACAAATATACATGAAGAACCACTTGCCTTGGTAGTTGGGGGAGTAGCAACAATCCTCACAATCACAATCACCAGTAGCACCAAAATCTACACATAAAATAATAGCACCAAATTCACATTCCAATATTCAAGAAAAATATTATGAATGCATGCAAATGCCATGTGATGACTTTTTCTAAACTAAACAACACAAGTCAAACAATACTGAACACAAAACCAAATATTTGTAGTATAAATAAACTTAAACTTGTTTAAAAATCATTTCTAAATAATTTATATAGTCAAAATAAGCCTAAATTTTCTCTGCCCAAAAACCCATTTGTACAAAAATAAATACAAAAATAAGCCCATAGTAGTCTAGGATTTATTTTTGTGAATCCACTGATATCTTAGATGCATTTTTTGGATAAAAAGAACAAAAGTTATGAATTTTACAAGTTTGAATCTCTAATAGATATAAAAACAGATTTTAAATCAAACCGTAGAAACGTGGCTGTGTCCGATTGGTCGATAAAGCTTCACGCGGATCGGCTAACATGGAGCATTGGATCTAAGTGACTCTGTATGGTTCAGATCAAACAAAAATGTTTCGATTAAGTGATCTATCCTAGCCACTAGATCTGGATCTAACGACTGTTGTGCACACGACCATAGTCTGCCGGCGCTAGCGACGGCTGCGCGACGGCAGTGCTATTGCAGCAATGCTCTAGCGAATGCAGAGGGGGCTGGGAGTTGCGAAGGTGCTTACCATACTCGCGAGGTCACGCGGAAGCTCAACATGTCACTGGCGTGGGCGGGGGCGTGTTGTGGTGGCCGGAAGAGCTCGTCGGAAACCTAGCTGGCGTTGGGCACGGCTTGACGGAGACGATAGCGACGTTCCAGGCCTCCCTAGGACAAACAAATCACATCAGTGGCTGCGCAAGGACACGACGCACATGGGTGTTTGGTCCAGAAGACAAGGGGCGCTCGATATCTTACCTAAATTTCTCGCCGGAGATGATTGATGCCTCGGGTGCTCAGGGTGGCTAACGGAGACGGCGACCTGGGCCAGTATAGGATGAACCAGAGGTGAGATTAGTTGCGCAAGAACCAGAGGATCACAATTGTATGGTCGAGAGGCAAAGGGGCATGCTATACTCACTGGAATAGCTCGCCGGAGTGCGTCGGGCAGCGGTGGTGCGAGCTTGATTGCAACCAGCCTGGGGGCGCTAAGAAGGGGCTTGGTGAGGGGAAATGGCCGTGGTTAGGTGGTGATTTAGTAGCCAGAGAAGGAGCAGCAATTACGCGAGGAATAAATCGGAATTTAAGAGAATTCATTGGCGGCATCACTGCAGGGAAGAAACGGCGGAGTGGGTCGTCGCACGGTGATTTGGGGACGATGAGTTGATGTGGCAGTGGGCCACCTCTGTCAGCGAGCGGGTGTGGAGCGGGTGCAGTGAGAAATTGAGGGGAGAGGGAAAACACCGGGTGGGCTTGCTGGGCTGGGTCTGGCACTGGGCCTAAAGGGTAGCGCCGGCCTTTTTCTTTTTCCTTTCCCTTTTTCTTTTTCTATTTTGATTTTCAGGAATCAAATTCAAACCCTATTTCAAATAAGTTTGAATTCAAACCACCTCTAGATGTTTGTAGTATAAACCTTGTACTTATTTGTGTATAAAACACTACTGATTAGTCAAATGCACTTTGACACTTTGAAAAATAAAATAAAACCATGCCTTATTGGTATATAGATAATAGGCATAAAATGGTTTTAATTGGAATTTTGTTTTGAAATTTTTTGTGCAAGCCAAGGATGCTATGAATGCATGAATGATATGAAATATTTTGTAATTAATGATTTTTGGGATGTTACACTTTTGGGATGCATGATAGTCCAGATTTTAGGGGATACCATGGCATACCATCCGCGGGAGACCCAATTGTTGCACCGGTACCTTGTCCACGATAGTCCAGATTTTAGGGGATTTCTCCCCTTTAGCGAGTACGCGCAGCCCCGGCTAAAGACAACAAACTACGAGCTAAGCCCCAGCGACTTGGGTAGTGTGGTTGCATTGATAAATTGTTCCGGTAAAGGCGTAGGACATCCCTTCTCTTTCTCTTGCTCAACTTTCTCTTTATCCTCTTCATATCTTATTTAGTAAAACATCCACTCGGAAACGATGCCTCTTTCCAAGGGTTTTATTCTGAAAACTTTATAGTAGGGTAAAACCTGAAATAGTTTTGTAACTGAAAATCCATAGTTTCCAAGAGGGAAGATGCTAAGCATCTTAGCCTCAATCTAAAGGGTAAATGTGGGTGTCAACGAGGGTAAGTGTCCTAATGGACACTCCATCATAACTCGGAGGAGCCAAGTTAATCATGCCTTTTATTTGAAACAAACAATGCATTTAATCATGAAATTCATAACAAGATATAAAACAATTGCTAAAAGGGAGTAGGTTAATATAGGAGTTCAGGAATGGTGGCTTGCCTCTGACCAGCGAGATGTCCCTTGACTTCCTTATAATACCATAATACCAATAGTGCCAATACCAATAATAATAAGATTAACCTGATGCTTCCTTCTTCTCAGCGTCACACAATCGTGACTATCGCCGTTATTGAGCACGCATGCAAACAAACGATACCAAAATCACACAAGGCATATAAGCATTAATACATACAACAAGCAACAAATAATTACAATGTATGAGACAGTAGGATGATGGATGATTGGTTTGATAAGATTAGTAAAAGATTTGGAGGCATGGGGACATGATTCGGTTGGATTTATGATATAGGGATTATCTAAGAGAGGGGTTTTGACCAAGGGATTGCTCTGTATGATACCAGATCGGTATTGGTAAAATGAATCCAACTAAAGTGGTTTCACTATTTTATCAATTTCCATTGATTTATACTGATTTTTATAGTGGATATATATCTAGTTTTAGGAAATAATTCACCAGAATTGTTCTGGAGTTCCAAAAAATATTTCCTTGGGTGATTAGATAGTATTTGATGGACTGATTCACTGAGAGTTGGATTCACGTTGAAATAATTATACATAGTGCCCTTCAGAAAATCCCAAATACAATATTGGATGGTTTTTGTCTTTTTCACCAGATTAAAATTCTAAGGTGTTTTGAGTTGCGTCTAAGGAAACATGTTAGGTAATGAGGACACCTTTCTGTAGAAATTGGAACCAACCAGTTTGGATTTACATAACTAAAGTGGTGATTTTATTAGTGAATAAACCATTCACAAAATGGTTTAATTCACCAAAATTTAGAAGATGCTTAATAAAATTTGGGCTCTTGGGATTTGATATACATGGTCAATTAGATGTGCAGAGAGTTGGAATTAGTTAAAAACCATTTTTGGTTTTTCCTAGGAAAATTTCTAAAGGATGAAATTCCGTATTTTTAATATTTTTACTAATGGAAAACTAGGAAACCATTGTAGGTGAAGCCATGGGGTTATGAAAGGCCTTACTTATACCTTTATATACAAACATGGTTTACCTCAATTGAGGATGTGGAACACACAGAAAGAATTTAATAGTTAAAAGTGTACATCTAGGAATTTGATTTATCATAATTAATCTAAATATCAAAAGGGGTAAGCAATGGCTCTACATGTTAGGGAATACATTATTGTATCCCAGGAAATTTAGATCCGGGAGTTTTGGATCATTTTCCATTTTTATTTGCATTTAAACCAAACTACTATTTACTAGATTTTTAAAATGGTAAAAGAAAGAAAAGAGAGAAGGCAGAGGGAGGGCGCAGGCCGGATCTGGAGGTAGTGGGCCGGGGGAGCGATTTCGGCCCATCTGGGTGCAGCCGCGCGCGGGAGTTAGATTCAAAAGGGCGCCGACGACGCGGCCCCGCCAGTCAGTGAAGGTGAGGGGACGAAGAGGTACCGCTCAATATTAGCCGTTCGATTAGAAACGGATGAATGACCGAGGGCCTTCTTCTCGCTGGGATGGGGGCGACGGGGCTAAAACCCTAGGTCAAGCCAGAGATGGTCGGGAGGCTCACCAGAAGGCTTGGGCCACCGTGGGGACTGGCGGAGGGGTTGTGGCATGCCAATGGAAGTCCGACAAGGTACATCTAGGTGGCAACCCTCCTGGGACGCAGATCTTGACCGTGATGGTGTCGATCGGGCTCAGTTACTCGCTGGAGCGGCTCTAGGGTGCATGCACGCTGCCTAGGAGGGACAGTGAGGGGTTCTGGTGGTGGCCCGGGTCGATGAGGGGTTGCATGCACGGAGGCATGGATGCGCATGGTCGAGGTTCACCGGGGGAACTCCTCATCAGACATGCACGGGCGGCGGCACTTCTGGTGTCCCTGCAACAAAACAAAGAACACAGGGAGGTGTATTAGATGTAGGGGATCATAATGAGAGGAATGAGAAGGGGGAGGGGTGGTCGGGATGGGGTTCATGCCTTCCTTCTCCTTGAATGCCCGAGAGGAGATCTTGGGGTTCTCCATGGAAATGGAGAGGAGGAGGGCGAGATCTGGAGCTCGGGGTAGTTAGGTGGGAGTGAGTGAGTGAAATGAAGAAGCAGGGGAGAGAGGTACTGGACTCTTTCTTTATAAACTGAAGGGGAGGTCTAGGGTGGATTTGGTTCATGTAATGGACATGGACAAGGGAGAGATCAAGGGATTGGCTAGGAGGGGTGGTGAAGGAGGTGTGTGGGTCCTGGTGCTCGACCAGAGGAGTTGGGGAGGGCTGGGGATGCTGCCCTAGGCTTATATTACCAAGGTGGGTAATAAAGTGGTGATCCTCTCCCTCTCCTCTATGCATTAAGAGACAAGAAAAGGGGTGGGCTACAATGGCATGTCGTCCAGGGGGGAGGTGTGATTGCTCTATTGATCAAGGTTAAATGACAAGATTTGGTGAGGATTTGAGTTTGTTTGGTTCCATGTTTAGGTTGGTTTGAAAGAATTGATCAATAAGATGCTTGTAAAGGATGTTGAATATCTTGCATTGGGAAATGTGTGGAAATGGTACTGGTAGATAGAGTAGGTCAAATCATCTCTTCAAGATTTATTTGGGATTTTTCTAATGATTATAAGCCCATTTAAAAGCATTTATTGCAAAAGTGCCAAAGTAGTTTCTAGAGGCTTATTTGGGATTTTTACATTGTACTAGATTCGTTTTTAATGGGATATGGTCCTAAATACCATATTACACAATGGAGAATTTTATTGGAATTTATTTAGATGCAAAAGTATTTTTAAGGAATTATTTCCTGTTTCTGCCATTTAAGAAAAAGGGCAAAAAGAAACAATAAAGAACTCGAATGTGCATTGAGTTGGCAAGTTGATTTGGAGAAAAACAAACTTGCCTTTATAGACAAAGATTTTGAGAATTTTGCAAGATAATGTATTTAAATATTTTGATGATCCAAATAATTATTAGAATTATTTTGGGATGGTTATATTCAAGGTATATGTTGTAAACTTGATTTATACATAAATTTCCATTTGAGTTTTGATGTTATTGGGTGGATTTGGGAGGAAACTAAATTTTTGGGGAATCTAGGGTTTTGATATTTTCATGCCACCTGAACATGGGTGGATTAGGGAGCTCAGAGCTCACCTTGATACAAGCGATAGATGGGTGATTATACCAAGTTATATAGATGATCATGGAGGCAAGAGTTGGGCTTGGTTGGATTTGAGGTGGTGTAGGAGTGATGGCAAACTTTGATGAAAATAAGGTTGCCATAGCAAGATTGTCATGATGCCATTTAAACCAGGTGGGTTTAAGATGCACAGGTTTCCAAAGGAAACAAGTGAAGTAGGGTTTGATAGGACATTATTAGTAGATCATAACCATGCAAAGAGTTGGTCAAAGGGGAGGTAGCATATAGATGTGATCTTCTGCCAAAGTAGGCAAGATCATAAGATTTGTAGAAAAGATTATTATCTTGACTACAAAACCATCATGGAAGAGTGGGAACCAGAATGTCTTAGCAAAGGGAAATTGTGGGCTTTGGTAGTACTAAATATGTACTACAAGATGGTGCAGGTACATTCTCAATAATTCACATAGGTTGGAAAAGGTAGAGCTCCAAAGATTGAATCTAGATAAGAAATCCAGACATCCATTTTGGCAGATTTGGGGATTTTGACTAGTATGCAAGAGGGAAACAAATTGAGAGAGAGTGGCAAAGGTTTATCATTCCCATAAAGTGGTTGATGTTGAGGTATATATTGAATAGAGGAGATCCATGCCTGGATTGGTTCTTCACTAAGTTGGAAACCATCAAGAGGGATTATCCCTGGATTGATCTGATTAGGAGATGAGATGGCCACTTTGGTGGCTTAGGGTAGATCCAGATTTGGGTGTTTGGTCTGAGATTGATGATCACAAACCTAGGTTGGGTCCTAGGGGATGAGATACTAGATTAGCTCACTAGTTCCTAAGAAAACAAGGCAATTAGTAGATCAAGGCAATTCATCTAATCCAACTTGTCAAACTACTACTAAGGTTACCATCAAGCCTAGCTTGAGGTAAGGATGGGTATTTTGAATTGGGTGTGCTTTGAAGTAAGATAAGTACCGTCTTGGTATTTCTACCAAGATTGGAAGGAGAAGGTTTTAATAAAGGTTTTGGAAAACCTAGGGATAAGTTTTTGTCTTGAAAACAAAAGGAGATTATACTTAGGTCTCCATAGTTTTGTTAATAGAACTAGTAGATTATTTTATTGTGTCAAAAATCATCTTGGCTCAAGATTTGAAATGGCAGAACATTTGAGAAAATGAAAGATGAGCCAGGACATCTCTTTTGTAAAATAGCTTTTGTAAACTAGTGTTGAGTTAGGGAGTATATCACCTAAAACATAATCAGTTGCATGAACACAAGCAAACAAGTAAGCAAGCAATGCAACAAGAAACAAGAAAAAGTTTTTGTTCCCCCTGATTTTTTCCTTTTGGACAGCAATTCAGGGTTGCTAAAATTGGGATGTTACATAAAAAACATATTACAAATGCTCTCGTGAAAATTAAAGAAGAAAAATTAAAACATGAAGCTTCTATTCCTAGGAGATTAGAAGATGGTTGGGAGCCCATCATTAATATGAAAGTGAATGATTTTGATTTCAAAGCTTTATGTGATCTTTGTGCTAGTGTCTCTATTATGCCTAGAAAAATTTATGATATGCTTGATTTACGACCATTGGAAGATTGTTATTTGGATGTCTATCTTGATGATAATGCTAAAAAGAAACCTATGGGGAGAATTAATGATGTTCTTATTATGGTTAACAATACCTTTGTCGCTGTTGATTTCTATGTTTTGTATGTGTCGTGGGAATGGTCACGGTAGATGCTGCAATCGGCAGCGAGTAGTAGAACGAGGGGCAAGGGCGGCCAGCCATCTGCGGTGCGAGATGAGGGCAAAGACACAGGGTTATACCCAGGTTCGGCCCCCCGGAGGGTAAAGACCTACTCCTGCTAGATTGTATTATGGAGGTGTTACAATGGGCGAGCTCGGCGGCTAGGCGGCGAGTCGCTTGGGTGTATGAGGGACCGTGTCTCTACTCACCCCATAGGGAGGTTTATATAGGCTCACCTCTCCTAGGGTTTACATATCTCAACCGATTCGGTTACAGCTTCAGTAGTCGTTTTAACCTAGTCCGACTGGGCCTATCTACTCGCCTGGGCCTTCAGCTTCCAGTCGCTCGGTACCTTGCTGGGCTTTAATCCACTCGTCGTTCTGCAGGCCCACTTGCCAGCTCACGGGCCAGTCGGAAACGCCCTGCTGGGTATACCCCAGTAAGCATATCCCCATCAGTAGTCCCCGAGGCCGTCGTCGATTGGGCGTAAGTGGCTGCTGGCAGTCGGAGTACACGGCTTCAGAGTAGGCATCCAGTCGAATCGTCGGCGGGCTCCTGTATAAAGGAGAAAATTCGGTGAACCAAATCGCGGCTTGGGCGAGTCGAGTCGGCAGGACGCGGTCATGGTGATTGACCTGGCGAGCCGAGTGGCTGGAGTTGGACCGTCAGGCGTGGTCAAACTAGCCGTTGGGGTAATCCAATGGTAACTTTCGGCGTAATCATCGCGCGGTAACGGCCCCCTGATTTGGCGGGTAACTCCCGCTATATAAGAGGAATGGCAGGCAATCGTGGAGCCAACTGCCCACCACTTCTTCCGAGTGCGCGCATTTTCCTTCCTCTGCTCCGCGATGTAATCGAACCGAAATCCTCCGACCTTCAACCAACCTTTCGGCCATGGCCCTTTCCATCGAACCATGGGGCAGGTCCAAGTGCACGAGGGCGCAGCTAGCCTCTTTCGAGGAGGCCGGGATCCTGCGAGCCGGTTGTTGGCGTATCCCCGCAGCCGGAGAAACGACCCCAAACCCGCGAGAGAGGGAATTCGTCTGTTTCACCAGTCATCTCGAGCGGGGGCTAGGGTTTCCCACGTCTTTGTTCTTCCGGCGCTTTTGCGCCTACTACGGGATCCAGCCTTTAGATCTGGGTCCCCACAGCATCGAGCAGCTCGCCATCTTCGTGGCGTTCTGCGAGTGCTACTTGGGCTGCCGGCCCTATTTTCCCTTGTGGCAAGATCTGTTCCACGGACGGATCAGCCGCGAGGAGGCAGGCGGCCCAATGCTAGCCGCGGGCGGCTTGACGTTCCAGCTCAAGTCCAAAGCTTCTTTCTTTGATCTGATGCTACCCGCCAAGGCAGCGAGCGACTGGAAGAAGTCGTGGTTCTACGTGGCCGAGGCGACCCCGGAGGACGAGGTGGCGATCCCGCGGTACTCGGCCAACCGTTCCGAGCCGCGCCATCTTCAAGTCGGCAAGCTCCCCAACGACCAGCGGATGGTCGTTGACGATATGCTTCATACCATCCGTGGTCTAAAAAAGAAGGGCCTTCAGACGATAAACTTGTACAATTGCTGGCTTGGGCGACGGCTCGTTCCACTCGCCCAACGTGACCACTATATGTACCAGTACACAGGCCGGGGAGACTCGACGAAGGCCTGCCTCGATGAATGGAAGCTGTAGGATTATCTCCCAGCGTTGAAGAAGATCACCCAGGCGGTGTACCTGGATGCGCAGGCCGGGGTTGCCCCCTACACCAGTAAGCGTCCGGCTCCAACGGTAATTTCTTTACCTTGTTCGCAGTCGCAGTGTATGCAGTTGCGGTAATTCTGATTCTGTTTTGTATTCATCGCAGCTATTCCAAGTGGTGGAAGGGTGGCTCCCACCTTCGGATGATGAGAGCCCGGGGCCATCCGCCCTGGACATAGGCGAATCGCCACCCGCGAAGGGCAGCGAGGACGACGAGGACGAGTCCGAAGAGGAAGTCGCCCCGCTGGTCCGAAAGACCCGCGGGCAAAGTCAGCGCGAGATCGAGGCGAGCAGAAGCCTTGAGCGTCATGATGACGACGACGAGCTCCCGGAGACCACCTCGCGCCGTCAAGCCACTCCGTCGAAGAAGAAGAAGAAGAAGAAGAAGAAGAAGAAGAAGAAGGAAAGGGAGGCGAGGGCCCACCCGAAGAAGAAAACGAAGCCGTCGAGGACGGCCTCACCGCCGCACTCGGCGAGCAGCTCCGATGCTCCCAGCCCAGCTGGTGACGGCGCGCCCCCAGCGACAACCGCGCTGGACACGGCGACCGTGGAAGTGCCGCTGGCCTCAATGCCTCCGCCATTCGCCCCAGTCTCTGGGCTGGGGGAGGCTGCGGCTGCGGCGACTTCGCCTCGCAAGGAGGTTCCGGCTGCAGCGGCTTCGCCCCGCAAGGAGGATCCGGCTGTAGCGGCTCCAACTCGCGAGGAAGCTCCCGCCGAGGATGTCCTAGAGGCGCCAGCCGCGGCCTCAACGACGAAGAAGCCGTCCGTGTCTTGGGCACGCGACGTCCTGGAACTGGGGCTCAGTCGCCGACTGGGCCCTGAACTGGAAAAACCGGCCGGCCTTCGTACAGGGCTACGTTTCATCCCAGTCGCCAAGTGAGTGCGCTCACCCTTCCTCATTTTCCATAACTATCTCAATTGTCTTTGTTGACTCGATTAATGCGCAGGACCGGAGTGAAAAGGATGGGCCATCCGACCGTGGCCACGGTACCCTCCGCCGCTAACGAGGAAGATCCTTCCCGTAAGAGGAAAGCGGACGAGGTCGTCGCCTCAGCGGATGGCAGTAAGAAGGCCAAGGGCGACGAAATCGTCACTATCTCTGACGACACGGCGGTCGCGCCGGCCGGGCCCGCGGTGGAGGCAGCCGCGTCTACGAAGGAGGGCGCTTCCTTGCCTGGAACGGCGGAGGCGACTTCCTTTGGAGCGGGTGCCTCTATCGCTACCTTCCCCTGCTTCGTGACCAAGGCGGCGACGGCGAGCGGGGCTGCGCCCTCGAGCCTCGCTCCGGGGACCGCCGATGCTGAAGTCGACCAACGTCGTGGGCACACGCCAGCGTTACTCGCGTCCGTGGACGCGATACAACTCCATGGCATGCTTGGCGCAGCCATCCAGGTACATCCAGTCCCCGAGGATCAGGTCGGTGCTTTGCAGTGGCTTGATTCTTATAATTTCTCGTCTTTTATTTTCATATCCAGTCCCCGAGTGCGCACGCGCTAAATTTTAGCGGGTGGGCACTTAGGAATTTCTTGATCGCCAGTCTCCGAGTGCGCACTCGCTGAATTTCAGCGGGTGGGCACTTAGGAATTTCTTGATCGCCAGTCCCCGAGTGCGCACTCGCTGAATTTCAGTGGGTGGGCACTTAGGAAGTTCTTGATCGCCAGTCCCCGAGTGCGCACTCGCTGAATTTCAGCGGGTGGGCACTTAGGAAGTTCGTTTCAACTAACTTTTTCGATGATGTGCAGGGTCTGCAGCTTGAGTCGGCGGACCGATTGGCCGCGAAACAGCGCGCTGAGAAGGAGCTGGCCATCGTCCAGGAGGCGAACAAAGGGCTTCAGGCTGTTGCTGCGAAGGCAGAGGAAGCTCGCCAGGGGCTTGTCCCCGCTGGTCAGTTGGTGGCGGCGCGATCTGCTTTGGGTGCCGCTGAACAACGGATCGCCGACCTTGAGCGCGAACTGCGGGAGGCGAGAGAAGAAGCGAGCTCGGCGGACGGGCGAGCTAAGGCCGCCATCGCGGCCGCAGAGGAGGATCGCAAGGTGTCGGAAGTCCTTATTGCTGGGCTTCAGGACGACCATACGTCGCTTCAGTGCTTCATCACGGGACTCGCCCGCCCGTTGCTTGGTGAGTGCATCTTCCCTTTCTATTAGTTGTGATTTTGTGGTGTCCGTCGTACTCACCATTGTCTTCTTCTCGCAGGTCGCATCATTGATAGTGAAGAAGAAGCAGGCTCGCTCGACGCGAGGCAGTGCGTAAGCATGCTCGTCGACTCGGCGACGCTGTCGGCGACGTGCATCCGCGCCTACCTCCAAGAAATATCGCCCACGGAGGTGATTCCCAGCGACCTCGTTGAGGTGTGGAAATATTTGGAGAAGGCACCCGCGGTCGTTGAGTTCATGACGCGGTCGGCGTTTCGGCGTGGAGCGTCGACAGCACTGAGCCTTGGACTCGCCCACTTCCCCGAAGATTTCGACGTTGACGATGTGACGAGTGGGTATCCATCGTCGACTGGCGCGGTGGATCTGTCCGAGGTTCTCAAGTTGCAAGAGCGTGCCGCCACGTACTCGGAGCGCGTCTGGGTGATGGGCGACCTCCTTCCCTACCAGGAAACGGTCGTCGCGCCGAACGACCCCGAGCCGCCGCATCGTGACTTCAAGGTCGAGCAGCCTTTTTGCGCGGCGATGGCGGGTGAACTGACGACGTATCCATCAAACCCGTATACCGCGTTCATCCGTAATCGCCGGGATGCTGGCGAGTCGTCATCGAAGCCTGCAGAGTAGGGTAGTTTGCCTTGAAGCGTTAGCAGCAGTTCTGCCACGCGGGCATATTTTGTAACATAAGACAAAGCAATATGCGATTGAATGGGACGTCGTGTCTATTTTGATATTTGTTTGTGTGTTTTGGATTGATTTTGGACGAGTCCCCGAGCGCGTCCGCCCTTTTGTGGGGTTTACCTCGTATATGATGTGTGTTGTTATCATGTGTTTTGTTGCTTTGGTCGACTCGCCCGAGCTCGGAGAGCCAGTCGCAAGGCGACTCCCTTGAGTGCTCTGTACTTTACCGTTTTCCCGTACGCGAACGAAGTCGGGTGGCCGAGTCCCCGAGCGTGGTACTTGGTAGTTCTAGGCGCGACTCGAGGGTGGTTGAGGACTTAGCGCGTTGGTGTGAGCGCGTCACTCCTGCCTGGCCCGTAGGGTCAGTCGCTTGGCGAGTCCTGGGCATGCTCTCTTACTTGGCGTTTTCCCTGACCGCTCTTGACGAACTGGTATTCAGTCCCTGAGCGTGGTACTTAGCCGTTCGAGTCGCTATGCCGAGGATGCGGAGGACCAAGTTCTCTCTGAGAAGCGAGGGCAGTTGTCTTGGCTCGTAGAACCAGTCGAGCTAGGCGACTCCAATGGGGCTCCGGGTTGGCGTTTTTCGTGGACGATGCAAGACCCGAAGTGATTCGGTGCTCTTACACCACACTACTTAGCCGTGTCGATCGCTGTACCAAAGGTTGACTTCTGCATTTTAGCATACCGCTGTTATTACGAGTGCGAGTGGCACAAGTCATGGAGAGTGGGCGCAATTTGCGGTAACCGTTTCTTTTATTTCATAGCGACTGGAGAGTACATGTGTGGGGTTCTAGGAATAGAACTTCCGGAGGAGGTTTACATTCCATGGTCGCTTGACGTCGAGCTCGCCGTTCCCGCGGACGTCGATGAGGTAGTAGGCGTCGTTGCCGAGTACGCGCCCGATAGCGAATGGGCCTTCCCACGGAGGGGAGAGCTTGTGCATGCCCTTCTTGTCCTGGATGAGGCGTAACACCAGGTCGCCTTCCTGGAAGGTGCGGGCTTTCACCCGTCGGCTGTGGTAGCGGCGGAGTCCTTGCTGGTAAATGGCGGTGCGTGACCGAGCGAGGTCGCGTGCTTCGTCGAGCTGGTCGACCCCATCTTGGCGGGCCAGCTCGTTTGCAGCCTCCGTATAATGGACGACTCGCGGCGAGTCGTGTTCGAGGTCGGTGGGCATGACTGCTTCGGCGCCGTAGACCATGAAGAAGGGAGTGAATCCCGTCGATCTGTTAACCGAGGTGCGGATTCCCCAGATGATGGAGGGCAACTCTTCGACCCAGCACCCAACGGTGCGCTCGAGTGGTACTTGGAGTCGCGGCTTCAGGCCGTGGAGGATGCTTTGGTTGGCCCGTTCCGCCTGGCCGTTGGACTCCGGGTGGGCGACTGACGCGAGGTCGAGCCGGATGTGGTGCTCTTCGCAGAATTCGGCCATGGCTCTCTTGGCGAAGTTTGTGCCGTTGTCCGTGATGATACTGTTTGGGAACCCGTAGCGATATATGAGCTCGCGTAGGAATTTAGTGGCGGTCTTCCCGTCGCATTTCCGGACTGGCTTGGCCTCCACCCACTTAGTGAATTTGTCGATGGCGACTAGCAGGTGGGTGTAGCTGGAGGGGGCTTTCTTGAAGGGGCCTACCATGTCCATGCCCCATACGGCGAATGGCCAGGTGATGGGGATTGTTTTGAGCGCCGAGCTCGGTACGTGCGTCTGATTAGCGTACTTCTGGCACCCGGCGCATCGCTGGACGATGTCGACGGCGTCGGCGTGTGCGGTGGGCCAGTAGAAGCCGTGTCGCATAGCCTTGGCGACTAGGGAGCGAGCGGCGGCGTGGTGGCCGCAGTCACCTGAGTGAATGTCGTGGAGGATTTTGCATTCTTCAGCCGGTTGGACGCAGCGTTGGAACACGCCGGTGACGCTGCGCTTGTGTAGCTCGCCGTCGATGATGGTGTAGGACTTGCATCGGCGAGATATCATTCGAGCGTCTGTCTCGTCTGCTGGCAGGGTGCCGGCTTCCAGGTAGGCGATTTAGGGCTTGGTCCAATCGTCTGGCTTGGTGATGAGTGCGACCAAGGCTGCCTCTGGTTGGAGTGGGACTCCGATGTCGATCTCCCTCGGGGGAGAGACTGATGGTTTGGAGATTGTGTCGAGGAACACACCGGCGGGTGGTGCGAGTCGAGCCGACCCGATGCGAGAGAGGGCATCGGCCTCCTCGTTTTTCCGCCTGTCGATCCACTCGACAGAGTAGCCGGTGAAGTGGTCGCCCAACTTGTCCACCGCTTGGCGGTACGCCGCCATGGTAGGGGAGACGGCGTCGCAGGTGCCGGCGACTTGCCCCGCGACGAGGTCGGAATCTCCGTAGCATCGGAGGCGATTGACGTTCATCTCCTTGGCGGCTCGCATGCCGTGGAGTAGGGCCTCGTATTCAGCCATGTTGTTGGTGCAGGGCGTGAAGTCGAGGCAGAGGATGTACCGGAGCTTGTCGCCCTTTGGTGAAGTCAACACTATCCCTGCTCCTACACCGTCCGCGTTCTTGGAGCCGTCGAAGTGCAGGCTCCAGTAATGGAGGTACGGCAGCTTCTCTGGCTGCTGGGCCTTCTCCCAGTCGGCGATGAAGTCTGCCAGCGCCTGCGACTTAATCGCCTTTCGTGGCTCGTATTTGATGTTGTGGACGCCGATCTCGACGGCCCACTTGGCGACCCGCCCGGTCGCCTCGCGATTGCGGATGATGTCTTGCAGTGGTGCTGAGGAGACGACCGTGATCGGGTGCTCCTGGAAGTAGTGCGGCAGGTGCCGCTGAGCCCTAAAGACCGCGTATACTAGTTTTTGGTACTATGGGTACCGCTGGCGCGACTCGGTGAGGACCTCGCTGATGTAGTACACCGGCCGCTGGACCGGGCGCTCCTTTCCTTCCTCTGGTCGTTCGACGACCATCACAGCGCTGACGACGCGCTCGGACGCCGCGACGTAAACCAGCATAGGTTCTTTGTCGGTGGGGGCGGCTAGTAGTGGTGCGGCGAGTAGCACCTTTTTGAGGTCGCAGAGCGCGTCGTCCGCCTCCTTGTCCCACTGGAAGTTGGGGTTCTTGCGCATCAGGCGGTACAGGGGCATCGCCTTTTCGCCTAGGCGGGGGATGAAGCGACTGAGAGCCGCTACTCGCCTGGCCAGCTTCTGGACGTCGCGCAGGCACTCGGGTTTGCCGAGCCGGGCGATCGTGTCGATCTTTGTTGGGTTCGCCTTGATCCCTCGTTTGGAGACGACGTACCCCAGTAGTTGTCCGGCGGGTACACCGAAGGTGCACTTGCCTGGGTTGAGCTTTATCTTGTACCTTCGCAGGTTGGCGAAGGTTTCCGCCAGGTCGGCGAGTAGGTCGCCTTGGCGGGCGGACTTCACGACCACGTCGTCGATGTAGACGTGGATGTTGCGGCCAATTTGGCTCGCGAGGCATTCTTGCATGCACCGCTGGTAGGTTGCCCCGGCGTTCTTGAGACCGAAGGTCATGGCGGTGTAGCAGAAGGCTCCGAATGGCGTGATGAACGCCGTCTTCTCCTCGTCTTCGACAGCCATTTTGATCTGGTTGTACCCAGAGTAGGCGTCGAGGAAACATAGCGACTCCGAACCCGCGGTTGAATCGACTATCTGGTCGATCCGCGGGAGGACGAACTGCTCTTTTGGGCAGGCGCTGTTCAGGTTTGTGTAGTCGATACACATTCTCTAGGTCCCGTTTTTCTTCTCGACCAGGACTGGGTTTGCCAGCCACTTGGAGTACTTGATTGGCCGGATGAAGCCGGCAGCGAGTAGACGCTGCACTTCCTCGGCGATTGCTCGACGGCGTTCTTCATTGAAGGGCCGTAGCGACTGCTTGACAGGTCGCACTTTGGGGTCGGTGTTTAGTTTGTGCTCAGCGAGCTCCCTAGGGACACCGGGCATGTCGGAGGGTTTCCATGCGAAGATGTCCCTGTTCTCACGGAGGAACTCGATGAGCGCGCCTTCCTATGCTGGGCTCATGCCTGTCCCGATCATCACCGTCTGGCTGGAGTTGCCTGGGACCAGCTCGACGGTGCGAGTGTGCGTCGTGGCCTCAAAGGTTGAGGTATTCGCGCCCTCTGAGTTGGGCTTCTTGAGTATTGTGGGGTCGTCATTGTTGACCCCGCTCGCGTATTTGGCGAGCTCGTCGACGTGATTAGTCTCTGCCGCGATGATGGCGTCGGCGAGCTCGGCTCCTTTGGCCTCGCACTCGGCGGCCATGTCGGGGTCGCCGTTAATGGTGATGACACCGCACGGCCCGGGGAGCTTCATCGCGTTGTACGCGTAGTGGGGCGCTGCCATGAATTTAGCGAACGCCTGGCGCCCCAGGACACAGTGGTAAGGGCTGTCGAAGGGCACCAGCTCGAAGACGATCCGCTCGGTGCGGAAGTTTGCCGGTGTGCCGAAAGTGACTGGCAGCGTGACCTTGCCGATCGGATACGCCTTCCGACCGGGGACGATGCCGTGGAACGTGGTGTGGGTTGTCTCGATCATCGACTGCGGGAGCCGCAGCTGCCTGAAGGTGTCGAGGTAGAGGATGTTGATGGAGCTACCACCGTCCATCAGTGTCTTGGGGAGCCAATAGTCGCCAACCTTGGGCTTGACCACCAAGGCGACTCGTCCTGGGTACTCGATGCGCGGCGAGTGGTCTTGCCGGCTCCAGGTGATGGGCTGTTCCGACCAGTTCAGGAACTGGGGAACGTCTATTTGGGCCACCGCATTGACGGCGACGGCGCGGGCGATGACCTTCTTCTCGCGCTTCGTGTTGAAGCCTATGAAGGTGTGGAGCGAGCCGGCTACTTTGCCGAATTTTCCGCCATTTGGCGGGTCGTTGTCGGTGTCCTCCCGCGCTTGCCGTGCCTTCTCGATTTCCCTGAGGGTGTGGCAGTCGGCGGTGGTGTGCGTTGCGGGCTTCCCTTCCCTGCTATGGAACGCACATGGTTGGTTAAGGAGGGCCGCGGGATCGAACCTTGGCTTGTTCTTGTAATTGCCGCCATCGCGGCGTTGCCCTCCGTCGCGGCGGTAGCTCTTGGGCTCGCGCTGTGCGTGCCCGGCGTTGGCGACGAAGTCGACTCGCCCGTCATTGCGGCGCTTGCCAGTGAGGCGGGTGCCGCTGTAGCGTAGGTCGGTTCGGCGTCCGCTGTCGTTGCCGCCCGTGCGGCGTTGCCCTCCTGACTCGTCGTCAGTTTCCTGATTTGGATCTTCCTCGGCGTACCGTTTGGCGATCTCGAGGAGGTCGGGGATGTTGTCGAGTGTGCGGGAGTGTCGCTTGAGCTTGGCGACTAGAGGCTCGTAGCGGCACGAGGTCTTGAAGCAGTGGATCGCGGTGTCCGGGTGGATGCCGACCGCGTTGTACCAAAGCTCTTGCCACCGTTGGACCCAGTTGCGGGTTGACTCACGGGGTCCCTGGACGCATCGTTCCAGGTCCTCAATAGTGGTGGCGCGGGTGTAGGAGCACTCGAAGTGCCTGACGAAGTCGTCGCGCATTTCCTCCCAGGAGTCGATACTGTCCTGGGGGAGAGTGTTGATCCACTGCCTGCACGTCCCCTCCATCATCAGGGGGAGGTAACGGGCGGCGAGTAGGTCAGTGTGACCCGCGATCCCCATTGCCATGAGGTATGTGTCGAGCCAAACTGCGGGGTCGTACGAGGAGTCGTACTTTTCTATCTCCTTTGGCGCCTTGAAGTTTGGCGGGTACTTCTCGCCTCGGATCATTGGTCCGAAGAACTTGGGCCCGAGTCGACTGAGTGACCCCATAGGCTCGCCGTCGCGGCGATTAGTTAGGGTGTGCCGCAAGTCGTCGGGCTGGCGTGCGCGCCAGCTTTGGTTGTTGATGATGTGGGTGCGGGCGTCAATGGGTTGTCCGTTAGCGGCGACGAAGTTGGTCGCCGGCCTGGGGTCGTTGGTGGAGAGTGCCGCGTTCGCGGGTCGGTGTTGGAGCTGCAGTGGCTCTGGTGACGGGCAATTGAGGGTGTTTGCCGCCGCTGGGCGGCCGCTGGAGGCCCCTCTGCTTCCCGAGGAACGCGAGTATACTCGACCTTGCGAGTCGGCGCCCGCTTTTTGCTGCTCCACGGCCTTTGCGAGCAGGGCCCTGACGTACTGGATCTGTAGGGCGCCGTCGCCAGTGGCCGCGATGCTGTCGGCTGCTGCTCGGCCTGCCACGAGGTTGTCCATCGGGGTGGAGAATAGTGGGTGGGCGTTTGCGTCTCGCTCCTATGAGGAGACAACTATCCGCGGCTGGTCCCTGGGAGGGGTGCAGTTGGGTGGTGGTGGGGCACCCATCGCCGTCGATCCTGGCAGGGGCCAGGCACTTCCTCCTGGTGGCGCGTTTTCGTCGTCGAAGTTCAGGGCACGCCCTTGAACGGTGGGGTTCAAACGTGACCTGATCCGCTGCTGGTGGTAGCGCGACAGCTCCTGCGCCGTCACCTGCTCGAGGCGAAATTTTTCGCGCTCGGCCTGCTCCTTGCGCACCACCTCCGCCAGTTTCAGGCGGAGTTCCTCGACCTCCATTGCCGTGGCGTTAGGAGGGATTGGGGTGGAAAAAGGATCCTCCGGCGGATCGGCGCCGGTGGCCAAGTAAGCCGCGGCGTGGCGACTGGCTCCGTCGCGGAGGTCGGCGGAGTTCTCTGACCCGGAGTCGAATTCGAAGATCCCGAGGATGGAGGGGTCCTCGAAGTCTCCCGCGTTGGAGACCTGGGCGATGGAGCCCGCGGACGAGGCCGCGGTGATGGATCCGGCGAGTGACGCCGGGGTCGCCAAGTCGGCGTCGTCGGTGAGGGCCGCATCTTCTGCGGCCGCTGAATTCCCGGCCACGTTGTTGTGGGCCGAGTTGTACTCGGAGGCGAGGCGGTGGATCGTGCGGACCTGGCTCTCGGAGAGCCGATCGCGTGGCGGCGACTCGCGGATGCGAGCCGAGTCCTCCGAGATGATGACGTCGGTGAGGCCGACGAAGAGGCTGATCGTGCCGATTGGCAGGATCACGCTGTGCGTGACGGGTCGCGCCGCCGGGACGTAGCTGCTCGGCAAGATCTGGAGCATCTTGCCGATCGCTATCATGCGGCCGGTGGCGACCGTCTCGTTGATGGGCAGATTGGATCTCGCCGCAGAACACCGGCCAGACCGGCCAGGCCCCACGGTGGGCGCCACTGTCGTGGGAATGGTCACGGCAGATGCTGCAATCGGCAGCGAGTAGTAGAACGAGGGGCAAGGGCGGCCAGCCATCTGCGGTGCGAGATGAGGGCAAAGACACAGGGTTTTACCCAGGTTCGGCCCCCCGGAGGGTAAAGACCTACTCCTGCTAGATTGTATTATGGAGGTGTTACAATGGGCGAGCTCGGCGGCTAGGCGGCGAGTCGCTTGGGTGTATGTGGGAACGTGTCTCTAATCACCCCATAGGGAGGTTTATATAGGCTCACCTCTCCTAGGGTTTACATATCTCAACCGATTCGGTTACAGCTTCAGTAGTCGTTTTAACCTAGTCCGACTGGGCCTATCTACTCGCCTGGGCCTTCAGCTTCCAGTCGCTCGGTACCTTGCTGGGCTTTAATCCACTCGCCGTTCTGCAGGCCCACTCGCCAGCTCACGGGCCAGTCGGAAACGCCCTGCTGGGTATACCCCAGTAAGCATATCCCCATCAGT
Organism: Avena sativa; assembly: GCA_916181665.1. Taxonomy (NCBI): domain Eukaryota; kingdom Viridiplantae; phylum Streptophyta; class Magnoliopsida; order Poales; family Poaceae; genus Avena; species Avena sativa. The sequence continues at coordinate 227,019,763 of OV702283.1, read as the reverse complement.
ATGTTGAATGCAATGCTTCTTGTCCTATTATTTTGGGAAGACCTTTTCTTAGAACTGTTAGTGCCATTATTGATATGAAGGAAGGAACCATTAAATATCAATTCCCACTCAATAAAGGTATGTAACACTTACCTCGAAAAAGAAAGAAGCTATCATTTGATTCTCTTATTAGAATTTTTTTGATGTTGATGCTTCTTCCTTCGAAAATACTTGATTCTTGTTTTCTATGCCTAGATGAAAGGCGTTTAAGAAAAGCACTCTTGGGAGATAACCCAAGTTTCTTTAGTAAGTTTTTCTTTTGTTGAGTATTGCAAGTTATTATCACTATAATAACCTCTCCTTATACTTTTTGTTAGGTTTTTGTGCAAAGAATAGCCTCTAATGAGAGGGAAGTAAGATTTGGGGAAGTTGCTGTCCCGAAAGTGATTATGTGCTATTACCGTAAAAATTCATTCTCTTAGCCAGAAAGTCGGATTGAGCTGAAATGTTTTGTGCGCATGCCCCTGGTATTTACTCAACTTTCCTTATTTTTGCACTTTTCGATTTGAGCAACAGAAGATTTTCAACAAAATCGGTCTTTACCTGCAGGTCTATTTTGATAGATTTCTTCCATTATTTGCATTTGCCTCTTAATCAATTTCTTTTTTGAGTTCTTTTGATCACTTGAGCTTTTAAAAGGAGTTGCTACTATATCTTATGTTTTAATGGATGTTTTACTTGAGTTGAAACTGAACCCAAAGGTTTATTATCTTGCATACACTAATGTTGCTAATGAAGATTGTGTGAAGTTTTGTATGAAGGAAGTTTTCAAGTTTACGGAGAGAATGATGTGATGAGATGAAGTATGGACAAAATCTCAAGCTTGGGGATGCCACCTGTATCACCCCAAGAAATATTCAAGAGCTGCAAGACTCAAAGATTGGGTATTCCCAAGGCATCCCCTTCTTCATCAACAAAAATCTCAGGTCTTCTTTCAAGACACTATTTTTATTGCTTCATGCACTATTTGTTCTTCTTGGAGCATCTTTGTTTTTGTTTTTAGTTTTATTTTGCTTTGTTTTCTGTGATAAGTTGGTTGGATCCCAGCACACTTCTTTTGGAGAAGTCACACCCCGTTCTTCATTGCCCAGAACACTCTAGTTTTCACTCTTATTGTTCTGCGAGTGTTCTCTTTTGCTAGTACTGCGTTTAGCTTTATTTTTCTTCTTATTTTTGCTTAGAAATTTTTAGTCCCTCTTTGTAGTTAGGTGAGACAAGATCTCTGGTCTTTATTGTTTATTATCTTTGTGAGTTGTTTCAAATAAGTTGATTGGTGTTGGAAAAGAGTAGAATGTTTCATTCTTATGGTGGTACAAAAATAGCTTGTTTTATTGTGGCTTAGACTTTATCATGTAATGTTAGATGTTTCTTTGACCATATGCATAGTTATTATTGTTGTAGCATGACTTGTTTCAAACAATTGAGATTTCTTAATGTGCCATGAAAGAATCATGTGTTGTTTTAGCATACAAAAGCATAATATTGTGGTATTTTCCTTTGATGCTTTATTTGGGTTAACTTGGCACATGCTTACACCATATAATGACTATGAACCAGTCACCTTAGACTCTATGATCATTTAGTTTTTGACTGGTGATATCACTTTATGCTTTGATTAATAATGTTTTGTCGCTCTGCATGATTATGGCCATTATTGCTCTCTTAGTTGGCCGCTCCCAGTCTTTTGCTAGCCTCCACCTATACTGAGTATGAGCTCTACTCGTGCATCCAACTCCCAAGAAACCAAGTTATTCCAAAGGGTCCACTATAAACTCCTATGCATGGTGTGTTACACCATTCCAAGTATATTCATGTTTTTATCTATCTTCCAAATTAAATTTTTATTATGTGAAAATTAGTGATTAAAGCTCTCACGAACTTGAAGGCACATTTTATTTCTTGCACTTAATAAACCAGAACCATTTTGACTATCTTATGATGCTTATATGCTTGCAAATTGTAAGTTGGAAGTTAGCAAAACCATGCTTTCATGGGGCACGCTTTCAACATTGCACTTATTTATTCAGTTGATATCATGTTCTTTTGTTTATGGATGCCGTCGGTGTGAATGAGATGGGACTTGAAGGTCCCTAGAGTTTGTATATGTGTTAGATAAACGCATGGGCGGCGAGCCTAAACCATGCCTAATCATGGTGGAAACTTCCAGCAAAACCATAGTGGCATTCTATGAAGCATCCTCAATAAAAAATAAGCAAATAGAAAAAAGGGGATTGCTGAGATGCTCATTGTCTATTGCCTTGTCATTTTGATATGGGATAGCTCCTATGTCATGGGGCAAGGGGTACCCCGTTGGTGGTTCTCTATGATACACATATACTTACAATGACAAGAACTTGCCTGGGACCAAAGTTGAGTAGCATGAGGCCTCGGTACTCGTATTCAAGGGGCATGAGATTTTCAACTTGTGATTTGTCAAGCATATAACTCATATTTTCCCTCACTTTAACCTTAATCTGTTCAAGATGCTTACGATAGGGGTAATGAGAGCTCAAAGATAATAAGTACCATACTTTTTGGAAGCTTTATAAAACCATTTAATGCCTGTTTCCCTCTGCGAAGGGTCTTTCTTTTACTTTTTGTTGAGTCTCCGTCTTCTATCTTTATGCAACCACTAAGAGAGCATAGTTGTCATTTTGAGTTCAGTGTGCATTGTCCCACCAGGGGGCGCACCACCCTAGTGTGTGGCCCCCTCGCGACTCCACCGACCTTCCCTCTCCGCCTATATAATCCCCTCGAGAAGAAAACTCTAGCTCTTCCCGGCACCCTGACGGAGAGGGGAGATCATCCCGGAGGCCTTATTCATCACCATGCCTGCCTCCGAAGTGATGTGTGAGTAGTTCATCCTTGGACTACGGGTCCATAGCAGCAGCTAGATGGCTATTTCTCCTAGTTGTGGCACCATATTTAGATCTTGTGAGCTGCCTATCATGATCAAGATCATATTATTGTAATTCTACATGCTGTGTTTGCTGGGATCCAATGAATATTGAGTATTATGTCAGATTGATTATTGTTCTATCAAGTCTATGTTATTTGTGATCTTGCATGCTCTCCGTTTCTAGTAGTTACTCTGGCCAAGTATTTTCTTGTGACTCCAAGAGGGGGTATTTATGCTCGATAGTAGGTTCATGCCTCTAGTAATCTGGGAGAGTGACAGAAACTTCTAAGATTGTAGATGTGTTGTTGCTAATAGGGGAAAACAACAATCCTTTGTCCAAGGACAATTGTATTGCTTACATTACACACTTTGCTTAATGCGATTATCTGTTGCTTGTAACTTAATAGCCGAGGGTTGTTCGGATGATATCCCGGAGGTGGATTCTTAGTCATAGATGCAGTTGGATTACGGTCTATGTATCATGTTGTAGTGCCCAAGTGAATCTCATAGTGATCATCATGTCATCTACATTCATTGTTATGTACATGTAATTGCTATTTTGAATATCAAAGGTATGGGGAAGAAAGGGGTGTGTGCTTATTTGTGTGATCTGTTAAGGCAAGAAAAGTTAGATTTTATTGGTCTGCAGGAAACTTTCAAGAAAGATTATTCTCCCGAGTTTTTTACGAAAATTGATCCTATGAATCAATTTTCCTGGAGCTTGTTGCCTTCTGTGGGAAGATTTGGGGGTATTCTGGTGTCACATCCCAAGATTTTCCAAATCTTGTTATGTGAAAAATAAAATGAATAAAATAAAACTTTGTTGATTCTTAGGGTGAGAAGAAACTTTTGATTCCAATTGGGAACTTTCAAAACCTATTTGGATTAAATAAAATCCTAAAGGGATTTAAAAAGATAAATAAACAATAAAGTTAAAAAAATATTTGAAAGTACTATTTTGGAAACTTTTAATAAAAAGATTTGGTTTTCAAAAGAAAAGGATAGAATTATAAATAAGGATTATTTTATAAGCCAAATTAAAACTTGGCCAAGCCTTTGAAATAAAATATTTCTATTTGATAAAAACAGTAAAGGTTTATTTAAATAACATAATAAGGATTTAATATCCAAATTTATTAAAAATAAAGGTTTTACTATTTTAATTAAACATCAAAACTTATTTATTTATTTTAAACAAGTTTTCCAAGTATTCTTTATTTTCAAATAAAACCTACTGATTTGGTGTTGATAATATTTAGATTTCAAAATGGAGTTTTGAATAAATCAAAATCTATTTGATTTATTAACTAAGATCCATTTTATTTAATTGTAAATGGATCCTAAAATAAAAATATTATTTTGGTCTTGGACTTTGGTTTATGTTGTTAAACAGAACCAAATTCAATTGCAAAGTTTGGTGAAAGTTTAATGTGAATTGAATGTTTGATTTGTTGTTTGAATTTCAAAACAGAAAATAGAAATAGAAAAGAAAAAGCATTTGGAAAGAAAAAAATGTGTAAATGACAGCAGCCCAGTCGGCCAGCCCAACAAGGCCCAACAAGCCCAGCTTTTCTCCCTCCCGAAGAAAACGTTTCGCACTTAGTTTTTAACCCGCAGAGCGACTGACGAGTGGACCCTCTTCCCTAACTCTCTCACTCACTGACGCCAGGACCCCACCTCTCTTGTTCATCGTCTTCAAGCACGCGCCGATTACTCCCTGCCGTTGCAGCCATTACTCCGGCGATCAATACGCGTTGATTCCACGACCGTTACTCACCGTGACTGCGCCCTATTAACCGCCCTGGCCTCCTCTCCATTTCCCCTCACGCGCCTCCCTCTCTTTGCCCCCAGGCCGGACGAATTTCTCCGCGCACCCTCACTGCTCCGACCACCGTCCCCGGCCAATTCCGGCGACTCTGCGCCACCCCTTGCCTCCCCAAGCACACGGACACCTTCCCCAGATCCTTGCGTACCTGCCCGTGTCATCCGTTCACCCGCGGGCGCCCCAGAACGTCGACTTCGACAACCTCCGAGCGCCGCCGCGTCTGCCTCTCTCTCCGGCGAATTTTTCTGGTAAGAACCGACCACCCCGAGCCCTCTCAATCACGCATGCGTCATCGCCTTGGCCTTGCGCATCTAACCATGCTCTCTGTTTGCCCCCTCGTGATCTGTAGCGTCGACCCCGACCACGAACAGAACCATCTGACGCCGACGACGACTCTGGCGAACGATTACTCTCGCTCCAGTGCGCCCCTCGCCAAACCAACACCACCTCGAGTTTCACCGTGACCTCCTGAACCCGGTGAGCACCTCCCCCTCTCTCTTTGCTTCCTAGAACCGCCGCTAGCCCACCGTCTGAGCGTGCGCCGCCGTCTGCCGCCGCCAGCGCCGCCACTAGATGGCAAGCGTGCTGCGCGCCGTTGGATCTTAATCGTACGCACGCGATAGATTCTTAGCCGAAGGGGTACCGATCTATCTGTGCCGTGCATTGTTAGTTTAATCCTACGGCCAGCATCACTCGATCCACCCGAACCGGTACCGACGAATAGGAAAACGCCGCGTGTCACCAGTTCTGTTTAAAAACAAAGTTTGAATCAGATAGAATTGAAAATTTGAAACCCTTGTAGCTTTTGATCCACACGTCCAAAAATTGCAAACTTTATATCAATGGAATCAGTGGAACAAGCCCTAGCCAACCATGCAATTTGTTTAGTAAAAAGCCTCTGGTAAAATGTTTGTTTTTGCAGAAACATTTGTATGCTTGTTTAGGTTATAAAAATTATTCCAACATGTTTTTGTGGTTGAAATCTTTGCAAATTAGTTTGTTGTGAACCTACTGACCCTAGGAACCAACCCATGGTTTTAAAAATGGATTTTGTGAAGATTAGGATTGAAAAATTGAACTAGCCCATTTCTAGTCAAATAAAAGTATTGATTTTGCTATGAAAATGATTTTGGAGTGAAAACCTTTGGAAAATGATTTGAATCAAACCTACTGACCCTAAACACCAAGTTTTGTGAACCAACAACTTAATTGGTGAGCATTATAAAATTATTGCTTGGGTAAAAACATTTTCCACCACATAAAATATTGATTGGATTTAAGAATGGTTTATAAATAAAACCTTTTTGCAAATGACTTTTCCACTTTGGGAAAAAGACCACTTTGAACCTTACAAAGTTTAGAGCCTAGTAGAAACCACATTTGCAAATAAAACCACCTTTTGCATGCTTGCATGCATGACTTAATTTCTAATATTTTATGTGTGATGATTTGTTTGTTTGATTATGGTTTGGAATGCTAGTTGAATTTGTGTTTGCTTGATTGACTTGTAGTGAAGTTAGAGGAGTGTGATATTAGCAAGATCAAGAAGTGAACCATCATTCCCTACCAAAAAGGCAAGTGACACTATCATCTAAAGTCCTACTATTTTCATTATACTTAGTGTATTTTGAAACATGCATGAAAAGAATTTCTATACTTATGCTATGCTAAATCCTAATAGGATACCTTATATATTCTTAGTGAAAACAATGTAGTTGTAAAATTCTTAGCCATGCAACATATTTTGAGAAGAGATACATGTTGAGATTTTATGAAGTTGAGAAAAGACTTATGTTTTATATAATAAAACAAGTACTCAATGAACCACCTGGGTGGACAAGGATACTTTGAGTTTTGGACAAGGTGGCAACAAAAGGAACCATGACTATGGCAATCTCTTTGTGTTGTGCACCAAAAGAAAACCACCCAGGGACTTAGAGATTGAACATGTTTCTCCAATTGTGGCTTTCGTGTACAGCCACATGCTACATATGGCTCTGGCTTAGTCAACTATATTGGGAAGACCCATGCATTGTCTTTAGGTACTGAAAATGAGGGAACTCGAAACCCTACATGGGTGCCTGAAGACAAGCTAGCAATTGTGTATGGGAGGACCGTCTGGAAAGACTTCGTCACATTCTCAATCTGCCAGTACTCCATCTTGGTGAGTACTTATCCAGCGGCCACTGGTGGCAACAAGATGAGAGTGTGTCATGTGGGTAAAGTGTACAACTTCTGCAGAAGATAATAAAATCTAAGTACTTAGCCGTGTCCCCGGTTATGGACAATACTGAGCAACTAAAGCTTGAAGCTATGGGAAATCTCGACATTCCAATTTCTAAAAGAAATTTTTTAAAGTAACAACAAAAGACTTGAAGCACTTGGGGGTACCAAGGAGCTCAAGAGATTTGGATAAAAACTTGAAGCACTTGGGGATTTACCAAGGAGCTCAAGAGATTTTGATAAAACTTGATACACTTGGGGGTACCAAGGAATTCAAGAGATTTTGACAAAGACACTTGGGGATTTACCAAGGAGTTCAGAAAGATTTGACAAAAGAATAAGACCATTTTGAAAAGATAGGATAAATTATTGCTTTCTGCAAATGAGCCTGAAACCCTACTTAGCCAAATTTGCATGTAATGATAGGATCCACTTATATTCAACATAGTAGTGAAACTTGCCAATACAATTCAAATGTATTGACCCTTGTGGCTGTAACTTGTAATGTTGCAGGTTTAATTGATATTAGTGAAGTTGATTGATTAGGATTACAAAGTCTACAACCAACATGTTTGCTTGTGGCACTTTGAAGATGAAGGACCCCATGCTTATGCATTTTCTGCTGCAATGTAATGTATTAGCCAAATGAGCTGTGTAAGATGTAATAAAATTTTGTTATTCCTGGTTATAAAGTTATATTATGACCTTTGTTTCTTGATATTACATCTTAACTGTGGATGCTAGCTATTGATCCAGGGACTAGCATTGTAAACACAGGGATCTCTACCTTATTAAAGGTTGGGACCTCTATATCTGGGGGGCCTACGTTCCTCCAGATTGGTAAATAATGGTGCTTCTGTGGGCAGGTTTCATGTTAAGCTGAAGGTTTTTTATGTCAAGAAGCAGGTCCAGTGGCATTTGGTGGTGGTCTATGGTGCTGCTCAGGAGGAAAACAAGGAGGATTTTTGGTGGAATTAGCTGAAGTTTGCTAGGACCAGTCAATTCCTTTACTGGTGGGGGGGGGGGGGTATTTTAATGTGATTCGGTTTGTTTCTGAGAAAAATAAGGGCCATACCTTGAGCAAGTGGAGTCGCATGTTTAATTCCATTATCAGTGCTTATGGGTTGAGACAACTATAGATGTCTGGGGGCAGTTTACCTGGTCTAATAATCAGGCAATTCCTACTCTTGAGAAGCTTGATAGGATCCTTGTTTGTAAAGAATGGGAGAAGCTATTTCGTCTCACTACAATGCATAAGTTGACTAGAGAGGTTTCTGATCACAGTCCTTTAATTGTGGATACTATGGAAGGATGGGAAGGTGGTAATAAGGAGTTCAGGTTTGAGAAAAATTTGTTGCAGAATGTGGAGTTTTTGCCTAGAGTAGAGAAAGCATGGAGAAAGCCTATTAGCGGGAAAACAGCCTTGATAGATTGCAGAAAAATTGAAAAATGTCAGGAATTATCTAAAAGGTTGGGGTGCTCATGTTAGGGGGGTTGAGAAGAAAAAGAAAAGGGATCTAGTGGAAGAATTGCAAGAATTGGAAGTTGTAGAAGAATTAATTATAGTCAATGCAAAGCAATTAAAAAGAAAAGCTTCAATTCAGAAGGAGTTAATGGAGGTTTATGAGAATGAGGAGAAATTTTGGCAGCAGAGGTCAAGGGACAATTGGTTGCTGAGAGGTGACAATAACACTGAATACTTTCACAGGATTGCTAATGGGGTGAGGAGTAAGAAGATGATATTTTCCATGAAAGATGGGGGTAGAGAGGTTCAAGGGACACATGATTTGTTGTTGCATGCTACTGCTTATTAAAAAAATATGTTTCGTCCTGCTGGAGGCTTTTTTGTCAGACTTGCTGATGATAATTGGAATGCCTGGGAGAAACTTGATGACTGTGATAGGGAAAGGATGGGTGTGACTTTCAGTGAGAAAGAGGTTAAGGAGGTTATTGATCAGATGGAAAAAAATAAAGCAGCTGGTCCTGATGGGATTCCTATTGAATTCTATCAACATTGTTGGTCTATTATCAAAGATGATGTTATGGCTGTGTTTAGTGATTTTTTTGCTCATAAGATAGATTTGAGAAGTATCAATTATGTCATAATTACTCTGTTACCAAAAGGTGATGATGTTGATTGTATTCAGAAGTATATACCCATATGTTTGCTCCAGGTCCTGTTCAAGATTTTCACAAAAAACATTGACAGTAAGAACTGAACCAGTTATGGCAAAGTTGATTGATACTTGTCAAACTGCTTTTATTAAGGGGAGATTTATTGCTGATGGAGTTACTCTGTTACATAAAATTTTGAAAGTATCAAAGATCCAGAAGCAACAGGGAGTGATCTTGAAAATTTATTTTGGAAAGGCTATGACAAAGTCAATTGGGATATTTTGTTCTACTGTTGTAAATAGAAAGGTTTTAGTGAGGACTGGCTGATTTGGTTGAAAAGTGTTGTGACTCAAGGCACTCTATGTTAAAGTGAATGGGGAGGTTGGTCCTTATTTTGGTAGTTTTAAGGGGGTTAGACGGGGGGATCCTTTTTCTCCTTTCCTGTTTAATCTTGTTGGGGAGTGTTTAGCAAAGATGGTTCTGAATGCTCAAGCAAGTGGTTTATTCACTGGGCTGGTTGATAATTTGTTTGAAAAGGGGATTGCTATTCTGTAGTATGCTGATGATACTATTCTTTTCATTAAAGACGAGGTTGAAGGAGCCAGAAACATGAAATTGTTACTTTATCTGTTTGAATCCATGTCTGGTCTCAAGATTAATTTTGAGAAAAGCGAGGTGATGATGGTTTTAGAGGATGAGGATAAGCTTTTTACTTATGCGGAGCTCTTTAATTGTCAGAAAGGTAGATGGCCTATTAAGTATTTGGGGTTACCTGTCTGTAGCAGAAAATGCATAGTGGTTGAGATGAGTCTTATTGGGGAAAGATTGAAGAAGAAATTAGATGGATGAATGGGAGGGGCTCTGTCCCTGGGGGGCAAACATGGTAAGATTACTGCTTGTATGTCCAGTGTGGCTGTTTATCCCATGTCCATGTTTCTTTTGCACAAATCAAATGTGGAGGAAGTGGAGAAGCATACTAGAGCTTTCTTCTGGTATGGCAGGGTGGGCAAGAGAAAGTATGATCTGGTGAAGTGGAATTTGTTTGCAGGCCAAAAAAAAGGTGGTCTGGGAATCAAAAACATTAGACTGTTTAATATTAGCTTGCTTTGTTAGTGGTGGTGGATACTTGAGGCTGAGGAGGGTCCCTGGCAAGTTTTTGTGAGGAAGAAATATATGAAAAAGGGGGATTAGTGCTGTGGAACACAAACAGAGTGATTCCCCTTGTTGGGCTGATCTGGTAAAAATTAAAGATCTTTATTTGGCAGGCAGGAGAATGAAAGTGGGGGATGAGAAATTGACTGAATTTTGTCATGATGCCTGGTGTTTAGAGGTTCCTCTGAAAGTTAAATTCCCTGGGCTGTTTGAAGTTTGTTAGAATCAAGTGGTTACTGTTGCTTCTATGGCTGAGAAAGGATGGAGATGTTCTTTTAGAAGATCGTTGAATGTAGATGGTATGAACCAATATAATCAGTTGAGAGGTTTGGTGGGAGGAGTGGTACTTACTCTAGACAAAGATTAGCCTGTTTGGATGTGGAATAAATCTGGCAAATTCTCAGTGAAATCCATGTATTCTCATCTTTTTGATGTTGGGGCTTGATACGAGCTTTAAAAATCTATGGAAAGAGAAAATCCCTTTGAAGGTTAAAATCTGGCTATGGTTAATATGGCATAATGCAATTCTCACTAAAGATAACATGAAAAGGAAGAACTGGGAAGGGGATTCTGCATGCAGATTTTGTCGAGAGGAGGAAACCATTGGACATTTGTTCTTTTCCTGTGTGGATGCTAAGTATGTTTGGGGTGCTGTGGCTAAGTCAGTTGGTACTGAGAATAGGCCTGGGTCCTTTTCTCAGTACTTCTAGTGGATTTCTAAATTCCTGGGGTCAGTCAAAATGTGCAGATTACAGCGCTAGCAGCAATTTGCTGGGCCATTTGGAAGCTTAGGAACAGAGCATGTTTTGAAAAAAAAACTTATAACTCTCTAGTTGATTTGGTTATATATGCATGTGTTTTCATTCGATATTGGGCGGGTTTGCATGGGGAAGAAGAGCAGGAGATGCTACGTGATGGGGCTGATGTGTTGCAGCAGAATGCCTTGGATGATGCTGCAGCGATGGATGTTGCTCATGTGCCTTTCCTGGAACTTTCGGCAATTCCTCATGATCACACAACAGGAGCAAGTGGTTTGGAGAAGGAGAAGTGAAAAAAGGAAGAATGTGATGGTGATGAAGAAGAGTTTCTGGGACTTCTTGTGATGTTTGTGTTGTTTGTTGTGCCCTGAACCTTTTCACTAGCCTATGGGTTGTGTTCTTGTGTCTCCATCCTCCTTTCTCTTACTCTTTCGTTTGAAAAGTTTGTAATAAGGTGGCGACTCTATAGATCCTCTAGATGGATCAGACAACGACTTGTTTGGTTTTGTTTCTGTTCCATTATTTGTTGATAATGGAACCCGATCCCTATGTTATGGGGATTGTATGTGAAAAAATTGTCAATTGCCGAGCTGTATGTTGTTCACACAACATGTTATTTATCTTATGGAGAAACAACTATAGTGAACTGTGGACCCTTGTCCATTCCTTCCCACTGATATCCCATCTACTATTTATTGTTTACTTTCTGCAATTATTACAAGCAATTACTTTCTTCCACACTATACGTTTAATCCTTTGTTTTCAGGAAAACCAGTGAGCTTGACAACCTCACTTATAAGTTGGGGCAAAGTATTTTGGTTGTGTTGTGTGCAGGTTCCACGTTGCTAGCAACACCTGCAGAAGTGGTTTCTTTCTCCTACTGGTTCGATAACCTTGGTTCCATAACTGAGGGAAAACTTGCCGCTATGCTCATCATACCTTGCTATTGGGGTTCCCAACAGGCTCCACATCAACTGAGCCATCAATCGACACATCATCTGCCTTGGCTATTACTCCTCTCGTGCAGGCGAGGCGTCGCATTTTCCTTTATTGCGTGACCGCATCCGAAGCTTAGAGAATGATGGTCTCATCATTCATGGTCATGTGGCTATGTGGAAGTCCAAGATAGAGCGGGCCGTTGCGAGAGAGAATTTTATCCTTGAAGAATTCCGGCAGATCGGCGAGAAACTCCAATGTAAGTCACTGTGGGTGTCTATGTTTTGGTTTTTGGCTGAGCCCGACCCCTGCGGCTTCTAAGCTGATGCTCTTGTTCATAGTTGTCAATTCTTCCGCAGGAAGAGAAGGAGCGCGTTTCTATTCGGCATAATGGCCTCACCGAAAAGGAGTTAGAGACATGATGCTTTCTTTTGGATGGACCATGACCGGGCGACTGTTGTCACAATGTTTTAGGATCATGTCCACCGGGTGCTTCAGGTATTGAAGCGCGCGAGGTCGTCGCTTGCGTCTATCTGGGCTACGATGTTCCCCATAGATGCAGCTCCATCCAATTTCTTGGGGCTGCTAGGGAAGTTCTACAGCGTGGATACCGTAAAGGGTCTTATTCATCAACAACTTGTGGCGGGTGCGAAGGCGGCGCTGGCGCTTGTTCGGCTGCATCGCCGTGATGTTGACTTGGCGGAAATAGCGGCGTGGACACCCGGTCCTCTAGATGGTATGGCGTGGAACATGCACCCGCACTATGTTGCGGTGGCTCACCATGCTTAAGACATCGTGGACTTCTTCAACGAGCGGACAAACGTCTTGCTCCAGCGTAGTTGAGTCCTGCAGGTTTTGAGCATAGTCATGTAAAATCTATAGAGTCTCGAGTAGGCTTTTGCTCCCTTGTAAGGTTTGTAAAGATGTATGTGCACGTAATGCGTTGTTGATGTAAATATGTGCATGTCCTTTTTGTTAGCCTGGCATGGTCAGCTACTCAGTGTGATGCGTTATTGTGACAGTCGACGAAGTCGTAAGGTGAGGCATAGCCCTCGATCATATTTAGGAATGTAAATGTGCATAAGAGAGAAAAATATGTTGGCCAAGGAACTTAGCTTTTATTCATCGAATAGTAGCGGTAAAAGTTTTGGCTGAGTAGCTTGGCTGAATAGCCTTATTGCAAGTAAAAGATGACTAAAGGTAGAAGCGTCGTAGTTGTGTGACATTCTAGGGGTTGGAGCATGCTACTCCGGACTCGACGTCCTTGAGGCGATAGGCGCCACCTGGGATTACTTCGGTGACCACGTAGGGTCCTTCCCAGGGTGACTCTGGCTTTACGTGTCCTTTCTGCTTGAGTCGCAGGACTAGGTCTCCTTCGACGAAGGACTTTGGGCATAGCCGCCTGCAAGGGTAGTTGCAGAGACTTTGCTGGTACACCATCGAACGGGCCGCGGCGATGTCGCAAGCTTTTTCCAGTGTGTCGACGACGTCTTCGTGTGCGGCCATTGATTCGGTTTCGCTGTAAGCGATGACCTGCGGGGCCTTATAGCTTACCTCAGTGGGTAACATTGCTTCGGATCCGTGCACCATGAAGAAGGGTGTGTAGTCGGTGGCGCTGTTTGGCGTGGTTTGCAGGCTCCAGAGGACGGAGGGTAGCTCATCTTCCAGGCTCCCGCCAGTTATTCGAGTGGGCGTACAAGCCGCTTCTTGATTCTGTTGCAGACAAGGCTGTTGGCCTGTTCAACCTGTCTGTTGGTCTGCGGATGCGCCACGGAGGCGTACGTGATATTGATGTCAAGTCCTTCGCAGAAGTCTCGAAACTCCTTCTAGGTGAAGTTCATTCCATTGTCGGTTATGATGCCGTGAGGCACTCCGAACCTATAGAGAATGGATTGGAAGAACTTAACGGCAGTTTGGTTAGTGACAGACATGGCCTCAATCCACTGTGTGAACTTGTAGACTGCTAGTAGGAGGAAGACGTGTCCTACGGGTGAGGACTTCTGCAGTTTTCCGACCATGTCGAGTCCCCATTAGGCGAAGGCCCATGCCAATGGTATGGGTCGCAACTCTGAGCCAGGCACGTGTGTATTGTCTAAAAACCTTTGGCAAGCGTTGCACTTCTCGATGATGTCCTTGGCATCACGCATTGTGGTTGGCCAGTAGAAGCCAGCTCGTAGAGCCTTGGCAACTAGGGCACAACTATAGGCGTCGTGACCACAGATGCCTTCGTGGATGTCAAGGAGGATGCTCTTCTCGTAACTGTTGCTGACGCAACGTTAGAGAACTCTAAAGATTCTTCACTTGTACAACTCGCCATTGATTATGTTGAAGACCTTTGATCGGCGGGCGATATTCCTGTCATCTGTCGGGTCTTCGGGCAGGTGCTTGCTCACCAGGTACTTGACGTATGGCTGAGTCCACGTTTGCTCGATTTCCAGGACCTGCATGAGACTCACTAGTTCGACATTTGTATCCAGCTCTTCGGGTGCTTCAGCTTTCTAGGGTGGCGTAGCCCCAGAGTGTCCCGCAACGTCGATTGTTTCCTTCGAAGTTTTTCTCTTGATGGAGGGCATGCAGATTTGCTCGAGGAACACACCCGGTGGCACCAGGGAGTATGTGGAGCCAATGTTAGCATGCTTGTCGGCCTCCTCATTGCTTTCCCAACCAACATGGTGGAGTTCGTAGCCGTCGAACTCTCCTTCGAGTGAGTTGTAGAGCGCATGGCAGGCGATCATGTTGCTGCTGTGGGCGTCGCACTCGTTCATCGTCTGCTGCACGATAAGGTTGGAGTCACCATAGATGACTAGGCGTGTGGCTCCACAAATTTTGGCCATCTTCATGCCGTGGATGAGCGCCTCGTATTCGGCCTCGTTGTTGGATGCACGGAATTTCATCCGCAACATATACCTCATCTTATCCCATTGGGGGGATGTTAAGATTACTCCGGATCCGGCTCCAGCGTCATGCTTGGACCCGTCGAAGTGCATCATCCACAGTTGGGACATATCCGGGGTGTCTGGGAGCTACATCTCCATCCAATGGACAAATAATTCAGGAAGTACCTGCGACTTGATGGCGGTGCGGCGCTCGTAGATGATGTCCCATGGGGACAGCTTGATGCCCCATAGGGCTACTAGCCCTGTAGATTCGGGTTTGTTGAGGATTTTTGATAGTGGTGCATCGTTGACAACCACGATCTGATGCTCCTGGAAGTAGTGGCGCAGCCGACGCGCAGTCATGGATATGCCGTAGGCAAGCTTTTGGTAGTGGCGATACCTCTGCTTTGTAGGCGCCAGTACCTCGCTGAGGTAATAGACTGGCCCTTGTACCCCATGGGTTTTTCCATCTTTAGGCCGTTCGACCACATGGGCGTGCTGACCACTTGATGCGTGGCAGAAATGTGGAGCATCATGGGCTTATCTCTCCTTTGGCATTACCAGTACTGGGGATGTAGAGAGTAAGCACTTGAGGTCTTCGATTGCTCATCAGCTTCAGCTGTCCACTCTAACTTATAGGCCTCGTGGAGCAACTGGTAGAAGGGGAGAGCCTTTCCACCCAGCTAGATGTTGGACTCCTTTAACGTTCTTCAGCTTCTCCATGGCTAGTATAGAATTGATTTTCTTTAGGTTGGCCTTGATGCCTCTTTCGGAGATGAAATACCCGAGTAATTTCCCGAAGGCGCACTTTTTCGGTTTTAGCTTCATCCTGTAATGATCAAGGTTGTCAAACGTCTCATGGAGATCGTCGACCAGTGTTTGGCTTTCCTTGGTCTTGAATACTATGTCATCGACATAGACTTGGATATTGTGATCAATTTGGTTCTTCATGCATGCTTCCATGCATCGTTGGTAGGTTCCGCCTGCATTCTTGAGCCCGAAAGGCATTGCGTTGTAGCAGAACACCCCGAGCGGTGTGATGAATGATGTATTCTCTTAATCTTCGACATTTAGTCGAATCTGATGGTAGCCAGAGTAGGCGTCGAGAAAGGAGATCCGCTCACATCCTATAGTGGAGTCGATGATTTGATTGATTCGCGGCAAGGGGAAGTGGTCCTTAGGACAATGCTTATTAAGTGCCGTGAACTCCACACACATCCGTAAGATGTCCATGTCCTTCTTAGGGACCAGCACGGGGTTATCTACCCAGGTGCTTTCCTTGATTTCCGTTATGAAGTTGGCGTCGAGGAGTCTGTTGACTTTGGTGCCAATTGCTTCAACTCTGCACTCGGATAGTCGATGCATCCTCTGCTTGACTGGCCTCGCATCTGGAAACACGTTGGGTGCGTGCTCGGTGAATTCCCTAGGAACTCCTGGCATGTCTGCAGGACACCAGGCGAAGATTTCCAGCGCTCACGGAGGAATTCGATGACCATGAGTTCCTATGCGGAACTCAAGTTGTTCGCGATCAGAGCCATCTTGGTGCGGTTCGTCGGGTGGACCTGCACGGGCTTGGTTTCGATTGTGGAGTCGAACGACATGTCAGGTGCGTTTTTCCTGGTGACAGGGGGAGGCTGTTCTTGATACGTACAAAACGTATCTACTTTGTTGAACACTTTTGCTATTGTTTCTCCTCTAATTTATGTGATTTGGATACAACTAACACAGACCGACGCTATTTTCAGCAGAATTGCTTTGGTGTCTTGATACGTCCAAAACGTATCTACTTTCCTGAACACTTTTGCTATTGTTTCTCCTCTAAACTTGTGATTTGGATACAACTAACACCGACTGACGATGTTTTCAGTAGAATCACCTTAGTGTCTAGTTTTTGTGCAGAAAATCAATTATCAGGAAAAATCCCGGAAAATATGCCAAAAATTATATTTCACCAGAAGATCCTGGTGGAAACTTGCAGCATAACCATAATGAGCAATCTATGAAGCATCTTCAGAAAAAAATATTTGAAAAAAAGAGAGATAAGAGAAAAAGAGAAAAAAAAAGGCACCACACTCATGGTAAATGAAAGATCGTGGAGATGCTCACTGTCTGTTGCCTTGTCATTTTGATATGGGATAGCTCCTGTTTCATGGGGCAAGGGGTACCCCGTTGGCGGGTCTCTATAATACACATACACTTACAATGACAAAACTTACCGGTTACTAAAGTTGAGTAGCATGAGGAACGACCCTCGTACTCAAGGGACATGGGATTTCTAGGTTATGATCCGTCAAGAATATTACTCGTAGTTGACCTCACTTTAACCTTAACCACTTAAAGATGCTTATGATAGGGGCAATGAGATCTCAAAGCTAATGAGTACCATACTTTCAACATTTGGAAGCCTTTTGTAACATCCCAGCATTAGATCTTAGAATTAAGCTGAAACCAGATGTGTGCATTGCATTCATGCATAGAAAATCCGAATAATTTTCGCGCTTTTGAACAAAACTTGTCAAAGTAATTGAAGCTTCTCTCAACTTGATGGAATTGAAATAGATCATCAAGTTGACTACGGTAAGTTTCAATTTGACCTTTGCTAAAACCTTATTTTGGGTAAACATGATTTGATCTAAGGGTGGATCAAATGTAATAAAATTAAAACACCACACATTGCTTAATGATTAATATATGATCCTTAAGTGATCATATCATAGTATTCATTACAACAACTCTTGAATACAAAGTTAAGAATATAATTCAAGTAACAAAAATTTAATAATTAAATCTTGACCTATCTTGTTCTCATATATTTATACCATGAGTATCATGGTAATACTTAAACCTAACTCTTTAGTTGTATGAAGTATTAAGGAAACCAAGTCAATACCATTCACCACATATCTTTCTTTCCATATCAATCCTTATCATCTATATTGAACCTTATCCTAATATCTGTTGTTCATAAATGTTGAGTAATCAACTATTGATTTATCAAATCTTAACCTATAAATTCTTGATCTATCAACTCCTGTTCTTATCATAGCATTTACTTTAAAGCCTTTAGAGAAATAAGTAAGAAGAGGTAAGTGGTAATGTTAGTTATAGATATCATCTATAGGATGGGAGTGTTTGAAGAGAATCAAAGCAATATTATAATTGATGGATTTAACTCACTCCTGAATGGATATAAGAGTTATCTGGAATAGATATTTTGGTGGTAACAAAGAAGATCATAAGGATGAATATTGAAGATAGTTACCAAGTAGTAATCCTATTGGATCAAGTAGGCATAGTCATTGAATAATAACTATTAGTCAGATAGAGACACTAAGAAGATAAGTATAATAGAATTGTAATGTTGTGATGAAGCCTTGATTAGCCAACTGGAAACCTAAGCCATAAATGATCAACGGATTATATTGATCATGCTCAAGTCACTAAGAGTGAATGATTATATCAAGTATAAGTGACATTGGTGGACAGAACATGATTAAACCCTAGTATAGATATGTTATCCTAGATGAATTATGACAATTCACAATGTTATAATGTGAAGTTGGAAAAAGGAAATACTAGAGATAAGTAGAGATAAAATAGTATGACTAAGATGAAGCTAGAGTAGCATGGAGTTATTGAAGTAGTGTTATTTCTCTTAAAGGATAGTAAGCTTTGGAGGAAAGTAGAATTTGATATATAAATCTATTAGAGTAATATTAGTGATGGATGATAAAGGAAGACTATGAATGGAGTTAGCAGTAACCACTTGTTGGATTGGAGGTTGTCATTAGTAGAGTAGTTTGATATAACCAAGCGGAGATATGAGAAGATTATGAAAAGCTTCAGTGACAAGCTTCCGAGATTTATAAGTGAAATTACGGAGTAGTTTGTGAAGTAAGAGAGTAATCCTTCAAATGGAATTGGATTCACTAGAAGCATTCTAGAGATGAGAATTATCTCTATGAGGAGATCAGATAGAGCTTTAGTGTCAAGCTCATTGGATATACAGATGGATTTAGAAGAAGAAATTATTGGTAAGAATATTACTGTGAAGTAAAGGTCATCATGTTAACACATGATGATGGATATGCAGAAATAGTATATCTAGGAAAGGAATTCCTTAATTAGAAGTCAAGAATTATGAAGTATGGAAGATAGGAATTCTTGGTAAACACTCAACCTTAAATCTACAACCAAACATAATATCCATCTCATATGTGGATTAATCATCTTATTTCCACGATGGCGTATAGGAATATTTCCTATAGCAAATCACTTAAGCATATCTTTGCCACTTCAAAACATTAAAATATTATGTGCTTAGAAACTATAATTATCAATTCTTTCTCTTAAGCCATCCTAGAGAATAACCCCACTATTTTATCTGGGATGGTGATACCATTCATGAACACAAGCATGAAGAGAATATGTCTTAAACTTAATCTTTATCCATATCTATAAAATAATATAAATAATATATTAAATCTCCTAAAACTCATGGTAAACATTTACAATTCAAAACCCTAACTTCTATTTCAATCATAATTATCAATGTATATATAATGTCATAACCAAAATTATTTACACATTATTCACCACCACATTAAGGCATTAACTACACATAATAATTATTATATATAAAGTCTCTCTAATGATTTTATAGATATCATAAAACCTAAAACCCTAATTTCTACTTATTTTATTTAATATAAGAACCTCTCATTTGATTATGAATTAGAGAGTAGAAAAAGAGTAAATAAATAAAGTATATTATTATGATAATAATTCATATGAGAATCTTAAGTACATTTCCATAAACTTACAATTTTCTAAAGAAGAATTTCTGGAAAACTTAAAACAAATATGTAAATACAAAACTAGAAAATAAAACAGAAAATAGGTAGAGAATAAAAAAGAGAAAGAAAATTGGCAGATTCTGGCCTAAGGCCATTTCCCTCTCCACCTATATGTCGCTAGCATGCAACAGTAGAAACTCTCTCGCTCACCTTGCTGTGGCCCAATAGCAGCCCAGTAACGGCCTAGCGAGGACAACTTTAAGTATCTCTCTGACTGACGAGTGGTACCGAGGAGGGACTGCAGAATAAGACAAAAGATTTCCCAAGGGGTTTTCCACAAAACGTCCGCCGTCGTCTTCCTCGACTACTGGAAGCTTCTCGGTGGCAGTGGTCGATGTCGTCCATGGACGTCGTGCACTGTGATGCTGTCAACACCCATATTTTTAATCCCAGATGCCTGTTATGCCATACATCGCAATCCCATGATTACCATTTTTGCGAGACATAACTGATTGGTACCATAGTTCATCATCCATTACAAACCATAATAAAGGTCTTACAGATAAAGGATCTCATGATCCAGTCTTAATACAATCAGCGCAGCAGAATAATAATAAGGGTAGCATGGTCGAAGCTCCATCTTCAGGGTCATAGGCAATGCTGGCGATGGAAAATGATCCTAGTTGTCATAGACATCCTGCTGTCCATCATCCTGGTAGTCCTCTTCATAGTCTGGCCATAGGAATAGCCAGGGACAAAGCCATGAGTACTCTTTAAGTACTCGCAAACTACCACTAACAAGTAAGTAGTTTGAGTAGGAATCCTAAGCTCTAGGTTTATTTGCAAAAAACCAGGTTTATCTCTAACTGAGTTTAGAAGTAAAGAAAACTAGTTTAATGTTTTAAAATACCTAAGTGGGAACTTATTTTCATGTTCACAACCTTGTTGTGGTCAAGTCAAAGTCATAGTTCATTTCACAAGTCATTTTGAAAACATCTGATGATGGAATAGTATGGCCACTCCAACTGTCCACAACCGCGGACGCGGCTATTCGAATAGTTTGACACTCTACAAAGGTGGTACACTTTCACCACAACATTCGATACATCCTTTAGTAACAATCCTGAATCACCATACTCAGTATGCGGATAATCAATCTGAACTTTTCAATTACACACCCTAGTATAGGCACCTCCCCTATGAGTTTGGCCTCCCAACCATGACCATCTGTCATATTGGGAACTGCACAGGTGGACATTCCTCAGCTCAAACCTGTCCCGCAAGGGAACCCATACTAAGATATATAAACTTCCAGTCTAGCCCTACCCAAATTCCGGTATTGTGGTTGTATGGTAAAATTGGAATGGTATCGCATCCGAACCCAACCATCAGTTTTATAAAGGGCTAAGGCTCATGCCTAAACATTTTCGTCATCAAATCATCTGGTGTTCATAACACATGTCAAAACATTTCATTAGAATGACTCATCATTCCAAGGTTTTCATAATCATTTTCACCAAGTATTCCCATCTAAAGTGATCAACTTTTATGCTTAGCACTAGCCACTAAAGTTGAGCGTAATTACTAAAGAGGGGTGCTAATCAAGTGTGACTTATCCAAATATAATCTCATGCCTCAGTATGACATCTAGTTCTAACTATTTAGGCCAAGTTTTATGCTCTTTATGCTACCTATAATATCTTTCCAAAACTCACAAGTCACTAAGTAAAAGTAATAAATAACTTTGATAAAGAAATAAAATAATAAAGCTTGCAAGTAAAAATTGGGATTGGTATAATCAAGGTTGCATAACTAAAGTATGCCTAATGCATCTTGCATAGGTTATCTAGCTTGCAAGGGTTAGCTTGCCAAGTTCAAGTGTTAGCTTGCCTTGATTGGTGCAGTGGTTGAAGTTTTCATCTTCTTATTCGTAGTACTCCTCCTCCTCATAGCCCTGGTCGGTACTAGCGTCTATAAATAAATACGAGGTACACAATCACCAAACAATAATTAAATACTTCTATTTGGCACACAAAGGTTATGATGCAGCCCGTCCTACGGATGTGTCTACATCCCCGCCAACTAGTCCCCCAAGTGGATCGATGACCCGCGCTCGAGCCCAGCTCCTACAAGCTAAGGTTAACTCGCTCCTTTCCTCGTGTGATTTCTATACCCCCTTGGGTGGCATGCTACTTCATTCCCAAACTTTGTGCATTCTCATCTATGAACCCAATGGAGCATCGTCAAGGGAGGGACCAAAGGCAGTCCGAGGAGATACGCCAGAGCAAACCGACGCCAGGCTCGGCGAACCGGTTCCCTCGTCAGAACTTACAGCGATAGGCCCGGTCGACCGGCCTCCTCGCCGACAGTCCCGGCAACGACCGGAATCTTCCGGCAACGACCGAAAACACGTACTGTAAGGCTTTCCGGTTCGCAACCGAAAATATCGTCGACCACCGGAATTTCCTGATACCACTCCGGCGCCGCCGGGTCTCACGCCGTAAATCCCCAGAGTCAAGTCAACTTTCGGGCTTGGCCAGTGTAACCCCTTATTTCGCCTAGACTTTACCGTTTCGTACCCAAACTACTTGTAACATCCCAGCATTATAGCTTAGGAATAAGATGAACATAGATGTGTGTATTGCATTCATGCATAGAAAATACGAATAATTTTCGCGCTTTTAAATAAAAAACTTGCCAAAGTGATTGAAGCTTCTATCACCTTTATGGAATTGAAGTAGATCATCAATTTGAATGCGATAAGTTTCAATATGACCTTTGCTAAAACCTTATTTTGGGTAAAGATGATTTGATCTAAGGGTAGATTAGATATAATAAAACTAAACCATCAACACATTGCTTAATAACTAATAGTTGATCCTTAATAAACCATATCATAGTATTCATTACACACTCATGAATACCAAGTTATAAACATAACTTAAGTAATAGGAATGGAACAACTAAATCTTGATCTATCTTAATCTAATTTACTTATACCATGAGTATCATGGTAATATCTAACCTTAACTCCTTAGTGAGTTTGAGTAGGAAAGAAACCAAGTCAAGATCATTCACCATATATCTTTCTTTCCATATCAATATTTATCATCTCTAATGAATCCTATCCTTATATTTGTTGTTCATCAATGTTGATTAATTAACTATTGATTCACCAATTCTTAACCTATCAATTATGGACCTATCAACTCTTGTCCTTATCATAGCATCCACTCTAAAACCTTTAGAGAAAGAAGTAAGAAGAGGTAAGTAGTAATGCTAGCATTAGATATCATCTATAGGATGAAGAGAATAAGATCAATGTGATAATTGATGGAGTTAACTCAATCCTGAATGAATAGAAGAGTCATCTAGAAGCTTATAAAGATGAATCCTGAAGAAAGTTACCAGGAGTAGTCCTATTGAATCAAGTAGGTATAATAAATGAATAATCTCTCTTAGTCAAATAGATACATTGAGAAGATAACCATAATACAACTGTAGTGTTGTATTGATGAAGCCTTGAGTAGCCAACTATAAACCTAAACCATAAATGATCAAAGGATTATAATGATCATGCTTTATTCACCAAGATTGAATGCTTATATCATGTATAAGTGACATTGGTGGATAGAACATGATTAAACCCTAGTATAGATAAGTTATCGTAGAGTAGTCATTACAAATCACAATAATATAATGTGAGTTTGGAGTATGGGTTACTAGAGTAAAGTAAATATTAGTATGATTAAGCTAAAGCTAATGTAGTATGGAGTTATTGAAGTAGTGTTATTCCTCTAAAAGAATAGTAAGCTTTTGAGGAGAGTAGTTTGATGTATACATCTCTTGGAGTAATGTTAGTGGTGGATGATGAAGGAAGAGTATAAATAGAGTTAGAAGTAACTACTTATTGGATTGGAGGTTATTAGCAGTAGAGTAGTTGATATAACCAAGTATGGATATGAGATGATTATGAAAAGCTTTGATGTCAATCTCATTACATTTATAACTGGATTTAGAAGAATTAAATGTGAATAAGAGATTCTTGTGAAGTAAAGCTCATCATGTTAACCATGATGATTGAAAGAAAGAAGTAGTATATTAAGCTATGGACGAATTTGTGAAGTATTAATCTTGAATATTTTGTCCAAGCCTTCTTTCTTCATTATGGTGGCCTCAAAGTTCTGAAATCTTCATCCGTGGCCTTCTCTTGGATCATCACATGCTTGTTGCCATCTCCATGCATGACCATGCTCCAATACTTGTACCTCTCATCCATGCTTGGTCCATCATTCCTAAGAGTAAGAAATACATCTGATTTAGGCAGCATCATATTCTCATGTATGTGAGGAATAGTTCCAAGAAACGAAAGTACCTAATAGTTAAGTTGTTTAGCACGAGATCGCGTGATAGGTCCTTGTATGTGTGTAGCTGTAGGTACAACGGTTGTATCAATAGAAGGGATGTCCAAATCATGCTCCCCTTCTTGAATTGAATTCGTCCTCGACGCAATCTCATCTTCCTCACTAAAGTAAGTCTTCAAATCTACAATGTTAAATGTAGGACTAACCGTACCAAAGTCTGCAGGCAACTCAAGTTTATATGCATTATCGTTTATTTTCTCTAACACCTTAAAGGGACCAGCAGCACGCGGCATTAACTTAGACTTGTGTAAATCAGGAAAACGATCTTTATGCAAATATAACCAAACAAGATCTCCAACATCAAACACGACATGCTTTCTCCCTTTATCCCCAGCAAGTTTATACTTAGCATTCATGTGTTCTATGTTATCTTTAGTAGTCTTATGCAAGTTTAATATCATTTCAGCGCGTTGTGTAGCATCCAAATTATTTTGCACCGAAGAAGGTAAAGGCAATAAATAAATAGGTGCACGGGGAACAAAACCATACACGATCTCAAACGGGCACATGTTTGTGGTAGAATGTAGCGAACGATTATAAGCAAATTCTATATGAGGTAAACACTCTTCCCACAATTTTAAGTTCTTCTTTAAAACAGCCCGCAACATAGTAGACAAAGTTCTATTTACTACCTCAGTTTGTCCATCAGTTTGGGGATGACATGTAGTACTAAATAGCAATTTAGTCCCCAACTTAGCCCATAAACATCTCCAAAAGTGGCTAAGAAATTTAGTATCATGATCAATAACAATAGTATTTGGCACACCATGTAAACGAATAATTTCACGAAAGAACAAATAAGCAATATGCGCAGCATCATCCATTTTATGACAAGGAATAAAGAGTGCCATCTTAGAAAACCGATCCACAACAACGAAAATACTATCCCTCCCCTTCTGTGTACGTGGCAATTCCAAAACAAAGTCCATAGAAATATCCTCCCAAAGAACACTAGGAACAGGAAGAGGCATATATAAACCATGTGGATTAAGGCGAGACTTAGCTTTTTGACAAGTAGTGCAGCGTGCCACAAATCTCTCAACGTCTCGACACATACGTGGCCAAAAGAAGTGTGCAGCAAGAACATCCTCCATTTTCTTGACACCAAAGTGTCCCATCAATCCTCCTCCATGCGCTTCCTGTAACAAAAAAAGACGAACAGAACTATCTGGAATGCATAGTTTGTTAGCACAGAACACAAATCCATCATTGAAGACGAACTTGTTCCATGTTCTACCATCTCTACAATTCTGCAACACATCTCTAAATTCAGCATCATGCACATACTGTTCCTTGATAGTTTCTAATCCAAATATTTTGAAGTCAAGTTGAGATAACAAAGTATAACGGCGCTACAAAGCATCAGCAATAATATTATCTTTACCATTTTTGTGTTTGATTACATAAGGAAAAGACTCAATAAATTCAACCCACGTTGCATGACGACGATTCAACTTAGCTTGACTACGAATATGCTTCAAAGATTCATGATCAGAATGTATAACAAATTCTTTAGGCCATAGATAATGTTGCCAAGTTTCTAATGTCCGAACCAACGCATATAATTCTTTATCATCAATAGAATAGTTCAGACTAGCCCCACTCAATTTCTCACTAAAATATGCAATAGGTTTTCCCTCTTGTAATAACACACCTCCCAAACCAATTCCACTCGCATCACATTCAAGCTCAAAAGTCTTATTAAAATCAGGAAGTTGAAGTAAGGGAGCATGTGTTAGCTTATCTTTCAATATGACGAAGGCCTGTTGTTGTGCATCACCCCAAACAAAGGGCACATCCTTCTTGGTAAGTTCATTCAACGGCGCGACAATTGATCCAAAGTCTTTGACAAAGCGCCTATAAAAACCAGCGAGGCCAAGAAAACTCCTCACTTGTGTGACCGTCTTGGGCTGCGGCCAATTCTCAATAGCTTCAATCTTGGCTGGATCCACTTCAATACCCTGTGATGTAACAACATAGCCAAGAAACGCAACTCGATTGGTGCAAAAGGTGTACTTCTCAAGATTACCAAACAAACGTGTATCACGTAAAGCATTGAAAACAGCACGTAAATGGTCTAAATGATCCTCTAAAGATTTGCTATAAATCAGAATATCATCAAAGTAGACTACCACAAAACGTCCAATGAAAGCACGTAAAACTTCGTTCATTAATCTCATGAAAGTGCTGGGTGCATTAGTTAAACCAAACGGCATCACTAACCACTCATACAGACCGAACTTAGTTTTAAATGCTGTTTTCCATTCATCTCCCAATTTCATACGAATCTGGTGGTAACCACTACGCAAATCAACTTTAGAAAACATGGTAGAGCCACTCAATTCATAAAGCATGTCATCCAAACGTGGAATAGGATGAAGATATCGAATAGTAATATTATTGATAGCTCTACAATCAGTACACATGCGCTAAGAACCATCTTTCTTAGGTACCAAAATAATAGGAACATCACAGGGGCTAAGGGACTCAAGAATATGATCTTTGTTGAGTAGTTCCTGAATTTGGCGTTGTATCTCCTTTGTCTCCTCTGGATTGGTTCTATATGGCACGCGGTTGGGCAACGTAGCACCAGGAATTAGATCAATTTGGTGATCAATTCCTCTAATAGGAGGTAGTCCTGGTGGCAGCTCAGCGGGAAAGACGTCCTCATATTCCTGCAAAAGGTTAGCAATAGCGCGTGGCAAAGAAGGAGGCATATCCTCAAATCAAAACAAAACCTCTTTGCAGATAATTGCATAACATTGAGTATTGTTTACATCTAGTTCAGCAATATCAATTTTATTTGCAAGCATACATGGACTCTTCAAACGAATTTCAGTAGCATGTTTAGAATCAGATTTAGTGTTCTTTGGTGGTACAAAATCTGCAGCAACAATCTGATTCTCACTTTTATTTTTCTCCTCAATTTTAGCTCTACTAGCTCTAGCAAGATCATCTTTTAAAATCTGTTCGGGAGTCATAGGTTTTAGTCCAATTTTCTTTCCATCATGCATAAGAGAATAGTGATTAGTTTTGCCATTATGAACAGATTCTCTATCAAATTGCCATGGTCTACCAAGTAACAAAGAACAAGCTTGCATAGGTACAACATCACAATCAACAAAATCAGAATATGTACCAATAGAAAAATGCACGCGTACCGTTCTTGTTACCTTGATCTTGCGAGAACTCTCAAACCATTGGATGTAATATGAATGTGTGCGTTGTCTGTTTGGAAGTGCAAGCTTCTCTACCATGTCAACACTAGCTAGATTATTACAACTCCCTCCATCAATGATGTTCCTTATAGCTCTTTCCTTGACAACACCACGTGTTTGGAACAGGTTGTGGCGTTGATCTTGCTCAGATTTGCTTAATTGCACACTCAACACACATTGTGTAATTAAGCCCTTGTATTGATCAGCAGTTTCAGCTCCCATTACCTCTGTCTCTTCATTAGAATCACAATTATCTCCATCTCGAGCAGAAATAAGGGCTAATGTATCTTCATCAAAGTCACTCGCTGAATCATATTGACCATCATCATGCACCATCATAACACGTTGTGTTGTGCACTGTCTCTCAATATGATCAAAACCCCAGCACTTGCGGCATTGTATATCCTTTGTTTTACCCGTGGAAGCCATAGAAGACGCACTACGAGAAGGAGCATTGGATCACGGTGGAGGAGCAGCTGACGGAAATCTTGTGGTGGCCTTGGATGTGGTAGTAGCTGATGGAGAATCACGAGAAGGAGGCGCTGATTGTCGGGATGTCCAAGTGGATGTGCGACCTGCAGAATTATTAGTCCTCCTCCATGGTGTTTGGCGATCCTGCACTTCACGTTCAGCTTTGCAAGCAAGATGAAAAAACGAGTGATGGAATTATATTCCTTATAGTCTAATATGTGTTGAATGTCCTTGTTTAATCCACCAAAGAAACGTGCAAGCATTTGTTCAGTAGATTCAACAAGACCACACCGAACCATCCCCGTTTGCAATTCCAGATAATACTCTTCTACAGAATTTTTCCCTTGTTCCAAACGTGTCAAATTCTTTAGTAAATCACGTTGATAAGTGGGGGCACAAAACGAACACGCATAGCAGTTTTTAAAGCAGTCCAAGTACGAGAAATAGTAGTAGGATTTAAATGACAATACTCAGACCACCAAAGGGAAGCAAATTTAGTAAATTCACACATAGCAGCACTAACACGCATATTTTTAGGATATTTTAAACATGCAAAACGTTGTTCTACTTCCATCTCCCATGTAAGATATGCATCACAATTATATTTACCCTCAAAAGATGGAATATTTAATTTAAGCTTTGCAACATGATCATCATCACGTACCGGTGGTCGAGCGTTGCGGTGGTAATGTCGGGGTCGGCCAGCAGGGTGTGGAGGTTGTTCAACCTCCTCGTCAAACAGATCGTCGTTGTCGGGGTCGTAGTAGTACCCGTCGTCTGTCCCCAATGTCGCCGCAGCAGCGCGGTGGAAGTCTGAGGTGCCTTAGCTGCAACGGTTGCCGCCTAAGGTGCGGCGGCAGCTGAACCAGCAGTATGACCCGTGATCGGAATGCGTCGTGCGCCATGCCGAGGTGCCAATGGAGTGGGTGCGGGTGCCGGCAATCTGTCCAAAATCTCCTTGAATCGAGCGTCAAGCTTGTCGTTGAAGGATTTCTTGAGCCCATCGATCTTGTCCATGGCGTTGGTGACTTGGTGTCAAACTCCTCTAGTCGTGCATCAACATCTTCAGCGCGAGAAGTGGGCATGTAGTTCTTTGTTCGTCATTGTGGCAGGGTTTCGCGAAGTATCTGTCATGGTTAGTCCTTTAAAAAGCACAGGTATATATGCCTATAACTACGGAAATATGGTGGAAGGCACGCGTAATCTGTCGAGCAATATACGAAGATTTTACAAGTTCTTACGAAACAGTAGGAGAAGGCGATGTGCAACCGCGAGGAGCAGTGGGTCCAGAGATTGAACCGAGCGATTACCAGGATTCAAGACACCGCACGTGGAGAAATCTATGGTGCTCTGGAAGGCTTAGCAAAGGGGTTAGCAATTATCAAAATAGCAATGCAAATGTTGAAAGAATGCTCAACGACGGTATTGTGCTGGTCCTAGCCAAGACCGTACTAGAGACGCGAGCCTAGATCACCAACGATGTCACGACGCGACACAACAAGCAATGTATAATGATATGGCACCCTGAAAAGCGAACCGAGATGTCGAAAATCACTATGAGGGCGAGTGTGTAGAACTGAATGACGGGGTCTAGAAACAGGTTAGCCCCAAAATTTTTTTTTCGAAATTTTTGTATTATGCTCCGGAAAGCGCGCAGGCGCCAAAAAAATATCGCTATAACGGCCGATGGAGAAAAGTGATCCCCGGAGCCAAAAATCAGTATAGCCAGATTTTTTTTTTGCTCTCCTTCTGGACTTACGACTGAACTCTTAGCTCCACACGGACTTTAGCTCAACACGGAAATAACAAGTAAGGAAAGTAAAAAGAAAAACTAGGAAACAATAACTCAACTCGGACTCGTGCCGCGGCAGGAAAGGTGATCGGATCCGTGTCGCGGTAGGAAGGCGGTGGCGGAGTTTTAGGGTTTATGGTGGCTGGGTGTTTGGCGGAGGAACTTGGTGGCGGAATATGGTGGCGTTGATCTGCGAGTGTGGCGGTGACTACTGTGATCAGAACTCGAAACTCTAAGGGACGAGACACTAAGACCAGCAACTCGACGCGACGATGCAGACACAAATTCAACAATGCAAAAACTAAAAAGATAATGCAAGGCGTAGATTGGTGATGGGATGGATGTAAACTCTAACTGTGTCCCCCAAGTGGATCGATGACCCGCACTCGAGCCAAGATCCTACAAGCTAAGGTTAACTCGCTCCTTTCCTCATGTGATTTCGATACCCCCTTGGATGGCTTGCTACTTCATTCCCAAACTTTGTGCATTCTCAGCTATGAACCCAATGGAGCATCGTCAAGGGAGGGACCAAAGGCAGCCCGAGGAGATACGCCAGAGCAAACCGGCGCCAGGCTCGGCGAACCGGTTCCCTCGCCGGAACTTCAAGCGACAGGCCCGGTCAACCGGCCTCCTTGCCGAAAATCCCGGCAACGACCGGAATCTTCCGGCAACGACCGAAAACACGTACTATAAGGCTTTCCGGTTCGCGACCGGAAATATCGGCGACCACCGGAATTTCCTGATACCACTCCGGCGCCGCCGGGCCTCTCGCCGTAAATCCCCAGAGTCAAGTCAACTTTCGGGCTTGGCCCGTGTAACCCCTTATTTTGCCTAGACTTTACCGTTTCGTACCCAAACTACCTGTAACATCCCAACATTAGAGCTTAGAAATAAGCTGAACAAAGATGTGTTTATTGCATTCATGCATAGAAAATCCAAATAATTTCGCGCTTTTAAATAAAAACTTGCCAAAGTGATTGAAGCTTCTATCACCTTGATGGAATTGAAGTAGATCATCAAGTTGACTGCGATAAGTTTCAATATGACCTTTGCTAAAACCTTATTTTGGGTAAAGATGATTTGATCTAAGGGTAGATTAGATATAATAAAACTAAACCATCAACACATTTCTTAATAACTAATAGTTGATCCTTAATAAACCATATCATAGTATTCATTACACACTCATGAATACTAAGTTATAAACATAAGTTAAGTAATAGGAATGGAACAACTAAATCTTGATCTATCTTAATCTCATTTACTTATACCATGAGTATCATGGTAATAACTCCTTAGTGAGTTTGAGTAGGAAAGAAACCAAGTCAAGATCATTCACCATATATCTTTCTTTCCATATCAATCTTTATCATCTCTAATGAATCCTATCCTTATATTTGTTGTTCATCAATGTTGAGTAATTAACTATTGATTCACCAATTCTTAACCTATCAATGCTGGACCTATCAAATCTTGTCCTTATCATAGCATCCACTCTAAAACCTTTAGAGAAAGAAGTAAGAAGAGGTAAGTAGTAATCTAGCATTAGATATCATCTATAGGATGAAGAGAATATGATCAATGTGATAACTGATGGAGTTAACTCAATCCTGAATGAATAGAAGAGTCATCTAGAAGCTTATAAAGATGAATCCTGAAGAAAGTTACCAGGAGTAGTCCTATTGAATCAAGTAGGTATAATAAATGAATAATCTCTCTTAGTCAAATAGATACATTGAGAAGATAACCATAATACAACTGTAGTGTTGTATTGATGAAGCGTTGAATAGCCAACTGGAAACCTAAACCATAAATGATCAAAGGATTATAATGATCATGCTTTAGTCACCAAGATTGAATGCTTATATCATGTATAAGTGACATTGGTGGATAGAACATGATTAAACCATAGTATAGATAAGTTATCCTAGAGTAGTCATTACAAATCACATTAATATAATGTGAGGTTGGAGTATGGGTTACTAGAGTAAAGTAAATATAAGATAGTATGATTAAGCTAAAGATAATGTAGTATGGATTTATTGAAGTAGTGTTATTCCTCTTAAAGAATAGTAAGCTTTTGAGGTGAGTAGTTTGATGTATACATCTCTTGGAGTAATGTTAGTGGTGGATGATGAAGGAAGAGTATAAATAGAGTTAGAACTAACTACTTATTGGATTGGAGGTTATCAACAGTAGAGTAGTTGATATAACCAAGTATGGATATGAGATGATTATGAAAAGCTTTGATGTCAAGATCATTACATTTATAAATGGATTTAAAAGAATTAAATGTGAATAAGAGATTCTTGTGAAGTAAAGCTCATCATGTTAACCATGATGATTGAAAGAAAGAAGTAGTATATCTAGGAAAGGAATTCCTTAATTAGAAGTCAAGAGTTGTGAATTATGGAAGATATGAATTCTGAATAAAACCTAAACCCTTAATCTTTAACCAAACATAATATCTATTTCATATAATTGATCTATCATCTTATTTCCCTAATGCTTTATAGGAGTATTTTCCTATATTAACTCACTTAAGCACATCTTTGTCATTTTCATCCATAATTCTCATAGGTACTTAGGAACTATCTTTATCAATTCTTTCTCATAAGTGAGCCTAGAGAACAATTCCACTATTTTACTTTAAATGGTGATATCCTTAAAAATCACAAAAATAAAGACAATCTGTTTAGCCATTAATCCTTATTCACATCAACAAAAGAATATGAGTATAATAAACCCTAAACCCTAGGGTAAGCACTTACAATTCAGAACCCTAAACTTATTAATGAGTTGTATAATCAACATATCATAAATATTCAATCCATATTCATTAGGAAAATTCCTTGATCCATTTCTCTAACCACTCATTCCATATGAGCATAGAATAAGTGGGGATACAATAATAATAAACCACCCTATATATATTTTACTATGTGATTAAATACATAAAAATAAACCCTATGACCATGACTGAACATTTTAAAACGTCTTTACTCCAAATAAAAGTAAAAATAATGTTATAGTTAATTTTTAAGATCTTAAACAAATCCTAAAACCCCTAAATCCTACCTATTCTATTTAATAAAATAATATCTCTAGAAGTATAAAGTTAGAAAATAATAAATAAAGCATGCTATCAAAATACTAAATTCATACCAGAATTTGAAATACCTTTTTATATGCTGCAATTATCTAGAAAATAAATTCTATAAAGAAATTTCAATCAAATGTGTAATATTCAAACCTGAAAACAAAACAGAAAATAGAAAAGAATGAGAACAAGAAAAAAATATAGAAGAAGTAGAGGCAGTAGTCAAATCTGGCCACGGCCCATCTTCCTCTTCACTTCCTGTCGCTCACACCGAAGCCCAGGAGCAGCCCAACAACTGGCCTGATCCGTTTTTCTCTCTCTGGCTGACTAGTGGGGCCATGGAAGGACTGCAGAGCGAATCAGAAGAACGCTAGGGGGTTTTCCACAAAACACTGTCGTCGTCTTCCTCGACAACTAGAAGCAGCTCGCTGGCGAGTGCTCCGCCATACGCCACCGTATCACCGCGATTCGTGTAGTCGCCGACGTCACTCGGGAGGATAAGAACGCCACCGCGACGCCCCTTCTCATCTTCATCCTCTCCCACTCGCCCGCTCTCTTCTCCTCTGCTCTCCTACGGCAACCGAAACCCTAGCCACAACCATCGATGCACGCCATCAAGTGGAGTTCACCCCGGAGGCCGTGGAGTGGACGAGAGGAAGCGCCATCACGCATAGATCATCTGAGAAGAACGTAGTGCCATGGGGAGCACGAAGATGAACGAATTTTGTGGTTCCCTTTCGCCCGTGCTCGTCGGAAATCCTCATCGCTTACTCACCACCGACCGCGCCTGTTTTCACGAACAACCGTGGAAGCATCACGGTGAGCTTATGCATCTGGTCATACTCCTAAATCGTGTGTGTATGTTCTGTAGCCGGAGTACGTCGTGTCGCCGGAGAGCGCCGCCGCAGATGCTCGTTGTAGACACTTTTCCGGTGACCGATAGTTAACGCTAGCAAGCTTATTCGATTCTCCTCGTCGCCCTCTTTCCGGGACACTCAATAACAGGTGCTGGGGCACCGTAGATCGCCGCCGGCGACCATTTCCTGGCGGTGGAAGTCATTCTGTTGTCATCATGATGACGAACTAACGCCAGCCTTGACCTGTTCCACGGTTGACTGGTCCACTGCCCGCGTGGCATCTGATGTGGTCTTGACCCCACGGGTCAGTGACCAGGGTAGAGTTAAACTGGGTGTAAAAACTTCTATGTCTGTTTAGTAAATTTATAAAACAATATAAATTCAAATATGTCACATCCCAAGATTTTCCAAATCTTGTAATGTGAAAATAAATTAATAAAACGAAACTTTGTTTGATTTTCAAGGCCAGAAGAAACTTTTTGAATTCAAATGGAACTTCAAACCCATTTGAATTAAATAAAATCCTAAAAGGATTTAAAAGTTAAACATTTATTAAAAGAAAATTTAAAATGCTTTGGAATTACTATTTTGATCTCTTAATAAAAGATTTGGTTTTTCAAAAGAAAAGATGAGTTTATAAATAAAGATTATTTTATAAAGCCAAATTAAACCTTGACCAAACTTTGGGATTAAAACATTATGTTTGAATAAAAATAGCAAAGGTTTATATAAATAAATTAATAAGATTTTAATATCCAAATTTATTTAAATAAAAGGTTTTATTATTTTAAGTGAAACATCAAAATTTATTTAAAATAGGTTTTTCAAGTATTTGGTACTCACAAATAAAACCTACTGAAATGTTTTGGATTTATTTTAGATTTCAAAATAAATATTTTGAATAAAATAAATCCTAGTTGATTTAATAATGAAGGTCTATTGAATTTAATTATTAAAGGACCCTAAAATAAAAGGTTATGATATTTTGTTTTAAAACAAGTTTCCAAGTATTCCTTATTTCCAAATAAAACCTAATGATTTGGTTTTAAAAATATTTGGATTTCAAATTAGGCTTCTAATAAATAAATCAAACCCTATTTGGATTAAATAAACAAAAGGGTCCATTTTATTAAATAATGAATGGATTCTAAAATGAATAAAAATATTATTTTAATCTGGATTTGGGTATGTTGAAAAACAGAACCAAATTCTTAGTGCAAGGTTTGGGGATTATTTGATTTGATTTGGAAATTGTTTGTTTATTTGGAAAATCAAAACAGAAATCAGAATTAGAAAAAGAATAAGTTTAAGAATAAAAAATATGGATTGGACCCAGCCCAGCCGGCCAAGCCCAGGAAGCCCACAAACCAGCCCAGCTCCCCTCCCCGAAGAAAAACGATTCACACTCGGTATCTGACCCACAGGAGGCTGACCAGTGTACCCTCCCCTCACTTCTTTTCCCCCTGACGACTGGACCCTACTCCTCCTGTTCTTCCTCCCCACCTGCACGACCCCTTCTTCCCCCTCGTCGCTGTTTCCTGCAGTAATCCCGCGGCTTCAATTCGTCATAATGCCGGGCCTTTACCTCGCCTTGACCACGCACCTTAAATCGCTCGCCCCTCCTCTCCGTTTCCCCTCTCTCTTCTCCCCAAAGCGCGCCCCCAGTCCGCCTCAATTCCTCCCCGAGCCCCTCTGTTCCGACGACCTTCCTCGTCCAATTCCGGCCAAGTGTCACCGCCCTTGCCTCCCTGTGCACGCTAGCAGACTCCCCACTCCCAGACCTTCCTCCCCGTACCACCCATTCGACTGCGGGCGCCCCAGAGCCTCGACTTCGACAAGCCCCCGACGCCGCCGCGTTTGTCTTCTTCACCGACGACGTCCACAGGTAGTATTCGACCACCCCGCGCCTCCTCCTTCACGCTCGCATCACCGCAATGAGTTTGCGCGTCTAACGCACCCTCTACCTTGCTTCAGCACGCACTGCAGCCTCGCCCT
The DNA here is from genome assembly GCA_916181665.1 of Avena sativa. NCBI lineage: Eukaryota > Viridiplantae > Streptophyta > Magnoliopsida > Poales > Poaceae > Avena > Avena sativa. The sequence continues at coordinate 226,984,287 of OV702283.1, read as the reverse complement.
CGACAACGGCCACGCGCAACCGACGCCAGCTGGAACTCCGGCGAGCAATCCACCTCGCTCCCGTACGCCCCTCGACGAGATACTGACACGTTAAGCTTCCCCAGGCGTCTACGAGCATGGTGAGCCAGCCCACTCCTCCTCTAGCTCCCTGTATCACCGAAACCGTCGCGAGCAGAGCTGCGCCGCCGCGCAGCCGCCGTTAGCGCCGCCCGTTCCTGGCAAGCGTCTGGTAGCCGTAGGATCTTAATCGCGTGGCCATGATAGATTGACTGAACGAAGGGGTACGCGTTGATCTGAGCCGCACCTGCCCCTTTAATCCTGTGGTCTGTGTTACTCAATCCAGACGAACCGGTACCACCCAATGAATTCGTGCCGCGTGTCACCTGTCTGTTTAAAAACAGAAATTGAAAACAGATTTGTTTGTAATTTTCAAACCCTTGTAACTTTCAAACCACACGTCCAAAAATTACAAATTTTATATCAATGGATTCAGGAGAGCAAGCCCTAGCCAACCATGGCCTTAGTTTGGCAAATAGTATCTGTTAGCTTGTTTGAATTTGCAGAAACATTTGTGTACTTGTTTAGATTAGAAAAATTGTTTAAAAATGATTTTTGGATTAAAACCTTTGCAAAATGGTTTGTTGTGACCTTACTGACCCTAGGAACCAACCCTTGGTGTTAAAAATGATTTTGGTAAGATTTAGGTTGGATTACTTGACTTAGTCATTTTTTACCCAAATAAAAAGAATGGTTTTTGTTATGAAAATGTTTATGGAAAGAAAACTTTAATAAAATGGTTTGATCAAACCCACTGACCCAAAACACCAAGTTTTGCAAATTAGCAACTCATTTGGTGAACAACTTAAGAGTTTTGCCTTGATAAAAACATTTTTCACCACATGAAATGATGGATGGATTTAAAAATGGTTTAGGGATAAAACCCATTTGCAAATGACTTTGCCATTTTGGTAAATGACCAACTTGGAACTTACAAAGTTTAGAAGCCTAATGGAGACCATCCTTACAAATAGAACCATCCTTTACATGCTCCCATGCATGACTTAGATCCCATTGTTTTGTGTGTTAAATTGTTTGATTTATTGGTTTGGAATGCTAGTTGATTTTGTGTCTACTTGATTGACTTGTAGTGAAGTTAGAAAGTGTCAGACTAGCAAGATCAAGGAGTGAACCACCATTCCCTTTCAAAAGGCAAGTGATGCTTCATACTTTTGTCCCATTACTTTATCTATGCATTAGTGATTTTGCTAAGTAAAACTTGCATAAATTTTGCTAAGTATAGACCTTGCTATAGGAAAACCTAGAAGATGAATCCTTAGTAGGATTTTCCTAAGTTAAGATTCCTAATACTATCAAGCTTAGCCTAGCTAGTAGAAAACAAGGGTGGAACATATATTCATGCTATGGAAAATTTCTAAGTCTGAGGACTTGAGTTTTGTTTAATAAAACAACTAAGTGAATGAATCACCTGGGTGGAATGGAAGGAATGGTGTATGTTGAGTGGTTACACAAGGCCAGGGGACTGGTGAACCTTGTGTATCTCACTTGTGGATGGCCACCCAGGAACAAGGAGATTTGAGATGTCAAATGTTTAGAAGCTTCAAGTGCAACCACTTGGCAATATGGGCTCTGCCATGATCATATAGGTTGCAAGAACTTAGCCATATGGACAGTGGGTGGTAGTGTTTGATAGGTTGGAACGCGTCCATTTTGGTCTAAGGGAAGGCTTCTGAAAGATCTTGTCTTGGGAAACCAAGTCTTGTGGGGAAAGTGCAGTACCTCTGCAGAGTGTAAAATCTAAGTACTTAGCCATGTCCCTGGTAAAGGACAATTTGAGCATCAAGACATGGAAGCAATCAAGAATCTCATCATTCAAATTTCTAAGTTAAAATCTTGTGGATTGAACAAGGGTTGTGTGAAATCTTCAATCTTTAATGGAGAGATGCCTTGAAAGGATCTTCAAATCTTTGATTGAGAAAAAGGCTTTTTGCCAAGCAAAACTTAGTATTATCAAATGTTAAGGAAAAATATATTTTGAGCAATGCAAGCCTCAACTCCACTTAGCCAAATGCATATAGAAGATAGACTCCACTATACTACCATAGTATCACTTGCCAATACAATTCAAATGTATTGACCCTTTGTGGCTGTAACTTGTATGTTGCAGGTTTGATTGATTTTAGTGAAGATTGATTGATTAGGATTACAAAGTCTACAACCAACATCTGCCTGTGGCACTTTGAAGATGAAGGACCCCATGCTTATAGTTATTCCGCTGCAATGTAATGTAATAGCCATATGAGCTATGAAAGATGTAATAAAATTATGTTATTCCTGGTTATAAAGTTATATTATGACCTTTGTTTCTTGATATTACATCTTAACTGTGAATGCTAGCTATTGATCCAGGGACTAGCATTGTAAAACACAGGAGGAATCTACCTTATTAGGTTGAGACCTCTACAGCTGGTATCAGAGCATTGTGTTGCCTGTAGGATTTGTAAACCCTAGGATTGGACAAAAACCCTTAGAAAAATAGGAGTTGTGTTTTGTTCCAAAAACTATTTACAAAAACACTTGTAAACTCTTTCCTCAACCATTTTTGTTTCAACTCTACATCTCTTCTATTTCAACTTGATGGAAAACCTACCCCATGGCCAAAGACTACACCATGTGCAAAGGACTACTTCAACTCTAATGACTTCAACATCTTCAACTCTAATGACTTCAACATCTTCAACTCTAATGACTTCAACATCTTCAGCATATTCCCCAAGGACATCCAACTTGGAAACCACTAAGGACTACAAGTGAAACAAGGAAATCTTGCTCAAGAATTAGAGACTGAGGGAATGCAAAATAAGAAGGAGCCATCAACAACTTTGAAGTATTGCAACCAAGAGTTTTTCTCAAGGAAACCAAGATCTCATGCAAGAAGAATCGACCAAGAAGGAAGGAAAGATCACAAGTGAACCCTATAGATGGACCACCATATTTTAGCTAAGACAAAAATCACCAACTTGTGTGGTGTGACAAAAAAATATTTTGTTGCCTAAGTATGTGCTTGAACTTTGTTGTTTGAGCGCAAAGTTGTTTGAGAATGTTTGGTTTGTGATTGCTTGCACATTACTTGTGTGAATTGTGATGTGTGTGATTAGAATTGACTCCTTAGAAATATCTTGCCTATTCTAATTCCCCTTCAACCCAAACAGATGACTACTCCAAAAGACTCCAAGGTTGATGACACCAACACCAACCAAGAGGACAGCATGAAAGAGCTCATAGCAACCCAGAACCAGTTAAACCAACTGACAGCTCAGTTCATAGCCAACAATAGTGATAAAGATCCAGCACTGCAAAAGTTTTTGGAAGAACAATCCCAACTGATGCTCAAGGTGACTAATCAAATGATCAGCATGGAAGAAAACTATCCCAAAAGAGTGTATGATAACAAGGATGACAAGAATGTTGTTCTAGATGGAGCACCAGCTTGCATTATTTGTGGAGACAAGGATCATACTTCCAAGGAACATGAAGGACAATGCCCTAACTGTGAAGAAAAACATCATGTTGGACAATGCCCCATCTCTCAAGCTACTTGTTACCTTTGTGAAGGAAATGACCATGCCCCTATCCAATGCCCCATCTATGCCATTGTTGAACAAAGGAAACAAGAAGGATCCAAGTATGCCAAGAATGTTGATGGCAAAGGAAAAGGACCACTTATACCTCCAAACAAGACAACCCAATTCAAAGGATCAAAGAAACCCAAGAAACCAAGACCAGACATGAACCTTGTGCAATGTCGTAAATGTAAGGAAATGGGAGACTATCCAGTGAGTGCCCAGAGAACAAGAAGAATAAAGAGATTAGCCAAGTAGTGTGCAACAACTGCAGAGAGCTAGGCCACTATGTAGCAACTTGTCCACAAGAGCTACGTGAAGAACTCAAGGACATTCATTGTTTCAACTTCAAGAATCCTGGACATTATGCAAGCAACTGTCCAGAAAAGATGAAGAACAAGCTGAACAAGCCTATGGAGAAACTCAACCTTGGCCCATGAGTCAAGAATGGAAACCAAGGGCACAATGCAAATGTTTGCTTAGAGAAGTTTTTCCCAGGATCCCAAGAAGGACCATATGTAATTTTTGTTTGAAAGATGTAATAAAATTATGTTATTCCTGGTTATAAAGTTATATTATGACCTTTGTTTCTTGATATTACATCTTAACTGTGGATGCTAGCTATTGATCCAGGGACTAGCATTGTAAAACACAGGAGGAATCTACCTTATTAGGTTGAGACCTCTACAAAATATCAATATTCTAGAAATAAAATAAAATGATTAAATATTGATTAATTAATAACTTTTGTTTTGTAATTCAGAAAAATATGTATAATATATGAAAATTTGTAGAAAAATAAAATCTATAGCTTAAAAATATTTTCAAACATTATTATGTTAACAATTTAAATAATTAGTATTTAATAAAGATGTTATAAGTAATAAAACTTTGATAATTCATAATTTAATATTGGTAAATGTTAAAAATATAAATAATATACCAAAATTCTTAGAAAAATAAGAACTATAATTTAAAACTATAACCATGTACTATTTTTCACTTAATTAAATATTTATTATTTATTAAGTATTTATAAAGTAGTAAATCTTATAAAAATCATATATTATTATTATTATTATATCACAAAAATAAATGTAATATACCAAAATGATCACAAAAATAATACCTACATTTAAAAAATATAATATTCCACTTTTAAAGTGAATAAAAACTTAATACTCTAATAACTTGATTTTAAATCTAATTTCCTTAATTGATAATTCATATAAGCGTAAATAAAATTTTGTTAATATTTCCAAAATTAGCCAATTGAGTCTAATAAATAGTATTAGTCTTAAATATTGTTAATATTAAGTCAAAATGGTTCAACACATTTTAAATACAATTATATTTGATTTATCATTCAACATTAAGTGTATATTATTATTCAAATGGAGTTATCAAATATTAAATTCTCAAGTTTATTATTTTGACTTGATAAAATCTATTACCATTGTTTCAACCACTATAAACATACCAATACACTATATTGAACCCATAAATAGTTAAGTAATATTACTTCCTTTTTTACAAACTATAACCACTAAACAATTAAGAAACCACTACTCAAACAGAAGTAATGCAAGTCTTAAATAGCTTTAAGGAAACATTATAAGTGAACAAGATACAAATATCATAAGCATTACAACCTAAGTTCATCTATTTTTAAGGTTAACTTTAGTCTGCAAAGATTTAATTATAATGCTAGAGACCTTATTACGTGTTTTAAAGTTAACTTTGGTCTATTATAATTAAGTCGTAAAGCATCTCAAGTCCAAACTATTCAAGCAAGCACAAAAAACATCAACCACATCTGATTAACCACAAAGATTGTTTAGACCTTAGAAAAGAAATATTTTCTTCAAATGTTATTCTTTTTGCCACTTCAAACAACAACTCTTATATAAGCAATCTTGAGTAGCATTTCATATTTGTGTGTATCTCATTGTTTTATGATATTGTAATTACATGTTGTTTCACACACACTCACAAGCCTTAATAAGAAGCACAAATATGAAACTTATCTAAAAGGAACACATTCTAAAGAAACCATTTCCAGTATCCAAACCCTATATCAACGTTATTCTCGGGATCCGCGTTTATCAATTGCATTACATTACTTATGCATAAAAGCATCTTGCTTCTTTAAACATTAGTCCTTACCGGAACAATGATGCTGATTTCAGATATTGGATCTTATATTGTCTCGAAGATCGTGAGTGCATAATCTTGCAATCACAAAAGGCAAGTTCACACTTGCTCATGTCCTTTGATTCTTTTCTGGAAAGTATTTTGAAAATACAGTGTTGTCATCACCTGCATTTGAAAAAGGTAAGGAAACAATATTTTTGATAATAATGTGAACTATTGGTTACTGATCCAGGGTGATCAGCTAATCTATTAAATCTGGCAGTTGGAATACCACTGTTCAGGACTATATCACCTAGGATTTAACAACCAATGTCACCAGTGATTCTTGCGCCGTATATTACGCGTTGACCATGAGATTTGTAATGGGACGAAGAAGTTAGCTGTATCTTTTCCCTCTCGCATGGAGCCGGATGTGCGGGTCGTGGCTATTATCACGCGTAGCGTGCATATTAATTGGTAATGCGTAGAGGATATGCAGCATATGGGTGGGAGCCCTCAACATCCAACGATAGTTCCGGCATCTGAACGGTATGTACTGCCAATAGCCGTAATTCAATAGGTGGGCTGGCGTACACCAAGGATACATGTAGGGTCGCGGAGAAGGCAGTGATTGGCTTGGATCTTAGTCTGGGCCTCACACCAAGGAAGTGTGAACGAGCCTATAACTCGGATGTGCAACAAAGCTAAGATCTCTCATGGGTAAAGTGACGCACCTCTGCAGAGTGTAAGAACTGTAACTTGTTACTCCCTGTTTGATGTGGACATCCCATCTATTGATACAACTGTTGTACCTACAGCAACACACATACAAGGACCTATCACTCGATCTCGTGCTAAACAACTTAACTATCAGGTACTTTCATTTCTTGGAACTATTCCTCACATACATGAGAATATGATTCTGCCTAAATCAGATGTATTTCTTACTCTTAGGAATGATGGACCAAGCATGGATGAGAGGGACAAGCGTTGGAGCATGGTCATGCATGGAGATGGCAGCAAGCATGTGATGATCCAAGAGAAGGCCACGGAGGAAGATTTCAGAACTTTGAGGCCACCATAATGAAGAAAGAAGGCTTGGACGAAATATTCAAGATTAATACTTCACGAATTCGTCCATAGCTTAATATGGTGATGCGACACCTTTATTTTGGGCCAGGCCCATGTAATTTTTGCAGGATTTTAAATAGCCACTTTTTAGAGTCTGTATATGAGGAGAAAAAGACTTCTAGGGTTGGATTCGGCCACCACTTCTATGGCTGGTCGAAACCCTACCTTTTCCTCCTTAAATACTCGCCTTAGCCGTCACCATAGACTCGGATTTTGTTTAGACATTAAGTTAGCCATCATAGCAACTTCGCCAAGGCTCGAGCGCCGCAGAGGCCTCTTGTTCTTCGCACTTATACAAGATCCCACCTTTTCAATAAAGTTTTCATCTTAATCCGCAATATCTTGATTGCAATATTAGTTCTTGTTCTCGATTTCAGGTAGGAATTAAGACCCTCGCTGGTCAGGCTGATCGTGTTTCCGCAGGATCGGTAACCTCCAGGAGATTGGCCTAGCGATTGCATTGGCGCTTGTGCTCGCACGTGTAGTCGGATCGTCAAGCCCGAACTCCACCAAATCGACTATCACCATCTCATCGAAAGATCAGACACCTTTGCCCTATCATGTGGTATCAGATTTCAGGTTGCTCGGTGAGATTTTACTGTTTTCGTAGATTAAATCTGTTTTACCTATAACCCACGAAAACGCCAAAAACACAGTTAGAGTTTAGATCCATCCCATCACCAGTCTACGCCTTGCATTATCTTTTTAGTTTTGCATTGTTGAATTTGTGTCTGCATCGTCGCGTCGAGTTGCTGGTCTTAGTGTCTCGCCCCTTAGAGTTTCGAGTTCTGATCACAGTAGTCACCGCCACCCTCGCGGATCACCGCCACCATATTCCGCCGCCATACACCTAGCCACCATAAACCCTAAAACTCCGCCACCGCCTTCCTACCGCGATACGGATCCAATTACCTTTCCTGCCGCGGTACGAGTCCGAGTTGAGTTATTGTTTCCTAGTTTTCCTTTTTTTACTTTCCTTCCTTGTTGTTTCTGTGTTGAGCTAAAGTCCGTGTCGAGTTAGAAGTTCAGCCGTAAGTCTAGAAGGAGAGCAAAAAAAATGGCTATACTGATTTTCGGCTCTAGGGATCACTTTTCTCCATCGGCCGTTATAGCGATATTTTTTTGGCGCATGCGCGCTTTCCGAAGCATAATACAAAAATTTCGAAAATTTTTGGGGCTAACCTGTTTTAAGACCCCGTCGATCAGTTCTAGGCACTCGCCATCATAGTGATTTTCGACATCTCGGTTCGCTTTTCAGGGTGCCATATCATCCTACATTGCTTGTTGTGTCGCGTCGTGACATCGTTGGTGATCTAGGCTCGCGTATCTAGTACGGTCTAGGCTAGGACCAGCATAGTACCGTCGTTGAGCATTCTTTCAACATTTGCATTGCTGTTTTGATAATCGCTAACCCCTTTGATAAGCCTTCCCAGAGCTCCACAGATTTCTCCACGTGCGGTGTCTCGAATCCTGGTAATCGCTCGGTTCAATCTCTGGACCCACTGCTCCTCGCGGTTGCACATCGCCTTTTCCTGCTGTTTGGTAAGAACTTGTAAGAGCTTCGTATATTGCTTAACGGATTACGCGTGCCTTCCACCATATTTCCGTAGTTATAGGCATATATACCTGTGCTTTTTCAAGGACTAACCATGACAGATACTTCGCATATATACCTGTGGATGCACGACTAGAGGAGTTTGACACCAAGCTCACCAATGCCATGGACAAGATCGATGGACTTGAGAAATCCTTCAACGACAAGCTTGACGCTCGGTTCAAGGAGGTTTTGGACAGATTGCGGGCACCCGCACCCGCTCCATTGGCACCTCGACATGGTGCACGGCGCATTCCGATCACGGTTCATACTGCTGGTTCGGCTGCCACCGCACCTCAGGAGGCTACCGCTGCAGCTGAGGCTCCTGAGACTTCCACCACGGCTGCTGCTGCGACATTGGGGACAGATGACAGTTACTACTACGACCCCGACGATGACGATCTGTTTGACGAGGAGGTTGAACAACCTCCACACCCTGCTGGCCGTCCCCGACATTACCACCACAACGCTCGACCACCGGTACGTGATGATGAACATGTTGCAAAGCTTAAATTAAATATTCCATCTTTTGAGGGTAAATATAATCCTGATGCATATCTTACATGGGAGATGGAAGTACAACAACGTTTTGCATGTATAAAATATCCTGAGAATATGCGTGTTAGTGCTGATACATGTGAATTTACTAAATTTTCTTCCCTTTGGTGGTCTGATTATTGTCGTTTAAATCCTACTACTATTCCTCGTACTTGGACTGCTTTAAAAACTGCTATGCGTGTTCGTTTTGTGCCTCCCACTTATCAACGTGATTTACTAAAGAATCTGACACGTTTGGAACAAGGGAAAAATTCTGTAGAAGACTATTATCAGGAATTGCAAACGGGGATGGTTCGGTGTGGCCTTGTTGAATCTACTGAACAAATGTTTGCACGTTTCTTTGGTGGATTAAACAAGGACATTCAACACATATTAGACTATAAAGAATATAATTCCATCACTCGTTTGTTTCATCTTGCTTGCAAAGCTGAACGTGAAGTGCAGGATCGCCAAACACCATGGAGGAGGACTAACAATTCTGCAGGTCGCACATCCACTTGGACATCCCGACAATCAGCGCCTCCTTCTCGTGATTCTCCATCAGCTACTACCACATACAAGGCCACCACAAGATTTCCGCCAGCTGCTCCTCCACCGTCATCTAATGCTCCTGCTCGTAGTGCGTCTTCTATGGCTTCCACGGGTAAAACAAAGGATATACAATGCCGCAAGTGCTGGGGTTTTGGTCATATTGAGAGATAGTGCACAACACAACGTGTTATGATGGTGCGTGATGATGGTCAATATGATTCAGCGAATGACTTTGATAAAGATACATTAGCCCTTATTTATTCTCGAGATGGAGACAATTGTGATTCTAATGAAGAGACATAGGTAATGGGAGCTGAAACTGCTGATCAATGTAAGAGCTTAATTACACAACGTGTGTTGAGTGTGCAATTGAGAAAATCTAAGCACGGTCAACACCACAACCTGTTCCAAACACGTGGTGTTATCAAGGAAAGAGCTATAAGGATCATCATTGATGGAGGGAGTTGTAATAATCTGGCTAGTGTTGACATGGTAGAGAAGCTTGCACTTCCAACAAGACAACGCACACATTCATATTACATCCAATGGTTAGAGAGTTCTCGCAAGATCAAGGTAACAAGAATGGTACATGTGCATTTTACTATTGGTACATATTCTGATTTTGTTGATTGTGATGTTGTACCTATGCAAGCTTGTTCTTTGTTACTTGGTAGACCATGGCAATTTGATAGAGAATCTGTTCATAATGGCAAAACTAATCACTATTCTCTTATGCATGATGGAAAGAAAATTGGACTAAAACCTATGACTCCCGAACAGATTTTAAAAGATGATCTTGCTAGAGCTAGTAGATATAAAACTGAGGAGAAAAATAAAAGTGAGAATCAGATTGTTGCTGCAGATTTTGTACCACCAAAGAACACTAAATCCGATTCTAAACTTGCTACTGAAATTCGTTTGAAGAGTCCATGTATGCTTGCAAATAAAATTGATATTGCTGAACTAGATGTAAACAATACTCAATGTTATGCATTTATCTGCAAAGAGGTTTTGTTTTCATTTGATGATATGCCTCCTTCTTTGCCACCCGCTATTGCTAACCTTTTGCAGGAATATGAGGACGTCTTTCCCGCTGAGCTGCCACCAGGACTACCTCCTATTAGAGGAATTGATCACCAAATTGACCTAATTCCTGGTGCTACGTTGCCCAACCGCGCGCCATATAGAACCAATCCAGAGGAGACAAAGGAGATACAACGCCAAATTCAGGAACTACTTGACAAAGATCATATTCATGAGTCCCTTAGCCCCTGTGCTGTTCCTATTATTTTGGTACCTAAGAAAGATGGTTCTTCGCGCATGTGTACTGATTGTAGAGCTATCAATAATATTACTATTCGATATCGTCATCCTATTCCACGTTTGGATGACATGCTTTATGAATTGAGTGGCTCTACCATGTTTTCTAAAGTTGATTTGCGTAGTGGTTACCACCAGATTCGTATGAAATTGGGAGATGAATGGAAAACAACATTTAAAACTAAGTTCGGTCTGTATGAGTGGTTAGTGATGTCGTTTGGTTTAACTAATGCACCCGGCACTTTCATGAGATTAATGAACGAAGTTTTACGTGCTTTCATTGGACGTTTTGTGGTAGTCTACTTTGATGATATTCTGATTTATAGCAAATCTTTAGAGGATCATTTGGACCATTTACGTGTTGTTTTCAATGCTTTACATGATGCACGTTTGTTTGGTAATCTTGAGAAGTGCAACTTTTGCACCAATCGAGTTGCGTTTCTTGGCTATGTTGTTACATCACAGGGTATTGAAGTGGATCCAGCCAAGATTGAAGCTATTGAGAATTGGCCACAGCCCAAGACGGTCACATAAGTGAGGAGTTTTCTTGGACTCGCTGGTTTTTATAGGCGCTTTGTCAAAGACTTTGGATCAATTGCCCCGCCGCTGAATGAACTTACTAAGAAGGATGTGCCCTTTGTTTGGGGCGATGCACAACAACGTGCCTTCGTCATATTGAAAGATAAGCTAACACATGCTCCCTTACTCCAAATTCCTGATTTAATAAGACTTTTGAGATTGAATGTGATGCTAGTGGAATTGGTTTGGGAGGTGTGTTATTACAAGAGGGAAAACCTATTGCATATTTTAGTGAGAAATTGAGTGGGGCTAGTCTGAACTATTCTACTTATGATAAAGAATTATATGCGTTGGTTCGGACATTAGAAACATGGCAACATTATCTATGGCCTAAAGAATTTGTTATACATTCTGATCATGAATCTTTGAAGCATATTCGTAGTCAAGCTAAGTTGAATCGTCGTCATGCAAAGTGGGTTGAATTTATTGAGTCTTTTCCTTATGTTATCAAACACAAAAAGGGTAAAGATAATATTATTGATGATGCTTTGTCGCGCCGTTATACTTTGTTATCTCAACTTGACTTCAAAATATTTGGATTGGAAACAATTAAGAACAATATGTGCATGATGCTGAATTTAAAGATGTGTTGCAGAATTGTAGAGATGCTTGAACATGGAACAAGTTCGTCTTCAATGATGGATTTGTGTTCCGTGCTAACAAACTATGCATTCCAGATAGTTCTTTTCGTCTTTTGTTGTTATAGGAGGCGCATGGAGGAGGATTGATGGGACACTTTGGTGTCAAGAAAACGGAGGATGTTCTTGATGCACACTTCTTTTGGCCACGTATGGGTCGAGATGTTGAGAGATTTGTGGCACGCTGCACTACCTGTCAAAAAGCTAAGTCTCGCCTTAATCCACATGGTTTATATATGCCTCTTCCTGTTCCTAGTGTTCCTTGGGAGGATATTTCTATGGACTTTGTTTTGGGATTGCCACGTACACATAAGGGGAGGGATAGTATTTTTGTTGTTGTGGATCGGTTTTCTAAGATGGCACATGATGCTGCGCATATTGCTGATTTGTTCTTTCGTGAAATTGTTCATTTACATGGTGTGCCAAATACTATTGTTTCTGATCATGATACTAAATTTCTTAGCCACTTTTGGAGATGTTTATGGGCTAAGTTGGGGACTAAATTGCTGTTTAGTACTACATGTCATCCCCAAACTGATGGACAAACTGAAGTAGTAAATAGAACTTTGTCTACTATGTTGCGGGCTGTTTTAAAGAAAACCTTAAAATTTTGGGAAGAGTGTTTACCTTATATAGAATTTGCTTATAATCGTTTGCTACATTCTACCACAAAGATGTGCCATTTTGAGATCGTGTATGGTTTTGTTCCTCGTGCACCTATTGATTTATTACCTTTACCTTCTTCGGTGCAAAATAATTTGGATGCTACACAACACGCTAAAATGATATTAAACTTGCATAAGACTACTAAAGATAACATAGAACACATGAATGCTAAGTATAAACTTGCTGGGGATAAAGGGATAAATCATGTTGTGTTTGATGTTGGATATCTTGTTTGGTTACATTTGCGTAAAGATCGTTTTCCTGATTTACGCAAGCCTAAGTTAATGCCGCGTGCTACTGGTCCCTTTAAGGTGTTAGAGAAAATAAACGATAATGCATATAAACTTGAGTTGCCTGCAGACTTTGGTACGGTTAGTCCTACATTTAACATTGTAGATTTGAAACCTTACTTTGGTGAGGAAGATGAGATTGCATCGAGGATGACTTCAATTCAAGAAGGGGAGCATGATGTGGACATCCCATCTATTGATACAACTGTTGTACCTACAGCAACACACATACAAGGACCTATCACTCGATCTCGTGCTAAACAACTTAACTATCAGGTACTTTCGTTTCTTGGAACTATTCCTCACATACATGAGAATATGAGGCTGCCTAAATCAGATGTATTTCTTACTCTTAGGAATGATGGACCAAGCATGGATGAGAGGGACAAGCGTTGGAGCATGGTCATGCATGGAGATGGCAGCAAGCATCTGATGATCCAAGAGAAGGCCACGGATGAAGATCTTAGAACTTTGAGGCAACCATAATGAAGAAAGAAGGCTTGGACAAAATATTCAAGATTAATAGTTCACGAATTCGTCCATAGATTAATATGATGTTGCGACACCTTTATTTTGGGTCAGGCCCATGTAATTTTCGCAGGATTTTAAATAGCCACTTTTTAGAGTCCGTATTTGAGGAGAAAAGGACTTCTAGGGTTGGATTCGGCCACCACTTCTATGGTTGGTCGAAACCCTACCTTTTCCTCCTTAAATACTCGCCTTAGCCATCACCATAGACTCGGATTTTGTTTACACATTAAGTTAGCCATCATATCAACTTCTCCAAGGCTCGAGCGTCGCAGAGGCCTCTTATACTTCGCACTTATACAGGATCCCACCTTTTCAATAAAGCTTTCATCTTAATGCGCAATATCTTGATTGCAATATTAGTTCTTACTTGTTCTCGATTTCAGGTAGGAATTAAGACCCTCGCTGGTCAGGCTGATCGTGTTTCCGCAGGATCGGTAACCTCCAGGAGATTGGCCTAGAGATTGCATTGGCGCTCGTGCTCGCACGTGTAGTCGGATCGTCAAACCCAAGCTCCACCAAATCGACTATCACCATCTCATCGAAAGATCGAACACCTTTGCCCTATCATTGTTCTGGGAAGGAGCTGCGAACGCGGCGGGTAAGGAACTCCATGAAAGTTCTGCTAAAACCGTGAAGGCTGGCGGACATAGCTTTTCTGAATAAAAGCAAACTTTAAAGAAATGTTTACGAAAACCTGCATTGCCTACGACATATGGTCTATGGCTATAGATATAGTACATCAAACACTCCTTTTCTAGTGAACTTACTGAGTACACTCGTACTCAAAGTATCTTCTTAACCCTTGCTAGGTTCTAAAGCCAGTATAGACGATGTCTACATCAAGGCATGCTCCAGGAATCATCATCAAAAGCTAAAGCTCTTCAATAAATTCAAGAAAGTCAACATATACACCAACTCAAGTGAAGACGAAGTTAATGATTAGATAGGAATATAATCGCTAGCCATAGAACCTATTTCTGTAGCGTATTGCAATAGCAGCAATGCCAAACCATTAGTTCAAATACTAGTCTTATTAGTATGATAGTTTTTGAGTTGCTTATTTACGATTCTTCTTTGTAAGAAGTTTCTTTCTCTCTCTTTAACCTAGAGTGTTCTCTGGATCTTGTGTAAAGAGTTGAGTTGTAACCTATAGTCATGTCTTGGACCTGTTGTGCTTCTGTTGTACCACTCTGAGGGATGTAATACTAGTGAATGGTGTTTCATTGGTGTTATGTCAACGACTATAGTGTACTACATCATGCAGTGGTATGCTGGGTCACCGCACTATCCCTGTTTATGTGGCTGGCCTATAAATAGCCCCCACCCTCTATTGTAAAACCTAGACTTGGATAATTGTAATTGAAGACACCCCTAGAGGATCTATCAGTTACTAGTCTCATGCTCCTTGACAAGGAGCACCAATTATCCCCACCTCCTCTTAGATTTTGCCTCGTGCATTCAAGTTGTACAAGTCCTTGGAGTTCGGTGTTTGTCTCCAAGTAGTCAAGATCTCATCAAGCCTCTCACCCCCGTTGTTGGCCATGGGAGAGTGTCTTGCCCAACACTGATCCTATTGATTGTGTTGGACCGGTTGCCACCGGCGTGAGCTATCGTCTTGTATCGTGTTTTCGCGCATGTGTGTTCATCGAGTTCTTAACATGTGAGTTCGTGGGTTTCGCCTCCCTCCTCATCCCCCTCACTCCCTCCTCGGTTTCCTTGGGATTCGTGAAAGATCGGGCCTCCCTAAGGGGTCACCCCTAACAGGTTCACATGCCATCACCACATATTTTAATACTTGGGAATGTAATTTAAAGTGGTGTCACAATTTAATAAGGTTAAACATTACTATTTTAAATAATTCTAATGACTAGAAATGCCTATGGGGCATTATTTTAATACTAGTCCAGTATCACCGCAAGTAAACCTAAATATTTTAATATATTCAGAAAGATCTTGTCAAATGTGATTTTTGAGAGTTGGAATCAACTAAAAAGAATTTATGGTTGATTTTTGAAAAATGTTTGAGTGTGTAAAAGTCTCTGTTTTGTGATTTTTACTATAGGTGATCTATAATTCCAAATGGTCTGAATCCAACGGTCTTGGATTGATAATTTCAATACCTTTCTAAAAAGTTGGTTTTATGCAATTTGGTTTAGTAAATCTCCTTGAATTGATTTTTGAACCTACTGACAGAACTAGGTTTTGAATAAAATGCAAAATATCAATTTGAATCTCTGGGCTGAGCGCAGGAATGTTACCAGGCCGACCCAACTGCACGGCGCGCGCAGCGGGCTGCTAACAGAGAGTTCCCACGCGTCAGTGGCTCTAACTACATGAAGACATATCTTTCAATCTGATCACTACGATTAGAACATGATCTACGGCTGTGGTGCGTCGTCTCCGTCGAACAACTCCGATGAGGGTGAACCCTAACGGTGACGGTGGGGGTACGCTGCAGCTTACCAGGGCTCCAGCTAGGATCGGTGATGGGGGCGAACGACGTTGTCAACGACGATGGTTCAAACGATGGTCACGGCGGCTCCTGGGGTGGCTCCAATCAACGACTCCGCTCCTCCTCTGCAGCAGAGGACTCTGGTGAAATTCTGGTGATGCGGAGCTCGCCTTGATCCGGGGAAGGGTTAGGGGTGGTTTGTGAGGAGTGGGGAGTGAGGTGTGTGAAGAGTTGAGGCAGGGGTGGCCTCTATTTATACACCGGCGAGAGGGGCGGCGCGGCATGGTCAGAGATGGTCGGTGATGATGGTGCAGTGAGCTAGCGGCATGGCGAAGGGCGTAGGCCGGAGCGGTGTCTCCTGGCGATCATCACAGGATTAATGGCGTGGCACGGGGCGGTCGAGAACGGTCAGAACGGGTCGACGCTTTGCGCGGCACCGACGATGTTTTTGACGACGCACAGGTGCTACTGGTCGCGCGACGGCGAACGGGCATGTCCGGGGGGTATCTGGTGTCGTGGTGAGTGCAGGCACGCACGGTGAGGGCGAGGCACGGCGTGTGCGCATGTGTCGGCTGCGGCACTCTAGCGTCCTCTCGGCATGACAAAGCGGAAATCGGCGTGGCTATTCTTAGTGGTCTAGGTCCTGGCTGCGCTCGAGGGTTGGACTAGGGGTGGCGGTGGATGGTGGGCTGCCTCCTGGACATCTTAGACGGGCGCGGCTCTGCCTCCTGCATGCTAGCCATGGTCGGCCGATGATGGTGTCTTCGAGTGGTGTGGTACTGGTGCAATGGGTAGAGCGCTAGCTTGTTCAACGCAGTGGTTATCACTGGGGGAGACAAGGGGAGATAATTGGGTGCAATGGGGGAACAAAGCATTGATCAAGAACATTGATAGTTAGGCAGTGATTACTGTGCTCACCAAGTGTTTGATGAAATTTTTGGCTAAATTTTGGTGAGTGCTCTAGTTACATGCTTGGTAGTCTGAGGTTGCTTGGGTTTGTCAACGTGAACTGGTTTGGTTGGGTTTTGAGAAATGGTGACCTTAGTACCTATTAAGGATTCAATTTTGAATTGTCATTTGAATAGATTTGAAATCTGTTTCTGTTAGTTTGTAAATTGGGCTTGGGTTCACTTTTACTTGGTCTAGCAAGGGATGAAAAGAATTGGATTTGTTCCTGTTAGGAATCTTGGACTAGGAACACTCAAAGTGGTCCAGTGGTTAACTTTGGTCAAAATTACCATTTGCTTATATCTCTTATATTTGATTTTATCTTCATTTGATTCTCCTTGGAAATGATCTAGATGATGTTGTTTTCATCTTTAAACCAATCCTTAGCATTCATAGAAATTAAACATGGAAATATCAATCATTAATGCATTCATCACACACACACATGCATTCATATTAATCTTAATAACATAAGTTTTTGTTAACCCTAAACTTGGGTGATTAGAACTTGATAATCTTGTTTAATATTTTTGGGGTGTTACAAACCTTCCATCCTTAAACAAAATCTCGCCCCGAGATTTAAGATAAAGAAAACAGGGACTAAAAAGATTCGGAAACTCAGTCCTAATGTAATCTTCTTGCTCCCAAGTAGCTTCTTATTTAGTATGGTTACTCCACTAGATCTTGAGAAACTTGATATTCTGGGTTCTGGTGGTTCTGAAGGCTTCTTACAAAATACGAACGGGTACTTCACGATAATTTAGGTCATTGTTGAGCTCTATGGTCCTGTGATCAATATTCTTGAAAACTTCGGTCTTCTCCAGGACTTCTAGGCATTTGCGAAGTAACGAGATATGAAACACATTATGCACGGCTGGCATTTCCTCCGGCAGTTCCAGTTGATATGATACTTCTCCCTGGCGATTCAAAATCTTGAAGGGTACAATATATCTGGGGGCAAGCTTTCCTTTGAGTTGGGAACGTTGCATTCCTTTAAAGGGTGATACTTTCAGATACACGAAATCTCTGATATTGAAGGCTTGGTCTCGACGTCTTTTGTCGGCATAACTTCTCTATCTGGATTGGGCGGTCTTAAGGTGCTCATGGATCTTGTGAACTTTCTCTTCGGATCCTCGTGGGATGTCGGGTCTGAAAATCTGACTCTCTCCTACTTCCGACCAATTCAGCGGGGTACGACACTTCCTTCCATACATAAATTCAAAGGGGACCATTTGCAAACTGGCTTGATAACTGTTATTCTATGAGAATTCTGCGAAAGGCAGAAAGTCCTCCCATTTAGATCCATATTCCAACACACAATCTCTCAACATATCTTCTAGTATCTGGTTTACTCGCTCCGTTTGTCAATCGGTCTGAGGGTGATAAGCTGTGTTGAAATCCAGTCTGGTTCCCAATCCTTCTTGGAATTTCTTCCAAAACCTCGAGGTAAACTGAGTTCCTCGATCCGACACAATATTCTTGGGGACTCCATGCAAACTGACTATTCTATCAATGTACAACTCTGCTAGCTTCGAACTCTGATAAGTGGTCTTGACCGGTAAGAAATGAGCGACTTTGGACAGTCTATCCACTATGACTCAGATAGAGTCATTTCGCCTACTAGATGTAGGCAAACAGGTGATAAAATCCATTCCTACAAAATCCCATTTCCATTCCGGAATCTGTAAAGGTTGCAGAAGTCCTGCGGGTCTCTGATATCCCGCTTTGACTCTCTGACAGATCACATTTGGCTATGTACCTTCTGATTTCTCTCTTCATCTTATGCCACCAAAATTGTCCTTCAAATCATGATACATCTTGGTTCCTCTGGGGTGGATAGAATAAAGAGTATCATGGGCTTCTTGCAAAATAGCTTGCTTCAACTCTGAATCTGCTAGCACACAGATATGTCCTTTGTACTACAAAACTCCTTCTTCATCTTCGGTGAATCCGGATACCTTACCTATACCTATACGACGTTTGATTCCGTCGATACTAGCATTTCTTTTCCGCGCCTCCTTGATCTGACTGATCAAAGTGGGTTGAAGTTCCATGCTAGCCAAAAATCCTTCACTAACTAGTTCCATTATGAAATCTTCCAACTCCTTGTGCAAACTTGGTTGCTCCTTTAGAATCATGGTGTTCCATCGACAGGGCAATCTGCTAAGAGCATCTGCTATCACATTGGCTTTGCCGGGGTGATAGTGAATGTCAAGGTCATAGTCCTTGATTAACTCTATCCATATCCTTTGCCTCATATTTAGCTCCTTCTGGGTGAAAATATACTTCAGACTCTTGTGATCTGAATAAATCTCACAGCGGTTACCCATGAGGTAATGCCGCCATGTCTTCAAGGCTAAAAATACGACTGCTAGTTCAAGGTCATGGGTAGGGTAATTCTGCTCATGTTGCTTCAGTTGTCGGGAAAAATAGGATATGAATTCTCCTTCTTGCATTAACACACATCTGAGACCAACCTTGGATGCATCACAATACACATCAAAAGGCTTCGTGATATCCGGCATAATCAAGATTGGGGTTGAAATCAATCTCTTCTTAAGCTCTTGAAAACTTGCTTCACATTTGTCTGTCCATTAAAACTTCTTATCTTTCTTCAGCAATTGGGTCATGGGTATTGCGATGCTAGAATATCCTTTTACGAACTTGCGGTAATATCCTGCTAATCCGAGTAATGCACGAACTTGGGTTTGCGTGGTTGGGGATTGCCATTATTCAACATCCTTAACCTTGGCAGGGTCGACAATAATTCCTCCCACCGACACGATATGTCCTTGGAATCCTACTTCCTTTAACCAGAACTCACATTTGCTAAACTTGGAATACAAATGATGCTCTCTAAGGGTTTCAAGGATGGTCCTTAGATGTAGCTCATGTTCTTCTTCTAATTTGGAATAGATCAGAATATCGTCGATAAACACAACGAAAAACTTATCTAGGAAGTTCATAAAAATCGTATTCATGAGGTTCATGAAATAAGCGGGGGCATTGGTTAATACAAAAGGCATGACAGTGTGCTCATACAATCCATATCTGGTGGTAAAGGTAGTCTTTGGAATATCCTCTGTGCGAATCGTGAGTTGATGATAACCAGTTCTAATGGCACCGGTCAACTGGTCAAACACTTTGGCACCGATCAACTGTTCAAACAGATCTTCTATCTTCGAACTGGGTACTTGTTCTTAATGGTGACATCATTCAGCTTCCGATAATCCATGCACAAACAGTTACCTCCATCTTTCTTATCCACAAACAAAATAGGTGATCTCCATGGAGACGCACTTGGTTGAATCAGGCCTATGTCCAACATAGCATCCAGGTGCTTCTTTAGCTCCACTAATTCAGACAGGTTCACACTATAAGGTCTCTGAGCTATGGGTCCAGTACCAGGGATTAGTTCAATGATAAACTCGATATCCCGATCTAGGGGCATACCGGGCAATACGTCTAGGAATACGTCGGGGTATTTACAGACTACTCTGAATTGGTCAATGTTTGGTTGGGCTAGAATCTTGTTGCACTTGAATTGACGGGGAAAGGTTTCAGATACATGCTCTACTAATACTCTGGTGGTACTAGTCATGGTTATGGCTTTATTGGCACAGTCGATTAATCCTTTATGTTTCGATATCCAATCCATTCCTAGTACTACTTCCAAACCTTTCGTTCCAAGTAGTATTAGATTAGCATAAAAAATATTCCATGGATTCTGATAGGTACGGCCTTGCAAATTTGTCTAGCTTTGGTGGTTGAACCAGGTATTTGAACTATCATAACATGCTTCAATTTTGTTGGTTGAATCCTACTAGTGCATGCAAATTCTTCTGTAACAAACGAGTGCGATGCTCCAGAATCAAACAACACTCTTGCAAGTACAGAGCTAATAGAAAACATACCTAGCAAGACATCTGGCGCTTCCTGAACTTGTTCAACATTCATGTGAAACAGACGGTCGTTGTGCTTTGCGGTTGAGCGAGTTCCCTTGTGCAAATATCCTTCCAGGCTGAACATGGCACTCATGCTGAGATGGTGCATTCACATTGGGGGCTGCTGCAAGCTTCTTGGGGCACTCATTGGAGTAGTGACCCTTGACTCCCGCATTCAAAACAAGTAACCTGAGACTTGTCTTATCCTACAATAGGCACGACATTGCTTCCAGTCCTTGGGGCAGTATTGGTGTTGTTGGTGTTGAACTTGGGCGGTGCACGGTTGAAATTGTTGGAGTTTCAGGGGTTGTTGTTTTGATTTCCTCCGGGCCTTGGGTTTCCTCCTCCACGGTTGGGATAGTTCGGATGGGTCATCTGGGGTCTATTGTTTCTCGGGGCATATCCTGCAGATGGGTTGGGGCGATACTTTGGGATATGGTGGGTTCCTGGTTGATGCATTATTCGACGCTTTCGATTCTCATTGGCTTGGATGATCTTGCCTTCCATCTGGACTGCAGAATCCACTAAGGCTTCAATGTCAGCGAAAGGAATGTTGACTATTACTGTGTACATCTCATCTGTAGAAGTCCCAACCTGATAAGGTAGAGATCTATGTGTTTACAATGCTAGTCCCTGGATCGAATAGCTAGCATCCACAGTTTAAGATGTAATATCAAGAAACAAAGGTCATATTACAACTTATAACCAGGAATAAAATAATTCATTACATCTTACATACCTCATGTGGCTATCTTATTACAATGCAGCAGATATAACTGTAAAGCATGGAGTTCATCTTCATATGCCACAGGCAATCATGTTGGTTGTAGACTTGTAATCCCTACTCAACAACTTCACTAACATCAAACGAACCTGCAACATAATAAGTTACAGCCACAAGGGTCAATACATTTGAATTGTATTGGCAAGTGATACTATGGTAGAATAGTGGTATCTAACTTCTATATGCATTTGGCTAAGTGTATCTTAGGCTTTCTTTTCTCAAAATAAGTTTTCCTTATTAGTTGAAAACACTAAGTTTTTGTTTGTCAAAATCACCCAAGGAACCACTAATAGAAATTGGTGAACCTTTACCCTTGTTCAACCACAAGTTTTTAACTTAGAAATTGGGATGAGGAGATCCTTGATAGCTTCAATGTCTTTATGCTCAAATTGTCCATTGCCGGGGACACGACTAAGTACTTAGGTTTTACTCTCGAGAGAGGTGGTGATCTTTCCCCACAAGACTCGACATGCATCGAGATGAGATCTTTCAGAAGCCTTCCCTTAGACCAAATGGACGTGTTCCATCCTATCACCCCTACCACCTTCTGTCCATCTGGCTAAGTTATTGCAACCTATATGATCAAGGTAGAGCCCATATTGCCATGTGGCTGCACTAGAAGCTTCTCAACACTTAACATCTCAAATCTCTTTGTTCCTGGGTGGCTTTCCACAAGTATGATACACAAGGTAAGACATCAACATGGGCATTGTGTAACCACTCAACACAAACAATTCTCACCATTCCACCTAGGTGATTCATTCACATAGTTGTTTTATTAAGCAAAAACACAAGTCATAGACTTAGAAATATTTCATAGCATGAATAATCCACCCTTGTTTTCTATTAGCTAAGCTAAGCATGATAACATGGCAAGTTTTCTAACTTAGGATATTCCTACTAAGACAACATATAGGATGTCCCATGGCATAGCTTATATACTTAGAAAATTCCATGCAAGTCCTACTCAAAATATCACTAATGCATAGTCAAAATAATAGGATAAAATATATGAAGCACCACTTGCCTTTTTAGTAGAGAATCTAGGTACTCTTCTTGATCTTGGAATTGTCACACTCTTCAAAGTTCACTACAATTCAATCAAGCAAGCACATATTCAAAACTAGCATTCAAACAATTCACCACATAAAATGATAAAATCAAAGAAATGCATGCAAGCATTTAAAATATTGTTTTATTGAAAAAGTGGTTTCTAATATGTCTATAAAAATTTTAATACACCTACTGGTCATTTATAAAAGTGGAAAACCATTTAAAATCAAGTTAGTGAAAATGGCCTTTTTAAATCATTTTTTATTGCCTAGAAATGCTTTTATTCTAAGGAATAATTTCTAGTGTTAACAAAATAAACTTTAAATACAAATTTTAGTTTTAATGGTCAGAGGGTTCAAATCAAATCCATTTGCAAAAGATTTCACTCAAAAATCATTTTTAAAACAATTTTTATACTCAAAATAGTCCTAATAATGTTTCTGGAAAAACACCTAATTTTCCAGAAGCAAAATACTAAACTAAGGCCATAGTTGCAAAGTTTACATTTTCCTGATTCCATTGATATAAAATTTGTAATTTTTCGACGTACATATGAAAAGTTATTATTTTTGCAAGTTTAAACCTTCAAAACCATTTTCGGAAATTTTGTCTGAAAGGCTTGGCCACGTGTCTGCTCCTTATTGGTCTATACCGTTTTGCAAGGATCGATCAATACAGGCCATAGGATTTAAGTGTCATCGCACGACACAGAATGCACGATACCGCTTTGACTAAAATCTAATCCTATCCACCAGATCCGCATCCAATGATTCATAGTGCTTTGACCATCGATGGGTGGCGCTAGCGACGGTGAGCGGCGGCGGTGGCTCTGTCAGTGGCGGTCCGGTGAAATCTGGAAGCAAGGTAGAGAAAGGAGGGGCTCACTGGGTTCGCAGGTTTTTTTGGTGCTCAAGGTGGCCGCGGGATGGACAGGGGCGCACTGGGTCGACGCTGATTGCTCGCCGGAGATGTCCTTGGTGTCGGGCACGCACTGGCCTTGTCGGAGTCAAGCTCCTAGGTCAGATGAAATCAAACAAAATGTCAGGGGGATGCGCACGAGGTCAACGGCTATGGCTCACCGAAGTTGCAGGGGTCGTCGCTGGCGCATTGGAAAGGACGGTGTCGATGCTCTGGGTCACGAGAAAGCACGAGATTGGGGTCAGAAGATGCACACGGAGATGGGGAACGGACTAGCTTGATCTAGAGAGCAAGGGGAGGAGCGTACTCACCGGAATTAGTCGGGGAGCTCATCGGAGGCAGTGTCCGTGCAAGGTCAATTTGAGGCAGTCTGGTGGCTCTCTGGTGTGGGGAAGTGAGGGGAAAGAGAGAGAGGAGAGGGAGGCGCTTAAGATAGCACAGTCGTGGACAGGAATTACTCGCGCATTCAAATGAATTTAATCGAATTAAAACCTGCAGAAACGGCGAGGGGAGGGCGTGGTCAACGCGGGTGGAGACGAAGACGCTGAGCTGGCGGTGGTGGGGTAACGAAGTCAGCGAAGTGTGGGTTGATTCGCGGGTGAGAAAAGAATGGGCAGAGAGAGGGGAGGTGCCGGGTGGGCTGGGAGTTTGGCTTGCTGGGCCTGGTGGGCTGGGTAGGTTAGTTGGGCAGGTTCTTTCCCTTTTTTTCTTCTGAATCCTTTTTCTTTTTCTATTCTATTTTCTGTTTTCTATTCAAACCATTTGATTTCAAAATAATTTGAATTCAGATTAATTCCAAATTTCTCCAGTAGGTTTTAATCAAGTTATGTGTTAATTAGTTTACTCACTTTGGAATATTTTCAAATATTCTCTTACGATTTATTATTTATTTAAATTAGGCATTTGTCTTTATTTAAATAAAATTAGATATGGTTCAAGCCCATATAATTTTATTCAAATAATCATTTATTCCTTTATTTTATTCAGTAAACTTTTATTCCATTTGCTTAAGGATTTAATTCAAGATTTAAATTGTCTTTGCAAATATTTTTTATTTAATTATTTCTTTCTTTATCTTATAAAATCCATATCTTTTTATTTATAGATCCAAAATTGGTGATTCCAATTTGTATAATTTTATTTAATATTTATTTATCTTTTTAAATACCTTTAGGATTATTTTGCTCACAATTTGGTATTGAATTTAGTTAGGAGCTTTATTAGCTTTGGGAATTATTTCCTTTTATCTTATTAAATTCATAAGTTTATATCCATGGCTCCAAATTGATTGAAACCAATTTCCATGGTTTTATAATATTTTTGTCTATCATTTTTGATCATTTATTAATCTTTGTTGCTGAATTTTTATATGGAACAAATCCATAGTCTTGGGGTCATCTTGAATGATGATTTCTTTCATTAAGATTTAGGGTTTTGGTTTAACTTTTCCAAGTGTTTAAATTCAAGATTCTTTCCATGCATAAATGCATTTGATCTTTGAAATATTTGTTTTGTTGCTTTCTTGTTAAATTTTGTTCAAGTAGGTTTTTGATGTTTCTATTTAGAAGCAAAAAGTTTCTTTTGACCCTAAATTTCAACAATTAATTATTTTGTTTATTTATTTTTCACATTTCAAAATTTGGAGAATTTGGAGTATACGGAGCCTCCTCCTCCTCCCCAACCTTATCTTTTTCCTCCTCCGCTTGCCTGCCACCATTCTTCTTCCGGGCCGTTCCCGAGCCTCTCCTACCGGAATAGCCGGCCGGAGATGGCGGAGGAGCGGCGTGGGAGTAGCTGTAGGTTTTAGTAGTCTAAGGGTAGTTAGATGTTGGCTCTATGCCGTAGTTTGGCTTTATGTCGTGAGGTGGCTGTTAGCTCTCTTGCCCGGGACTAGCAGCTGGTGGTGGCTTTTCTTCCTCGACGCGGAGCTCCAACGGTCGGATCCATGGTCGCTGAGGCAAGCACCTGCTTCATCCTCAAATAAAGGGCCTTTTGGGTCTTGGTGCTGTCTTCAGATGCAGAGTTCAGATGCGGTGGTGCCTCCCCTGGCTGGCCGAGGTGGCGAGGAGGAGAGGTGCTGCGGCGAGGCGTGTGGTGTTTTGGAGCCTCTCCTGGCCGGCCGTGGTGGTGAGGGGGAGGGTCTCCATGCTGCGTCGCCCTCTGCTTCCTGAGGAAGGTACTACAGACTTCGAATTCGTCGCTGCTGCATTTTCTTTGGCTTCCCCTCCTCATCTCGGGCAGGAGCTCTGAGGAGGGAGCTTGGTATCTTCGAGCGGCGGGGGCGGATTCTGGACGCTCGTTGCTATCGCTAAAAGCTTGGTCTGCTCCGCCTAGGCGTTGTGGTTGCGTCGGGATGTAGTGGATCTTCGAGGAGCGGAGTTGGCGATCTGCTGTGGAGTTGTGGAGCCAATCCTTTCTGCTCATCCAAATCGGAAGCTGTTTGCCAGCCGATTATCCTGGCCATGACGAGGCCATTAAGCTTGCCGGTAAGATCCGGTGTTCTTTCAACCTCGAGCGAGAGGCCCAGCTGTTGTAGAGGCGGTGTGGAAGAAGGACCCGATTGCTTTCTTCGAATCAGTTGTAGGGTTATTTTTGTAAAACACAAGGGCATGGTTGTATTTCTCCACCTTCTAAGGTCCCGCGTGAAAATCTGTAACTCCCCCGTTTTTTATAATAGATGGCTTCCAGTCCCTTTGGGGGCTCTCCCGTTCAAAAAATAATAATTTGGAGAATTTTGGGATGTGACAGACTACCACCCTTAAAAGGAATTTTGTCCCGAGATTCGGGAAGGCTATAGGTTACAAGTTGGCTTCAAGACAACTAGGGTACTACCACCCTTAAAAGGTTTTTAACTATATTACATTTTGGCTTACTTGGTATCTTGGTGAAACTTCTCTGGACAGTTGTTTGCATAGTGTACTTTGTTACCACACTTGAAACATGTGACAAGGTTGATGTCTCTCATAGGTTTGGTTATCTTAACTTTCTCCTTTTAAGGACAATGTGATGCATAATGGCCTAGATCTTTGCATTTGTGGCACATCACTTGTCTAATATCCTTCTTCTTCTTGGGTCTCTCCAAACCTAGGAGGGCTCTTAGTTCATGTTACTCATACTTCACCACAAATGTGGGAAAACTTCCTCGGTTCTTTGAACGGTTCCTAGGATAATTATGGCGCCCAGCACTTGTCGTGGGACGCTTCGTTGGAAACCCCAAGAGCAAGGTATGAAGAAGCACAGCAGCAAGTTTCCCTCAGTAAGAAATCGAGGTTATCAGTATGAGGAAGGAAACGTCACACAGGTGTTGCTAGCAACGCGGAGACCTGCACAATACAAACTCAAGACTTTGCCCCAATGAATCAGTGAGGTTGTCAAGCTCACTGGTTTGCTGTAACAAAGGATTAAACGTATGGTGTGGAAGGTAATGGTTTGCAGCAAGTAAACAAGTAACAGTGGAAGATGTATCAATGGTAAAGATTGGACCAGGGTCCATAGTTCACTAGAGGTGCTCTCCTTAGATAAACAGCATGGCATGAAGGGTAACCAAATTACAGCAGGGCAATTGATAGGAACTGAGCAAGGCATAACAATGCAATTACTAGTCAGAAAGATCCTATGAGATTCGATTGAGCAATACAACAAGATACATAGACTGCCATACAACTACATCTATGACTAGAAGTCCACCTTCAGGTTATGTCAACACCCGGATTTTTAATCCCAGATGCATGTTATGCCATACATCGCTATCCTAGGATTACCATTTTTGCGAGACATAACAAATTTGGATATCACAGTACATCATCCATTACAAACCATACATAAGGTCTTACACAAATAAGGACCTCATGATCCAGTTCTTAATACAACTCAAGGAGCGGAATAACGTAAAGATAATGATAGCGTAGGAGAAGCTCCATCTTCAGGGTCACAGGCAATGCTGACGATGGGAGATGATCCTAGTTATTGTAAACTTACTGCGGTCCGTCATCCTGATACTCCTCTTCATAGTCTAGCCACGGAAATAGCCAGGGATAAAGCCATGAGTACTCTTTAAGTACCCGCAAACTGATACTAACAAGTTAAGGGGGGGGGGGGTTGTAGTAGGATACTAAGCTCTAGGGTTGTTTTGCAAAAAAGCTAGATTTACCTCTACTAAGTTCAGAAGCAAAGAAAACTAGTTGAAAGTTTTATAACACCTAAGTGGGAACTTGAATTTCATATCACAACTCTCTTGTGGTCAAGTGAAGGTCATAAATCATTTCATAAGTCATTTTGAAAACATCTGACGATAGAACAGTATGGCCACTCTAACTGTCCATAACCGCGGATGCGGCTATTCGAATAGTTTGACACTCTGCAGAGATTGCACACTTTCACCACAACATTTGATACATACGTCAGGAGCAAATCCTGAAATCACCATACTCAGTATGCGGATAATCAATCATAACCTTTCAGTTACACGCCCTAGTATAGGCACCTCTCGTGTGAGTTTGGCCTCCTAACCATGACCAACTGTCATCATGGGTACTGCACATGTGGACAATCTTCACAAGGTAGCCTCAGCTTAGACCTTGGCCACAAGGGAACCCATACTAAGGTATATAAATTTCCGGTCAAGCCCTACCCAAATTTTGGGTATTGTGGTTGTATGGTAAAATCAGAATGGTATCGCATCCAGACAACCATTAGTTTTATAAAGGCCTAAGGCTCATGCCTCAACATTTTCATCATCAAAATCATTTGGTGTTCAATAACACATGTCAAAACATTTCAGTAGAATGACTCATCATTCTAAGGTTTTCATAACCATTTTCACCAAGTATTCCCATCTAAAGTTGATCAAGTTTTATGCTTAGCACTAGCATCTATAAGTGGGGGTAAATACTAATGATGGGTAATAATCAAGTGGGGATTAGCTAAGTTCAATCTCATGCCGTAGGATGACATCAAGATTATCTAACTTAGGCCAAATTTTATGGTCTTTATGCTACCTTCAATTATATTTCTAGAATCTACAAGTCACTTAAGTGAACTCTAAGAAAAATCTTTGATAAAGAAAATAAAGTATTAAGCTTGCAAGTAAAACTAGGATTGGGTATCAAGTGGGTATAATCACATATGCTGAAGGCATATAGTTGGCATAGTAACAAGCAAGTAGTAGCTTGCATAAGTAGGGTATCTTGCAAGTGTTAGCTTGCCTTGTGGAGAGCAGTGGTTGATGTTCTCCTAGGCTTATTCCTCATAGTATCCTCCTTCCTCCTCGTATCCTTGTGGAGAGCAGTGGTTAAACTAACTAGGTTGCGCGGGAGAGTTACTGGGTCGGCCCACTGCGCACAGCGCGCGTGCGGGCTGCTAACAGATGGGGTCCATAAGTCAGCGGAACTAACTAAACAAAAGGTATCTATGAATCTGAGCCTTACGATCTAATTCTAATCCAAAAACTGAGGGTCGTCATTGATAACGAACTACTCCGGCGAGGAACTAACCCTAACGCGTCCAATGGTGCTCTGGGGTGGCTCACCGGGACTCCGGCGATGGTCGGCGATGGGGGCGAATGACGAAGTCGACAACGGCGGTTATCCTGTTACCGGCAGCTCCTCCTGGGGCGGCTCCAATCGCTGGCTCCCTTCTCTTCCAGCAGTGGTGGGCTCCGGCCAAATTCTTGTGAGAGAGAACTTGCCTTGCTCCGGGAAGAAGTGGGAAGGATCAGTGAGAGGTCGGGAGTGAGATGGTGTGGAGGAACCGAGCTGGGGAGGCCTCCTTTTATAGGCGAGCAAGAGGGGCAACACGGCGTGGGCTGAGCTCGTCGGAGGCGACGGTACAGGGGACTATCAGCGCGGCTGAGGCTAGGAGACGGTGCGCAGTCTCCTGGCGATCGTTGCTAGTTTAAAGGCAAGGCGTAGGGCGGTAGGGTTTGGTCTGGAATGTGTGGTGCTCTGCGCGGGTCCGACAGCGAACTTTGCGGTGTGCGGCGGCAACGGGGTATGGTCGAGGAAACGAGCATGTCTGGTGGTCTCCTGGGACGGTGGGGTTCGTGCTGGCAGGCGACAAGGGATCGAGGTGGTCGGGTTGAGTGGGAACGGTGCGTGCATGGTGGTCTGCGTCGGCATGGTCGATAGCGGTGCGGGCACATCGTTTCCGGTGGTTCCTGTCTCTGTCTTCGAGCTAGGGATGGTCTAGAGGTGGCGGTGAGGCAGGGGCAGCATGCCAGACAAGGTTGGCGCAGCTAGTTCTACCTCTAGCTTGCTGTCCACATTGGGGTGGTAAGGTGAGGCTCGGCCTGCTCACCATTGATGGAAATGTCAAGCTCACAGTTGTGCTAAAGATTACTAACTAAGCTAGATGATCTACTAAATGTTTGCTGTGAGCTAGAGAGGGGACAAGTTAGGCCAAATCACTGCTCATAATAGTGTTAGATGTTTGTTTGTTTTGTGTTTGCAGTTTGTTTGATGAAATGGCCGAAAGAACTTTAAATTTTAATTTTGGATTCAAACTTGGTGGGTTTGCTAGGCACATGCTAGGGAGTATCTGGTTAGTTGGATTAGTCAAGGGGCACTGGTTTGGTTGGGTTTTGAAAATGTGTGATCTTCACATATGATAAAGATTCAATTTTGAATTGTGATTTGAATGAGGTTGCCAAATGTTTCTGCAAGTTTGAAATGTGGGATTTGATTCACTTTTACTTGGTCTAGCAAGGGGTGGATAGAGTTGGGAAAGTTTCTGTTTGAAATCTTGGACTAGAAACACTCAAAGTGACCTAGTGAGCAAGATTGGCAAAAATGACCATTTGCTTTATTTGATTTGTTTTTGATTTTCTCCTGATTTGTTTCTACATGGAATTGTTTTATACAATGTTATATTCATCTTTAAACCATTTCTTGCTATTTCGGTTAATCACACAAGTTCATTCATGCATTTATCAAATCACCACATACACACATGCATTCATATGGTTTTAATTAATCAAAGTTTTTGTTAACCCTAATTTTAGTGATTAGAGTTTGATGATCATTGTTTTATATTTTTGGGATGTTACAAACCTTCCCCCTTAAACAAAATCTCGTCCCGAGATTTGAAAAAGGAAGGAAAAAGATTACCTAGGATTTAAAGAGATCGGGTAACTCGGTCCTGCTGTGATCTTATCGCTCCCAGGTAGCTTCTTCTTTGGTGTGGTTGCTCCACTGAATCTTGAGAAACTTGATGCTTCGGGTTCTGGTGGTTCTGAAAGTTGTTCCAAAATACGGATGGGTACTTCGGGATAGGTCAGGTCATCGTTGATCTCTATGGTCCAATGATCAATGTTCTTGAAAACTTCAGTTTTCTCCGGAACTTCAAGGCATTTGTGAAGTAACGATATATGGAACACATTGTGTACTGCTGACATCTCCTCGGGCAGTTCCAATTGATATGATACTTCTCCTCGATGAGTCAGAATTTTGAAGGGTTCGATATATCTGGGGGCTAACTTTCCTTTGAGCTGGAAACGCTGCATTCCCTTCAAAGGCGACACTTTGAGATACACAAAATCTCCGATATTGAAATCGAGGTCTCGACGTCTCTTGTTGGCGTAACTCTTCTGTCTTGACTGGGCGGTCTTGAGGTGCTCACGAATCTTGTGAACTTTCTCTTTGGCTTCTCGTAGGATGTCGGGTCCGAAAATCTGACTCTCTCCTACTTCTGACCAATTCAAAGGGGTGCGACACTTCCTTCCATACATGAACTCAAATGGGGACATTTGCAGACTAGATTGATAACTGTTGTTGTATGAAAATTCTGCGAAAGGCAGACAGTCTTCCCATTTAGATCCATACTCTAGCACACATGCTCTCAACATATCTTCAGTATTTTATTTACTCGCTTCGTTTGTCCATCGGTCTGAGGGTGATATGTTGTGCTGAAATCCAGTCGGGTTCCTAAACCTTCTTGGACCTTCTTCCAGAATCTCGAGGTAAACTGGGTTCCTCGATCCGATACAATGTTCTTGGGGACTCCGTGCAAGCTGACGATTCTAACGATGTATAACTCTGGTAGCTTCGAACTCTGGTATGTGGTCTTGACTGGTAAGAAATGGGCGACTTTGGACAATCTGTCCACTATGACCCAAATAGAGTCATTTCCCCTACTAGAAGTGCACAATCCGGTGATAAAGTCCATTCCAACTGAATCCCATTTCCATTCCGGAATCTGTAATGGTTGCAACATTCCTGTGGGTCTTTGATGTCCCTCCTTGACTCTTTGACATATATCACACTTGGCGATATAGCTTCCGATTTCTCTCATGATCTTATGCCACCAAAATTGTTCCTTCAAATCCTGATACATCTTTGTTCCTCCGGGGTGGATAGAATAAAGAGTATCATGGGCCTACTTCAAAATCACTTCTTTCAATTCTGAATCTGCTGGTACACAGAGACGTCCTTTGTACCATAGAACTCCTACTTCGTCTTCGGTAAATCCGGGTACTTTGCGTGTACGATACGACGTTTGATTCAGTCAATACTAGAATTTCCTTTATGTGCCTCTTTGATCTGATTGATCAAAGTGGGTTGAAGTTCTATGCTAGCCAAAAATCCTTCACTCACTAATTCCATTCGGAAATCTTCCATCTCTTTGTGAAAACTTGGTTGCTCCTTCAAAATCATGGAGTTCAAGCGGCACGGCAATCTGCTACCACATTGGCTTTACCAGGGTGATAGTGAATGTCTAGATCATAGTCCTTGATTAGCTCAATCCATCTTCTCTGCCTCATATTCAGCTCCTTCTGAGTGAATATATACTTCAGGCTCTTGTGATCCGAACAAATCTCACAACGGTTTCCCATTGGATAATGCCTCCATGTCTTCAGGGCTAGAACTACGGCTGCGAGTTCAAGGTCATGGGTTGGATAATTCTGTTCATGCTGCTTCAGTTGTCAGGATAGATAAGATATAACTTTGCCTTATTGCATTAGCACACATCCGAGACCGATCTTCGATGCATCATAATACACATCAAAGGGCTTTGTGATATCCGGCATGATCAAGATTGGGGCTGAAATCAATCTCCTCTTGAGTTCGTGAAAACTCGCTTCACATTTGTCCGTCCATTAAAACTTCTTGTCCTTCTTCAGCAATTGGGTCATGGGTCTCACGATACTCGAGAATCCTTCTACGAACTTGCGGTAGTATCCCGATAATCCGAGAAATTCACGAACTTGGGTTTGAGTGGTTGGGGCTTGCCAATCTTCAACATCTTTCACCTTCGCAGGGTCAACGGCAATTCCTCCGGCTGATACAATGTGTCCGAGGAATCTTACGTCCTGTAACCAGAATTCACATTTGCTCAACTTGGCATATAGCTGATGCACTTTAAGGGTTCCAAGAATGGTACTTAGGTGTAGCTCATGTTCTTCTTCTGATTTGGAATAAATCAGAATGTCATCGATGAAAACAATGACAAACTTATCCATGAAGTCCATAAAAATCTTATTCATGAGGTTCATGAAATAAGAGGGGGCATTGGTTAACCTAAAAGACATGATAGTATACTCGTATAATCCATATCTGGTGGTGAAGGCAGTCTTTGGAATATCCTTTGGGAGAATCTTGAGTTGATGATAGCCAGTTCTAAGATCAATCTTAGAAAACACTTTGGCGCCAGTCAACTGGTCAAACAGATCTTCTATCTTGGGCAACGGGTACTGGTTCTTAATGGTGACATCATTCAACTTCCGATAATCCGTACACAAATGGTTACCTCCATCTTTCTTGTCCACAAACAAGACAGGTGATCTCCAAGGTGACGCACTTGGTTGAATCAGTCCAATTTCTAACATGGCATCCAGTTGCTTCTTCAGTTCTGCTAGTTCAGAAGGGTTCATACTATATGGTCTCTAGGCTATGGGTCCAGTTTTAGGTATTAGTTCAATGATAAACTCGATATCCCGATCTGGGGGCATACCGGGCAAAACATCTGGAAATACATTGGGGTATTCACAGACTATCCGGACTTGGTCAATGGTAGGCTGGGCTATACTCTTGTTGCACTTGAATTGACGGGGCAAGGTTTCAGATACATGCTCGACTGATATTTCGGCTATACTGGTCATGGTTATGGCTTTATTGGCACAGTCAATTAATCCTTTGTGTTTGGACATCCAATCCATTCCTAGTACTACTTCCAAACCTTTAGTTCCGAGTACTATTAGATTAGCATAAAAATCTATGCCATGGATTTGGATAGGGACGACTTTGCAAATTTGCCTCGCTTTGGTGGTCGAGCCAGGTATTTGAACAATCATAACATGCTTCAGTTTGGTTGGTTGAATCTTACTAGTGCATGCAAATTATTCAGTGACAAATGAGTGTGATGCACCAGAATCAAACAACACCCTCTTAAGTACTGAGTTAACAGAAAACATACCCAGCACGACATCTGGCGCTTCTTGGGCTTCTTCAGCATGCATGAGAAAGAGACGGCCGTTGCGGTTGAGCGAGTTCCCTGGGCCAAACCTTCTTCCGGGCTGAGCACGACGCTGCTGCTGAGCTGGGGCATTTGCATTGGGGGATGCGGCAATCTTCTTGGGGCACTCATTGTAATAGTGACCCTTGGTTCACATTCATAACAAATCACTTGCGATTTGTCCTTCGCTGCAACAGGAACAGCATTGCTTCCAGTCCTCAGGGCAGTGTTGGTGTTGGTGGCGACATTGTTGTTGTTGAACTTGGGTGGTGCACGGTTGAAATTGCTGGAGTTGCCGGGGTTGTTGGGGTTTCCTCCGGGCCTTGGGTTTCCACGGTTGGGATAGGTCAGACGGTTCATCGGGGGTCTGTTGTTTCTTGAAGCAAATCCTGGAGATGGGTTGCGGCGATACTTTGGAGTATGGTGGGTTCCTGGTTGATGCATCATGTGACGCTTGCGGTTCTCATTGGCTTGGTTGATCTTTCCTTCCATCTGAATGGCAGAGTCAACTAAGGCTTCAATATCTGCGAAGGGGATATTGACTAACATTGTCTGCATCTCATCGTGCAGACCATTAAGGAATCTCTCTTTCTTCTTGGCTTTAGTGTCGATCTCATTCGATGCATACCTAGCCAATGACAAGAATTTGTCACGGTATTCCACTACTATCATCCTTCCTTGATTCAGTTCCCTGAATTCATCTCTCATCCTCTTGATTAAACCCGGTGGCACATGGGTTCTACTGAACTTGACTTTGAACGCTTCCCAGGTCATCAGCTGACCTCCTGTCATTGCGTGAACGTTGTTCCATGCTCTTGCATCTCCGGCCAGGTAGTGGGTTGCGAACAGAACTTTCTCATTGGCTTCCACTCCTGCAACTTCCAGATTGTTCTCCGTGGTTTGCAGCCAATCATCTGTATCTAGGGGCTCTTCTGACTTAGTGAAAACAGGTGGATTGGCGTTCTGGAAATTCTTGAGCTTAGATCCATGGTTGTCCGGATTTCCATGGCCTTGATTGTTATTGGCCATTTGGGCGATGTGTTGAAGGGTGGCTAAGTTGGCTTGACGTTTGGCTCTTTCAGCTTCGCGGTCAGAAACCAACATTTGCAAGATCTGCAACATCGGGTCCGGGGATGAACCGCTTCCTCCACGAGGCATCTGAAGATTGAGATAGATCATGAGAAAAGAGGAAAATTTCTAAGGTTCGGGGATTTTGAAATGTTTTTGAAGTTTGACTGAGATTTTTCTAGCAACTTGCTTTTCATTCATTCATTCATTCATCCATTCATAGCACACGATACAAACACACACCACAACAAAGGAAAACAGATGGTTTTAAGAACCATTCTGGGAAACTACGATACAGTGGGACCGCATACAACTCACTAACGCTAGTGCTCAAGTGTTACTACTCCTCAGAGTCAGTGTCCTCATCATCCTCATCATCATCATCATAATCATCGATTAAGGCGAAGTCATCCTCATCGGTGAAGAAGTCCATGGCCTGATCCTCCAGTAAGTCATCATCATCACTGAGATAGGAGTAGGGGTCTCCACGAAGGTATTCCCCTGCATTCTCCCTCTCCTCCAACTGCATAACTCTCTCGTGGATGGTCTCTTCCAAATCCGTGATCCGGTGGCGAAGACGGACAATGATGCGCTCCTTCTTGTCGAGCTGAAGGAGACGAGACTTGTGATCCTTCACTAGCATGGCGATGGTCTGATCCTTCTTCCTAGCGATGGCGTACTTGTGGTTTGCGTAGGAACGGGCATTGTCCAACTCCTTCTGACGGTCATACATCATGAATCTAAGGTGGTCCAACTAAGTCTTTAGCTCGGGGTGGTATGGGGCCTCCAGTGGCTGTCCCATAACATCACGCCTCAGGTAGAACTCAAAGCGGGTACCCTTGATCTGATTGATACTTTGCCCACACAAACGGGCAAGATCTTCCTACATGGCCCTAGAAAGTCCATCGAGCCAGTTGTTCTCTCTTAAGGTGAACTGAATTCCCTCTGCAGTGGGAGGTTCAATCTTTCCTCGGAGACTTGCAACAACTAGCCACTGCAAATCTTCTCCTTCCTGGTCATTGAGCTGAGCTCCGAAGAACTCGGGGTGTGGACGCTCCAGCATTTCTTCCAGCTGGTCCAAGTCACGCTCAAAGATGAGGTCTCCTCCATTCCCCAACTGATAAAACTTATTGTACTTCACGTCCATCTATAAGAATATAGGAGGAGTAAGTTAGTAGAGTGATCAAGTGTGTCAAATTTTATGTACTTTGCAAGAATTTTTGAGGAATATGAATTTTCATGAAAGAATCCAAGTGATAAGAATGAGAATAGGTTTTTGTAAATACTCACTTCCTTTGGTTTTGAAACTAAGTTTTTGATTCAAACATCCATTCTAACTAGGGTCTCCTATGGTCAGGATGGCTCTGATACCAACTTTTCAACACCCAGATTTTTAATCCCAGAAGACTGTTATGCCATACATCGCAATCCCAGGATTACCATTTTTGCGAGACATAACAGATTTGGATATCATAGTACATCATCCATTAAAAACCATACATAAGGTCTTACACAAATAAGGATCTCATGATCCGGTTCTTAATACAACTCAAGCAGTGGAATAACGTAAATATAACGATAGCGTAGGCGAAGCTCCATCTTCAGGGTCATAGGCAATGCTGACGATGGTAGATGATCCTAGTTGTCGTAACCTTCCTGCGGTCCGTCATCCTGATACTCCTTTTCATAGTCTATCCACGGGAATAGCCAAGGACAAAGCCATGAGTACTCTTTAAGTACTCACAAACTAATACTAACAAGTTAGGGGGGGGGGAGGGTTTGTAGTAGGATACTAAACTCTAGGGTTGTTTTGCAAAAAGCCAGATTTAGCTCTACTAAGTTCAGAAGCAAAGAAAACTAGTTGAAAGTTTTATAACACCTAAGTGGGAACTTGAATTTCATATCACAACTCTGTTGTGGTCAAGTTAAGGTCATAAATCATTTCATAAGTCATTTTGAAAACATCTGACGATAGCTATTCGAATACTTTAACACTCTGCAAAACCACTCCAACTGTCCAAAACTGCGGACGCAGCTATTCGAATACTTTAACACTCTGCAGAGATTGCACACTTTCACCACCACATTTGATACATCCGTCAGGAGAAAATCCTAAAATCACCATACTCAGTATGGAGATAATCAATCCTAACCTTTCAATTACACGCCCTAGTATAGGCACCTCTCGTATGAGTTTGGCCTCCCAACCATGACCAACTGTCCTCTTGGGAACTACACAGGTGGACAATCTTCAGAAGGTAGCCTCAACTCGGACCTTGGCCGCAAGGGAACCCATACTAAGGTATATAAATTTCCGGTCAAGCCCTACCCAAATTTCGGGTATTATGGTTGTACGGTAAAATTGGAATGGTATCACATCCAGACAACCATCAGTTTTATAAAGGGCTAAGGCTCATGCCTCAACATTTTCATCATCAAAATCATCTGGTGTTCAAGAACACATGTCAAAACATTTCAGTGGAATGACTCATCATTCTAAGGTTTTCATAACCATCTTCACCAAGTATTCCCATCTAAAGTTGATCAAGTTTTATGCTTAGCACTAGCATCTATAAGTGGGGGTAAATACTAATGATGGGTAATAAACAAGTGTGGATTAGCTAAGTTCAATCTAATGCCTTAGGATGACATCATGTTTATCTAACTTAGGCCAAATTTTATGCTCTTTATGCTACCTTCAATTATCTTTCTAAAATCTACAAGTCACTTAAGTAAACTCTAAGAAAAAGCTGTGATAAAGAAAATAAAGTATTAAGCTTGCAAGTAAAACTAGGATTGGGTATGAAGTGGGTATAATCACATATGCTTAAGGCATATAGTTGGCATAGTAACAAGCAACTAGTAGCTTGCATAAGTAGGTTATCTTGCAAGTGTTAGCTTGCCTTGTGCAGAGTAGTGGTTGAAGTTCTCCTCGGCTTCTTCCTCGTAGTATCCTCCTTCCTCCTCGTATCCTTGGTCGGTACTAGCGTCTATAAATAAATACGAGGTACACAATCACCAAACAATACTTAACTATTTCTAATCATCACACAAAGGGTCACACTAGGTGATCTATCATAATCACTAACATTATAAGATTAAAGCACTTGTCTTATTTATTTTATTTTTAGAGAAGTAATTTCTACTCATTGAAAAACTACTTAAGATTTAATATTCTCCAACTCAAACATGGGATCATGTTGACACATGTCATCACCACATATTTCAGTATATGGGAATGTGATTTAAAGTTGTGTCACAATTTAATAAGGTTTAACCTTTTTATTTTAATTAAATAAAGTGACTAGAAATACCTATGTGGCATTCTTTTATTACTTGAACATTATTTTTGCAAGTAAACCCATATGTTTTTATATATTCTGAAAGGTATGCTCAAATGTGATTTTTGAGAGATGGAATCAACTCAAAAGCTCTTATGCTTGAATTTTGAAAAATGTTTGAATACAAAAAAGCTTCTTCCTTGTTATTTTTACCATGATTGATCTACAAATCCAAATGGTTTGAATCCAACAGGTTTGGATTTAGCATTTCAGTACCTTTCTAACAAAATTGGTTTCATGTATTTTGGTTCAGTGAATCAAGCTGGATTGACTTTTGAATCAACAGACAGAACTAGGGTTTGAGTTTAAATGAAAAATCTAAATTTAAACTAACTGGGTTGCGGTGGAGAGTTACTGGGCCGGCCCACTGCGCACAGCGCGCGTGCGGGCTGCTAACAGATGGGGTCCATAAGTCAGCGGAACTAACTAAACAAATGGTATCTATGAATCTGAGCCTTATGATCTAATTCTAATCCAACAGCTGAGGGTCGTCGTTGACAACGAACTACTCCAGCGAGGAACTAACCCTAACATGGCCAGTGGGGCTCTGGGGTGGCTCACCGGGGCTCCAGCGATGGTCGGCAATGGGGGCGAATGACAAAGTCGACGATGGTGGTTCTCCTGTTACCGACAGCTCCTCCTGGGGCGGCTCCAATCGACAGCTCCCTTTTCTTCTAGCAGCGGCGGGCTCCGGCCAAATTCCAGCGAGAGAGAACTCGCCTTGCTCCGGGAAGAAGTGGGAAGGATCAATGATAGGAGGGAAGTGAGATGGTGTGGAGGAATCGAGCTGTGGAGGCCTCCTTTTATAGGCGAGCAAGAGGGGCAGCACGACGTGGCTTGAGCTCGTCGGAGGCGACGGTACAGGCGGCTATCGGCTTGGCTGAGGCTAGGGGACGGTGCGCGGTCTCCTGGCGATCGTTGCTGGTTTAAAGGCGAGGCGTAGGGCGGTGGGGTTTGGTCTGGAACGTGCGGTGCTCTGTGCGGGTCCGATGGCGAACTTCACAGCGTGTGGCGGGTACGAGGTATGGTCGAGTAAACAAGCATGTCTGGTGGCCTCCTAGGAAGGTGGGGTTCACGCTGGCGGGCGGCAAGGGCTCGAGGTGGTCGGGTTAAGTAGGAACGGCGCGTTCATGGTGGTGTGCATCGGGATGGTCGACAGCGGCGCAGGCACGGAGTTTCTGGTGGTTCCTGTCTCTGTCTTCGAGCTAGGGCTTGTCTAGAGGGGTCCGTGAGGCACAAGCAGCTTGCCAGACAGGGTTGGCGCAGCTAGTTCTTCCTCTAGCTTGTTATCCACATTGGTGTGGCAAGGTGAGGCTCGGCCTGTTCAGCATTGATGGCAATGGCAAGCTCATAGTGGTGCTAGAGTTTACTAACTAAGCTAGATAATCTACTAAATGTTTGCTGTGAGCTAGAGAGGGGACAAGTTAGTCCAAATCACTGCTCATAATACTGGTAGATGTTTGTTTGTTTTATGTTTGCAATGTGTTTGATGAAATGGCCGAAAGAATTTTAAATTTGAATTTTGGATTCAAACTTGGTGGGTTTGCTAGGCACATGCTAGGGAGTATCTGGTTAGTTGGATTAGTCAAGGGGCACTGGTTTGGTTGGGTTTTGAAAATGTGTGATCTTCAAATATGATAAAGATTCAATTTTGAATTGTGATTTGAATGAGGTTGCCAAATGTTTCTGCAAGTTTGAAAGGTGGGCTTTGATTCACTTTTACTTGTTCTAGAAAGGGGTGAAAAGAATTGGGAAAGTTTCTGTTTGAAATCTTGGACTAGAAACACTCAAAGTGACCTAGTGAGCAAGGTTGGCAAAAATGACCATTTTATCTTGATTTGTTTCTGCATGGAATTGTTTTATATGATGTTATATTCATCTTTAAACCATTTCTTGCTATTTTGGTTAATCACACAAGTTCATTCATGCATTTATCAAATCACCACATACACACATGCATTCATATGGTTTTAATTAATCAAAGTTTTTGTTAACCCTAATTTTAGTGATTAGAGTTTGATGATCATTATTTTATATTTTTGGGATGTTACAGGTTATCATCCGAACCCCCTCCAGTATTAAGTTGCAAGTAATAGACAACTTCTTTAAGCAAAGTGTGTAAGGGAAACAGTCCACATGTTCCATGAACAAGACACCGTTGTTTTCTCCCTAGTGGCAATAGCACATCTACAACCAAAGAGATTATTGTCACTTCCCTTGGAAACTAGAGGCATGAACCCACTATCGAGCATAAATACCCCCTCTTGGAGTCACTAGCAACTACTTGGCCAATATAGCCACTAACAAAGGAGAGCATGCAAGATCACAAACAACATAGACATGATAGAATCATAAAGACAAAACAATTAATCAAACCAACATAATAATCTCAATATCCATCGGATCCCCGCAAACACAACATGCATGATTACAAATAGATTAGATCTTGATCATGAACGGAGCTCACAAGATCTATACATGAAAGCACAAGGAGGAGATACAACCATCTAGCTACTACATGGACCCATAGTCCAAGGTGGAACTACTCACACATCATACCGCAGAGAAGGCCTCCGAGATGATCTCCCGTCCGGCATGGTGCCGGGAAGAACTTCAGACCCCCCTCTATCTAGGGACCATAGTGGCGGCGGCTACAGACGTTTTCGTGGAGATTTGATCGGGTGCTTAGGGTTTCTGCATCGGGGGCTTGTTATAGGCGAAGGGGAAGGCTGAGGAGGCGACCAGGGGGGTCAAACCCTACCCATGTGCGGGCCCACCCCTGGCCACGCCTAGGGGGGTTTGGCCGCCCTAGCACGCTTCCTCGTCTCCCCTCTGGACTTCTTATTCCCCACGGAAAGTTATTGACTTTGTCTTTTGTCCCGTCCAATTCCGAGAATATTTCTTTACTAACTTTTCTGAAACCAAAAACAGCAGAAAACAGGCAACTGGCAGTGTGGCAACTTGTTAATATGTTAGTACCAGAAAACATGTAAAAAGCACCTCAAAGTGTAGACAAATCAAAGAAAAGTAGATACTAACAAGCATGGAGCATCAAAAATTATAGATACGTTTCTGACGTATTAACATCCCCAAGCTTAACTCCTGCTCGTCCTCGAGTAGGTAAGTGATAAAAAAATTTGAGGTGACATGCACCCTCAGAATAAAGATCCAACCATTTGCAAGCATTGAAAGCTGGGATCAAAGAACTCTAAACATGTGCATGAAATATGGAGTTCTAACAATAGGACATAGTAACTATGCATGCAACATGGCAAGCTACAAACAAAGATCATGAATAATATGCATTGAAAAACGTCTGTTTATTTCACATACAGAAAACATAGCAGAGTGGCAATCAGCTTGTCCTTCATAGTGTAGCAATATAGATGCATAGGACACCTTCAAAGTTCACAAGGGTGACTAGAAACAAATAGCACAAGAACAAGTAATATCACAATATGCATCAATCAATAATCTTTGGAATAATGCACACAGAATGACAACTATGCTCTCTTAATGGTGCTTAAAGGTAGAAGGTGGAGACTCAATAGTGGTGGAAGAAAGGCCTTTTTGTAAAGGAAGCAGGGATTTCAAGTTTCAAAAAGAGCTTCCAAAAATTATGGTACTTGTTAGCTTTCATCCCTCATTGCCCCTATCATAAGCATCTTGAAGTGATTAAGGTTAAAGTGACAAAGATGGAGTATATGCTTGACGAAGTATAAGTTGGCAATCTCAAGTCCATTTAATACGAGGGCCACACCTCATGTATACTCAACTTCGGGCCCAGGTAAGTTCTTGTCATTGTAAGTATTTTCATATCATTGAGAACCACCAACGAGGTACCCCTTGCACATGGTACAGGAGCTATCCCATAACCAAATAATAAGGCAAGCAGACAATGAGCATCTCATCAATCTTCTTATTTACCATGGGAATATGGTGCTTTTTTCTCTCTTTCCTCTTTTCTCAATGTGTCTCTCTTTTTTTATAAGAAGAATGCTTCATAGATGTCACTATGGTGATGCTGCAAGTTTCCACCATGATTAGGCATGGCTTAGGCTAGAGGCCCAGGCGTTTCTCTAACACAGGATACAAACTCCATGGACTTAAAAGTTCCCTCTTTATTTCACACCAGTGACATCCATAAACA
The DNA here is from genome assembly GCA_916181665.1 of Avena sativa. Lineage (NCBI taxonomy): Eukaryota > Viridiplantae > Streptophyta > Magnoliopsida > Poales > Poaceae > Avena > Avena sativa. The sequence goes on along the minus strand of OV702283.1, from coordinate 226,941,571 downwards.
AAAGAGCATGATATCAACTAAGTACAAAGTACAAGTGCAATGTTGAAAACGTTCCTCGTGATAGTATGGTTCTGGTAATTCCAATGTATAAGTGCAAGCATATACAACATAGATGTCACAATGGTTCATGTTTATTAGGGGCAAAGAATATAAAGTGTGCCATCAAGTTCGTGAGGGCTTTAATCACTAAGTTTTCACATAACAAAATAGTTATTAATTGGAAGATATATGAAAACAAGAATATACTTGGAATGGTGTAACACACCATATATAGGAGTTTATAGTGGACACTTTGGAATAACTTGGTTTCTTGGGAGTTGGAAGCATGAGTAGAACTTACCCATACAAGTGGAGGCTAGCAAAAGACTGGGAGCAACAAACTAAGAGAGCAATAATGGTGATGTGGACATCCCATCTATTGATACAACCGTTGTACCTACAGCTACACACATACAAGGACCTATCACAAGATCTCGTGCCAAACAACTTAACTATCAGGTACTTTCGTTTCTTGGAACTATTCCTCACATACATGAGAATATGATGCTGCCTAAATCAGATGTATTTATTACTCTTAGGAATGATGGACCAAGCATGGATGAGAGGGACAAGCATTGGTGCATGGCCATGCATGGAGATGGCAGCAAGCATGAGATGATTCAAGAGAAAGCCACAGATGAAGATTTCAGAACTTTGAGGCCACCATAATGAAGAAAGAAGGCTTGGACGAAATATTTAAGATTAATACTTCACAAATTCGTCCATAGCTTAATATGGTGCTGCGACACCTTTATTTTGGGCCAGGCCCATGTAATTTTCGCAGGATTTTAATTAGCCACTTTTTTAGAGTCCGTATTTGAGGAGAAAAGGACTTATAGGGTTGGATTCGGCCACCACTTCTATGGGTGGCCGAAACCCCACCTTTTCCTCCTTAAATACTCCCCATAGCCATCACCGTAGACTCGGATTTTGTTTAGACATTAAGTTAGCCATCATAGCAACTTCGCCAAGGCTCGAGCGTCGCAGAGGCCTCTTATACTTCACACCTATACAGGATCCCACCTTTTCAATATTGCTTTCCTCTTAATCCGCAATATCTTGATTGCAATATTAGTTCTTACTTGTTCTCGATTTCAGGTAGGAATTAAGACCCTCGCTGGTTAGGCTGATCGTGTTCCCGCAGGATCTGTAACCTCCAGGAGATTGGCCTAGCGATTGCATTGGCGCTCTTGTTCGCATGTGTAGTCGGATCGTCAAGCCCGAACTCCACCAAAATGACTATCCCCATCTCGTCGAAAGATCGGACACCTTTGCCCTATGAAGTGGTATCAGATTTTAGGTTGCTCGGTGAGATTTTACTGTTTTCTTAGATTAGATCTGTTTTACCTATAACCCACGAAAAAGCCAAAAACATAGTTAGAGTTTAGATCCATCCCATCACCAATCTACGCCTTGCATTATCTTTTCAGTTTTGCATTGTTGAATTTGTGTCTATATCGTCGCGTCGAGTTGCTGGTCTTAGTGTCTCGTCCCTTAGAGTTTCGAGTTCTGATCATAGTAGTCACCGCCACACTCGCCGATCACCGCCACCATATTTCGCCGCCATACACCCAGCCACCATAAACCCTAATACTCTGCCACCGCCTTCCTACCGCGACACGGATCCGATCACCTTTCCTGCCATGGCACGAGTCCGAGTTGAGTTATTGTTTCCTAGTTAATTCTTTTTACTCTCCTTTCTTGTTGTTACCGTATTGAGCTAAAGTCGGTGTCGAGTTAGAAGTTCAGTCTGGAACCGCCTCCAAAATTTTTTTCTGGCTATACTGATTTTTGACCCCGGGGATCACTTTTATCCATTGGTCGTTATAGCGATATTTTTTTGGCGCCTGCGCGCTTTCCGGAGCATAATAAAAAAATTTCGAAAAAAATTTTTGGGGCTAACCTGTTTTTAGACCCTGTAGATCAGTTCTAGACACTCACCATCATAGTGATTTTCAACATCTCGGTTCGCTTTTTAGGGTGCCATATCATCATACATTGCTTGTTGTGTCGTGTCATGACATCGTTGGTGATCTAAGCTCGCGTCTCTAGTACGGTCTAGGATAGGACTAGCACAGTACCGTCGTTGAGCATTCTTTCAACATTTGCATTGCTGTTTTGATAATTGCTAACCCCTTTTCTAAGCCTTCCCAGAGCTCCACAGAATTCTCCACGTGCGGTGTCTCGACTCCTGATAATCGCTTGGTTCAATCTCTGGACCCACTTCTCCTCGTGGTTGTACATTGCCTTTTTCCTGCTGTTTGGTAAGAACTTGTAAGAGCTTCGTATATTGCTTGACGGATTACGCGTGCCTTCCACCATATTTCCGTAGTTATAGGCATATATACATGTGCTTTTTAAAGGACTAACCATGACAGATACTTCGCGGAACCCTGCCACAATGACGAACCAAGAACTACATGCCCACTTCTCCGAGCTCTTGGTCGGTCGCGCTGAAGATGTGGATGCACGAATAGGGGAGTTTGACACCAATCTCACCAACGCCATGGAAAAGATCGATGGCCTCGAGAAATCCTTCAACGACAAGCTTGATGCTCGGTTCAAGGAGGTTTTGGACAAATTGCCGGAACCCGCACCCGCCCCGTTGGCACCTGGGCATGGCGCACGACGCATTCCGATCACGGGTCGTACTGCTGGTTCGGCTGCCGCCGCACCTCAGGCGGCTACCATTGCAGGTGAGGCACCTCAGACTTCCACCACGGCTGCTGCTGCTGCAGCATTGGGGATAGACGACGGGTACTACTACGACCCAGACGACGACGATCTGTTTGACGAGGAGGTTGAACAACCTCCACACCCTGCTGGACGTCCCCGACATTACCACCGCAACGCTCGACCACCGGTATGTGATGATGATCATGTTGCAAAGCTTAAATTAAATATTCCATCTTTTGAGGGTAAATATAATCCTGATGCATATCTTACATGGGAGATGTAAGTAGAACAATGTTTTTCATGCTTAAAATATCCTGAACATATGCGTGTTAGTGTTGCTACATGTGAATTTACTAAATTTGCTTCCCTTTGGTGGTCTGAGTATTGTCGTTTAAATCCTACTACTATTCCTAGTACTTGGACTGCTTTAAAAACTGATATGCGTGTTTGTTTTGTGCCTCCCACTTATCAACGTGATTTACTAAAGAATCTGACACGTTTGGAACAAGGGAAAAATTCTGTAGAAGAGTATTATCAGGAATTGCAAACGAGGATGGTTCGATGTGGTCTTGTTGAATCTACTGAACAAATGCTTGCACGTTTCTTTGGTGGATTAAACAAGGACATTCAACACATATTAGACTATAAGGAAGATAATTCTATCATTCGTTTGTTTCATCTTGCTTGCAAAGCTGAACGTGAAGTGCAGGATCGCCAAACACCATGGAGGAGGACTAATAATTCTGCAGGTCACACATCCACTTGGATATCCCGACAATCAGCGCCTCCTTCTCGTGATTCTCCACCAGCTACTACCACATCCAAGGCCACCACAAGATTTCCAGCTGCTCATCCACCGTCATCCAATGCTCCTGCATGTAGTGCATCTTCTATGGCTTCCACGGGTAAAACAAAGATATACAATGCCGCAAGTGCTAGGGTTTTGGTCATATTGAGAGATAGTGCACAACACAACGTGTTATGATGGTTCGTGATGATGGTCAATATGATTCAACGAGTGACTTTGATGAAGATACATTAGCCCTTATTTCTGCTCGAGATGATGACAATTGTGATTCTGATGAAGAGACAGAGGTAATGGGAGCTGAAACTGTTGATCAATACAAGAGCTTAATTACACAACGTGTGTTGAGTGTGCAATTGAGCAAATCTGAGCAAGATCAACGCCGCAACCTGTTCCAAACACGTGGTGTTGTCAAGGAAAGAGCTATAAGGATCATCATTGATGGAGGGAGTTGTAATAATCTGGCTAGTGTTGACATGGTAGAGAAGCTTGCACTTCCAACAAGGCAACGCACACATTCATATTACATCCAATGGTTTGAGAGTTCTCGCAAGATCAAGGTAACAAGAACGGTATGAGTGCATTTTACTATTGGTACATATTCTGATTTTTTTGATTGTGATGTTGTACCTATGCAATCTTGTTCTTTGTTACTTGGTAGACCATGGAAATTTGATAGAGAATCTGTCCATAATGGCAAAACTAATCACTATTATCTTATGCATGATGGAAAGAAAATTGGACTAAAACCTATGACTCCCGATCAGATTTTAAAAGATGATCTTGCTAGATCTAGTAGAGCTAAAACTGAGGAGAAAAATAAAAGTGAGAATCAGATTGTTGCTGCAGATTTTGTACCACCAAAGAACACTAAATCTGAGTCTAAACATGCTACTGAAATTCGTTTGAAGAGTCCATGTATGCTTGCAAATAAAATTGATATTGCTGAACTAGATGTAAACAATACTCAATGTTATGCAATTGTCTGCAAAGAGGTTTTGTTTTCATTTGAGGATATGCCTCCTTCTTTGCAACCCGCTATTGCTAACCATTTGTAGGAATATGGGGACGTCTTCCCCGCTGAGCTGCCACCAGGACTACCTCCTATTAGAGGAATTGAGCACCAAATTGATCTAATTCCTGGTGCTACGTTGCCCAACCACGCGCCATATAGAACCAATCCAGAGGAGACAAAGGATATACAACGCCAAATTCAGGAAATACTCAACAGAGATCATATTCGTGAGTCCCTTAGCCCCTGTGTTGTTCCTATTATTTTGGTACCTAAGAAAGATGGTTCTTCGCGCATGTGTACTGATTGTAGAGCTATCAATAATATTACTATTCGATATCATCATCCTATTCCACGTTTGGATGACATGCTTGATGAATTGAGTGGCTCTACCATGTTTTCTAAAGTTGATTTGCGTAGTGGTTACCACCAGATTCGTATGAAATTGGGAGATCAATGGAAAACAACATTTAAAACTAAGTTCGGTTTGTATGAGTGGTTAGTGATGCCATTTGGTTTAACTAATGCACCCAGCACTTTCATGAGATTAATGAACGAAGTTTTACGTGCTTTCATTGGACGTTTTGTGGTAGTCTACTTTGATATTATTCTGATTTATAGCAAATCTTTGGAGGATCATTTGGACCATTTACGTGTTGTTTTCAATGCTTTATGTGATGCACGTTTGTTTGGTAATCTTGAGAAGTGCACCTTTTGCACCAATCGAGTTGCGTTTCTTGGCTATGTTGTTACATCACAGGGTATTGAAGTGGATCCAGCCAAGATTGAAGCTATTGAGAATTGGCCGCAGCCCAAGACGGTCACACAAGTGAGGAGTTTTCTTGGCCTCGCTGGTTTTTATAGGCGCTTTGTCAAAGACTTTGGATCAATTGCTTTGCCGCTGGATGAACTTACCAAGAAGGATGTGCCCTTTGTTTGGGGCGATGCACAACAACAGGCCTTCGTCATATTGAAAGATAAGCTAACACATGCTCCCATACTCCAACTTCCTGATTTTACTAAGACTTTTGAGCTTGAATGTGATGCTAGTGGAATTGGTTTTGGGAGGTGTGTTATTACAAGAGGGAAAACTTGTTGCATATTTTAGTGAAAAATTGAGTGGGGCTAGTCTGAACTATTCTACTTATGAGAAAAAATTATATGTGTTGGTTCGGACATTAGAAACTTGGCAACATTATCTATGGCCTAAAGAATTTGTTATAGATTCTGATCATGAATCTTTGAAGCATATTCGTAGTCAAGCTAAGTTGAATCATCGTCATGCAAAGTGGGTTGAATTTATTTAGTCTTTTCCTTATGTTATCAAACACAAAAAGGGTAAAGATAATATTATTGCTGATGCTTTGTCGCGTCGTTATAGTTTGTTATCTCAACTTGACTTCAAAATATTTGGATTAGAAACTATTAAGGAACAATATGTGCATGATGCTGAATTTAAAGATGTGTTGCGGAATTGTAGAGATGGTAGAACATGGAACAAGTTCGTCTTAAATGATGGATTTGTGTTCCGTGCTAACAAACTATGCATTCCAGATAGTTATGTTCGTCTTTTGTTGTTACAGGAGGCGCATGGAGGAGGATTGATGGGACACTTTGGTGTCAAGAAAATGGAGGATGTTCTTGCTGCACACTTCTTTTGTCCACGTATGCGTCGAGATGTTGAGAGATTTGTGGCACGCTGCACTACTTGTCAAAAAGCTAAGTCTCGCCTTAATCCACATGGTTTATATATGCCTCTTCCTGTTCCTAGTGTTCCTTGGGAGGATATTTCTATGGACTTTGTTTTGGGATTGCCACGTACACAGAAGGGAAGGGATAGTATTTTTGTTGTTGTGGATCGGTTTTCTAAGATGGCACACTTTATTCCTTGTCATAAAACGGATGATGCTGCGCATATTGCTGATTTGTTCTTTCATGAAATTGTTCGTTTACATGGTATGCCAAATACTATTGTTTCTGATCGTGATACTAAATTTCTTAGCCACTATTGGAGATGTTTATGGGCTAAGTTGGGGACTAAATTGCTGTTTAGTACTACATGTCATCCCCAAACTGATGGACAAACTAAAGTAGTAAATAAAACTTTGTCTACTATGTTGCGGGCTGTATAAAAGAAGAACTTAAAATTGTGGGCAGAGTGTTTACCTCATATAGAATTTTCTTATAATCGTTCGCTGCATTCTACCACAAAGATGTGCCCGTTTGAGATCGTGTATGGTTTTGTTCCTCGTGCACCTATTGATTTATTGCCTTTACCTACTTCGGTGCAAAATAATTTGGATGCTACACAACGCGCTGAAATGATATTAAACTTGCATAAGACTTCTAAAGATAGCATAGAACACATGAATGCTAAGTATAAACTTGCTGGGGATAAAGGGAGAAAGCATGTTGTGTTTGATGTTGGAGATCTTGTTTGGTTACATTTGCGTAAGGATCGTTTTCCTGATTTACGCAAGTCTAAGTTAATGCCGTGTGCTGCTGGTCCCTTTAAGGTGTTAGGGAAAATAAACGATAATGCATATAAACTTGAGTTGCCTGCAGACTTTGGTACGGTTAGTCCTACGTTTAACATTGCAGATTTGAAGCCTTACTTTGGTGAGGAAGATGAGATTGCGTCGAGGACGACTTCAATTCAAGAAGGGGAGCATGATGTGGACATCCCATCTATGGATACAACCGTCGTACCTACAGCTACACACATACAAGGACCTATCACAAGATCTCGTGCCAAAAAACTTAACTATCAGGTACTTTCGTTTCTTGAAACTATTCCTCACATACATGAGAATATGATGCTGCCTAAATCAGATGTATTTATTACTCTTAGGAATGATGGACCAAGCATGGATGAGAGGGACAAGAATTGGAGCATGGCCATGGATGGAGATGGCAGCAAGCATGAGATGATTCAAGAGAAGGCCACAGATGAAGATTTCAGAACTTTGAGGCCACCATAATGAAGAAAGAAGGCTTGGACGAAATATTCAAGATTAATACTTCACAAATTCGTCCATAGCTTAATATGGTGCTGCGACACCTTTATTTTGGGCCAAGCCCATGTAATTTTCACAGGATTTTAATTAGCCACTTTTTAGAGTCCGTATTTGAGGAGAAAAGGACTTCTAGGGTTGGATTCGGCCACCACTTCTATGTCCGGCCGAAACCCCACCTTTTCCTCCTTAAATACTCCCCATAGCCATCACCGTAGACTCGGATTTTGTTTAGACATTAAGTTAGCCATCATAGCAACTTCGCCAAGGCTCGAGCGTCGTAGAGGCCTCTTGTACTTCGGACCTATACAGGATCCCACCTTTTCAATAAAGCTTTCCTCTTAATCCGCAATATATTGATTGCAATATTAGTTCTTACTTGTTCTCGATTTCAGGTAGGAATTAAGACCCTCGCTGGTCAGGCTGATCGTGTTCCCGCAGGATCGGTAACCTCCAGGAGATTGGCCTAGCGATTGCATTGGCGCTCGTGCTCGCACGTGTAGTCGGATCGTCAAGCCCGAACTATACCAAATCGATTATCACCATCTCATCGAAAGATCGGACACATTTGCCCTATCAAATGGCCATAATCATGCAGTGCAACAAAGCATACTAATCAAAGCAAAGAGTGGTACTACAAGTCAAGGACTAAATGATCATAGAGGCTAATGGTGACTTCTTCATAGTCATAACATGGTGTGAGCATGTGCCAAGTCAACCCAAGCAAAGCATCAAAGGAGAATACCACAATACTATGCTTTTGCATGCTAAAACAACGCATAATTTCTTCAAGGCACACTCAGCAATCCCAATTGTTTGGAACAAGACATGCTACAACAATAATCACTAAGCATAAGGTAAAAAAAACACCTAGCATGTTATGCTAAAGTCTAAGTCACAATCAATGCAAGCTCCTCTCGCACTTCAAGCAAGAACTTACTACTCCTTTCCAACACCAAGGAACTTATTTGCAAAACAACACAGCGAGAACAGGGGTCCAAACTACTTTATTCAAGCAAACTAAACAACCTAAGCAAAGCAAACGAAAACTAAGACGCTCCAAGAACAACACAACTGTGCATGAAACAATAAAAACGAAGTGTCTAGACAGACCTGAGCTTTTTATTGATGAAAAAGGGGATGCCTTGGGCATCCCCAAGCTTTGACGCTTGTACCTCTTGGATATTTCTTGGGGTGACACCATTGTGGCATCCCCAAGATTGAGCTTTTGTCCATTCTTCATCTCATTGCATCATCCTCTCTCTACACCTGAAATTTTTCCTTCATATAAAACTTCACACAATCTTCATTAGCATCATTAGTTTATTCAAAAGATATTATACCCCTGGCAAAGCTTTGGAACAGCAAGGCTTTTCACTAAAAACACAAGCTACTATAGCAACTCCTTCAAAAAGCTCAATTCACCTAAAGAGAACTCAAATAGGAATCAATAAGAAGGAAATGCAAATAATGGCAGAAATCTGTCAAAACATACCAGCAGGTAGAAACCGATTTTTTTGAACATCTTCTGTTGCTCAAATCAAAATGTGTTGAACTAACGAAAGTTAGCTAACATACTGGGGATTTATTCGTAAATTATGAGCTCAATACGAGTTACAGAGACTCCTCACGAATATTTTTGGTGGAGGACAGAAATCTGTTTCGGGACACCAACTCCCCAAATCTTACTTTCCTCTCATTAGAGGTCATTCTTGGCACAAAAATAAAACAAAAAGGATAAGGTGAGGTCATTACTGAAGTAATAACTTCCAAGACTAAAGGAAACTATTGGGTTATCTTCCAACAAGTACTTTTCTTTAACACCTTTAAGTTAGGCACAAGAAGAAAGAAGAATCGTGTATTTTCAAATGAAACATTAATACCCATACTTTCAAAGTCTTCAACTATGAAAGTTATCTCATCCAAATGGGTTTTGGAGGATCCCTTCTCATCTCTCTTTGGTCTACTACTTTCATCAAAAAGATTTTCAGGAGCAATCCAATCAAAATTCTTTTCAAATGCTTCATGCATTCCAACAAGCTTAAAGGGTACGGGCATCTTAAATTCTTCTCTAGGCTTAGTTTTATCAGAAATACCCACAACATCTACACTTGAGCCTAGCATATTGAAATGCTCAAAGACCTTTTTGGCTTCCCTAGCAACATCATGAAATTATTTTGATAAAGTTTCAAGGATGAATTCTCTCTTTTCAGCATTCTTTTCTTCTTTTAGTTTGAGGAACAAGAATTGTATGAAGGGGTTAAGGCTAACAAACCTAACCTCCAACATATGAACTAAAGAAGCTGCAGCAATCTCATAATTAGGAGCAAGGTTTGCTATAGATTTATCCTCAATGTCCTCATGCTTGCTAACATGATTAAAAAATTCTTCAATATTATCTTTCCCAATTATGGAGCCACTACCTATTGCAAGATCTTTCAGGGCAAACTTGGGGAACAACATGGTCAGCTAGAGCAAGGTGGCAACTAGAGTAGGAACTAAATTTTTTGTGTGTTTTTAAATAAAGCAAGCAAACCAAACTCGACAAATTTTTTGGGGGTTTTTGAAAAGGGGCAAACAAAAGCAAGCAAAAGAAACAAAGCAAACTAAAAATAAAGTAAAGAGAAAGGAAGTGAAGGAATCCCCTGGTGAAGACGTACTTAGCCTCCCCGGCAGCAGCGCCAGAAAATAGCTTGATGGCTCCCAGCACTTGTCGTGGGACGCTTGGTTGGAAACCCCAAGATCAAGGCATGAAGCAGCACAGCAGCAAGTTTCCCTCTGTAAGAAACCAAGGTTATCGAACCAGTAGGAGGAAGGAAACGCCACATATGTGTGCTAGCAATGCGGAGACTTGCACAACACAAACTCAAGACTTTGCCCCAACGAATTAGTGAGGTTGTCAAGATCCCCAGCTTTCTGTAACAAAGGATTAAACGTATGGTGTGGAAGGTAATGGTTTGCAGCAAGTAAACAAGTAATAGTGGAAGATGTATCAATGGTAAAGATTGGACCGGGTTCCATAGTTCACTAGAGGTGCTCCCCTTAGATAAACAACATGGCATGAAGGGTAAACAAATTACAGCAGGGCAATTGATAGGAACTGAGCAAGGCATAACAATGCAATTAGTAGTCAGAAAGATCATATGAGATTCGATTGGGTAATACAACAAGATACATAGACCGCCATACAACTGCATCTATGACTAGAAGTCCGCCTTCAGGTTATCATCCGAACCCCCAACAGTATTAAGTTGCAAGCAACAGACAACTACTTTAAGCAAAGTGTGTAAGGTAAACAGTCCACATGTTCCATGAACAAGAGACCCTTTTTTCTCCCTAGTGGACACAACACATCTACAACTGAAGAGATTATTGTCACTTCCCTTGGAAACGAGAACCCACTATCGAGCATAAATACCCCCTCTTGGAGTCACTAGAAGCTACTTGGCCAAGATAGCTACTAACAATGGAGAGCATGCAAGATCACAAACAACACAGACATGATATAATCATAAAGATAAAACCATTAATCAAACCAACATAATAATCTCAATATCCATTGGATCCCCACAAACACAACATGCATGATTACAAATAGATTAGATCTTGATCATGAACGGAGCTCACAAGATCTATACATGAAAGAATAAGGAGGAGATACAACAATCTAGCTACTACATGGACCCATAGTCCAAGGTGGAACTAATCACGCATCATACCGGAGAGAAGGTCTCTGGGATGATCTCCCCTTCGGTAGGGTGCCAGGAAGAACTTCAGATCCCCTCGGATCTTGGGATGATGGTGGCGGCAGCTACAGACGGTTTCATGGAGATTTGATCGGGTGCTGAGGGTTTCTGTGTTGGCGGATTCTTTTAGGCGAAGGGGAGGCCGAGGAGGCGACCAGGGGGGTCAAACCCTACCTAGGCATGGGCCCACCCCTGGCCGCACCTAGGACGGGTTTGGCCGCCCTGGCACGCTTCCTCGTCTCCCCCCTGGACTTCTTGTTCCCCACGGAAAGTAATTGACTTTGGCTTTTTTCCCGTCCAATTCCGAGAATATTTCTTTACTAACTTTTATGAAACCAAAAACAGCAGAAAACAGGCAACTTGCACTATGGCAACTTGTTAATAGGTTAGTACCAGAAAACATGTAAAAAGCACCTCAAAGTGTAGACAAACCAAAGCAAAGTAGATACTAACAAGCATGGAGCATAAAAATTATAGATATGTTTCTGACGTATCAGATAACGTCCATGTTTCCTATTTTGTCCACCATGGTGAGTTACAATGTATGGAGGTGCAAACTGAGGTTTGACTTTGTCTTCATCATTCTTGGTAGAAGTTGTTCCCTCATCGAGGTTTCCAAACATTTGATGCATTACATCTTGTTTCATCTGTTGAACTATAGGATAGATGGGACATTGGATAGGTACATGATCATTTCCTTCACATAGGAAACAAGAAACTTGATATGTGGGGCATTGTCTAGTTGGATGTTTCTCTTCACAATCTGGGCATTGGTCCACATGTTCTTTGTAAGTGTGTCCTATGTCTCCATAGATTTTGCAGGCTTGAGTTCCTTCTATAATATCATCCTTGATATCATTGTTGTCACAACCTCTTTAGGAAAGGTTGCTTCTCATGTTGATCATTTGATTGGTCATCTTTTGTATCAAGTGATATTGGGATTCCAAGAACTTTAGCATGGTTGGGTCTAACTCAATGTTGTTGGCTAAAAACTGAGTTGTCACTTGAGTCAACTGGGCTTGGGTTGCTAGTAGTTGTTCTGTCATGTGCATCTCTTGGTTGTTGTCACCATCCTTGATGTTGGAGTTGTGGTCTCTTGGAGAAGTCATCTGTTGGGTTGGATTGGGATTAGAATAGGCAAAAGATTTCTAGGGAAAGAATTCTACTCACACACAAGCAATGTGTAAGCAATCACAAACATGCATTTCACTCAAACAACAAGATTCAAGCATATTTTTAGGCAACAAAATATTTTTTCTACACCACATAAGTTGGTGTGATCAATAAATCGATTTAAACTAAACACTAGTATGGTGGTCCAACTATAGGGTTCACTTGAGATCATTCCATTCTTCTTAGTTATTACTTCATGAACAAGATCATGGTATTCTTGGAAGAAATTCTTGCATCTTGATCACTAAGTTCAAGGGTGATGATGGTTCCTTCTAGGTTGTGTTTCCTTAGTCTCCAAGTCTTGAGTAATATTTCTTATCTCACATGTAGTCCTTAGTGATGTCCAATTTGAAGTCCTTGGTGAAACTGAAGTTGAAGTCATTGGTGATGATGAAGTCCTTGCACATGTTGAAGTTTTTGTCCATCAAGTAGAAAAAGGGAGAGATATAGAATCAAAACAAAATGTTGAGGAAAGAGTTTACAAGATTGTTTGTAAATAAGTTTTGAACAAATGCAACTCCTATTTTTCTAAGGGGTTTTGTCCAATCCTAGGGTTACAATCCTACAGGCAACACTATGCTCGGATACCATCTGTAGAGGTCCCAACCTGATAAGGTAGGTATCCATGTGTTTATAATGCTAGTCACTGGATCGAATAGCTAGCATCCACAGTTTAAGATGTAATATCAATAAACAAAGGTCATATTACAACTTATAACCAGGAATAAAATAATTCATTACATCTTACATAGCTCATTTGGCTATCTTATTAAAATGCAGCAGATATAACTGTAAAGCATGGAGTCCTTCATCTTCATATGCCACAGGCAATCATGTTGGTTGTAGACTTGTAATCTCTACTCAACAACTTCACTAACATCAAAGAAACATGCAACATAATAAGTTACAGCCACAAGGGTCAATACATTTGAATTGTATTGGAAAGTGATACTATGGTAGAATAGCGGTATCTAACATCTATATGCATTTGGCTAAGTGTAGCTTAGGCTTGCTTTGCTCAAAATAAGTTTTCCTTATTAGTTGAAAGCACTGAGTTTTTGTTTGTCAAAATCACCCAAGGAACCACCAATAGAAATTGGTGAACCTTTACCCTTGTTCAACCACAAGTTTTTAACTTAGAAATTGGGATGAGGAGATTCTTGATAGCTTTAATGTCTTGATGCTCAAATTGTCCATTGTTGGGGACATGGCTAAGTACTTAGGTTTTACTCTCGCGAGAGGTGGTGCACTTTCCCCACAAGACTCGACATGCATCGATATGAGATCTTTCAGAAGCCTTCCCTTAGACCAAATGGACGCGTTCCATCCATCACCCCTACCACCTTCTGTCCATATGGCTAAGTTATTGCAACCTATATGATCAAGGCAGAGCCCATATTGCCATGTGGATGCACTAGAAGCTTCTCAACACTTAACATCTCAAATCTCTTTGTTCCTGGGTGGCTTTCCACAAGTGTGATACACAAGGTAAGCCATCAACATGGTCCTTGTGTAACCACTCAACACAAACCATTCTCACCATTCCACCCAGGTGATTCATGCACATAGTTGTTTTATTAAGCAAAAACACAAGTCATAGACTTAGAAATATTTCATAGCATGAATAATCCAATATTGTTTTCTATTAGCTAAACTAAGAATGATAACATGTCAAATTTTCTAACTTAGGATATTCCTACTAAGACAACATATAGGATTTCCCATGGCATAGCTTATATACTTAGAAAATTCCATGCATGTCCTACTCAAAACATCATTAATGCATAGTCAAAATAATAGGATAAGATATATGAAGCACCACTTGCCTTTTTAGTAGATAATCTAGGTACTCTTCTTGATCTTGCAATTTTCACACTCTTCAAAGTTCACTACAATTCAATCAAGCAAGCACATATTCAAAACTAGCATTCAAACAATTCACCACATAAAATGATAAAATCAAAGACATGCATGCAAGCATGCAAAAGATTGTTTTATTGAAAAAGTGGTTTCTAATATGGCTATAAACATTTTAATACACATACTGGTCATTTATAAAAGTGGAAAACCATTTAAAATCAAGTTAGTGAAAATGGCCTTTTTAAATCATTTTTTATTTGCTAGAAATGTTTTTATTCTAAGGAATAATTTCCTAGTGTTAAAAAAAAATATTTTAAATACAAAATTTAGTGTTTATGGTCAGAGGGTTCAAATCAAATCCATTTGCAAAAGATTTCACTCAAAAATCATTTTTAAAACAATTTTTATACTCAAAGTAGTCCTAATAATGTTTATGCAAAAACACCTAATTTTCCTGAAGCAAAATACTAAACTAAGGACATAATTGCAAATTTTCAATTTTACTGATTCCATTGATATAAAATTTGTAATTTTTGGACATACAAATTAAAAGTTATGATTTTTGCAAGTTTAAACCTTCAAAACCATTTTCTGAATTTTTTTCTGAAAGGCTTGGCCACGTGTCTGCTCCTTATTGGTCTATACCATTTCTCATGGATCGATCAATACAAGCCATAGGACTTAATTGGCATCGCACGGCACAGAATGCACGATCCCGCTTGACTAAAATCTAATCCTATCCACCAGATCCGCATCCAACGATTCACAGTTCTTTGACCATGGATGGGTGGCGCTAGCGACGGTGAGCAGCGGCGGCTCAGTCAGTGGCGGTCCGGCGAAATCTGGAAGCAAGGAAGATAAAGGAGGGGCTCACCGGGTTCGTGGGGTTGCTGTGATGCTTAAGGTGGCCGCGGGATGGACAGGGGCGCACTGGGTCGATGCTGATTGCTCGTCGGAGATGTCCCTAGTGTCGGGCATGCACTGGCCTTGTCGGAGGCGAGCTCCTAGGTCGCATGAAATCAAACTAAAGTGTCAGGGGGATGCGCACAAGTACGAGGTTTGTGGATAAACTCACCAGAGGTCAAGGGGCGCACGAGGTCGACGACTATGGCTCACCGAAGTTGCAGGGGTCGTCGGTGGCACATGGGAAAGGACGGTGTCGATGCTCTAGGTCACGAGAAAGCACGGGATTGGGGTCAGAAGATGCACACGGAGATGGGGAACAGACTAGCTTGATCTAGAGAACAAGGGGCAGCGCGTACTCATCGGAATTTGTCGGTGAGATCATCGGAGGCAGTGGTCGTGCGAGGTCAATTCGAGGCAGCCTGGTGGCTCTCTGGTGTGGGGAAGAGAGGGGAAAGAGAGGAGAGGGAGGCTCTTAAGATAGCATGGTCGCGGACGGGAATTACTCGCGCATTCAAATGAATTTAATCGGATTAAAACCTGCAGAAACGGCGAGGGGGGAGGGTGTGGTTAGCGCGGGTGGAGACGAAGACGCTGAGCTGGCGGTGGTGGGGTCGCGAAGTCAGTGAGGTGTGGGTTGATTCGCGGGTGAGAAAAGAACTGGCAAAGAGAGGAGAGGTGCCAGGTGGGCTGGGAGTTGGGCTTGCTGGGCCTGCTAGGCTGGGAGTTGGGCTTGCTGGGCCTGCTGGGCTGGGTAGGTTAGTTGGGCAGGTTCTTTCCCCTTTTTTTCTTCTAAATCATTTTCCTTTTTCTATTTCTATTTTCTGTTTTCTATTCAAACCATTTGATTTCAAACTAATTTGAATTCAGATTAATTCCAAATTTCTTTAGTAGGTTTTAATCAAGTTATGTGTTGATTAATTAACTCACTTTGGAATATTTTCAAATATTCTCTTATGATTTATTACTTATTTAAATTAGGCATTTGTCTTTATTTAAATAAAATTAAATATGGTCCAAGCCCATATAATTTTATTCAAATAATCATTTATTCCTTTATTTTATTTAGTAAACTTTTATTCCATTTTCTTATAGATTTAATTCAAGATTTAAATTGTCTTTGCAATTATTTCTTATTTAATTATTTCTTTCTTTATCTTATAAAATCCATATCTTTTTATTTATAGTTCCAAAATTGGTGATTCCAATTTGTATAATTTTATTTAATATTTATTTATCTTTTTAAATTCCTTTAGGATTATTTTGATCACAATTTGGTATTGAATTTAGTTAGGAGCTTTATTAGCTTTGGGAATTATTTCCTTTTATCTTATTAAATTCATAAGTTTTTATCCATGGCTCCAAATTTGATTGAAACCAATTTCCATGGTTTTATAATATTTTTGTCTATCATTTTTTATCATTTATTAATGTTTTTTGCTGATTTTGTATATGGAACAAATCCATAGTCTTGAGGTGATCTTGAATGATGATTTCTTTCATTAAGATTTAGGGTTTTGGTTTAACTTTTCCAAGTGTTTAAATTCAAGATTCTTTCCATGCATAAATGCATTTGATATTTCAAATAATTGTTTGTTGCTTTCTTATTAAATTTTGTTCAAGTAGGGTTTTAGAAGCAATAAGTTTATTTTCACCCTAAATTTCAACAATTAATTCTTTTGCTTATTTATTTTTCACATTTCAAAATTTGGACAATTTTGGGATGTGACATCATCATACAGAACATTCAAGAATCTCTCCTTCTTCTTGGCTCCAGTGTTCTCATCTGGTGCATACCTAGCTAATGCTAGAAATTTGTCACGGTAGTCATCTTCCCTTGCTTCAATTCTCTGAACTCATCATCTGTCCTCCATTCATGGTGTGAATGCTATTCCACCAAGCTCTTGCATCACCTGCCAGATAGTGGATGGCAAATAGTACTTTCTCATTGGCCTCCACTCCTGCGACTTCTAAGTTGTTCTCCATGGTCTGCAGCCAGTCATCAGCGTCTAATGGCTCTTTAGACTTACTAAATATGGGGGATTGGTGTTCTGAAAGTTCTTGAGGTTGGATCCATGGTTGTCTTGGTTTCCATGGCCTTGATTATTATCGGCCATCTGAGCTATCTGTTGAAGGGTGGCTAAATTGGCTTGACGTTTAGCTCTTCCAGCTTCACGGTTAGCAACCAACATCTATAGGATTTGTAGCATTGGATCCTGAGATGAACTGCTTCCTCCACGAGGCATATGAAGATTGAGATAGATCATGAGACAAGAGGGAAATTTCTAAGGTTCATGGATTTGTTTTTGAAAAGATTTTAAAATTTGACTTTGACTCTGGTTTTGCCAACTAGAAACTTGCTTTTCATTATTTCATTCATTCAACGAACCCAATACAAACACACACCACAAATCATCATCAGAATCAAGATGGTCATATCTATCATCTACCACCTTGTGGATGCAGAATGAGTAATCCAAGATGAACCTATCATGTTTATTAATCAGAAAATTCCAGAAATCTTTAGTCATCCCGAGGGTGACCGGCGACACGCTCCTCTTTGGCTCGAAAAACAGGCTATCTTCAGCGAACTCCTCTAGGTCCCCTCCCATCATTGAAGGTTTATACAAGTGCAAATCCACCATGTACCGCGGAAACTTGCACACCGCCGACCTAATGCATTGGACATATACAACGAGGCCATAGTGGAGCATGTCAAATCTCATGGCAAACACCGTACCATCGTCCCTTTTATACAAGAGTATCTTCTCTCCATGAGCTAGGTGCTAGAAAAGGTTGAGAGATGTACCTGTGTTCCTCGCCATAGTGGAAACTATGCACTTCCATCGAGTGGGCTTTTTCGAGGTGGGCGAGAAGCGCTGTGGGCGGGGCGGAAAACTGGCATCCAGGCTCAGGGCAGTTGCACAGGCCGTGCGGGCATCACATCTTCTGGTTCAGGAAGTCGTGGAAGGCGACCAATGTCTCGCAACTGTCATTGGGGAAACTGCTACCTTTTCTGCCAACGACTTGACGACGCAACTTCTTGAAGCATGCGGCCAGTCGAATGGTGCTGGTAGTTTACATACGCGTAGATATTTCTTCAAAGGCGTCGTCGCCAAACTTGCTCCAGCCATCGTACCGAATGTTGCGCATCGAATCTACCATTGATTCCAGATGGACTGGGGCGAGGGAACATGCAAATATTATTGTTGGGGTTTCTTAGAGGAGAGTGATGGTGGCCTGCAAGAACCGATGCAGCGCTGGGCAAATGGGGATCGACGAAGATGGACAAGATGGGAGGCTATTTTTATGAGGGGTGTTTGCGTGTTGCCTCGTCGGTATTTTGCAGTGTGCATCTATATCGAGGACACCGACTGGAGTTATAGCTAGACTAGCAAGAGGTCACGTCCTGGCTCAGTATTGTATCATTACATAGACCAGCTATAAATAATACCATAAATAAGTTTTATTTTGTTTCAGGAAAGGACGTGAACCAACATTTCTTGAGTAAATTATATTTAGTACCACAATTGGGGCAGGGTAACATGTTAGTGCCACTTCTGCAATTTTTTGCGGATACGTACCGCTTTTGGGGCGAGTTGTTACAATAGGTAAATAATTTTTGGCTAATCACGTTTTTCATAGATAAACTAATATGATGGGCCCACAATTATGCAATGACATGGACCTATGGCCCACCTGTCATCCCTCTGATCTTATTCCCCTCCCCTCTCTTCTCTCCTATCCTTCTGCTGGAACAACTTCTCTCTTCATCATTCATTGTTCCTTTTGGATCTTTTTTCCCAATCAGGTAGCAAATCTAGAGAAGCAAATGTAACTAGCACATTCAGTAAACAAAGCAGATGTAGGAAAAACAGCTAACATAGGATATATAGTACAATACTTAACAAGGTTCAACAATTAGGCTACTCAGCAGCAGCAGCAGACAAGTTTAACATAGACAATACAAAAGAAGCTGCTTTGTAGCAGCAACAAAACACAAGATTAGTGGCACCTCCTAGCCTCCGCCTCCTCCCTCTGGCGCTTCTTCCACTTCTTGTTGCCCATTACCTTGACCTTTTGCTCCTTGGGCTTGATCGGGGGCATGTGACCCTCTTTGATGGCCATCTTATGGTGGTTGCAGAGGTGAAAGCCGAGTTCCTTATGCTTGGCTCTAAAGGCATGGACGTTCACGGTGTGGCTGCAGGTGGTCATGTCCTCGGCATTCTTCATGAGGCAGTTGAAGTCGGTGGCGTGGAGTCTCCTCTCGCAGAAGGGGCACATGTAGACGTCGCCGCAAAGTAGTGGTCGTACTGGCCAGACTTCAGCCTCCTCAGCACCTGACGAGTCTTGGTGTGCTTGGACTCATCATCGCTGCAAACGTCACTGCTATCCACCTGTTGGAAAAAATAGTAGCGTGCAATAATTACATGATTGAGATCCCTTGATTATTGGTATTCATTATTTGCATAAATTAACCGATTGAGATCCCATGATTATTTGCATGAATTTGCATAAATTAAGCGAGAGGCTTAAATTCCCCAATCCCCAAATCTCAAACAAAATCAAATACTGATCCCAACTATAGATCGGCGCTAGTACCAACTAGGAAATCCCTTAACTACAACTCGGAAGACAAATAAAAATAGGATTGAAATACGAACATGGGGATTCATCAAAACATAAGAGCATTAGATTCTATAAAAATATCTAGCATCCAATGATTGAAAATGCGAACAGCCAAACCCTAATAACAGATAATCTAGCATAGAACGATGGGAATGGGGGAAGAACAAGGGAAGAGGAGAAAACCCTAGTTACCTCCAACCATGGGTCGACGATGCTGGTGTCATACGGGTTCTCTGGGCATATGTACTCCTGCTCCTCATAGGGGTCCCAATCGAGTAGGATCTTCCCATGACCGGTGAGGGCCTCCTCGCTGGCGGGTATGGCATTAGCGGGGACGGGGGCCTGGACAGGGACGGCGGCTGACTGTGATGCCTCTAATGGGGCCTGGACGAGCACGAGGACCTCCTCACTAGCGGCCTTAGAGGTGACGATGGCCAACCGCGTCATCTTCTCCATCGCCAGCATGGTTGGGGTTTACCTGGGGGTTTACAGAAGGAGTGGAGACGGTTGCGTGAGTGAGTGAGTGAGAGTGGGAAGGCGGAGAGGGAGAGCGCGTCTATAATAAATGTGAAGGGAAGGGACATTTTGTTGCACCACTGTGCACCGCGTAACCGCATACGCTATTGCACCGTGCACGGCCACACACATCCTCTAATAACGCCCCGTGCACCGAGACACGCATATCGTGGTCACTTTTTTCCTCATGTGTAAAACCCCGGAGAGTTAGGTGTACTCATTCACACCCTCGAGAGTAATACTGGCAATTTGGTTGTACTCAGTTTTGCCCTTGAGTACTAACACTGCCGCGTATAATATACTCAGTTTTACAATTCGGTGGCTGAGCCATCCTCTTCCTATTAGTACCAATAAGTTGCATGTGCCTTGCACGTGATACATGCATAATATATAGAAGTATGAAATATCATCATTATATTTAATTATAATAGGTAAAGTTCAAAACATTTATAAAACTAAGCATATCTATAAACCTTTGGTCGTTCGGATTGAAACCTAATAATGTCTATATAAATGGTCTGACAATACTGCTAAGCTGTTTTCTCCAAAACTCGTAAAATCCCATGGTTAATATTTTCATGGCACGTAGTGCACAGGACATGATAGGGCATGTCATGCATAAATGTTTTAATTTCTTTTTTCTTTTTCTTTCTTTCATGTGATCATTTTTGAAAGGGGTTCAAAATTGCCACGATGCAAAATCTTAGCAAGAATTCAAACCAGTCGTCAAAACTCTCATTGGTTTCTGATATATTAATTGAACGCCCGATGGGTACCTCCAAACGCTTTTTCATAAAACTCACAAAGCAGCCTACGATTTACTAGGAATAGTCAAATTTGACCTAATTTCGATAAATTGGCATAAAGTCATTCAAGTGGGCGGAGTTAGCTAAGAATTTTGAGGAACTCATAAAACATAGGAAATCGTACGTACAACATGTTGGTCAACTCTATATGTCTGAATACTTGGCCTGTGGTCTTCAGATCCATGTTCTTCGGACTTCCTTTACGAGAAAGAACAATCTTGTCATCACTCGAAAAATTGAGAATGATCTTTCCTCATGTTTGGAAACTCACACTAACGACATGGTTTAATACAATAAGATGCACCCATCTACCTCCAAAAATACATTTAATTCAAGATCAACCTATCACGCTTATTGGTAGCTCAAGTTGGACCTTATTTCATTAAATTGTGAAGATGCAAATTCTTAGCAAGAAGTTGAAGCTATCATCAAAACTCTCGGTGGTTTGATATATTAATTATGCCCCCTGTTGGGTACCTCCAAAAGCTATTTCGCAAACTTTTAAAGCAGCCTACAATTTACTTGTAGTTTCAAATTTTATCTAATTTCGATAAATCAACATACTATTCAAGTGTGTGCTCAGTTAGCTAGGAAGTTTGAAAACTCATAAAAATGGGAAATACAACATGATGGTCCAATATATATGTTTGTAAACTTGGCTTGTGGCATCCAGATCCAATATTCTTTGAACTTTTCTTTACGTAAAAGAACCATGTTGTCATCACTCGAAAAAATGAGAATTAAATGTTCTTTCTCATAGTTTGAAACTTAGACCGATGACATTGTTTATTGCAAGAAGATGCACCCATTTACCTCTAAAAATACATTTAATTCAAGAGAAATCTATCACGCTTACTTCTATAGCTCAAGTTTGACCAAATTTCGTTAAATTGTCAAGATGAAACATATTAGCAAGAAGTTGGACCCGTCGTCTAAAATCTAGGTGGTTTCTGATATATTAGTTGTGACTCCCTGGTGGGTACCTACAAAAGCTTTTTAATAAACTTTCGAAGCAACCTACAATTTACTTGTAGTTCAATATTTTCGCCTAATCTCTGGCGAGTTAGATGTACTCATTCATACCCTCGAGAGTAACACTGGCAATTTGGTTGTACTCAGTTTTGCCCTCCATTACTAACACCGCCGCGTCCAATATACTCAGTTTTACAATCCGGTGGCTAAGCCATGCTCTTCCTAGTAGTACTAATAAGTTTCATGTGTCTCGCACGTGAGACATACATAATATACAGAAGTATGAAATATCATCATTATATTTAATTATAATAGGTAAATCTCAAAACATTTATAAAACTGAGCCACATCTATATAGTATGGGTGTATATTCGGTTCTTTGCACATGTATAAACCTTTGGTCCTTCGGGTTGAAACCTAATAATGTATATATAAATGGTAGGACAATACTGCGAAGCTGTTTTCTCCAAAACTCGTAAAATCCCACGGTTAACGTTTTCATGACACGTAGCGCACACGACATGATAGGCATGTCATGAGTAAATCTTTTAATTTCTTTTTTTCTTTTTCTTCTTTCATGTGATCATTTTCAAAATGGGTTCAAAATTGTCAAGATGAAAAATCTTAGCAAGAAGTCAAACCAGTCGTCAAAACTCTCGGTGGTTCCATATATATTAATTAACCTTCCGATGCGTACCTCCAAACACTTTTTCATAAAACTCACAAAGGAGCCTACGATTTACTAGCAGTAGTCAAATTTGACCTACTTTCGATAAATCGGCATAAAGTCATTCAAGTGGACGGAGTTAGCTAGGAATTTTGAGAACTCATAAAACATGGGAAATCGTAAGTACAACATGTTGGACGGAGTTAGCTTGTGGTATTCAGACCATGTTCTTCGAACTTTATTTACGGGAAAGAACAATCTCATCATTACTCAGAAAATTAAGAATGTTCGTTCCTCATAGTTAGAACTCAACCTGACGGCATTGTTTAATACACTAAGATGAACCCATCTACCTCCCAAAATACATTTAATTCAAGAGCAATCTATCGCGCTTACTGATAGCTCAAGTTTGAACTTATTTCGTTCAATTGTCAAGATGCAAAATCTTAGCAGAAGTTGTAGCTATCATCAAAACTCTTGGTGGTTTGATATATTAATTATGCCCCTTGAAGGTACCTCCAAAAGATTTTTCGTGAACTTTGAAAGCACCCTACAATTTACTTGTAGTTTCAAATTTGACTTAATTTCGTTGAATCAACATAAATTCATTCAAATGTGGGCTTAGTTAGCTAGGAAGTTTGAAAACTCATAAAACATGGGAAATACAACATGTTGGTCCAATATATATGTCTATAAACTTGGCTTGTGGCATCCAGATCCAATATTCTTTGAACTTTTCTTGATGGAATACAACTATGTTGCCATCACTCGGAAAAATGAGAATTGAATGTTCTTTCCTCATAGTTTGAAAATCACACCGGTGGCATTATTTATTGCAAGAAGATGCACCCATTTACCTCTAAAAATACATTAGATTCAAGAGAAATATATCACGCTTACTTTTGTAGCTCAAGTCTGACCAAATTTCGTTAAATTGTCAAGATGAAAAATATTAGCAAGAAGTTGGACCCGTCGTCTAAAATCTTGGTGGTTTCTGATATATTAGTTGTGACTCCCTGGTTGGTACCTACAAAAGCTTTTTCATAAACTTCTGAATCAACCTACAATTTACTTGTAGTTCAAAATTTTCAACTAATCTCAATAAATAGACATAAAGTCATTCAAGTGGACAGAGTTAGCCAGGACGCAGTTTGAAAACTCCTAAAACATGGGTATTAATCATAAGTACAACATGTCGGTCCACTATATATGTCTGCAAGCTTAGCTTGTGGCATTTAGATCCATACTCTTCAGACTTACTTTTTGGAAATGGACAATCTCGTCACCACTTAGAAAAATTAGAATGTTCTTGCCTGATAGCTAGAAACTCACACCAACAGTATTGTTTACTACAAGAAGATGCGCCCATCTACAGCTCTAAAATTACATTTAATTTGAGAGCAATCTATCATGCTTACTTGTAGCTCAAGTTTGACCTAATTTCGTTAAATTGCCAAGATGAATAATCTTAGCAAGAAGTTGAAGCTATTGTAAAAACTCTCAGTCATTTCTGATATATTATTAATTTACCCCATGATGGGTACCACTAAAAGCTTTTTCTTAAAACTTTCAAAGCAACCTAAAAATTACTCGCTGTTCAAATTTGACCTAATTTTGATAAATCAGCATAAAGCCACTCGAGTGGGCAGAGTTAGCTAGGGAGTTTGAAAACTCGTAAAACATGGAAATCTCAATTAAATACAACATGTTTGTCCACTTAATATAAATGTCTGGAAGCTTGGCTTGTGGCATTCAGATCCTTATTCTTCGGACTTTCTTGACGGAAAAGAACAATCTCGTCATCACTCGGGAAATTGAGAATGTTCTTTCCAGATAGTTGGAAACTCACACCGACAACATTGTTTTCTAAAAGAATACGCACCCATCTACCTCTAAAATTACATTTAATTCAAGAGAAATTAATCTACCATGCTTACATGTAGCTCAAGTTTGACCTAATTTCATTGAATCGACAAATAAGTAAGTGAAGTGTGTGAAGTTAGCTAGGAAGCTTGAAAAATGGAATTATATAAGAAACCGTGGTCTACTTTGTGTGATAATTGGGAGAGTTGAATTTTCTTCTAACCGTGGTAGGTCCCATAGGAGCGAGGTGCTTAAGTTAACATGGTCGATGGAAGTACAAGTTACATCAAGGACCTCGTAAAAATGAAAATTACATCCAAGTCCATGCATTTAGCACAAGGGCCCTAAAACTAAGCAATGAAGTGTGTTTTGAGGTTTGCGCATAGTAGCGTTCATTGTGTTAAAGAGTATCAATAGAATCTTCTAGATGCTAAGAATGGAAAAGAAGATCCAACGGTTAGCAATGCTTGGATTTGCCAGTATTGATCCAACAGTCCATGTTCAAAGTTATCCATACACTATTTAGGTTTTTTGATGTAAAAGATAAGATATGAAGTACTACCGCGAATGGCCGATCTTTTGAATAACCTTTCCCTCCTGATGTTTGGGAAGCAAGTAAAAATTTCGAAACCGGAAAAGTTTGAATCTTCTTGCCGCCAAGGACCTAAGTGGTTTCCGTCTTATGTAATACTCCTACTACACACCAAGGCGGCTGACAAACACACCAGAGAAACATAGACGCCCTCAAAAAAATAAGAAAGAAACAGAGCCACCGTACCGAGGCACACGTCCGCAGTGCCACGCTGTGGACGAGGGAGAGATCAGTCGGGCCGGTGCTCGAGGGGAGAGTGGTGGAGAGATGAGAGGCAGCGAAGGAGAGAGAAAACACACTTACAATTTTTTTGCGTGCATAGGTCCTGAAATTTACTACTAGTAAAGTTAGGAGTACCTCTTGTCAGGAACCCATTATAAATTTTACTCTGACATCGAACTTCCTTCAACTCCTCTTCTCTCTTTGTTCTTGCCCTCTTCCCCTGCCTACGTTTTATTCTCTCTACATGTACAACGCGTGGATGAGGTTAGCATTTGTCTAAGCAAAAGAAATACTACTATACTATGAGTAAATAGCTCCACCAGTGTCAAAACGAGATGATTCGTGGGACCCCTAAACTGAAGACACTAACTTTTGCATAGGATTTTTATAGCTTGGTCATACACTGCCAAGTGGGCCAATTATTTGCTTTTTCCCTTGTGATATCCGCAGTGTGTAAAAAAATCACACGTTAAGGCTTAAGGCATATAGTAGTAGTACATACAATGTGGAGAAAATAAAGTTACCTCAAGCTTGTTGGTTTCCCATAGAGAATAGAAAAATCATTTCCCCTCCCCCCTCCCTCTTGCATGGAGCAATATGACAAATCTATGGGGGTCCTACCTTATGGCAAATTTTGACCTTATACACTGTGGTAATTTTCATAAGCCAGGTGGGTCCCACATTACAGATTCCCTTAGACACTTGTTCTTTGTACTCCCATCTCCATCGCACTATACTTGAATTTTTTTGCGAAATTCATTTAACTGATGTAGTTAGATAGGAAGCATGATCCACTATATGTCAAAAAACTCGCAGTGTCAACAATTCTTACTACCCTAAGATGCACACATCTACTGTGGGAACTCCATCAGGTCGTAAACTATGATGTCGATCGATATGTCCTTGACAACCTTGTTCATTCGGGTTGAAACCCAATAATGTCTATATACATGCTAGGACAATACTACGAAGCTGTTTTTTTCCAAAATTGGTCAAATCCCATGGTTAACGTTAACCTTTAATTCCACTGACTATGTTGAGTGAAGCATGTTGCTCTTTCGAGACCTACCCTGGTTCAAAACTTAAAACAATGTCACCACCACAATTTTTAGAATAAGTGTACCATGCCAAATTTTAGGATTCTTCAAGATTTATAACTAAAACTTTGCACACTTAAATGATTGTATGTCAATAATATGATATTAGAAAAAACTTCAATACATGTGAGCATGATAGACTATTGCTCTTGAAAATTTCCAAAATTCTTTCGAAATTCAACCGCTATTAATAATCATAAACACCAGTTTCAAAAATGATAAAAAGTAACAATAATTACATAAAGGTCCCTAGACCACCTTGCGGTGACTACAGACCCTAGCGCGATAACTGAAGATTCTCGCTCCTCTAGGACCTACGGGACCCTGGATCCAAAAAATAAATAAAGAATGCCACCACCCCAATTTTCAGAAAAGGTGTACCACCCTCTCTTACAATTCCCAAGTTTCGGGATTTTTCAAGCGGGCATAGAAAGCTTTTCCATTTCATTCATGTTTAATCTTCTTGCTTTTTGATGAGGTTGCTGCATCATGATGCTAGCAGTTGTATACTTTAATTGCCAGGTGTTGTATATGCTAGTATAAGGCCGACAGTAGATGATGTGTCGCTTTATTATACCTAAGGCTCAATTATACTATTGAACTTGCTCTCGCGCATTTCTTGTAGGTATTGTATATGCTAGTATAAGGCCAGCGATAGATGACGTGCACTTTGTTATACCTAAGACTGCATTATACTATTGAACTTTCTCGCGTGCACTTCTTGTAGATTACTAAACTAGACCTAATTCGACATATCACAATATGTCTGAAAGCTTGGCTTGTGGCATTCAGATCCATATTCTTCAGAATTTATTTTTGGAAAGGAACAATCTCGTCATCACTAAGTAAATTTAGAATATTATTTCCTCATAGTTGTATACTCACACCGACAGTGTTGTTTACTACAAGAAGATTCACTCATCTACCCATGAAATTACTTATAATTTGAGAGCAATTTATCACGCTTATTTCAGCTCAAGTGTGACCTAATTTTGTTAAATTGTCAAGATGCAAAATCTTAGCAAGAAGTTGAACCTGTTTTCAAAACTATTGATGGTGGTTTGTGATATATTAAATAACCCCTCGATGGTTACCTAAAAAAATTTACAAAACTTTCAAAGCAACCTACAATTTTCTTGTAGTTCAAATTTGATCTAATTTCGATAAATCGGCATAAAGTCTTTCAAGTGGGCAGAGTTAGCTAGGAAGAAGTTCGAAAACTCATAACATTAAACATGGGAATCATAAGTAAAACATGTTGGTCCAATTAATATGTCTGGAAGCCTGGCTTATGGCATTCAGATACATATTCTTTGAAATTTCTTTACGAAAAGGAATAATATCGTCATCACTCAGGAAATTGAGAATGTTCTTTTTCGGATAGTTGGAAACTCATACCGACATCATTCTTTACGACTAGAAGATGCACCCATCTACCTCAGAAAAGACATTTAATTCGAGAGCAATGTACCGCGCTTACTTGTAGCTAAAGTTTGACCTACTTTCGTTAAATCAGCAAGAAGTCAGTGAAGTGTGTGAATATAGCTAGGAAGCCATAAAAATGGAACTATAAGAAACCATGGTCCACTTGGTGTGATAATTGGGGCGGTTGCATTTTCTTCTAACTATGGTAGGTACCGTAGGGCGAGGTTCTTCAGTTAACATGGTCGATGGAAGTACAAGTTACATCAAGGTCCTCATAAAAATGAAAATTACGTCTAAGTCCATGCACTTAGCACAAGGTCCCTGAAACTATGCAGTGAAGTGCGGTTTGAGGTTTATGTATACTAGCGTTCATTGTGCTAAAGACTATCAATAGAATCTTCTAGATGCTAAGAATGGAAAAGAAGATCCAACGGTTAACAGTTATTTGTAAGATCTCACCATTTAAGGTAAAGGTCCCTATGATTGCAATGCTTGTCCCTGGATCAAAATGCTAGCATCCACAGTTTAAGATGAAGTACACATATACAAAGGTCATTATTACATCGTAATACCAGAGATACAATAGTTCTTACAACTCATTAGCCCAAGGCTAATACATAGAGTTCGCAATACTTAACAAAATAAAATAAGTCTTCATCTTCATGTGCCACAGGAAACATGTTGAGTGTAGACTCATAACCCTAGTCTCCATCAGAGTAACCTATAACATCATAAGTTATAGCCACATAGGGTCAATACATTTGGAATTGTATTGGCAAGTGATACAATAGTAGTATAGTACCATCTAATAACTATATGAATTTGTCTAAGTGTAGTTCAGGATGGATTTGCTCAAATTAAGGTTTTTCTTATTAGTTGAAAACACTAAGTTTTTGTTTTACAAAAACACCCAAGGAACCACCAATAGACATTGGTGAACCTTTACCCTTGTTCAACCACACGTTTTAACTTAGAGAAATTGGGATGAGGTGATCCTTGATCACTTCAATGTCTTTGAGGCTCAAAATTTCCGTTACCGGGGACACGTCTAAGTACTTAGGTTTTACCCTCTCGAGAGGGGTGATCCACTTTTCCTAGAAGACTCGACATGCATAGAGACGAGACTTTTCAGAAGCATTCCCTTAGACCACCATGGACGCATTCCATCTTATCCACCCTACCACCAATTGTCCATCTGGCTAAGTTCTTGCAACCTAGTTGGTCAAGGAAGAGCCCATATTCCATGTGGTTGGACTAGAAGCTTCTCAACACTAAACATCTAAAATATATTTGTACCTGGGTGGCCATCCACAAGTAGGATACACAAGGTAAACCATAGACATGGGCCATGTGTAACCACTCAACACAAACCAATCTTTCCATTCCACCTAGGTGATTCATTGACATGTTGTTTTATTAACCTAAAACATAGTCATAGATTTTTCATATTATCATAGCATGAATAAACCACCCTTGTTTTCTACTAGCTAGGCTAAGCATACTAGTATATAACAAGTTTATTAACTTAGGGAAAAACTACTAAGACAATAACTATAGGACTTACCCAAGCATAGCATATACTTAGAAAATAATCATGAAAATCCTACTCAAATGTCACATCCCAAAATTTTCCAAATTTTGTAATGTGAAAAATAAATAAAGAAAATAAATAATTGTTGAAATTTAGGGTGAAAAGAAACGTTTTGATTCTAAAAAACAAATTTAAAATCCCATATTGAACAAACTTGAGTAAAGTTTGAATCCAACTAAATTCAAATCAAGTGAAATGCATTCATTATAAATGCATCTTGGAATTTAAACACTTGGAAAATAAACCAAAACCCTAAAACCCTAATGGAAGAAAATCATTTTCAAGATATCTCTAAGACCATGGATTTGATCCATATAAAAAGTTGTCAAACAAACATTTCAAAATGATCAAGAATGACAAATGGAAATATTATAAAACCATATAAATTGGTTTCATTCAATTTGTAGCCATTAAAAAAATCTTATGAATTTCATAAGATAAGGGAATTGAATATCCAAAGATAATAAAGCACCTATCTAGAAATCCATACCAAATGGTGAGCAAATAATCCTAAAGATAGTTAAAAGGATAAACAAATATTAAATAAGATTTTACAAATTGGAATCACCAAGTTTGGACCTATAAATAAAAAGATATGGATTTTATAAGGTAAAGAAAGAAATATTAAATAAGGAATATTTAAAGACCAAATTAAATATTGGCCTAATCCATAAGCAAATGGAATAAATATAATCCAAATCCAAAATAAAAGGATAAAGAATTTTGAAATTAAATAAAAGGGCATTAACCAAATCCTATTCTATTTGAATAAAGATAAAATCCCTATTAGAAATGATTAAATAAATCATGGGAAAATAGAATTTGGAATTTACCCAAGTGGAATAAAAGTTGTTTAATTAACTTAAATAAGATCAAAGAAATCTTCCAAATAAATTTTATGGAATTAAAACTATATTTAATTGAAGGGAATATGCCCTGAGAGGCAATAATAAAGTGTTTATTATGTGTATTCCAAGTATATGATAGATGTTTATTTTGCATGCTATAATTATATTAATACGGAAACATTAATACATGTGTGTTTAATAAACAAACAGAAAGTTCCTAGTTATGCCTCTCTCATAAACTAGCTCGTTGATTAACAAGATGATCAAGGTTTCCTGATCATGGACATTGGATGTTGTTAATAACGGGATCACAACATTAGTGTAATGGTGTGATGAACATTCATCCGAAGTATAGCATTACGATCAAAGTCATTGAGTTTATATTGCTATAACAACATACGAAGTGATCCTAATCCTTAGACCATGAGATCATGTCAATCACTAACACCGGAAGAGTTTCTTGATAACATCAAACGTCACACCGTAACAGGGTGATTATAAAGATGGATTCAGAACTAATAAAGTGTTATGTTGAGGCTCATGGATCGAGAGTGGAATTTTTTCATCCCGATGATGGATAGATATACTCTGGGCCCTCTCGGTGATATCACATTGATTAGCTTGCAAGCAAGTGATTTGATCACTAGAATGTTATATCACGGGAACAAGAAAAGAGTGCATGTCGGTAACGAGATCAAACTAGGTATGGAGATACCGATGATCGAATCTCAGACATGTAATATATCGTGAAACAAAGGGATTAAGATACTAGCATAAAAGGTTCCGACGATCACAAGAAAGTCATCGTTGAATGTGTGGGAGTCAGTATGGGTCTCCAGATCTCGCTTCTGATTATTGATCCGAGAGGGGTCTCGATCATGTCCGCATTATTCATGAACTGTAGGGTGACACACTTAAGAGACACCGACATCCAATTGGAGCAAAAGTTTCATGCCGAAAGAATGAACAAGTGCAGGAATTTATTTCACTAGATACCGAAACAGGTTTTCGGGTGAAATTGCATAAAGTGGTTATGCATGTGAAATAGAATTCTAGCAAGGTGTTATTTGTGAATGTTTGTCATTAAAGTAATTGACAAAATTCTGAATAAAATAAAAGAGTTTTATTTAATGAGAGTTTGCATTTAATTTGGTGGAAATTTAATGGGAATTTGAGTGGACTTTTGAGTGGAGAAAATTGAAGGGCCATTTTGTGAGTGGAGTGTCCACCCACATGAATGAAAGGAGGGGAGGGGGAAGCCCCCATGGCCGGCGGCCACCCCCTTGGGTGCCCCCCTCCTCCTATAAAAGGAGCCCCTCCTCTCACTTGTCTCTCACACCTCCTCGTGAAGGATCTCTGTCCCCCTCTAGAATTTATCCCCCATGGTCTCGGACTAGCGAGATACATGTTCCCGGTGGCTATTCGGCAAGAAAGAGTTGTGCTTCTGCTGCATCGCTGGAGCGAGGAGGCGGAGGTTGCCCGGTGCCTCGAACGTGTGTGCGAGCACGGATGCGCTGCTGATTTGCGGCGCTAGGAATTCCTCTCGATCTTGAGATCGGCAAGAGATCGTCTACATCAACCACGAGTTGAACTCGTTAAGCTTTGTCGGTCTTCAAGGGTATGTTCTCTACGGATATACATTCGCGCGTTGTTTGTATCTAATAGATAGATCTTGGTACATAGTTCACATCGTAGGAAAATTTTATTTTCTATGCTGCGAACCCTATAGTGGTATCAGACCCGGATATATGCGTAGATGCTTTACACGGGTAGTACACATATGAGTATGTGGGCGATGATGATCATGTTGTTGCTCCTTTGTTGTAATTTTGGATATTGGTGGCATAGTGGGATGAAGCGGCCCGGACAAACTTTACATGTCCTCGCACATGAGACCTGTTCCACGCTTGACATGCAACTAATTTGCATAAGTGGCTAGTGGGTGTCTGTCTCTCCTACTATAGTTAATATCTATTTTGCAAGTGAGTTGTCAACAATTTGATTATCCTCGTTGTGGTTCATGTTCGTAGGTAAGAACGGTTCTATCTCGAAAGCCCTAAGCCACGTAAAACTTGCAATGGATAAATTAGAGGCGTCTAGTTTAGATTGTTGCTGGGCTAGTGTTATGATATGGTAGTGTTGTAAGTAGAAGTATGAGATGATACTCTTACAACACACATAGCATGTAAACTCCATAGACCTTGGATTTACACATATAGGTATGATAGTGATCATACCACGATGCACATGATAGAGATCATCTTCGGGAACCGTATCATTTCACTAACAAACATGTGATGTTTGATAGCATCCTATATTGCTTGTTTAGCGCTTTGTTAGCATAATAAGATGATCCCTCATTTAAATATCAAGATAAGAATGTGTTCTTCCTTTAGTATGCACCGATTATGTTTCGTCGCTCCAAGACATCACGTGATGATCGGGTGTTCTTGGATCCACGACCATATTTCGGGTGTAAAACAGTTACACACGCGAATACTAAGGTTCTAAATTGGCGAGCCTAGCATGTACAGACATGTCCTCAGAACACGGACCGAAAGGTTAAGCATGAGTCATATAGTTGATATGATGCCCATTTGATGCTCGCCTTTGAAACTATACCGACTCACGTGATGATCGGACTTGGTATAGTGGATTTGGTTCATGTAATCACCAAAAAGGCACGAGGGATGTCGTTTTTGAGTGGGAGTTCATTCGTAATATGGATTAGTTGAACTCAATCTATCATACACTTAGTCTAAACTTTACAAATTCTGTTGTAGATGGCACCACCTGCTTTTAATTTCAATGTGTTCATGGGGAAAGAGAAACTAGCAACGAACGGTAGCAACTTTACCGAATGGGCCATGAATTTGAGGATTCTCCTCTCTACTGCACAAAAGCAATACGTGCTAGAAGCACCATTAGGCCCCCCACCTTTAGAGGATGCCCCTGACGAGGAGAAGAATGTCTATCAGACTCGTCAGGAGGACCACAACTTAGTTCATTGCGGCATATTGTATGGGCTAGAGCCGGAACTTTGAAAGCGTTTCGAAAATGGCAATGCTTTTGATACAATGGGTGAGTTGAAAATGATTTTCGACACACATGCTGCTATAGAGAGCTACAACGCTTCAGAAAAGTTCTTTAGCTGCATGATGGAAGAGCACAACTCCGTTAGTGAGCATGTACTCAAGATGTCGGGTTACGCCGATAAGCTTGTGTCCTTGGGAATAATGATTCCCATTGACTTAGGCATCCATCGTGTTCTGCAGTCTCTGCCACCTAGCTATAAGAGCTTTGTGATGAACTATAATATGCAAGGCATGAAGAAGTCTCTCCCCGAGCTTCTGTCAATGCTTAAAACTGCAGAAGTGGAGATCAAAAAGGAACATCAAGTGTTGATGATCAATAGGAACACTGGTTTCAAGAAAGACAAGAAGGGAAAACGGAAGGGAAGTAAGGGCGGCAAGCCTGTTGCCGTGCCTGTGTCACATCCCAAAATTCTTCTCTTTGAGAATTTTCAACATAGTCAAGCAATCAATCAAACTTATTTATTCATTTCACATCCCAAAATTCTCCTAATTTTGGAATGTGAAATAAATAAATAAGTTTGATTGATTTCTTGACTATGTTGAAAATTCTCAAAGAGAAGAAACTTTTTGAATAGAAAATCCTCTCAACCATGAATTCAAAATCTTATATTCTTTTGTTAAGACCTAAGTAGACATATAGGCAAAAGGGCATGGATTGATTATGGATTGTAGAATTGGTGTGCAATATTTCAAAATGAAAATCATGAAGCATTCATAAGCATTTCATCCATGCAAAGATCTCACAAACTGAATCCAAATCCTGGTATCTAAATCCTATAGTTGATTTGCCCAAATGTTCCTAAAGGAATTAAATTGAGTTTATAAAACCCACTATTGCTAAGACAGCGATTATTGCTAAATTATAGCCTAAAAGAATCCAATTAATATTACAAAATTTTAGAAACAAAATTGAGCTCATTTGGAGCTAGTATGAAAAAGTTATGTAGCAAATACAAACACATAAAGATATAAATAAAATGAAATATACAAGAATTTGTAAACCCAATGCTTCCAAACTAGTAAAAAGATTAAAATTTTGATCCTATAATGACCTATTCGATTTTAGAAAAATTTAGAAACAAGAATCATGTCATTTGGAGTTCGTATGCAAAAGATATGAGGGAAACAAGTATAAATAAATAAAAAAACAGGCCGGCCGAGCCAGCCGGCGGCCCAGCAAGGGACCGACCGGAACAGGCCACGCGCGCGCGTACGGGATCGATCGGGTTGCTCCAAAAACCGTGCGAAAATACGTTTTTCTAGACCTATCTCTACTCAAACTCTTATAACATTTTATCTATAACTCCGAATCGACTTCCGTTTGTTTCTACTTGTTCCCTACTCCAAGGCCTATCTCTACACCATCCTAAATATCCATATAAACTCGTGGAGCCACGGCTGTACGAGTTTCTATTCTCGAAATCCCGAATCTACATATTCCCGAATCTTATTTCGCTTTTTAACCCATCTAGACTTCGTCGTTTGCCTTCGGTCAAAAAACAAAAGTTGTAGGAATCGTCGAATTATTTCAATCCCGACAAATCTCACCTCTTTTCATCCACCACAGCCGGAGAATTTCGTATCGCAATATTTTAGATCTTACGGTGTAAATCCAAGATCTACTCGCGCTCGTTTCTTCAAATCCAAATTCCTTTGGTGAGAAGGTAGGAATAATGATTCCCCACAACTTTCATGTTCTAAGTTTTTCAATTTGACCTACGGATTTGTCTCTCTAACACAGATTTATTTCTTGTCTATTCTGAGCCAAAATCGGGTCAATCTCTTCTTCTAGCCACCGGATCCTATCCAGACGGTCGAGATCCAATCAAACCGGTGCGTGCCATGTTGTCATCCCGGTCATCTTCCTCATCAACGCCACGTCAACGTAAGGTCAACATCTAGTCCCAGTCAGCATGCAAAGTCAACATGTCCAGTCAGCGGAATATTCCCTGGAATATTCCGTTCGAATTTAAAATTGCACATTATAGATCTAACTTGTAAAATTCATTAAAATTCTTACCACGTCCAAAAATTGCGTATAATATATCAAATTGAAGATAATTTCACGTAGAATCATCTTATCAGAATAGATCCAACATTTACTGTACGTGGTTACTGCAGTAATTTAATTAGTTTTAATGGTCTTTTAGGTTAATAAATTCATAAGAAATTATCTGTAACTCCGAAAAATATGAATAATATATCAAATTGAAGCTACTGTAATGTACTTTAATAATATCTGGTTGGATCTAGCCTTTGCGGAATATTTACCCCGTAGCAATTTAATTAGTTTTAATGGCTTTAGAAATCATTAAATTCGTAGAAAATTATTTGCATATCACAAAAATATAAATAATATACTAATAGAAATCTGATTCCATGTAGATCATCAATCTGCAAATGGTTCAGTAAAATACTATAAGGTTTCGCAGCAATTAAATAAATGGTTTAATGACTTATTTAGAGTAATAAATTCATAAGAAAATAAATACTATTCAGAAAATTACAAATAATATGTCCCTGAAATCACAATTCCGTGGAGATTACAGATATAATTTTAGTTTGATTTTTAGGCAACAGAAACTGTGTGAATCATTTAAAACCCATTAAACACTATTTAAATCATACAAAAAGATCTATAACTCCGATTAGGGTGAATCCAACGCCTACTGGTTCGTATTAACGTCCTCTATCCAGTAAACCCAAGAAACAAATTTAATTCTACAGTTAGAACAGGCGTTACAACAGAACTATCAAAACCCTTATATTGGCAAGTAATTATTAATAACAACTACCCTATTGCATTAAATGAACTCATACATGCATCATATGATATAATAATATTCATAAAACTAATTATACCCATTGTGTAATGTTAAATCATCATGCATGTTTTCGATCATCCTTGTTGTGTTTGCTATGTTTGCAATTGTTTTGATTGGAACTACCTTGTCCTCGTATTAGATTGTTCGGAGAGTGCGATTGCTGCGGAGAAATACAATCAACACCCATATTATCAACATAAGGCAAGTTACACCACTTGTTCATAATTTTGTCCCAGTTTTGATTCTATGCATGTGATCTTCAAAATTCTGTAGTATGCATGTGTAGGATGTTCTAGTAGAATTTTTCCTTAGTATTATTTTGCAAGTGCGATGATTTTGTAGTATGCCATGAGTACATCTATACTTAGGATTTTTCCACTCCTAATAGGTTACCCCTGTTTTTGCTAAGTATTGCTTGCTATGCTATATATACAAAGTACCGTTGGGGGGTTCGAAAGACAAAGAATTTTTCTAAGTATAAAGGCTCTCTAGAGCAATCTTTTCTTATCAAATCCACTTCAAAATAAAACTAAGTTTTCTTCTAGGCGGAATGGTTGTCGGGTCAACGAGTGAGATTTTGGTGGAGGACGGCCGCCCAGGAATCAAAGAAGTCTGCCATGTTTCAGAATTCAGAAGCTTCCAGTGCAACCACAATACATTATGGGCTCTGTCTTGGCCTAGTACTTAGTGGGAAACCTCACCTGGGTACCAACATTTGGAGGTTCTTGGCACGGTTGGATCCGGAAGGTAGAGGGGCTACTAAGGGAAAGCCTCGCCATGATCTTGTCTGTAAAAGGACTTGATCGTGGATTGTGGGTAAAGTGCACAAACTCTCGAGAGTATTGCAATCTGATCGATCAGCCGTGTTCACGGAAATAGAACAACATTGAGCATCTGAAGGGTGGAGCCTCTGAAGAATTTTCCTCTCTCTCTCTTTTCTAAAACAAAGTTTTGAAACCCCATGGCGTGCGTAATATCGCTAATGGGTGGGAATTTGGGAACTTGGTGTGTAATATCCAAGTGACGCTTGGTGCGTAATATCCAAGTGTTTGGTTGTTTGGACACTTGGTGAGTCATATCCTCGTGTGCCATTCGACCCTATTTAATCCAAGCAAATGTTTACAAAGTAGGGTAAAACTCTCCCTCTCTTTTCTCCATACTTAGAGAAAATTAGCTTTATGCAAATGAACTCCAAAGCCTAAACTAGCCTTGCATGTAGAGTTAGTCTTTCCTTCCTTGGTGTAATTTGCCAATACATTCAAAGTATTGACCCAACTTGTTGGCTGCACGTTTCATGCGCAGAATTTCGGAGATCTTTGAAAGGTGCGCTAGGATCGCGGGTCTTCAATCAACCTGCCTGTGGCATTGATGGGACTCCAAGTTGTATTTATATCGCTTCTGTTGTAATAATGTAAACTCTGGATTATTCGATTCATGCAATAAATACTTGTGTTTTACATGATATTTCATCAACTGTGAGTGCTAGCTATTGATCCAGGGACTAGCATGTTATTCACAGGGACTTAGGATCTTACTTGATCCGAGGTCACTACAGCCTGAAAAGAAACCCCGAGTTGGACCTAAGTCTGATACCGAGTGCTACTATTGTAAGGGGACTGGCCACTGGTAGCGCAACTGCCCCAAGTATTTGGCAGACAAGAAGGCCGGCAAGGCAAACAAAGGTATATATTATATACATGTTATTGATGTGTACTTGACTAGTGCTCGCAGTAGCACCTGGGTATTTGATACCGGTTCAGTTGCTAATATTTGTAACTCGAATCAGGGGCTGCGGAACAAGCGACCGCTAGCAAGGGGTGAGGTCAAGATGCGTGTCGGCAATGGATCAAGCGTTGATGTGATCGCCGTCGGAACGCTGCCTCTCCACTTGCCGTCGGGATTAGTTATAAACTTGAATAATTGTTATCTGGTGCCTGCACTGAGCATGAACATTGTATCTGGATCGTGTTTGATGCGAAGTGGTGATTCATTTAAATCCGAGAACAATGGTTGTTCCATTTATATGAATGAAATCTTTTATGGTCATGCACCGATGATGAATGGTTTATTTCTATTAGATCTCGAAGATAATGTTACACATATTCATAATGTTGATGCTAAAAGGATTAAACTTAATGATGATATATCCGCATATATGTGGCACTGCCGTCTAGGTCATATTGGCGTTAAACGCATGAAGAAGCTCCATTCGGATGAACTTTTGGAATCACTTGATTTTGAATCATTTGATACATGTGAGCCATGCCTTATGGGCAAGATGACTAGAACGCCGTTTTCCGGTTCAATGGAACGGGCGACATATTTATTGGAAATCATACATTCTGATGTATGTGGTCCAATGAGTGTGTCGGCGCGAGGTGGATATCGTTATTTTGTTACTTTCATGGATTATTTGAGTAGATACGGTTATATCTACTTGATGAAACACAAGTCTGAAACCTTTGAAAAGTTCAAGGAATTTCAGAATGAAGTGGAAAATCATCGTAATAGAAAGATCAAATTTCTACGGTCCGACCGTGGAGGTGAGTATCTAAGTTACGAGTTTAGCACTCACATGAAAGAGTGTGGAATTGTTTCACAACTCACGCCGGCCGGAACACCACAGCGAAATGGTGTGTCGGAACGTCGTAATCGTACTTTATTAGATATGGTTCGATCTATGATGTCTCTGATGGACTTGCCGTTATCATTTTGGGGTTATGCACTAGAAACTACTGCATTCACTTTAAATCGGGCACCATCTAAATCCGTTGAAAAGACACCTTATGAATTGTGGTTTGGAAACAAAACTAAGTTGTCTTTTCTTAAAGTTTGGGGATGCGATGTTTATGTGAAGAAACTTCAACCGGATAAACACGAACCCAAAGCGAAAAAATGCGTCTTCATAGGATACCCTAAGGAAACTATTGGGTATTCCTTCTATCACAGATCCGAGGGCAAGGTTTTTGTTGCCAAGAATGGATCCTTTCTAGAGAAAGAGTTTCTCGCGAAAGGTGTGAGTAGTCAGAAGGTAGAACTCGAAGAGGTTATTGAACCTTCTCTTCAAAGTATGGCGAGTAGCGTAGCGCCGGAAGTTGTTCCGGAGTTGGATCCACCTGTTGAAGAGGGAACTAATGATAATGATCATGAAACTCCAAAAGAGAGTACTACCGAACCTCGCAGGTCAAGCAGGACGCGTGCAACTCCCGAGCTGTATGGAAATCCTGTCATGAATTTCATGGTTGATGAAAATGATGACCCTGCGATGTATGAAGAAGCGATGATGAGCCTGGATTCCAACAAATGGTTAGAAGCCATGAAATCCGAGATGGAATCCATGTATGAAAATCAAATTTGGAACTTGGTGGAATTACCTCACGACCGAAAGGCCGTGGAGAACAAATGGATTTTCAAAAGGAAAACTGATGCTGATGGTAATGTGACCGTCTATAAAGCTCGACTTGTCTCAAAGGGGTTTCGACAAATTGAAGGAGTTGACTACGATGAGACATTCTCTCCCGTAGCGATGCTAAAGTCAGTTAGGATTATGTTAGCAATTGCTGCATATTTTGATTATGAGATATGGCAGATGGATGTCAAAACCGCGTTTCTCAATGGTAATATTGAAGAAGAGTTGTATATGATACAACCAAAGGGTTTTGTCGATCCTAAGGATGCTAACAAGGTGTGCAAGCTTCAGCGATCCATCTATGGATTGAAGAAAGCATCACGAAGTTGGAATCTCTGCTTTGATGATGTGATCAAAGAGTTTGGATTTGTCCAAACTTATGGAGAAGCTTGTATTTACAAGAAAGTGAGTGGGAGCAATGTGGCATTTCTGATATTATATGTGGATGACATATTATTGATCGGAAATGATATAGATCTTTTAAATAGTGTTAAAAGTTATCTAAACAGCAAATTTTCAATGAAGGACCTAGGTGAAGCGTCATACATACTAGGCATAAAGATCTATAGAGATAGATCTAGGCGCCTAATAGGGCTATCGCAAAGTACATACCTTGATAAGATTTTAAAGAAGCTTAAAATGGACGGAAGTAAGAAGGGGTTCTTACCTATGTTGCAATGCAAGACATTGAGTAAGACTCAAAGTCTGGCTTCGGCGGAAGAAAGAGAGATAATGGACAAAGTCCCCTATGCTTCAGCCATAGGCTCTATAATGTACGCCATGCTATGTACAAGACCGGATGTGGCATATGCTATTAGTTTGACTAGTAGGTACCAATCGGATCCAGGTTCGGAACACTGGATAGCGGTCAAGAATATCCTTAAGTACTTACGAAGAACTAAGGATATGTTTCTTGTATACGGAGGTGAAGAAGAGCTCGTTGCTAAGTGTTATGTTGACGCTAGCTTTGACACCGATCCGGATGACTCTAAGTCTCAATCCGGATACGTATTTCTCATGAATGGCGGAGCGGTTAGTTGGAGGAGCTCCAAACAACCTGTGGTAGCGGGATCAACAACGGAGGCCGAATATGTTGCTGCTTTAGAAGCGGCTCCGGAAGCAGTTTGGATGAAGGAATTCATATCCGAACTAGAAGTGGTTGCAAATGCGTTAGACCCAATGGTGATCTATTGTGACAACAATGGTGCCATTGCCAATGCCAAAGAACCAAGGTCTCACAAGCATTCCAAGCATATTAAGCGCCGGTTTCACTCCATCCGCGAGCATGTCAAGGATGGAGATATAAAGATTTGTAAAGTACATACGGATCTCAATGTAGCAGATCCGTTGACTAAAACTCTCCCTAGAGCAAAACATGATCAACACCAGAACTTAATGGGTGTTAGATTTATCACTATGTAACTATATTATTGTCTCTAGTGCAAGTGGGAGACTGAAGGGAATATGCCCTGAGAGGCAATAATAAAGTGTTTATTATGTGTATTCCAAGTATATGATAAATGTTTATTTTGCATGCTATAATTGTATTAATACGGAAACATTAATACATGTGTGTTTAATAAACAAACAGAAAGTTCCTAGTTATGCCTCTCTCATAAACTAGCTCGTTGATTAACAAGATGATCAAGGTTTCCTGATCATGGACATTGGATGTTGTTAATAACGGGATCACAACATTAGTGTAATGGTGTGATGAACATTCATCCGAAGTATAGCATTACGATCAAAGTCATTGAGTTTATATTGCTATAAAAACTTACGAAGTGATCCTAATCCTTAGACCATGAGATCATGTCAATCACTAACACCGGATGAGTTTCTTGATAACATCAAATGTCACACCGTAACAGGGTGATTATAAAGATGGATTCAGAATTAATAAAGTGTTATGTTGAGGCTCATGGATCGAGAGTGGAATTTTTTCATCCCGATGACGGATAGATATACTCTAGGCCCTCTCGGTGATATCACATTGATTAGCTTGCAAGCAAGTGATTTGATCACTAGAATGTTATATCACGGGAACGAGAAAAGAGTGCATGTCTGTAACGAGATCAAACTAGGTATGGAGATACCGATGATCGAATCTCGGACATGTAATATATCGTGAAACAAAGGGATTAAGATACTAGCGTAAAAGGTTCCGACGATCACAAGAAAGTCATCGTTGAATGTGTGGGAGTCAGTATGGGTCTCCAGATCCCGCTTCTGATTATTGATCCGAGAGGGGTCTCGATCATGTCCGCATTATTCACGAACCATAGGGTGACACACTTAAGAGACACCAACATCCAATTGGAGCAAAAGTTTCATGCCGAAAGAATGAACAAGCGCAGGAATTTATTTCACTAGATACCGAAACAGGTTTTCGGGTGAAATTGCATAAAGTGGTTATGCATGTGAAATAGAATTCTAGCAAGGGGTTATTTGTGAATGTTTTTCATTAAAGTAATTGAAAAAATTCTGAATAAAATAAAAGAGTTTTATTTAATGAGAGTTTGCATTAAATTTGGTGGAAATTTAATGGGAATTTGAGTGGACTTTTGAGTGGAGAAAATTGAAGGGCCATTTTGTGAGTGGAGTGTCCACCCACATGAATGAAAGGAGGGGAGGGGGAAGCCCCCATGGCCGGCGGCCACCCCCTTGGGTTCCCCCCTCCTCCTATAAAAGGAGCCTCTCCTCTCACTTGTCTCTCACACCTCCTCGTGAAGGATCTCTCCCCCTCTAGAATTTATCCCCCATGGTCTCGGACTAGCGAGATACATGTTCCCGGTGGCTATTCGGCAAGAAAGAGTTGTGCTTCCGCTGCATCGCTGGAGCAAGGAGGCGGAGGTTGCTCGGTGCCTCGAACGTGTGTGCGAGCACGGATGCGCTGCTGATTTGCGGCGCTAGGACTTCCTCTTGATCTTGAGATCGGCAAGAGATCGTCTACATCAACCACGAGTTGAACTCGTTAAGCTTTGTCGGTCTTCAAGGGTATGTTCTCTAGGGATATACATCTGCCCGTTGTTTGTAGCTAATAGATAGATCTTGGTACATAGTTCACATCGTAGGAAAATTTTAGTTTTCTATGCTGCGAACCCTACATTAATTTCATTGGAATAAAGACAAATACCCAATTTTTAAATTATTAATAAATCATATTAAAAACATTCCTAATAATTCAAGGTGAATTATTTGACACCGAAATAAACAAATAAAACCTACTAAATAGATTTGGAAAGATTTAGATTTCAAATGGAGTTTGAAAAACATTATTAAATCTTAATTGAATTAATACAAGGGCTTATTTTAATTAATTAATATCCCCTAAAAAGTATAAATATATTATTCTAAATTTGACTTTAGAATGTGTTATTAAACATTATTTGATTACACACAAAGTTTGAGAGAAGTTTGAATTCAAATGAATGTTTGAATTGAGTCAACAAAATCAAAATAGAAAATCAAATGGAAAAAGAAAAACAAACAGTACAAAAAAAATGAAACTAACCAGCCCAACTCGGCAAAGCCTAGTCCAGGGCCAATAGCCCACCTCTCTTCTCTCCCCTGAAGTGTTTTCTCTCACTCACAAAACGACCCGCACAGTGAATGACAACCGGACCCCACCTCCACTCTCTCTCTCGCTGTCAAGCAGGCCCCATGTGCGAGGCTTCTTTCTCACCCACGCGAAGACCTCGCCATCCTCTGGCCGTTTCTCAGACGATAATGTCGACGTTGAATTCTCATCAATGCCTTACTCTAACCTCGCCGCGACCATGCTGGATTAAACGCCCGTTCCTCCTCTCTATTTCCCCCAGAAACCATCCACCCCTTGCCACCAGGCCGCTCTGAATTAACTCGAGAACACCTAATGCTCCGGCGAGCACTTTCGTCAATCCCGGCCAGTCGCCGTCGCCCCTCGCCTCCTCGAGCACACGAGCATGATCCCCAGTCCCTGGCGCTTCACTCTGCACCCTCGACTTGCCCGCGCTTGACCCCTAGCGTCGGCAACGACGACAACCAGCAGCGCCGCCGTCTGTCTTCTCTCCGACGAGCTCCCCCAGGTAGTGTCTGACCGCCCCTCTTCCCCTCTTTCGCATACGAGCACTCACCACAACCTTGCGCGTCTAACCACACCTTCCTTTCTCTCTGGCATGACCCGTAGCGTCGCCTTCGTCAGCATCCGAGAGCAACCATCGCGAGAAGCTCCTCCGGCAAGCAATCACCGTTGCCCCATGCACCCCCTGCTCTCCTACAACCACGTTGAGCACCAGTACGTCGTGGCGATTCTGGTGAGCTACTCCTCTACCCCCCTTGCTTCCTATTTCGCCAGCTCCGCCGCCGTCTGACCGCGCCGCCGCCAGCCACCGTCCCTTGCGCCGCCAGTTCTTAACCAGCTGATGTGCATCGTCGGATTTAGATCGCAAGGCGTAGATAGAGTCACTTAAGCGAAAGGGTACGAGCTCATCTGCACTGTTCATCCGCACTTAGATCCAACGCACCAGATAGGTCAATCCGCATGAACCGGTATGGGCGAATAGAAATCATCCACGTGGCCCAGAGTTTGTTATAAAAACATAAATTGATCTATT
The DNA here is from genome assembly GCA_916181665.1 of Avena sativa. Lineage (NCBI taxonomy): Eukaryota > Viridiplantae > Streptophyta > Magnoliopsida > Poales > Poaceae > Avena > Avena sativa. Next base: position 226,897,191 of record OV702283.1, on the reverse strand, counting down.
AGATGTTCAATTTTGTAAAATACATAACTTCCAAACCAAACGTCCAAATTTTGCAAACTTTATATCAATGGAATCAGAAAGACAAGTACTTTTCAACCATGCCCTTTGTTTAGTAAATTGCTTCTGTTAAATTGATTGTTTTTGCAGAAACTTGTGTAGGCATATTTTGGATATAAAATGTGTTCTAAAATTATTTAAATGATAAAACCTTTGGCAAATGGTTTGTTTTGAACCTACTAACCCTCGAAATCAATTTGTGGTATCAAAAACATATTTTGTGAGGTAAAAGAATAAATCTTTGAATTAAAGCATTTCTAGTCAAATAAAAATGTTGTTCATATGTTAAAAATACTTTTTGGAGAAAACCTTTGGGAAATCTTTTGATTTAAACTCTCTGACCCAAAACACCAAGTTTTATGATTTAAAAATATATTTGGTGAACCCTATAAAGATTATTACTTTGCTAAAGGCATTTTTTTAACCAGATAAAATATTGGTTTGGTTTAAAAATGATTTATAAGTAAAAATCTTTTACAAATGATTTTGCCACTTATATAAAATGACTAATAGGTGTTTTAGAATGTTTATAACCTATTAGAAACCACTTTTCCAAATAAAACAATCTTTTGCATGCTTGCATGCATTGATTTGTTTCTATTATTTTATGTGATGTTGCTTGAATGGTAGATTGAAATATTGCTTGCTTGATTGAATTGTAGTGGAATTTGAAGAGTGTGAATATTGCAAGATCAAGGAGTGAACTTATATTCTCTACCAAAAAGGCAAGTGGTGCTTCATGATTTTATCCCTATACTTTTCAACTATGCATTAGAAATATTTTGCTAAGTCTTGCATGGATATTTTGATCTATATATGCTATGCTTGGGAAATCCTAGTAGTTGTAGAATTGCTAGAAAATTTCTAAGTTAATATTCTTATCAATGCGATGCTTAGCCTAGCTAGTAGCAACCAAGGGTGGTTATATATTCATGCTATGAGAAAATATTTCTAAGTCTTTGGACTTGTGTTTTGTTTAATAAAACAACTAAGTGAATGAAACACCTGGGTGGAATGGAAAGAATGGTTTATGTTGAGTGGTTATACAAGGCCCATTTCTATGGTTTACCTTGTGTATCTCACTTGTGGAAAGCAACCCAGGAACAAAGGCATTTGAGATGCCATATGTTAAGAAGCTTCTAGTGCAGCCACATGGCAATATGGGCTCTGCCTGGATCACATAGGTTGCAGTAACTTAGCCATTTGGACAGTTGGTGGTAGTGGGATGATAGGTTGGAGCGCGTCCATTTGGTCTACGGAAAGGCTTCTGAAAAGTCCTGTCTTGGTGAAAATCAAGTCTTGTGGGGAAAGTGCACAACCTCTGCAGATGGAAGAATCTAAGTACTTAGCGATGACCCTGGTATTGGACAATTTGAGCATCAAGACATGGAAGCTATCAAGAATCTCCTCATCCCAATTTCTAAGTTAAAAACTTGTGGGTGAACAAGGGTGAAGGTTCACCAATTTCTATTGGTGATTCCTTGGAAAAGTTTGTCAAAGAAAAACTTAGTGTTTTCAACTGATAGGTAAAACCTATTTTGAGCAAAGCAAGCCTAGGCTACACTTAGCCAAATTGCATATAGTATCTTGTGTACCAATATTCTACTAAGGTATCACTTGCCAATACTATTCCAATCTATTGACCCACTGTGGCTGTAACTTGTGATGTTGCAGGTTATTCTGATGATGATTAGGGGTTATGAGTCTACACTCAACATGCTTGCCTGTGGCACATGAATATGAAGACTTATTTATCTTATTATATATTTGAACTCTTGTATTAGGCCTGTGGCCATGGAGTTTGTAAAAGACTATGTTTGTCTCTGGAATGATATGTAATAATGACCTTTGTTTCTATGTACTTCATCTTAAACTGTGGATGCTAGCATTGATCCAGGGACTAGCATTGCAATCACAGGGATCCTTACCTTTATAAAGGGAGGGATCTTACGGATGGTATCAGAGCATTGTGTTGCCTGTAGGATTGTAACCCTAGGATTGGACAAAACCCCTTAGAAAAATAGGAGTTGTACTTGTTCCAAAACTTATTTACAAACAATCTTGTAAACTCTTCCCTCCACCTTTTGGTTTTGATTCTACATCTCTTCTATTTCAAACTTGATGGACAAAGCCTACCCCATGGCCAAATACTTCACCATGTGCAAAGGACTTCATCAACTCAAATGACTTCAACATCAAACATCATCAAAGACTTCAACATTATTTTCACCAAGGACTTCAACTTGGATATCACTAAGGACTACAAGTGAGACAAGAAATGTTGCTCAAGGCTTGAAGACTAAGGAAACACAACTTAGGAATCATCATCACCTTTGAAGTTTGTGACCAAGATACAAGAAATTTTCCCAAGGAAACCATGATCTCATTCAAGAAGAATCAACTAAGAAGGATGGAATGATCTCAAGTGAACCATATAGTTGGACCACCATGTTTAGTTTAGATCAAACACACCAACTTATGTGGTGTAGCAAAAATATTTTATTGCCTAAAAATGTGCTTGTTGTTTGAGGGGAAAGTTTGTTTGTGATTGCTTGCATTACTTGTGTGAATTGTGATGTTTGTGATTAGAATTATTTCCTTAGAAATATCTTGCCCATTATAATCCCAATCCAACCCAAACAGATGACTACTCCAAGAGACTCCAACATTAAGGATGGTAACAACAACAACAACAACCAAGAGATGCACATGAGAGATCAGCTACTAGCAAACCAAACCCAGTTGAACCAAGTGACAACTCAGTTTTTAGCCATCAACAATGAGTTAGACCCAACCATGCAAAAGTTTTTGGAAATCCAATCCCAATTGTTGCAAGGGATGACCACTCAAATGATCAACATGGGAGACAACCTTTCCCAAGGAGTTTGTGATAACCATGATGTCAAGGATGATATTTTAGAAGGAACTCAAGCTTGCAATGTTTGTGGAGACAAGGATCACACTTCCAAGGAGAATGAAGATCAATGCCCCAATTGTAAGAGAAACATCCAACTGATCAATGCCCCACCTCTCAGGCTACTTGTTTCCTATGTGAAGGAAATAATCATGTCCCTACCCAATGCCCCATCTATTCCATAGTTCAACAAAGGAAACAAGGTGGAGTGCATCAACAATATGTAAACCCTCATGAAGGAACAACTCCTACCAAGAAGGATGAAGGCAAAGTCAAAACTATGCATCATAAGGCCAAATCCAAAGTGACCACAAAGTGTTGCTACTCGTGTGGAGAAGAAGGTCATATCTCTAGTAATTGCCCCAAGAAGAGAGAAAGATTTCCCACCTTTGTGGTGAATTATGAAGAGCATGAACTAGAAGAACTCCTAGCTTTGGAGAGACCCAAAAAGAAGAAGAAGGACATAAGCCAATTGCAATGTTACAATTGCAAAGAAATGGGACACTATGCAAGTGATTGCCCAGAAAAGAAGAAGAACCAAGGAAATAAACAAGAGGAATTGATACCAAAGAAGAAGAAGGATAATAGCCAAGTGATGTGTTTCAAATGCAAAGAGCTAGGCCATTATGCAGACAAGTGTCCAGAGAAATTCCAACAAGATCCAAGCAAGACAAGAAGTAATCTAGTTGGAAAATTTTTAAGGGTGGTAGTACCCTAGTTGCTTTGAGCCAACTTGTAACCCCTATCCTTCCCAAATCTCGGGACGAGATTTATTTTAAGGGTGGTAGCCTGTCACATCCCAAAATTTTCCAAATTTTGTAATGTGAAAAATAAATAAACAAAATAAATAATTGTTGAAATTTAGGGTGAAAAGAAACTTTTTGATTCTAAAAAAACAAATTTAAAATCCCATCTTGAACAAACTTGAGTAAAGATTGAATCCAACTAAATTCAAATCAAGTGAAATGCATTCATCATACATGCATCTTGGAATTTAAACACTTCGAAAATAAACCAAAACCCTAAAACCCTAATGGAAGAAAATCATTTTCAAGATATCTCTAAGACCATGGATTTGATCCATATAAAAAGTTGTCAAACAAACATTTCAAAATGATCAAGAATGACAAATGGAAATATTATAAATCCATATAAATTGATTTCATTCAATTTGTAGCCATTAATAAAATCTTATGAATTTAATAAGATAAGGGAATTGAATATCCAAAGCTAATAAAGCACCTATCTAGAAATCCATACCAAATGGTGAGCAAATAATCCTAAAGATAGTTAAAAGGATAAACAAATATTAAATAAGATTTTACAAATTGGAATCACCAAGTTTGGACCTATAAATAAAAAAGATATGGATTTTATAAGGTAAAGAAAGAGATATTAAATAAGGAATATTTAAAGACCAAATTAAATATTGGCCTAATCCATAAGAAAATGGAATAAATATAATCCAAATCCAAAATAAAAGGATAAATAATTTTCAAATTAAATAAAAGGGCATTAACCAAATCCTATTCTATTTGAATAAAGATAAAATCCCAATTAGAAATGATTAAATAAATCATGGGAAAATAGAATTAGGAATTTACCCAAGTGGAATAAAAGTTGTTTAATTAACTTAAATAAGATCAAAGAAATCTTCCAAATAAAGTTTATGGAATTAAAACTATATTTAATTTCATTGGAATAAAGACAAATACCCAATTTTTAAATGATTAATAAATCATATTAAAAACATTCCTAATAATTCAAGGTGAATTATTTGACACCCAAATAAAAAAATAAAACCTACTGAATAGATTTGGAAAGATTTAGATTTCAAATGGAGTTTTAAAAACATTATTAAATCTTAATTGAATTAATACAAGGGCTTATTTTAATTAATTAATATCCCCAAAAAAGAATAAATATATTATTCTAAATCTGACTTCAGAATGGGTTATTAAACATTATTTGATTACACACAAAGTTTGAGAGAAGTTTGAATTCAAATGAATGTTTGAATTGAGTAAACAAAATCAAAACAAAAAATCAAATGGAAATAGAAAAACAATCAGTACAAAAAAAATGAAACTAACCAGCCCAACTCGGCAAAGCCCAGTCCAGGCACAGCAGCCCACCTCTCTTCTCTCCCCCAAAGCATTTTCTCTCACTCACAAAACGACCCGCACAGTGAATGACAACCGGACCCCACCCCCACTCTCTCTCTCTCGCAGTCAAGTAGGCCCCATCTGCCAGGCTTCTTCCTCACCCACGCGAAGACCCCGCCCTCCTCTGGCCGTTTCTCAGACGATAATGTCGATGTTGAATTATCATCAATGCCTTGATCTAACCTCGCCGCGACCATGCTGGATTAAACACCCGTTCCTCCTCTCTATTTCCCCCCAAAAACCGTCCACCCCTTGCCACCAGGCCGCTCTGAATTAACTCGAGAACACCTACTGCTCCGGCGAGCACTTTCGTCAATTCCGTCCAGTCGCCGTCGCCCCTCGCCTCCTCGAGCACACGAGCGTGATCACCAGTCCCTGGCACTTCTCTCTGCACCCTCGACTTTCCCGCGCTTGACCCCCCAGCGTCGGCAACGACGACAACCAGCAGCGCCGCCGTCTGTCTTCTCTCCGACGAGCTCCCCCAGGTAGTGTCTGACTGCCCCTCTTCCCCTCTTTCGCATACGAGCACTCACCACTACCTTGCGCGTCTAACCACACCTTCCTTTCTCTCTGGCATGACCCGTAGCGTCGCCTTCGTCATCATCCGTCGCTAGAAGCTCCTCCGGCGAGCAATCACCGTCGCCCCCGTGCACCCCCTGCTCTCCTACGACCATGTTGAGCACCAGTACGTCATGGCGATTCTGGTGAGCTACTCCTCTACCCCCCTTGCTTCCTATTTCGCCATCTCCGCCGCCATCTGACCGCGCCGCCGCCAGCCACCGTCGCTTGCGCCGCTAGTTCTTAACCAGCTGCTGTGCATCGTCGGATTTAGATCGCAAGGCGTAGATAGAGTCACTTAAGAGAAAGGGTACGAGCTCATCTGCACTGTTCATCCTCACTTAGATCCAACACACCAGATAGGTCAATCCGCACGAACCGGTATGGGCGAATATAAATCATCCACGTGGCCCAGAGTTTGTTATAAAAACAGAAATTGATCTATTAGATGTTCAATTTTGTAAAATTCATAACGTCCAAACCACACGTCCAAATTTTGCAAACTTTATATCAATGGAATCATCAAGACAAGTACTTTTCAACCATGCCCTTTGTTTAGTAAATTTCTTCTATTAAATTGATTGTTTTTGCAGAAACTTGTGTAGGCATATTTTGGATATAAAATTTGTTCTAAAATTATTTTAATGATAAAACCTTTGGCAAATGGTTTGTTTTGAACCTACTGACCCTCGAAATCAATTTGTGGTATCAAAAACATATTTTGTGAGGCAAAAGAATAAATCTTTGAATTAAAGCATTTCTAGTCAAATAAAAATGTTGTTCATATGTTAAAAATACTTTTTGGAGAAAACCTTTGGGAAATCTTTTGATTTAAACTCTCTGACCCCAAACACCAAGTTTTATGATTTAAAAATATATTTGGTGAACCCTATAAAGATTATTACTTTGCTAAAGGCATTTTTTTAACCACATAAATTATTGATTTGGTTTAAAAATGATTTATAATTAAAAATATTTTACAAATGATTTTTCCACTTATATAAAATGACTAATAGGTGTTTTAGAATGTTTATAACCTATTAGAAACCACTTTTCCAAATAAAACAATCTTTTTCATGCTTGCATGCATTACTTTGTTTCTATTATTTTATGTGATGTTGCTTGAATGGTAGATTGAAATATTGCTTGCTTGATTGAATTGTAGTGGTATTTGAAGAGTGTGAATATTGCAAGATCAAGGAGTGAAATTATATTCTCTACCAAAAAGCCAAGTGGTGCTTCATGATTTTATCCCTATACTTTTCAACTATGCGTTAGAAATATTTTGCTAAGTCTTGCATGGATATTTTGATCTATATATGCTATGCTTGGGAAATACTAGTAGTTGTAAATTTGCTAGAGAATTTCTAAGTTAAGATTCTTATCAATGCCATGCTTAGCCTAGCTAGTAGCAACCAAGGGTGGTTATATATTCATGCTATGAGAAAATATTTGTAAGTTTTTGGACTTGTGTTTTGTTTAATAAAACAACTAAGTGAATGAAACATCTGGGTGGAATGGAAAGAATGGTTTATGTTGAGTGGTTACACAGGGCCCATTTCTATGGTTTACCTTGTGTATCTCACTTGTGGAAAGCCACCCAGGAACAAAGGGATTTGAGATGCCATATGTTAAGAAACTTCTAGTGCAGCCACATGGCAATATGGGCTCTTCCTGGATCACATAGGTTGCAATAACTTAGCCATTTGGACAGTTGGTGGTAGTGGGATGATAGGTTGGAGCGCGTCCATTTGGTCTAAGGGAAGGCTTCTGAAAGGTCTTGTCTTGGTGAAAATCAAGTCTTGTGGTGAAAGTGCACAACCTCTGCACATGGAAGAATCTAAGTACTTAGCCATGTCCCTGGTATTGGACAACTTGAGCAGCAAGACATGGAAGCTATCAAGAATCTCCTCATCCCAATTTCTAAGTTAAAAACTTGTGGGTGAACAAGGGTGAAGGTTCACCAATTTCTATTGGTGATTCCTTGGAAAAGTTTGTCAAAGAAAAACTTAGTGTTTTCAACTGATAGGTAAAACCTATTTTGAGCAAAGCAAGCCTAAGCTACACTTAGCCAAAATGCATATAGTATCTAGTCTACCAATATTCTACTAAGGTATCACTTGCCAATACTATTCCAATGTATTGACCCACTGTGGCTGTAACTTGTGATGTTGCAGGTTATTCTGATGATGATTAGGGGTTATGAGTCTACACTCAACATGCTTGCCTGTGGCACATGAAGATTAAGACTTATTTATCTTATTATATATTTGAACTCTTGTATTAGGCCTGTGGCCATGGAGTTTGTAAAATACTATGTTTGTCTCTGGAATGATATGTAATAGTGACCTTTGTTTCTGTGTACTTCATCTTAAACTATGGATGTTAGCATTGATCCAGGGACTAGCATTGCAATCACAGGGATCCTTACCTTTATAAAGGGAGGGATCTTACATCAAAATATCACGAGTGCATAGATAAAATAGTAGGACAAAAATATGAAGCATCACTTTCCTTGGTAGTTGGGGGAATAGGAACAATCCTCACAATCACAATCTCCACAATCACCAAAATCTACACATAAAATCATACCACCAAATTCACATTCAATATACAAACAAAAATACATGAATGCGTGCAAAATGCAAATGAATGATTTTCCACACTTTTCGAAAAAAACTAAATAGTACTGAATACAAAGCATACTTTCTAAAGCCTAAATAAACCAAAATTTACTTAAAAATAATTTTCTAAACAATTTATATAGTCAAAATAGGCCTACAAATTTTTCTGTACAAAATCCCAATTTTACAGAAGCAAATGGCCAAAGCAAGGCCATAGTTGTGTAGGGCTCAAATTTCTGAATCCAATGATATATAACTTGTAATTTTTGGACAAACAGATCAAAAGTTATTGAATTTAGAAGTTTGAATATCTAATAGATCAAAATTCAGATTTTAAATCGAATCAGTGACATGCGACAGCTTCTGATTGGCGTGTACCAGTTCGCTGGATCACGTGTGTGCGCCGTTAGATTTAAGTTGCATCATGCGGTCCAGATCTAGCCATACAGATTCGCTGCTAGCTTCTAATCTAAGCCACTGGATCTAGATCCAGTGGACCACATCTACTCGACCAAAAGGCAGCAGCGCAAATGGCTACCTAGGCAGCGACGCCTCTGACGATGACCCGTCGGCGAGGCCAGGGGTTAGGAGGAACGTTCTGATGATTATCGAGATCGTGAGAAGATGGTGAAGCTCAACGTGGTCTTGGCTTCGACAGGGGCGCACGGACACGGGCTCATGACCTCGTCGGAGTTGGTACTGGCGTCGGGTGTTCGCGAAAGGCGACGGGGGCGACAACCTAGGATGCAAAAGGGAAAATGAAGGGCATTAGAAAGTGCGCAAGGTCACGACGAACACAGTAGCGTGAACTAGAGGTCAAGGGGCGCGCAGACTTTACTGGAGTTACTCGCCGGAGTTGATTGGCGCCTCGAATGCTCGCAGAGGTTGACAGGACAACGACCTGGGGCGATTTAGAAAAAACCAAAGGCATGATAAGAAGCGCCAGGGCAAGAGGAACACACTCGCGTGAACGAGAGGCATAGGTGAACAAGGGGCTCACAAGAATGTGTCGCCGGAGTTCGTCGGTACCGCGGTGGTGTAGAGTGAAATTCGTGGAGCCTGGCGGCGCTTGGGGCTTGCGGTGTGAGGGAAAATGGTCGTGTGGAGGTGGGGGTTAAGTATCCAGAGCAGGGGCAAGATTCATGCAGGCATTCATCGCTAATTAATCAAAATCAAAACGTGGCAGTGAAGGGGGAAGAAACGGGCGGCGAGTTGGTCGCGGGCGTGGGGTTTGGTGAAGAAGGTGAGGTGGCAGTGGGGCCTGGTTGCCAGTGAGAGAGACGGTGTGCACGCGGGTGAGAAAGAGAGAGGGAGAGGGGAAACCCGGGTGGGATTAGTGGGCCTCGAGGGGGGTTTGGGCCAGGTAGGCTGCGCCTGTTATTTTTTTCTCTTTTTCATTTCCTTTATCTCTTTTGATTTTCTAATTTGATTTTGAATGGCTATTTCAAATCTGTTTGAATTCAAATATTCACCAGCCTTTGGTACTGTGGTTCTAGTGTCCAAATGTGTGTCAAACACAACAAAGCATTCAAAAACCATTTTGAGATTATAAAACAAAATAAAACCATGCCCCATATATATAATAATACGCGTTTAATTATGGTTCTATTAGGGTTTTTGTTTTGAAATTTTTTGTGCAAGATCAATATGCCATGATGATATGAATGTAACAATATTATTTTGCATTTGATGAAATTTGGGATGTGAAAAATCTAACCCCCTTAAGATGAATATCGCACTCAAGATTTAGATTGGCTAGCAAATAGGTGAGGGTGATCTTTCCGAAGTTCATCTTCTCTTTCCTAAGTTGCTTCTTCTTCAGTATGATGATTCCACTATACTTTGCAGAATTTGATAGTCTTAGTACGAATGACTCTTTCTGCTGTCTCAAGAATCTTGATAGGTCTCTCTTCATAAGTGTAGCATCCCATTTGTCTAACAACTGTAATGCTACTTGATCTAGTAATATAATGGCTACTTCATAGATCTAATTGTTGCATCATCATGTTATCATGCTCATGTCATCATGCCACCTTGCATTTGAACATCATACAAAAACCCTTTTTGTTTTGGTTCTTATCTCATATGCATTATTATTTATATTTGCCTCTTGATATTGTATTTGGTTCTTGATATATTGTTAAATGCCCAAGTTGAGTTGGGGGCATATCTTTTATTGACTCCACCACCTTTCTTTCACCACTTTACAATTCCACCATCCCATTATCCATGAGCTTGTAATTATTTTTCTTTTGGTGTTTAATCAAGCTCATGAGAGATAAGGTGGGTCCAATGCTACCAATACTTTGCTTGGCCCTTACTCCAACTTTGGAGGATGAAAATAAATAGTGCCATGATAATATAATTGCTTCTACAATATTTTAATCATGGTAGTTCTCATCTTGCATGGGCCATGCAACCTTTGCCACCTTTGGTCCCCCTTGTTTTTAGTTGCATATTTAAGTGGATCATCTCCCTCTATAACTCTTTTCCTCACCTTCCTCTCTTTTCACCACCATCTACACCCTTTACTTCTATTTTTGATTTGGTGTTGTTTGGGTTTTACCTAAAGGGGTGAGATCAATTGTTTTGGTCAACAAAATAATCAAACCTAGCTAACCCTAATTCCAATCCACCATCACACCAAACCTCACCTACCCCTCTCTCTCTAACCCCCTCTCTCATAATATTCTTCCTAAACCCTACCCCCTCTAATCACCATTCCCCATCTTCTATCTAAACCCTAAGCCTCCCCTCTCTCTCTCTCTCGGCTTCTCCCTCCCTCTCTCCTAGCTGGCCCCACCATGCCACCTAGCTACCACCCTCCTCTCTCCATGCCGAGCTTACCCAACCCTAAGCCCTAACCCGACCCTAGCTAGCCCGAGCCTAGCTCCACCCCCTCTCCTTTCTCCCTCTCTTCTCTCCCCGCCTGTGGCCCTAGCCCGAGCCTGCCTGCCTCCCTGGCCTCGCCTGGCCCACCTGGCAGCCCCAGTACCCCCTCCCTCTGCCCACCTGTCTGGCACCATGCTGATCACGTGAGGAAGGTGGCAAAAAGGTGGCCGACGCCACCTTCCCCTCCCCCCACGCCATCCACCCTCTCCCCATCCTTATCTACACCCCACGGCCCCTCTGCCGTCCCCAGATCCGCCCAGGGCATCGCCCTCTTCTCTCCTTCCTCCCCACCACCGTCTACCCCCCCTACGACGGCCACCGTTGGCCTCCTCCTCCCCATCCACTACCAGCCGGTGGCGTGGCGAGCAGGGTTGTCGAGGAAGCTCCGCAAGGCCTCTGCATCGACCCAGTACCCGCCGTCGTGAAGGAGAAGCCCCAGGACCGCCGGTACCAGCGCCGCCCGACGAAACCCTAGCTCTCGCCGGTCGCCAGCTACGTCACCGATCTGCTGCGCCCCCACCTGATCCAACCACACCAACGGCCCCGCGGTGAGTCCCCGAACCCCCTAGACATTTCCCTGTCCTTCTTCGTTTCCTATCGGCGGCGTTCGTTCCGTCGAGCAGGCTGCGTGCCCCGGCGAGCGCGCAGCGTTTGCCCGCCTGCGCCGTCTAGAGCCTTATCTAGCCCGCGTCCTCCCTCCTGACAGCAACCCCACTCCACCGCGCTGGTTGCCGCCTCAGCGCGCGCGTCAGCGACCTGGGTTCGATCCCCGCCCGCGTCGCGCGCCTGCTGTCGCCGCGCACCGTCAGTTTCGTCAGAGAAGAAGCATAGTGCGTGGCGCCGCTTTCCAAAAAACCCCCCACCTTTTTGTTCCTCAACCCGCGACCCTCCGGACCCACCTGTCCGCGGCTGTTGGCTTTTTGCAAAAAGGCTCCCGGCTTCTTGTTGCATCAACCCGCGGTCCCCCTTCTTCCTGTGCGCGTGTGTGGCGTCCAGTCAGCCTGGCCCCACCCGTCAGCGGCAGTGGCTAGGTCTGCCTGGGTACCAAAAGACTTTCTGTTTCCCTGTTTAATTCAAATCTTTTTCAAATTAAATTAAATTCAAATTTCAATTCTGTTTTTAAATAACTTTTAAATTATAAATCCAAATTTAACAAATAATATATGAATTTGAATCAGAAAAATGTGAGGAATTCAAATATGCTATCCACAATATCAATTGAGCACTTTATTTTCTAAGTTGAATAAAATTACAATAAATGCCATTTACCTTAATTAATTAATAACTTTTGTTTTATAACTCTGAATTTAACAAATGATATGTCTAAAATGATCAGCTCAACAAGACCTTTCTGTTTATGCATACCATGATATGAATTGAAGCATGCATCATATAAATATAAAGTGTACAGCAACTATTATGAGGCTAAAATGAGACCCAATCCCAATAAAATGCTTATTCCTTGTCTCCTACACCTCACCCATGCCATGCTACTTTATTGCCATGCAAATTGTGCATCATTCATCATGGCATGATTGTTTGCTCGTCGCATTTAATTCATATGCTTGTGCACTTTATTTATGTTGGCCCTTGTTTGTTTGGTTCTTCTTCGAATAGACACTGAGCAGGGGATATATCAAGAGAACCAGGAGCACTACCCAGATCTATCCCTTGCTTCAACTGAGTTGCCAGGCAAGCACTACCACATGCTTGCATACATACAGTACCTATTGCCTCTATCTTATTCTTGCATCATTGAGTCGCGATTGCATTAAACTGAATACCAAGTATTGCATAGCCTTTACTTTTAATCCCCACCGAAGCTTGTTCCTCCATCCCATGAGCCATTACTACAGGAGTTGTTTGAGCCATGCGAGTTGTAGAACAGCATGTGTAGGGTATGTGAGTGTCTGATGGATAACGAGGTACCTAAATAACTTAACCTGAGTAGTAATGGGATAACTAATGAAAGTGGCACCGGTGAGCAATATCTGCTATTTGGTTTTTCCTGCTCACTTGTGTCCCGTAGGACCCCGAGTACTTGAAACCTGTTCCTTGAATATTCGCGCTATCCACATCCGGGAGGCTTATGGGACCCCCCTGAGCCAGAGCTTGATTCATTCTTATTTCTTGGGGCCACAAACTAGTTCGAGGTTTTATTTACTATCATGTACTTATGCCATGCTTTACTGCTTTATTACGATTGTGCGAGGAGCACCTGTACTGTTTAGGTAAGCGGAGTGTTTTCGCGGTATCGAAAATCCCAGTTTTGGGTTCCCAGTCGTTTACAGCCATTGACACAAACCTTGAGTCCGTCTCGGAGTCAGCTAGCTTCGTTGCGGGTGTACTCAATGGGGTGGCCCCCTGAAATATTCCTGAATCCTGTGATTGCTTTGTCGTGAAGGCCTCGTTGGGTTTTGATTTGGTTTTTCCGAGGTTGATCGAGTGTGTGTTGCTATTTGTGCACCCCTGCAGGGTAAAACTTTCTGAGAGCCGTGTCCGCGGTTATGGACGACTTGGAGCACAGTTTCTCGATCATAGACAAGCATAACTAAAGTACCGCTTTTAATTTGACTAAGTAACTGACTAGTAAATAGTGCAACACTCATGGAATGGATAATAAAACTGCCAACGGATGGGGGGGTTGTTCGTCCGCTTCCTCGTTGGTAAGCGAGGAGGAGGATGGATCTGATGATATTACTGTTATAACTGTGGTCATTAATTCACGGACATCCGTCTATCTTTGGTTAGGCGGATGGTTAGCGAGTATCTATAGAACTGTTAGGGTATATCTTTTGCTGCAATTGCGTCACCCCAGGTTGTGTCCCCTTTAGAGGCATAAAGACTTGCTGAGTACCCCTAGGGTCTCACACGATAAATTATTTGATTCAGATGAACAGGTACACTCACAAGATGGATACTGGGTGGAGGAGGCTGATGATGTGGGCAACGATCGTTCGGTGTAGAGATTCCGGGAACGGGGATCCGTGAGATCTGTGGGCGGGATGTGCTTATTTATGGGGCATCTTATGCCGATTTGCTTCTTATCCGTACTCGGATCTTGTTTGCCGCTTCCGCCTGATACTCTGATGTGTGATGTATGAGGAGATATCCTAAACTATTATATCTATCTAGGACATTTGAATCTTGCCGTATGGCGTTGCTACATTTCCTTTCTTTTTAGATGGAATGGCTCTGATGTACTATTGTATGGTGGCTTGCATACATACTCATTTGTGTATGTAGTTGATCCCTTCGCCTGCCGATTACGCCGCCCGTACTTGTCCCGATGACTGGAAATGGTTGGGACGGCCGAGAGGTCTACCTGTGAGTGGCATTTGGGCCCACCGTACTATTTCAACCATTTCCGCTCATCCAGGCTTGTATCTAGGAGCGTAATTCACCGAGGTAGTTACAATTGGTATCAGAGCCATCCCGCCCTTCAGGGTCTCAGCCAAATGGTCGTTGTCAGTCTAGCAAATATTTTTGGTAGTTATGTATACTAGGGAAAAACAAAACCCGAGAGTAGGACTGCTTCCACTTTTCTTCTTACCCACCCACCACCCTTTTCTGGTAAGGAAGTGTAACGTTTTCAATCCTCTTCTTAAAGTTCAAACTAGGATTCACGTGTTCTGGGTTTCCGTAGTACCATAGGTTGTGTGTGTGTGTGTAATTCTTTGTCTATCTGTTGCATCCAAGTTGTTATCACAATCGGCCTTTTGTTTATCAACTGTTGGTACATTCCATACCGACAGGCTTTTGCAAACCGACGCGATCTGTCTTACTCTTTGTTATCCGACGTTATCTTGTTTGGGGTGTTCGTTTCTGTAGTTACCAATCTTTAGGTTCAACGTGAGAAGAAGGGGTTAGGATATGTGTTCCACTTATTCATGTGCGGAGTAATGATTTGAGTGCGGGATGGAGTCGCAACCATACCACTACTCTTATCATTCGCTTTTGTATATTGAATTGGTAGAGTCACTAATCTTGATTCGTTAAGTAATTTTGCGCATCTATTGGTATTTTAATGCCGAAATTTGTGGAAAAATTTTCTTTGATATATTTGTGTACCACACTCCTTTTCAGTCGTGTGCGATATGCTTAATATCTTCTAGGTGCTTTGAACTTTGTTGATATTTTAATATCATCTTAGTAAATTGTATCCTTTAATCTTGGTTAATTCCATCTTGGTACTATTTTGGATTATTATTATTCTCCATTATAGTACTGACTTGTGTTTTATATCAATCACAGGATGGCTCCGCCACGCCGTTCTGATGAGGACATACCACCTGAACTGGGATCCGCGCTGTCAAACATCGCCAATGCCTTGGCAGCAATGCAGCAGAACCAGCAGCGTTTTGAGGAAAGTGTCAGGAGGAATGAGTTTGCTCCGCTACCTCCACCTCCCAAGCGAGGAGACATCAAAAGCTTCCTGAAGTTCAACCCTCGCCAATTTGATGTTTCTGATCGACCACTCGATGCTGATGATTGGTTGCGTGAGATGTCAAGGCTACTGGAGACTGCTGATGTTCCTGAGCAAGAATGGGTAAAATGTGCTACTCACCTTCTGAAGGGAGATGCAGCTCTCTGGTGGGAGAATTACCTAAAGGCAAACTGCACTGGTTTTCAGCCTACTTGGGAACGGTTCACTGGAGCGTTCAAAGAGCAGTATCTGTCAGAAATTGTCATGGAGAGGATGAAGGAAGCGTTTCTCAACCTCAAGCAGGGAAATGATAATGTCAACACCTACATCAGGAACTTCATGAATCTTTCTCGTTATGGTGGCGATGAGATATCTGATGACAAGAAGAAGCAAAAGAGGTTCCGGCAAGGGCTCAATGCATCGATTAAATATGAAATCACACATGCAAGGCCGGCGTCTTTCCTGGAACTTCAGCATACAGCTCTGCAGGAGGAAGCAAGTAGGCAAGTGTTTGAGGAGTCAAAGAAACACAACCGTGATGCACCAAGCTCTTCAGCTATGTCAGCTCCTTCTAAGCGGCGTGTCTGGGTTCCTAACACCCCACCGTCGCTCCCGGCTTCACCAAGACCTGCAAGCTACGCGGCAAGGCCACCAAACTTCATCACTGCTGCTCCCAGGGGCTACAACCACCACTACCCTGGAGCGCCTGGCGGAGTCCCTGGCTACGTTGCTCCACGTCCACCTGGTGCTTGTTACACGTATGGAGACTCTTTACATCTAAACTGGAACTGTCCGTTGAAAAACAAAGCTCTTCCTCCACCCCCTCCAAGATCTACGGCAAGCTCTCCTTTGGTTCATGCACCACCACCTCGGGCTCTCAACATCAACACCAAGCCCGGGTCTACTGTTGCTCGTGCCAACTGTGTCAACGCCGCTCAAGATGAGCATGCACCTGGAGTTGTGTTGGGTATGCTTTCCGTTAACTCAGTCCCTGCACGAGTTTTGTTTGATTCTGGTGCATCGCATTCTTTTGTTTCTCACAAGTTTGCAAATGAGAATGAGTTAGCAATGGATCCTCTCCTTAAGCGGTTAATGGTCCTTTCTCCTGGAGCAACAATGGCAGCTGCTAAAATCAGCCATGGCAATCAAATTGAGATTGGTGGCTCTTCGTTCTCGGCTTCCTTAATTGTTCTGGGCAATTCTGACATTGATGTCATCTTGGGCATGGATTGGTTGACAGCAAATGCAGCTGTGATTGATTGTGCTGAACGCTCGGTTTCTTTGAAGATTCCTGAAGGCCATATAGTCTTTTCTCCAAGTCTGACTCCTGCTATCCAGCTTTTCTCTTTGGCGGCTCTGAATGATGATGCTATGGAAGCTATTCAGAGTGTACCGATGGTCTGTGAGTTCCCAGATGTCTTTCCTGAAGAGTTGCCGGGTATGCCTCCGGATCATGAGGTTGAGTTTGTAATTGAGCTTGAACCTGGAACGGCTCCTATCTCCAAGCGGCCTTATAAAATGGGTCCTGCTGAGTTGGCTGAACTTAAACGACAACTTGATGAACAAGAGAAGTTGGGTTTCATTCAACACAGTACTTCTTCTTGGGGTAGCCCAACAATCTTTGTGAAGAAGCGTGACAGGACTGATAGACTTTGTGTTGACTATCGGGCTCTCAATGCTAAAACCATCAAGAACAAATATCCCCTTCCGCGGATTAATGATCTCTTCGATCAGCTAGCTGGAGCTGTGGTATTCTCTAAGCTTGACTTGAGAAGTGGTTATCACCAAATCAAGATTCGCAAGGAAGATGTTCCTAAAACAGCTTTCGCCACCCGCTATGGCCTGTATGAGTACACGGTCATGTCTTTCGGTCTCACCAACGCACCTGCTACCTTCTCGAGGCTTATGAACTCGGTTTTCATGGAGTATCTTGATAAGTTCGTTGTGGTCTATCTGGATGACATCCTAGTCTATTCTAAGTCAAAGGAAGAGCATGAAGAACACCTTCGTTGTGTCCTAAACAAGCTTCGCGAGAACCGCTTGTATGCAAAGTTCTCAAAGTGTGAGTTTTGGCTGCCTCAAGTAACCTATCTTGGTCATGTCATCTCTGCCAAGGGCATTGCAGTCAACCCGGAAACGGTAAAGACAATTGTTGAATGGCGTCCTCCTGTAAATGTCAAAGAAGTGCGGAGCTTCCTTGGTTTGGCTAGTTATTGCCGTCGCTTCGTTCAGAACTTTTCGAAGATAGCGAAGCCTCTTACCGATCTCCTAAAGAAAGGCAAGAAATACCTTTGGACTCCTGCATGTCAAGCAAGCTTTGAGACACTCAAAGAGAAGCTCACTTCCACACCAGTCTTGGTTCCTCCGGATACATCTAAGCCTTTCCAGATATTCTGTGACGCCTCTTTGCAAGGATTGGGTGCGGTCCTGATGCAAGAAAAACAAGTTGTTGCTTATGCCTCTCGACAGTTGAAGACGCATGAGATCAACTATCCCACACATGACCTCGAGCTCGCAGCAATTGTCTTTGCTTTGAAGCTATGGAGGCACTACTTGCTTGGCAACCGTTGTGAGATCTTTTCTGACCACAAGAGTTTGAAGTATATCTTCACTCAGCCTGATCTCAACCTTCGGCAGAGGAGATGGATTGAAGCGATCAATGATTTTGATTTGACCATCAATTACACACCGGGCAAAGCTAATGTCATGGCCGATGCTCTCAGCCGCAAAGCTTATGTCAACAACCTCATGATGGAAGAACAGCAGCCTCTCTTGTGCGAGGAATTCCGTTAGCTCAACCTTGAAGTTGTGGAACAAGGGTATCTCCTGAACCTTCTGGCTACTCCTCTCTTGGAAGAGAAGATCCGCTCTCGTCAGCTTGGTGATCCGCACACCAGAAAGATCATCTCCAAACTTCAGCTTCCGAAGTATGAGTCCTTCCACGTCGATGATCAAGGCACGCTTTTCTTTGAACACCGGATGTTTGTTCCGAACTACCCGGGTTTGAGAGAGCAAGTTCTCAAGGAGGCGCATGATTCTGTTCTATCTATCCACCCTGGCAGCACAAAGATGTACATGGACTTGAAAACACAATATTGGTGGCCGGGTCTGAAACGATATTGTGCCAAGTATGTCTCGGAGTGTGATGTCTGCCGCAGAGTGAAAGCTGTCCATCAGAAACCTTTCGGTCTTCTACAGCCATTGAAACCTCCGGAATGGAAATGGGAGAAAGTAGAGATGGACTTCATCACTGGTTTTCCAAGGTCGCAGAAGGGCAACAATGCAATCTTTGTTGTCATTGACAGGCTCTCTAAGGTGGCTCATTTCTTCCCCGTCAAGGAAACAATTTCTGGGATTCAGTTGGCTGAGCTCTATATCAACAGAATTGTCTCTCTGTATGGGGTTCCGCTTGAGATCAGTTCAGACCGTGGGAGCATCTTCACTTCCAAATTCTGGGAAAGTTTCCAAAATTCTTTGGGAACAAAGTTGAACTTCAGCACAGCTTACCACCCTCAGTCGCAAGGACAAGTTGAAAGGATCAATCAGATTCTGGAGGATATGCTGCATGCTTGTGTCATCTCTTTTGGCATGAAGTGGGAAGAATGTCTTCCTTATGCTGAATACTCTTACAACAACACCTTCCAGAAGAGTCTAAAGATGGCACCATTTGAGGCTCTCTATGGCCTCAAATGCAGAACTCCGATTGGTTGGTCAGGTGCAGGAGAAAGAATTTGGTTTGGCCCTGACATTGTAACTCAAGCGGAGGAGAAGGTGCATATCATTCTTGAAAACCTGAAGATTGCTCAAAGTCGCCAGAAGAGCAATTATGACAGGAAGCACACGGACATGGTGTATGTCCCTGGTGATCTCGTTTACCTTCGTGTCACTCCCATGAAAGGCACACACCGCTTTGGTATCAAAGGAAAGCTGGCTCCTAGATACATCGGTCCTTTCAAAATTCGTGGAAGAAGAGGAGAAGTTGCTTATGCTCTTGAGCTCCCGGAAAAACTCAAAGTTCATGATGTTTTCCACATCTCTCAACTCAAGAAGTGCTTCAAGGATCCCGGCAGGACCGTGGACCATGAGCTAATCAATCTCCAAGAAGACCTGTCTTATCAAGAACACCCCACAAAAATCCTCGAAGTCGCAGAAAGAAGGACTCGCAACAAGTCCATCAAGTTCTGCAAGGTGCAGTGGTCGCACCATTCCGTTGATGAAGCCACTTGGGAGCGTGAAGATGAACTCCGTGCCAACTATCCTACCCTCTTTGAGTCTTCTTCTTCCTAGAATCTCGGGGCGAGATTCCTGTTTAGTGGGGGAGAGTTGTAGCATCCCATTTGTCTAACAACTGTAATGCTACTTGATCTAGTAATATAATGGCTACTTCATAGATCTAATTGTTGCATCATCATGTTATCATGCTCATGTCATCATGCCACCTTGCATTTGAGCATCATACAAAAACCCTTTTTGTTTTGGTTCTTATCTCATATGCATTATTATTTATATTTGCCTCTTGATATTGTATTTGGTTCTTGATATATTGTTAAATGCCCAAGTTGAGTTGGGGGCATATATTTTATTGACTCCACCACCTTTCACCACTTTACAATTCCACCATCCCATTATCCATGAGCTTGTAATTATTTTTCTTTTGGTGTTTAATCAAGCTCATGAGAGATAGGGTGGGTCCAATGCTACCAATCCTTTGCTTGGCCCTTACTCCAACTTTGGAGGATGCAAATAAATAGTGCCATGATAATATAATTGCTTCTACAATATTTTAATCATGGTAGTTCTCATCTTGCATGGGCCATGCAACCTTTGCCACCTTTGGTCCCCCTTGTTTTTAGTTGCATATTTAAGTGGATCATCTCCCTCTATAACTCTTTTCCTCACCTTCCTCTCTTTTCACCACCATCTACACCCTTTACTTCTATTTTTGATTTGGTGTTGTTTGGGTTTTACCTAAAGGGGTGAGATCAATTGTTTTGGTCAACAAAATAATCAAACCTAGCTAACCCTAATTCCAATCCACCATCACACCAAACATCACCTACCCCTCTCTCTCTAACCCCCTCTCTCATAATCTTCTTCCTAAACCCTACCCCCTCTAATCACCATTCCCCATCTTCTATCTAAACCCTAAGCCTCCCCTCTCTCTCTCGGATTCTCCCTCCCTCTCTCCTAGCTGGCCCCACCATGACACCTAGCTACCACCCTCCTCTCTCCATGCCGAGCTTACCCAACCCTAATCCCTAACCCGACCCTAGCTAGCCCGAGCCTAGCTCCACCCCCTCTCCTTTCTCCCTCTCTTATCTCCCCGCCTGTGGCCCTAGCCCGAGCCTGCCTGCCTCCCTGGCCTCGCCTAGCCCACCTGGCAGCCCCAGCACCCCTCCCCCTGCCCACCTGCCTGGCCCCATGCTGATCACGTGAGGAAGGTGGCAAAAAGGTAGCCGACGCCACCTTGCCCTCCCCCCACGCCATCCACCCTCTCCCCATCCTTATCTACACCCCACGGCCCCTCTGCCGTCCCCAGATCCGCACAGGGCATCGCCCTCTTCTCTCCTTCCTCCCCACCACCGTCTACCCCCCCTACGACGGCCACCGTCGGCCTCCTCCTCCCCATCCACTACCAGCCGGTGGCGTGGCGAGCAGGGTTGTCGAGGAAGCTCCGCAAGGCCTCTGCATCGCCCCAGTACCCGCCGTCATGAAGGAGAAGCCCCAGGACCGCCGGTACCAGCGCCGCCCGACGAAACCCTAGATCTCGCCGGTCGCCAGCTACGTCACAGATCTGCTGCGCCCCCACCCGATCCAACCACACCAACGGCCCCGCGGTGAGTCCCCGAACCCCCTAGACATGTCCCTGTCCTTCTTCGTTTCCTGTCGGCGGCGTTCGTTCCGTCGAGCAGGCTGCGTGCCCTGGCGAGCGCGCAGCGTTTACCCGCCTGCGCCGTCTAGAGCCTTATCTAGCCCGCGTCCTCCCTCCTGACAGCAACCCCACTCCACCGCGCTGGTTGCCGCCTCAGCGCGCGCGTCAGCGACCTGGGTTCGATCCCCGCCCGCGCCGCGCGCCTGCTGTCGCCGCGCACCGTCAGTTTCGTCAGAGAAGAAGCACAGTGCGCGGCGCCGCTTTCCAAAAAACCCCCCACCTTTTTGTTCCTCAACCCGCGACCCTCCGGACCCACCTGTCCGCGGCTGTTGGCTTTTTGCAAAAAGGCTCCCGGCTTCTTGTTGCATCAACCCGCGGTCCCCCTTCTTCCTGTGCGCGTGTGTGGCGTCCAGTAAGCCTGGCCCCACCCATCAGCGGCAGTGGCTAGGTCTGCCTGGGTACCAAAAGACTTTCTGTTTCCCTGTTTAATTCAAATCTTTTTCAAATTAAATTAAATTCAAATTTCAATTCTGTTTTTTAAATAACTTTTAAATTATAAATCCAAATTTAACAAATAATATATGAATTTGAATCAGAAAAATGTGAGGAATTCAAATATGCTATCCACAATATCAATTGAGCACTTTATTTTCTAAGTTAAATAAAATTACAACAAATGCCATTTACCTTAATTAATTAATAACTTTTGTTTTATAACTCCGAATTTAACAAATGATATGTCTAAAATGATCAGCTCGACAAGACCTTTCTGTTTATGCATACCATGATATGAATTGAAGCATGCATCATATAAATATAAAGTGTACAACAACTATTATGAGGCTAAAATGAGACCCAAGCCCAATAAAATGCTTATTCCTTGTCTCCTACACCTCACCCATGCCATGCTACTTTATTGCCATGCAAATTGTGCATCATTCATCATGGCATGATTGTTTGCTCGTCGCATTTAATTCATATGCTTGTGCACTTTATTTATGTTGGCCCTTGTTTGTTTGGTTCTTCTTCGAATAGACACTGAGCAGGGGATATATCAAGAGAACCAGGAGCACTACCCAGATCCATCCCTTGCTTCAACTGAGTTGCCAGGAAAGCTCTACCACATGCTTGCATACATACAGTACCTATTGCCTCTATCTTATTCTTGCATCATTGAGTCGCAATTGCATTAAACTGAATCCCAAGTATTGCATAGCCTTTACTTTTAAACCCCACCGAAGCTTGTTCCTCCATCCCATGAGCCATTACTACAGGAGTTGTTTGAGCCATGCGAGTCGTAGAACAGCATGTGTAGGGTATGTGAGTGTCTGATGGATAACGAGGTACCTAAATAACTTAACCTGAGTAGTAATGGGATAACTAATGAAAGTGGCACCGGTGAGCAATATCTGCTATTTGGTTTTTCCTGCTCACTTGTGTCCCGTAGGACCCCGAGTACTTGAAACCTGTTCCTTGAATATTCGCGCTATCCACATCCGGGAGGCTTATGGGACCCCCCTGAGCCAGAGCTTGATTCATTCTTATTTCTTGGGGCCACAAACTAGTTCGAGGTTTTATTTACTATCCTGTACTTATGCCATGCTTTACTGCTTTATTACGATTGTGCGAGGAGCACCTGTACTGTTTAGGTAAGCGGAGTGTTTTCGCGGTATCGACAATCCCAGTTTTGGGTTCCCAGTCGTTTACAGCCATTGACGCAAACCTTGAGTCCGTCTCGGAGTCAGCTAGCTTCGTTGCGGGTGTACTCAATGGGGTGGCCCCCTGAAATATTCCTGAATCCTGTGATTGCTTTGTCGTGAAGGCCTCGTTGGGTTTTGATTTGGTTTTTCCGAGGTTGATCGAGTGTGTGTTGCTATTTGTGCACCCCTGCAGGGTAAAACTTTCTGAGAGCCGTGTCCGCGGTTATGGACGACTTGGAGCACAGTTTCTCGATCATAGACAAGCATAACTAAAGTACCGCTTTTAATTTGACTAAGTAACTGACTAGTAAATAGTGCAACACTCATGGAATGGATAATAAAACTGCCAACGGATGGGGGGGTTGTTCGTCCGCTTCCTCGTTGGTAAGCGAGGAGGAGGATGGATCTAATGATATTACTGTTATAACTGTGGTCATTAATTCACGGACATCCGTCTATCTTTGGTTAGGCGGATGGTTAGCGAGTATCTATAGAACTGTTAGGGTATATCTTTTGCTGCAATTGCGTCACCCCAGGTTGTGTCCCCTTTAGAGGCATAAAGACTTGCTGAGTACCCCTAGGGTCTCACACGATAAATTATTTGATTCAGATGAACAGGTACACTCACAAGATGGATACTGGATGGAGGAGGCTGATGATGTGGGCAACGATCGTTCGGTGTAGAGATTCCAGGAACGGGGATCCGTGAGATCTATGGGCGGGATGTGCTTATTTATGGGGCATCTTATGCCGATTTGCTTCTTATCCGTACTCGGATCTTGTTTGCCGCTTCCGCCTGATACTCTGATGTGTGATGTATGAGGAGATATCATAAACTATTATATCTATCTAGGACATTTGAATCTTGCCGTATGGCGTTGCTACATTTCCTTTCTTTTTAGATGGAATGGATCTGATGTACTATTGTATGGTGGCTTGCATACATACTCATTTGTGTATGTAGTTGATCCCTTCGCCTGCCGATTACGCCGCCCGTACTTGTCCCGATGACTGGAAATGGTTGGGACGGCCGAGAGGTCTACTTGTGAGTGGCATTTGGCCCCACCGTACTATTTCAACCATTTCCGCTCATCCAGGCTTGTATCTAGGAGCGTAATTCACTGAGGTAGTTACAATAAGTGAGATCACTCTCCAACTGTACCTCTTGCAATGGTATAGTGTCCTTCAACGAAGTTTCTTCCATCTCCGGATGAAACTTCTTCAACTGATTCACATGAAACACATTGTGAACTGCAGACAGTGATTCAGGCAATTCAATCTCATAAGTCACTTCTCATTTGCGGCTCAAAATCTTGAATGCTCTAACATACCTAGATGCCAATTTCCCTTTGACTCCAAATCTCTTCACACCACGAAGTGGTGAGAGTCTAAGATAAACTCTATCACCTACTCCATAGGTGACTTCCCTACGCTTTGGATTTGCGTAGCTCTTTTGTCTAGACTAGGCTATCTTCAATCTGCCCTTTACCAATCTGACTTTCTCTTCTGCTTCCTTGATAAATTCTGGTCCGAACAAATTTCTTTATCCTACTCCACTCCATAATAATGGCGTAGTACACTTCCTTCCATAAAGGATTCAAACGGAGCCATCTCTATGCTTGCTTGGTAGCTGTTATTGTAAGAGAATTCTGCGTATGGCAGACTTTCATCCCAACTAGATACATAGTCTAGTGCACATGCTCTCAACATATCTTCCAAAATCTGATTGGTCCTTCCTGTCTGTCCATCAGTCTGAGGACGAAATGTTATCTGAATTCTAGCCTTGTTCCCAATGATTCATGCAGTTGTCGCAAAAAATGCGAAGTGAACTGAGTTCCTCTATCAGACACAATACTCTTAGGTACTCCATGTAGGCATACAATCCTATTCATATAGATCTTAGCCAGTTTAGCACTTGTATAAGTAGTCTTCACGGGTATGAAATGAGCCACTTTAGTTAGGTGATCCACAACAACCCATATAGAGTCGTATCTAGATCTGGTCCTTGGTAGCCCGGTGATAAAACCCATCCCAATCTTATCCCACTTCCAATCAGGTATAGGTAGTGGTTGTAATAACCCTGCCGGATTCTGATGTTCTTCCTTCAATTTACTACACACATCACATAAAGCAATGTGCTCCACAATATCTTTCTTAATATTGTTCCACCAAAATCTTTCCTTCACATCCATGTACATTTTGGTGTTACCTGGATGAATAGAATATGGTGGGTTGTGTGCTTCTTGCAGAATTAATTTCCGAAGTTCCAGATCTTGTGGAATGCAGATACGCTTTCGATACCATAAAGTTCCTTGTTCATCTTCATGGAATCCTTTCGCCTTTCCTTTACTTATTTTACCTTTAATCTCTTCAATTTCCTTGTCCAACTTTTGGGCTTCTTTGATCTTATCCAACAGTGTTGGTTGAACTTCCAAAGACATGAGATATCCTTCAGGAACTATCTCCAATCTTAGCTCCTTAAATTGGGCACACAAATCATCTGGCAATTCTCCTTTAGTCAGGCAATTCACATAAACATTACGTCTTCAAGCATCGCTATAACATTTGCTTTACCGGGATGGTATTTCAAACTCAAGTCATAATCCTTGATAAGTTCTAGCCACCTTCTTTGTCTCATATTGAGTTCCTTCTGAGTGAAAATATATTTCAAACTCTTGTGATCTGTGAACACTTCACAATGCTTTCCCAAAAGATAGTGTCTCCATGTTTTGAGTGCATGGACAACAGAGGCCAACTCTAAGTCATGAGTATGATAATTCACTTCATGAGTTTTGAGTTGTCTCGAGGAATAAGCCACAACTTTTCCTTCTTGCATTAAAACTCCACCCAATCCTTGGTGAGATGCATCACAATAAACTTGGAAGTATTTCTCCAAATCTGGCAGACATAAGACTGGTGCTGACACTAGTCTCTTCTTCAATTCTTGGAAACTAGTTTCACAACCTTCTGTCCAATCAAACTTCTTCTCTTTCTTAAGTAACTCCGTCATTGGCTTAGCTACTTTTGAGAAATTCTCAATGAACCTTCTATAATACCCGACCCAGCCTTGGAAACTACGAACTTCTTTAACTGACTTTGGAGATTCCCACTCCATTACAGCTGACACCTTTGCGGGATCGACAGCTATACCATCTCTTGACACAACATCTCCAAGAAATGCAACTTCATTCGACCAAAATTCACATTTACTGAACTTGGCATACAACTTGTGCTCCCTGAGTTTCTCAAGAATCAAACGCAAATGTTCTTCATGCTCCTCATTGCTCTTGGAATAGATCAAAATGTCATCGATGAATACGACAACAAACTTTTCAAGAAGCTCCATGAACACCTTGTTCATCATGTTCATGAAATAAGCTGGTGCATTTCTTAGTCCAAATGGCATCACAGTATACTCATACAATCCATACCTACTGGTAAAAGAAGTCTTAGGTATGTCTTGCTCTGTAATCTTTAGCTGAAAATAGCCTGATCGGAGATCAATTTTTGAGAACACATGGGCTCCTTCTAACTAATCAAACAGATCGTTGATTCTAGGCAATGGGTACTTGTTCTTTATAGTCACCTCATTGAGTGAACGATAATCTATGCATAGCCTTTGACTTCTATCTTTGTTCTCAACAAACAGAACTGGTGCACCCCAAGACAAAGAACTTGGTTGGATAAATCCTTTCTGCAACTGTTCTCCAAGCTATTTCTTGAGCTCTTTAAACTCATCAACTGACATCTTGTAGGGTCTCTTTGCTATTGGTCCAGATCCTGGCAGTAAGTAAATCAAAAACTCCACATCTCTATCTGGTGGCATTCCTGGTAATTCCTCCGGAAACACATCCGGGTACTCTTTCACCACTGGTACACTGTCTATGCTAACCCCCTTAAGAGAATTTAGCTTACTCCCTTTGGATTCAAAGTTCGATTTGAATCGAATCCATTTCTTATATGGGGTTGTGAGTGTAACAGTACAATTGGCACAATCTATTACTCCCTCATACTTAGTCATCCAATCCAGGCCCAAAATTACATCCAACCCTTGGGAATCTAGGATTATCAGAATAATTGGAAACTTATACTTTCCAAACTCTATTACTAGATCATGACATCCAAAATTCACTATCATCTCTCCACCTAGAGAGCTTACTTTAATAGGACATCCAATAGTTTTAGTTGGAAGTGTATTTTTGTCTACAAATGCTCTTGATATGAATGAATGCGATGCGCCGGTATCAAAAAGAACAAGTGATGGAAAGGAATTAAGCTTGAACTTACCAGCCACAACATCAGATTCCTCATAGATTTCTTCCACATTGATGTGGTTCACTTGACCCTTCTAGAAAGGGTTTGGCTTGTTGACTCCATCAGTCTTCTTTTCTGGGCATTCATTTGCATAGTGCCTAGTTTTCTTGCACTTAAAGCATTCAAACTGACTGATGTCCCTCTTAGCCGGCTGACTTCCATTGCCATTACCACTGTGATGACTCTTGTGTCCACTCTTGTGGTTCTTATATCAACCGTTATCATGACTACGGTGATTCTTGTTATCATGGTGACGGTTGTTGTTGAGGTGGCTATTATACTTCCCGTGTTTGTGGGATCCAGAGCCTCCACTATCTTCACCATGGAAACGCTTGTGAGACGATCCTGATCCATGCTTATCAAAGTGGTGCTTCCTCTTCCTACTCTCCACCTGCTTCATCTTGCTTTCCAAGATGGTGGCTTTGTCACACAGTGATTGGTAAGTTGGAACGTATGCAATAGATAGTTGTATGCACATCTCATCATTCAATCCCTCAAGGAATTTTTCCTTCCTCTTAGCATCGGTGTCAACATCATCCGGTGCATAGCGTGCCAGATTGTTGAACTCCTCAATATATTATGCAACACCGCGGTGGCATTACTTAATGTTGTGGAATTCCTTCTTCTTCAAACTCATCACTCAAGAGATATGAGTAGTGCGGAAACAATCCTCAAATATTGCCCAAGTCACATCTTTAATAGGAGTGGTGATTTGGAAGTTGTCCCACCATGTAGCTGCTGGTCCTTCTAGCAGATGTGCTGCAAATCTGACCTTTTCCTCATCAGTGTAGCTCATAGTGACTAAGTCCTTGTTCACAGAATGTAGCCAATCATTTGCTACCATGGGATTAGTGGTTCCTGAAAACTTTGCAGGCCTCAACCTTAGAAACCTTGTGAGCATATCAAAAGCTGGTGGGTTATTTTGATTATTGTTGTTGTTGTTATTATTGTTGTTGTTGTTGTTGTTTTTGTTTTTGTTTTGGTTGTTGTTGTTGTTTTGGTTCTGATTCTGATTCACCATGAACTGGGTCATCATTTGCATCAACTGAGTCTGGGCTGTCATCAGCTGCTGCATCTCATTGCCATTTTTGTTATTGTTTTTAGTGTTGGGATTGTCACGACGGGGAGGCATCTGTGGTTTCAATAAGGATAAGTAATAAGATATAGCCCATAGATACTAACATGCACATCACAACACATAGCACATTCACAATAAGCAAGCATAATAAGCTTAGAGTTTAAACAATGTGAATAACAAGTTTTCGAAAAGTAAACACACTAGCATAGTCATCCACACGTTGGATCATCAATGCGACTCCATAAATAAATAGATGATAGATAGATAGGTAGCCAAGTAGTCAAAACTACTCCACCATGTCGACCTCCTCATCCACTAGAGCAAGTCATGTTCTCTCCATTGCTGCCTTGTACTCCTCCAAGCTGGTGGTCAAAGCATTGACCTTCGCTCGGAGGGCTCTCTTCTGTGAGCACAGCCTCTTTATCACTCCATGTTGTGTCTCTAGCTCAAGATCCTTGATCTCTGTCTCGGCCTTCATCTCATTGATCTTCTTGTTCCTATCCTGCACTCTCTTCTCTTGGTTCTTGAACCTCTTGTCTTGCTTCTCGAACATAGCCTCCATCTCATTGATGCTCTCATCCTGCTCCACAAAGTCCTTGTCCTTCTCCCTCAACTGTACTTGTAACTCGTCATTGCTAAGCATGGCATTGGTCCTATCAGTATCGAGGTGTCTAAGAAGGCTCTCGAGGTCCTGAAGATACAGACGCACTGGCTCAATGGTCTCTCTAGTGGCATCGTCAAACTCTATCGCCTCTCCCTCCTCGTCATGTCTCCTAAATGGGTGGAAGTAGAGGCCTATGAGCTCGGCGGAGTGGCGTCCGCAAAGGCGTCCGAGTAGCTCCTACATGGCGACGTCGAGTACCTTCTCCTTATCATTATGCATTATCTTGAAGGCAATCTCCTTGGTAGGGGGCTCTGACTGGCATCCTGGCTGGGAGACTTTGAATCCCCATAAGTCCTTCCTCTCAAACTTCCTGAGTTGAAGTCCCTTAATACTATGGAGGGGAAGACCAAGCATACTGACAAGCTGCACGATACGGGATCCAAAACGATTTCCATTGAACTCCTCGGCGGTGGTGAGAACAAAGCTAGGCATCTATTGCATAGGATAGATAAAAATTAGAAACAACACAAGTAAGAGAAAAACATAAGGTAGTAAAACAAAGGCCAAAAGCATACATTCAACAATAAAACACACAAGTAATAGCATACAATAATCTATCACAATCATTAAGGTTCAAACATAACTTAGGCAAATTTTTGTCATACCATATAGATTGGCATGATCAAATTATTAACGCGAAAAAACGACAAGTGTGGTGGTCCAACTATTGGAATACGTCACAATTCTCACTCATATGCTAAGTCTATGATATCTTCCTTTAGACGTTTTATGGCGGTCTCTAAGTCTTGGGTATACTTCTTGTCTTCTCTAAGGTCATTTTGAGTGTTGAGCATTCTACACTTGAGTCTTTCACCAAGTTCCTTGATGGCACTCCAAGCTGCATTCCTCGCAGAGTCAAAGAATGACATGTGCATTTCTCAGTTGGTGACCATGCAGAATCCCGATTCTTTGTGGTTATCCTCCTTGTTTTTATACAAATGGAGTTGTACCCACCAATATTCTTCTCCTTCATCCATCATTGGGAATCCTTTGTACACGGCTTCACCATGTATTCCCAAGCTAACCATGATTTTTTTGAGTGCCCTTGGGAAACTCCGCCTCACATTCTAAGGTCATGGTCATGAGTGGTTCCTTCTTGACGGATTCATTGATGGCGGCCATCTACAAATAGAGATGAGAAAGAAGATTAGGAGTGGTTTACGAGAAGAAAAGAGACAAGTGTGGAATTTGCAAAGATTTGCATTTTCCTAATGGTTTCCTTAGTCTAATGCATCATAGGGTCATAATCCTACAGGCAGCATAGTGCTCTGATACCATCTGTAAGACCCCACCATTTAAGTAAAAGTCCTTGTGATTGCAATGCTAGTCCCTGGATCGAAATGCTAGCATCCATAGTTTAAGATGAAGTACACAGATACAAAGGTCATTATTACATCGTAATATCTAGAGATACAAAAGTTCTTACAACTCATTAGCCCAAGTATAATACATAGAGTTCACAATACTTTAAAAAATAAAATAAGTCTTCAACTTCATGTGCCACAGGCAAACATGTTGAGTGTAGACTCATAACCCTAGTCTCCATCAGAGTAACCTACAACATCATAAGTTACAACCGCAGAGGGTCAATACATTTGGAATTGTATTGGCAAGTGATACCATAGTAGTATAGTAGCATCTAATAACTATATGAATTTGGCTAAGTGTAGTTCAGGCTGGCTTTGCTCAAAATTATTTTTTTCTTATTAGTTGAAAACACTAAGTTTTTGTTTGACAAAAACACCCAAGGGACCACCAATAGACATTGGTGAACCTTTTACCCTTGTTCAACCACAAGTTTTAACTTGGAGAAATTGGGATGAGGAGGTTCTTGATCACTTTAGTGTCCTTGAGGATCAAAATGTCCGTTATCGAGGACACGGCTAAGTACTTAGGTTTTACCCTCTCGAGAGGTGGTGCACTTTCCCCACAAGACCCAACATGCATCAAGACGAGAATTTTCAAAAGCATTCCCTTAAAAAACCATGGACGCGTTCCATCATATCCACCCTACCACCAACTGTCCATCTTGCTAAGTTCTTGCAACCTAGTTGGTCAAGGCAGAGCCCATATGCCATGTGGATGCACTAGAAGCTTCTCAACAATAAACATCTCAAATCTCTTTGTTCCTGGGTGTCCATCCACAAGTGTGATACACAAGGTAAACCATATACGTGGGCCATGTGTAACCACTCAACACAAACCAATCTTTCCATTCCACCCAGGTGATTCATTCACATGTTGTTTTATTAATCTAAAACATAGTCATAGATTTTGCATATTATCATAGCATGAATAATCCACCCTTCTTTTCTACTACCTAGGCTAAGCATACTATTATAACCAAAGTTTCTTAACTTAGGGAAAAACTACTAAGACAATAACTATTGGATTTACCCAAGCATAACATATACTTAGAAAATAATCATGCAAATCCTACTCAAAATATCACTAGTGCATAGATAAAATAGTAGGGAAAAAATATGAAGCATCACTTGCCTTGGTAGTTGGGGGAATAGGAACAATCCTCACAATCACAATCTCCACAATCACCAAAATCTACACATAAAATCATACCACCAAATTCACATTCTATATACAAACAAAAATACATGAGTGCATGCAAAATGAAAATACATGAGTGCATTCAAAACAAACTAAATAGTACTGAATACATAGCATACTTTCTAAAGCCTAAATAAACCAAAATTTACTTAAAAATAATTTTCTAAACAATTTATATAGTCAAAATAGGCCTACAAGTGTTTCTGTACAAAATCCCAATTTTACAGAAGCAAATGGCCAAGCCAAGGCCATAGTTGTGTAGGGCTCAAATTTCTGAATCGAATGATATATAACTTGTAATTTTTGGACAAACAGATCAAAAGTTATTAAACTTACACATTATGTGTGTTGTAAGAGTATCGTCTCATACTTCTACTTACAACATCACCATATCATAACACTAGCCCAGCAACAATCTAAACTAGACGCCTCTAATTTATCCATTGCAAATTTTATGTGGCTTAGGGCTTTCGAAGATAGAACCTTTCTTACCTACGAACATGAACCACAACGAGGATAACCAAATTGTTGACAACTCGTTGCAAAATAGATATTGACTATAGTAGGAGAGACAGACACCCGCTATCCACTTATGCAAACTAGTTGCATGTCAAGCGTGGAACAGGTCTCATGTGCGAGTACATGTAAAGTTTTTCCGGGCCGCTTCATCCCACTATGCCACCAATATCCAAAATTACAACTAAGGAGCAACAACATGATCATCATAGCCCACATACTCATATGTGTACTACCCGTGTAAAGCATCTATGCATAGATCCGGCTCTGATACCACTATAGGGTTCGCAGTATAGAAAACAAAAAATTTCCTACGATGGGAACAACTATGTAACAAGATCTATCTACTAGATACAAACAATGGGTGGATGTATATCCGTAGAGAACATACCCTTGAAGACCGACAAAGCTTAACGAGTTAAACTCGTGGTTGATGTAGACGATCTCTTGCCGATCTCAAGATCGAGAGGAAGTCCTAGCGCCACAAATCAGCAGCGCATCCGTGCTCGCACACACGTCCGAGGCACCGAGCAACCTCCACCTCCTCACTCCAGCGATGCAGCGGAAGCACAACTCTTTCTTGCTGAATAGCCACCGGGAACATGTATCTCGCTAGTCCGAGACCATAGGGGATAAATTCTAGAGCGGGAGAGAGATCCTTCACGAGGAGGTGTGAGTGAGAAGTGAGGAGGGGGTGCCTTTTATAGGAGATGGGGAACCCCAAGGGGGTGGCCGGCACATGGGGGCTGCCCCCTTGCCCTCCCCTCTTCATGTGGGTGGACACTCCACTCACAAAATTCCTTTAAATTCCCTCCACTCAAAATCCCACTCAAACTTGCAATTAAATTTCCACTAAATTTAATGCAAACTCTCATTAAATAAAACTCTTTTTATTTATTCAGAATTTTGTCAATTACTTCAATGACAAACATTCACATATAATCCCTTGCTAGAATTCTATTTCACATGCATAACCACTTTATGCAATTTCACCGAAAACCTGTTTCGGTATCTAGTGAAATAAATTCCTGCGCTTTGTTATTCTTTCCGGCATGAAACTTTTGCTCCAATTGGATGTCGGGTATCTTAAGTGTGTCACCCTACGATTCGTGAATAATGCGGAAATGATCGAGACCCCTCTCGGATCAATAATCAGAAGCGAGATCTGGAGACCCATACTGACTCCCGCACATTCAACGATGACTTTCTTGTGATTGTCGGAACCTTTTATGCTAGTATCTTAATCCCTTTGTTTCACGATATATTACATGTCCGAGATTCGATCATCGGTATCTCCATACCTAGTTTGATCTCGTTACCGACATGCACTCTTTTCTCGACATGTCCGAAATTCCACTCACGATCCATGGGCCTCAACGTAACACTTTATTAGTTCTGAACCCATCTTTATAATCACCCTGTTATGGTGTGACGTTTGATGTTATCAAGAAACTCTTCCGGTGTTATTGATTGACATGATCTCATGGTCTAAGGATTAGGATCACTTTGTAATTTGTTATAGCAATATAAACTCAATGACTTTGATCGTAATGCTATACTTCGGATGAATGTTCATCACACCATTACACTAATGTTGTGATCCCGTTATTAACAACATCCAATGTCCATGATCAGGGAACCTTGATCATCTTGTTAATCAACGAGCTAGTTTATGAGAGAGGCATAACTAGGAACTTTCTGTTTGTTTATTAAACACACATGTATTAATGTTTCCGTATTAATACAATTATAGCATGCAAAATAAGCATCTATAATATACTTGGAATACACATAATAAACACTTTATTATTGCCTCTCAGGCCATATTCCCTTTAGGAGGAACATGTTGATGATTACCGAGCTCGTGAGAAGATGGTGAAGCTCAACGTGGTCTTAGCTTGCACAGGGGCACGGACACGGGCTCAGGAGGTCGTCGGAGTTGGTATTGGCGTCATTTGTTCGCGAACGGCGATGGGGGCGACAACCTAGGACGCAAAAGGGAAAACGATAGGCATTAGAAAGTGCGCAAGGTCATGGCGAACATAGTAGCATGAACTAGAGGTCAAGGGGCGCACGGACTTTACCGGAATTACTCGGCGGAGTTGATCGGTGCCTCAGATGCTCGCAAAGGTTGATGGGGATGGCGACCTGGGGAGATTTAGAACAAACCAAAGGCATGAGAAGAAGCGCTAGGGTAAGAGGAACACGCTCGCGTGAACGAGAGGAAGAGGCGAACACGGGGCTCACCGAAATTTGTCGCCGGAGTTGATCGGTGCCTCGGATGCTCGCAGAGGTTGACGGGGACGGTGACCTGGGGAGATTTAGAGCAAACCAAAGGCATGAGAGAAAGCGCAAGGGCAAGAGTTACATGCTCGCATGAACGAGAGGAAGAGGCGAACACGGGGCTCACCGGATTTCGTCGGTACCGCGACAATGTAGAGTGAAATTCGTGGAGCCTGGCGGTGCTTGGGGCTTGCGGTGTGAGGGGAAATGGTCGCGGGGAGGTGGGGATTAAGTATCCAGAGCAGGGGCGAAATTCACGCATGCATTCATCGCCAATTAATCGAAATCAAAACGCGGAAGTGAAGGGGGAAGAAACGAGCGTCGAGCTGGTCACGTGCGCGAGGTTTGGGGAAGAACGTGAGGTGGCAGTGGGGCCTAGTTGCCAGTGAGACAGAGGGTGCACGTGCGGGTGAGAAAGAGAGAGGGAGAGGGGAAACCCGAGTGGGCTTAGTGGGCTGCGAGGGGGGTTTGGGCCAGATAGGTTGTGCCTGTTATTTTTTCTCTTTTTCATTTTCCTTTTTCTGTTTTCATTTTCTAATTTGATTTTGAATGGCTATTTCAAATATGTTTGAATTCAAATATTCACCAGCCTTTGGTACTATGGTCCTAGTGTCCAAATGTGTGTCAAACACAACAAAGAATCCAAAAACCATTTTGAGGTCATAAAACAAATAAAAACCATGCCCCATATATATAATAAAAGGGGTTTAATTATGGTTCTATTAGGGTTTTTGTTTTGAAATTTTTTATGCAAGATCAATATGCCATGATGATATGAATGCAACAACATGATTTTGCATTTGATGAAATTTGGGATGTTACATGTTTTGATTTTCTAGCCTTGACCCAACAGTCCATGTTCAATGTTATTCGTACACTATATAGTTTCTTTGATGAAAAAGATAAGATAAGAAGTACTACTGCTAATGGAGGTCTTTTGAATAACCTTTCTCTCCCGATGTTTGGGAAGCAAGTGAAAATTTCGAAACTGGAAAAGTTTGAATCTTTTTGCCACCCAATACCAAAGTATTTTCCTTCCTATGTACTACTCCTCCTACTCCATACCAACACGGTTGCGAACACGCCAGAGATACAGAGTCGCCCTCTCAAGTAAAAGTTAGCATGTGAAGAAGTAAAAGTTTTTTAAGAAGGAAGTATGGATAAGATGGCTAAATTAGAGTTCATAAGTGCCATGTATATACTAGTACATAAAGTGTTTGGAAAAATTACATGTAGATTAATTTTCCACCTAATTTCACCCACATCCTTATGTGCTCCTCTACTGCTTCCGGGCAACCTTGTTCCTTCGACCATGATCAACAGTAACGAGTGTGCTATTTTTGTGTGTGTGGCAAGCAGTTCTAGGAAGAATATGGCTCAACTGCTCGGTTGGAATTGAGCCAGACCAGACTACTTTTCCAAGCTAAATTTTAGGCCCTTTGTGACAATTGTATGGACTTCGATGTAATTTTCTACTTTTTATGTCCTTGATGTAACCTTTAATTCCACCGACCGTGTTGAGTGAAGCATGTTACTCTTTCGAGACCTATCCTAGTTCAGAAATAAAAAGAATGTCACCACCACAATTTTCAAACAAAGTATACTGTGCCAAATTTTAGGATTCTTCGAGCTTTATAACTAAAACTTTGCACACTTAACTGATTATATGTCAATAATACGATATTAGGCAAAACTTGAATACATGTGAGCATGATAGACTATTGCTCTTGAAAATTTCCAAAATTCTTCCGAAATTCAACCGCTATTAATAATCATAAACACCAGTTTCAAAAATGCTCAAAAGTAACAATAATTACATAAAGGTCCCTAGACCACCTTGCGTTGACCATAGACCCTAGAGCGATAATTGAAGATTCTCGTTCCTCTAGGACCTACGGTACCCTGGATCCAAAAAATAAATAAAGAATTCTACCACCCAAATTTTCAGAAAAAGTGTACCACACTCTCTTACAATTCCCAAGTTTTAGGATTTTTTAAATGGGCATAGAAAGGTTTTTCATTTCATTCATATTTAATCTTCTTGATTTTTTGATGAGGTTGCTGCATCATGATTCTAGCAGTTGTATAGTTTAATTGCCATGTATTGTATATGCTAGTATAAGGCCGGCAGTAGATGGCGTGCCTCTTTATTATACCTAAGACTCGGTTATACTATTGAACTTTCTCTCGCGCACTTCTTATAAGTATTGTATATGCTACTATAAGGCCAGCGGTAGATGACGTGTCACTTTGTTATACCTAAGACTCGGTTATACTATTGAACTTTCTCTCGTCCACTTCTTGTAGATTATTAAATTAGACCTTATTCTACATAACACAATATATTTGAAAGCTTGGCTTGTGGCGTTCAGATCCATATTCTTCAGACTTTCTTTTTGGAAAGGAACAATCTCGTCATCTCTAAGAAAATTTAGAATGTTATTTCCTGATAGTTGTAAACTCACACAGACAGTGTTGTTCACTTCAAGAAGATTCACTCATCTACCCATGAAATTACTTATAATTTGAGAGAAATATATCACGCTTACTTTTAGCTCAAGTGTGACCTAGATTCGTTAAATTGTCAAGATCTTAGCAAGAAGTCGAACCTCTTGTCAAAACTCTCAATGGTGGTTTGTGATATATTAAATGACCCCCCCCCCATGGTTACCTTCAAAAAAATTCACAAATCTTTCAAAGCAACCTACAATTTACTTGTAGTTCAAATTTGATCTAATTTCAATAAATCGGCATAAAGTCATTCAAGTGGGCAGAGTTTGCTAGGAAGAAGTTTGAAAACTCATAACATTAAACATGGGAATCGGAAGTAAAACATGTTGGTTCAATTAATATGTTTGGAATCTTGGCTTGTGGCATTCAGATCCATATTCTTTGAACTTTATTTACGAAAAAGAATAATCTCATCATCACTCGGGAAATGAATGTTCATTTCCAGATAGTTGGAAACTAACACCGACGACATTGTTTACTACAAGAATATGCACCTATCTACCTCATAAAAGACATTTAATTGAGGAGCAATGTTCCGCGCTTACTTGTAGCTCAAGTTTGACCTAATTTCATTAAATTAGCAAGAATTCGGTGAAGTGTGCAAAGTTATCTAGGAAGCCATAAAAATAGAACTATAAGAAACCATGGTCCACTTTGTGTGATAATTGGGGCGGTTGCATTTTCTTGTAACTATGGTAGGCCTCGTAGGTACTTCAGTTAACATGGTCGGTGGAAGTACAAGTTACATCAAGGACCTCATAAAAATTAAAATTACGTCCAAGTCTATGCACTTAGCACAAGGTCCCTAAAACTATGCAGTGAAGTGTGTTTTGAGGTTTATGCATACTAGCGTTCATTGTGCTAAAGACTATCAATATAATCTTCTAGATGCTAAGAATGGAAAAGAAGATCAAACAGTTACCAATGTTTGGATTTGCCAGTCTTGATCGAACAGTCCATGTTCAAAGTTATCCGTATACTATATAGTTTTTTTGACAAAAAAGATAAGATAAGAAGTACTACTGCGAATGGCCGGTCTTTTGAATAACCTTTCCCTCCTGATGTTTGGGAAGTAAGTGAAAATTTCGAAACCGGAAAATTTTGAATCTTTTTACCGCCCAGCACCAAAGTGTTTTCCTTCCTATGTAATACTCCTCCTACTCCACATCAACGCGGATGCGAACACGCTAGAGATACAGAGTCACCCTCTCAAGTAAAAGTTAGCATGTGAAGAAGTAAAAGTTTTTTAAGAAGGAAGTATGGATAATATGGCTAAATTAGAGTTCATAAGTGCCATTTATTTACTAGTACATAAAGTGTTTGGATAAATTACATGTTATATTTTTAAGATTAATTTTCTACCTAATTTCACCCGCATCCTTGTGTTCTCCTTTACTCCTTTGAAGCAACCTTGTCCCTTCGACCATGATCAACAGTAACGAGCGTGTTATTTTTTGTGTGTGTTTGTGTGGCAAGCAGTTGTAGGAAGAGTATGGCTCAGATGCTCGGTTGAAATTGAGCCAGACCAGACTATTTTCCAAGCTAAATTTTAGGCCCTTTGTGACAATTGTATGGACTTCGATATAATTTTCTACTTTTTATGTCCTTGATGTAACCTTTAATTCCACCGATCGTGTTGAGTGAAGCATGTTGCTCTTTCGAGACCTATCCTGGTTCAGAAATAAAAAGAATGTCACCACCACAATTTTCATACGAAGTGTACCGTGCCAAATTTTAGGATTCTTCAAGCTTTATAACTAAAACTTTGCACACTTAAATGATTGTATGTCAATAATACGATATTAGGCAAAACTTCAATACATGTGAGCATGATAGACTATTGCTCTTGAAAATTTCCAAAATTCTTCTAAAATTCAACTGCTATTAATAATCATAAACACCAGTTTCAAAAATGCTCAAAAGTAACAATAATTACATAAAGTTCCCCAGACCACCTTGCGTTGCCCACACACCCTAGCGCGATAATTGAAGCTTCTCGCTCCTCTAGGACCTACGGTACCCTGGATACAAAATTAAATAAAGAATGTGTAACATCCCAAAAATCATGATTTCAAAGTTTACATATCATTCATGCATGCATATAGATTTGAGATCAAGTTTCAAACTCATTTCAGAAAAACAGAAGCACATTATGCTATGATTTTATGTGAGCAGATTTAAACCAAATGGCTATCCCCATTTAAAAGTTTGTTTGTTTTTGAACCAAGTTTGTTGCCTTCTATGAGGATAGGTTTGAGTGTAGAATTCAAACCAAGTCTTTCAAATTGGAAATGGTTTCAAAAACCATTTTTCAAATTTTGCAAACCAAGTGCCTAGTCTCTGTTATTTTTTATCTCCAAGCTTGACCAAGCCTTTGTAAAGCAACCACTTGCTTTTATGCCTATATTGGAGACTACTGTACCCTACAAAAACCCCAGAAGGATTTGAATTCAAAAAGAGTTTGAATTCAATTCAAAACCATTCCTGAAAATCGAAATAGAAAAAGAAAAGAAGCAAACAAAAGAAAAGGGCCAGGCGCCAGGAATCTAGCCCAGCAGTGGAACAGGCCCAGCTAGCCCACCCGGGCCATCTGTTTCTCTCTCGCACGCGCTCGCGCACCTACTCAGCCGCTGACAGCCAGACCCCACACCCCCCCTGCTTATTTCGCTGCCAAGCGGGCCCCGTCCACGTCAGCTTCGTCTTCCCCTGATTCCGCGCACGACCTCCGCCGCTGCCCGTTGCTGCACTGATTTCGCGAGCTTAATTGGCATTGATGCAGCAAGCGTTTATTGTCGAGCCTCTGGCTATAAGATCCCCCCATCCTCGCGACCATTTCCCCTCAAACAATTTCGCCTCCACGCCACCAGGCTGCCCACAACTCGCACGACGTCGCCGCTGTTCCGACGACTGCGCCGACGAATTCCGGTGAGTTCTGTGCTCCCCTCTGTCTCTCGTTCATGCTATCAAGATCAGCGAGTCTTTGTGCACCTACTGACACTTCTCATTCGCCCTCGCATGATCCGTAGCTCCAGCAACGTTGACGACTGGCCGCCACCATCCTCTGCACGAACTCCGGCGACCTCCCTCCGTATGTAGCCACCGCCCCTTGCCCTCTGACTGGTACACCTAGAGTCTACATCGTTGTGCGCATCTAACGGTACCCTTATTTTGGCTTAGCGTGACGAGGAACCTCGCCAACGTCGACGACTGACCGTGCCCGACGTCTGCCTCTACTCCGACGAGAAATCCTCGCTGTGTCCGCGCGCCCCTCGACGAACCAACGGCACCTCGAGCTTCAGCACGCCACTGCGGTCCTGGTAAGCGCCTCCTTTCTTACCCGGGCGACCTAGAGCGCTAGCACCGCCGCAGTCAGACGCGCCGCCGCCTGTCGCCGCCGCTAGCGCCGCTCGTTTCTGGTTAGGAGATTTTTAGCCGTCAGATCTGGATCCTACACGTAGAAATAGTTCACTTAACGAAGGGGTATGGACAGATCTGAGCCGTGCAGCGTTAGTTAGATCCAATGGAACAGAAGGGTGATCCGGTGCGAACCGGTACGCGCCAGTAATATCGCGACGCGTGGCTAGGGTTAAATTTAAAAACAGAATTCAAACCAGATTTTGATCCAAATTTCAAATGGCAATGACTTTTGATTCCCACGTTAGATTTTTGCAAACTTTATACCGTTGGAATCAGTGAGTCAAGCCCTTTCTGAATCTGCAATGTGTTTAACAAAAAGTTTCTGTTAAATGACTTTGTTTGCAGAAACATATTTAGGCCTATTTTGAGCATAGATTTAATTTAGTAATTGTATTAGTGCTAAATAAGTTTAGTTAGCAAACTTTGTGACTTGTTATGTTTCTGTATCATGCACTTTCTTGGTAGAGTTTTCAAAATCATCACTTAGTAATTTCTTGCATGCATGCATTCATATTTTTGATTGTATATTAATTGTGTGTAATTGTATGCTACAAATTTTTGTGTAGATTTTGCTAGTGACTGTGATTGTGAAGAGTGCTACTCTCCCCATTACCAAGGCAAGTGATACTTCATGATATTTCCACCCCTTTATTTTGAATAAGCATTAGAATTATTTTGCTAAGTCTTGCATGCTAATTTTGTCAAATTCTATGTTGGGAAATCCTATGTAGTTGTAGAATTATAGAATTGCTAGGTATTTTCCTAAGTTAAGTTACTATGCCATGCTTAGCCTAGCTAGTAGAAAACAAGGGTTGGTAAAGAATGTACATGCTATGATGAAATAATTCTAAGTCCTTTGGACTCATGCTTTTCTTAATAAAACAACTAAGTCAATGAACTTCCTGGGTGGAATGGGACTTGAATGGTGGTTTTTGGTTGAGTGGTTACACAAGGCCATGGATTTGGCTTGTGTATCTCACTTGTGGTATGACACCCAGGCACAAAGGGATTTGGAGGCCAAGTGTTGAGAAAGCTTACAATGCAACCACTTGGCAATATGGGCTCTGCCATGATCATATAGGATGCTAGAACTTAGTCACTTGGACAGTTGGTGGTAGTGGGAATGATAGGTTGGAGCGCGTCCATTTGACTAAGGAAAGGCTTCTGAAAGGTCCTGTCTTGGGAAACCAAGTCTGGTGGGGAAAGTGCACAACCTCTGCAGATGGAAAATCTAAGTACTTAGCCAAGTCCATGGCAATGGACAACTTGAGCATCAAGACATGGAAGCTACAAGAATCTTATCACTCCAATTTCTAAGTAAAACTTGTGGGTGAACAAGGGTGAAGGACCCCAATGTCTATTGGTGGTTTCTTGGGAAAGTTTTTGACAAAGAAAACTTAGTATTTTCAACTAATAGGAAAAACCTATTTTGAAGCAAAGCAAGCCAAGCTACACTTAGCCAAAATGCATATAGTAATATAGTCCACTTAAAATTTACTAAGGTATCACTTGCCAATACTATTCCAAAGTATTGACCCACTGTGGCTGTAACTTGTGATGTTGCAGGTTACTCCGATGATGAGTAGGAGTCATGAGTCTACACTCAACATGCTTGCCTGTGGCACATGAAGATGAGGACTTGTGTTTATTTACTTATTCCATAAACTCTTGTATTAGGCCTTTGGCCCTGAGTTGTAAAAGACTATGTTTTATCTCTGGAATGAATGTAATAAACGACCTTTGTATCTGTGTACTTCATCTTAAACTGTGGATGCTAGCAATGATCCAGGGACTAGCACTGCAATCACAGGGATCCTTTTCCTTTGTCGAGGAGGGATCTTACAGATGGTATCAGAGCACTGTGTTGCCTGTAGGATTATGACCCTAGGATTGGAAAACCACTAAGGAAAAATTTTCAACTACTTCTACACTTGTCTATTCTTCTCGTAAAACTTTTCTAATCTTCTCATTCTCATCTCCATTTGTAGATGAACTCCATCAACGAAGCCGTGAAGAAAGGGCCACTCATGACCATGACCTTGGAGTGTGAAACTGAGTTTCCCAAAATTCTCAAGGACCTCATGGTGGCAATGGAAGCACATGGTGCAGCTGTTTACAAAGGCTTTCCAGTGATGGATGAAGGAGTGGAGTATTGGTGGGTGCAACTTCACTTGTATAAAAACAAGGAAGACAACCACAAAGAAAGAGGTTTCTGCACGTACACCAACACTGTGATGCACACCACATTCTTTGAGTCAGCAAGAGAAGCAGCTTGGAGGACTATCAAAGAACTTAGTTCTAGAGTCAAGTGCAGAATGCTCAACCTCCAAAAAGACTTAGAGAAAGAGAATGAGCTTACCCAAGAGTTGGAAGCCACCAACCAAACCTTAAGGGGAGATATTATAGACTTAGTGATGGAATCATGTGAACAAGATAGGTGGATTGCCTCTAGGAACATTGTGTTAGCCAACAGATCCAGTGAGATAGGATTGTGAACGCACTTCGTTAGTTGGACCACCACCTATCACCTTATTTTCCAAAATGATACCTTAAATAAGTTTGGACCTTGATTGATGTAATGGATTCATGTATGCATGACTTGTGTGATTTTGTGTTCCAAGGATGTGTATGTGATATTTGTCTTTGTTTTGTCTTAAATAGTGTTGTTCTAACTTTTCTATCTTATAAATAGATGCCTATTACCATCAACACTGTTGAGGAGTTCTAGGTTACCCGCTTTGGTCCTCGTATCGTTGAGCTTACCACTTTGCTCAATCTCCCTCTTCCCACCATCATGGTGCATCCACTCACCAAGTTCGAGAGGAAGGACCTCTGGGGCTTCAAGGTGAACCAGCCTGGACGCCAGACAGAGCCCACTACGGAGGCCATCGTCTTCAAGCTTATGCACGATGACCGGGAGAGAGGCATGGAGGTACTTATGCAGGACTTGATAGGACGTCTGCTAGGCCGACACTCCCGACAGGTTAGAGGCACCCACTTCCATGTCTTGGAAGACGTGATGAGGATGGAGAGTCCATCGACTTCGAGGACGACTCGAGGGACGCAGCAGAGCCGTGTACCTCCAGGACTTAGAGTCTCTTATTAGGCACGTGGACACGGACAGGACCAATGTCATGCTCAGTAATGACGAGCTCCAGGTGCAGCTTCGCGAGAAGGACAAGCTCTTCGCGCAGCAGGACGAGATAGTCAAGGAAATGGAGGCGAAGTTTGAGACCCAGGACCGGAAGTTCAAGAGTCAGGAGAAACGCGTCTAGGATAGGAACAAGAAGATCCGGGACATGACTGAAGAACTGAAGTCCAAGGATTTCGAGCTAGAGCAGCAGCAGATGGTGATCGAGAGGCTTCGCTCCCAGAAGAGGGCTCTCAAGGCCAAGATCGATTCCTTGACCACTACGATTGAGGAGAACAAGACCGCGATGGAGAACGCAGGTCTTACCT
The DNA here is from genome assembly GCA_916181665.1 of Avena sativa. NCBI lineage: Eukaryota > Viridiplantae > Streptophyta > Magnoliopsida > Poales > Poaceae > Avena > Avena sativa. Next base: position 226,853,176 of record OV702283.1, on the reverse strand, counting down.
TTGTCGAGGAGGAGATTGATGCTGATGAGTAGACTTGACTACCCGTTTATCTTTCATTATCGTACTTGTTATTTGTGAACTTATTATTGGACCATCCGACATGTGGATGGCTTGCCACTTGTGTGTTTTATTTTGAGAACTTGTTACCTGGTTGTTGAACTTTTATCTTGTGTTGCATGCTATGTGTTTGCTTGTGATGTATTGTGCATAAAACATCTATGGGTATCTCATTCTTATCTCTATTTGAACAAACCACAGATGCCTCCCCGTCGCGCAAACCCCAACCCCAACAACATCACTCCAGAAATGCAAAAGATGATGAATGCTCAAACAAAGCTTATGCAGATGATGACAACATTCATCCAAAACCAGAATAACAACAACAACAACCCCAATAACAACAACAATAACAACAACAACAACAACCCTCCGGGTTTTGATATGCTCACCAGATTTCTGCGTTTGAGGCCAGCTAAGTTCTCGAGGACAACTGATCCCATGGTGGCCAATGATTGGCTACGTTCTGTGAACAAGGACTTAGTGACCGTGGGCTGCACGGATGCTGAAAAAGTCAGGTTCGCAGCACATCTGCTGGAAGGGCCAGCCGCCACATGGTGGGACAACTTCCAAATCACCACTCCTTTAGATGAGGTGACTTGTGCTATCTTTGAAGATGGCTTTCGCACTGCTCATATCTCATCAGGTATGATGGGCCTGAAAAAGAAGGAGTTTCACAACTTGAAGCAGCGCCACCGCAGCGTGGCTGAATACATAGAAGAGTTCAACAATCTGCCGCGTTATGCACCGGATGAGGTTGACACAGATGCCAAAAGAAAGGAAAAGTTTCTGGAAGGCTTGAATGATGAGCTGAATCTGCGGCTGGTTGTGGCATATGTTCCCACTTATCAGTCGCTCTGTGACAAGGCTGCTATATTGGAGAACAAAATGAAGCAAGTCGAGAGTAGGAAAAGAGAACACTCCGACAAGCACAGCTCGGTATCGTCTCACAAACGATCTCACTATGATGACAGTGGAAGCTCAGGATCCCACAAGCATGGGAAATTCAACAAGCACCACAACCACAACCGTCATGACAACAAGCATCACCGCAGTCATGACAATGACAAGTACAAGAACCACAAGAGTGGACATAAGAGCCACCACAGTGGGAATGGTAGTGGAAGTGGAAGTCAGCCTGCAAAAAGGGACATCAGTCAGGTTGAGTGCTTCAAATGCAAGAATATGGGACACTATGCAAATGAGTGCCCCGAAAAGAAAGTTGAAGGACCTGTCAAGCCCAATCCTTTCAAGAAAGGTCAGGTGAACCACATTAATGTGGAGGAGATCTATGAGGAACCTGACGCTGTTGCTGGTAAGTTCAGACTCAATTCCATTCCAGCATTTGTACTCTTTGACACTGGTGCATCTCATTCATTCATATCAAAAGCATTTGTTGATAGAAATGGGTTTGTATCTGAAAACATTGGGTGTCCAATAAAAGTTAGTTCTCCGGGTGGAGATATGATAGTAAGTCTTGGATGCCGGGATCTTGTCATAGAGTTTGGAAAGCATAAGTTTCCAGTGATCCTGATAATCCTAGATTCCCAAGGATTGGATGTAATTTTAGGAATGGATTGGATGGCTAAGTATGAAGGAGTGCTTGATTGTGCTAATCGTACTGTTGCACTCACAACCCCAGAAAGAAAAAGAATAAAATTCAGGTCAAACTTTGAATCCAAAGGAAGTAAGCTTAATTCTCTTAAGGGGGTTAGCATGGACAGTGTGCCAATTGTATGTGAGTATCCGGATGTGTTTCCGGAAGAATTGCCAGGAATGCCACCAGATAGAGATGTGGAATTTCTGATAGATTTGGTACCAGGTTCTGGACCAATAGCAAAGAGACCATACAAAATGTCAGTTGATGAACTAAAAGAGCTCAAGAAGCAACTAGGAGAACAGTTGCAGAAAGGATTTATCCAACCAAGTTCTTCATCTTGGGGAGCCCCAGTATTGTTCGTGGAGAAGAAATATAGAAGCCAAAGGTTATGCATAGATTACCGTTCGCTCAACGAGGTAACTATCAAGAACAAATATCCTTTGCCAAGAATCAATGACTTGTTTGATCAGCTAGAGGGAGCATGTGTGTTCTCGAAGATTGATCTCCGGTCAGGCTATTTTCAACTCAAGATACGAGAACAAGACATACCAAAAACAGCTTTCACCACAAGGTATGGATTGTATGAGTATACCATAATGCCTTTCGGCTTAACCAATGCTCCAGCCTACTTCATGAATATGATGAACAAAGTGTTCATGGAATTTCTTGAAAAGTTCGTTGTCGTTTTCATCGATGACATCTTAGTCTACTCCAAGAGCAAAGAGGAACATGAAGGACACTTGCACTTGATACTTGAGAAGTTAAGAGAGCATAAACTTTATGCCAAATTCAGCAAGTGTGAGTTCTGGTTAGAGGAAGTTGGTTTTCTTGGTCATGTTATGACAAAGGATGGTGTAGCAGTTGATCCTACTAAAGTTTCAGCTGTGACAGAATGGGAATCTCCCAAGAATGTGAAAGAAGTTCGTAGTTTCCTTGGCTTAGCAGGTTACTACAGAAGGTTCATTGAAAATTTCTCAAAGGTTGCTAAGCCCATGACTGAATTGTTAAAGAAAGACAAGAAGTTTTCTTGGTCTGAAGGTTGTGAAGTCAGCTTTCAAGAATTGAAGAAGAGACTTGTGACAGCACCAGTTCTATGTCTGCCAGATTTGGAAAAGGATTTCCAAGTATATTGTGATGTGTCTCATCAAGGTTTGGGTGCCGTACTTATGCAAGACGGTAAAGTTGTGGCCTATGCCTCGAGACAACTCAAAACTCATGAAGTAAACTATCCTACTCATGATTTGGAGTTAGCCTCTGTCGTCCATGCGCTTAAAACATGGAGATATTACCTTTTGGGAAAGCGTTGCGAAGTGTTCACCGATCACAAGAGTTTGAAGTACATCTTCACCCAGAAGGAAATCAATATGAGACAAAGAAGATGGTTAGAGCTTATCAAGGACTATGATTTAAGTTTGCAATACCACCCCGGTAAAGCAAATGTTGTAGCAGATGCTCTAAGTCGTAAGGTATTCGTAAATGGCCTTACCAAAGGAGAATTGCCAGATGATTTGTGTAATCAATTCAAAGAACTCAGATTGGAGATTGTGCCCGAAGGACATCTTATGTCTTTGGATGTTCAACCCAATTTGTTGGACAAGATCCGAGAAGCTCAGAAGACCGATAAGGAAATCGAAAGGATTAAGGAAAATATTGGCCAAGGGAGAGCTAAAAATTTCCATGAAGACGAACAGGGTACATTATGGCATGGGAAACGTATATGTGTTCCACAAGATCCGGAGTTACGGAAACTGATTTTGCAAGAAGCGCACAACTCTCCGTATTCTATTCATCCGGTAACACCAAAATGTACATTTACATGAAAGAAAGATTTTGGTGGAACAATCTCAAGAGGGACATCGCCGAGCATATTGCTTTGTGTGATGTGTGTAGAAGAGTAAAAGCGGAGCATCAGAAACCAGCAGGTTGCTTCAACCACTACCTATTCCTGATTGGAAATGGGACAAAATTGGTATGGATTTCATCACCGGATTACCAAGGACCAGATCAGGATATGATTCCAATATGTTTGGATTGAAACCAATTTGGACAGGAGATAGCTGATTAGAATGTTATCCCTCTTTTTTGAGGTGGAATATGTTTGTAAATATTCTTTTGTAACTCTATATAATATATAAAAATTGCAGTGGGGTTTTTTGCCCTACTGTTTTACCCTAAAAAAAAGGATATGATTCCATATGGGTAGTCGTGGATCGCTTAACTAAAGTGGCACATTTCATACCCATGAAGACAACTTATACCAGTGCCAAGTTAGCCAAGGTCTACATGAGTAGAATTGTATGCCTTCACGGTGTGCCTAAGAGTATTGTGTCCGATAGGGGAACCCAATTCACTTCCCATTTTTGGAGGCAGCTACATGAATCATTGGGAACGAGGTTGGAGTTCAGTACGACTTTTCATCCTCAAACCGATGGACAAACAGAAAGGATTAATCAAATTCTGGAAGACATGTTGAGGGCATGTGCCCTAGACTATGGAGCAAGTTGGGACGAAAGTCTGCCTTATGCAGAATTTTCTTATAACAACAGCTATCAAGCCAGCATTGAGATGGCGCCGTTTGAGTTTATCTATGGAAGAAAATGTACCACCCCATTGTTATGGAATGGTGTGGGAGAAAGAAGTTTATTTGGGCCAGATCTTATCAAAGAAGCCGAAGAGAAGGTCAAATTGGTTAAGGACAGATTGAAGATAGCACAGTCCCGACAGAAAAGCTACGCAGATCCTAAGCGTAGAGAAGTCACCTACAAAGTTGGTGATAGAGCCTATCTTAGAGTATCACCACTCCGTGGAGTGAAAAGATTCGGAGTCAAAGGGAAGTTGGCACCAAGATATGTTGGGCCATTCAAGATTCTGAGTCGCAAAGGAGAAGTTGCTTATGAAATTGAACTGCCAGCATCTCTATCAGCAGTCCATAATGTATTTCATGTGAGTCAGCTTAAGAAATGTCACCCAGAAATGGAAGAATCTTCTTTGAAGGATACCATACCTTTGGAAGAAGTTCAACTAGAAAGTGATCTCACTTATGAAGAAAAGCCTATCAAGATTCTTGAGACTGCAGAAAGAGTCACGAGAACAAAAACTATCAAGTTTTGCAAAGTGCAATGGAACCATCATACCGAAGAGGAAGCAACATGGGAAAGAGAAGATGATCTTCGGAAAGACCACCCTCACCTATTTGCTAGCCAATCCGAATCTCGAGGGCGAGATTCACCTTAAGGGGGTTAGATTTGTAACATCCCTAAAATCATGATTTCAAAGTTTGCATATCATTCATGCATGCATATAGATTTGAGATTAAGTTTCAAACTCATTTCAGAAAAACAGAAGCACATTATGCTATGATTTTATGTGAGCAGATTTAAACCAAATGGCTATCCCCATTTGAAAGTTTGTTTGTTTTTGAACCAAGTTTGTTGCCTTCTATGAGGATAGGTTTGAGTGTAGAATTTAAACCAAGTCTTTCAAATTGGAAATGGTTTCAAAAACCATTTTTCAAATTTTGCAAACCAAGTGCCTAGTCTCTGTTATTTTTGATCTCCAAGCTTGACCAAGCCTTTGTAAAGCAACCACTTGCTTTTATGCCTATATTGGAGACTACTGTACCGTGCAAAAACCCAGAAGGATTTGAATTCAAAAAGAGTTTGAATTCAATTCAAAACCATTCCTGAAAATCGAAATAGAAAATGAAAAGAAGTAAACAAAAGAAAAGGGCCAGGAGCCAGGAATCTAGCCCAGCAGTGGAACAGGCCCAGCTAGCCCACCCGGGCCATCTGTTTCTCTCTCGCACGCTCTCGCGCACCCACTCAGCCGCTGACAGCCAGACCCCACACCCCCCTGCTTATTTCGCTGCCAAGCGGGCCCCGTCCATGTCAGCTTCGTCTTCCCCTGATTCCGCGCACGACCTCCGCCGCTGCCCGTTGCTGCACTGATTTCGCGAGCTTAATTGGCATTGATGCAGCAAGCGTTTCTTGTCGAGCCTCTGGCTATAACATCCCCCCATCCTCGTGACCATTTCCCCTCAAACAATTTCGCCTCCATGCCACCAGGCTGCCCACAACTCGCACGACGCCGCCGCTGTTCCGACGACTGCGCCGGCGAATTCCGGTGAGTTCCGTGATCCCCTCTGTCTCTCGTTCATGCTATCAAGATCATCGAGTCTTTGCGCACCTACTGACACTTCTCATTCGCCCTCGCATGATCCGTAGCTCCAGCAACATTGACGACTGGCCGCCACCGTCCTCTGCACGAACTCCGGCGACCTCCCTCCGTAAGTAGCCACCACCCCTTGCCCTCTGACTGGTACACCTAGAGTCTACATCGTTGTGCGCATCTAACGGTACCCTTATTTTGGCTTAGCGCGACGAGGAACCTCGCCAACGTCGACGACTGACCGTGCCCGACGTCTGCCTCTACTCCGACGAGAAATCCTGGCCGTGTCCGCGCGCCCCTCGACGAACCAACGCCACCTCGAGCTCCAGCACGCCACTGCGGTCCTGGTAAGCGCCTCCTTTCTTCCCCGGGCGACCTAGAGCGCTAGCACCGCCGCAGTCAGACGCGCCGCCGCCTGTCGCCGCCGCTAGCGCCGCTCGTTTCTCGTTAGGAGATTTTTAGCCGTCAGATCTGGATCCTACGCGTAGAAATAGTTCACTTAACGAAGGGGTATGGACAGATCTGAGCCGTGCAGCGTTAGTTAGATCCACCGGCACAGAAGGGTGATCCAGTGCGAACCGGTACACGCCAGTAATATCGCGACGCGTGGCTAGGGTTAGATTTAAAAACAGAATTCAAACCAGATTTTGATCCAAATTTCAAATGGCTATAACTTTTGATTCCCACGTTAGATTTTTGCAAACTTTATACCTTTGGAATCAGTGAGTCAAGCCCTTTCTGAATCGGCAATGTGTTTAACAAAAAGTTTCTGTTAAAATGACTTTGTTTGCAGAAACATATTTAGGCCTATTTTGAGCATAGATTTAATTTAGTAATTGTATTAGTGCTAAATAAGTTTAGTTAGCAAACTTTGTGACTTGTTATGTTTCTGTATCATGCACTTGCTTGGTAGAGTTTTCAAAATCATCACTTAGTAATTTCTTGCATGCATGCATTCATATTTTTGATTGTATATTAATTGTGTGTAATTGTATGCTACACATTTTTGTGTAGATTTTGCTAGTGACTGTGATTGTGAAGAGTGCTACTCTCCCCATTACCATGGCAAGTGATACTTCATGATATTTCCACCCCTTTATTTTGAATAAGCATTAGAATTATTTTGCTAAGTCTTGCATGCTACTTTTGTCAAATGCTATGTTGGGAAATCCTATGTAGTTGTAGAATTGTAGAATTGCTAGGGATTTTCCTAAGTTAAGTTACTATGCCATGCTTAGCCTAGCTAGTAGAAAACAAGGGTTGGTAAAGAATGTACATGCTATGATGAAATAATTCTAAGTCCTTTGGACTCATGCTTTTCTTAATAAAACAACTAAGTCAATGAACTTCCTGGGTGGAATGGGACTTGAATGGTGGTTTTTGGTTGAGTGGTTACACAAGGCCATGGATTTGGCTTGTGTATCTCACTTGTGGTATTCCACCCAGGCACAAAGGGATTTGGAGGCCAAGTGTTGAGAAAGCTTACAGTGCAACCACTTGGCAATATGGGCTCTGCCATGATCATATAGGATGCTAGAACTTAGTCACTTGGACAGTTGGTGGTAGTGGGAATGATAGGTTGGAGCGCGTCCATTTGACTAAGGAAAGGCTTCTGAAAGGTCCTTTCTTGGGAAACCAAGTCTGGTGGGGAAAGTGCACAACCTCTGCAGATGGAAAATCTAAGTACTTAGCCAAGTCCATGGCAATGGACAACTTGAGCATCAAGACATGGAAGCTACAAGAATATCATCACTCCAATTTCTAAGTAAAACTTGTGGGTGAACAAGGGTGAAGGACCCCAATGTCTATTGGTGGTTTCTTGGGAAAGTTTTTGACAAAGAAAACTTAGTATTTTCAACTAATAGGAAAAACCTATTTTGAAGCAAAGCAAGCCAAGCTATACTTAGCCAAAATGCATATAGTAATATAGTCCACTTAAAATTTACTAAGGTATCACTTGCCAATACTATTCCAAACTATTGACCCACTGTGGCTGTAACTTGTGATGTTGCAGGTTACTCCGATGATGAGTAGGAGTCATGAGTCTACACTCAACATGCTTGCCTGTGGCAAATGAAGATGAGGACTTGTGTTTATTTACTTATTCCGTAAACTCTTGTATTAGGCCTTTGGCCCTGATTTGTAAAAGACTATGTTTTATCTCTGGAATGAATGTAATAAACGACCTTTGTATCTGTGTACTTCATCTTAAACTGTGGATGCTAGCAATGATCCAGGGACTAGCACTGCAATCACAGGGATCCTTTTCCTTTGTCGAGGAGGGATCTTATAGAATGCCGCCATCCCAATTTTTAGAAAAAGTGTACCACGCTCTCTTACAATTCCCAAGTTTTAGGATTTCTCAAGCGGGCATAGAAAGGTTTTTCATTTCATTCATGTTTAATCTTCTTGCTTTTTGATGAGGTTGCTGCATCATGCTTCTAGCTGATGTGGACATCCCATCTATTGATACAACCGATGTACCTACAACAAGACACATACAAGGACCTATCACTCGATCTCGTGCTAAACAACTTAACTATCAGGTACTTTCGTTTCTTGGAACTATTCCTCACATACATGAGAATATGATGCTGCCTAAATCATATGTATTTCTTACTCTTAGGAATGATGGGCCAAGCATGGATGAGAGGGACAAGCATTGGAGCATGGTCATGCATGGAGATGGCAGCAAGCATGTGATGATCCAAGAGAAGGCCACAGATGAAGATTTCAGAACTTTGAGGCCACCATAATGAAGAAAGAAGGCTTGGACGAAATATTCAAGATTAATACTTCACAAATTCGTCCATAGCTTAATATGGTGCTGCGGCACCTTTATTTTGGGCCAAATCGACTATCACCATCTCATCGAAAGATCGGACACCTTTGCCCTATCAAGTGGAATCAGATTTTAGGTTGCTCGGTGAGATTTTACTGCTTTCGTAGATTAGATCTGTTTTACCTATAACCCACGAAAAAGCCAAAAACACAGTTAGAGTTTAGATCCATTCCATCACCAATCTACGCCTCGCATTATCTTTCTAGTTTTGCATTGTTGAATTTGTGTCTGCATTGTCGCGTCGAGTTGCTGGTCTTAGTGTCTCGTCCCTTAGAGCTTCGAGTTCTGATCACAGTAGTCACCACCACACTCGCAGATCACCGCCACCATATTCCGCCGCCATACACCCAGCCACCATAAACCCTAAAACTCTGCCACCGCCTTCCTACCGCGACACGAATCCGATCACCTTTCGTGCCGCAGCACGAGTCCGAGTTGAGTTATTGTTTCCTAGTTTTTCTTTTTTTTTTACTTTCCTTCCTTGTTGTTTCCGTGTTGAGCTAAAGTCCGTGTCGAGTTAGAAGTTCAGCCGTAAGTCCAGAAGAAGAGAAAAAAAATTCTGGCTATACTGATTTTCGGCTCCAGGGATCACTTTTCTCCATCGGCCGTTATAGCGATATTTTTTTGGCGCCTGCGCGCTTTCCGGAGCATAATACAAAAATTTCGAAATTTTTTTTGGGGCTAACCCGTTTTTAGACCCCATCGATCAGTTCTAGACACTCGCCATCATAGTGATTTTCGACATCTCGGTTCGCTTTTCAGGGTGCCATATCATCCTACATTGCTTGTTGTGTCGCGTCGTGACATCGTTGGTGATCTAGGCTCGCGTCTCTAGTACGGTCTAGCCTAGGACCAGCACAGTACCGTCGTTGAGCATTCTTTCAACACTTGCATTGCTGTTTTGATAATTGCTAACCCCGTTGCTAAGCCTTCCCAGAGCTCCACAGATTTCTCCACGTGCGGTGTCTCGACTCCTGGTAATCGCTCGGTTCAATCTTTGGACCCACTGCTCCTCGCGGTTGCACATCGCCTTTTCCTGCTGTTTGGTAAGAACTTGTAAGAGCTTCGTATATTGCTTGACGGATTACGCGTGCCTTCCACCATATTTCTGTAGTTATAGGCATATATACCTGTGCTTTTTAAAGGACTAACCATGACATATACTTCGCGTAACCCTGCCACAATGACGAACCAAGAACTACATGCCCACTTCTCCGAGCTTTTGGTCGGTCGCGCTGAAGATGTGGATGAACGACTAGGGGAGTTTGACACCAAGATCCCCAACGCCATGGACAAGATCGATGGACTCGAGAAATCCTTCAACGACAAGCTTGACGCTTGGTTCAAGGAGGTTTTGGACAAATTGTCAGCACCCGCACCCGCACCCGCCCCATTGGCACCTCGGCACGGCACACGGCGCATTCCGATCACGGGTCGTACTGCTGGTTCGGCTTCCGCCGCACCTCAGGCGGCTACCACTGCAGCTGAGTCACCTCAGACTTCCACCGCGGCTGCTGCTGCGACATTGGGGACAGACGACGGGTACTACTATGACCCCGACGATGACGATCTGTTTGACGAGGAGGTTGAACAACCTCCACACCCTGCTGGCCGTCCCCGACATTACCACCGCAACGCTCGATCACCGGTACGTGATGATGATGATGTTGCAAAGATTAAATTAAATATTCCATCTTTTGAGGGTAAATATAATCCTGATGCATAACTTACATGGGAGATGGAAGTAGAACAACATTTTGCATGTTTAAAATATCCTGAGAATATATGTGTTAGTGCTGCTACATGTGAATTTACTAAATTTGCTTCCCTTTGGTGGTCTGAATATTATCGTTTAAATCCTACTACTATTCCTCGTACTTGGACTGCTTTAAAAACTGCTATGCGTGTTCTTTTTGTGCCTCCCACTTATCAACGTGATTTACTAAAGAATCTGACACGTTTGGAACAAGGGAAAAATTATGTAGAAGAGTATTATCAGGAATTGCAAACGGGGATGGTTCGTTGTGGTCTTGTTGAATCTACTGAACAAATGCTTGCACGTTTCCTTGGTGGATTAAACAAGGACATTCAACACATAAGACTATAAGGAATACAATTCCATCACTCGTTTGTTTCATCTTGCTTGCAAAGCTGAACGTGAAGTGCAGGATCGCCAAACACCATGGAGGAGGACTAATAATTCTGCAGGTCGCACATCCACTTGGACATCCCGACAATCAGCGCCTCCTTCTCGTGATTCTCCATCAGCTACTACCACATCCAAGGCCACCAGAAGATTTCCGTCAGCTTCTCCTCCACCGTCATCCAATGCTCTTGCTCGTAGTGTGTCTTCTATGGCTTCCACGGGTAAAACAAAGGATATACAATGCCGCAAGTGCTGTGGTTTTGGTCATATTGAGAGACAGTGCACAACACAATGTGTTATGATGGTGCGTGATGATGGTCAATATGATTCAGCAAGTGACTTTGATGAAGATACATTAGCCCTTATTTCTGCTCGAGATGGAGACAATTGTGATTCTGATGAAGAGACAGAGGTGATGGGAGCTGAAACTGCTGATCAATACAAGAGCTTAATTACAAAACCTATGTTGAGTGTGCAATTGAGCAAATCTGAGCAAGATCAATGCCACAACCTGTTCCAAACACGTGGTGTTGTCAAGGAAAGAGCTATAAGGACCATCATTGATGGAGGGAGTTGTAATAATCTGGCTAGTGTTGACATGGTAGAGAAGCTTTCACTTCCAACAAGACAACGCACACATTCATATTACATCCAATGGTTTGAGAGTTCTGGCAAGATCAAGGTAACAAGAATGGTACGCGTGCATTTTACTATTGGTACATATTCTGATTTTGTTGATTGTGATGTTGTACCTATGCAAGCTTGTTCTTTGTTACTTGGTAGACCATGGCAATTTGATAGAGAATCTGTTCATAATGGCAAAACTAATCACTATTCTCTTATGCATGATGGAAAGAAAATTGGTCTAAAACCTATGACTCCCGAACAGATTTTAAAAGATGATCTTGCTAGAGCTAGTAGAGCTAAAACTGCGGAGAAAAATAAAAGTGAGAATCAGATTGTTGCTGCAGATTTTGTACCACCAAAGAACACTAAATCTGATTCTAAACATGCTATTGAAATTCGTTTGAAGAGTCCATGTATGATTGCAAATAAAATTGATATTGCTGAACTAGATGTAAACAATACTCAATGTTATGTAATTATCTGCAAAGAGGTTTTGTTTTCATTTGAGGATATGCCTCCTTCTCTGCCACCCGCTATTGCTAACCTTTTGCAGGAATATGAGGACGTCTTTCCCGCTAAGCTGCCACCAGGACTACCTCCTATTAGAGGAATTGAGCACCAAATTGATCTAATTCCTGGTGCTACGTTGCCCAACTGCGCGCCATATATAACCAATCCAGAGGAGACAAAGGAGATACAACACCAAATCCAGGAACTACTCGACAGAGATCATATTCGTGAGTCCCTTAGCCCCTGTGTTGTTCCTATTATTTTGGTACCTAAGAAAGATGGTTCTTCGCGCATGTTTACTGATTATAAAGCTATCAATAATATTACTATTCGATATCGTCATCCTATTCCACGTTTGGATGGCATGCTTGATGAATTGAGTGGCTCTACCATGTTTTCTAAAGTTGATTTGCGTAGTGGTTACCACCAGATTCGTATGAAATTGGGAGATGAATGGAAAACAACATTTAAAACTAAGTTCGGTTTGTATGAGTGGTTAGTGATGCCATTTGGTTCAACTAATGCACCCAGCACTTTCATGAGATTAATGAACGAAGTTTTACGTGCTTTCATTGGACGTTTTGTGGTAGTCTACTTTGATGATATTCTGATTTATAGCAAATCTTTAGAGGATCATTTGGACCATTTACATGTTGTGTTCAATGCTTTACGTGATGCACGTTTGTTTGGTAATCTTGAGAAGTGCACCTTTTGCACCAATCGAGTTGCGTTTCTTGGCTATGTTGTTACATCACAGGGTATTGAAGTGGATCCAGCCAAGATTGAAGCTATTGAGAATTGGCCGCAGCCCAAGACGGTCACACAAGTGAGGAGTTTTCTTGGCCTCGCTAGTTTTTATAGGCGCTTTGTCAAAGACTTTGGATCAATTGCCGTGCCTCTGAATGAACTTACCAAGAAGGATGTGCCCTTTGTTTGGGGCGATGCACAACAACAGGCCTTCGTCATATTGAAAGATAAGCTAACACATGCTCCCTTACTCCAACTTCCTGATTTTAATAAGACTTTTGAGCTTGAATGTAATGCTAGTGGAATTGGTTTGGGAGGTGTGTTTTTACAAGAGGGAAAACCTGTTGCATATTTTAGTGAGAAATTGAGTGGGGCTAGTCTAAACTATTCTACTTATGATAAAGAATTATATGCGTTGGTTTGGACATTAGAAACTTGGCAACATTATCTATGGCCTAAAGAATTTGTTATAGATTCTGATCATGAATATTCGAAGCATATTCGTAGTCAAGCTAAGTTGAATCGTCGTCATGCAAAGTGGGTTGAATTTATTGAGTCTTTTCCTTATGTTATCAAACACAAAAAGGGTAAAGATAATATTATTGTTGATGCTTTGTCGCACCGTTATACTTTGTTATCTCAACTTGACTTCAAAATATTTGGATTAGAAACTATTAAGGAACAATATGTGCATGATGCTGAATTTGAAGATGTGTTGCAGAATTGTAGAGATGGTAGAACATGGAACAAGTTCGTCTTCAATGATGGATTTGTGTTCCGTGCTAACAAACTATGCATTCCAGATAGTTATGTTCTTCTTTTGTTCTTACAGGAGGCGCATGGAGGAGGATTGATGGGACACTTTGGTGTCAAGAAAACGGAGGATGTTCTTGCTGCACACTTATTTTGGCCACGTATGCGTCGAGATGTTGAGAGATTTGTGGCATGCTGCACTACTTGTCAAAAAGCTAAGTCTCGCCTTAACCCACATGGTTTATATATGCCTCTTCCTGTTCCTAGTGTTCCTTGGGAGGATATTTCTATGGAATTTGTTTTGGGATTGCCACGTACACAGAAGGGGAGGGATAGTATTTTTGTTGTTGTGGATCGGTTTTCTAAGATGGCACACTTTATTCCTTGTCATAAAACAGATGATGCTGCGCATATTGCTGATTTGTTCTTTCGTGAAATTGTTCGTTTACATGGTGTGCAAAATACTATTGTTTCTGATCGTGATAATAAATTTCTTAGCCACTTTTGGAGATGTTTATGGGCTAAGTTGGGGACTAAATTGCTGTTTAGTACTACATGTCATCCCCAAACTGATGGACAAACTGAAGTAGTAAATAGAACTTTGTCTACTATGTTGCGGGCTATTTTAAAGAAGAACTTAAAATTGTGGGAAGAGTGTTTACCTCATATAGAATTTGCTTATAATCGTTCGCTGCATTCTACCACAAAGATGTGCCCGTTTGAGATCGTGTATGGTTTTGTTCCTCGTGCACCTATTGATTTATTGCCTTTACCTTCTTCGGTGCAAAATAATTTGGATGCTACACAACGTGCTGAAATGATATTAAACTTGCATAAGACTACTAAAGATAACATAGAACACATGAATGCTAAGTATAAACTTGTTGGGGATAAAGCGAGAAAGCATGTTGTGTTTGATGTTGGAGATCTTGTTTGGTTATATTTGCGTAAAGATTGTTTTCCTGATTTACGCAAGTCTAAGTTAATGTCGCGTGTTGCTGGTCCTTTTAAGGTGTTAGAGAAAATAAACGATAATGCATATAAACTTGAGTTGCCTGCAGACTTTGGTACGTTAGTCCTACATTTAACATTGTAGATTTGAAGCCTTACTTTGGTGGGGAAGATGATATTGCGTCGAGGACGACTTCAATTCAAGAAGGGGAGCATGATGTGGACATGCCATCTATTGATACGACCGTTGTACCTACAGCAACACACATACAAGGACCTATCACTCGATCTCGTGCTAAACAACTTAACTATCAGGTACTTTCGTTTCTTGGAACTATTCCTCACATACATGAGAATATGATGTTGCCTAAATCAGATGTATTTCTTACTCTTAGGAATGATGGACCAAGCATGGATGAGAGGGACAAGCATTGGAGCATGGTCATGCATGGAGATGGCAGCAAGCATGATCCAAGAGAAGGCCACAGATGAAGATTTCGGAACTTTGAGGCCACCATAATGAAGAAAGAAGGCTTGGACGAAATATGCAAGATTAATACTTCACAAATTCGTCCATAGTTTAATATGGTGCTGCGACACCTTTATTTTGGGCCAGGCCCATGTAATTTTCGCAGGATTTTAAATATCCACTTTTTAGAGTCCGTATTTGAGGAGAAAAGGACTTCTAGGGTTGGATTCAGCCACACTTCTATGGCTGGCAGAAACCCTACCTTTCTCTCGTTAAATACTCGCCTTAGCCATCACCACAGACTCGGATTTTGTTTGGACATTAAGTTAGCCATCATAGCAACTTCGCCAAGGCTCGAGTGTCGCAGAGGCCTCTTGTATTTCGCACCTATACAGGATCCCACCTTTTTCAATAAAGCTTTCATCTTAATCCGCAATATCTTGATTGCAGTATTAGTTCTTACTTGTTCTCGATTTCAGGTAGGAATTAAGACCCTCGCTGGTCAGGCTGATCGTGTTCCCGCAGGATCGGTAACCTCCAGGAGATTGTCCTAGCGATTGCATTGGCAATCGTGCTCGCACGTGTAGTCGGATCGTCAAGCCCAAACTCCACCAAATCTACTATCACCATCTCATTGAAAGATCTGACACCTTTGCCCTATCACTAGCAGTTGTATAGTTTAATTGTCAGGTATTGTATATGCTAGTATAAGGCCGATAGTAGATGACGTGTCTCTTTATTATACCTAAGACTCGGTTATAATATTGAACTTTCTTTCGCGCACTTCTTGTAGGTACTGTATATGCTAGTATAAGGCCAGCGGTAGATGACGTGTCACTTTGTTATACCTAAAACTCGGTTATACTATTGAACTCTCTCTCGTGCAATTCTTATAGATTATTAAATTAGACCTAATTCAACATATCACAATATGTCTGAAAGCTTGGCTTGTGGCCTTCAGTTCCATATTCTTCGGACTTTCTTTTGTGAAAGGAACAATCTCGTCATCACTGAGAAAATTTAGAATGTTATTTCCTGATAGTTGTAAACTCAAACCAACATTGTTGTTTACTGCAAAAAGATGCACTCATCTACCCATGAAATTACTTATAATTTGAGAACAATCTATCATGCTTACTTTTAGCTCAAGTGTGACCTAATTTCGTTAAATTTTCAAGATACAAAATCTTAGCAAGAAGTTTAACCTATTGTCAAAACTTTCGATGGTGGTTTGTGATATATTAAATGACCCCCCGATGGTTACCTTAAAAAATTCACAAAACTTTCAAAGCAACCTACAATTTAGTTGTAGTTCAAATTTGATCTAATTTTGATAAATCGGCATAAAGTCATTCAAGTGGGCAGAGTCAGCTAGGAAGAAGTTTGAAAACTCATAAAATTAAACATGGGAATCGGAAGTAAAACATGTTGGTCCAATTAATATGTCTGGAAGCTTGACTTTTAGCATTCATATCCATATTCTTTGAACTTTCTTTACGGAAAAGAATAATCTCATCATCACTCAGGAAATTGAGAATGTTATTTTCCAGATAGTTGGAAACTCACACCGACGACATTCTTTACAACAAGAAGATGCACCCATCTACCTCAGAAAAGACATTTAATTCAAGAGTAATGTACCGCGCTTACTTGTAGCTCAAGTTTGACCTAATTTTGTTAAATCTGCAAGAAGTCAGTGAAGTGTGCGAAGTTAGCTAGGAAGCCATAAAAATGGAACTATAAGAAATGGTGGTCCACTTTGTGTGATAATTGGGGTGATTGCATTTTCTTCTAACTATGGTAGGTCCCATACGAGCGAGGTGCTTCAGTTAACATGGTCGGTGGATGTACAAGTTACATCAAGGACCTCATAAAAAATGAAAATTACGTCCAAGTCCATGCACTTCGCACAAGGTCCCTGAAACTATGAAGTGAAGTGTGTTTTGAGGTTTATGCATACTAGCATTCATTGTGCTAAAGACTATCAGAAGAATCTTTTAGATGCTAAGAATGTAAAAGAAGATCCAACGGTTAGCAATGTTTGGATTTGCCAGTCTTGATCCAGCAGTCCATGTTCAAAGTTATCCGTACACTACATAGTTCTTTTGACGAAAAAGATAAGATAAGAAGTACTACTACGAATGGCCGATCTTTTGAATAACCTTTCCCTCTCGATGTTTGGGAAGCAAGTGAAAACTTCGAAAGCGGAAAAGTTTGAATCTTTTTTCCGCCCAGGACCAAAGTGTTTTCCTTCCTATTTACTACTCCTCCTACTCCACACCAACGCGGTTGCCGTACACGCCAGAGAAACTGAGTCGCCCTCGCAAGTGCTTGGACTATTTGATGTTTCTTTTAATGCCAAGTGATTTCTACGCATGCTTCTATTCTTGTAGACAGTGTTGGGCCTCCAATTGTAGAGGTTTGTAGAATAGCATCAAGTTTACCTTAAGTCGATCACCCAAGGTTTATCGAACTCAGGGAGGAAGTGATCAAAGGTATCAGTCTCAAGCAACCCTGCAATCAAGATATAAGAAGTCTCTTGTGTCCCCCACACACCCAATACACTTGTCAGGTGTATATGTGCACTAGTTCAGTGATGATATAGTGAAATACAAGTGATATGGATGATTAACGGTGCCAGAAAAGACTTTGATGGCGTGGAAGAGACTAAAGGCAATCTGAAATAAAGATAGAAGCAAGCAAACATGTAATAGATCTAGTTGTAAATGGTTTTTCAATGCTTAGAAACAAGGCCTAGGGATCATACTTTCACTAGTGAACACTCTCATATAAATATCTTCTCTTCATGATTCTACTCTAAACTACTCACTAGTTGGACAAATCTAATCCATGGTAGGTCTATAATAGCACACCTCAAAGTTCGCTTTCCCCATCTAGATAACCCCACACTGTCACCTTGAGCGCTAGATGGTTCCAACAAACACCACAATTTCATAAACACAACCAACTTCAAATATAACTCATGACAAGTATTTATGTAATCTCTAGCCTAAGTGCCACACGTTGTGCACTCTATCACTTTCACACACATGGGGAAACAGAAATTGATTTAAGCACTTGAGTAGCAAAGAAGATCTACTTAATTACAAAGCTCATGACCACAATAATATCACGCATAGAGAGAGATGAACACATAACTACCGGTAGAGCCCTTAGCCTCGAGGAAGAACTACTCCCTCCTCATCATGGGAGTCAGAAACGTCGATGGAGATGGTGGTGGAGATCGAAGATGGCTCCGGGGGTAATTCCCCGTCCCTGCAAGGTGCCGGAACAGAGACTTCTATCCCCCGAATCTCCCCTTCGGTAGCGGCGGTGTTGTGGAACTTTTCGTGGATGTATGCCGATTGTTTTAGGGTTTTTGCCTCGTGAGCTTTTTATAGGCGAAAGGGCGATGTCAGGAGGTGGACCAGGTGTCCACACCATGTGGTGGCGCCACCAGGGGTACCTGTGCCACCATAGGGTGTGCCCACCCTGGTGCGATCCTCCGTCTCTCCTTCGCGTTTCCGTATTGCTCTGGGAAAAATAGGCAGATTGGCTTTTTTCCCGTCCAATTCCGAGAGTATTCATTTTTTAGCTTTTCTGAAACCAAAAAGAGCAGAAAACAGGCAAGTGGCACCGCGACATCTTATCAATAGATTATTTCGAGAAAGTGTAAAAAAAACCTCAAGGTGTAGACAAAACATAACAAAGTTGATACAAAACAAGCATGGTGCATCAAAAATTATAGATACGTTTACGACGTATCAAGCATCCCCAAGCTTAACTCCTACTCATCCTCGAGTAGGTAAGTGATAAAAAGAATAATTTTTGAGGTGACATGCACGATCACAATCTTGATCAAAATATTGTAAAGCATTGATAGCTAGGATCAAAGTACTCTAAACATGAGCATGAAATATGAAGTTCTAACAATAAGACATAATAACTATGCTACAACATGAAAGGATACAAACAAAGATCATGAATAACAATGCATTGAAAGACATTTGTTTGTTTCACATATAGAAAACATAGCATAGTGTTATTCAGCTTGCCCCTCATGGAGTAGCAAAACATAAATGCATAGGACACATTCAAAGTTCATAAGGGTGACTAGATACAAATAGTTCAAGAACAAGCAATATCAACATTATGAATCAATCAATAAGTTTTGGGACAATGCACATAGAACTAAGAATGAAAACTATGCTCTCTTAATTGGTGCCTAAGGATAGAAGGTGGAGACTCAATATAAAAGTAGAAAGAAAGGCCCTTCACAGGGAAGCAGGGATTTCAAGTTTCATAAAGAGCTTCCAAACATTATGGTACTTTTTAGCTTTCAACTCTCATTGCCCCTCTCATTATCACCAGTAAGTTCTTGTCATAGTAGTTATATGTCTATCATAAAGAACTGCCAGCGGGGTACCCCTTGCCCCATGATACAGGAGGTATCCCATATCAAAATGACAAGGCAACAGACAATGAGCATCTCAACAATCTTCTTATTTACCATGGGAAAATGGTGATTTTTTCTCTTCTTTCTGAAAGGAATATGCCCGAGAGGCAATAATAAAGTGGTTATTATCATATTTCCTATTGATGATAAATGTTTATTTTGCATGGTATAATTGTATTAATACGGAACGTTAATACATGTGTGTTTAATAAACAAAAAGGAAGTTCCTAGTTATGCCTCTCTTATAAACTAGCTCGTTGATTAACAAGATGATCAAAGGTTTCCTGATCATGGACATTGGATGTTGTTAATAATGAGGTCACAACATTAGTGTAATGATGTGATGAACATTCATCCGAAGTATAGCATTACGATCAAAGTCACTGAGTTTATATTGCTATAACAACTTACGAAGTTGTAACACCGCGGTTCTGAAAAGACCGAGGCTTCTATGTGACATGCCAATCCCTGGATCGGTTCATTGGCCCAAAATAGAATAAGATGAATAACATAGCAAAATATCCGTGTATCATGAATAACGAAGATCCAGAGTACCATTATTACAATAAAATCTTAGCCCAAGGCTAGCTCAAATTATTCAGGTAGCAAGATAAATAAAGTAAATCCTCCATTCTTCAAATTGCCCACAAGTGAACAAGTGCCGAGTGGAGTACCGTGGCCTATATCGATTACTCAGAATCGGAATAACCTGCAACATGAAACGTAGCAGCCCCGAAGGGTCAATACATGGAATGTATGGCAAGTAGAGCTAGTAAAGGAGACAATAGTACTAACATCTACATGCATATTTTGCAAGAGGAGCTGTGTCTGGCTTGCATTTGCAAATACCCTTGTCCTACTTTCATAAACAGTTTTTGATTTTCTTTGAAAAGATCCCAATTAAGTTAACCCAACAATATTAAAACATTTATGAAATTAGAATGAGCGAGAAACATGTCATGGAATCAATATCAAGCAACTCAGTTGTCCATAACCGGGGACACGGCTAATCGATTAGATTATACACCCTACAGGGGTTAGTACACTTTACCCGTGTGACTTGGCCAGCCCAGCTCATACCATCACTCTCATTATGGGTGATGATAGGGAGAATTCCAAGAAGAGACTGTTCGGGAAGTAGCTCCCCAATCCCGACGCGCACCGGTCCAACCTACCAAAATTCTATATCTCTGGATACGCTGGTTCGGGTTACCACAACCTACTAAGTCCAACCAACCGCCCATTTCATTATTGGCACATGGTTGTACACGTAAGCTACCAAATAAAGAAGCCAATCAATTTCTCTAGATACCTGGGTGCCTTTCCGCAATGAAACCACCAAAAATTATCAATACCATCACACCCAGAAGATTCATTGATTAGGTTGTTTTAGATTTCACAAACCAATACTTTTAGAAACAAGTCTCAGTGATGTAGACCAGTCCTCGTACATCATAGCATGGCTAAGCACATCTACCAACGGTGGTTCATCTACAAGGAAGGCCCTACCACATAATAGGACATAGCATAGCGATAGTATCATCCTACACATGCGTCTACAAAATACACGACAATGCATAGAAAATAGTAGGACAATATCATGAACAAAATAGCATCTAATTGCCTTGGTTGTAGCGGTCGGAAGAATAATCCACACACGAGCAAGCGTTGCACTCGTCACAATCTACACGATACAATTGCAATCATAAACAAACAATCCACAAGCATATGCAACAAAGATGATGTATGAAAGCATGCACAACAAGTGAATTGGTGCTACAGCTGCACCACATAATCCTATTCAATAATACTACTGTTTGCATGCATGGAAAATAGTTTTAGCGCAAGGAAAACTATTATGCAAAATAGTAATGCTCAAAACTAGAGCTAGAACTCAAATAATTCACTACCGGTAGAAAACTGTTTTTAAAATCTTGGGAAAATTCTACAGTATAGGCATTGCTATTTAGAAACAGTACCAACTGGAATTACTCAAAAAGGAATTATAAAACTCCCGGAGTAATTAAAACACTGCAGAAAGCCACTAGACAGTGTCTGCAGAAGTTTTTGCTCTAAGCCTACCCTTTTAATTCACGATGAGAATCCCCTCGTTCTACTGAATCCAGGGACATATTATATGCAATTTTTGGAGTTACAGATCTTCTCCTATGAATTAATTACTCCAAAAAGGCCATTAACTCATTTGATTAAACTGTACTAAATCTTGCTGCAAAAGTGTGTAACAAAGGTACAGCAAGATTCTACCCGACTTACTGAACCTACACATATTTTATTTGCAATTTTTGGCTCAGCGGTTTAATTTCTACGCAATTTACAAGTTTCTACCGAAATCTGCCAACTAAATCGATTAAAGAAAATACCCAGTCAATTGTGTCTGTTGACTGGTCCACGTGGCTACTGACTGGGCGTCTGACTAGTCAACGCCTGGGGCTGATCGGTCAACGGCCGATCTGGACCGCTGATCTGAGATCCAACGATCCCAAGAGATGGCGGCTGCGGACTCACCGGAAACGAACGGCGGCGAGCTTGGGACGGTGGCGGCGATCGGCTCCGGCGATGGCGGTTCCTGCGCGGAGGGGAAAACGGTCAGCACGGAACGGTGGCGGTCAATGCGACAGCGGCGCGAGGCGGCGGCGCGGGCGGCGAGCAGCGCGCAGTGCGAGGCGGCGAGCGGCGGCGCGCAGGCGGGGCGAGCGGCGTGCAGGCGCGGCGCGCGAGGCGGCGGCGCGAGGCGCGCAGGGCGGCAGTACGCTGGCGCGTGCGTGCGCGCGCGCGGAGGCGCTGGCACGCGGGGCGGCTGCAGCGGCGGCGCGGCGCGGAGGGTGGCGTGCGAGCGGCGGGCGCGGGTGCGGGTGGCGGCGGCGAGCAGCGGCGGGCGGAGGCGCGCGGCTGCGAGCAGGGTGGCGGCGGCTTACCTCGAGGCGGCGGCGGCGGGTGCTGGGATCGAGGCAGCGGCGGCGGGTTCCAGGGAGGCGGGGTCGGGCGCGGGGACCGAGGCGCGGTGGGAGAGGCGGTGGCGGCTGGGTGCGGGGATGGAGGCGCGGTGGGGTCCAGCCCTTTTATGGGGGGCCCCACGCGGGGTCCTACCCGGACTCAGCGAAGTCGACGCCGATTTTTGATCTTTTAATAAAACGGCCGTAACTTTTCCGTACGAGCTCCGAATCGGGCGATTTTTGTTCCTAAATTTTTGTAAAATTGAGGAGAACAACCTAGGGTCAAGGGATGAGAGAAACAACTAGGCTACAAGGGCGGACAACACAAGTCCTACTAAAACCTCCCGCAGGAGCCTCGTAGTAAAAATAGAGTAGGGTTTAGAAAATAGTGTTTTGCCGAATCTTTTCAATCGATGGTTTTGCATGGAAGAGTATGATGCAATAGCATGAATGATATGCAGAACCAAATCTTAAATTTGGGATGTGACAAGACTAACCCCCTTAAGATGAATCTCATCCCCGAGATTCGGCGCGGCTAGCAAATAGGTGTGGGTAGTCCTCTCGGATGTCATCCTCACGCTCCCAAGTGGCTTCTTCTTCAGTGTGGTGGCTCCACTGCACCTTGCAAAACCTGATCGTCTTGGTACGGGTAATCCTCTCTGCTGTCTCCAGAATCTTGGCCGGCTTCTCCTCATAGGTCAAGTCATTCTCAAGCTGAACCTCTTCTAGTGGTACAGTGTCTCTCAATGGTGTATCCACCATCTCCGGATGGCACTTCTTCAGCTGGGAAACGTGGAACACATTGTGAACAGCGGACAGAGCTTCTGGCAACTCCAACTGATAGGCAACTTCTCCTTTGCGTGCTAAGACCCGATACGGTCCAATAAACCGAGGTGCCAGCTTACCCTTAATTCCAAATCTCTTGATTCCACGAAGTGGCGACACTCTGAGGTATGCTCTATCACCTATCTCATACACCACTTCCTTGCGCTTAGCGTCAACGTAGCTCTTCTGCCTTGATTGTGCTACCTTCAGTCTGTCCCTAATCAAGGCGACCTTCTCCTCAGCGTCCTTGATCAAATCAGGCCCAAACAACTGACGTTCTCCTACTCCATCCCATAGCAATGGTGTCTGGCACCGTTTCCCATATAGCACATCGAACGGTGACGTCTTGATGCTGGTTTGATAGCTGTTGTTGTATGATAACTCAGCATATGGCAAATTCTCATCCCAACTAGAACCATGAGCCAAAGCGCAAGCTCTCAGCATGTCCTCCAAAATCTAATTCACTCTCTTGGTCTGCCCATCAGTCTGTGGGTGAAACGCTGTGCTAAACTCCAATCTAGTACCAAGTGACTCGTGCAGCTGGCGCCAGAAGTGTGAGGTAAATTGGGTGCCTCTATCTGATACAATACTCTTGGGAACTCCGTGTAGGCACACAATCCTGTCCATGTAAATCTTGGCCAACTTTGCACTCGTATAGGTCATCTTTACCGGTATAAAGTGGGCTACCTTGGTCAAATGGTTGACCACTACCCAAATGGAGTCGTACCCTGACCTGGTCCTGGGCAATCCTGTGATAAAGTCCATTCCCACTCTATCCCACTTCCAATCCGGCACGGGCAATGGCTGTAGCAGTCCTGCTGGCTTCTGGTGTTCCGCGTTCACTCGGCTACATACATCACATAGGGCAATATGCTCCGCGATGTCTCCCTTCATGTTGTTCCACCAGAATCTGTCCTTTAGGTCCATATACATCTTCGTATTGCCCAGATGTATGGAATACGGCGAGTCATGAGCTTCCTGCAGGATCAACCTCCTTATCTCGGGATCGTTGGGAACGCACAAACGATCACCATACCACAAGGTTCCTTGCTCATCCTCGCGGAATTCCCTTGCTCGATCCTCCTTCATCTTTTCCTTTACTTCATCCATCTCTTTGTCTCCCACTTGAGCCTTCCTGATTCTGTCCTGTAGTGTTGGTTGGACTTCCATTGCTTCCAAGTATCCTTCAGACACTATCTCCAGTCTAAGGTCCTTGAATTGCTTGCACAAATCCTCAGGCAATTCCCCAACTGTCAGTCCATTGGCATAAACCTTCCGACTCAGAGCATCTGCTACTACATTGGCCTTTCTTGGGTGGTATTGTAGATTCATATCATAGTCCTTGATAAGATCCAACCATCTCCTTTGCCTCATGTTCAGTTCCTTCTGTGTAAATATGTACTTCAGGCTCTTGTGGTCGGTGTACACGTCACAGTGTTTCCCCATTAAATAATGCCTCCATACCTTGAGCGCATGAACCACTGACGCTAACTCTAAGTCGTGTGTGGGGTAATTACGCTCATGGTGCTTGAGTTGTCGTGAGGCATATGACACTACTCTCCTATCTTGCATCAGCACACTCCCAAGTCCCTGCTGAGAAGCATCACAGTACACTTGGAAATCCTTCTGAAGATCTGGTAAACACAGAACGGGTGCGGTTACTAGTCGACGCTTCAGTTCCTGAAAGCTAGCTTCACATACGTTTGACCATTCAAACTTCCTCTCCTTCTTCAGAAGTTCGGTCATCGGCTTTGCAATCTTGGAGAAGTTTTCAATGAACCTACTGTAATATCCGGCAAGTCCCAAAAAGCTCCGTATCTCTCCTGCATTCTTGGGCGCTTCCCATTCTGTCACTGCAGTCACTTTGCTTGGATCAACAACGACTCCTTCTCCTGACACTACGTGTCCAAGAAATCCAACAGTGTTAAGCCAGAATTCACACTTGCTGAATTTGGCATACAGCTTGTGTTCTCTCAGCTTCTCCATAATCAGTCGCAGATGTTTCTCATGCTCGGCATCATCCTTGGAATATATCAGTATGTCGTCAATAAACACCACCACGAACTTGTCCAAGTACTCCATAAATACCTTGTTCATCATGGTCATGAAATATGCCGGGGCATTCGTTAGTCCAAAAGACATAACCGTATACTCATATAAACCATACCTAGTGGTGAAGGCGGTTTTTGGTATGTCCTCCTCCCGGACCTTCAATTGGAAGTAACCTGATCGCAGATCAATCTTGCTGAACACCTTTGCTCCTTCCAGTTGATCAAACAAATCATTTATGTTTGGCAGAGGGTACTTGTTCTTGATGGTTACTTTATTCAACGAGCGGTAGTCCACCACTAATCTCTTGCTGCTGTCTTTCTTCTCCACAAACAGAACAGGTGCTCCCCATGACGACGAACTAGGCTGAATGAATCCCTTGTCCAACTTCTCTTTCAGCTGCTTCTTCAATTCCTTCAGCTCATCCACATCCATCATATATGGTCTCTTTGCTATAGGTCCTGTTCCCGGCATCAGGTCGATAAGAAACTCTACTTCCCTGTCAGGTGGCATTCCTGGCAGCTCTTTCGGAAACACGTCGGGGTAATCCCTAATCACTGGCACAGTATCCATGCTAACCCCCTTAAGAGAATTCAGCTTACACCTTCCCGGTCGCACTGCCGACTTGAATCTAATCCTCTTACCATCCGGGGTTTTGAGTGAAACAGCTCGCTGTGCACAATCTATGTGTCCCTCATGCATAGGCATCCAATCCATACCCAGAATAACGTCTAACCCCTGTGATTCCAACACTACCAAATGTGCACTAAAATTGTGTGTTCCAATCCTCACAGTTAAGTCGCGGCATCCCGCGCTAGCTATCATATCTCCTCTAGGTGAACTCACTCTAATAGACCCTTTCATAGACTCAGTAGGTAACTTATACTTATCCACAAATGCCCTTGATATGAATGAATGCGATGCACCAGTATCGAAAAGTATAAGTGCAGGTTGAGTGTTGATTGGAAACTTACCAATCACAAGGTCAGGCTCATCTGGAATCTCCTCCACATTCATGTGGTTCACTGTGGCCTTCTCGTTGTTGGTTGTCTTCAGTCCTTTCCTCTCCGGACATTTGTCAGCATAGTGTCCCATCTGTTTACACTTGAAGCATGTCACCTCACTCAGATCCTTCTTCATAAAGCTGCGATCGCGGTTGCGGTCATGTCCACCATGCCCTCCAGAGTGGTGAGAGTGTCCTCCCTTGTGGCTGTGGTGGTTGCTCTTGTGGTTGTCATGGCGATGTCCATTGCCTCCATGGTGGTGGCGGTCATGGCTCCCATGGTCACTCCCTCCATGCTTGGAGTACCCGTCATATGAAGTGCGAGACTTGTGATGAGAACCAGAGTGGTGATTATTGCTCTTTCTCTTGCGGTTCTCCACCTATTTGTGCTTCCCTTCCAAGATCCTGGCCTTGTCCATAAGTTCCTGGAAAGTGGGGCAATGAACCACCAGCAGCTGCACAGAAAGCTCATCACTGAGGCCATCCAGGAATCTCTCCCTCCTTTTTGCATCAGTGTCAACATCCTCAGGTGCATAACGGGACAGGTTGTTGAACTCCTCAATGTACTCAGCCACAGTGCGGTTGGTCTGGCGCAAGTTGCGGAACTCCTTCCTCTTCAGGCTCAGAACTCCTGAAGACACGTGGTTGGTCCTGAAACCTTCCTCAAACATTGCCCAAGTCACAGTGTCCAGCGGGTGGGTGATCTGAAAAGTGTCCCACCAAGAAGCGGCTGGTCCCTCCAGTAGGTGAGCGGCAAACCTCACCTTCTCAGCATCAGTGCATCCAACAGTTACCAGATCCTTGTTGACTGAACGCAACCAGTCGAGAGCAACCATTGGTTCCGTTGCAGTAGAGAACTTAGCTGGCCTTAGCCTCAGAAATCTGGTGAGAGCATCTCCCTGAGGCTGGTTGTTCCCATTGTTGTTGTTGTTGTTGTTGTTCTGAGCTTCCATGAACTGGGTCATAACTTGGGTCAGCGGTGCCTGAGCTGCCATGAGCTGCTCCAACTCAGTGGGTTGACGGCGGGGAGGAATTCTGCGGTTCAGCACAGGTAAGTTTAGAGAGAATCAACTACGATAATAGGATTCTACCCATGCATACGATCAAACAACAACAAACAATAGCAGACAATCACAAGGAAGCAACCCATCATCAAACAAGTGATCCAGCAACATCCCAGGGGTTATCCTAGTAGTATATACCTACTGAAATAGTTTTACAAGAGTTGGCAATGGTTAACTAAACAGTTGATCAACTAAACAGCAAAAACAGCAATCTGCCAGAACAGTTCAGCAGCGTTCACGAATTTTTCTACCTGACATAGACTCGTCAGAAAATTTAGCTGATTTTTGCACATACAGTACAGAGAGTTTCGCATCAGCCCAATGTTTTTCAGATTTTTCCCAGTTAACAGAAAAATATGAAAAATCATACAGTACTGCTGTATCAGCAGAAAACTGCAGCGAAAATAACACAGATGTTAACCAATATTGCCATAACTCTTCCATAAAATTCGCACAAATAATTCCTGGGATATTGTAGTACACAAATAAGCAACTAAACACTCTTAAACTAATAGCAACTAAGTTTCACAACGATCGAGACTAATCCTAACGATTTTACCTAACGAGGTCTAATTGGTGGACTTCTAACTACTTCTTGAAGAGGTTGCGGTAGGTCCTTGCACTCATGCGTTGGCGCTTCAGTCCACGGTTCAACCATGGCAGCGGAGTGTACACTTCTCCTGAATCATCACTTGAGATCTCAAACTCCACCTCTTCTGGATCCTCCTCTTCTTCTTCACTCTCAGCTGCAACTGCAACAGCTTCATCTCCTCCACCATCATCGTCTCCATCATCATCATCCTCGTCCTCATCATCATCATCGTTCCCGCTGTCATCATCATCCCCATTGTTGCCATCATCTCCATTGTCATCATCAGAGGGTGGATTCAGCTGTGCTTGGAGAGCGGCAATCTGGGCTGTCATAGCTTCAATAGTTTGATCCCTTTCCTGGACGGTCCCTTGCAACTGCTGTATGTTCTGGGTGTTCTCCTGCACCGTACCATGAAGATGAGCTATGGTTGCATCTCTGGCTATCAGGGCATTCTCCAGAACTCCCACAGTTTCATGCAGGGTGTCAATCTCCTGTCCTTGGACCACCATACCATTGCTAGCAAAATCTGCAATCTCCTTTATCATCATCACTTTCTCGGCTAAAGCTCCATTCTCCCTTACCATGTCCTATATGTGCCTCCGACGGGGTGTCATGTTGTTCCTGTCGCCCGGGGTAACCACAATGTGCCCATCTTCATCACGCCTCCCATAGTCACGGTAGGGTGAATCTGCTGGCAGTAGGTGTCGGACATGATGGCACTGGCGAGACAGGGCTTCATGTATGGCCAAGTTAATTCCAAGTCCCCAGTTGCAGTATGTCTTGGTGTAGATCAAATGCACTGGATTTGGCAAGGCGGCATCCCTGAATATGAAGGTGGTGATCTCCCATGCATCCTCACCATATCCATAGGTGTACAGCCTCCTTCCCTTGAACATGGGCAGTGGCAATCCCAATGACTGCGAGAGCTGTGCTAACTGCCTTGCAAAGGGCCTTGGTGACTCCATGGTTGCATACTCAGTCCTGAATTCTCCCATCTATCAATTAAAAGAGGAAAGTGTGAGAATAGCATATGATAAGAATTTATGAGAGTGAAAGGCATAAGATGAAAGACAGAGTTAATATAGGTTTTAATAAATCTATGGCTTTCTAATCCAATCCTAGGTTACGATCCTACAGTCGACACACGGGCTCTGATACCATCTTGTAACACCGCGGTTCTGAAAAGACCGAGGCTTCTATGTGACATGCCAATCCCTGGATCGGTTCATTGGCCCACAATAGAATAAGATGAATAACATAGAAAAATATCCGTGTATCATGAATAACGAAGATCCAGAGTACCATTATTACAATAAAAGCTTAGCCCAAGGCTAGCTCAAATTATTCAGGTAGCAACATAAATAAATTAAATCCTCCATTCTTCAAATTGCCCACAAGTGAACAAGTGCCGAGTGGAGTACCGTGGCATATATCGATTACTCAGAATCGGAATAACCTGCAACATGAAACGTAGCAACCCCGAAGGGTCAATACATGGAATGTATGGCAAGTAGAGCTAGTAAAGGAGACAATAGTACTAACATCTACATGCATATTTGGCAAGAGGAGCTGTGTCTGGCTTGCATTTGCAAATACCTTTGTCCTACTTTCATAAACAGTTTTTGATTTTCTTTGAAAAGATCCCAATTAAGTTAACCCAACAATATTAAAACATTTATGAAATTATAATGAGCGAGAAACATGTCATGGAATCAATATCAAGCAACTCAGTTGTCCATAACCGGGGACACGGCTAATCGATTAGATTATACACCCTGCAGGGGTTAGTACACTTTACCCATGTGACTTGGCCAGCCCAGCTCATACCATCACTCTCATTATGGGTGATGATAGGGAGAATTCCAAGAAGAGACTGTTCGGGAAGTAGCTCCCCAATCCCGACGCGCACCGGTCCAACCTACCAAAATTCTATATCTCTGGATACGCAGGTTCGGGTTACCACAACCTACTAAGTCCAACCAACCGCCTATTTCATTATTGGCACATGGTTGTACACGTAAGCTACCAAATAAAGAAGCCAATCAATTTCTCTGGATACCTGGGTGCCTTTCCGCAATGAAACCACCAAAAATTATCAATACCATCACACCCAGGAGATTCATTGATTAGGTTGTTTTAGATTTCACAAACCAATACTTTTAGAAACAAGTCTCAGTGATGTAGCCCAGCCCTCGTACATCATAGCATGGCTAAGCACATCTACCAACGGTGGTTCATCTACAAGGAAGGCCCTACCACATAATAGGACATAGCATAGCGATAGTATCATCCTACACATACGTCTACAAAATACACGACAATGCATAGAAAATAGTAGGACAATATCATGAACAAAATAGCATCTACTTGCCTTGGTTGTAGCGGTCGGAAGAACAATCCACACACGAGCAAGCGTTGCACTCATCACAATCTACATGATACAATTGCAATCATAAACAAACAATCCACAAGCATATGCAACAAAGATGATGTATGAAAGCATGCACGACAAGTGAATTGGTGCTACAGCTGCACCACATAATCCTATTCAATAATACTACTGTTTGCATGCATGAAAAATAGTTTTAGCGCAAGGAAAACTATTATGCAAAATAGTAATGCTCAAAACTAGAGCTAGAACTCAAATAATTCACTACCGGTAGAAAACTGTTTGTAAAATCTTGGGAAAATTCTATAGTATAGGCATTGCTATTTAGAAACAGTACCAATTGGAATTACTCAAAAAGGAATTATAAAACTCCCGGAGTAATTAAAACACTGCAGAAAGCCACTAGACAGTTTCTGCAGAAGTTTTTACTGTAAGCCTACCCTTTTAATTCACGATGATAATCCCCTCGTTCTACTGAATCCAGGAACATATTATACGCAATTTTTGGAGTTACAGATCTTTTCCTACGAATTAATTACTCCAAAAAGGCCATTAACTCATTTGATTAAACTGTACTAAATCTTGCTGCAAAAGTGTGTAACAAAGGTACAGGAAGATTCTACCCGACTTACTGAACCTACACATATTTTATTTTCAATTTTTGGCCCAGCGGTTTAATTTCTATGCAATTTACAATTTCTACCGAAATCTGCCAACTAAATCGATTAAAGAAAATACCCAGTCAACTGTGTCTGTTGACTGGTCCACGTGGCTGCTGACTGGGCGCTGACTGGGCGTCTGACTAGTCAACGCCTGGGGCTGACCGGTCAACGGCCGATCTGGACCGCTGATCTGAGATCCAACGATCCCAAGAGATGGCGGCTGCGGACTCACCGGAAACGAACGGCGGCGATCTTGGGATGGTGGCGGCGATCGGCTCCGGCGACGGCGGTTCCTGCGCAGAGGGGAAAACGGTCAGCGGGGAACGGTGGCGGTCAACGCGACGACGGCGTGAGGCGGCGGCGCGGGCGGCGAGCAGCGCGCAGCGCGAGGCGGCGAGCGGCGGCGCGCGCAGGCGGGGCGAGCGGCGTGCGGGCGAGGCGCGCGAGGCGCGCAGGGCGGCGGTGCGGCGCGGAGGGTGGCGTGCGAGCGGCGGGCGCGCGCGAGTTGGCGCGCGGGCGCGGGTGCGGGTGGCGGCGGCGAGCAGCGGCGGGCGGAGGCGCGCGGCTACGAGCAGGGCGGCGGCGGCGGCTTACCTCGAGGCGGCGGCGGCGGGTGCGGGGATCGAGGCGGCGGCGGCGAGTTCCAGGGAGGCGGGGTCGGGCACGGGGACCGAGGCGCGGTGGGAGAGGCGGCGGCGGCTGGGTGCAGGGATCGAGGCGCGGTGGGGTCCAGCCCTTTTATGGGTGGCCCCACGCGGGGTCCTACCCGGACTCGGCGAAGTCGGCGCCGATTTTTGCTCTTTTAATAAAACGGTCGTAACTTTTCCGTACGATCTCCGAATCGGGCGATTTTTGTTCCTAAATTTTTGTAAAATCGAGGATAACAACCTAGGGTCAAGGGATGAGAGAAACCACTAGGCTACAAGGGCGGACAACACAAGTCCTACTAAAACCTCCCGTAGGAGCCTCGTAGTAAAAATAGAGTAGGGTTTAGAAAATAGTGTTTTGCCGAATCTTTTCAATCGATGGTTTTGCATGGAAGAGTATGATGCAATAGCATGAATGATATGCAGAACCAAATCTAAAATTTGGGATATGACAGAAGTGATCCTAATCCTTAGACCATGAGATCATGTCTATCACTAACACCGAAAGAGTTTCTTGTTGACATCAAATGTCACACCGTAACTGGGTGATTATAAAGATGGCTTCAAGACTACTAAAGTGTTATGTTGATACTCATGGATCAAGAGTGTAATTTTTTCATCCCGATGAAGGATAGATATGCTCTGGGCCCTCTCGGTGATATCACATTTATTAGCTTGCAAGCAAGTGATTTGATCACTAGAATGTTATATCACGGGAACGAGAAAAGAGTGCATGTCGGTAACAAGATCAAACTAGGTATGGAGATACCGATGATCGAATCTCAGACATGTAATATATCTTGAAACAAAGGGATTAAGATACTAGCGCAAAAGGTTCGGACGATCACAGGAAAATCATCGTTGAATGTGTGGGAGTCAGTATGGATCTCTAGGTCCCGCTTCTGATTATTGATCGGAGAAGGGTCTCGATCATGTCCGCATTATTAGTGAACCGTAGGGTGGCACACTTAAGGGACACTGACATCCAATTGGAGCATAAGTTTCATGCTGGAAAGAATAACTAGCGTAGGAATTTATTTCACTAGACACCGAAACTGTTTCGGTTGAAATTGCTGAAACTAGTTCTGCATGTGAAATTGAATACTAGCAAGGGGATTTATGTGAATGTTTGTTAATTAAAGTAATTAACTAAATTCTGAATAAATAAATAAATAAAAGAGTTTTATTTAAATGAGAGCTTGCATTAAATTTGGTGGAAATTTAATGCATGTGAGTGGATTTTTGAGTGGAGGCTCTTTTATGGGAGTGGAGGCTTTTCATTTTGAGTGGGATCTCCACCCACATGAATGTGGGAGAGGTGGGGGAAGCCCCCATGGCTAGGATCCATGCCCCTTGGGTGCCCCCCTCTCCCCTATAAAAGGCCCCCCTCTCATCCTCTCAAAGCACACCTCCTCGTGAAGGATCTCTCTCCCCCTCTAAAATTTATTCCCCATGGTCTCGGACTAGCGAGATACATGTTCCCGGTGGCTATTTGGCAAGAAAGAGTTGTGCTTCCGCTGCATCACTGGAGCGAGGAGGCGGAGGTTGCTCGGTGTCTTGTACGTTTGTGCGAGCACGGATGCGCTGCTGTTTTGCGGCGCTAGGACTTCCTCTCGATCTTGAGATCGGCAAGAGATCGTCTACATCAACCACGAGTTTGGACTCGTTAAGATTTTTCGGTCTTCAAGGGTATGTTCTCTACAGATGTATATCCGCCCATTGCTTGTATCTAGTAGATAGATCTTGGTACATAGTTGTTCCCATCGTAGGAAATTTTTTATTTTCTATGCTGCGAACCCTACAGTGGTATCAGAGCCGGATCTATGCGTAGATGCTTTGCACGGGTAGTACACATATGAGTATGTGGGCGATGATGATCATTTTATTGCTTCTTAGTTGTACTTTGGATATTGGTGGCATAGTGGGATGAAGCGGTCCGAACAAACTTTACATGTCCTCGTTGCTGGGCTAGTGTTAGACGCTTGACATGCCTAGACGCTTGACATGCAACTAGGTTTGCATAAGTGGCTAGCAGGTGTCTGTCTCTCCTACTATAGTCAATATTTAATTTGCAACGAGTTGTCAACAATTTGGTTATCCTCGTTGTGGTTCTTGTTCGTAGGTAAGAAAGGTTCTATCTTCGAAATCCCTAAGCCACGTAAAACTTGCAATGGATAAATTAGAGGCGTCTAGTTTAGATTGTTGCTGGGCTAGTGTTATGACTTGGTGATGTTGTAAGTAGAAGTATGAGATGATACTCTTAGAACACACATAACGTGTAAGTTCCATAGACCTTGGCCTTACACATAGAGGTATGATAGTGATCATACCGAGTTGCACATGATGGAAATCAAGTGCGGAAACCATATCATTTCACTTATAAACATGTGATGTTTGATTGCATCTTATATTGCTAGTTTGGCATTTTATTAGCATAATAAGATGATCCCTCATTTAGATATCAAGATAAAAATGTGTTCTTCCTTAAGTATGCACCGACAATGTTTCTTCGCTTCAATACATCACGTGATGATCGGGTGTACTTGAATCCACGAGCATATCTCGGGTGTAAGACAGTTACACACCCGAATACTAAGGTTCTTACTTGGCGAGCCTAGCATGTACAGACATGGCCTCGGAACACGGACTGAAGGTTAAGCATGAGTCATATGTTTTGATATGATGACCATATGGATGCTCGCCTTTGAAGCTACACCGACTCACGTGATGATCGGATTTGGTATAGTGGATTTGGTTCATGTAATCACCAAAAAGACACGAGGGATGTCGTTTTTGAGTGGGAGTTCATTTCTAATTTGGATCAGTAGAACTCAATTTATCATAAATTAAATCAAAGTGAATTTGCATAATTTGTTGTAGTCATTGGCATTCGTTCACCACTTTATTCTTAGTTGTAATTGAGATAATAGAACTATAGAATTTTGCATATTTACTTTACAAACTGGTATCATATTGTGTTGAGTGTCAATCTAAAGTTTAAAGACCTATTGCAAACTTTCAGCAAACTCTGTTTACTCCGTGAAATTTAATAATTGGTATTAAATCGAGAGTAACAATTCCAGTGTCAGTATCTTAAGTATCATGTTTGCCTCCATGATTCTTGATTGTTTTAATATCAAGTTTATCTAGGAGCTGAAAGAATTGTTTCAGAAACCATCATATGTGATAGATATAACGATATCTAAAACAATGTTTTGGTTGCAATATGATAAAGTATAATATATGTTCTCATATTGGATGAGAATTTGCAAAGGATGGAGATGCTAGACATCCTAATCATCCAAAAGGGTTTTGGAAAGTAACATTATACTCACGATTCGTCTTTATAAGCTATAGTAGCTTGATCATGAAAGTCGTCATGATAAGGATGAATATAAAATGTATGTAAAGTGTTTACTACACTAAAATATTACTAAAGAATGGATTTTGAAAGAATGCCGATCATTTGATGATGGTGATCTCCTTCAAGTGCAAGTCCAAAGGTATTATTATTTGAATATACACGCTTTGGACTATGTGTCATGTATATGGCGCCACTTTTGATGTTGATAGATTATTTTAAAAGGAAAAGGAAATGTTGAAAGAGAATCTATAAAATATATTTGGCAGAAAAGAAAAGATTGAAAATATCCAATTTAGGTATATGGATGATATACATGTTATGGTTGTATTCTTTGCTTGTTAAACATGTGGTTCTTGGGTATTGGATACCGAATTGGTTGGTATGAAATTTCATACGGAACGACGCAATCCATAAACCACAATGGCCTAAGTAACTAGCAAGAGAATATGTGATGATGTTCATCGAAAACAAACAAACCGTTGTTTGTATTTCTCATTGACATCAAAGCTTGACTTCAAGATTTGTTTTAATAATTGTTATTTAAATCAGGTATTATGAGAACAAAGGTTGTTCAAACAATTACCGTATTCCATATAAGATGGATGATTTACAAATCTAGTTGGAGAAATCACATCCATAAAGCTAATGCTAAAATGTCGCAAGACAAATGATTGGAAGATCACTTACGAAGTGACATCGCCGTTTAAATTATATTGGAAAGAAAACACGAAGAATATCCATATTCATGGATTTTTGGAATATTTGATTTGATCAAGTGACGCTTGTGAGACTTTCCTCGGGATAATTAAAACTTCGTTCAAAGGCCAAAGAAGAACGAACGACTAAAATATTGGAATTTATACAGATCGATGTATGTAGCCATTATGTATAGTCGTAAGCGATGGACTTCAACTTCATATGCTTTCTCCGGAAATTTGAGTGAATATTCACTTAATGAGAAAGAAGTATGAAATATTTGAAAACGTTTCAAAGACTTTCAAGATGAAGTGGAAAATCATTGTAACAAGAAAATAAATGATTTATGATTTGATCATAAAGGGATTTATTTGAGTAACAAGTGTAACAAGAAAAATAAATGAATTATGATTTATCATCAAGGGATTTATTTGAGTTGCAAGTTTAGCAAAAACACCTAGATTTACATCTCCCGAAGCACCATAGGAATATGGAGTGTTTGAGATTTGTAATGAAACCTTGTTTGACATGGTTGGATCAAAGGTGTTATTTATAAAACTGCCATTATGTTTTAAAAGATTAAAGCTTTAGAGGCGAGCTCCATATTGATCCGTTAAAATGACACCATATGAGTTATGTTGTGGGGTAAAACCCAAGTTGTCATTTCTTAAATTTTGGTATGCTAAACATAAGTAAGATGTTTACAACCGAAGTCAGATGAGCATGTATTTGTAGGTTATTTTGAATAACAATTGGGTATTCCTCCATAACACCAAGGACAAAAGGGTTTGTCGCTTGAAATGTGAAGTTTCTTGAAAAAGGAATTTTTCGTAAAAGTTAAGTGGTAGGACAATAGAACTTTGATAAGGTTAACAAATATTAGCTAAATGTGCTGAGTTGCGCAGTGCCGGAAATGGTTCCGGAGGCTTCCATAATGGTCATAGATTATGTGCCTCAAAGGTTGTGGTCACGGAGATCTAAGTTCTTATTGAACCAAGTCGGTCGAATAAACAAATCAAATGCTAAGATTTGAGAGTAAATCATTATTGTTTGACGATGATGAACTGACCACATACAAATAAACGATGATGGGCCCTGACTCCGTCAAATGTCTTGAAGCCATAAAATCCGTGATAGTTCCATACACGAGAAATCAAGTTTTGAACTTGGAAGACCCTCCGGAAAGGTGTAAAAAACTGTCGGTCGTATTTGGATCTATAAAGAAACAGACAAGGATGTTTCACATCTATGAAATAGTAGAGATGTCGTGAAGTATTTTACGACAATGTTCAAGGAGTTGACTATGACAAGATTTGATCTTTCATAGCGATAATTAGTCTGGACGGATTAAAGTAGCAACCACTGCATATAATTTGGTATATGGTAGATGAATAAACAAAATAAAGTTATTCTAATAGAATGGTTACCTAGGACGTGTACATGACACGATCCAAAGGATTTTGTTAATTCAAAGGATGCTAAAACGGGCATGCAAACTTCAATGGTTGAAGTAAGCATCGCGGAGTTGGAATCTTCACCGTGATGAAAATGAGTTTTCATCAAGAGACGATGAAGATGCTTGCATTTGCAAGAAATTAAGTGGGAGCGCTAAGACATATTTCTAATACATTATGTGGAGGACATCTTGTTGATTGGAAATGATGTATCTTTTATTGACAAAGGTTAAGAATTTCATTTCGATGAAAGACTTAGGCAAAACCCGAATATTTAGCATGAATGGCTATAGTGGATAGACTGTGACGCTAATATGGTTATGCCAAACGTACATATATGAGATATTTAAGGAGTTCGATATAGAAAAGACAAGAAACAGTTCTTGTCGCATGGAAAGGAATTGAATCAAGATTCAGGTGTATCGACACTTGATAAGTGAAACAAGATTCAAGTTCTTTGACACTTGATGATATAAATCACAAGGATGTTTTGATCAATCATACCATGATATGTACACATCCAGATATGTCCTGTGCTCTAAGTGTTATGAGCATATACCAGAATGAATCATAATATGATCATTGGACGATAGTAAGGATATCCTTCTGATCTTTTGGAAGAACTAAGAATATATTTGTGTAGAGGTGACAAAAAATTACAAATAGTTCATTGTAAAGCGTTACACTGATACTAGTTTGTTGGGAATATGCCCTAGAGGCAATCATGTATGATGATATTTCCCATTGTATTCATAAAGATATTAAGTAGTCCTTGTATAAACATCTGATGTGTATCATTGAATATGTGATTCGGTTGTGGAACTATGCATTCATGTTGTTTGTACTAAATATCCTTGGTCGTTGAGGTTGTGCTGGACACACAACTTAGACCAATGTGAAAGTTGGCTTGATGACTCGGTTCCACTTGTCATGGGCATGGATATGCTATTCCAACTTACACAGATTCGGCTAAAGAGTTTAGCAAGTCGGATTGACCCATATTGAGGTACAGCGAACAAGTTGTCATTTGTATATCTCAATCAATGTAATCCTTAGACCTGAGGTTATTGCATAGTCCGAGTTAAGGATCACCGACTTAGGTTCTGTCAAACGCTGATCCATAACTGGGCAGTTATAAAGGCAGAGTTCAGGTTGACTGAGAATCAAGCTGTGTGATGTGAATAACCAAGATGGTATTTTGCCCCTCCATTCGGAGAGATATTCTCTGGGCCCTCTCGTGAGATATGATTCGGAAAGCATGGCCATGCACGACTCGTTTAAGTGTTAACCGAGGCGATCAACTAAGAGTTAGTTGGGTGAATCACTTATCTCGGATCGAGAAGAGAGTCGGACTATTTAAGGGATGACAAATATTCGCCTATATTCTAACAAGGTATATCGTGAGGCAAAAGGGACTCAGACGTAAGTCGCATTGGAAAGGCAAGTCGTCATGACTCTTTGGTACTTGGCAGTCGGCACGTTCTGCTAGGAGCCGGTACCGACTGATCGATTGAGAGTCGGACTCCTATCGTGTCCAAGTAGCCATGAGCCTGCGGGGTCACACACTTAAGAGCGGGAGCAAGTTCGGATTGGATCTGAACCTGTAATCTGGTTGGGTTGGACCGAAACCAGATTAGGACTGAGTTAGTGAGTTGGACTGACGGTGACTAATGTTATATGGGCTTTAGTGAATGGGTCGCGCGAGCAGAACCCACGTTCACTCCCTATATATAGTGGAGCACCGTAACCCAGAAAGGTTAATCGTTGTTCCGTTAGGTCATTCCATGTGTTGGAAACCCTAGCTCCACAGCAGTCCTGCCGCCGTAATGAACCTAGCAGTTCGCCGCCGGTGCTCCTCCTTGTACGTGTGGATACCAGCAGAGGTGCTGTGCGATCAGCACCAGGACGATCGGATTGTGAAGACTGCACTGCATCAACTGACGCGCTTCATCAGTAATCCGCAACTGCGCGTCTAGTGGTAAACCTCGTGGCCTTCTACCTCAGCTAGGTCTTGGGTTCACCACGTTAGAGGAAAAAGTTTTGTTTTATCTCTGCGTGGCCCAACAGTGGTATCAGAGCGATAGCTTCTGGTTTTAGGCTCGAGATCTCGCATATGTGATATGCGGTAGGATGTAGATGAGATCTATATGCTGTTTGGTGGTCGATCTATGAGATAGATCGGTTTTGTACGAAGTTGATTGGATCAACTATGCTTGGGGAATGGTAGATCTGATTTCCATGATCATACTGCTAAGGTCGTGGAACGACATACTGTCACATCCCAAGATTTTCCAAATCTTGTAATGTGAAAATAAATTAATAAAAGAAAACTTTATTTGTTTTTCAAGGCCAGAAGAAACTTTTTGAATTTAAATGGAACCTCAAACCCATTTGAATTAAATAAAATCCTAAAGGGATTTAAAAGGATAAACATTTTAAATAAAGGAAAACAAAATATTTTGGAAATAGTATTTTGGATCTTTTAAAATAAAAGAATTAGTATTCAAAAGAAAAGATGGATTTATAAATAAAGATTATTTTATAAAGCCAAATTGAACCTTGGACAAGCTTTGGAATTAAAACAATTTATTCTAAATAAAATTAGCAAAGGTTTATTTAAAATAAATTAATAAGGATTTAATATCCAAGTTTTATTAATAAAGGTTCTATCATTTATAAACCATCAAAAACTTATTTGTTTAATTTAATAAAGTTTTCCAAGCACTTTATATTCTCAGATAAAACCTACTAAAGTGTTTTGGCTTTATTTTAGATTTTAAAATAAATATTCTCAATAAAACAAACCCAAGTTGATTTAATAATGAAAGTCTATGTTATTTTAATTAATAATGGACTCTAAAATAAAATGTTATTTTGTTTTAACAACAAGTTTCCAAGTATTTAATACTTCCAAATAAAACCTACTAATTTGGTTTGGAAAATATTTAGGTTTCAAATAAAGAATTTATTAATAGAATCAAACTCTATTTGATTTAATAACTAAGGCCCATTTTATTTAATTACTAATGGACCCTAAAATAAGAGGTTATTTTGTTTTAAACAAATCTTCCAAATATTCTTTATTTCCAAATAAACCTACTGATTTAGATTTGAAAGTGTTTTCAAATGAGAATTTTTATTAAATAAATCAAACCATGTTAAATAAATAAAGTTCCATTTTATTTAATTAAAGAATGGATTAATAAAGTTATTATTATTTTGGGCTTTTGACCATATTACTAAACAGAACTAATTTCAATATTACAAAGTTTGAGTGTTGTTTGAATTGATTTGGTTGATGTTTGTTTGATTGGAAATTCAAAACAGAAATCAGAAATAGAAAAAGAAAAAAGATCCAGACAGAAAAAAATAGAGCAGCCCAACCATCTAGCCCAGCCGGCCCAACTAAGCCCATCCAGCCCACCTCCTCTTCCGAACCGTTTTTCTACACCACAAAAGAAACCTGCACTGAGGCTGACAAGTGGACCTCTTCCACTCTTCTATTCCCACTGACCGCTGGACCCCCCACTTTCCACTGTTCTCCTTCTTCCCCGCACGACCCCTTCTCCCCTCACCTCGCTGCCGTTTCTTCCCGTTGATAGCTCCATCAATCAGCGTTAATCCGTGCATTAAACCTCGCCGCGACCACGCCCTTTTAATCGCCCTGCTCTCTCCTCCGTTTTCCCTCAGACACCGCCTCCCCTCTGCCTCCAGGCCGCCCCAATTTCCCTCTGTACCGCTGCTACTCCGACGACCCTCCTCGAGCAATTCAGACGAAGCCTCGCCGCCCCTTGCCTCCTCGACCATCCTCTCATGATCCCCACCTCCTGGCGATCATCCCCGTAGCACCAGCTTGCCCCCGAGCGATCCAGAGCATCGACAACCACGACGACCACCGTCGCCACCGTCTGCCTCTTTTTCCGACGAACCTCACAGGTAGATTCTGGTCGCCCCTCTCCTCCCCGAGAACACGATGATGATCTCCAAGCTCATACGAACCTAACGGCACTTCCCGTTTGTCTTAGGGCGCCCCAATCCTCGCCATCGTCAAGCACAGAGCGCCGCCGTGTCTGCTTCTTCTCCGGCGACGTCTCCCAGGTGAACCAGACCGCCCCGCGCCTTCTCGTTCACGCACACACCTTCGCCGTGTCCTTGCGCTCCTGACTATGTGTTTTGTTTACCTCCTGGTGATCTCCAGCATCGTCCTCGATAGCAACCCGAGAGCACCGCCGCCCGCAGCTTCTCCGACGAGCAATTAGCAGCAACCCCTTGCGCCCCTCGAGTAGCCAACCCCACCTCGAGCATCAGCAGGTCTCTGCGAGCCTGGTAAGCCCTGCCAGCCTCTCCCTCGTTTCCTGTTTCGCCAGCACCGCCACTATCTGACCGTCGCTGCTGCTAGCCGCCGCCGGCGCCGCTCGCAAATGGTCGAGCATGTTAGCGCCGTAGGATCACGATCCGACGCTCCCGATAGATCACTTAACCGCGAAGGGGTACGTGATCTAGACCATGCGATCTAACTTGATCCAACAGCCAGCATCGCCCGATCCGGCTGAACCGGTATCGACCAGTAAGAACACGCCGCGTGTCACCTAATTCGTTTTAAAAGAAATTTGAAAACAGATTTAATTGCAAACTTCAAACCTTTGTAACTTTCAAACCACACGTCCAAAAATTGCAAATTTTATGTCGTTGGATTCAGGAGAACAAGCCCTAGCCAACTGTGGCCTTAGTTTTGAAAATAGTATCTGTTAGCTTGATTGAATTTGCAGAAACATTTGTGTACTTGTTTAGAATAGAAAAATTGTTTAGATTTGATTTTAGGATTAAATCTTTTGCAAAATGGTTTTTAGTGACCATACTGACCCTAGGAACCAACCCTTAGTGTTAAAAATGATTTTGGTAAAATATAGGTTGAATTATTTAACTTAGCCATTTTCTAACCACATAAACTCATTGATTTTATTATAGAAATGCTTTTGCAAGGAAAACTTTGGGAAAATGTTTTGAACCAAACTTATTGACCCAAAACACCAAGCCTTGCCAAGGGCAACTTACTTGGTGCAAAACCTAAAGTTTTGCTTTCATAATAATAATTTTCACCACATAAAATGATGAATGAATTTTAAAATAGTCTTAGGATAAAACCCAATTGCAAATGACTTTGCCATTTTGGTAAATGACCAATTTGGACCATACAAAGTTTATAAACCTAGTAGAGACCAACCTTGCAAAAAGAACCCCTTTTGCATGACTTAGACTCCATTGCTATGTGTGTGAAATTGTTTGTTTAACCTTGGTTTGGAATGTTAGTTGATTTGGTGATTTGCTTGATTGACTTGTAGTGAACTTAGCAAAGTGTGAAACTAGCAAGATCAAGGAAGTGAACCCTCATTCCCCTACCAAAAAGGCAAGTTACACTCTCATACAAAAATCCTACTATTTTCATTATACTTAGTGGATTTGAAAACATGCATGAAAATGATTTATATTTATGCTATGCTAAATCCTAATAGGATGCCCTTACTTTCCTTAGATAAAATCTTGTAGTTGTACATGCTTAGCCATGCTATATGCTATAATTTGAAAAAGAGATACATGTTGAGATTTTACAAAGGTTGAGAAAAGGACTTGTGTTTTACATAATAAAACAAGGACTCAATGAACCACCTAGGTGGAGGATACTTTAAGTTCTGGAGAAGGTGGCAACAAAAGGGAACCATGTCTATGGCAATCACTTTGTGTTGTGCTCCAAAATGAAACCACCTAGGAAACTTAGAGATCAAACATGCTTCTCCAATTGTGGCTTTCGTGTGCAACCACATGCTATTATGGCTCTGGCTTAGTCAATTACATTAGGAAGACCCATACATTGTCTTTAGTTACTGGACATGGGGATCTGGAATGCTTCATGGGGGCTGAAGACAAAGCTAGCAATGATGTATGGGAGGACCTTTTGGAAAGACTTCGTCACATTCTCAATCTGCCAGTACTCCATCTTGGTGAGCACTAATCCAGTAGGCCACTGGTGGCAAAAGGATGGGATTGTGACATGTGGGTAAAGTGTACTCCTTCTGCAGAAGTTAATAAAATCTAAGTACTTAGCCGTGTCCCCGGTTATGGACAATACTGAGCAACTAAAGTTTGAACTATGGGAGATCTCGACATTCCAACTTCTAATATAAAAACTTGATGCCCTTGTGTGTCTACCAAGGAATTCAAAGAGATTTTGTTAAGCTTGTTGCACTTGGGGTTACCAAGGTGCTCAAGAGCATGATGTACTTGGGGATACCAAGGAACTCATGAGTTTTGATAAAACTTGTTGCACTTGGGGTTACCAAGGTGCTCAAGAGATTTTGACAAGGATTTGAACACTTGAGTTTCTACCAAGGAGTTCAAGGAACTTGGAAAAGAAATTGACAAAGGACTTTAAAACCCTTTTTGAAAAGATAGGATAAAACAATGCTTTATGCAAATAAGCCTTAAACTCTACTTAGCCAAATATGCATATAATGATAGGATCCACTCTTATTATACATAAAAGTGAAGCTTGCCAATACAATTCAAAATGTATTGACCCTTGTGGCTGTAACTTGAAATGTTGCAGGTTGATTGTTTTTAAATGAAGATTGTTTGATTGACTAGGACTACAAAGTCTACAACCAACATCTGCCTGTGGCACTTTGAAGATGAAGGACCCATGCTTATAGTTATTCCGCTGCAATATAATGTAATAGCCATATGAGCTATGAAAGATGTAATAAAACTATGTTATTCCTGGTTATAAAGTTATATTATGACCTTTGTTTCTTGATATTACATCTTAACTGTGGATGCTAGCTATTGATCCAGGGACTAGCATTGTAAAACACAGGAGGAATCAATCTTATCTAAGATTGGGAACCCCTACAGATGGTATCAGAGCATTGTGTTGCCTGTAGGAATTGTAAACCCTAAGATTGGACAAAAACCCATAGAAAAATAGGAGTTGTATTTTGTTCCAAAACTTATTTACAAAAACACTTGTATACTCTTTCCTCAACCATTTTGATTTCAATGCTACACCTCTCCTACTTCAACTTGATGGAAAAACCTACCCATGACCAAAGACTTCATCATATGCAAAGGATTTCTTCAACATCTTCAACTCTAATGACTTCAACATCTTCAGCATATTCACCAAGGACTTCCAACTTGGAAACTACTAAGGACCACAAGTGAAACAAGGAAATCTTGCTCAAGATTTAGAGACTGAGGGAATGCAAAATAAGAAGAAGCCATCAACAACTTTGAAGTATTGTGACCAAGAGTTCTTCTCAAGGAAACCATGATCTCATG
Organism: Avena sativa; assembly: GCA_916181665.1. Taxonomy (NCBI): domain Eukaryota; kingdom Viridiplantae; phylum Streptophyta; class Magnoliopsida; order Poales; family Poaceae; genus Avena; species Avena sativa. Next base: position 226,808,817 of record OV702283.1, on the reverse strand, counting down.
AAAGAAGAATCAACCAAGAAGAATGGAAGGATCACAAGTAAACCATATAGATGGACCACCATATTTTAGTTAAGTCAAAACCACGAACTTATGTGGTGTAACAAAAATATTTTGTTGCCTAAAATGTGCTTGAACTTTGTTGTTTGAGTGAAATGATTGTTTTTGATTGCATGCACCTTGTTTGTGTGATTTGTGATGTGTGTGAATAGAAATAATTCCTTAGAAATATCTTGTCTATTCTAAACTCCCTTCAAACCCAAACAGATGACTGCTCCAAAGGATTCCAAGGTTGATGACACCAACACCAACCAAGCTGATAGCATGAAAGAGCTCATAGCAACCCAACACCAGTTGAACCAACTAACAGCTTAGTTCCTAGTCAACAATAGTGATAAGGATCCAGCACTGCAAAGGTTTTTGGAAGAACAATCCCAACTGATGCTTAAGGTGACTAATCAAATGATTAGCATGGAAGAAAACTATCCAAAGAGAATGTATGATAACAAGGATGAAAAGAATATTGTTCTAGATGGAGCCCCAGCTTGCATTATTTGTGGAGACAAGGATCATACCTCCAAGGAGCATGAAGGACAATGCCCCAATTGTGAAGAAGATCATCCTGTTGGACAATGTCCTACCTCTCAAGCTACTTGCTACCTGTGTGAAGGAAGTGATCATACTCCAGGTCTATGTCCTATCTATGCCATGGTGGAACAAAGGAAACAAGAAGGATCCAAGTCTACCAAAGGAAAAGGACCACTTCTACATCCAAACAAGACAACCCAATTCAAAGGATCAAGGAAAATCAAGAAGCCCAAGCAAGACATGAGCCTTGTGCAATGTCGTAAATGTAAAGAAATGGGACACTACTCCAGTGGATGCCCAGAGAACAAGAAGAATAAAGAGATTGACCAAGTGTGGTGCAACAACTGCAAAGAACCAGGCCACTATGTAGCAACTTGCCCACAAGAGCAACGCAAAGAACTTAAGGACATTAATTGTTTCAACTGCAAGAATCCAGGACACTATGCAAGCAACTGTCCAGAAAGGATGAAAAACAAGTTGAACAAGCCTATGGAGAAACTCAACCTTGGTCCATGAATCAAGTATAGAAATAAAGCAAAAGTTTGCTTAGAGAAGTTTTCCAGGACCCAAGAAGGCCAATGTGTAATTTCTGTTTGAAAATTTTTAAGGGTGGTAGTACCCTAGTTGTTTTGAACTTGCTTGTAACCCTAACCTTCCCAAATCTCGGGACGAGATTTATTTTAAGGGTGGTAGCCTGTCACATCCCAAGATTTTCCAAATCTTGTAATGTGAAAATAAATTAATAAAACAAAACTTTATTTGTTTTTCAAGGCCAGAAGAAACTTTTTGAATTTAAATGGAACCTCAAACCCATTTGAATTAAATAAAATCCTAAAGGGATTTAAAAGGATAAACATTTTAAATAAAGGAAAACAAAATATTTTGGAAATAGTATTTTGGATCTTTTAAAATAAAAGAATTAGTATTCAAAAGAAAAGATGGATTTATAAATAAAGATTATTTTATAAAGCCAAATTAAACCTTGGACAAGCTTTGGAATTAAAACATTTTATTCTAAATAAAATTAGCAAAGGTTTATTTAAAATAAATTAATAAGGATTTAATATCCAAGTTTTATTAATAAAGGTTCTATCATTTATAAACCATCAAAAACTTATTTGTTTAATTTAATAAAGTTTTCCAAGCACTTTATATTCTCAAATAAAACCTACTAAAGTGTTTTGGCTTTATTTTAGATTTTAAAATAAATATTCTCAATAAAACAAACCCAAGTTGATTTAATAATGAAAGTCTATGTTATTTTAATTAATAATGGACTCTAAAATAAAATGTTATTTTGTTTTAACAACAAGTTTCCAAGTATTTAATACTTCCAAATAAAACCTACTAATTTGGTTTGGAAAATATTTAGGTTTCAAATAAAGAATTTATTAATAGAATCAAACTCTATTTGATTTAATAACTAAGGCCCATTTTATTTAATTACTAATGGACCCTAAAATAAGAGGTTATTTTGTTTTAAACAAATCTTCCAAATATTCTTTATTTCCAAATAAACCTACTGATTTAGATTTGAAAGTGTTTTCAAATGAGAATTTTTATTAAATAAATCAAACCATGTTAAATAAATAAAGTTCCATTTTATTTAATTAAAGAATGGATTAATAAAGTTATTATTATTTTATTTTGGGCTTTTGACCATATTACTAAACAGAACTAATTTCAATATTACAAAGTTTGAGTGTTGTTTGAATTGATTTGGTTGATGTTTGTTTGATTGGAAATTCAAAACAGAAATCAGAAATAGAAAAAGAAAAAAGATCCAGACAGAAAAAAATAGAGCAGCCCAACCATCTAGCCCAGCCGGCCCAACTAAGCCATCCAGCCCACCTCCTCTTCCGAACCGTTTTTCTACACCGCAAAAGAAACCTGCACTGAGGCTGACAAGTGGACCTCTTCCACTCTTCTATTCCCACTGACCGCTGGACCCCCCTTTCCACTGTTCTCCTTCTTCCCCGCACGACCCCTTCTCCCCTCACCTCGCTGCCGTTTCTTCCCGTTGATAGCTCCATCAATCAGCGTGAATCCGTGCATTAAACCTCGCCGCGACCACGCCCTTTTAATCGCCCCGCTCTCTCGTCCGTTTTCCCTCAGACACCGCCTCCCCTCTGCCTCCAGGCCGCCCCAATTTCCCTCTGTACCGCTGCTACTCCGACGACCCTCCTCGAGCAATTCAGACGAAGCCTCGCCGCCCCTTGCCTCCTCGACCATCCTCTCGTGATCCCCACCTCCTGGCGATCATCCCCGTAGCACCAGCTTGCCCCCGAGCGATCCAGAGCATCGACAACCACGACGACCACCGTCGCCACCGTCTGCCTCTTTTTCCGACGAACCTCACAGGTAGATTCTGGTCGCCCCTCTCCTCCCCGAGAACACGATGATGATCTCCAAGCTCATACGAACCTAACGGCACTTCCCGTTTGTCTTAGGGCGCCCCAATCCTCGCCATCGTCAAGCACAGAGCGCCGCCGTGTCTGCTTCTTCTCCGGCGACGTCTCCCAGGTGAACCAGACCGCCCCGCGCCTTCTCGTTCACGCACACACCTTCGCCGTGTCCTTGCGCTCCTGACTATGTGTTTTGTTTACCGCCTGGTGATCTCCAGCATCGTCCTCGACAGCAACCCGAAAGCACCGCCGCCCGCAGCTTCTCCGACGAGCAATTAGCAGCAACCCCTTGCGCCCCTCGAGTAGCCAACCCCACCTCGAGCATCAGCAGGTCTCTGCGAGCCTGGTAAGCCCTGCCAGCCTCTCCCTCGTTTCCTGTTTCGCCAGCACCGCCACTATCTGACCGTCGCTGCCGCTAGCCGCCGCCGGCGCCGCTCGCAAATGGTCGAGCACGTTAGCGCCGTAGGATCACGATCCGACGCTCCCGATAGATCACTTAACCGCGAAGGGGTACGTGATCTGGACCATGCGATCTAACTTGATCCAACAGCCAGCATCGCCCGATCCGGCCGAACCGGTATCGACCAGTAAGAACACGCCGCGTGTCACCTAATTCGTTTTAAAAGAAATTTGAAAACAGATTTAATTGCAAACTTCAAACCTTTGTAACTTTCAAACCACACGTCCAAAAATTGCAAATTTTATGTCGTTGGATTCAGGAGAACAAGCCCTAGCCAACTGTGGCCTTAGTTTTGAAAATAGTATCTGTTAGCTTGATTGAATTTGCAGAAACATTTGTGTACTTGTTTAGAATAGAAAAATTGTTTAGATTTGATTTTAGGATTAAATCTTTTGCAAAATGGTTTTTAGTGACCATACTGACCCTAGGAACCAACCCTTAGTGTTAAAAATGATTTTGGTAAAATATAGGTTGAATTATTTAACTTAGCCATTTTCTAACCACATAAACTCATTGATTTTATTATAGAAATGCTTTTGCAAGGAAAACTTTGGGAAAATGTTTTGAACCAAACTTATTGACCCAAAACACCAAGCCTTGCCAAGGGCAACTTACTTGGTGCAAAACCTAAAGTTTTGCTTTCATAATAATAATTTTCACCACATAAAATGATGAATGAATTTTAAAATAGTCTTAGGATAAAACCCAATTGCAAATGACTTTGCCATTTTGGTAAATGACCAATTTGGACCATACAAAGTTTATAAACCTAGTAGAGACCAACCTTGCAAAAAGAACCCCTTTTGCATGACTTAGACTCCATTGCTATGTGTGTGAAATTGTTTGTTTAACCTTGGTTTGGAATGTTAGTTGATTTGGTGATTTGCTTGATTGACTTGTAGTGAACTTAGCAAAGTGTGAAACTAGCAAGATCAAGGAAGTGAACCCTCATTCCCCTACCAAAAAGGCAAGTTACACTCTCATACAAAAATCCTACTATTTTCATTATACTTAGTGGATTTGAAAACATGCATGAAAATGATTTATATTTATGCTATGCTAAATCCTAATAGGATGCCCTTACTTTCCTTAGATAAAATCTTGTAGTTGTACATGCTTAGCCATGCTATATGCTATAATTTGAAAAAGAGATACATGTTGAGATTTTACAAAGGTTGAGAAAAGGACTTGTGTTTTACATAATAAAACAAGGACTCAATGAACCACCTAGGTGGAGGATACTTTAAGTTTTGGAGAAGGTGGCAACAAAAGGGAACCATGTCTATGGCAATCACTTTGTGTTGTGCTCCAAACTGAAAAAACCTAGGAAACTTAGAGATCAAACATGCTTCTCCAATTGTGGCTTTCGTGCGCAACCACATGCTATTATGGCTCTGGCTTAGTCAATTACATTAGGAAGACCCATACATTGTCTTTAGTTACTGGACATGGGGATCTGGAATGCTTCATGGGGGCTGAAGACAAAGCTAGCAATGATGTATGGGAGGACCTTTTGGAAAGACTTCGTCACATTCTCAATCTGCCAGTACTCCATCTTGGTGAGCACTAATCCAGTAGGCCACTGGTGGCAAAAGGATGGGATTGTGACATGTGGGTAAAGTGTACTCCTTCTGCAGAAGTTAATAAAATCTAAGTACTTAGCCGTGTCCCCGGTTATGGACAATACTGAGCAACTAAAGTTTGAACTATGGGAGATCTCGACATTCCAACTTCTAATATAAAAACTTGATGCCCTTGTGTGTCTACCAAGGAATTCAAAGAGATTTTGTTAAGCTTGTTGCACTTGGGGTTACCAAGGTGCTCAAGAGCATGATGTACTTGGGGATACCAAGGAACTCATGAGTTTTGATAAAACTTGTTGCACTTGGGGTTACCAAGGTGCTCAAGAGATTTTGACAAGGATTTGAACACTTGAGTTTCTACCAAGGAGTTCAAGGAACTTGGAAAAGAAATTGACAAAGGACTTTAAAACCCTTTTTGAAAAGATAGGATAAAACAATGCTTTATGCAAATAAGCCTTAAACTCTACTTAGCCAAATATGCATATAATGATAGGATCCACTCTTATTATACATAAAAGTGAAGCTTGCCAATACAATTCAAAATGTATTGACCCTTGTGGCTGTAACTTGAAATGTTGCAGGTTGATTGTTTTTAAATGAAGATTGTTTGATTGACTAGGACTACAAAGTCTACAACCAACATCTGCCTGTGGCACTTTGAAGATGAAGGACCCATGCTTATAGTTATTCCGCTGCAATATAATGTAATAGCCATATGAGCTATGAAAGATGTAATAAAACTATGTTATTCCTGGTTATAAAGTTATATTATGACCTTTGTTTCTTGATATTACATCTTAACTGTGGATGCTAGCTATTGATCCAGGGACTAGCATTATAAAACACAGGAGGAATCAATCTTATCTAAGATTGGGAACCCCTACACATACCCCTACCGGTCGGCTTCTGCCATCGGGGTAGACTGTGACACGTAAATACAGAAGCAGTGATCGAAGATCAAAGAGTTTGATCCAATCAGAACGAAGGTCGGAATCCATGTTCGGATCGTAGATGAGATCTGCGTTTTCGAATTGGAATAGCGGGACCGCCGGCTTCGCCCTGTCGTAGCGCCTTAGATGTCGTTGCGAGTTTCACAACGCTGGTAGATATTGTATCTATGCATAACTTATTTTTGCAGGAAGTTGTGAATGGTATGGTTCATGTGCATGTGATGTATGTGTGTAATCCATACGTGATCTGCGAATCATGGTTTTTGTCAGCCGGCTGGAGCCTAGGTGCTGTCATTTTATTGTATAACGACCTGCGTGTCGGATTCTCTATGTAATTTACTTTACTAAGCTAGTGTAGCTGTTTGGAGAACCCGGAAGGCATGCAAGGCGTTGTACATGTCGGCGACATGGAGTAAGACGGCAAGTGACAAGAGTTGGCACGATTCGGATTACATGCTTTGTGGAGATGGAGATCGCCATGAAGAGAGCCATACCATTTGACATTATAATTGCTCTATTTTGTGTTATTGTTATGTCTCAGTTTTACCTCTATTAGATAGTCGGTAAAATTTAATCCCTCAAAGAAGGTCTAGTCGGTTTTCCCGCCAGTGTTTGCACCATCACAAGTCGTACATTTTTGGTAGTGGGCTCATAAAATTGAGGTGCTGCCAATTCTTTCCGACTAGGTGGGTTCGAGTCGGACTCTTACTGCAGAAACACTCGGTAAGCTAGACGGGTCTATCACAACGGTTGTGGGCTCGGGGAAAAGTCGGATGGGAGCCGGGGCATGTGATGCCACCCGTCCAACAGGAGTCGCATGAGATGCGATTGACAAGGAGTTGTCTACCTAGATCACTTGGCGGCTAGCGGTGATGCTAAAGCTCACTAGCCGACTTGCTTATTTAGGATCCTGAATCACTAAGCAACCATCGGAGGGGTGTTGGTTCTAGTGGGAGCATAAAATATTAAAATGTTTAATATGCTTGCTCTTTTATGAATACATGTCATAAGTGTTTTGCATATTTTCTGTTGTAGATCATGGCACCAAGTAGCAGTCACTCTCAGATATCCGGTTTTGCGTTGAGAACTATCCTTGAGAAAGATAAACTGAACGACACTAATTTTACCAACTGGTATCGAAATCAGAGAATTGTTCTCAAACAAGAAAAGAAGGACCATGTCCTAGACAACCCACTTCCAGATGAGCCGAATGAGAATGCGACTGTCGCAGCCACCAATGCCTACCGTCGGGCTAAGGATGAGTCCACGGATATTAGCTGTCTTATGCTTGCTTACATGGAACCGGACTTGCAAAAGAAGTTCGATCATGTTGAGGCCTATGATATGATCGAAACCCTCAAAAGTATGTTCCAGGCTCAGGCGAAGACTGAGAGGTATCAAGTCTATCAAGCTTTGCTGAGTTGCAAGCTTAAGGATGGTGATCCACTGAGTCCGCATGTGATCAAAATGGTTGGTTACGTGCAGTCTTTGGAGAGGCTTGGCTACCCCATAAGCGAAGAGTTCGCTACGGATATAATTCTGAAGTCTCTTCCTAGTGCATATGGGCAGTTCATTTCGAACTACCACATGCATGGTATGAATAAGAAGCTCACTGAATTACATGGGATGCTCAAGCAGGCAGAGGCGGATCTCAAGAAGGGCACCAGTCAAGTGTTGATGGTGCAGAATAAGGCTAAGTTCAAGAAGAGTTCTTGGACTAAGAAGAAGGCTAAGTCAGGAGGAAAGCAGGCTCCGGACCCGGTCCCAAGCGCTTCCTCAGGGACTAAGCCATCTCCTTCAGCCGGATCCACTTGCTTCTACTGCAAGGCGGATGGCCACTAGAAGAGGAACTGCAGCAAGTACTTGGCCGATAAATCCAAGAGTGGAGGTATGACTTCCGACTCAGGTACACTTGTTTGCAATGTTATAGACATATATCTTGCTGATGCACCTAATAGTTCTTGGGTATATGATACCAGATCAGTTATTCATATCTGCAACTCGTTGCAGGGACTGGTAAGAACTAGGAGCGTAGCAAGAGGCGAGGTTGATATTCGAGTCGGCAACAAAGCAAGAGTTGCTGCGTTGGAAGTCGGCACGATGCAACTTCATTTACCTTCCGGATTCATTATGGAACTGAATAATTGTTATTATGTTCCAGTGCTCAGTCGAAACATTATTTCTACTTCATGTTTGATGAGGCAAGGCTATGAGTCGAATATCAAGAATAATGGTTGTTCTTTGTATTTCAATGATATGTTTCACGGCTTTGCACCCGTCCAGGACGGGTTATTTATTTTGAATCTTGATGGTGAGTCAGTTTATAACATAAATGTTAAAAGGTTGAAACCAAATGATCTGAATATGACTTACTTTTGGCACTGTCGGCTTGGTCATATAAGTTGGAAACGCATGAAGAAGCTCCATGATGATGGACTCCTAACTTCGTTCGACTTGGAGTCGTTCGAGACATGCGAATCTTGCCTACTCAGCAAAATGACCAAGACACCTTTTGCAAAGAGTTGCGAAAGGGCGTCCGTCTTGTTGGGACTAGTACATAGTGATGTATGTGGACCAATGAGCACGACAGCCAGGGGTGGTTATGAGTACTTCATTACCTTCACTGATGATTTGAGTAGGTATGGATATATCTACTTGATGAAACATAAGTCAGAAGCCTTTGAAAAGTTCAAAGAATTCCAGAATGAAGCACAAAATCAACTCGGCAAGAAAATAAAGTTTCTTTGGTCGGACCGAGGAGGCGAGTACATGAGCCATGAGTTTGATGACCATCTGAAAAGTTGTGGAATAGTTCCTCAACTTACTCCGCCAGGAACGCCACAAAGGAATGGTGTTTCGGAAAGGCGGAATAGGACCTTGTTAGACATGGTACGATCAATGATGAGTCGGACAGATCTGCCTTTATCATTTTGGGTTATTGTCTAGAAACAGCAGCGTTGACACTAAACAGAGTACCATCAAAATCGGTAGAGAAGACACCGCATGAGATGTGGACAGGCAAAAGGCCGAGTTTGTCTTTTCTTAAGATTTGGGGCTGTGAAGCATTTGTCAAGCGACTACAGTCGGACAAGCTTACAGCCAAGTCGGATAAGTGTATTTTCGTGGGGTATCCGAGGGAAACCTTGGGTTACTACTTCTACAACCGAGAAGAGGGCAAAGTGTTTGTCGCTCGGAACGGTGTCTTCCTTGAGAAAGAGTTTCTCAGTCGGGGAGTAAGTGGGAGCACAGTGCAGCTCGAAGAAATTCGAGAGGAACCGGCTAGTAGCGAGTCGGCAAAAACCTTGGAGGTTGAGCCGGTCGTGGTAGCTGAGCCGGCGGCAGCACCTGTACTACGAAGATCGGCGAGATTACGAAGTGTTCGTGATGTGTTACTGTTAGACAATGATGATCCGGCAAATTATTCGGAAGCGATGGTGGGATCTGATTCCGAGTCATGGCTTCGAGCCATGAGATCCGAGATAAAGTCCATGGATGAAAATCAAGTTTGGAACTTGGTTGATCTGCCAGACGGTGCAAGACCCGTCGAGTGCAAATGGGTCTTTAAGAAGAAAACTGATATGGATGGGAATGTTTTCGTCTATAAAGTACGCCTTGTTGCGAAGGGGTTCCGACAAGTTCAAGGAGTTGATTACGACGAGACTTTCTCGCCCGTAGCGATGCTTAAATCAGTTCGGATCATGTTAGCTATAGCGGCCTATTTCGACTACGAGATATGGCAGATGGATGTCAAAACGGCTTTCCTTAACGGAAATTTAACTGAGGACGTGTATATGATACAGCCCGAGGGTTTTGTCGATCCGGCTAATGCTGAAAAGGTGTGCAAGCTTCAGAAATCCATTTATGGGTTGAAGCAAGCATCTTGGAGTTGGAATATTCGCTTTGATGAGGTAGCCAAATCGTTTGGCTTCATCAAGAGTGATCATGATTCTTGTTTGTACAAGAAGTTTAGTGGGAACAAATTAAATTTTCTAATCTTATATGTGGATGACATATTACTGATTGTAAATGATGTCTAGATGTTGCAAGAAACCAAAGAATCATTGGAAAGGAGTTTCTCAATGAAAGACTTGGGTGAGGCAACATACATCCTCGGAATCCGGATCTATAGAGATAGATCAAGGAGGCTCATTGGATTGAGTCAGAGTACTTATTTGGACAAAGTGTTGAAGAAGTTCAACATGGAATCGTCTAAGAAGGGGTTCTTACCGATGTCCCATGGTGTAAAACTTAGCAAGACTCAGTTTCCTTCGACAACTGATGAGCGAAGTCGAATGTGTGCGATTCCATATGCTTCTGCAGTCGGATCCATCATGTATGCTATGATTTGTACTAGGCCGGATGTTTCCTATGCTCTAAGTGTTGTGAGCAGATACCAAGATGATCCTGGAGAGATCCACTGGACAGCGGCTAAAAATATCCTGAAGTACTTGAGAAGGACTAAGAATATGTTCTTGGTTTATGGTGGTGAAGATGAAATCAGTGTAAAGGGTTACACGGATGCGAGTTATCTTACCGACTCTGATGATTCTCGTTCGCAATCCGGATACGTGTTTATTATAAACGGAGGTGCTGTGAGATGGAAGAGTTCCAAGCAAGAGACTGTGTCTGCGTCTACAACAGAGGCTGAGTATATTGCCGCCTCGGAGGCAGCAAAGTAAGCTGTTTGGATGAGGAATTTCCTCATGGATCTTGGTGTGGTTCAGGGCTCGTCCAATCTGTTGGACGTGTATTGTGACAACAATGGTGATATTGCACAAGCCAAGGAACCTAGACAGCACCAGAAGAACAAGCACATACTCATGCGGTACCACCTGATTCGCCAGTTCGTAGATCAGGGTGATATCAAGTTATGCAAGGTACACACGGATGCAAATATTGCGGATCCATTGACAAAGCCGTTACCCCAGCCGAAGCATGAGGCGCACCTGAGAGCCATGGGCATTAGATGCTTAGACATGGGATGTCGGAAGATTAACTCTAGTGCCAGTGGGAGACTGTTGGGAATATAACCTAGAGGCAATCATGTATGATGATATTTCCCATTGTATTCATAAAGATATTAAGTAGTCCTTGTTTAAACATCTGATGTGTATCATTGAATATGTGATTCGGTTGTGGAACTATGCATTCATGTTGTTTGTACTAAATATCCTTGGTCATTGAGGTTGTGCTGGACACACAACTTAGACCAATGTGAAAGTTGGCTTGATGACTCGGTTCCACTTGTCATGGGCATGGAGATGCTATTCCAACTTACACAGATTCGGCTAAAGAGTTTAGCGAGTCGGATTGACCCATATTGAGGTACAACGAACAAGTTGTCATTTGTATATCTCAATCAATGTAATCCTTAGACCTGAGGTTATTGCATAGTACGAGTTGAGGATCACCGACTTAGGTTCTTTCAAACGCTGATCCGTAATTCGGCAGTTATAAAGGCAGAGTTCGGGTCGACTGAGAATCAAGCTGTGTGATGTGAATAACCAAGATGGGATTTTGCCCCTCCACTCGGAGAGATATTCTTTGGGCCCTCTCGTGAGATATGATTCGGAAAGCATGGCCATGCACGACTCGGTTAAGTGTTAACCGAGGCGATCGACTAAGAGTTAGTCGGGTGAATCACTTATCTCGGATCGAGAAGAGAGTCGGACTATTTAAGGGATGATAAATATTCGCCTATAGTCTGACAAGGTATATCGTGAGGCAAAAGGGACTCAGACGTAAGTCGCATTGTAAAGGCAAGTCGTCATGACTCTTTGGTACTTGGGAGTCGGCACGTTCTGCTAGGAGCCGCTACCGACTGATCGATTGAGAGTCGGACTCCAATCGTGTCCAAGTAGCCATGAGCCTGCGGGGTCACACACTTAAGAGCGGGAGCAAGTTCGGATTGGATCTGAACCTGTAATTTGGTTGGGTTGGACCTAAACCAGATTAGGACTGAGTTAGTGAGTTGGACTCACGGTGACTAATGTTATATGGGCTTTAGTGAATGGGTCGTGCGAGCAGAGCCCACGTTCACTCCCTATATATAGTGGAGCACCGTAAACCAGAAAGGTTAATCGTTGTTCGGTTAGGTCATTCCATGTGTTGGAAACCCTAGCTCCACAGCAGTCCTACCGCCGTAACGAACCTAGCAGTTCGCCGCCGGCGCTCCTCCTTGTACGTGTGGATACCAGCAAAGGTGCTGTGCGATCACCACCAGGACGATCGGATCGTGAGGAATGCACTGCATCAACTGACGCGCTTCATCAGTAATCCGCAACTACGCATCTAGTGGTAAACCTCGTGGCCTTCTACCTCAGCTAGATCTTGGGATCATCACGTTAGAGGAAATTTTTTTGTTTTATCTCTGCGTGGCCCAACATAGTTTTGTCACAAGATACAGATTAATTTTATCTCAATTTAAACTATGGGTGGCACAATGAAATGGAAAGAAAGTTTGATGTGGACATCCCATCTATTGATACAACCGTTGTACCTACAACAACACACACACACAAGGACCTATCACTCGATCTCGTGCTAAACAACTTAACTATCAGGTACTTTCGTTTCTTGGAACTATTCCTCACATACATGAGAATATGATGCTACCTAAATCAGATGTATTTCTTACTCTTAGTAATGATGGACCAAGCATGGATGAGAGGGACAAGCATTGGAGCATGGTCATGCATGGAGATGGCAGCAAGCGTGTGATGATCCAAGAGAAGGCCACAGATGAAGATTTCAGAACTTTGAGGCCACCATAATGAAGAAAGAAGGCTTGGACGAAATATTCAAGATTAATACTTCACAAATTCGTGCATAGCTTAATATGGTGCTGCGACACCTTTATTTTGGGCCAGGCCCATGTAATTTTCGCAGGATTTTAAATAGCCACTTTTTAGAGTCCGTATTTGAGGAGAAAAGAACTTCTAGGGTTGGATTCGGCCACCACTTCTATGGCTGGCCGAAACCCTACCTTTTCCTCCTTAAATACTCGCCTTAGTCGTCACCATAGACTGGGATTTTGTTTAGACATTAAGTTAGCCATCATAGCAACTTCGCCAAGGCTCGTGCGTCGCAGAGGCCTCTTATACTTCGCACCTATACAGGATCCCACCTTTTCAATAAAGCTTTCATCTTAATCCGCAATATCTTGATTGCAATATTAGCTCTTACTTGTTCTCGATTTTAGGTAGGAATTAAGACCCTCGCTGGTCAGGCTGATCGTGTTCCCGTAGGATCAGTAACCTCTAGGAGATTGGCCTAGAGATTGCCTTGGCGCTCGTGCTCGCACGTGTAGTCGGATCGTCAAGCCTGAACTTCACAAAATCGACTATCTCCATCGCATTGAAAGATCGGACACCTTTGCCCTATCAAAGTTTCCATGATGGATTTGGATGAATTCCAAAGTTAAGACATTGTGACGGATACTAAAACAAAAAGGCTAAATATATGAATGCTATAGTAGCAGCAAAGGAGGGAATTTGTGTCAAGTAGTTTGTTATCAAACTAAGGTGTGGTTCGCAACAGGCTAACACTAAAGATATATTATACAACAATAGTATCGACATGGTTTAACCCCAAGGAACTAAAGGTCTCACCAAAAGGCCAAATTTATACAATGCCATCTCATTGGAGAATGAGTGATGTGTGAAGATGCAAAGACATGCAAATACACAAGGACCTGAAGCGTCAGATCCGTAGATTATGTTAACCACTTGCAATTGCGTATATGGAACACCAGAAAGCCATAGATGTTCAATATGCAAAGTTTCTAAACTAGATTATTGTCTCTAGTGCAAGTGGGAGACTGAAAGGAATATGCCCGAGAGGCAATAATAAAGTGGTTATTATTGTATTCCTTATTTATGATAAATGTTCATTTTGCATGCTATAATTGTATTAATACGGAAACGTTAATACATGTGTGTTTAATAGACAAAAAATAAGTTCCTAGTTATGCCTCTCTTATAAATTAGCTCGTTGATTAACAAGATGATCAAAGGTTTCCTGATCATGGACATTGGATGTTGTTAATAACGAGGTCACAACATTAGTGTAATGATGTGATGAAATTCATCCGAATGCTATACGATCAAAGTCATTGAGTTTATATTTCTATAACAACTTACGAAGTAATCATAATCCTTAGACCATGACATCATGTCTATCACTAACACCGGAAGAGTTTCTTGTTGACATCAAACGTCACACCGTAACTGGGTGATTATAAAGATGGCTTCAAAACTACTAAAGTGTTATGTTGAGACTCATGGATCGAGAGTGGTATTTGTTCATCCCGATGACAGATAGATATGCTCTGGGCCCTCTCGGTGATATCACATTGATTAGCTTGCAAGCAAGTGATTTGATCACTAGAATGTTATATCACGGGAACGAGAAAAGAGTGCATGTCGGTAACGAGATCAAACTAGGTATGGAGATACCGATGATCGAATCTCGGACATGTAATATATCTTGAAACAAATGGATTAAGATACTAGCATAAAAGGTTCCGACAATCACATGAAAATCATCGTTGAATGTGTGGGAGTCAGTATGGATCTCCAGGTCCTGCTTCTGATTATTGATCGGAGAAGGGTCTCGATCATGTCCGCATTATTCGCGAACCGTAGGGTGACACACTTAAGGGACACTGACATCCAATTGGAGAAAAAGTTTCATGCCAGAAAGAATAACAAGCGCAGGAATTTATTTCACTAGACACGGAAACTGTTTTGGTTGAAATTGCTGAAACTAGTTCTGCATGTGAAATTGAATACTAGCAAGGGGTTTTATGTGAATGTTTGTTAATTAAAGTAATTAACTAAATTCTGAATAAATAAATAAAAGAGTTTTATATAAATGAGAGCTTGCATTAAATTTGGTGGAAATTTAATGCATGTGAGTGGATTTTTGAGTGGAGTCTCTTTTATGGGAGTGGAGGCTTTTCATTTTGAGTGGGAGCTCCACCCACATGAATGTGGGAGAGGTGGGGGCATCCCCCATGGATGGGCACCATGCCCCTTGGGTGCCCCCATCTCCCCTATAAAAGGCCCCCCTCTCATCCTGTCAAAGCACACCTCCTCGTGAAGGATCTCTCTCCCCCTCTAGAATTTATTCCCCATGGTCTCAGACTAGCGAGATACATGTTCCCGGTGGCTATTTGGCAAGAAAGAGTTGTGCTTCCGCTGAATCGCTAGAGCGAGGAGGCGGAGGTTGCTCGGTGTCTTGTACGTGTGTGCAAGCACGGATGCGCTGCTGTTTTGCGGTGCTAGGACTTCCTCTCGATCTTGAGATCGGCAAGAGATCGTCTACATCAACCACGAGTTTGGACTCGTTAAGCTTTGTCGGTCTTCAAGGATATGTTCTCTACAGATGTATATCCGCCCGTTGCTTGTATCTAGTAGATAGATCTTGGTACATAGTTGTTCCCATCGCAGGAAATTTTTTGTTTTCTATGCTGCGAACCCTACACTTTCCTCTTTCCTATCTCTCTCTACTTTTTTTATTAGAATAATGCTTCATAGATTGCTCACTATGGTGATGCTGCAAGTTTCCACCATGATTAGGCATGGCTTAAGCTAGCGGCCCAGGCGTTTCTCTAACACATATACATAGCTCCATGGACTTACAAGCTCCCCTTTTATTTCACACCACCGACATCCATAAACAAAAGAGCATGATATCAACTGGGTAGATATTTACAGGTGTTGAAAGCGTTCCCCATGACAGCACAGTTCTGCTAATTCCCAACTTATAAGTGCAAGCATATACAACATAGATGAAACAATGGTTCAAGTTTATTAGGGGCAAGAAAAAATAAAGTGTGCCATCAAGTTTGTGAGAGCTTTAATCACTAATTTTCTCATAACAAGTTTAATTTGGAAGATAGATAAAACAAGAATATACTTGGAATGGTGTAACACACCATGCATAGGAATTTATAGTGGACTCTTTGGAATAACTTGGTTTATTGGGAGTTGGATGCATGAGTAGAGCTTACTCAATACAAGTGGAGGCTAGAAAAAGACTGGGAGCGACCAATTAAGAGAGCAATAATGGCCATAATCATGCAGAGCGACAAAACATTATCAATCAAAGCATAAAGTGGTACCACAAGTAAAAAACTAAATGATCATAGAGGCTAAGGTGACTGTTCCATAGTCATAACATGGTGTGAGCATGTGCCAAGTCAATCCAAACAAAGCATTAAAGGATAATACCATAATACTATGCTTTTTTATGCTAAAACAACGCATGATTCTTGCAAGGCACATTAAGAAATCTCAATTGTTTGGACCAAGTTGATACGTCAGAAATTTATCTATAATTTTTGATGTTCCATGCTTGTTTAGTATCTACTTTGCTTTGCTTTGTCTACACTTTGAGGTGTTTTTATATGTTTTCTGGTACTAACCTATTAAGAAGATGACACAGTGCCAGTTGCTTGTTTTCTTCTGTTTTTGGTTCCAGAAAGGCAGAAAATCAATATTCTCCGAATTTGGACGGGACAAAAGCCAAAGTCAATATTTTACCGTGGGGAACACGAAGCCGGAATATGAGATGAAGGAGAGTCACCAGGGGGCCACACCACCTGGCCGTGCGGGTGGGCCCACCCTGCGCCTGGGGGGTGCAGCCGCCCTGGGGACCCCCATGCCTCGCCTCTTCACCTATAAGAAGCCCCCAATGCCTAAACCCTAAGTACCCGATCAATATTCCACGAAACTGTCTGTAGTCGCCGCCACCATCATCCCTTGATCGGGGGATCTGAAGCTCTTCCCGGCACCCTGCCGGAGGGGAGATCATCCCGAAGGCCTTCTTCTTCATCATGCCAGCCTCCGGTATGAAGCGTGAGTAGTTCCACCTTGGACTACGGGTCCATGTAGTAGCTAGATGGTTGTATCTCCTCCTTTGTGCTTTCATGTCTAGATCTTGTGAGCTCCATTCATGATCAATATCTCATCTATTTGTAATCATGCATGTTGTGTTTGCGGGGATATGATGGATATTGAGATTACTATGTGAGATTGATTAGTGGTGTTGTCTTATTGATTCTATCATGTCTGTGTTGTTTGTGATCTTGCATGCTCTCCATTGTTAGTAGATATCTTGGCCAAGTAGTTTCTAGTGACTCCAAGAGGGGGTATTTATGCTCGATAGTGAGTTCATGCCTCTATTTAATCTAAGGGAAGTGACAGAAATCTCTAAGGTTGTAGATGTGTTGTTGCCACTTGGGAGAAAACAACGGTCTCTTGTTCATGGAACAAGTGGACTGTTTACCTTACACACTTTGCTTAAAGCAGTTGTCTGTTTCTTGCAACTTAATACTGGAGGGGGTTCGAATGATAACCCAAAGGTGGACTTCTAGTTATAGATGCAGTTGGATGACGGTCTATGTATCTTGTTGTATTGCCCAATCGATTCTCATAGGATCATGAATGATTATTATTGCATTGTTATGCCTTGCTCAGTCCTGTCAATTGCTCTGCTCTAATTTGTTTACCCAGCATGCCATGTTTGTTTATCTAAGGAGAACACCTCTAGTGAACTATGGACCCCAGTCCAATATTTACCATTGATACATCTTCCACTGTTACTATTTACTTGTTGCAAACCACCATTACCTTCCACACTATACAGTTAATCCTTTGTTACAGCAAACCGGTGAGATTGACAACCTCACTGTTTGTTGGGGCAAAGTCTTGAGTTTTTGTTGTGTAGTTCTCCAAGCTGATAGCAACACCTTTGAGTCATTTCCTTCCTCCTACTGGTTCGATAACCTCGGTTTCTTACTAAGGGAAAACTTGCTGTTGTGCTCATCATACCTTCCTCTTGGGGTCTCCCAACGAAGTGTTCACCCACTCACCACAAGTCATGCTACATCAATAATCACTAAGCATAAGGTCAAAACAACATCTAGCATGACATGATAAAGTCTAAGCCACAATCGAAACAAGCTCCCTTTTGTATCACTATAAGCATGAAGCTTTCTACTTTTTTCCAACACTAATCAAATTATTTGAAACAACACACCGAAAGCGGGGGTCCAACTACTTTATTCAAGAAAACTAAGCAAACAAAAACCAAAAATGAAAACTAAGATGACCCAAGAACAACACAACTATGCATGAAACAATAAGAACAAAGTGTCTAGAAAGACCTGAGATTTTTATTGATGAAGAAGGGGATGCCTTGGGCATCCCCAAGCTTTCACGCTTGTACCTCACTTTTACCCTCCGGTGGATTGTCAACATAGAGTCAACGAATAGATTTTAGCTAGCTAATTGAGTCATTTTATGCACAGCAAATTCAAAAAGATCAAAACATAGTGGCATCTACCCAGGGAGTCTTATTATGTGACCTACCACCATAAAATATGTATATAAATCAAGTTTTAATCTAAATCGCCACTTCTCAAATCACCTACTATCTATGAAGGTTCATGTCTTTCTACTCAAGCCTCTTCCCAAAACATCCCTTCCAAGACATAATTTATCTGAATGAGGCAATAAGTGTCAAACTGATATATATTTGAATTTAAAATAGTTTGATGTATGCCATTATGTATTTTATTGTATAAAAGAAGCATTTTCCATTTTTTAAATCTCTTTCAGTTTTCTATTTGAACCCCCTTGTCAGTTTTGCCCTAGGTTTTTAAGTTCTACTCAGTTTTGCCCTTGATTTTTAAGTTCTACTCAGTTTTCCCCTCTCTCTTAGTCACAAAATCTCACACTTGTGCTCATCTTGGCTGCTACGCTCTGATTGGTCGAGACAGTTGGCACGTGGATCATACCCACCAACCGTTGATCCTCTGTAATCAAGCGGATAGGATAACCCCTGTATCTATCGGGGGGGCACCCTCTATCCATGCAAAATAACAAGTTTGCCACCGATGCTTTAACTCCATAAATAAATGATTTTGAATATAATTTTAAGGGAAAGTGTCCAAGGTGTATACTTTTTGCATTATATTTTACTCCATGAAAATGATAAATGATCAGGATTTTATTATCACAACATTATCATGTCCTAAGTGTGATTTCAAAGAGTTCAAAGGTGTATAATTTTTGCCATATGCAAGTTTATGCATTACATTCTATGAAAATGATAACATCTCAAGATTTTATTAGCACATCATTATCACGTATTAAGTGTGATTTCATAGTGTTCAGAGGTTTATATTTTTGTATATGCAAGTTTAGGGATCAGTTTTCATGCTCAAAAAATGGTAAACTCTTAAGATTTTTTTAGGACGCTATAATTTGTAAGTGTTCAAGAGTTTTGTCAATTATAAACACTCTTTTACATTAAGAGTTGTATATTTTTTTCAATTTGAAAGTGTTCAAGAGTTGTGTCAATTATAAATACTCTTTTACATTAAGAGTTCTATATTTTTTTAATTCGAAATTGTCAAGAGTTGTGTCAATTATAAACACTCTTTTACATTAAGAGTTGTATAATTTTTTAAATTTGAAAGTGTTCAAGAGCTGTGTCAAGTATAAACACTCTTTTACATTAAGAGTTGTATAATTTTCCAATTTGAACAAGTTCAAAAGTTGTGTCAGTTATAAACATTCTTTTACATTAAGAATTGTATCATTTTTTTAATTTGAAAGTGTTCAAGAGTTGTGTCAATTTTAAACACTCTTTTACATTAAGAGCTATGATGCGGCTCAGATCACTATAGATCTTCATTGGGAAACCCAAAGAGGAAGGTATGATGAGTACAACAATAAGTTTCCCTTAGTAAGAAACCAAGGTTACAGAACTAGTAGGAGGAAGGAAACGACTCAAAGGTGTTGCTAGCAACTTGGAAACCTGCACAACATAAACTCAAGACTTTGCCCCAACAAACAGTGAGGTTGTCAATCTCACCGGTTTGCTGAAAACAAAGGATTAAACATATGGTCTGGAAGGTAATGGTGGCTTGCATAAAGTAAACAATAACAGTGGAAGATGTATCAATGGAAAAAATTATACCAGGGTCTACAGTTCACTAGAGGTGTTCTCCGTAAGATAAAGAACATAACATGCTGGGTAAACAAATTTCAGCGGGGCAATTGACAGGATAGAGCAAGGCATAACAATGCAATACTAGACATTCATGATCCTATGAGATTCGATTGAGCATTACAATAATATACATAGATCGCCATCCAACCGCATATATGACTAGTAATCCACCTTCAGGTTATCTTCCGAACCCCCTCCAATATTAAGTTGCAAGTAACGGATAACTGCTTTAAGCAAAGTGTGTAAAGTAAACAATACAATTGTTCCACGGACAAAAGATCGTTGTTTTCTCCCTAGTAGCAATAGCACATCTACAACCTTAGAGATTTCTGTCACTTTCCCAGATTCAATAGAGGCATGAACCCACTATCGAGCATAAATACTCTCTCTTGGAGTCACTAGCATCTACTTGGACAAGATAGATACTAGAAACAGAGAGCATGCAAGATCTCAAACAACACAGACATGATAGAATCAATAAGATAAAACCATTAATCAATCTGACATAGTAATCTCAATGTCCATCGGGTCCCTGCAAACACAACATGCATGATTACAAATAGATGATCTTGATCATGTACGGAGCTCACAAGATCTAAACATGGAAGCACAAAGGAGGAGAAACAACCATCTAGCTACCGTATCGACCCATAGTCCAAGGTGCAACTACTCACTCATCATAACGGAGGCTGGCTTGGTGATGAAGAAGGCCTCCGGGAGGATCTCTCCCCTCCAGCAGGGTGCCGGGAAGAGCTTCATGTCCCCCGATCTAGGGACGATGGTGGCAGCGGCTATGGACTGCTTCCTGGAGATCTGATCAGGTACTTACAGGGTTTTGGTATCGAGGGCTTCTTATAGGCGAAGGGGGAGACCAAGGGGGTGCATGAGGCGGCCGCACCGCCCCCCAGGCGCGGGCCAGGCCTGGCCGCACGGCCAGGGGGTGTGGGCCCCTCGTGGCCCTCCTCTGTCTTATCTTCTGGTTCCGTGTTCTCCTCGGTGAAATATTGACTTTGGCTTTTGTCCCTTCCAATTCCGAGAATATTCACTTGCTGGCTTTTCTGGAACCAAAAACAACAGAAAACAGGCAACTGGCACTGTGGCATATTGTTAATAGGTTAGTCCTAGAAAATGTATAAAAATACCTCAAAGTGTAGACAAAGCAAATCAAAGTGGATACTAAACAAGCATGGAACATAGAAAATTATAGATACGTTTACGACATATCAAGCATCCCCAAGCTTAACTCCTGCTCGTCCTCGAGTAGATAAATGATAAAAAGAATAATTTTTGAGGTGACATGCACCATCACAATCAATATCAAACCATTTGCAAGCATTGAAAGCTGGGATCAAAGTAATCTAAACATGAGCATGAAAGATGAAGTTCTAACAATAAGACAAAGTAACTATGCTGCAACATGAAAGGATACAAACAAAGATCATGAATAACAATGCATTGAAAGATGTTTCTTTGTTTCACATATAGAAAACATAGCATAGTGGCATTCATCTTGTCCCTCATGGAGTAGCATAAATGCATAGGACACCTTCAAAGTTCATAAGGGTGACTAGGTACAAATAGTTCAAGAGCAAGCAATATCAACAATATGAATCAATCAGTAAGTTTTGGAACAATGCACATAGAACTAAGAATGGCAGCTATGCTCTCTTAATTGATGCCTAAGGATAGAAGGTGGAGACTCAATATAAAAGTGGAAGAAATGCCCTTCAAAGGGAAGCAGGGATTTCAAGTTTCAAAAAGAGCTTCCAAAAATTATGGTACTTGTTAGCTTTCAGCTCTCATTGTCCCTATCATAAGCATCTTGAAGTGGTTAAGGTTAAAGTGAAAAAATATGGAGTATATGCTTGACAAAGTATAAGTTGGCAATTTCATGTCCCTTGAGTATGAGGGCCGCTCCTCATGCTACTCAACTTTAGTTACCGGTAAGTTCTTGTCATAGTAAGTACATGTGTATCATAGAGAACCGCCAACGGGGTATCCCTTGCCCCATGACACAGGAGCTATCCAATATCAAAATGATAAGGCAAGCAGACAATGAGCATCTAAGCAATCTTCTTATTTATCATGGGAAAATGGTGCTTTTTTCTCTCTTTCCTCTTTTCTCATTTTTTCTTTTTCTCAACCTCTTTTTTCTATCTCTCTTTTTTATAAGAAGAATGCTTCATAGATTACTCACTATGGTGATGCTGCAAGTTTCCACCATGATTAGGCATGGCTTAGGCTAGCGGCCCAGGCGTTTCTCTAACACATATACATAACTCCATGGATTTACAAGCTCCCCTTTTATTTCACATCGACGACATCCAAAAACAAAAGAGCATGATATCAACTGGGTAGATATTTACAGGTGTTGAAAGCGTTCCCCGTGACATCACGGTTCTGCTAATTCCAAACTTATAAGTGCAAGCATATACAACATAGATGAAACAATGGTTCAAGTTTATTAGGGGCAAGAAAAATAAAGTGTGCCATCAAGTTTGTGAGAGCTTTAATCACTAATTTTCACATAACAAAGTGACTTTTTAATTGGAAGGTAGATAAAACAAGAATATACTTGGAATGGTGTAACACACCATGCATAGGAATTTATAGTGGACACTTTGGAATAACATGGTTTATTGGGAGTTGGATGCATGATTAGAGCTTACTCAATACAAGTGGAGGCTAGAAAAAGACTGGGAGCGACCAATTAAGAGAGCAATAATGGCCATAATCATGCAGAGCGACAAAACATTATCAATCAAAGCATAAAGTGGTACCACAAGTAAAAAACTAAATGATCATAGAGGCTAAGGTGACTGGTTCATAGTCATAACATGGTGTGAGCATGTGCCAAGTCAACCCAAACAAAACTTCAAAGGAGAATACCATAATACTATGCTTTTGTATGCTAAAACAACGCATGATTCTTTCAAGGCACATTAAGCAATAATAATTGTTTGGAACAAGTCATGCTACATTAATAATCACTAAGCATAAGGTCAAAACAACATCTAGCATGACATGATAAAGTCTAAGTCATAGTCAAATCAAGCTCCTTCTTGTGCTACTAAAGCAAGAACTTCCTACTCCTTTCCAACACCAATCAACTTATTTGAAACAACACAGTGAAAGCGGGGGTCCAACTACTTTACTAAGCAAACAAAAACCAAAAACGAAAACTAATACGCTCCAAGAGCAACACAATAGTGCATAAAACAATAAAAACAAAGTGTCTAGAAAGACCTGAGATTTTTATTGATAAAGATGGGGATGCCTTAGGAATCCCCAAGCTTTAACGCTTGTACCTCTTGAATATTTCTTGGGGTGACACGGGGTGGCATCTCCAAGATTAAGGTTTTGTCCATTCTTCATCTCATTATATCATTCTTCCCTTACACCTGAAATTTTTTCCTTCATACAAAAATTCACACAATCTTCATTAGCAACATTAGTGCATTCAAAAAATAATAGACCTTTGGGTTTAGTTTCAAAACAGAAAAACTTTCATTAAAAACACAAGCTACTGTAGCAATTCCCTTAAAAATTTTAATTTCGGAAAGAGAACCCAAAAAAGGAATAAATAAAGAGGCAAGTGCAAATAATGGCAGAAATTTGTCAAAACAGACCAGCAGGTAGAACCCAATTTTTTCGAAGATCTGGTGATGCTCAAATTAAAAAGTGTTGAACTAACGAAAGTTAGCTAACAACCTGGGGGAGTTATTCATAAAATTACAGATCAATACGACATACAGAGATTTTTCAAGAATTTTTATAGTAGATCACAAAAATCTGTTTCGGGACAGCAACTCCCCAAATCTTAGTTCCCTCTCATTAGAGGTTATTCTTGGCACAAAAATAAACAAAAAGGATAAGGAGAGGTTATTACAGAAGTAATAACTTCCAAGACTCAAGAAAACTATTGGGTTATCTCCCAAGAAGTACTTTTCTTTAACATCTTTAAGTTAGGCACAAGAAGCAAAAATCAAGTATTTTCAAATGAAGAAGCATTAACATAAAATTTTGCTTTCAAAGGAGGCGCAAAGGGTAACTTCTCTATCCTCATAGGGAAGTGTTCAATACCTTTCTTGAATGGAAATTAATATTTAATGGTGCCTTCTTTCATAGCAATGATGGCACCAACAGTTCTAAGAAAAGGTCTTCCCAAAGTAATAGGACAAGAAGCATTGTATTCAACATCCAAAACATAGAAATCAACAGGGACATAAGCATTGTTAACCATAATAAGAACATCATTAAAACTTCCTATGAGTTTCTTTTTAGCATTATCATCAAGTGGGACATCCAAATAGGAATCTTCCAAAGGTGGCAAACGAATCATTTAATAAATCTTTCTAGACATTATAGAGACACTAGAACCAAGGTCACATGAAGCTTTACGATCAAAGTCATTCACTTGCATATTAATAATGGGTTACCAACTATCTTCTACCTTCCTAGGAATAGAAGCTTTGTGTTTCAATTTTTCTTCCTTAATTTTAATGATATCATCTGTAATGCGTTTGGTGAAAGCCACATTCATATCACTAGCATTGGGACTTCTAGCAAGCTTTTGTAGGAACATAATCACTTCAGAGATATTGCAACCATCAAGATCAAAATCAAACTTAGCATCATAGGTAGTAGACTTATTGGGTTTGTCAATTGTTGTAGGAGGAATAGGGACTTCTTGTGGTTTGCTAGCATACATATTGGTGGTCGTAATAGTACAAACACTATTGTTTCTAGCAATTTCAGCTTCTCTTTCCCACTTAGCATGTAATTTAGCTAACAATCTAACATTTTCATCTATACTAACTTGTATGGCATGAGTAGCAGCAAAGGTACTTTCTAAAGTTTCAGGTTTAGCAACCATTTTATTAATCAAAGAGGACTGTGCTTCAGACAAAGAGGAAATATTTTTCTAAACATTCAAAAGCTTTTCCTCCATAGTCTTGTTGAAAGTAGTTTGTTTACTAATAAAGTCTTTAAGCATGACTTCAAGTTCAGAGGGAGAACTTCTATTGTTGTGGTAGGAATTTCCATAAGTATTGCCATTATTAGGAGGATAAGTCCTATAGTTATTATTACTACAAAAATTATTCCTATAGGTATTGTTGTTGAAATTGTTGTTTCTAATGAAGTTCACATCAACTTGCTCTTCTTGAGCAACCAAAGAGGCTAAAGGAACATTATTTGGATCAATATGACATTTTCCATTAACTAGCATAGCCATGATAAAATCAATTTTATCACTCAAAGAGGATATTTCTTCAACAGAATTTACCTTCTTACCATGTGGAGCTCTCTCAGTGTGCCATTCAGAATAGTTGACCATCATATTGTCAAGAAGCTTTGTTGCAGCACCCAAAGTAATGGTCATAAAGGTACCTCCAGCAGCTGAATCCAACAGATTTCTTGAAGAGAAGTTTAACCCTACATAAAAAGTCTGGATAATGATCCAAGCAGTCAGTCCATGAGTGGGACAATTCTTTACCAAAGATTTTATTCTTTCCCAAGCTTGAGCAACATGTTCATTATCAAGTTGTTTAAATTTTATTATTTCACTTCTCATAGCTATAATCTTAGCAGGAGGATAGTATTTTCCAATAAAAGCATCTTTGCATTTAATCCAAGAATCAATACTATTTCTAGGCAAGGATAACAACCATTCTTTAGCTTTTCCTCTCAAGGAGAAAGGAAACAATTTGAGCATAATAATATCTCCATCTACATGTCGCATCCCAAAATTTTCCAAATTTTGAAATGTGAAAAATATATAAACAAAAGAAACAATTGTTGAAATTTAGGGTGAAAAGAAACTTTTTGTTTCTAAATGGAAACATCAAAATCCTTGTTGAACAATTTGAATGAAAAGGGAATCAAACAAAATTTCAATCAAGTGAAATGCATCCATTAATGAATGTATCTTGAAATTGAAACACTTGGAGAAGTTAAACCAAAACCCTAAAACGCTAATGGAAGAAAATCAATTCCAAGATCTCTCTAAGACTATGAATTTGATCCATATAAAAATTCAGCAACAAACATTTATAAATAATCAAAAATGATAAAGCAAAAATATCATAAACCATAGAAATTGGTTTCATTTAATTTGGAGCCACGGATAAAAACTAATGAATTTAATAAGTTAAAGAGAAATAATTTCCAAATATAATAAAGCTCCTATCTAAAATCCATACCAAATTATGAGCAAAATAATCCTAAAAGGATTTAAAAATAGAAACAAATAATAAATAAAATTATACAAATTGTAATCACCAATTTTGGATCTATAAAGAAAAAGATATGGATTTTATAAGGCAAAGAAAGAAAGAAATAAATAAAGAATATTTAAAATCCAAATTAAATCTTGGCCAAAACCCATAAACAAATAAAAGTTATTGGATAATAAATAGGAGTAAAAGAAATCATAAGGATTGAACAATATCCAATTTTATTTAAATAAAGACAAATTGCCTAAACTAAATAATAAACTCCAATAAAATTATTTAGAAGACAATTTAAATCTTGAATTAAATCCATAAGCAAATGGATAAAGATAATCCAAATAAAATAAATGAATAAAGATTATTTAAATAAAAACTTATATGTGATTAAACCATATTCTATTTATATTTAAATGGAGACAAAATCCCTAATGTAAATGATTAATTAAATCTTGAGAAAATAATAAATTGGAATTTGCCAAGTGGAATAAAAGTTAATTCATTAACTTAAATAGAATAAAATAATTATTTGAATAAATAATATGGATTGGAACCATATTTAAATTTTATTTAAAATAAAGACAAATGTATAAATTAAATAAATAACAAACCATATGAGAAAGTAATATTCTAAAAATGGATTATTTAAATACATTATTAAATAAGATTTAATCCTACTGAAAAGTTTTAGGAAAGGTTTGACAAAAATCTGAATTAAAAGTGAGCTTTTGAAATCATATTAAATATTACTTGAAAAAAAAGACAAAATCCCTTTTAAATAAATATTGAATCACATTGAAATATTTTGATTTATTCCAATTGGACCTTAAAATATACTAAATGTTTAGAAAAAGATTTGAAAAGAAATATGAATTTAAATGAGGTTTGAATTCAAAACAGAAAATGAAATTAGAAAAAGAAAAAGAAACAGAATAAAGCAAATGGAAAGGACCAGGCCCAGTCCAGCCCAGCTTCCAGCGAAGCCCACCTTGCTTCTCTCTCGCGAAACGTTTTCTTACCCGCACTCCCACTGACGAAGCGGACCCACACAACCAGCTCACCATCATCTACCTCGCGCTGACCCGTGCCCTCTCTCCTCGCTACCGTTTCTGGCCATGATTTAATCCCGTTAATTCGCGTTGAAAGCAGCAGTGAATCTCGCCCGCGATCACGCATACATAAGTGCCTGCCTTCTCTCTCTCTTTCCCCTCACTCACCGCACACGCTCCGCCCCAGGGCTGCCCAAATTTCTCACTGCAACATCCACTGCTCCGGCGAGTTTCTCCGCCGATTCCGACCACTCCAGCCACCGTCACTGCCCCTGGATTCCACGAGCGAGCTCGCCAACACTATGCGCATCTGCCGATTGTCCTGGCTTGCCCGCGCGCATCCCATAGGCTCGACAATAACCACACCCAAACACCATCGTTGTCTGCATCTGCTCCGGCGACCCCTACTGGTAAACCTCGACCGAGTTTTCCCCTCTCTTTGATGCTCCTGTGCTCGCGACTCTCTTACGCATCTAACGGCACCCTTCGTTTGTCTTAGCGCGCCTTGTGACCTCGCCAGCAATGACGAACAGAAGTGCCCGACATCATCGTGAACTCCGGCGAGGAATCACCATCAGCTACGTGCGCCCCTGCATCTGCAATGACCACCTCGAGCTTCTCCACTCTCCTACGAACCTTGTGAGCCTCTCCTCCCTCTCCCGCGCTTCCTATTTCGTCGGCAACGCCACCTCCAGAGCGCCGCCACTGCGCGTCAGACACCAGCACCGCTAGTTCCTGGTCGATGCGCTACTGATAGCTGTTGGATGCTGGTCATAGAGCCACGATAGAATCATTATTCGAAACGGCATGATTGCTCCTGTGCCGCACGGTTTACTTTAGATCCAACGATCCACAGAGCGTGATCCGTA
Source organism: Avena sativa (assembly GCA_916181665.1). Classification (NCBI taxonomy): domain Eukaryota; kingdom Viridiplantae; phylum Streptophyta; class Magnoliopsida; order Poales; family Poaceae; genus Avena; species Avena sativa. The sequence goes on along the minus strand of OV702283.1, from coordinate 226,780,661 downwards.
TGAACCGGTACATGCGAATAGGAAATAGACACGTGGCTTGTGTTTTGTTTTAAAAGCAGAAACATTTTTATTAGATGTTTAGATTTGTAAAATTTATAACTTTTAATCCACACGTTCAAAATTTGCAAATTTTATATCATTGGAATCAGCAAAAAGAAACCTTTGCAACCATGACCTTGTTTACTGTTTTGCTTCTGTAAAAGTAGATATTTTTGCAGAAACATTATTATGTATTTTTTGGTTATAAAATTTATTCTAAAAATCTTTTTAGGGTAAAATCTTTTGCAAATGGTTTGTTTTTAACCTACTGACCATAAAAACCAACTTTTGTATTGAAAAGTATATTTTGTGACACTAAGGAATTATTCCTTGAATAAAAGCATTTCTAGTAAAACAAAATTGTTGATTATGTTTTAAAAATAATTTTTGATTAAAACCTTTTGCAAATGGTTTTATTTAAACTCTCTGACCCTAAACCACTAAGTTTTGGATTTAAAAATATATTTGATTAACCATAGAAAATTATTCCTTTGAATAAAGGCATTTCTAGTAAAATAAAATTATTGCTCTGATTTAAAAATGGTTTTGAGTTAAACCTTTTGAAAATGGATTTGTTTTAAAAACACTTTGACCCTAATTATTAATATTTGTGTTTGAAAACATTTTCGCTAACACTAGAAATTATTACTTTGATATAAATCATTTCTAGCAAAACAAAAATGATTTAAATGGCCCATTTTCACTAACTTGATTTTAAATGGTTTTGCCACTTTTATAAATGACCAATAGGTGTTTTCAAATGTTTATAACTTTATTAGAAACCACTTTTCCAATAAAACAATCTTTTTGCATGCTTGCATGCATTGCCTTGTTTTTATTATTTTATGTGGTGAATTGTTTGAATGCTAGTTTGAATTTGTGCCTTGATTGAAATTGTAGTGAACCTTGAAGAGTGTGACATTTGCAAGATCAAGGAGTGAACATATATTCTCTACTAAAAAGGAAAATGGTGCTTCATACATTTTGTCCTATTATTTTCACCTTGAATTAGTGATATTTTGAGTAGGACTTGAATGAAATTTTCTAAGTATAAGCTATGCCTTGGGGAATCCTATTAGATGATGCCTTAGTAGATTTTCCCTAAGTTAAGATTCTTTCTACTATCATGCTTAGACTAGCTAGTAGAAAACAAGGGTGGACTATAATCATGCTATGAAATATTTCTAAGTCTATGACTTGTGTTTTGTTTAATAAAACAACTATGTGAATGAATCACCTGGGTGGAATGGTGTGAATGGGTTATGTTGAGTGGTTACATAGGGCCCCATATTTATGGCCTACCCTAGTGTATCTCACTTGTGGAAAGCCACCCAGGTGGCATCCCCTTTATCAGATGACGGTAAGCAGTGTCCTCGCCAGAAAAATTACCTTTCAGTGTGTCGGGATAGTACGACCCGTCAACAACTCCTTGCTATCACCATGGTAGGGACTGATATACCGTTGGCCTGTGCGTTGGACTCGTCAATGGAGTTGCACTGATCAGAGCAGTTGCACGACATTTTTGTTTGTGCGATGGCTTGACCGACCTAAAGGGAGGGGGAGGAAGGGGGAGATACAGAGAGAAAGTTCTTCTGTGTGTGCATCATGCCTGGATGGGGAGAGGTGATATTGCCGATGGCCTCTTAAAAAGGCTTTCTTGGGACATGCAAGAGTTGCCACATGCCATAGGAGAAGCCTGGCGGTTCCCTTCCACCGTTGAAAAAAGATCGAACGGTTGGCACTCTGATAGGGCAAAGGTGTCGGATCTTTCGATGAGATGGTGATAGTCGATTTGGTGGAGTTCGGGCTTGACGATCCGACTACACGTGCGAGCACGAGCGCCAATGCAATCGCTAGGCCTATCTCCTGGAGGTTACCGATCCTACGGGAACACGATCAGCCTGACCAGCGAGGGTCTTAATTCCTACCTGAAATCGAGAACAAGTAAGAACTAATATTGCAATCAAGATATTGCAGATTAAGATGAAAGCTTTATTGAAAAGGTGGGATCCTGTATAGGTGCGAAGTACAAGAGGCCTCTGTGACGCTTGAGCCTTGGCGAAGTTGCTATGATGGCTAACTTAATGTCTAAACAAAATCCGAGTCTATGGTGACGGCTAAGGCGAGTATTTAAGGAGGAAAAGGTAGGGGTTCGGCCAGCATAGAAGTGGTGGCCGAATCCAACCCTAGAAGTCCTTTTCTCCTCAAATACGGACTCTAAACAGTGGCTATTTAAAATCCTGCGAAAATTACATGGCCCTGGCCCAAAATAAAGGTATCTCAGCACCATATTAATCTATGGACGAATTTTTTAAGTAATAATCTTGAATATTTCATCCAAGCCTTCTTTCTTCATTATGGTGGCCTCAAAGTTCTAAAATCTTCATCCATGGCCTTCTCTTGAATCATCTCATGCTTGCTGCCATCTCCATGCATGGCCATGCTCCAATGCTTGTCCCTCTCATCCATGCTTGGTCCATCATTCCTAAGAGTAATAAATACATCTGATTTAGGCATCATCATATTCTCATGTATGTGAGGAATAGTTCCAAGAAACGAAAGTACCTGATAGTTAAGTTGTTTAGCACGAGATCGAGTGATAGGTCCTTGTATGTGTGTAGCTGTAGGTACAACGGTTGTATCAATAGATGGGATGTCCACATCATGCTCCCCTTCTTGAATTAAAGTCGTCCTCGACGCAATCTCATCTTCCTCACCAAAGTAAGGCTTCAAATCTGCAATGTTAAATGTAGGACTAACCGTACCAAAGTCTGCAGGCAACTCAAGTTTATATGCATTATCGTTTATTTTCTCTAACACCTGAAAAGGACCAGCAGCACGTGGCATTAACTTAGACTTGCGTAAATCAGGAAAACAATCTTTACACAAATGTAACCAAACAAGATCTCCAACATCAAACACAACATGCTTTCTCCCTTTATCCCCAACAAGTTTATACTTAGCATTCATGTGTTCTATGTTATCTTTAGTAGTCTTATGCAAGTTTAATATCATTTAAGCGCATTGAGTAGCATCCAAATTATTTTTCACCGAAGAAGGTAAAGGCAATAAATCAATAGGTGCACGAGGAACAAAACCATACACGATCTCAAACGGGCACATCTTTGTGGTAGAATGCAGCGAACGATTATAAGCAAATTCTATATGAGGTAAACACTCTTCCCACAATTTTAAGTTCTTCTTTAAAACAACCCGTAACATAGTAGACAAAGTTCTATTTACTACTTCAGTTTGTCCATCAGTTTGGGGATGACATGTAGTACTAAACAGCAATTTAGTCCCCAACTTAGCCCATAAACATCTCCAAAAGTGGCTAAGAAATTTAGTATCATGATCAGAAACAATAGTATTTGGCACACCATGTAAACGAACAATTTCACGAAAGAACAAATCAGCAATATGCGCAGCATCATCCGTTTTATGACAAGGAATAAAGTGTGCCATCTTTGAAAACCGATCCACAACAACAAAAATACTACCCCTCCCCTTCTGTGTACGTGGCAAACCCAAAGCAAAGTCCATAGAAATATCCTCCCAAGGAACACTAGGAACAGGAAGAGGCATATATAAACCATGTGGATTAAGGCGAGACTTAGCTTTTTGACAAGTAGTGCAGCGTGCCAAAAATCTCTCAACATCTCGAAGCATACGTGGCCAAAAGAAGTGTGCAGCAAGAACATCCTCCGTTTTCTTGACACCAAAGTGTCCCATCAATCCTCCTCCATGCGCCTCCTTTAACAACAAAAGACGAACAGAACTATCTGGAATGCATAGTTTGTTAGCACGGAACACAAATCCATCATTGAAGACGAACTTGTTCCATGTTCTACCATCTCTACAATTCTGCAACACATCTTTAAATTCAGCATCATGCACATATTGTTCCTTAATAGTTTCCAATCCAAATATTTTGAAGTCAAGTTGAGATAACAAAGTATAACGGCGCGACAAAGCATCAGCAATAATATTATCTTTACCCTTTTTGTGTTTGATAACATAAGGAAAAGACACAATAAATTTAACCCACTTTGCATGATGACGATTCAACCTAGCTTGACTACGAATATGCTTCAAAGATTCATGATCAGAATGTATAACAAATTTTTTAGGCCATAAATAATGTTGCCAAGTTTCTAATGTCTGAACCAACACATATAATTCTTTATCATAAGTAGAATAGTTCAGACTTGCCCCACTCAATTTCTCACTAAAATATGCAACAGGTTTTCCCTCTTGTAATAACACACCTCCCAAACGAATTCCACTAGCATCACATTCAAGCTCAAAAGTCTTATTAAAATCAGGAAGTTCGAGTAAGGGAGCATGTGTTAGCTTATCTTTTAATATCACGAAGGCCTGTTGTTGTGCATCGCCCCAAACAAAGGGCACGTCCTTCTTGGTAAGTTCATTCAGCGGTGCGGCAATTGATCCAAAGTCTTGGACAAAGCGCCTATAAAAACCAGCGAGGCCAAGAAAAATCCGCACTTGTGTGACCGTCTTGGGCTGCGGCCAATTCTCAATAGCTTCAATCTTGGCTGGATCCACTTCAATACCCTGTGATTTAACAACATAGCCAAGAAACGCAACTCGATTGGTGCAAAAGGTGCACTTCTCAAGATTACCAAACAAACGTGCATCATGTAAAGCATTGAAAACATCACGTAAATGGTCCAAATGATCCTCTAAAGATTTGCTATAAATCAGAATATCATCAAAGTAGACTACCACAAAACGTCCAATGAAAGAACGTAAAACTTCGTTCATTAATCTCATGAAAGTGTTAGGTGCATTAGGTAAACCAAATGGCATCACTAACCACTCATATAAACCGAACTTAATTTTAAATGCTGTTTTCCATTCATCTCCCAATTTCATACGAATCTGGTGGTAACCCCTATGCAAATCAACTTTAGAAAACATGGTAGAGCCACTCAATTCATCAAGCATGACATCCAAACATGGAATAGGATGGCGATATCGAATAGTAATATTATTGATAGCTCTACAATCAGTAAACATGCGCGAAGAACCATCTTTCTTAGGTACCAAAATAATAGGAACTGCATAGGGGCTAAGGGACTCACAAATATGATCTCTGTCGAGTAGTTCCTGAATTTGGCGTTGTATCTCCTTTGTCTCCTCTGGATTGGTTCTATATGGCGCGCGGTTGGGCAACGTAGCACAAGGAATTAGATCAATTTGGTGCTCAATTCCTCTAATAGGAGGTAGTCCTGGTGGCAGCTCAGCGGGAAAGACGTCCTCATATTCCTACAAAAGGTTAGCAATAGCGGGTGGCAAAGAAGGAGGCATATCCTCAAATGAAAACAAAATCTCTTTGCAGATAATTGCATAACATTGAGTATTGTTTACATCTAGTTCAACAATATCAATTTTATTTGCAAGCATACATGGACTCTTCAAACGAATTTCAGTAACATGTTTAGAATCAGATTTAGTGTTCTTTGGTGGCACAAAATCTGCAGCAACAATCTGATTCTCACTTTTATTTTTCTCCTTAGTTTTAGCTCTACGAGCTCTTGCAAGATCATCTTTTAAAATCTGTTCGGGAGTCATAGGTTTTAGACCAATTTTCTTTCCATCATGCATAAGAAAATAGTGATTAGTCTTGCCATTATGAACATATTCTCTATCAAATTGCCATGGTCTACCAAGTAACAAATAACAAGCTTGCATAGGTACAACATCACAATCAACAAAATCAGAATATGTACCAATAGTAAATGCACACGTACCGTTCTTGTTACCTTGATCTTGCGATAACTCTCAAACCATTGGATGTAATATGAATGTGTGCGTTGTCTTATTGGAAGTGCAAGCTTCTCTACCATGTCAACACTAGCCAGATTATTACAACACCCTCCATCAATGATGATCCTTATAGCTCTTTCCTTGACAACACCACGTGTTTGGAACAGGTTGTGGTGTTGATCTTGCTCATATTTGCTCAATTGCACACTCAACACACGTTGTGCAATTAAGCTCTTGTATTGATCAGCAGTTTTATCTCCCATTACCTTTCTCACTTCATCAGAATCACAATTGTCTCCATCTCGAGCAGAAATAAGAGCTAATGTATCTTCATCAAATCACTCGCTGAATCATATTGTCCATCATCACGCACCATCATAACACGTTTTTTTGTGCACTGTCTCTCAATATGACCAAAACCCCAGCACTTGCGGCATTGTATATCCTTTGTTTTACCCGTGGAAGCCATAGAAGATGCACTACGAGCAGGAGCATTGGATGACGGTGGAGGAGCAGCTGATGGAAATCTTGTGGTGGCCTTGGATGTGGTAGTAGCTGGTGGAGAATCACGAGAAGTAGGCGCTGATTGTCGGGATGTCCAAGTGGATGTGCGACCTGCAGAATTATTAGTCCTCCTCCATGGGGTTTGGCGATCCTGCACTTCACGTTCAGCTTTGCAAGCAAGATGAAACAAACGAGTGATCGAATTATATTCCCTATAGTCTAATATGTGTTGAATATCCTTGTTTAACCCACCAAAGAAACGTGCAAGCATTTGTTCAGTAGATTCAACAATACCACACCAAACCATCCCCATTTGCAATTCCTGATAATACTATTCTACAGAATTTTTCCCTTGTTCCAAACGTGTCAGATTCTTTAGTAAATCACGTTGATAAGTGGGAGGCACAAAACAAACACGCATAGCAGTTTTTAAAGCAGTCCAAGTACGAGGAATAGTAGTAGGATTTAAACGACAATACTCAGACCACCAAAGGGAAGCAAATTCAGTAAATTCACATGTAGCAGCACTAACACGCATATTCTCAGGATATTTTAACCATGCAAAACGTTGTTCTACTTCCATCTCCCATGTAAGATATGCATCAGGATTATATTTACCCTCAAAAGATGGAATATTTAATTTAAGCTTTGCAACATGATCATCATCACGTACCGGTGGTCGAGCGTTGCGGTGGTAATGTCGGGGACGGCCAGCAGGGTGTGGAGGTTGTTCAACCTCCTCGTCAAACAGATCGTTGTCGTCGGGGTCGTAGTAGTACCCGTTGTTTGTCCCCAATGTCGCAGCAACAGCCGCGGTGGAAGTCTAAGGTGTCTCAGCTGCAGTGGTAGCCGCCTGAGGTGCGGCGGCAGCCGAACCAGCAGTACGACCCGTGATCGGAATGCGCCGTGCGCCATGCCGAGGTGCCAATGGGGCGGGTGCGGGTGCAGGTGCCGGCAATCTGTCCAAAACCTCCTTGAACCGAGCGTCAAGCTTGTCGTTGAAGGATTTCTCGAGTCCGTCGATCTTGTCCATGGCGTTGGTGAGCTTGGTGTCAAACTCCCCTAGTCGTGCATCCACATCTTCAGCGCGACCGACCAAGAGCTCAGAGGAGTGGGCATGTAGTTCTTGGTTCGTCATTGTGGCAGGGTTATGCGAAGTATCTGTCATGGTTAGTCCTTTAAAAGGCATAGGTATATATGCCTATAACTACGGAAATATGGTGGAAGGCACGCGTAATCCGTCAAGCAATATACGAAGCTCTTACAAGTTCTTACCAACAGCAGGAAAATGCGATGTGCAACCGCGAGGAGCAGTGGTTCCAGAGATTAAACCGAGCAATTACCAGGATTCGAGACACCGCACGTGGATAAATCTGTGGAGCTCTGGGAAGGCTTAGCAACGGGGTTAGCAATTATCAAAACAGCAATGCAAATATTGAAAGAATGCTCAACGACGGTATAGTGCTGGTCCTAGGCTTAGAGACACGAGCCTAGATCACCAACAATGTCACGACGCGACACAACAAGAAATGTAGGATGATATGGCACCCTGAAAAGCGAACCGAGTTGTCGAAAATCACTATGATGGCGAGTGTCTAGAACTGATCGACGGGGTCTAAAAACAGGTTAGCCCCAATTTTTTTTCGAAATTTTTGTATTATGCTCCGGAAAGCGCGCAGGCGCCAAAAAAATATCGCTATAATGACCGATAGAGAAAAGTGATCCCCGGAGCCGAAAATCTATATAGCCATATATTTTTTTTTGCTCTCCTTCTGGACTTACGGCTGAACTTCTAACTCGACACGGACTTTAGCTCAACACGGAAACAACAAGGAAGAAAAGTAAAAAAAAAGAAAAACTAGGAAACAATAACTCAACTCGGACTCGTGCCACGACAGGAAAGGTGATTGGATCCGTGTCGCGGTAGGAAGGCGGTGGCGGAGTTTTAGGGTTTATGGTGGCTGGGTGTATGGCGGCAGAATTTGGTGGCGGAATATGGTGGCGGTGATCTGCGAGTGTGGCCGTGACTAGTATGATCAGAACTCAAAACTCTAAGGGACGAGACACTAAGACCAGCAACTCGACGCGACGATGCAGACACAAATTCAACAATGCAAAACTGAAAAGATAATGCGAGGTGTAGATTGGTGATGGGATGGATCTAAACTCTAACTGTGTTTTTTGGCTTTTTCGTGGGTTATAGGTAAAATAGATCTAATCTACGAAAACAGTAAAATCTCACCGAGCAACCTGAAATCTGATACCACTTGATAGGGCAAAGGTGTCCGATCTTTCGATGAGATGGTGATAGTCGATTTGGTGGAGTTCGGGCTTGACGATCCGACTACACCTGCGAGCACGAGTGCCAATGCAAGCGCTAGGAAAATCTCCTAGAGGTTACCGATCCTGCGGGAACACGATCAGCCTAACCAGCGAGGGTCTTAATTCCTACCTGAAATCGAGATCAAGTAAGAACTAATATTGCAATCAAGATATTGCGGATTAAGATGAAATCTTGATTGAAAAGGTGGGATCCTATATAGGTGCGAAGTACAAGAGGCCTCTGTGACGCTCGAGCCTTGGCGAAGTTGCTATGATGGCTAACTTAATGTCTAAACAAAATCCGAGTCTATCGTGAGGCTAAGGCGAGTATTTAAGGAGGAAAAGGTAGAGTTTTGGCCAGCCATAGATGTGGTGGCCGAATCCAACCCTAGAAGTCCTTTTCTCCTCAAATACGGACTCTAAAAAGTGGCTATTTAAAATCCTGCGAAAATTACATGGGCTGGACCAAAATAAAGGTATCGCAGCACCATATGAAGCTATGGACGAATTTGTGAAGTATTAATCTTGAATATTTCATCCAAGCCTTCTTTCTTCATTATGGTGGCCTCAAAGTTCTGAAATCTTCATCCGTGGCCTTCTCTTGGATCATCACATGCTTGCTGCCATCTCCATGCATGACCATGCTCCAATGCTTGTCCCTCTCATCCATGCTTGGTCCATCATTCCTAAGAGTAATAAATACATCTGATTTAGGCAGCATCATATTCTCATGTATGTGAGGAATAGTTCCAAGAAACGAAAGTACCTAATAGTTAAGTTGTTTAGAACGAGATCGAGTGATAGGTCCTTGTATGTGTGTAGCTGTAGGTACAACAGTTGTATCAATAGATGGGATGTCCACATCACATTCCTTCGCCCAAAGAGCATCTGTAGCGAGGATCTTGCCGGTACCACCAGATGTTGGGGATGTTTTTGCACATAGCCACAACCATTGACCTTTTCTACACAAAATACAAACATTTACCGTAGTCATTGCACATAATATATAACCAATAATGGTTGTTTCATAGTTTTTTAGGGAAATGTTCCATAGTTAATTTGTACAAAAAAATAATATACTATGGCATATCATTTTTATATAAAATTATAATAGTTGAAGCTCAAAAAATAATTATAATTTTGAGTCACATCCATAAAGTATTAGGTGTATATTTGGTTCTTGTAATTTGTATCACGTAGAAGTATGGCATATCAACCTATTTGCTACCTAATACCAGGCATGCTCTAGAGAAATGATATAGAAGATCCTATATTAATGGAAAGTGTGTTTTGAGGTTTATGCACAGCGTTCATTGTGCTAAAGACTATTAATAGAATCTTGTAGATCTTAGAGTGAAGGAAGGTCTAATTGTTAGTAATGTTGGGATTTTTAGTCTTAATCTAATGGTCAAACATCAAAGTTATTCGTACACTATATAGTGGGGTATGATAAGATAATAAAAGTATAACATATCATTAGAATCTTTGGGGTTTGTGCGTAGCATTCATTGTGCCAAGGACTATCAATAGAATCTTCTACATGATAGAATGGAAATAAGATCCAATGGTTAACATTTTTGAGATTTGCCATTCATGATTCATTTTTCATTGTTCAAAGTTACTCGTACACTATATAGTGGAAAGATGTGCAAGAAGTCGCGTGCCACTTCCTATAATTCCAAGACATTTGCAATGATGGTATATGTGCATGACCGAACAACCTTCAGATAATCTCACGGAAAAAAGTGGGAGCAATTAATCAATGAGCATGAATGGATGATAAAAGTTACGAGGACAGACACTACTTGTGGGGCCTAGCAACTCAACATTTTTTCTTGGTTTTTCATGAAAACATTGTCGTTTCTTACATGATGGGTGGCCTTGATGTCATTGCTCAGGCGCACTACATTATTCACATTTAGTGGAATAGTGGGATCCCAAAATTTTCTTTTAAACATAAGGTTGAACACTCCCATCCATAGCGATTCAAAATTTATCGATAATGGGGTCTTTATTTATTGGGTGGCCGAGTGGTTGACCCCACATGTCACTGTCATGTAGACATGATTTTTTCTAGGAAAGGAAATCACTAAATGCTTATAGGAAGGCTTGGAAATCCGAAATTGGGTTCCATTGAAAAGCCTTCAAGTTCCTCTTCCTATAGCCACCTCTTAGCAATTCAATACACAAACATTGTTGGACATGCTCTAAAACCCAATCATTAATTCTTTTTTAAATAAGAACAATAGTGATTAACTTGTCTAATCAATTGCGGTCTACATAGGTATTAGTGTACTTCATAGGATATTGTAGATGTGCCAACCTTTAATAAGGTAGAGATACCTGTGTTTACAATGCTAGTCCCTGGATCAATAGCTAGCATCCACAGTTAAGATGTAATATCAAGAAACAAAGGTCATAATACAACTTTATAACCAGGAATAAAATAATTCATTACATCTTACATAGCTTATTTGGCTATCACATTACAATGCAGCAGAATATCTATAGAGCATGGAGTCCTTCATCTTCAAAGTGCCACAAGCAATCATGTTGGTTGTAGACTTGTAATCCTAATCAACACACTTCACTAACATCAAACAAACCTGCAACATAATAAGTTGCAGCCATAAGGGTCAATACATTTGAATTGTATTGGCAAGTTTCACTACTATGTAGAAATAAGTGGATCCTATCATTACATGCATATTTGGAAAAGTAGGGTTTAGGCTCATTTGTAGAAAGCAATATAGTTTTATCCTATCTTTTCAAAATATTTTTGATCTTTTGACAAATCTTTCTGAACTCCTTGGAAAACTCCAAGTGCTTCTAATCCCTTGTTGTCACCATCAAGTTTTACTTTGATAAATTGGAATGTCGAGATCTTCCATAGCTTTAGGCATTAGTTGCTCAGAGTTTTCCATAATCGGGGACATGGCTAAGTACTTAGAATTTGATCTTCTTCAGAAGTTGTACACTTTACCCACATGACACAATCTCGTCTTGACGCCACCAGTGGCCGCTGGATAAGTACTCACCAAAATGGAGTACCGGCAGATCGAGAGTGTGACAAAGTCTTTCCATAGGAGTCCTCCCAATACACAATGCTAGCTTGTCTACCAGGCACCAATGTAGGGATATATTTCCTTACACAATTCTAGTTAACCTGAAGATGCCAATGCATGGGTCTTCCACTATGTAGTTGGAAAGTTCAAAGAATTCCAAAATGAAGCACAGAATCAACTCGGCAAGAAAATAAAGTTTCTTTGGTCGGACCGAGGAGGCGAGTACATGAGCCATGAGTTTGATGACCATCTGAAAAGTTGTGGAATAGTTCCTCAACTTACTCCGCCAGGAACGCCGCAAAGGAACGGTGTTTCGGAAAGGTGGAATCGGACCTTGTTGGACATGGTACGATCAATGATGAGTCGGACAGATCTGCCTTTATCATTTTGGGGTTATTATCTAGAAACAGCGGCATTCACACTAAATAGAGTACCATCAAATTCGGTAGAGAAGACACCGCATGAGATGTGGACAGACAAAAAGCCGAGTTTGTCTTTTCTTAAGATTTGGGGTTGTGAAGCATTTGTCAAGCGACTTCAGTCGGACAAGCTTACGGCCAAATCGGATAAGTGTAATTTCGTGGGGTATCCGAGGGAAACCTTGGGTTACTACTTCTACAACCGAGAAGAAGGCAAAGTGTTTGTCGCTCGGAATGGTGTCTTCCTTGAGGAAGAATTTCTCAGTCGGGGAGTAAGTGGGAGCACGGTGCAGCTCGAAGAAATTCGAGAGGAACCGGCTAGTAGCGAGTCGGCAAAAACCTTGGAGGTTGAGCCGGTCGTGGTAACTGAGCCGGCAGAAGCACCTGTACTACGAAGATCGGCGAGATTACGAAGTGTTCGTGATGTGTTACTGTTAGACAGTGATGAACCGACAAATTATTCGGAAGCGATGGTGGGATCTGATTCCGAGTCATGTCTTGGAGCCACGAGATCCGAGTTAAAGTCCATGGATGAAAATCAAGTTTGGAACTTGGTTGATCTGCCAGACGGTGCAAGACTCGTCGAGTGCAAATGGGTCTTTAAGAAGAAAACTGATATGGATGGAAATGTTTCCGTCTATAAAGCACACATTGTCGCGAAGGGTTTCCGACAAGTTCAAGGAGTTGATTACGACGAGAATTTCTCGCCCGTAGCGATGCTTAAATCGGTTCGGATCATGTTAGCTATCGCAGCCTATTTCGACTATGAGATATGGCAGATGGATGTCAAAACGGCTTTCCTTAAAGGAAATTTAACCGATGACGTGTATATGATACAACCCAAGGGTTTTGTCTATCCGGCTAATGCTGACAAGGTATGCAAACTTCAGAAATCCATTTATGGGTTGAAGCAAGCATCTTGGAGTTGGAATATTCGCTTTGATGAGGTAGTCAAATCGTTTGGCTTCATCAAGAGTGATCATGATTCTTGTTTATACAAGAAGTTTAGTGGGATCAAAGTAAACTTTCTAATCTTATATGTGGATGACATATTACTAATAGGAAATGATGTCCAGATGTTGCTAGAAACCAAGGAATCATTGGAAATGAGTTTCTCAATGAAGGACTTGGGTGAGGCAACATAGATCCTCGGAATCCGGATCTATAGATATAGATCAATGAGGCTCATTGGATTGACCCAGAGTACTTATTAGGACAAAGTGTTGAAGAAGTTCAACATGGAATCGTCTAAGAAGGGGTTGTTACCGATGTCCCATGGTTTAAAACTTAGCAAGACTCAGTGTCCTTCGACAACTGACGAGCGATGTCGGATGAATGCGATTCCGTATGCTTCTGAAGTCGTATCCATCATGTATGCCATGATTTGTAGTAGGCTAGATGTTTCCTATGCTCTAAGTGTTGTGAGCAGATACCAGGCTGATCCTGGAGAAATCCACTGGACAGCGGCTAAAAATATCCTAAAGTACTTGAGAAGGACTAAGGATATGTTTTTGATTTATGGTGGTGAAGATGAACTCAGTGTAAAGGGTTACACGGATGCGAGTTATCTTACCGACTCTGATGATTCTCGTTCGCAATCCACATACGTGTTTATTATAAATGGAGGTGCTGTGAGCTGGAAGAGTTCCAAGCAAGAGACTGTGTCTGCATCTACAACAGAGGCTGAGTATATTGCCGCCTCAGAGGCAGCAAAGGAAGCTGTTTGGATGAGGAATTTCCTCATGGATCTTGGTGTGGTTCAGAGCTCGTCCAATCCGTTAGACGTGTATTGTGACAACAATGGTGCTATTGCACAAGCCAAGGAACCTAGACAACACCAGAAGAACAAGTTATTGTGACAACAATGGTACCACCTGATTCGCCAGTTCGTGGATCAGGGTGATATCAAGTTATGCAAGGTACACACGGATGCAAATATTGCGGATCCCCTGACAAAGCCATTACCACAGCCGAAGCATGAGGCGCACCTGAGAGCCATGGGCATTAGATTCTTAGACATGTGATGTCGGAAGATTGACTCTAGTGCAAGTGGGAGACTGTTAGGAATATGCCCTAGAGGCAATCATGTATGATCAGATTTCCCATTGTATTCATAAAGATATAAAGTTGTCCTTGTATAAACATCTGATGTGTATCATTGAATATGTGATTCGGTTGTGGAACTATGCATTCATGTTGTTTCTACTAAATGTCCTTGGTCATTGAGGTTGTCCTGGACACACAACTTAGAACAATGTGAAATTTGGCTTGATGACTCGGTTCCACTTGTCATGGGCATGGAGATGCTATTCCAACTTACACAGATTCGGCTAGAGAGTTTAGCGAGTCGGATTGACCCATATTGAGGTACAACGAACAAGTTGTCATTTGTATATCTCAATCAATGTAATCCTTAGACCTGAGGTTATTGCATAATCCGAGTTGAGGATCACCGACTTAGGTTCTATAAAACGCTGATCCGTAACTATGCAGTTATAAAGGCAGAGTTCGGGTCGACTGAGAATCAAGCTGCGTGATGTGAATAACCAAGATGGGATTTTGCCCCTCCACTCGGAGAGATATTCTCTTGGCCCTCTCGTGATACATGATTCGGAAAGCATGGCCATGCACGACTCGGTTAAGTGTTAACCGAGGCGATCGACTAAGAGTTAGTCGGGTGAATCACTTATCTCGGATCGAGAAGAGAGTCGGACTATTTAAGGGATGACATATATTTGCCTATACTCTGACAAGGTATATCGTGAGGCAAAAGGGACTCGGACGCAATTCGCATTGGAAAGGCAAGTCGTCATGACTCATTGGTAGTTGGGAGGCGGCACGTTCTGCTAGGAGCCGCTGCCGACTGATCGATTGTGAGTCGGACTCCAATCGTGTCCGAGTAACCAAGAGCCTGTCGGGTCACACACTTAAGAGCGGGAGCAAGTTTGGATTGGATCTGAACCGGAAATCTAGCCGGGTTGGACCCGAGCCGGATTAGGACTGAGTCAGCGAGTCGGACTCGCGATGCCTAGTGTTATATGGGCTTTAGTGAATGGGCCACGAGAGTGGATCCCACGTTCACTCCCTATATATAGTGGAGCACCGTAACCCAGAAAGGTTAATCGTTGATCTGTTAGGTCATTCCATGTGTTGGAAACCCTAGCTCCACAACAGTCCTGTCATCGTACCGAACCTAGAAGTTCGCCGCCGGTGCTCCTCCTTGCACGTGTGGATTCCAGCAGAGGTGTTGTACGATCAACACCAGGACGTTTGAATCGCAAAGGACTGCACTGCATCAACTAACGCGCTTCATCAGTAATCCGCAACTGCGCGTCTAGTGGTAAACCTCGTGGCTTTCTACGTCAGCTAGATCTTGGGATCACCATGTTAGAAGAAAAAGTTTTGTTTTATCTCTGCGCGGCCCAACATATGGCTCCTGCCGGTTGCCGACTTACAATAAGGAACATTGCATACATCATATATAATCACAATCATGGCCATATCACATCACAGCACACCCCTGCAAAACAAAGTTAGACGCCTCTAATTTTCTTTGCATGTTTTACGTGGTTTGGGGCTTTCAATAAGTGTCTTTCTAACTTACGAACAAGAACCACAACGTTCATACTAGTATTGTCAATCACCCGTTGTAAATTGAATCTTAACTATGTTGGGAGAAACAGGCACCCGCAAAGCCACTTATGCAATACAAGTTGCATGTCAAGCGTGGAGCAAGTCTCACGAATGATGTCATGTAAGGTTAGCCCGGGCCGCTTCATCTAACCATCCCACAAGATGCAAAGTACACAAGAAGCAATCGACAACAAAAGCATCAACGCCCACAATGACCATTGTGTTCTACTCGTGCAACAGATGTACATATAGACACGGCTCTGATACCACTGTAGGGGTTTGTAGCATGGAAAACAAAAAAATTCTACCGCATGCACACAATCAAGCAAAGATCTATCTACTAGATTGTAGCAATGAGTCGATACAAGCACTCACCCTTGAAGATTCCAAAGCGGTTAATGAGAGAAGATTCTCGTGGGTGATGTAGTCATACACTTGTCGATCTCAAGAACGCGTAGACGATCCTTCCGGCGCTGCGTTCTGGCAGCACTTCCGCAGTCGGTCACACGTTCGGTACTCGATGAAGACCTTCCTCTACCTTGTTCCAGCAGGCAGCGGAGGTTGTAGTTCTCCCCTTCCGATTTCGGCAGCGCGACGGCGTGGTGTCGGAAATAGAGGGTAGATCTCGCAGGGCTTCGCCTAAGCCTGTGCGAGTTATGGTGGATCTAGGGTTTCCCGGCAATCTAGAGTTTAGAAGGCCGGGAGGAGGAGGTGTCGGAGGCGGCTAGGGCGACGGCGACAAGGCGGCGACGACGCACGGGTGGGGAGGGCTGGCTCTTCTGGTGTTTGGGGCAGCCCTCCCCCTCTATTTATGAGAGGGGACAGCTTTTGGAGGGGAGGGTTTGAATCCAAACCCAAACCCAAGTTGGATTGAAGGAAGGACTCTTTCCTTTTTCCACTAGGAAACCATTATTCCAGTTTGACTTTTCAAACCTCCCGTTTGACTTTCAATTTAGAGCTTTAATTCTCTCTTGCAAATGCCCAGACCAAGTGACCTAGGATATGATCCAATCATTCCACTTACCCATGACACATTCATGGACCATTCCCCTTCCGGTCCGGTGAACCTTCTAGAACCTCTCCGATGAAAACATCGGAATCTTTCCCGAACTCCGGAATCAGACTTTCCTTATATGAATCTTATTCTCCAGACCATTCCGGATCTCCTCGTGATATCCCGGATCCCATCCGGGACTCCGAACAACATTCGGTATCCCTACTAACATTCCATATCTACTAAATAACATTGAATTCTTAAGTGTGTCTCCCTACGGTTCGTGAATTATGTGGACATGACCGAGACACTTCTCCGATCAATAACCAATAGAGGAATCTAGAAATTCATATGGCTCCCACATATTACTATGATTATTTTGCGATCGAATGAACCACTTACATCCGATACTAATTTCCCTTTTTCTCGCGATAGTTTACTTATCCGAGGTTTGATCGTCGGTATCTCTGCATACCTAGTTCAACCGCGTTACCGATAAGTACTCTTTTCTCGTTCTGGTGATATGTGATCCCTTATGAGCCAATCACATGCTTGCAAGCTAATTGGATGACATTCCACCGAGAGGGCCCAGAGTATATCTATCCGTCATATGGATGGACAAATCCCACTCTTGATCCATGTGCCTTAACACATACTTTCCGAACACTCAATGCCACCATTGTAGCCACCCAGTTACGGTGTGGTGTTTGATGTCATCAAAGCATCCTTCTGGTGATGGTGATTAGCATGATCTCATGGTCGAAGGAATTAGGTTACTATGTATAAGAAAGATTATAGTAGATGAACTATTGAAATGACTTGATCTTTATGCTACGCTTATCTATAGGAGTATATCCATCATACCATTCTCCTAATGATATGATCTCGTTGTTAATAACATCTCAATGTTCATGATCGGGAAACCACGATCATCTATTAACCAACAAGCTAGTATTACAAAGAGGCTTTACCAGGGACTCTAATTTAGTTTACAAATCACACAAGTATTAATGTTTCCGGTTAATACTATTATAGCATGAATGTAAACATTTATCATAAACACAAAGATATAATAATAACCACTTTATTATTGCCTCTAGGGCATATCTCCAACGGAGGAGGACGCCCGATGGGATCTAGGAAGGAGGAGGAGAGCAGGGGCTAGAGGGAGCCACGCAGTAGGAGAGGTAGACAACTACCTTGGTGAGCAGGTGGGTGAGGTTGCCGAGGGGAGGAGGCGCCAGAGTGGTCGCCGATTCCATAGTGTGTGAGGATTCCATCCACGTCGCCTGCCGTCGCCCGTCGTCGCCCGCATAGAGAAGCGGGAGCCAGCACGCATCACGTCATCTACACCGACGAAGATCGGTGATGTGCTAGCGAAGGGGAGCGGTTGTGCTGCTAGGGGAGCCAGGGGAGAGCGGAGATGGGGTTCTCCAGATGGGTTCGGGAGCGATGGGGGTGGGGGTGGCGGCGGAGAGATGAGGGAGTGGTCTGCGTGGCCCGTCTGTGACTATGGTTTGGATGGGTCATGGGTCTCCCGCGGGTGGACCAAAGGTTCATTCTAGACCGTTGGATCGAGTGGACGACTAGGATTTGTTTCGATGGGTGATCCATGGTAGCCTAATTTCTGCATTTTGATTGGTTGGATAAGACTATCCATTGGCCTAGTTGTTAACATCACTAGCATCGCCAAAATTTTGCACTGGCAGAGGAAAAAGATAAGGTTTTAGCATCGCTAAAATTTTTCAAAAATATTATAGCACCTTATATGCACAATTTCCCAATCGGGGTATCTCAAACCTTTCCGTCCACCCCTGATGAAAAAGATAAATTCCTACCGAATCGGCAGGAAATGGGTTTGATTTGAACTATAGGTCATGATATGATGCCCATGATTTTTTCAAAAATTTAATTTTAACTCATAATATGCTATTTCTTCAGAGATCCAATGCAAGTTTAGCGAGGCTCGGCCCATGGCTAAGAACCTTCATGCCCGCCATTTTGACCATAGCTTGAAACAGGTATAAAAAATTCAAAAATGGTCCGATCAATGCAAATCCTTCGCGTGGTGTCCTATTATGTGACATCGTATCAAGGAAAAATACCAAACTTGGTATATTACATGTGTCTCGAAAAAACCTTCTCGGAAATGACCTATCATGTATGAGGTTTCATGTCTTTTGGGCCAAACGACCAATGTTATTGCCAGAATCGTGCCATAGTTTGTGATAATGTGACCATATTGTGCATGTATGTGCATATTGTGATGGCGAACAATGTTGCAGGAGGAACTTTTCCTTGTCGTCGCACGGAAAACCCATTTTCCATTTTCCGAGTGCCAACAAACGGGGCATTTTGTGAAGCGGCCACCAAATGAAAGATTCAAAATGGTACCACCCCATTTTTCAAAAATATTATAGCACCTTACATGGACAATGTCCCAATCGGGGTATCTCAAACCTTTCCGTCCATCCCTGATGAAAAAGACAAATTCCAGCCGAATCGGTAGGAAATGGGTCCGATTTGAACTGCAGGTACATGATATGATGCCCATCATTTTTGGCAAAAATGATTTTAGACTCTTAATATGCTATTTCTTCAGAGATCCAATGCAAGCTTAGCGAGGCCCAGCCCCTGGCTAAGAACCTTCATGCCGACCATTTTGACCATAGTTTGAAACGGGTATAAAAACTTCAAAAACGGTCCGATCAATGCAAATCCTTCGCGTGGTGTATTAATATGTGACATAGTATCAAGGAAAAATACCAAACTCGGTATATTACAAGTGTATTCAAAAAACCTTATCGGAAATGACCTATCATGTATGAGGTTTCATGGCTTTTGGGCCAAACGACGAATGTTACGGCCAGAATTGCGCCATAGTTTGTGATAATGTGCCTATATTGTGCATATATGTGCATATTGTGATGGCGAACAATGTTGCAGGAGGAAGTTTTCCTTTTCGTCGCATGGAAAACCCATTTTCCATTTTCCGAGTGCCAACAAACGGGGCGTTTTGTGAAGCGACCACCAAATGAAAGATTCAAAATGGTACCACCCCATTTTTCAAAAATATTATAGCACCTTACATGGACAATGTCCCAATCGGGGTATCTCAAACCTTTTCGTCCACCCCTGATAAAAAAGATAAATTCCTGCCAAATCGGTAGGAAATGGGTCTGATTTGAACTACAGGTACATGATATGATGCCCATCATTTTTTGAAAAAATGATTTTTAGACTCATAATATGCTATTTCTTTAGATATCAAATGCAAGTTTAGCGAGGCTCAGCCCCTGGCTAAGAACCTTCATGCCCGCCATTTTGACCATAGTTTGAAATGGGTATAAAAAATTCAAAAACGGTCTGATCAATGCAAATCCTTCATGTGGTGTCTTATTATGTGACATAGTATCAAGAAAAAATACCAAACTCGGTATATTACAAGTGTCTCGAAAAAACCTTCTCGGAAATGACCTATCATGTATGAGGTTTCATGGCTTTCGGGCCAAACGACCAATGTTATGGCCAGAATCAGGGCATAGTGTGTAATAATGTGCCCATATTGTGCATGTATGTGCATATTGTGATGGAGAACAATGTTGAAGGAGGAATTTTTCCTTTTCGTCGCACGAAAAACCCATTTTCTATTTTTCCGAGTGCCAACAAACGGGGCGTTTTGTGTAGCGACCACCAAATGAAAGATTCAAAATGGTACCACCCCATTTTTCAAAAATAGTATAGCACCTTACATGGACAATGTCCCAATCGGGGTATCTCAAACCTTTCTGTCCACCCCTGATAAAAAAGACAAATTCCTGCCAAATCGGTAGGAAATGGGTCCGATTTGATCTACAGGTACATGATATGATGCCCATCATTTTTTGAAAAAAATGATTTTTAGACTCACAATATGCTATTTCTATAGAGATCCAATGCAAGTTTAGCGAGGCTCAGCCCCTGGCTAAGAACCTTCAGGCCCGCCATTTTGACCATAGTTTGAAACGGGTATAAAAAATTCAAAAAACGGTCTGATCAATGCAAATCCTTCACGTGGTGTCTTATTATGTGACATAGTATCAAGGAAAAATACCAAACTCGGTATATTACACGTGTCTCGAAAAAACCTTCTCGGAAATGACCTATCATGTATGAGGTTTCATGGCTTTCGGGCCAAACGACCAATGTTATGGCCAGAATCAGGACATAGTTTGTAATAATGTGCCCATATTATGCACACATATGTATCATGGGATGGCGAACAATGTTGCAAGAGAAACATTTTCCTTTTCGACGCACGAAAAATCCATTTTCCATTTTCCGAGCGCAAAAAACGGGGCGTTTTGTGAAGCAACCACCAAATGATAGTTTTAGAATGGTACCACCACATTTTGTAAAAACATTAGACCACCTTACATGGACAATGTCGCAACCGGGGTATCTCAAACCTTTCCGTTCACCCCTGGCAAAAAAGACAAATTCCTGCCGAATCGGGAGGAAGTGGGTACGGTTTGAACTATAGGTACATGATCTGATGCTCATGATTTTTGGAAAAAATCATTTTTAGACTCACAATATGATATTTTTTCAGAGATCCAATGCAAGTTTATCGAGGCTCAGCCCCTAGCTAAAAACCTTCATGTCCGCCGTTTTGATCATAGTTTGAAACGGACATAAAAAACTCAAAAACGGTCCAATCAATGCAAATCCTTCGCGTGGTGTCTTCTTATGTGACATAGTTTCAAGGAAAAATACCAACCTTGGTATATTGCAAATGTTTCGAAAAAACCTTCTCAGAAATGACGTATCATGTCCGAGGTTTCATGGCTTTCGGACCAAACGACCAATGTTATGGCTAGAATCAGGGCATAGTTTGTGATAATGTGCCCATATTGTGCACACATATATATCATGGGATGGTGAACAATGTTACATGAGAAAGTTTTCCTTTTCAACGCACGAAAAATCCATTTTCCATTTTCCGAGCACAAAAAACGGGGCGTTTTGTGAAGCAACCACCAAATAACAGTTTTAGAATGGTACCACCATATTTTGTAAAAATATTAGACCACCTTATATGAACAATTTCCCAACCGGGGTATCTCAAACCTTTCCGTTCACCCATGGAGAAAAAGACAAATTCCTGCTAAATCAATAGGAAGTGGGTCCAGTTTGAACTACAGGTACATGATATGATTCCCATGATTTTTTGCAAAAATAATTTTTAGACTCACAATATGATATTTTTTCAAAGATCAAATGCAAGTTTAGCGAGTCTCATCCACTGAAGTTTTTCTTTTCGTCGCACAAGAAAAGCATTTTCCATTTTCCGAGTACACAAAATGGGGCATACTATGAAGAAACCACCAAATAAAATCCACTATTTTAAAATAAAAAAGTATTCATAATTAACACCCTAAGAGGATCTACTGATTTTTATAAAAATTAGGAGCCAAAAATCAATTATTCTGGATTTTTAATGAAAAAGATATAAGAGAATTAACAAAATAGAAAAAAGAAAAAAAAGTTTCTAAATGGACCAACACATCGGCCTAAGAATAGAATCGGACCACCAACTAAAAGAAAACGTGAGCCCAACAAACCACAAGGCCATCAGCCGTATAAGGAAAAGATAAAAAAATAGGTGAAGGAAAACATGAGGCCTCGTGTCTCCTTGGCCTAGGCCCAATAAAAAAACGTTGTTCAAATAGGGCGAGCTCCATTCCTTGACACAAACTAACGAGTGGACTAGTGGTTGACCACCATCGGACCTAGCTGGAGGTTGTAGGTTCGAGCCCCGCTCCACCCTTTTTTTCCCTATTAGTTAGCAATGCTTAACCAAACATGGCCATATTAATAAATATGTAGCGTGCGATGAAAGCACACAATCCATCGTGGCTTAATGGTTTTGATCCTGCTTGTTTAGGAAGAGGTCTCTGGTTCGAATCCTGAAACTCCTAAATTTTTGCGCTATTTATTTGCTCACTTCGTGTAGGCCAAATGAAGAAAGCTTTGGTTCATATAAATCTAGCTCCCTATTATTACATGAACCGACGAGTGGCATAGTGGTTGACCTCCAAGGGATAGAGGAATTGGTCGTGGGTTTGCACCTCCTTTTTTTCCTGCTTAATTGGCTCATGTCACATAGACAAAAATTGACAAATAAAAATGACACGTAGGCGTAAATGATGAGGTGGCAGACTGGTCATTTAAACCTTTTCTATTTTAGACACTACGACGATATAATTTGGTCATAATCCGCTATACATAAGGTTCTAGGGTGTATCAAGCACGTTATGATGATTTTTTCTATTAAAATTACGACGTTTTGAACCAAAATCGTCATAATTTAATAAGGTTTTGACCCTCCCAAATAGCTTACGACCATCTTGTGCGAAATCATCATAGATCTATGACGATTTCATTCCCCGTCACCATGAGAAGGTCACAAGTCAACACATTTCTTGTAGTGTGTTATGCTTGCAATTAACGTTCCCATGATCAGTGAGCCGTGAGCATAATCGACTAGTATCACTACAACATATAAAATGTAACGAGTACAAAACATACATTATTTCCATTATGGCGATTACAAACATCAATAGCGGAAGTATTCAATCATAGAGCCCATGTCATGCCTTAATCTACATGCGACTGACTAGGAAGACGGCCTAGCTCGCATAGACGTCAACTTCTTTATCGTTCATCATTCTTTTGAAAATCTGGCCTAGTAAATATCCAGGGACAATGCCAGTGAGTACTTTTGAATGTACTCGCAAACCACCTTATGAGAATAATAATAATAGAAATAAGATATGCAATATGGCTGGGTAGTAGGAGGGCTCCAAGAGAGGTTATTTTATCAAATAGTTTCGCTTGTAGATATGACATCTACAAGGTTTTGTTGAAGACTTTGGTAAAACATTTTGGAAACTTTTGGAAAACACTAGGATTAGGTCACCCTATTTCAACTCCATGGTCCTCAAATGACCGGGTTTTTCTTATTCCTTGCTCCTCAACGTCACATCTCTTTCTCTAGTGTCCTTCAGACCACCTGGTTTTGAAAACACTTTCTTTTCACAAATCCTTTTTAAAATTAAAACTAGCACCTCTCTACAGCAACCTTTCCAACCGTCCATGACCGAGGACTAGGCTATTCAAATAGGTTTACACGCTGCAGAGGTTTCACACTTTACCCACAAGATTTGATACATCCACCTGGATTGTCGTGGTGGTGTCATGACAGATGCCATGGGTAGGCTTAAGTTGGGGGCCGAATGGATGCTTGAGGTAGCCAGGGAGGGAGTGCACGGTCCTGCCGCGCACGATGAACACGCTGAACTCCCTAGACTTTTGATTTCTATTTCTCGTTGAGAACTTAGAAGTGCTCCTTGAGCTGTTTTAGCATAGCCCTGCGGCACTAGTTCTCTACTGATCGATCTCCCTAAACCCTAGCCATGCCCCACCTTATATAGGCAACATAAATAGCTAGGTTACAGTTTTGGGCCCTAGGGTTTACTGTTTGGATCTTTGTCCTTACTATGCAAACCGGGTCATGGGCCAGTCCTAGGTCCCTGACCCAGTCAATAAAGTTCTACAGCCAACGGTTCTTCCGTACGTAGACGCCAGCTATATGGCGTCATACGGTGCTTTCACGTCACTTCTTGGTTTTGGTGTCACCCAGCTCCTTTGTTGTCACCCGGAGGCGCCCTTCTCTTTTGACCATGCTTTACCATGGTCCCTCCTGGATCTTACTCAGAAAGGGGCCACGCGTCCTTCTTGACTCGGCCCTCCTCGTGAGAACCGGCTTGTCGTTACCTGCAAGATAAATGTCTTTGTCCTGTGCAGGCCGACATACCTTCTATGTCGGCCTTACACGGGCTTCATATCCCATCCGTTAAGACCCGACTGGTGGTTTCTCTGACTCGGCATATGCCAAGCTAGGCACTGTTTTACCCCTTGTGACCATACCGGGGGTTAACCCCCCCGACATTAGTCCCCGAAGCTGGTGAGGCCTAGCAGGTCTTGTTGTTAGGCGTCTCTAGGTTCCTTTAATGTAACTGGCACTTCTATTTTTCTCCCATATTTCATAGGCAGAATGGCCTATTTGGCCTCACCTTGGTCTTTGCCAAGTCTCGTTTTTGGCTCTGCAAGGTATTTTCGACCTTTGCTGAGTCATTCTTGGCTTTGCCGAGTCATCTTCGGCCTTTTATATTAACCTTAGTCACTGACAGATTGTAATCATGGCGGTTTGCGTAAAATTTTGTCTCAAATCCTGAAAGCACAGTGACAACGGGGAAGTTACTCGCGTCACTATGGTAGTCCCATCGCTCAGCACCTCGGGTCTTTTGCTAAGGGATGGGGTGTTGCATGTTTTGTGTACTACGCACACGTGGCGCGTTCTGATGCGTCCATTTGCTACGTACACGGACACACCTTGGCCACACGGCACATAGGGATCCCATGCTCGGGTTTTTTACTTCCCCATAAGTAGGGGCGTGGGGGAATAAATGGATATCTGAATCGGATGATTACGTCCTCGATGAATTTTCTGGCTGTGGCTCCATCGCAACTTGTTACGGGTTTAGCCTCAATCCACTTTGTAAATATCCACCATCACTAGTAGGTGACTAAATCAACATTTTGCCATGCGAAAAGCCCTACCATATCAAACCCCAGACCGCGAAGGGCCATGTAATAGGGATTGTTCACAGCTGTTCAGCCGGAACATGCGCCTGATGAGCGTACTTTTGGCAGCCTCTACACGTTTTGACCAGTTTATCGGCATCTTCCTTAGATGTAAGCAAAAAGAATCTGTGTCGAAAAGCTTTTGCCACTAAGGATCTGGCTACAACATGATGACCACACTCGCCTTCATGGATTTCTCTTAAGATTTCCACTTCTTCTTCCGAAGAAATACATCGCTAAAACACGCCAGAAACACTCCGTTTATTGAACTCACCATTTATTATAATGTAGGCTTTTGCTCGTCAGACAATCTGCCGGCTCAAGACTTCGTCTTTGGGTAGTTTTCCGTCTATCAGCAAATCCAGATAGGGTTTTGTCCAGCTGGGAATTACAGCCAGAACTGCTATTAAAGGTGATTCGGATTTCGTCGGATATTCCTCATCAACTCCTACTATGGAGGGGACCCTTAAATGCTCTAAAACTCGCCATCCGGTACTTTTTCCGCATGGATCCTATCCTTCATAGAGCATCTGCTTCCTTATTTTCAGCTCTAGGGATGTGTTGAACCTCAAAACCCTCAAACGATTTAGATAATTCATCCACAACAACTTTGTACGCTGCCATGTGATTTTTTGCATTGCAGATATCGGATACTTGCTGAGCAACTAAATCCGAGTCTCCGTAACACATGTGTCTTGATATGCCAATGTTTTTGGCCATGCATATTCCATACAGCAATGCTTCATACTCGGCATTATTATTGGTTGCTGTGAAGTGTATTTGCAACACATAGAACAACTTATCTCCCTGGGGTGATTTGAGCACCACGCCAGCCCCCGAGCCTCCTCGTGCTTTTGATCCGTCAAAGTGAAGGGTCCCAAATTCCGAGTCTGGAGGGTCTGTGTTTTCTGTCTTTTCTGTCCGATCAACAAAAAAGTCGGCAAGTATTTGGGACATAATTTCTATACGTGGTTTGTACTCAATGTCAAAAGCGGCGAGCTCTATTCCCCACTTTGCGACACGTCTTGTGGCGTCGCGGTTATTGATTATATCTCGCAGGGGAGCGGTGCTCACCACTGTGATCTTATGCTCTTGAAAATAATGGCATAGCTTTATGGATGCAAAGAACACTCCATAGGCTAGCTTTTTATGGTGTGGATACCGTTGTTTTGATTTTGTCAGGACCTCACTCAGATAATAAGTTGGTTGCTGCACTTTATCCTCGTGGCCTTCTTCCTCGTGCTTGACTACTGTCACCACACTTCAGACCTTGGACCTCACTCAGATAATAAGTTGGCCGCTGCACTTTATGCTCGTGGCCTTCTTCCTCGCGCTCGACTACTGTCACCACACTTCAGACCTTGTTGGTCGCTGCAATGTAAAGTAACATATGTTCCTGAGGTTCTGGCGCTGCAAGAACTGGTGGGTTTGAAAGTAGATCTTTCAAACTTTGGAGGGCAGTTTCGGCTTCTTGAGTCCACACAAATTTGTCGGTTTTCTCCAAGAGCTTGTACAAAGGTGTGGCTCTTTCGCTGAGCCGATTGACGAACTGACTCACCGCTGCAATGCAACCAGTGAGACGCTGTACGTCCTTCAGGCGAGTCGGCCTGGTAATGTTTAGGATAGCCTTAATTTTGTCCAGGTTCACCTTTATGCCTCGCTCAGAGACGATGAAACATAACAATTTTCCGGCTGGAATTCCAAAGAATCTCTTCTTTGGATTTACAATCATATTGAATTTTCGTAGACTAGAAAATATATTTGGACATAACTGTTATGTCGTCTACATATACATGGATGTTGCATCCTATTTGGTCGTTAAGACAATGTTGCATAGTATGTTGATATGTTGCTCATGCGTTCTTTAAGCCAAAAGGCATAGTTTTGTAGCAGAAGGTTCCAAAAGGAGTGACGAAAGACGTCTTATTTTGATCCGACTTTTTCATCGGTATTTGGTGATATCCGGAATATGCGTCGAGAAAATAGAGTAGTTCCAATCCTGCTATTGAGTGGATAACTTGATCGATTCTTGGCAAAGGAAACGGATCTTTTAGGCATGCCTTGTTCAAAGCGGTATAATCAACACACATCCTTAAATCAATGGTGTCCTTTTTAGGAATGAGTACAGGATTTTCCACCCAATCTGTATGGATGACCTCTGTTATAAAATCTACTAATTCTTGTCGGGCTAATTCCTTGGCTATCGCTTTGCGCTTTTCATCACCAAATCGCCGTAAGGACTGTTTGACGGGTTTAGCGTCAGGGTACACATTAAGAGAGTGCTCGGCAAGTTCCCTAGGCACTCCGGTCATGTCAGAAGGCTGTCATGCGAAGATATCACTATTAGCTTTAAGGAACTCGACGAGCGTGCTTTCCTATGCGCGGCCTAAGCCTACCCGTATATTCGTCGTCTTGGAGGGATCATCTTCCTTCAGCGACGTTTTCTTTGTAGCGGTCATCTCGGACGGATCGATGGTCTTCTTGATATTCTAGTACTCCTAGGCATGCATCACGGCTTCGGCGAAGGAAGCAAATCCTTCGTCGCACTCTCGCGCCTCCTCGGATTTCCCCGTACGGTGATTACGCCCTTTGGACCTAGAAGGTTGATCATGTTGTAGATGTAATAGGGGCGGGCCGTGAACGCCGAGTAAGACGGACGCCCGAAGATGGCGTGTAAGCACTTTTGAATGGTACCACCTCAAAAGAGAGTGGCTCGGTCCGATAATTGTCTCGGGTTCCGAATGTCATGTCCAGAGTAATCTCACCAAGAGAATCCGCCTGTCTCCCTGATACAATGCCATGGAAAGTTACACTACTATAACTCAACTGGCTCTCGTGTAGCTTCATGCGTGGAGCGTCTTGATGTAGAGGATGTTAATGCTGCTTCCACCGTCCATGAGTGTTTTAGAGAACTCATAGCCATCAATAAGAGGATTGACAACTAGAGGGTACTTTCCTCGATGATGTGTTTTCCTCGGGTGATCTGAACGATCAAAGGTGATAGTTACCTCCGACTAGTCCAGAAACTGTGGGAAAGCCAGAACCGTGGCATTGAGCTCACGAAGAACCGCATTCCTGTCTTTAGCGGGTTGGGATCCAAGGAAGCAGATGTATGTATCTTTCATACTCGGGAAAGTCTTCTTTCCATCTGACTTGGGATCTGCAGCGGCTTCTGCTGCTTCCATGTCGGAATCTTCCTTGGGCTCCTTTCCTTTCTCGGAATTTTTCTTTCCATTTCGTCGCTTGGCTCTATAGCCAGCGGATTCGTCTTTCTTGATGTCGTCATTGAAACGAAACCTGTCATTTGTGTGGGTAGATCCTCTGTTACTATCCAAGTGGTGGACACATGGATTATTGGCAATGTCGGCCCAGGTATAGGTTCTTCCAGGTTGCTAGTCTCCTGTACCCTGGATTCGGGAAGTTCCACGACCTCTACCCCGGCTGGAACATCCCAATTTCAGCAACCCTGATTTAATGTCAAAAAGGAAAAAATAAGGGGGAACAATAACTTTTTCTTGCATTGTGTGCTTACTTGCTTGCTTGTGCTCAAGCAACTGTTTGTGTACTAGTTATGTACTCCTCATCTCAACACTAGTTTACAAAAACTACTTTACAAAAGAGATGTCTTGGCTCATCTTTTATATTCTCAAATGTTATGGCATTTCAAAACTTGAGCCAAGATGACTTTGACACAACCAAGTACTTTACTAGCTTCTATTGCCAAAACTATGGAGACCTACATATATTATTATCTCATTATGCATTCAAGACAGAACTACAACTACTCCTTTCCCTAGGTTTTCCAAAACCTTATTAAAACCTTTTCATCTCAATCTTGGTGGAGATACCAAGATGGTACTTATCTTACTTCAAAACTAAAACCCTTTCAACATACCCATCCGTACCTCAAGCTAGGCTTAATGGTAACCCTAATAGTAGTTAGATAAGTTAAGATAAATTTCCTTGATCTACTGTCTGATGAATTGCCTTGATCTGTTGATTGCCTTGTTTGCTTAGGAACTAGATTGAGCTAGTCTAGTAGCTCATATCTTAGGACCACAATCCTTTCTTGTGATCATCACTCTCAAGCTAGCAATCCAAAGTCTAGATCTATCTTAAGTCACTCCAGTGATCATCTCATCTCATGCTTATCTCAATCCAAGGCAAATCCCTCTTGATGGTTCCCAGCTTAGTGGAGACCCAATCTAAGCATGAATCCTACCTACTTAGTTAGTACCTCAACATCATCTCCTTGATCAAGATTTTGGAACCTAGCATCCTCTCAAAATCATCCATCCTTGCACTCTAGTCTAAAACCCTAAAACTGCCAAAATGGCTAAGTCTGGATTAACTATCTAGATTCAATATTTAGAGCTCTACCTCTTCCAACCTTTGTGCATTCTTGAAAATTTACCTGAACTATCTTGCAGTACATCTTTAGTACTACCACAACCCACTCTCTCCCTTACCTAAGCTAATCAATTTCCTACCAATCCCTGATGGTTTTGTAGTAAAGATAACAATCTTTTCTGCAAATCTTATCATCTTGCCTACTTTGGCAGAAGCTCACATCTATATGCCACCTCCCCTTGACCAACTCTTTGCATGATTGTTATCTACTACCCATGGACTATCAACTCCCACTTCACTTGTTTCCATTGGAGCCCTGTGCTTCTTAAACCCGCATGGTTTAGGAGGATATCTGATGTATCTGTTATGGCAGCCTTATTTTCAACAAAGTTTGCCATCACTCCAAAACCACCTCAAATCCAACCAAGCCTAACTCTTGCTTCCATGATCATCTATATGATATGGTGACCCATCCATATACCCCTTGTACCAAGGTGAGCTCTGAGCTCCCTGAACCAACCCTGTTTAGAAGGCATCAGATTTCTTCCAAACCAATGTGAACCTTGATGCCTACATCAAGTTTAAATCATCCACCCTAGATATAAGCATCCCCAAATAATTTCCCCAATTTTTTGGATTATTAAACTATTTAATTCCCTTTACCTATCAAATTCTCAAAACCCTTGTCTATGAAGGCAAGTTTGTTCTTCTCCAAATCACCTTGCCAACTCCAGGCACATTTGATGCCTATATTTCATATCCCATCTTCCAAACCCAAAAATAAATATTTTTGAGATTCTTTATTATTTCTTTTTGCCCTTTTTCTTAAATTGCAGAAACTAGAAATAATTCTCCAAAAATACTTTTCAATCTCAATAAATCCCAATAAATCCTCCAATGTGCATTATGGTATTTAGAACCATATCAAAACAAAAACCAAGCTTGCCCAATATAAAAATATCATTTTTGTTTCCATAATCTACTCCAGCCCTTTTTGAAGAAGTGCATTTAAATGGGATTCTAATCATCAGAAAAATCCCATTTAAATCATGAGGTGATTATTTGATCTACTCTATCTACCAGTACCATTTCCACCCGTTGCTCAATACAAATTTTGAAACTTCCTTCACAACACAAGTTTTTATCAAATTTGGCAAACTAGTCAAATATTGTTTCAAACCAAATCCAATCATCACCAAACCTTGCCAAGCACTACACCACAGCACCCACTACACTCTCTGGTCGAAGTCACACTGTAGCACTTGCACTGTAGCATCACTTGACATCTTGTCCTTTGTGTTTGTTCATGGGAGAGACAAAGCCCATGTCTTGTCCAAACCACTTCTTTACTCTCCCACAGCACCCCACTCCCTCTCTTCTCGAGGCACGACCCTTTTTACCACAGCACCCCCGAGCACCACCCTCACCACCCATGGGAAGCTCCCACCCCATGCCCATTTTGGACATTTCATCCTTGCACATTAGGTTTTGCAATAAAAGGGCTAAAGGCCAGCCAGCCAGTGCCCTTCTTATTCATTTCACACCCACCAACCTCTCGTCGAGCTCCAGATCCCCTTCTCATGCTCCCCATGGCCATGGAAAGGGAGAAGAACTCCCCTCGGGTTTTGGCTTGCATGCAAGCCTGCCATGGATCTCTAGCTCCCAGCTCCATCTACTCGCTCAGATCTACTACTCTATCCCTGATACATCTCCTATGTTCGCCCATTTCCTTGCAGGAACGCCGGAGGCACCCATGACCTTGCATGCCCGACATGGAGTTCCACCGAGGGAACTCACTCCTCTGAGCGCATGCAGTCGTGCCATCACCTCCTCAGGACGGAGTCGAGGCTCTAACTCTCCCTACTCCCCTTACCGGCGACATGCA
This sequence comes from Avena sativa, assembly GCA_916181665.1. Lineage (NCBI taxonomy): Eukaryota > Viridiplantae > Streptophyta > Magnoliopsida > Poales > Poaceae > Avena > Avena sativa. The sequence continues at coordinate 226,748,972 of OV702283.1, read as the reverse complement.
GTCCCTCCCACAGCAACTCTAGCGAGCCCCGAAGCTTCTCTCGGCCCCGCTCGCGCTAGCCTCCTCCTGTTGGCGAACCTCCCCATGCCGCCCCTTGATGGACTCGGCGTCGACCGCTGCTTCGCCCTAGGCCCTCCTCGACGACTCTCCGAGCCCTAGGTGACCTCCCCGTGTAACATCCCAAAAATACTAAACTTGAATGATCAAACTCTAATCATCAAATTTAGGGTTAAAAAAACTTTTCTAAATAAAAATATGAAAGCATGCATGTGTGTATGCATTTCATTTGGAATTCTTTTGAACCACCTTGTTTGTGTGTTCCTTTGCTTGTAAATGGATTCTTAGGTGAAATAAACATCATCTAAACATTTCCCAAACTTTTCCCAAAGACAAATAAATCAAAACAAATAAAATAAGGGAATGGTCATTTTGACCAATTTAACTCCCATGCCTACTTTGGCTGTCCCAAACTTTCAGAACTTAACAGAAACTTTTCTGGATCTTTGCACCCCTTGATTTTACTCATAACAAAGTATCAAGGCCCACTTTGTGATCATCTAGAAACTTTCAAATGCATAGTTTAAATGACAATTCAAAATTGAATCTTTATCATATGGGAAGATCCCACTTTTTCAAAAACCACTCAAACAAGCTCAACTTTCAAAACCCAAGCATCTGCAGACTCACCAGCACCAACCTAGCACACCCACCAAAATTTTTTCAAAATTCAAAACTAGAATTCTTGCGGCCATTTCATCAAACACTTTGCAGACACAAATCATCAAAATCTTAAACACTATTGTGAGCAGTGATTGAAGCCTAACTTGTCCCCTCTCTAGCTCACAACCATCTTAGTAGATCATCTAGCAAGTTAAACCAAGCACTAGCCTCACTGTAAGCTGGGCAATGACATCAATGGTGAACAACCGAAGCTCACCATGCCACCCCAGTGGAGACAGCAGGCTAGAAGGAGATTTAGTCGTGCCAACCTTGTCTGGGACGCAGCCCACCGTCCACCGCCACTCCCTGTCCCAGCCGCGAGCGTTGCCAAACCCTGGACCACACGCACGGACCGCGCCCAGCTCGCCAGCAACCATGCCGAGCATGCGCCAGAGAGCCACGCTCGACCGACGCCCACAGACCGCGCACTGCCCTCGCCGCGTGCATACATGATTGCCACCAACCCAGGAGACCGCCAGACATCCCCGTTCGCCGCCCCATGCCGCACAGCCACCGCTTGCCATCGAAGATGCCGCCTCTGCCCCTACATGCGCATTAAAGCCGTACCGCCCCTACATGCGCATTAAAGCCGTAGAGCATCGCCAGGAGACCACCAAGCGATCGCCACCGCCGGCCATGCCTCTAGCCGCCCGTAGCCATGTCGCCACCATCACATGCCCATGCCGTTCGGTCTCGCCGTCGCGACTATAAATAGAGGCCACCCCCAGCCGAATTGAGCACACCATCTCACTCCCCTCTCCTCACTGATCGTGCCACCCCTTTCCCGAAGCAAGGCGAGCAGCACTTCGCCGGAATTTCACCGGAGCCTGCCGCCTCTGGATAAGAAGGGAGCCAGCGATTGGAGCCGCCCCAGGAGAAGCTGCCGGTACCAGGAGGTTCGCCGTCATCGACTTCGTCATTCGCCCGCCTCGCCGACCCTCGCCTGAGCCCCGGTGAGCCCCCAACGACCCCCACCTGCCGCGCTAGGTTTCTGTCTCGCCGGCGTTGCCCAACGTCGACGATGACCCTTCGCCGTTGGATTAGAACCAGATCGAACACACCACATCTCCCCATACCGCTTCGCACCCCCCTGTCTCACTGACGCGTGGGGACAGCGACTTAACCAGCCCGCGTAAGCGCTGTGCTTAGCAGGCCGGCCCAGTATCGCTTCCCGCGTAGCCCAGTTATTTGAATTTAACCTTTTAATTTTATTTCAAACACACTTCTCTACCCAGTTTCAAAAATCAACCCAGGTCGATTCAGTGAACCAAATTGAATGAAACCAATTTTGTTAGAAAGGTCTGGGAATGCTGAATCCAAGCCCGTTGGATTCAATTCATTTGGATCTGTAGATCATCCATGGTAAAAATAACAAGGCAGAAGCTTTTCTGCATTGAAACATTTTTCAAATTTAAACCATAATAGCTTTTGAGTTGATTCCAACTCTCAAAAATCACATTTAACCATACCTTTCAGAATATATAAAAATATATAGGTTTACTTACAGAAATAATGACCAAGTAATAAAAGAATGCCACATAGGCATTTCTAGCCACTTTAGTTAATTAAAATAAAAGGGTAAAACCTTATTAAATTGTGACACCACTTTAAATCACATTCCCATGGACTAAAATATGTGGTGATGACATGTGTCAACATGATCCCATGTTTGGTTTGGAGAATATTAAATCTTAAGTAGTTTTTCAATGAGTAGAAATTACTTTTCTAAAAAAATAAAAGGAATTAAACCAAGCTTTAATCTTGCAATGTTAGTGATGATGCTAGATCATCTGTAGGACCCTTTTGTGTGATGATTGCAAGTAGTTAAGTATTGTTTGGTGATTGTGTACCTCGTATTTATTCATAGACGCTAGTACCGACCAAGGATACGAGGAGGAAGGAGGATACTACGAAGAAGTCGAGGAGAACTTCAACCACTGCTCTGCTCAAGGCAAGCTAACACTTGCAATTATGAAAGTTAGATAACCTATGCAATGCACTAAGCATTCTTGGTTAGACATATTTGATGATACCCAATCCTAGTTTTACTTGCAAGCTTTCTACTTTATTTCTTTATCAAAGCTATTACTTAGAGTTTACTTAAGTGATTTGTAGATACTAGAAAGAAAATTGAAGGTTTCATAAAGAGCATAAAATTTGGCCTAAGATAGATAATCTTTATGTCATCCTAAGGCATGAGATTGAACTTAGTTGAAACTCCACTAGTTTACCACCCCTCATTAGTACTCACTTCCACTTGTAGATGCTAGTGCTAAGCATAAAACTTGATCAAATTTAGATGGGAATACTTGGTGAAAATGGTTATGAAAACCTTAGAATGATGGATCATTCTACTGAGATGTTTTGACATGTGTTTCCGAACACCAGATGATTTTGGTGATGAAAATGTTGAGGCATGAGCCTTAGCCCTTTATAAAACGGATGGTTGTCTGGATGCGATACCATTCCAATTTTATCGTACAACCATAATACCCGAAAATTGGGTAGGGCTTGACTAGAAACTTATATACCTTAGTATTAGTTCCCTCACGGCCAAGGTCTGAGCTGAGGCTACCTTGTGAAGATTGTCCACCTGTGTAGTACCCAAGATGACAGTTGGTCATGGTTGGGAGGCCAAACTCATAGGAGAGGTGCTTATACTAGGGCGTGTAATTGAAAGGTTAGGATTGATTATCCGCATACTGAGTATGGTGAATTCAGGATTTGTTCCTGATGAATGTATCGAATATTGTGGTGAAAGTGTACAATCTCTGCAGAGTGTCAAACTATTCGAATAGCCGCGTCCGCGGTTATGGATAGTTGGAGTGGCCATACTGTTCTCCCGTCAGATGTTTTCAAAAGACTTGTGAAATGAATTGAGACTTTGACTTGACTACAACAGGGTTGTGATATGAAATACAAGTTTCCTACTTAGGAGTTATAAAATTTTTACTAGCCTCTCTTGCTTCTCAGCTTAGTAGAGATAAATCTGGATTTTGCAAAACAAACCTAGAGCCTAGTGTCCTATTATCAAAAAACCCCTTTCACTTCTTTGTATTAGTTTGCGAGTACTTAAAGAGTACTCATGGCTTTGTCCCTGGCTATTCCCATGGCCAGACTATGAAGAGGTGTACCTGGAGGATGGACCCCAGGAAGGTTACGACAACTAGGATCATCTCCCATCGTCAGCATTGCCTGTGACCCCAAAGATGGAGCTTCGCCTACGCTATCGTTATTATTAAGTATTCCGCTGCTTGAAGTTGTATTAAGAATTGGATCATGATATCCCTATTTGTGTAAGACCTTATGAATGGTTTGTAATGCATGATGTACTGTGGTATCCAATTCTGTTATGTCTCGCAAAAATGGTAATCCTCGGATTGCGATGTATGGCATAACAGGCATCTGGGATTAAAAATCCTGGTGTTGACAAGTTGGTATCAGAGCCATCCTGACCATAGGAGACCCTAGTTAGACGAGACGTTTGAATCAAAAACTTAGTTTCAAAACCAAAGAAAACAAATATTTACAAAAACTTATTCTCATTCTTATCCCTTTGATTCTTTCAGGAAAATTCATGTTCCTCAAAAAACTCTTGCAAAATACATAAAATTTTGACACACTTGATCACTCTACTAACCTACTCATCCTATATTCTTATAGATGGACGTGAAGTACATCAAGTTTTATCAGTTGGGGAATGGAGGAGACCTTATCTTTGAGAGGGATTTGGACCAGCTTTCGGAACTTCTGGAGCGTCCGCACCCCGAGTTCTTCGGAGCTCAGCTTAATGATCAAGGAGGAGAAGATCTGCAGTGGCTAATTGTTGCAAGTCTCCGAGGAAAGATTGAACCTCCCACTGCAGAGGGAATTCAGTTTACCTTAAGAGAGAACAACTGGCTCGATGGACTTGCCAGGGCCATGCAGGAAGCTCTTTCCCGTTTGTGTGGGCAGAGCATCAATCAGATCAAGGGAACCCGCTTTGAGTTTTTCCCAAGGCGTGATGCTAATGGACAACCACTGGAAGCCCCATACCACCCTGAGCTGAAGACCCAATTGGACCACCTTAGCTTCATGATGTACGATCGTCAGCAGGAGTTGGATAACTGCCGTGACTACTCCAACCACAAGTCTTCCATCATCAAGACGAAGGATCAAACCATCGCCATGCTAGCAAAGGATCGCAAGTCTCGCCGCCGTCAGCTCGACAAGAAGGAGCGCATCATTGCCCGTCTTCGCCACCGTATCTCATCTTTGGAGGAGACCATCCACGAGAGAGACATGCAGTTGGAAGAAAGGGAGAATGCCAGAGAGGATCTTCATGGAGACCCCTACTCCTATCTCAGCGATGATGATGATTTTCTGGAGGATCATGCTATGGACTTCTTCACCAATGAGGATGATTTCGCCTTCATCGATGACGATGAAGAGGACGAAGCCATCGATTCCGAGGAGTAGTAGCACTTGAGCACTAGCGTAGTGAGTAGTATTCGGTCCCACTGTATCGTAGTTTCCAGAATGGTTCTTAAAACCATCTGTTTTTCTTTGTTGTGGTGTGTGTTGTATCGTGTGCTATGAATGAATGAATGAAAAGCGAGTTGCTAGAAAAATCTGAGTCAAACTTTAAAAACTTTTCAAAATCCCAGAACCTTAGAAATTTCCCACTTTTCTCATGATCTATCTCAATCTTCAGAGGCCACGTGGAGGAAGTGGTTCATCCCCGGACCCGATGTTGCAGATTCTGCAAATGTTGACTTCTGACCGCGAAGCTGAAAGAGCAGAACGTCAAGCCAACCTAGCCACCCTGCAATAGATAGCTCAGCTAGCCCACAACAACCAAGGCCACGGAAATCAGGACAACCATGGATCTAAGCTCAAGAATTTCCAGAACACTAACCCACCTGTTTTCACTAAGTCGGAAGAGCCCTTAGATGCCGATGATTGGCTGCAAACCATGGAAAATAACCTAGAACTCGCCGGAGTGGAAGCCAACGAGAAAGTTCTGTTTGCCACCCACTATTTAGCCGGAGATGCCAGGGCATGGTGGAACAGTGTTCGCACAATGACCGGAGGCCAGATGATGACCTGGGAGGAATTCAAGGTCAAGTTTAGCAGAACCCATGTGCCACCGAGTTTGATCAAGAGAATGAGAGACGAGTTCAGAGACTGAAGCAAGGAAGGATGACCGTAGTGGAATACCGTGACAAATTCTTTTCATTAGCTAGGTATGCCCCGGATGAGATCGACACCGAAGCCAAGAGGAAAGAGAGATTCCTGAATGGTCTGCACGATGAGATGCAGACAGTGTTAGTCAATATCCCCTTTGTTGATATTGAAGCCCTTGTCGACTCTGCCATCCAGATGGAAGGAAAGATCAACCAAGCCAATGAGAACCGCAAGCGTCGCATGATGCATCAGCCAGGAACCCATCAGACCCCAAAGTATCGCCCTAACCCATCTCCCGGATTTGCCCCGAGAACCAACAGACCCCCAATGAACCGTCCGACCTATCCCAACCGTGGAAACCCTAGGCATGGAGGAAACCACAACAACCCCGGCAACTCTAGCAATTTCAACCGTGCCCCACCCAAGTTCAACACCAACAATGCTGCCACCAACACCAACACTGCCCTGAGGACCGGAAGCAATGCTGTGCCTATAGCAGCAAAGGACAAGTCGCAAGTAACTTGTTATGACTGTGGAAATAAGGGCCACTACTCCAACGAGTGCCCCAACAAGAAGAATGCCGCAACACCCAATGTCAATGCCCCAGCTTAGCAGTAGCATCGTGTTCAGCCTGGAAGAAGGTTTGCCCCAGGGAATTCGCTCAACCGCAATGGCCGTCTTTTTCTCATGCATGCTGAAGAAGCTCAGGAAGCGCCAGACGTCTTGCTGGGTATGTTTTCTGTTAATTTAGTACTTGCAAGAGTGTTGTTTGATTCTGGTGCATCGCATTCATTTGTCATCGAAGAATTTGCATGCACTAGTAAAATTCAACCAACAAAACTGAAGCATGTTATGATTGTTCAAATTCCCGGATCAATCACCAAGGCTAGGCAAATTTGCAAAGCCGTCCCTATCCGAATCCATGGCATAGATGTTTATGCTAACCTGATAGTACTCGGAACTAAAGGTTTGGAAGTAGTACTAGGAATGGATTGGATGTCCAAACATAAAGGATTGATTGACTATGCCAAGAAAGCCATAACCATGACCAATACAGCCGGAATATCAGTCGAACATATATCCGAAACCTTACCTCGTCAATTCAAGTGCAACAAGAGTATAGCCCAACCTACCATTGACCAAGTCCGGATAGTCTGTGAATACCCCGATGTATTTCCATGTTTTGCCCGGTATGCCCCCAGATCGGGATATCGAGTTTATAATTGAACTAATCCCCGGAACTGGACCAATAGCCCAGAGACCATATAGTATGAACCCATCGAAACTAGAGGAACTGAAGAAGCAACTGGATTCCATGTTGGAAATTGGATTGATTCAACCAAGTCCGTCACCATGGAGGTCACCTGTCTTGTTTGTGGACAAGAAGGATGGAGGTAACCGTTTGTGTACGGATTATCGAAAATTGAATGATGTCACCATCAAGAACAAATACCCCTTTTCCAAGATAGAAGATCTGTTTGATCAGTTGACCGGTGCCAAGGTGTTCTCTAAGATTGATCTTAGAACTGGGTATCATCAACTCAAAATTCGTGCAGAGGATATTCCAAAGACTGCCTTTACCACTAGATATGGATTATACGAGTATACAGTCATGTCTGTTGGATTAACCAATGCCCTCGCTTATCTCATGAATCTCATGAATAAGATTTTTATGGACTTCCTGGATAAGTTTGTCGTTGTTTTCATTGATGACATTCTGATTTATTCCAAATTAGAAGAAGAACATGAGCTACACCTAAGGACCATTCTTGGAACCCTTAGAGAGCGTCAGCTGTATGCAAAGTTTCGCAAATGTGAATTCTGGTTACAGGAGGTAGGATTCCTCGGTCACATTGTATCAGCCGGAGGAATTGCCGTTGACCCTGCAAAAGTAAAAGATGTCGAAGATTGGCAAGCCCCAACCACTCAAACCCAAGTTCGTGCATTTCTCGGATTGGCGGGATATTACCGCAAGTTCGTAGAAGGATTCTCGAGTATCGCCAGACCCAGGACCCAATTGCTGAAGAAGGACAAGAAGTTTGAATGGACCGACAAATGTGAAGCGAGTTTTCAAGAACTCAAGAGGAGATTGATTTCAGCCCCAATCTTGATCATGCCGGATATCACGAAGCCCTTCGATGTGTATTGTGACGCATCCAAGATCGGTCTCGGATGTGTGCTAATGCAAGAAGGCAAAGTTATATCTTATCTATCTTGACAACTGAAGAAACATGAGAAAAATTACCCAACCCATGACCTCGAACTCGCAGCCGTAGTTCTAGCCCTGAAGACATGGAGGCATTACCTCATGGGAAATCATTGTGAGATATATACGGATCACAAGAGTCTGAAGTATATATTCACTCGGAAGGAGCTGAATATGAGACAGAGAAGATGGATTGAGCTAATCAAGGATTACGATCTGGACATTCACTATCACCCTGGTAAAGCCAATGTGGTAGCAGATGCCCTTAGCAGGTTGCCGTGCCGCTTGAACTCCATGATCTTGAAGGAGCAACCAAGCCTGCACAAAGAGATGGAAGATTTTCGAATAGAATTAGTAAGTGAAGGATTTTTGGCTAGCATAGAACTCCAGCCCACTTTGATCAGTCAGATTAAAGAGGCGCAGAAGGGAAATGCTAGTATCGACGAAATAAAGCGTCGTATCGGTACAGGCAAAGTACCCGGATTCACCGAAGCCGAAGAAGGAGTTCTGTGGTACAAAGGACGCCTTTGTGTACCAGCAGATTCGGAGTTCAAAGAAGTTATTCTGAAGGAGGCTCATGATACTCTTTATTCTATCCACCCCGGAGGAACTAAGATGTATCAAGATTTGAAAGAGCAATTTTGGTGGCATAAGATGAAGAGAGAAATCGGAAGCTATATCGCCAAGTGTGATATATGTTAGTGAGTCAAGGCAGGACATCAAAGACCCGCTGGATTGTTGCAACCATTGCAGATTCTGGAATGGAAATGGGATTCCGTTGGAATGGACTTTATCACTGGACTGCCTACTTCTAGTAGGGGAAATGACTCTATCTAGGTCATAGTGGACCGATTATCCAAAGTCGCCCATTTCTTACCCGTCAAGACCACATATCAGAGTTCGAAGCTAGCAGAGTTGTACATCGCTAGAATAGTTAGTTTGCATGGAGTCCCCAAGAACATCGTAACGGATCGAGGAACTCAGTTTACCTCGAGATTCTAGAAGAAAGTCCAAGAAGGTTTAGGAACCCGCCTAGATTTCAGCACCGCGTATCACCCTCAGACCGATGGACAAACGGAGTGAGTAAATCAAATACTCGAAGATATGCTGAGAGCATGTGTGTTAGAATATGGATCTAAGTGGGAAGATTGTCTGCCATTTGCAGAATTTTCATACAACAACAGTTATCAGGCTAGTTTGCAAATGGCCCCATTTGAATTTATGTACGGAAAGAAGTGTCGCACCCCTTTGAACTGGTCGGAAGTAGGAGAGAGTCAGATTTTCGGACCCGACATCCCACAAGAAGCAGAAGAGAAGGTTCACAAGATTCATGAGAACCTCAAGACTGCCCAGTCCAGACAAAAAAGTTACGCCGACAAGAGACGTCGAGACCTCGCCTTCAACATAGGAGATTTTGTATATCTAAAAGTGTTTCCATTGAAGGGAATGCAGCGTTTCCAACTCAAAGGAAAGTTAGCCCCCAGATATATAGTACCTTTCAAGATTCTAAACCGTCGAGGAGAAGTATCGTATCAATTGGAACTACCTGAAGAGATGTCAGCCGTGCACAATGTGTTCCATATCTCGTTACTTCGCAAGTGTCTCGAAGTCCTAGAGAAGACTGAAGTGTTCAAGAATATCGATCACCGGACCATAGAAATCAACGATGACCTAACCTATCCCGAAGTACCCATCCGTATTTTGGAAGAAGCTTTCAGAACTACCCGAACCCGAATCATCAAGTTTCTCAAGATTCAGTGGAGCAACCACACAGAAGAGGAAGCTACCTGGGAGCGCGAAGATCACATCAGAACTAGATCGAACACACCACATCGCCCCATACCGCTTCGCATCCATGTCTCACTGACGCGTGGGGACAGCGACTTAACCAGCCCGCGTAAGCGCTGTGCTTAGCAGACCGGCCCAGTATCGCTTCCCGCGCAACCCAGTTATTTGAATTTAACCTTTTTCATTTTATTTCAAACACACTTCTGTACCCATCTTCAAAAATCAACCCAGGTCGATTCAGTGAACCAAATTGAAAGAAACCAATTTTGTTAGAAAGGTCTGGGAATGCTGAATCCAAGCCCGTTGGATTCAAGTCATTTGGATCTGTAGATCATACATGGTGAAAATAACAAGGCAGAAGCTTTTCTGCATTCAAACATTTCTCAAATTTAAACCATAATAGCTTTTGAGTTGATTCCAACTCTCAAAAATCACATTTAACCATACCTTTCAGAATATATAAAAATATATAGGTTTACTTATAGAAATAATGACCAAGTAATAAAAGAATGCCACATAGGCATTTCTAGCCACTTTAGTTAATTAAAATAAAAGGGTAAAACCTTATTAAATTGTGACACCACTTTAAATCACATTCCCATGGACTAAAATATGTGGTTATGACATGTGTCAACATGATCCCATGTTTAGTTTGGAGAATATTAAATCTTAAGTAGTTTTTCAGTGAGTAGAAATTACTTTTCTAAAAAAATAAAAGGAACTAAACCAAGCTTTAATCTTGCAATGTTAGTGATGATGCTAGATCATCTATAGGACCCTTTTGTGTGATGATTGCAAGTAGTTAAGTATTGTTCGGTGATTGTGTACCTCGTATTTATTCATAGACGCTAGTACCGACCAAGGATACGAGGAGGAAGGAGGATACTACGAAGAAGAAGCCGAGGAGAACTTCAACCACTGCTCTGCTCAAGGCAAGCTAACACTTGAAATTATGAAAGTTAGATAACCTATGCAATGCACTAAGCATGCTTGGTTAGACATATTTGATGATACCCAATCCTAGTTTTACTTGCAAGCTTTCTACTTTATTTCTTTATCAAAGCTATTACTTAGAGTTTACTTAAGTGATTTGTAGATACTAGAAAGAAAATTGAAGGTTGCATAAACAGCATAAAATTTGGCCTAAGCTAGATAATCTTTATGTCATCCTAAGGCATGAGATTGAACTTAGTTGAAACTCCACTAGTTTACCACCCCTCATTAGTACTCACTTCCACTTGTAGATGCTAGTGCTAAGCATAAAACTTGATCAAATTTAGATGGGAATACTTGGTGAAAATGGTTATGAAAACCTTAGAATGATGGATCATTCTACTGAGATGTTTTGACATGTCTTTCCGAACACCAGATGATTTTGGTGATGAAAATGTTGAGGCATGAGCCTTAGCCCTTTATAAAACTGATGGTTGTCTGGATGCGATACCATTCCAATTTTATCGTACAACCACAATACCCGAAGATTGGGTAGGGCTTGACTGGAAACTTATATACCTTAGTATTAGTTCCCTCACGGCCAAGGTCTGAGCTGAGGCTACCTTGTGAAGATTGTCCACCTGTGCAGTACCCAAGATGACAGTTAGTCATGGTTGGGAGGCCAAACTCACAGGATAGGTGCTTATACTAGGGCGTGTAATTGAAAGGTTAGGATTGATTATCCGCATAATGAGTATGGTGAATTCAGGATTTGTTCCTGACGGATGTATCGAATATTGTGGTGAAAGTGTACAATCTCTGCAGAGTGTCAAACTATTTGAATAGCCGCATCCGCGGTTATGGACAGTTGGAGTGGCCATACTGTTCCCCCGTCATACGTTTTCAAAAGACTTGTGAAATGAATTGAGACTTTGACTTGACTACAACAGGGTTGTGATCTGAAATACAAGTTTCCTACTTAGGAGTTATAAAATTTTGACTAGCTTCTCTTGCTTCTCAGCTTAGTAGAGATAAATCTGGCTTTTGCAAAACAACCCTAGAGCCTAGTGTCCTATTATCAAAAACCCCTTTCACTTCTTAGTATTAGTTTGCGAGTACTCATGGCTTTGTCCCTAGCTATTCCCATGGCCAAACTATGAAGAGGAGTACCTGGAGGATGGACCCCAGGAAGGTTACGACAACTAGCATCATCTCCCATCGTCAGCATTGCATGTGACCCCGAAGATGGAGCTTCGCCTACGCTACCGTTATTATTATGTATTCCGCTGCTTGAAGTTGTATTAAGAACTGGATCATGAGATCCCTATTTGTTTAAGACCTTATGAATGGTTTGTAATGGATGATGTACTGTGGTATCCAATTCTGTTATGTCTCGCAAAAATGGTAATCCTGGGATTGCGATGTATGGCATAATAGGCATCTGGGATTAAAAATCCGGTTGTTGACACCCCGCCTCCCCGCCGACGAGCCTAGGGTTCCAGCCCCGTCGCCCTAACCCTGCGAGGAAGACGACTCTCGTCCGTCCGATCTAAACAGATCAGACGTCCGAGGTCGCTGCATACCCCTTCGCCCCCTTTCTTACTATGACAAGCGGGTCCCGTGCCGGTGGGTTCAAAGTCGTGGCCTCCCGCGTGCGTCCTTGTCGGGTGGGCCAGATCTGCACAGCAGGGCCCAGATCCCTCAGGATTCTGGCCCAACGAGCTCCTATCCCCTTTCTTTATTTTATTAAAGGACAGAACAAATAAAATAGCCACTAGCTTTAATTGCAAATAAAAATGAAAAACATAAGTAAATGCCCAGATCTAATTTTTGTTAGATGCAAAAGGTTTTTCCCTAACATGCAGAGCCATTGGCTAGTCCCTTTGAGGCTTAATTTAAGAATGATAAATCCTATAATAGAGTCTGTCCAGAACACTAATTGATTTCTCCAGAAAGTTTTACATCTTCAAATGGAGTAAATCCAATTGATAAAGAAAGGTACTAACCATACCTTTCAATTCCCACAGGCCCCATAGTCACTTGCTTCATATTTTAGCAATAGCAAAAATAACAAAACAGAGCCCTTTTGGACTTTAGGAATGTCCCTAGGTCAAACCAAATAAAGGTTTGAACCTAAACCCAACTCTCAAAGATCACCCATAACCATATCACCCTAAATCTAGTAGCTCATAATTTTATGAGTCTCTGATAAATTTTAGTGAAATAAATCCTTCTATGCACGGTTTATTCACTAGCAAAATCACTACAGAAGCTCTGTAACTCCAAACGGGTTTATTCCAATTTCTAGAGAAAGGTATTCTCAGTACCTAGCATGTGTCATTGGAATAAACTAAAAATCTTCTGTAAAATAAATCTAGTGAAAAAGACAAATCTTGTCTAGTATTGCCTTTTGGAATTTCTCAAGGGCATTGTGGTAATTATCTTGAGATGATTCCAACTCCTACTGATTCAGTACACCAAGTAATACATAATCACCCAAAGAAATAATTGTTGGAATTCCAGATAGGTTCTGGTGAATTATTTCCTAAAACTCGAGTTTTATCCACTATAAAATCCATTATAAATCAAGGAAAATTAATAAAATAGTGAAACCACTTTTGTTGGCTTAATTTTATCAATACATATCTGATGGTATCAGTATTACACAATGGTATCATACAGATCAAGCCCTTGGTTAGAAACCCCTCTCCTAGGTATTTCCTAAACCATAAATCCAAAGGGGTCCTTTCCCTAATGTCTCCAAATCCTTTGCTAATCTCATCAAACCATCATCCCACATCCCACTGCCTCATATCATGAATCGATCCTTTACTTGTTGTATGGTTTGAAGCTTGTATGCCTTGTACTGATTGGTGTATTGTTTGCTTGCATGTATGCTCGATAACGGCGATAGTTGCGATTGTGTGACGCCAAGAAGAAGGAAGGATCGGGATATTATTTTATTATTATTATTGGTTTTTTTGTTATATAACGTCGCCAAAGGACTTCTCGCTGGTCACAGGCAAGCCACCATTCCTGAACTCCTATATGCACCTACTTCTGTTCATCAACTATTTTATATCTCGTTTGTAAATTGCACGAAAACAGACATGGTTTGTTTCAAATAAAAATACGCGCGTAACTTGGCTCCTCCAAGTTAAGAGCGATTTTCCATGGGGCACCTACACTATTTTACACCTATTTCTACCCCTTAGAACGAGGCTAAAATGATTAGCAGCTTCCCTCTTGGAACCCACGGATTTTCAAACAACAAAACTATTTTGGGTTTTACCCTACTACAAAGTTTTCAAAATAAAACCCTTGGAAATAGGCATCATTTCCGAGTGGAAGTTTTACTAAAAGAAAGATATGAGGTGGATGAAAAGAAAGTCAAGAAAGAGAAAGGAAGGGATGTTCTACGCCAATGTCCGAAACAATTTTATCGGTGCAACCACATTACCCCAGATGCTAGGGATTAGCTCGTAGTTTGTGATCATTAGCCGGGGCTGCTCGTACTCGCTAAAGGGTATAAATCCCCTGAAATCTGGGCTTCCATGGGCATGTACCAGTGCAACAATTGGGTCTCTCACGGACAGTATGCTTTTAGGTAGTATGGATGGAAGATTATCACTATTGCTATCTGCCAGACTTCGGTCTGGAGATAGGGGTCAGTACGGAAGGAAGGACCAGGGTCGAGGAACCCCATACTCGTGCCGGAGAGATAAACCCAAAAGGAAAAGCCGCCGTTTCTAGGGATCGACAAATGAAAGGTTCAAGTTTGATTATCCGAACCCCTGTCTACTCTGTGTAGCAGGCCGTGGTTTTATCCCAGCGGATGTATTGATTATTGTGGGTAAAGTGCACAACCTCTGCACAGTGTGATCTATTCGAATAGCCGTGTCCACAGACAAGGATGGTTGGAATGGCAAGAGCTAGGAGTACCCTTTGGTTAAGTTGTGATAAAATAAAGGATGTGACTTGGTCACGAGAAAAGATAAGGAATAAGTTGGTTTTGGCCAGAGATGGTCGATAAAGTTTTAAAAAGGGGTTTTCAACCAAAAACGTTTTATAAATCTTTTTAACAAGGATGTGGAGATGTCCGGACTTTCAAAAAGGAGACATATTTTCCAAAAACTCTTTTTCAACAAAGATATAGAGATGTCATTGTTAGGTCTTTCCGAAAAAATTATAGTGTAGAGCTATCTCACCACAGCCAGATATGCATTCTCTTATTACCCTTGTCTTGGTGGTTTGCGAGTACATTCAAAGTACTCACCGGCATTGTCCCTGGCTATTTACTTGGCCAGATTGCAGATGTTAAAAAGGAACGAAGGTGCTAACGTCTATGTGAGCTAGGCCGTCTTCCCAGTCAGTTGCCTGTAGGTTAAGGCACGGGCTCTACGTTGAAGACTTTCGCTACATGTGTTGTAATCGCCATAAAGGCCTCCTTGTAAGTGTTGTACTCGTTAATATATGGATGATGTAATGATACTTGTCGGTTATTCTCACGGCTCACTGATCATGGGAACGTGAATTATATGCATAGTGGGTATTCTCGGACCGTAAATCCGGGGTGCCACACCGGCCGCCTCCGCGCGTGCGTTGACAGCTGCGTTGTCCGGAGCCGGCTTTTCATCAAAGGTGTTCTTGCACTTCTGAGTTTGTTTTGGCTGTTTGGCTGCATTGGGATTGGCTAGAATATTTAGCAGCCCTTCTGAATCATCATCGGCGTCAGCATATTTTCTTTCTGTTTCTATCATTTCTCCCAAATCTATGACATGGTCACGCTTCAGTCTGTGACGTAAAAGTTCGACTGGAAGTCCTACAATAAAAGCTTCTATCGCAGTTTGCTCGCTTACGCCTTCGCAGGAGTTCTTCATGTCGATCTAGCATCCGAGGTAATCCCGGCAGGTTTCTCTAGGTCTTTGTGTGCAACGCTACAAGTCTCCGACTGTGTAGGGCCTTATGTATGTTCCCTCGAAGTTTGAAAAGAACGCACTTTGCATATCATACCAGTTGTGAATTGAATTCTCTAGCAGTTCATTGAGCCATGATCGAGCCGTCTTTCTCAGCATGAGTGCAACCAGGCTGTTTCCTCCTTTGGCGATGCAGCAGGCCTGGAAGAAATCCTGGAGCCAGGTATCTGGCCGAGCTGCGTCGTCGTAGGGCTAAATGTGTTTGGCAACACCAAAGTCAACCGAAAATTTTGTCTGACGTATGCGTGGTCCAAAACACTTGGGTCCCACATACATGTCTTTTTCCTCGTACCGCCGCGCTTCTATGTTTGATTCAATGCGATGGCGAGCGTCGTTTGGCGAGAGAGATCTGCACCTTGGAGGCTCACGACTTCTGCGCGGTGGAGTCGGTTTTTTGCTTCTTCTTTTGCCATTGCCGCCTCCTCCCCTGCGGCTTCCATGGCTACATCGGGATCCTTCATGGTCGCTGCTAGGAGGCGATGTTGGCCCTGGCGGATTAATTTACAGCTGGATTACGCGGTGGTGGTGGATGGCTCGGTTGTGGCATCCTTAGCCGATCTTGCTCCTCTTGTTGGCGGCGTGTTTCTGGGTCTTCTATATAGCGGTTGTTTTGCCGATGATGGTCCTGATGAGGAACTATTATCCTTATGGAGTCTTCGGATGCAGCCGGAATAACTCTTGCCTAGTCACATGCCGGCTGCAGAGAGTGGATGTTTGAGACGGTTCTTGAATTCTCTTCTTCTCCACGGGGACGGTAGCGTTGAGTCGTATCCCTGTGAAACCTTATGTCAGCGCTTTGGTCAGCGCCAGTGTGGCACAACTCGAACTTTGTGGCCAGCTTGCCACTAAATGACGCGGCCGTTTTCTGCTGCTTTAATCCTTTGTCCAGCAACACAATGCACTGCTGGACCTGCTGCAGAAACGGATTGTTGGCGAGGATGGCTCGAGCAGCATCAGCGTTTCCAACGGCATGCTGTAGACTCGGATCTTCTCTCCATCTTTTTCGTCGAATAAATATTTGTGGATATCCGGGTTCTTGTTAGCAAGAAACGGACCTTCCTTTCTCTTGTTTGGATGTCGCTTGAAATCTGACTTATATTTGGCAGGATCACTGTCTAACTGCTGCCTCATCTCGATGATGCGCGTGGTCTCTTCGAGTAGAAACAGATGATGCTTTTCCAGGTCCACAGCCCTTTTCTCCAGCTCCTTTGGTGTGAGACCGAAGCCGTTGAGATTGGAATTGTGAGAGCATCTCCGTAAATTTGACGTGCACCTTTGGTGACGACGTGTCCATCCACAGGAGGGTCGATCGTGTTGGTATTAATCGGATCTCCGTCCTGATTCTCCATCTCGATCTCTTCATCAACTTTTTCTTTGTTGGTTTCCTCGAAGTCCGGCTCTGCCGGTGTCGGATTTTTGTTCTTCTTCTTCTTTGACCACCGAGTAGCCTTAACATGCGTACAAGTGGCAAAGACAGCTTTCGGTCTGGTACCGGGGGATAAACTTCCGTCGGTACTTTCCGTCATGGTTGGCTTGTGGACCTCGGAGGAATCTTCGGTATCCATATCATCCTGCGAGGTGTAGCTTTCATCCATGCTATCATATGGACTAGGAGAATTTTTCGGCTCACCTTGCGTTTGCTTGGAGACGTTCTCTTGTTCATACTCCTCCATCTATTTGTCAATGTCTTGAAGTTCAAACGACGTGATTGACTCTTGAGGGGAGCCCGGTGAGTCGATGTTTTCTTCGATTGCTTCTAGGACCGAATCTCTACCAGCTCCAGCATCGACAGAGTCGGATCCAATGCTTATGTGGTACACGAAACAGTGCTTCTGCTTGTTCATGTTTTTGAAGTAGTGGCAGAGCTAGGTTTCCGCCTCCTCCGTCTCAAAGTTCTCCTTGATGTTGGTGATTGCTTCGTAATCGATATAGGGGCGTTTCATCATCTACTTTATCCTGTGCTTCAAGGGTAGTTTTTCTGCTACGACGTCTGGTAGGACGGAGCCATAGCGGATATATTCCTCATCCGTGTATCCAATCTCATCAGGGAGATCAGATCCGGATTTTTTTTCCTCCTCTTATTCCACTACGGGAGTGGGTTGGGTGGATTTGATTTTCTTCGGGACCTTGAACTCTTCCTCCTCTGCGGACAAACTAGATCCGGATTTTTCTTCCGCCATGGTCATCACCTCTAGGGTGGGTTGGGCGGGTTCAGCGAAACCGAGATAGATATCAATCTCGCCGATGGACATGATCGTGTAGGTCATCACGGGTTTCGAAGCCGGAATCCAGGTCTCGTCGATAAGGACGAGAGGGACATCACTGGCGTAGACCATGCGACCCATGGCGATAGTTTCACTGATTCCTGCATGCGCAGATTCCGCCTGGAATGATGCTCCCAAGGTCACCTGCCCCACGGTGGGCGCCAAATGTCATTGGATTGTCGACAAGTACGCAATAGGGGGGTCCTAGTGGCGTTGAAAGGATGAGGTGTGAGACGTCGGATGTTCCAGGAGCAGTGAGCACAAGTTTACCCAGGTTTAGATCTGACTGCGGTGATCGGATCCTACTCCTGCTAGCAACTCAGTAATATATCGGTGTAAGCCGGATGTTATAGCGGATTATAAGAGAGGTTCGCCTGTGTGAGTTGGTTGTGGTTGTGTGTGCCCTAAAGGCTCCCATAGGGCCGGTCTATATTGTCACCGGGGCCTAGGGTTACAGGAGAGAGACCTATCTGGCTACATTACAGAGTCGGTAACTAGATATAGCTTGGACTACAAGTAATACTACAGGCCTAAGTCGGTAACTCTTCTGGGCCTTGTCGTTGACAGAACTGGCTCCTCCGCTTTCTCTGACTGGGCCGCCCGTGAAGCAAAGCTCTAAACCGTTGGTGGGCCACCCTGGTCGTCCTGTGGGTATACCCGGATAGTATATCCCCAACATGTACCTTGTATTTATTTATAGACACTAGTACCGACAAAGGATACGAAGAGGAAGGAGACTACTACGAATAGGAAGCAGAGGAGAACTTCAACCACTTCACTACTCAAGGAAAGCTAACACTTGCAACTTTGCAAGCCATCCTAGCAAGCTATCTAATGCAAGCTAACACTTGCATGATAACTATGCAAACTAGATGCCTTGGCATATTTGATTATACCACTTATTATACCAAATCCCATTTTTACTTGTAAGCTTTATTCTTTTAGTTCGTTATCAAAGTTCATTATTACTTCTAGTTAGTATTTAGTGTGTTTTGGAAAGATATTAGAGGTAGCATAAAGAGCATAAAACTTGGCCTAAGTTAGATAGAACTAGTGTAGTGGTCCCAACCTTTAATAAGGTAGAGATCCCTGTGTTTACAATGCTAGTCCCTGGATCAATAGCTAGCATCCACAGTTAAGATGTAATATCAAGAAACAAAGTTCATATTACAACTTTATAACCAGGAATTAAAATAATTCATTACATCTTACATAGCTCATTTGGCTATCTTATTACAATGCAGCAGAATACCTATAGCATGGAGTCCTTCATCTTCAAAGTGCCACAGGCAAACATGTTGGTTGTAGACTTGTAATCCTAATCAACACACTTCACTAACATCAAACAAACCTGCAACATAATAAGTTACAGCCACAAGGGTCAATACATTTGAATTGTATTGGCAAGTGATACTATGATAGTATAGTGGAGTCTATCATCTATATGCATTTGGCTATGTGGAGCTTAGGCTTGCTTTGCTCAAAATAGATTTTCCTTATCATTTGAAAACACTAAGTTTTTGTTTGTCAAAATCACCCAAGGCATCTCCCAATAGAAATTGGTGATCCTTTAACCCTTGTTCAACCACAAGTTTTTAACTTAGAAATTGGGATTAGGAGATTCTTGATAGCTTCCATGTCTTGATGCTCAAATTGTCCTTTGTCAGGGACATGGCTAAGTACTTAGATTTTACACTCTGCAGAGGTGGTGCACTTTCCCCACAAGACTTGGTTTCACCAAGACAAGATCTTTCAGAAGCCTTCCCTTAGACCAGAATGGACGCGCTCCAACCTATCAATCCCCTACCACCAACTATCCATTTGGCTAAGTTATTGCAACCTATATGATCCAGGCAGAGCCCTTAATGCCAAGTGGCTGCACTTGAAGCTTGTCAACATTTGACATCTCAAATATCTTTGTTCCTGGGTGGAATTCCACAAGTGAGATACACAAGGTAAACCATAGAAATGGGCCTTGTATAACCACTCAACACAAACCATTCCTTCCATTCCACCCAGGTGTTTCATTCACTTAGTTGTTTTATTAAACAAAACACAAGTCCTTGGCTTAGAAATATTCCATAGCATGAATATAATCCACCCTTGTTTTCTACTAGCTAAGCTAAGCATGATGGTAGTACGAATCTTAACTTAGGAAAATTCTACTAAGTTATTGATGGTAGTTTATACTCAGCATGATGGATCATTGGATCTAATTAGATCTGAGCGGCTCAGATCACTGCGTACCTCTCCGTTTAGTGATTCTATCGTGTGCTTCCGATCAAGATCCAACGGCCTAAGATGTCTAACCCAAAACGGGCGACGCTAGCGGCGGCGGCGCGCTCGGGCAGGGGTGTTCCGGTGAAAACAGGAAGAAAGGGAGAGGGGAAAGTTGCTCACTGGGTTCGCCACGAAGCGCTGGTTCTCGAGGTGGTCGAGGTAGGACAGGGGCGCACGAAGTCTTCGTGGATTCCTCGCCGGAGAGGTTGCTATCGTCGGGTCACCCACGGGTCTTGTCAGAGACGAGTACCTCGGACTCAAGCGAGCAAGGCAACGCGTCAGTGAGGTGCGCGCGTGTTCGGGGAGTGTGGGAAAACTCGCCAGGGAGCAAGGGACACACAGGGACGACGACTATCGCTCGCCGGTGATGAGGCAGACGACAACGACGAGTAGGCGAGGTCGGAGTCGAGCTTCTGGAGCAGGCGAGCAAGCGGAGGGTGTCAGTAGGTGCGTATGGGGATGGAGAATAAGCTAGTCTGAACCATAGGTAGAGGGGGATGCGGGGCTCACAGGAATTTGACGATGAGCTCGTCGGAGGTAGCGGCGGTGCAAGTGGGAATGGGGATGGCCTGGGGCTCTCTTGCAGCAGTGTCTGAGGAAAAAAGGGAGGGGAGAGGGAGGCGGTTAT
This sequence comes from Avena sativa, assembly GCA_916181665.1. Classification (NCBI taxonomy): domain Eukaryota; kingdom Viridiplantae; phylum Streptophyta; class Magnoliopsida; order Poales; family Poaceae; genus Avena; species Avena sativa. The sequence goes on along the minus strand of OV702283.1, from coordinate 226,728,011 downwards.
ATGAGCATGATCGAGGGAGTAATCGTCACGGCAATAACTCAGATTGATTCGAGTTTTAAAACGACAGAAAACGGCCGGCGAGGTGAGGTGCGAGGTCGTCGGGGTGGGGTAGATGTTGACGGGGCAGTGGGGTCATTCTGTCAGTGAGTGAGAGGGAGAAAGAGTGGGGTCCAGCGGTCGGTGAGGGGGTGGGTTTGTTCTGCGGTGAGAAAGGAATCGTTCGCTGGGGTGAGGGAGTGGGCTGGCTGGTCTTAGTGGGCTAGGTTAGTTGGGCTGGGTTATATTCTCTTTTTTTTATCTGTTTCTTTTTTCTTTTTCCTGATTTCTTTTACTGTTTTGATTTTGATTAAATGATTTCAAACTTAATTTGAATTCAATCCTTTTCCTAAAGTTCAGTATTTTACCATACCGTTTAAACATGTATTTTAAACACTTATTTTTGGAATAGTTCTTTTATTTTACTTATGTTTTATTCCTTATTAAAATAAGCATATGCATTTATTCAAATAAGATTGAATATATTTTCAAGCCTTTATTTAATTCCAATTTTTCACAAAACCTTTTCAGTAGGTTTATTTATTTAATAGGGCGTCAAATAATTCACTTTGATTTATTTGGAATATTTTTAATATGATTTATTAATCATTTAAATTGGGTATTTGTCTTTATTCCCATGAAATCAAATATGGGTTTAATTTCCATAAATTTTATTTAGTTGATTTCTTTGATCTCATTTAAGTTAATTGATTAACTTTTATTCCACTTGGGTAAATTCCAAATATTATTTTCCCAAGCTTTAATTAGTCATTCTTATTAGGGAGTTGTCTTAATCAAATAGAAATAGAATTTGGTTAAAGCCCTTTTATTTTATTTGAAAATTCTTTATCCATTATTTTATTTGGATTTGGATTATTTTCATTCCATTTACTTATGGATTAGGCCAAGTTTAAATTTGGCTTTTAAATATTCCCTATTAAATATTTCTTTCTTTATTTTGTAAAATCCATATCTTTTTATTTATAGATCCAAACTTGGTGATTCCAATTTGTAAAATCTTACTTAATATTTTCTTATCCTTTTAAATATCTTTAGGATTATTTACTCACCATTTGGTATGGATTTTTAGATAGGTTCTTTATTAGTTTTCGAAATTCAATTTCTTGATCTTACTAAATTCATAAGATTTTATCTATGGCTCCAAAGTAAGTGAAACCAATTTCTATGGTTTTAGAATATTTCTATTTGTCATTCTTGATCATTTATAAATGTTGGTTGACCAATTTTTATATAGATCAAATCCATAGGCTTAGAGATAGCTTGGAAATGTTTTTCTTCCATTAGGTTTTTAGGGTTTGGGTTTATTTTCCAAATGTTTTAAATTTCAAGATGCATTTATGAAGAATGCATTCCTCTTGATTTGAATTTAGTTGGATTCAAACATTATTCAAAGTTTTTTCAAGATGGGTTTTAATGTTTCCATTTAGAAACAAAAAGTTTCTTTTCACCCTAAATTTCAACAATTATTTATTTTGTTTATTTATTTTTCACATTACAAAATTTGGAAAATTTTGGGATGTGACAACTAGATGTCATACTAAGGCATGAGATTAGACTTGGATAAGTCACACTTGATTAGCACCCCTCATTAGTGATTACCCTCAACTTTAGTGGCTAGTTGCTAAGCATAAAATTTGATCACTTTAGATGGGAATACTTGGTGAAAATGATTATGAAAACCTTAGAATGATGAGTCATTCTAATGAAATGTTTTGACATGTGTGATGAACACCATATGCTTTGATGATGAAAATGTTGAGGCATGAGCCTTAGCCCCTTTATAAAACTGATGGTTGGGTTCGGATGCGATACTATTCCAATTTTACCGTACAACCACAATACCCGAATTTGGGTAGGTCTTGACTGGAAGTTTATATATCTTAGTATGGGTTCCCTTGCGAAAGAGTTTGAGCTGAGGCTACCTCGTGATGATTGCCCACCTGTGCAGTTCCCAAGATGACAGATGGTCATGGTTGGGAGGCCAAACTCATAGGGGAGGTGCCTATACTAGGGTGTGTAATTGAAAGGTTAGGATTGATTATCCGCATACTAAGTATGGTGATTCAGGATTGTTCCTAATAGATGTATCGAATGTTGTGGTGAAAGTCTACCACCTCTGCAGAGTGTCAAACTATTCTAATAGCCGCGTCCACGGTTATGGATAGTTGGAGTGGCCATATTGTTCCGTCGTCAGATGTTTTCTAAAATGACTTGTGAAATGAACTATGACTTTGAATTGACCACAATAGGGTTGTGTGTAGGGTTCGCAGCATAGAAAACAAAAAAATTCCTATGATGGGAACAACTATGTACCAAGATCTATCTACTAGATTCAAACAACGGGCGGATGTATATCCGTAGAGAACATACCCTTGAAGACCGACAAAGCTTAACAAGTTAAACTCGTGGTTGATGTAGACGATCTCTTGCCGATCTCATGATCGAGAGGAAGTCCTAACGCTGCAAATCAGCAGCGCATCCGTGCTCGCACACACATACAAGACACTGAGCAACCTCCGCCTCCTCGCTCCAGCGATGTAGCGGAAGCACAACTCTTTCTTGCCGAATAGCCACCGGGAACATGTATCTCGCTAGTCTGAGACCATGGGGGATAATTTCTAGAGGGGGAGACAGATCCTTCACGAGGAGGTGTGAGTGAGAAGTGACGAGAGGGGTGCCTTTTATAGGAGAGGGGGTGTAACATCCAAAAAATACTAAACTTGGAGCATCCAATTCTAATCATCAAAATTAGGGTTAACAAAAACTTTTCTAAATAAATTTATGAATGCATGCATATGTGTATGCATTGATTTTGAATTCTTTTAAAACCACCTTCTTTGTTTGTTTCATTGCTTGTAAAATGTTTCTTAGGTGAAATAAACATCATCTAAAACATTTCCCACACTTTTCCTAAAGACAAGTAAATCAAAACACATATATGAAATGAATGGTCATTTTGGCCAATTTAACTCCCGTGCCTACTTTGGCTGACTCAAACTTTCAAAACCTAACAGAAACTTTTCTGGATCTTTGCACCCCTTGAATGCACTCATAACAAGGAATCAAGGCCCACCTTGTGATCATCCAGAAACTTTCAAATGCATAGTTTAAATGACAATTCAAAATTGAATCTTTATCATATGGGAAGATCCCACTTTTTCAAAAACCACTCAAACAAGCTCAACTTTCAAAACCCAAGCATCCGCAGACTCACCAGCACCAATCTAGCAAACCCACCAAAATTCATTTCAAAATTCAAAACTTGATTTCATGCGGCCATTTCATCAAACAGGTTGCAGACACAAATCAAACAAACATCAAACACTATAGTGTGCAGTAAAATTGGCCTAACTTGTTCCCTAGTTAGCTCACACACAGCTCAGTAGATCATCTAGGAAGTTTAACTAAGGACTAGCACCCCTGTGAGCTTGCCATTGCCATCAATGGTGAACAGCCGAAGCCAACCTTGCCACCCTATTGTGGACAGCAGGCTAAAGGAAGAACTAGCCATGCCAACCTTGTCTGGGAGGCAGCCCACCGTCCACCGCCACTCCCTGTCCCAGCCGCGAGCGTTGCCAAGACCTGGACCACGCGCACAAGCCGCGCCCAGACCATGCCGAGCATGCGCCAGAGCGCCACCCTCGACCAGCGTCCACAGACCGCGCGCCGCCCTCACCGCGTGCACCCACGATCGCCATCAACCCAGGAGACCGCCAGACATCCCCGTTTGCCGCCCCGTGCCATACAGCCACCGCCCGCCGTCGAAGACGCCGCCTCTGCCGCGCAGAGCACCGCCCGTTCCAGACCAAGCCGCACCGCCCCATGCCTCGAGACCATGTCGTTGAGCATCGCCAGGAGACACCGCACCGTCCCCTACCCTTGCCCATGCCTTTAGCCGCCTGTAACCTCGCCCCCGATGAGCTCACCGTGCGCCCCGACGGTCCCCTCGCTCGACTATAAATAGAGGCCACCCCCGCATGAATTCTTCACACCATCTCACTCCCCTCTCCTCACTGATCATGCCACACCGTTCTTAGAGCAAGGCGAGCACCACCCCGCCAGAATTTCACCGGAGCCCGCCGCCTCTGGAGAAGAAGGGAGCCAACGATTGGAGCCGCCCCAGGAGAAGCCACCAGTACCAGGAGATTCGCCATCGTCGACTTCGTATTTCGCCCGCCTCGCCGACCCTCGCCTGTACCCCGGTGAGCCCCCAGCACCCCTCACTGGCCGCACTAGGTTTCATTCTCGCCGGAGTTGTCTCGCGTCGACGATGACTCCCAGCCGTTAGATTAGAACTAGGTCGAACGATCCACGTTGCCCCATACCGCTTCACCCAGCCCCGTGTCACTGACGAGTGGGGACACCCACTTAAGCAGCCCGCGGGAGCACTGCGCTTAGCAGGCCGACCCAGTAACTTTTCCCGCGCAGCCCAGCGATTCAAATTAAACCTTTTTCTTTTTAAATTCAAACACACTTCTGTACCCAACTTCAAAAATCAACCCAGATCGATTCAATGCACCAAATTGAATGAAACCAATTTTGTTGGAAAGGTCTGTGAATGCTGAATCGAAGCCCGTTGAATTCAAGTCATTTGGATTTGTAGATCACCCATAGTAAAAATAACAAGGCAGAAGCTTTTCTGCATTCAACCATTTTTCAAATTTAAACCATAAAAGCTTTTGAGTTGATTCCAACTCTCAAAAATCACATTTAACCATACCTTTCAGAATATATAAAAATATATAGGTTTACTTGCAGAAATAATGTTGAAGTAATAAAAGAATGCTACATAAGCATTTCTAGCCACTTTAATTAATTAAAATAAAAGGGTAAAACCTTATTAAATTGTGACACCACTTTAAATCACATTCCCATAGACTACAATATGTGGTGATGACATGTGTCAACATGATCCCATATTTGGTTTGGAGAATATTAAATCTTAAGTAGTTTTTCAATGAGTAGAAATTACTTCTCTAAAAATAAAGGAATTAAAGCAAGCCTTAACCTTGTAAGGTTAGAGATGATGCTAGATCATCTATAGGACCCTTGTGTGTGATGATTGCAAGTAGTTAAGTATTGTTTGGTGATTGTGTACCTCGTATTTATTCATAGACGCTAGTACCGACCAAGGATACGAGGATTAAGGAGGATACTACGAAGAAGAAGCCGAGGAGAACTTCAACCACTGCTCTGCACAAGGCAAGCTAAAACTTGCAAGATACTATACCTATGCAAGCTTATATTGACATTGATGCAAGTTAACCCTTGCAAGATACCCTACTGATGCAACAAACCCCTACTTGTTACTATGCCTTAAGCATATGTGATCATACCCCCTTGATAAACCAATCCTAGTTTTACTTGCAAGCTCCTTACTTTATTTCTTTATCAAAGCTTAGTTAGAGTTGACTTAAGTAACTTTTAGATACTGGACAGATGCTGAAGGTTGCATAAAGAGCATAAAATTTGGCCTAAGCTAGAAACCTTGATATCAGCCTAAGATATAAGGTTGGACTTAGTTGAAACTCCACTAGTTACTACCCCATCATCAGTACTACCCACCCCCCTACCTTAGATGCTAGTGCTAATTATAAAATTTGATCAACTCTAGATGGGAATACTTGGTGGAAAAATGGTTATGAAAACCTTGGAATGATGGATCATTCTATTGAAGTGTTTTGGACATGTGTTTCCAAACACTTGATGATTTTGGTGATGAAAATGTTGAGGCATGAGCCTTAGCCCTTTATAAAATTGATGGTTGTCTGGATGCGATACCATTCCAATTTTAGCGTACAACCACAATACCCGAATATTGGGTAGGGCTTGACTGGAAACTTATATACCTTAGTATTAGTTACCTCACGGCTAAGGTCTAAGCTGAGGCTACCTTGTGAAGATTGTGCACCTGTGCAGTACCCAAGATGACAGCTGGTCATGGTTGGGAGGCCAAACTCACAGGAGAGGTGCTTATACTAGGGCGTGTAATTGAAAGGTTAGGATTGATTATCCGTATACTGAGTATGGTGAATTCAGGATTTGTTCCTGACGGATGTATCGAATGTTGTGGTGAAAGTGTAGAATCTCTGCAGAGTGTCAAACTATTCGAATAGCCGCGTCCGCGGTTATGGACAGTTGGAGTGGCCATACTGTTCCCCCGTCAGACTTTTCAAAATGACCTGTGAAATGAATTGAGACTTTGACTTGACCACAACAGAGTTGTGATATGAAATACAAATTCCCACTTAGGAATTATAAAATTGTGACTAGCTTTAGAACTTAGTAGAGATAAATCTGGCTTTTGCAAAACAACCCTAGAGCCTAGTGTCCTATTATCCAAAAACCCCCTTTACTTGTTAGTATTAGTTTGCGAGTACTTAAAGAGTACTCATGGCTTTGTCCCTGGCTATTCCCATGGCCAGACTATGAAGATTCGTACCTGGAAGATGGACCCCAGGAAGGTTACGACAACTAGGATCATCTCCCATCGTCAACATTGCCTGTGACCCCGAAGATGGAGCCTCGCCTACGCTACCGTTATTATTACGTATTCCGCTGCTTGATGTTGTATTAAGAACTGGATCATGAGATCCCTATTTGTGTAAGAACTTATGTATCGTTTGTAATGGATGAAGTACTATGGTATCCAATTCTGTTATGTCTCGCAAAAATTGTAATCCTGGGATTGCGATGTATGGCATAACAGGCATCTAGGATTGAAAAATCCGGGTGTTGACAAGTTGGTATCAGAGCCTAGTTAGATTGGACGTTGAACCAAAAACTTAGTTTCAAAACCAAATAAAACAAATATTTACGAAAACTTATTCTCATTCTTACCTCTTTAATTCTTTAATAAAAATTCATGTTCCTAAAAAACTCTTGCAAAATAGATAAAATTTTGACACACTTGATCACTCTGCTAATCTACTCATCCTCTATTTTTATAGATGGACGTGAAGTACAACAAGTTTCACCAACTGGGGAATGGTGGAGACCTTATCTTTGAGAGGGATCTAGATCAGCTTTCGGAACTTCTGGAGCGTCCGCACCCCGAGTTCTTCGGAGCTCAGCTCAATGATCAAGGAGGAGAAGATCTGCAATGGCTAATTGTTGCAAGTCTCCGAGGAAAGATTGAACCTCCCACTGCGGAGGGAATTCAGTTTACCTTGAGGGAAAACAACTGGCTCGATGGACTTGCCAGAGAAATGCAGGAAGCTCTTTCCCGTCTGTGTGGGCAGAGCATCAATCAGATCAAGGGTACTCGCTTTGAGTTTTGCCCAAGGCGTGATGCAAATGGACAACCACTGGAAGCCCCATACCACCCCGAGCTGAAGACGCAATTGGACCACCTTAGCTTCATGATGTATGATCGTCAGCAGGAATTTCACAACTGCCGTGACTATTGCAACCACAAGTCTGCCATCATCAAGACGAAGGACCAGACCATCACCATGCTAGCAAAGGATCGCAAGTCTCGCCGCCGTCAGCTCGACAAGAAGGAGCGCATTATTGCCCGTCTTTGCCATCGCATCTCATCTCTGGAGGAGACCATCCACGAGAGAGACATGCAGTTAGAGGAAAGGGAGAATGCCGAAGAGGATCTTCGTGGAGACCCTTACTCCTATCTCAGCGATGACGATGATTTTCTGGAGGATCAGGCCATGGACTTCTTCACCGATGAGGATGATTTCGCCTTCATCGATGATGATGAAGATGATGAAGCCACAGACTCCGAGGAGTAGTAGCACTGAACACTAGCGTAGTGAGTAGTAGTAGGTCCCACTGTATCGTAGATTCCAGAATGGTTCTTAAAACCATCTGTTTTTCCTTGCTGTGGTGTGCGTTGTATCGTGTGAATGAATGAATGAAAAAGCAAGTTTCTAGAAAAATCTGAATCAAACATCTAAAACTTTTCAAAGACCCAAAACCTTAGAAATTTCCCTCTTTTCTCATGATCTATATCAATCTTCAGATGCCACGTGGAGGAAGTGGTTCAGCCCCGGACCCGATGTTGCAGATCCTGCAAATGTTGACTTCTGACCGCGAAGCTGAAAGAGCGGAACGTCAAGCTAACCTAACCACTCTACAACAGATAGCCCAGCTAGCCCACAACAACCAAGGCCACAGAAATCAGGACAACCACGGATCTAAGCTCAAGAATTTCCAGAATACTAACCCACCCATTTTTACCAAGTCAGAAGAACCCCTAGATGCTGATGATTGGCTGCAAACCATGGAAAACAACCTAGAATTCACCAGAGTGGAAGCAACGAGAAAGTCCTGTTCGCCACCCATTATCTAGCCGGAGATGCCAGGGCATGGTGGAAGAGTGTTCGCGCCATGACCGGAGGCCAAATGATGACCTGGGAGGAATTTAAGGTCAAGTTCAGCAGAACCCATGTACCACCAGGTTTGATCAAGGGAATGAGAGACGAGTTCAGAGAGTTGAAGCAAGGAAGGATGACTGTAGTGGAATACCGTGACAAATTTTTGTCATTAGCTAGGTATGCCCCGGACGAGATAGACACTGAAGCCAAGAAGAAAGAAAGATTCCTGAATGGTCTGCATGACGAGATGCAGACAGTGTTAGTCAATATCCCCTTTGTTGATATTGAAGCCCTTGTTGACTCTGCTATCTAGATGGAAGGAAAGATCAACCAGGCCAATGAGAACGGCAAGCGTCGTATGATGCATCAACCAGGAACCCATCAGACCCCAAAGTATCGCCCCAACCCATCTCCAGGATTTGCCCCAAGAACCAACCGACCCCCTATGACCCGTCCGACCTATCCCAACCGTGGAAACCCTACACCCGGAGGAAATCACAACAACCCCGGCAACTCTAGCAATTTCACCCGTGCACCACCCAAGTTCAACAACAACAATGCTACCGCCAACCCCAACACTGCCCCGAGGACTGGAAGCAATGTTGTTCCTGTCGCAGCCAAGGACAAGTCACAAGTGACCTGTTATGACTGTGGAAATAAAGGCCACTATTCCAACGAGTGCCCCAACAAGAAGAATGCTACAGCCCCCAATGCCAATGTCCCAGCTCAGCAGCAGCGTCGTGTCCAGCCAGGGAGATGATTTGCCCCAGGGAATTCACTCAACCGCAATGGCCGTCTTTTTCTCATGCATGCTGAAGAAGCTCAGGAAGCACCAAACGTCGTGCTGGCTATGTTTTCTGTTAATTCAGTACTTGCAAGAGTGTTGTTTGACTCTGGTGCATCGCATTCATTTGTCACCGAAGAATTTGCCCGCACTAGTAAAATTCAACCAACCAAATTGAAGAATGTGATGATTGTGCAAATTCCCGGATCAACCACCAAGGCTAGGCAAATTTGCAAAGCCGTCCCTATCCGAATCCATGGCATAGATTTTTATGCTAATCTAATAGTACTCGGAACTAAAGGTTTGGAAGTAGTACTAGGAATGGATTGGATGTCCAAACATAAGGGATTGATTGACTGTGCCAAGAAAGCCATCACCATGACCAGTACCACCGGAATATCAGTCGAGCATATATCTGAAACCTTACCCCGCCAATTCAAGTGTAACAAGAGTATAGCCCAACCTACCATTGACCAAGTCCGGATAGTCTGCGAATACCCCGATGTATTTCCAGATATTTTGCCCGGTATGCCCCCAGATCGGGATATCGAGTTTATCATTGAACTAATCCCCGGAACCGGACCCATAGCCCAGAGACCCTATAGTATGAACCCGTCAGAACTAGAAGAACTGAAGAAGCAACTGGATTCAATGCTGGAAATCGGATTGATTCACCCAAGTGCGTCCCCATGGAGATCACCTGTCTTGTTTGTGGACAAGAAGGATGGAGGTAACCGTTTGTGTACGGATTATCGAAAGTTGAATGATGTCACCATCAAGAACAAGTACCCCTTGCCCAAGATAGAAGAGTTGTTTGATCAGTTGACCGGTGCCAAAGTGTTTTCTAAGATTGATCTTAGAACTGGCTATCATCAACTCAAAATTCGTGCAGAGGATATTCCAAAGACTGCCTTTACCACCAGATATGGATTGTATGAGTATACAGTCATGTCTTTCGGATTAACCAATGCCCCCGCTTATTTCATGAACCTCATGAATAAGATTTTTATGGACTTCCTGGATAAGTTTGTCATTGTTTTCATCGATGACATTCTGATTTATTCCAAATCAGAAGAAGAACATGAGCTACACCTAAGGACCATTCTTGGAACCCTTAGAGAGCATCAGCTGTATGCAAAGTTTAGCAAATGTGAATTCTGGTTACAGGAGGTAGGATTCCTCGGTCACATTGTATCAGCCGGAGGAATTGCCGTTGACCCTGCCAAAGTGAAAGTTGTAGAAGATTGGCAAGCCCCAACTACTCAAACCCAAGTTCGTGCTTTTCTCGGATTGGCGGGATATTACCGCAAATTTGTAGAAGGATTCTCTAGTATCGCCAGACCCATGACCCAATTGCTGAAGAAGGACAAGAAGTTTGAATGGACTGACAAATGTGAAGCGAGTTTTCAAGAACTCAAAAGGAGATTGATTTCAGCCCCAATCTTGATCATGCCGGATATCACAAAGCCCTTCGATGTGTATTGTGACGCATCCAAGATTGGTCTCAGATGTGTGCTAATGCAAGAAGGCAAAGTTATATCTTATCTATAGCGACAATTGAAGCAACATGAACAAAATTACCCAACCCATGACCTTGAACTCGCAGCCGTAGTTCTAGCCCTGAAGACATGGAGACATTACCTGATGGGAAACCGTTGTGAGATTTATTCGGATCACAAGAGCCTAAAGTATATATTCACTCAGAAGGAGCTGAATATGAGGCAGAGAAGATGGATTGAGCTAATCAAGGATTATGACCTGGACATTCACTATCACCCTGGTAAAGCCAACGTGGTAGCCGATGCCCTTAGCAGATTGCCGTGCCACTTGAACTCCATGATTTTGAAGGAGCAACCAAGTTTGCACAAAGAGATGGAAGATTTTCGAATGGAATTAGTAAGTGAAGGATTGTTGGCTAGCATAGAACTTCAGCCCACTTTGATCAGTCAGATTAAAGAGGCGCAGAAGGGAAATGCCAGTATCGACGGAATCAAGCATCGTATCGGTACAGGCAAAGTAACCGGATTCACCAAGGACGAAGAAGGAGTTTTGTGGTACAAAGGACGCCTTTGTGTACCATCAGATTCTGAGTTAAAAGAAGTTATCTTGAAGGAGGCTCATGGTACTCTTTATTCTATCCATCCCGGAGGAACTAAGATGTATCAAGATTTGAAAGAGCAATTTTGGTGGCATAAGATGAAGAGAGAAATCGGAAGCTATATCGCCAAGTGTGATATATGTCAGCGAGTCAAGGCAGGACATCAAAGACCCGCTGGATTGTTGCAACCTTTGCAAATTCCGGAATGGAAATGGGATTCTGTAGGAATGGACTTTATCACTGGACTACCTACTTCTAGTAGGGGAAATGACTTTATTTGGGTCATAGTGGACAGATTGTCCAAAGTCGCCCATTTCTTGCCCGTCAAAACCACCTATCAGAGTTCGAAGCTAGCAGAGTTGTACATCGCTAGAATCGTTAGTTTGCATGGAGTCCCCAAGAACATCGTATCGGATCGAGGAACTCAGTTTACCTCGAGATTCTGGAAGAAAGTCCAAGAAGGTTTAGGAACCCGCCTAGATTTCAGTACCGCGTATCACCCTTAGACCGATGGACAAACGGAGCGAGTAAATCAAATACTCGAAGATATGCTGAGAGCATGTGTGTTAGAATATGGATCCAAATGGGAAGACTGTCTGCCGTTTGCAGAATTTTCATACAACAACAGTTACCCAGCCAGTTTGCAAATGGCCCCATTTGAATTTATGTATGGAAGGAAGGTTCGCACCCCCTTGAACTGGTCAGAAGTAGGAGAAAGTCAGATTTTCGGACCCGACATCCTACGAGAAGAAGAAGAGAAGGTTCACAAGATTCGTGATTACCTCAAGACAGCCCAATCCTGACAGAAGAGTTACGCCGACAAGAGACGTAGAGACCTCGCCTTCAACATAGGAGATTTTGTTTATCTGAAAGTGTCGCCATTGAAGGGAATGTAGCGTTTCCAACTCAAGGGAAAGTTAGCCCCCAGATATATCGGACCTTTCAAAATTCTGAACCGTCGAGGAGTAGTATCGTATCAATTGGAACTACCAGAAGAGATGTCAGCTGTGCATAATGTGTTCCATATCTCGTTACTTCGCAAGTGTCTCGAAGTCCCCGAGAAGACCGAAGTGTTCAAGAATATCGATCACCGGACCATCGAGATCAACGATGACCTGACCTATCCCGAAGTACCCATCCGTATTTTGGAAGAAGCCTTTCAAACTACCCGAACCCGAAGCATCAAGTTTTTCAAGATTCAGTGGAGCAACCACACAGAAGAGGAAGCTACCTGGGAGCGCGAAGATCACATCAGGACGGAGTTTCCAGATCTCTTCAAATCCTAGGTAATCTTTTCGTCCTTTTCAAATTTCGGGACGAGATTTTGTTTAAGGGGGGAAGGTTTGTAACATCCCAAAATACTAAACTTGGATCATCAAATTCTAATCATCAAAATTAGGGTTAACAAAAACTTTTCTAAATAAATTTATGAATGCATGGATATGTGTATGCATTGATTTTGAATTCTTTTAAAACCACCTTGTTTGTTTGTTTGTTTGTTTCATTGCTTGTAAAATGTTTCTTAGGTGAAATAAACATCATCTAAAACATTTCCCACAATTTTCCTAAAGATAAGTAAATCAAAACACATATATGAAATGAATGGTCATTTTGGCCAATTTAACTCCCATGCCTACTTTGGCTGTCTCAAACTTTCAAAACCTAACAGAAAATTTTCTGGATCTTTGCACCCCTTGAATGTACTCATAACAAAGAATCAAGGCCCACCATGTGATCATCCAGAAACTTTCAAATGCATAGTTTAAATGACAATTCAAAATTGAATCTTTATCATATGGGAAGATCCCACTTTTTCAAAAACCACTCAAACAAGCTCAACTTTCAAAACCCAAGCATCTGCAGACTCACCAGCACCAATCTAGAAAACCCACCAAAATTCATTTCAAAATTCAAAACTTGATTTCATGCGGCCATTTCATCAAACAGATTGCAGACACAAATCAAACAAACATCAAACACTATAGTGTGCAGTAAAATTGGCCTAACTTGTTCCCTAGTTAGCTCACACACAGCTCAGTAGATCATCTAGGAAGTTTAACTAAGGACTAGCACCCCTGTGAGATTGCCATTGCCATCAATGGTGAACAGCCGAAGCCAACCTTGCCACCCCATTGTGGACAGCAGGCTAGAGGAAGAACTAGCCATGCCAACCTTGTCTGGGAGGCAGCCCACCGTCCACCGCCACTCCCTGTCCCAGCCGCGAGCGTTGCCAAGCCCTAGACCACGCGCACAATCCGCGCCCAGACCATGCCGAGCATGCGCCAGAGAGCCACCCTCGACCAGCGTCCACAGACCGCGCGCCGCCCTCACCGCGTGCACACACGATCGCCATCAACCCAGGAGACCGCCAGACATCCCCGTTTGCCGCCCCGTGCCATACAGCCACCGCCCACCGTCGAAGACGCCGCCTCTGCCGCGCAGAGCACCGCCCGTTCCAGACCAAGCCGCACCGCCCCATGCCTCGAGACCATGTCGTTGAGCATTGCCAGGAGACACCGCACCGTCCCCTACCCTGGCCCATGCCTTTAGCCGCCTGTAACCTCGCCCCCGACAAGCTCACCGTGCGCCCCGACGGTCCCCTCGCTCGACTATAAATAGAGGCCACCCCGCACGAATTCTTCACACCATCTCACTCCCCTCTCCTCACTGATCGTGCCACACCGTTCTCAGAGCAAGGCGAGCACCACCCCGCCGGAATTTCACCGGAGCCCGCCGCCTCTGGAGAAGAAGAGAGCCAGCGATTGGAGCTGTCCCAGGAGAAGCCACCAGTACCAGGAGATTCGCCGTCGTCGACTTTGTCGTTCGCCCGCCTCGCCGACCCTCGCCCGTACCCCGGTGAGCCCCTAGCACCCCTCACTGTTCGCGCTAGGTTTCATTCTCGCCGGAGTTGTCTCGCGTCGACGATGACTCCCAGCCATTAGATTAGAACTAGATCGAACGATCCACGTTGGCCCATACTGCTTCGCCCAGCCCCGTGTCACTGACGAGTGGGGACACCCACTTAAGCAGCCCGCGGGAGCACTGCGCTTAGCAGGCCGGCCCAGTAACTTTTCCCGCGCAGCCCAACGATTCAAATTAAACCTTTTTCTTTTTAAATTCAAACACACTTCTGTACCCAACTTCAAAAATCAACCCAGATCGATTCAGTACACCAAATTGAATGAAACCAATTTTGTTGGAAAGGTCTGTGAATGCTGAATCCAAGCCCGTTGGATTCAAGTCATTTGGATATGTAGATCACCCATAGTAAAAATAACAAGGCAGAAGATTTTTTGCATTCAAACATTTTAAAAAAAAACCATAAAAGCTTGTGAGTTGATTCCAACTCTCAAAAATCACATTTAACCATACCTTTCAGAATATATAAAAATATATAGGTTTACTTGTAGAAATAATGTTCAAGTAATAAAAGAATTCTACATAAGCATTTCTAGCCACTTTAATTAATTAAAATAAAAGGGTAAAACCTTATTAAATTGTGACACCACTTTAAATCACATTCCCATAGACTACAATATGTGGTGATAACATGTGTCAACATGATCCCATATTTGGTTTTTCAATGAGTAGAAATTACTTTTCTAAAATAAAAGGAATTAAAGCAAGCCTTAACCTTGTAAGGTTAGAGATGATGCTAGATCATCTATATGAACCTTGTGTGTGATGATTGCAAGTAGTTAAGTATTGTTTGGTGATTGTGTACCTCGTATTTATTCATAGACGCTAGTACCGACCAAGGATACGAGGAGGAAGGAGGATACTACGAAGAAGAAGCCGAGGATAACTTCAACCACTGCTCTGCACAAGGCAAGCTAACACTTGCAATATACTATACCTATGCAAGCTTATATTGACATTGATGCAAGTTAACCCTTGCAAGATACCCTACTGGTGCAACAAACCCCTACTTGTTACTATGCCTTAAGCATATGTGAACATACCCCCTTGATAAACCAATCCTAGTTTTACTTGCAAGCTCCGTACTTTATTTCTTTACCAAAGCTTACTTAGAGTTTACTTAACTAACTTTTAGATACTGGACAGATGCTGAAGGTTGGATAAAGAGCATAAAATTTGGCCTAAGCTAGAAACCTTGATATCAGCCTAAGATATAAGGTTGGACTTAGTTGAAACTCCACTAGTTACTACCCCATCATCAGTACTACCCCCTACCTTAGATGCTAGTGCTAAGCATAAAATTTGATCAACTCTAGATGGGAATACTTGGTGGAAAAATGGTTATGAAAACCTTGGAATGATGGATCATTCTATTGAAATGTTTTGGACATGTGTTTCCAAACACTTGATGATTTTGGTGATGAAAATGATGAGGCATGAGCCTTAGCCCTTTATAAAACTGATGGTTGTCTGGATGCGATACCATTCCAATTTTAGCGTACAACCACAATACCCAAATATTGGGTAGGCCTTGACTGGAAACTTATATACCTTAGTATTAGTTACCTCACGGCCAAGGTCTGAGCTGAGGCTACCTTGTGAAGATTGTCAACATGTGCAG
Source organism: Avena sativa (assembly GCA_916181665.1). Classification (NCBI taxonomy): domain Eukaryota; kingdom Viridiplantae; phylum Streptophyta; class Magnoliopsida; order Poales; family Poaceae; genus Avena; species Avena sativa. The sequence goes on along the minus strand of OV702283.1, from coordinate 226,712,202 downwards.
TACCCAAGATGACAGCTGGTCATGGTTGGGAGGCCAAACTCACAGGAGAGGTGCTTATACTAGGGCGTGTAATTGAAAGGTTAGGATTGATTATCCGCATACTAAGTATGGTGAATTCAGGATTTGTTCCTGACGGATGTATCGAATGTTGTGGTGAAAGTGTACAATCTCTTCAGAGTATCAAACTATTCGAATAGCCGCGTCCGCGGTTATGGACAGTTGGAGTGGCCATACTGTTCCCCCGTCAGACTTTTCAAAATGACCTGTGAAATGAATTGAGACTTTGTCTTGACCATAACAGAGTTGTGATATGAAATACAAGTTCCCACTTAGGAATTATAAAATTGTGACTAGCTTTAGAACTTAGTAGAGATAAATCTGGCTTTTGCAAAACAACCCTAGAGCCTAGTGTCCTATTATCCAAAAACCCCCTTTACTTGTTAGTATTAGTTTGCGAGTACTTAAAGAGTACTCATGGCTTTGTCCCTGGCTATTCCCATGGCCAGACTATGAAGAGGAGTACCTGGAAGATGGACCCCAGGAAGGTTACGACAACTAGGATCATCTCCCATCGTCAGCATTGCCTGTGACCCCGAAGATGGAGCCTCGCCTACGCTACCGTTATTATTACGTATTCCGCTGCTTGATGTTGTATTAAGAACTGGATCATGAGATCCCTATTTGTGTAAGAACTTATGTATCGTTTGTAATGGATGAAGTACTATGGTATCCAATTCTGTTATGTCTCGCAAAAATGGTAATCCTGGGATTGCGATGTATGGCATAACAGGCATCTAGGATTGAAAAATCCGGGTGTTGACATGGGGGAACCCCAAGGGGGTGGCCGGCTCATGGGGGTTGCCCCCTTGCCCTCCCCTCATTCATGTGGGTGGACACTCCACTCACAGAATTTTGTAAATTAGTTTAATGACAAACATTCACATATAACCCCTTGCTAGTATTTCATTTCACATGCAAAAACAGTTTCTCCAATTTCACCTGAAAACCTGTTTCGGTATCTAGTGAAATAAATTCCTGCGCTTGTTATTCTTTCCGGCATGAAACTTTTGCTCCATTTGGATGTCGGTGTCTCTCAAGCGTGCCACTCTACGGCTCGTAAATAATGCAGACATGATAGAGACCCCTCTCCGATCAATAATCATAAGCGGGATCTAGAGACCCATAATGACTCCCACACATTCAACGATGACTTTCTTGTGATCGTCAGAACCTTTTATGCTAGTATCTTAATCCTTTTGTTTCGTGATATTTTACATATCCGAGATTCGATCATCGGTATCTCGATACCTAGTTTGATCTTGTTATTGACATGCACTCTTTTCTCGATCCGTGATATAACATTCTAGTGATCAAATCACTTGCTTGCAAGCTAACCAATGTGATATCACCGAGAAGGCCCAGAGTATATCTATCCGTCATCGGGATGAACAAATTCCACTCTTGATCCATGGACCTTAACATAACACTTTAGTAGTTCTGAATCCATCTTTATAATCACCCAGTTACGGTGTGACGTTTGATGTTATCAAGAAACTCTTCCGGTGTTAGTGATTGACATGATCTCATGGTCTAAGGATTAGGATCACTTCGTAAGTTGTTATAGAAATATAAAACCAATGACTTTGATCATAATTCTATACTTCAGATGAATGTTCATCACACCATTACACTAATGTTGTGACCTCGTTATTAACAACATCCAATTTCTATGATCAGGAAACTTTGATCATTTTGTTAATCAACGAGCTAGTTTATCATAGAGGCATAACTAGGAACTTTCTAATTGTTTATTAAACACACATGTATTAATGTTTCCGTATCAATACAATTATAGCATACAAAATAAACATCTATCATATACTTGGAATACACATAATAAACACTTTATTATTGCCTCTCAGGGCATATTCCTTGACATGTTCACGGATGGAGTGAAACCGGCGCTTAATATGCTTGGAATACTTGTGAGACCTTGGTTCTTTGGCATTGGCAATGGCACCATTGTTGTCACAATAGATCACCATTGGGTCCAACGCACTTGCAACCACACTTATTTCGGATATGAACTCCTTCATCCAAACTGCTTCCTGAGCCGCTTCCAAAGCAGCAACATATTCGGCCTCTGTTGTTGATCCCGCCACCACAGGTTGTTTGGAACTCCTCCAACTAACCACTCCACCATTCATGATAAATATGTATCCGGATTGAGACTTAGAGTCATCCGAATCAGTGTCAAAGCTAGCATCGACATAACGCTTAGCGACGAGCTCTTCTTCACCTCCGTATACAAGAAACATATCCTTAGTTCTTCGCAAGTACTTAAGGATATTCTTGACCGCTATCCAGCATTCCGAACATGGATCCGATTGGTACCTACTAGTCAAACTAATAGCATGTGCCACATCCGGTCTTGTACATAGCATGGCGTACATTATAGAGCCTATGGCTGAAGCATAGGGGACTTTGTCCATTATCTCTCTTTCTTCCATCATAGCCGGACTTTGAGTCTTAGTCAATGTCCTGCCTTGCAACATAGGTAAGAACCCCTTCTTACTTTCGTCCATTTTAAACTTCTTTAAAATCTTATCAAGGTATGTACTTTGCGATAGCCCTATTAGGAGCCTAGATCTATCTCTATAGATCTTTATGCCTAATATGTATGACGCTTCACCTAGGTCCTTCATTGAAAATTTGCTGTTTAGATAACTTTTCACACTGTTTAAAAGATCTATATCATTTCCGGTCAATAATATGTCATCCACATATAATATCAGAAATGCCACATTTCTCCCACTCACTTTCTTGTAAATACAAGCTTCTCCATAAGTTTGGACAAATCCAAACTCTTTGATCACCTCATCAAAGCGTAGATTCCAACTTCGTGATGCTAGCTTCAATCCATAGATGGATCGCTGAAGCTTCCACACCTTGTTAGCATCCTTAGGATCGACAAAACCCTTTGGTTGTATCATATACAACTCTTCTTCAATATTACCATTGATAAACACGGTTTTGACATCCATCTGCCATATCTCATAATCAAAATATGCAGCAATTGCTAACATAATCCTAACAGATTTTAGCATCGCTACGGGAGAGAATGTCTCATCGTACTCAACTCCTTGAATTTGTCGAAACCCCTTTGCGACAAGTCGAGCTTTATAGACGGTCACATTACCATCAGCATCAGTTTTTCTTTTGAAAATCCATTTATTCTCCATGGCCTTTCGGTCGGGAGGTAAGTCCACCAAGTTCCAAACTTGATTTTCATACATGAATTCCATCTCGGATTTCAGGGCTTCTAACCATTTGTTGGAATCTGAGCTCATCATCGCTTCTTCATACGTCGCAGGGTCATCATATTCAACAACCATGAAATTCATGACAGGGTTTCCGTACAGCTCGGGAGCTGCACGCGTCCTGCTAGACCTGCGAGGTTCGGTAGTACTCTCTTTTGGAGTTTCATGATCATTATCATTAGTTCCTTCTTCAACTGGTGAACCAACTCCGGAACGACTTCCGGTGCTGCGCTACTCACCATACTTTGAAGAGAAGGTTTAATAACATCTTCGAGTTCTACCTTCCGACTATTCACACCTTTCACGAGAAACTCTTTCTCTAGAAAGGATCCATTCTTGGCAACAAAAACCTTGCCCTCGGATCTTTGATAGAAGGAATACCCAATAGTTTCCTTAGGGTATCCTATGAAGACGCATTTTTCCGCTTTGGGTTCGAGTTTATCCAGTTGAAGTTTCTTCGCATAAACATCGCATCCCCAAACTTTAAGAAATGACATCTTAGGTTTGTTTCCAAACCACAATTCGTACGGTGTATTTTCAACGGATTTAGATGGTGCCCGATTTAAAGTGAATGCAGCAGTTTCTAGTGCATAACCCCAAAATGGCAACGGCAAGTCCATCAGAGACATCATAGATCGAACCATATCCAATAAAGTACAATTACGACATTCCGACACACCATTTCGTTGTGGTGTTCCGGCAGGTGTGAGTTGTGAAACAATTCCACACTCTTTCATATGAGTGATAAACTCGTATCTTAGATACTCACCACCACGGTCGGACCGTAGAAATTTGATCTTTCTATTACGATGATTTTCCACTTCCTTCTGGAATTCCTTGAACTTTTCAAAGGTTTCAGACTTGTGTTTCATAAAGTAGATATAACCGTATCTACTCAAATCATCCGTGAAAGTAACAAAATAACGATATCCACCTCGCGTCGACACACTCATTGGACCACATACATCATAATGTATGATTTCCAATTAATTTGTCGCCTGTTCCATTGAACCGGAAAATGGCGTTCTAGTCATCTTGCCTATAAGTAATAGCTCACATGTATCAAATGATTCAAAATCAAGTGATTCCAAAGTCCATCCGAATGGAGCTTCTTCATGCGTTTAACGCCAATATGACCTAGACGGCAGTGCCACATATATGCGGATATATCATCATTAAGTTTAATCCTTTTAAAATCAATATTATGAATATGTGTAACACTATTATCGAGATCCAATAGAAATAAACCATTCATCATCGTTGCATGAACATAAAAGATTTCATTCATATAAATAGAACAACCATTGTTCTCGGATTTAAATGAATAACCACTTCGCATCAAACACGATCCAAATACAATGTTCATGCTCAATGCTGGCACCAGATAACAATTATTCAAGTTTATTACTAATCCCGACGGCAGGTGGAGAGGGAGCATTCCGACGGCGATCACATCAACGATTGATCCATTGCTGACACGCATCTTGACCTCACCCCTTGCTAGCCGTCGCTTGTTCCGCAACCCCTGATTCGAGTTACAAAAATTAGAAACTGAATCAGTATCAAATACCCACGTGCTACTTCGAGTACTAGTCAAGTACACATCAATAACATGTATATCATATATACCTTTGTTTGCCTTGTCGGCCTTCTTGTCTGCCAAATACTTGGGGCAGTTGAGCTTCCAGTGGTCGGTCCCCTTACAATAATAGCACTCGGTATCAGACTTAGGTCCAACTCGGGGTTTCTTTTCAGGCACCGACTTGCCGCCCTTACTTCCCTTCCGTTTTCCCTTCTTGTCTTTCTGGAAACCAGTGTTCTTATTGATCATCAACACTTGATGTTCCTTCTTGATCTCCAGTTCTGCAGTTTTAAGCATTGACACAAGCTCTGGGAGAGACTTCTTCATGCCTTGCCTATTATAGTTCATCACGAAGCTCTTATAGCTAGGTGGCAATGACTGCAGAACACGATGGATGCCTAAGTCAATGGGAATCGATATTCCCAAGGACACAAGCTTATCAGCGTAACCCGACATCATGAGTACATGCTCACTTACGGAGATATGCTCTTCCACCATCCAACTAAACAACTTTTCTGAAGCATTGTAGCTCTCTACAACAGCATGTGTGTCAAAAATCATTTTCAACTCACCCATTGTATCAAATGCATTGGCGTTTTCGAAACGCTTTCGAAGTTTTGGCTCTAGCCCATACAATATGTCGCAATGAACTAAGTTGTGGTCCTCCTGACGAGTCTGATAGACATTCTTCTCCTTGTCAGGGGCATCATCGAAAGGTGGGGGGCCAAGCGGCGCTTATAGCACATATTGCTTTTGTGCAGCAGAGAGGAGAATACTCAAATTCATGGCCCATTTGGTAAAGTTGCTACCGTTTGTTGCAAGTTTCTCTTTCTCCATGAATACATTGAAATTAAAAGCAGGTGGTGCCATCTACAACAAAAAATTTAAAGTTTAGACTAAGTTTATGATAGATTGAGTTCAACTAATACACATTACTAATGAACTCCCACTCAAAATGACATCCCTCGTGCCTTTTTGGTGATTACATGGACCAAATCCACTACACCGAGTCCGATCATCATGTGAGTCAGTGTAGCTTCAAAGGCGAGCATCAAATGGGCATCATATCTACCATATGACTCATGCTTAACCTTTTGGTCCGTGTTCCGAGGCCATGTCTGTACATGCTAGGCTCGCCAAGTGAGAACCTTAGTATTCGCGTGTGTAACTTTCTTACACCCGTAATATGGTCAAGGATCTAAGAACACCTGATCATCACGTGATGTCTTGGAGCGACGAAACATAATCGGTGCATACTTAAGGAAGAACACATTCTTATCTTGATATTTAAATGAGGGGTCATCTTATTATGCTAGTAAAACGCCAAACAAGCAATATAAGATGCAATCAAACATCACATGTTTGTAAGTGAAATGATATGGTTCCCGCATATGATCTCCATCATGTGCTCCTTGGTATGATCACTATCATACCTCTATCTGTAAGTCCAAGGTCTATGGAACTTACACGTTATGTGTGTTGTAAGAGTATCATCTAATACTTCTACTTACAACATCACCATTTCATAACACTAGCCCAGCAACAATCAAAAGTAGACGCCTCTAATTTATCCATTGCAAGTTTTACGTGGCTTAGGGCTTTTGAAGATAGAACTGTTCATACCTACGAGCATGAACCACAACGAGGATAACCAAATTGTTGACAACTTGTTGCAAATTAGATATTGACTATAGTAGGAGAGACAGACACCAGCTAGCCACTTATACAAAACTAGTTGCATGTCAAGCGTGGAACATGTGTCATGTGCGAGGACATGTAAAGTTTGTCCAGGCCGCTTCATCCTACGATGCCACCAATATCAAAAATACAACTAAGAAGCAATAACATGATCATCATCTCCCACATACTCATATGTGTACTACACGTGTAAAGCATCTATGCATAGATCCGGCTCTGATACCACTGTAAGGTTTACAGCATAGAAAACAAAAAATTTCCTACGATGGGAACAACTATGTACCAAGATCTATCTACTAGATACAAACAACGGACGGATGTATATCCGTAGAGAACATACCCTTGAAGACCGACAAAGCTTAACGAGTTAAATTCGTGGTTGATGTAGACGATCTCTTGCCGATCCCAAGATCGAGAGGAAGTCCTAGCATCGCAAATCAGCATCGCATCCGTGCTCGCACACACGTACGAGACACCGAGCAACCTCTGCCTCCTCGCTCCAGCGATGCAGCGGAAGCACAACTCTTTCTTGCCGAATAGCCACCGGAAATATGTATGTCGCTAGTCCGAGACCATGGGGGATAAATTCTAGAGGGGGAGAGAGATCCTTCACGAGGAGGTGTGAGTGAGAAGTGAGGAGAGGGGTGCCTTTTATAGGAGAGGGGGGAACCCTAAGGGGGTGGCCGGTGCATGGGGGCTGCCCACTTGCCCTCCCCTCATTCATGTGGGTGGACACGCCACTCACAAAAATCCTTTCAATTCCCTCCACTCAAATTCCCATTAAATTTCCTCCAAATTTAATGCAAACTCTCATTAAATAAAACTCCTTTTATTTATTAATAATTTTTTCAATTACTTTAATGACAAACATTCACATATAACCCCTGCTAGTATTTCATTTCACATGCAAAACCACTTTCTGCAATTTCACCCGAAAACCTGTTTCGGTATCTAGTGAAATAAATTCCTGCGCTTGATATTCTTTCCGGCATGAAACTTTTGCTCCATTTGGATGTCAGTGTCTCTTAAGTGTGCCACCCTATGGTTCGTGAATAATGCAGACATGATCGAGACCCCTCTCCGATCAATAATTAGAAGCGGGATCTGGAGACCCATACTGACTCCTACACATTCAACGATGACTTTCTTGTGATCGTCGGAACCTTTTACGCTAGTATCTTAATCCTTTTGTTTCGCGATATATTACATGTCTGAGATTCGATCATCGGTATCTCCATACCTAGTTTGATCTCGTTACTGACATGCACTCTTTTCTCATTCCCGTGATATAACATTCTAGTGATCAAATCACTTGCTTGCAAGCTAACCAATGTGATGTCACCGAGAGGGCCTAGAGTATATCTATCCGTCATCGGGATGAAAAAATTCCACTCTCAATCCATGGGCCTCAAGATAACACTTTAGTAGTTCTGAATCCATCTTTATAATCACCAAGTTATGGTGTGACGTTTGATGTTATCCAGAAACTCTTCCGGTGTTAGTGATTGACATGATCTCATGGTCTAAGGATTAGGATCACTTCATAAGTTGTTATAGCAATATAAACTCAATGACTTTGATCGTAATGCTATACTTCGGATGAATGTTCATCACACCATTACACTAATGTTGTGACCTCGTTATTAACAACATCTAATGTCTATGATCAGGAAACTTTGATCATCTTGTTAATCAACGAGCTAGTTTATCAGAAAGGCATAACTAGGAACTTTCTGTTTGTTTATTAAACAAAAATGTATTAATGTTTCTGTATCAATACAATTACAGCATGCAAAATAAACATCTATCATATACTTGGAATACACATAATAGACACTTTATTATTGCCTCTCAGGGCATATTCCCTTCATTGTGAACATGGAAACTAAGTTCCCACTTAGGTGTTGTAAAACTTTAAGTTAGTTTTCTTTACTTCTAAACTCAGTTAGAGATAAACCTGGCTTTTTGCAAATAAACCTAGAGCTTAGGATTCCTACTTAAACCACTTCACTTGTTAGTGATAGTTTGCGAGTACTTAAAGAGTACTCATGGCTTTGTCCCTAGCTATTCCTATGGCTGGACTATGAGGAGGACTACTAGGATGATGGACAGCAGGAAGTCTATGACAACTAGGATCATCTCCCATCGTCAGCATTGCCTGTGACCCGATGAAGCTTCGCCCATGCTACTGTTATTATATTATTCTATTGCGTTCATTGTATTAAGACTGGATCATGAGATCATGTATTTCTAAGAACTTTATTATGGTTTGTAATGGATGATGAACTATGGTACCAATCTATTATATCTCGCAAAAATAGTAATCCTGGGATTGGGATGTATGGCATAACAGGCATCTGGGATTAAAAATCCGGGTGTTGACAATGGACGCCCGTGACGGATGCGAGGAGGTGGAGGGCCATGAGACCGCCGACGAGCGCGGCGCCTGGGAGGGCTCGGAGGTTTATCTCCGGGAAATCGAGTTGTTGCGTGCTACCAGGCACATTCCTCTAGGAGTTAGGTGCCACCTCCCTCTTGGTGAGATTCCTCCCAAGCCTGAGCTCGACGAGAGAGTGGTTTTTCTGTCCACTTTGAGCGTGGGTTTGCTCTCCCTGTCAATGATTTCTTCAAATTGTTTTTTTGAATTTTCACTTGAAACACATCTTCTTCCCGCCAATGCTATTGGCTCCTTGTCTTGCTTCATTTCTTCCTGCGAGGGCTATCTTGGCCTTTGTCCCACAGTTCTTCTTTGGGCCAAGTACTTTAATTTTCGCATCCAAGTCGTTCTGGATCCTAGTGTCCCCCATCTGAGAAGAGGCCTACTCAGTGTGGTACTGCCAGCATCACGCCTAGGAGGGACTCCATTTTTCCGTGAGTTACGGGTCTAGATTCTTGCAAGAAATGGCATAGGACTTTTTTCTATGTCAAGAACACCGGAAACAATGATTTCATCTGTCTTCCCCCCTTCAAAGATAAAGTCCCTAACAAGGACTTCCGGAATCTCGACCCGCAGGACAAGTACCCAGCGGTGAACGAGGCTCATGATTAAGAGGCTGCTTGACCCGAAGGAGGGGTTTAACCTGACTGAGGAGGATCTGATGTGCACCTGCATCAGCCGCCGAGTCAGCCCCATCCAAGCCAGGTGTCATAAGACCTGCTTTATGAGCGATTCGCATAATCCCACTCGTCACTCTACTGTCGAGCTTCCCAATGACTCTATCACTCACCGAGTCAGATCTATCTTCAAGCTAGCGCTGGCGGACAACTATCCTTGGAGCTGTGTGCCCCTTTTAGCCGCGAGATACTCGTTCTGTCGGTAAGTTTCTGAGTAACTGGATGCTGCTGACATATGTTACTCGGCAATCATTTGTCATCTGTTTCTTGTATTGACTTCCTTCTCTTTGTTTTTCGTAGAATCTTGTGCACCAGGTTGACAACAGTACATTCCTCCTAGCGGTTATTTCAGTGATCGATCCGATGATGACGAGGAGGAATTCGACTTGGAGTGTTTCATGCCTATTCTTCATGCCACTGCTGCTCCGACTCCGGGTAAGAATCCTACCTGAAACGCCTGGAGGGATATGCCAGATGATGACGATGATGACTGTGAGATTCTAGAGGTACTAGACCTTTGCCTTATGCTTTTGGCTTATCCCATTGAATCTTGCATTTGCTGATGTAGCTGGTTAGGTAAACGAGGTTGCTCCTCTCGCTACCGGTTGTTGCGGCAAGATCCCCGCTACCAAGCCGAGTAAGCGGCGTGGGGCCTCCTCCAGTGATGCCCCACCATCTAAGAAAGCCGGGTTGACGCTGCCACGGCCCCTGACGCCGGGTCTTCAAAAGCCCGCAAGCCTCGCCAAACAGGCCGACGCGCGCCGCGCGACCCCGTCGTTTCCGGGTAAGTCTCGCTACTGAAGGGATACCGGTAGGCTACACTAGCGCAAATCAAAATTTTCTACCGCGTAAACCAGGAATACTGTTGTCATAAATCATGGGATTACCACTAGACGCACAGTTGCGGAATTGATAAAGCGCGTCGAAGCAGTGCAGACGATCTACATCTCCTTGTTCTTGTCCCACGAGCAGCTCCCCTTGCGCGGCTCGTCCAAACGCTACATATGCAGCGCCTCCGAGGTATCCACACGTACATGGTGGAAGCGTCAGACGATGGACTGCTAGGTCCGCGCGCGCGACACATGCGTGAGGAGTGGCGGCTAGGTGGAATGATCTCTGGTCTAACCCTGGCCAGCTCGCCCCACCCTCTCTTATATAGGCATCCCTAGTGGGCTTCTACATTAGCAGCCCATTAGTATCCTAAACCTGGTCTAATTCGGATCCAATCCTCATTAGGCTTCCAGCCTCTTAAGTGTGTGACCCTATAGGTTTATATGCGTATAGACATGACACGAATACACTTATTCTGTCAATAGTTGGTAGCGGCCTCTAGCAATACGTGCCAACTCCTAAACGCATACAAAGATCATATCGGACGAACCATCACAAGGTTTAGTACATGTCTTTCCTTTTGCCTCATGATATTTGGTCTAGCTCCAAGCTGACCTCCCTTTCTCGATACCGTGATTCGGAATACCTTTACTAGGTTAACTCTTAACCTTATGTAGCACGGCCATGCATTTCTAGATCTGATCACTCGAGGGGCCCAGAGATATCTCTCTCAAGTAGAGAGGGGCAAATCCCATCTTGATTGACCATGCCTTGCCGCATGCTTCAGGACAAACCCGAAAGCTACCTTTATAACTACCCTGTTACGATGCAGCGTTTGATAGCCCCAAAGTAGGTCGATTCACATCTCAATTACATGCGACAATATCAGGTCTAAGGATAAAACATACACGATGTGTAGAGAGAGAGCTGCAACTAATTGCCAGTCTCAGGTTGGGTCAGTCCAACCCCATGTTCATAACATGTGTCCACATCATTGGTTTGACATCTCCATGTCTATGACTTGCGAAACATAGTCATCAACCAATCGATGTGCTAGTCTAATATTCACGTGTGTCCTCACATGAACTCCGACTAGGGACAACTCTTAAATAACCATACAAGTAAAGATTTTCACAAAAAAATCACATAATTGCCAATCAATACAAGTTGCCTGATATGGATATTCAAGGAACATTACAATAACTCATGGATACATATGAAATATAATCATCTCTATGATTGCCTCTAGGGCATATTTCCTTCAGTTACCTTATATTTCTCCTTTTTATCAGGGTGCTTCCCTTATGAGCTTTTGCTTTTGTTTTCAGCACTGCCATGTCTGTGAACCAGTCTGCCACTTGCATGGCATCTTTGATATCCAAGCCAGTCTCCCCTGCTCGTGCCATTCCCGAGCCACAGAGCCCTGTTCGGGTCTCTTCTTGTATAGTTGAGGCTTCCGAGCCTCAGCCTGAGGCTGACCCGGCAGCACATTCTGCTGGGGAGACTCGTCCTGCACCGCCAGTAGCTTCTGATACTATGAACTTGGGACCCGGTTCTAGTAACATCGGCGCCGAGTCCGCCCAGAAAAAGTCAGCTTCTTCTTCGCAGCCAATTTCTCAGCCTGCTCACTCGGATCCTTCACCGCAGCAACAAAGCAAAATACCTACTCCTCCACCTCCAGCAGCAAAAAGCTAGACCTTGCCTGCTCCGCTTGGCCATACTCTGACTATGCCCGTCAAAACGACGGGTTCCAAGCAGCAGACTCTGATTTTTGCCCCAGACTCAGCTCCACAGATAAAGCCAACCACATCAACAAAGACACCTCCTTCGGTGTGTCTGTTGGGAAAATCTGTGGTTGTTCCTAGATCCGGCAATGCTCCTGGAGCCATCGTTTTGCACGGTAGCCCCACTACCACCCTTGCCGCTGTAGGAGCTACCTTGAAGAAAGGCCACGTTCTTACTCAGACGCTTAGTGGGGATAGCCTTGGATCTGCGGAGCCCTTCGCTCTGGAGTGGAATGCTGCGGGTGATCATGAAGTTAACTCTGGCGCTCCTTCGGGTTCGGGTCAGCAGCAAGTACAACTAGGCCCCAAGACTACGTCGGAGATGACTCATCAAGCCATTACGCTCATGACACAAGTCGATCGGGTGAATGAGGTTGATACGTCCAAAACGTATCTACTTTCCCGAACACTTTTGCTATTGTTTCTCCTCTAAACTTGTGTGATTTGGATACAACTAACACGGAATGACGCTGTTTTCAGAAGAATTACCTTGGTGTGTAGTTTTTGTGCATAAAATCAACTATCAGGAAAAATCCCGGAAAATATGCCAAAAATCCTATTTCAACAGAAGATCCACGAAGCTAGAGTACGAGACGGAGTGGAGGCCCGAGGGGCCCACACCCCTGCCAGGCGCGAGCCAGGCCTGGCCGTGCCTTGGGGGTGCGGCCACCCCAGGCACCCCCTTCGACACCCTCTTCGCCTATAAGAAACCTCCTGACCTAAAAACCGAGGGGGTTCGTCGTTTTTCCAAAAAGAGTTCCGTTGCGCCGCCACCACCAGAAGTAGCGATTCAGAACCAGAAACTCCGTTCTGGCACCCTGCCGGGACGAGAAATTTGGGGAGGATCATCGCCATCGTCATCAACAACTCCTCTCTATCAACCATCAATGTTTCCCTCATCCATGATTGAGTAATCCCCCGCTGTAGGCTATGGGTATGGTAGGGATTGGATGAGTTCTATCATGTAGTCGAATAAGATTGTTAGGGCATGGTGCCTAGTATCTCTATTAGTGCTATTTAACTTTGTTGCAACTTGTTGTGCTTAATGCTTGTCACTAGGGCCCGAGTGCCATGATCTCAGATCTGAACTTATTATTGAATCATTATGATAGTATTGTTTGTGATCTTATCTACAAGTTGTGTACACATATCATTGTCCGGATCCAAAGGCCCCGAAGTGACATAAATTGGGACAACCAGAGGGGATGGATGTGATGTGAGGATCACATGTGTTCATGGAGTGTTAATGCTTTGCTCCGGTGCTCTATTAAAATGAGCGCCTTAATTGCCAATAGTTCCCTAGAGGCCCCGCTGCCATGGGCTGGAAGGACAAAAGATGTTGTGCAAGTTCTCATTGCGAGCACGCATGACTATATATGGAGCACCTGCCTATGATTGTTTAGTACTTGGATGCTTATTCTTATTTATCTGCAATTTCCCTAGATCTTGAAGTTACATGTTTAGACTCGTCCATGTAACGCCCGACCATCCATCCCTATGCCTATTGCGCTCATATCCTACTGTTTGCTACTACTATTAATGTTGATCTTGTTTTACTGTTGTTGTTGCTTTGCTGTTGCTACTACCAAATTGTTTCTACTGATAAAATTCTGTGAGCAAGAACTATTTCCAGGTGCAGCTGAATTGACAACTCAGTTGTTAAGTCTTGCAAGTATTCTTTGGCTCCCCTTGTGGTCGAATCAATAAATTGGGTAATACTACCCGCGAAGATTGTTGCGATCCCCTATACTTGTGGCTCATCAGAGATATGCAGATATTTTTACTCTTTTATGTTCTGAGTATTTTTATATCCATATATTTCCTAGCCCCCGAGGTTACTGTCAAGTAACGCAGTTACTTGGATCTAAGCTCGTAGTTAAGGCATGATTTTTTCCTTCTGTTTGCCAAGATGTTGTGTCGAAAATCTGATCCCTAGCCCCCGAGGTTACTGTCGAGTAACGCAGTTACTCGGTTGTAAGCTCATAGTTAAGGCATATTTTTTTCCTTCTGTTCGCCAAGATGTTGTGTCGAAAATCTGATCCCTAGCCCCCAAGGTTACTGTCAAGTAACGCAGTTACTTGGTTGTAAGAGCATAGTTAAGGTTTTTTCTTCTGTTTGCTAAGATGTTGTGTCAAAAATATGATCCCTAGACCTTGAGGTTACTTTCGAGTAAAGTAGTTACTCGGTTGTAAGCTTAGAAGAAATGCACCTCTGTAGAGGTCCCAACCTTTAATAAGGTAGACATCCCTGTGTTTACAATGCTAGTCCCTGGATCAATAGCTAGAATCCACAGTTAAGATGTAATATCAAGAAACAAAGGTCATAATACAACTTTATAACCAGGAATAAAATAATTCATTACATCTTACATAGCTCATTTGGCTCTCACAATATAATGCAGAAGAAATAACTATAGCATGGAGTCCTTCATCTTGACAGTGCAATAGGCAATCATGTTGGTTGTAGACTTGTAATCCTAATCAACACACTTCACTCACATCAAACAAACCTGCAACATTATAAGTTACATCCACAAGGGTCAATACATTTGAATTGTATTGGCAAGTTTCACTACTATGTAGACATAAGTGGAACCTATCAATATATGCATATTTGGCTAAGTAGGGTTTAGGCTCATTTGCAGAAAGCAATATAGTTTTATCCTATCTTTTCAAAATAGTTTTGATCTTTTGACAATCTTTCTGAACTCCTTGGAAAACTACAAGTGCTTCTAATCCCTTGTTGACACCACCAAGTTTTACTTTGAGAAATTGGAATGTCGAGATCTTCCATAGCTTTAGGCCTTAGTTGCTCAAAGTTGTCCATAACCGGGGACACGGCTAAGTACTTCGAATTTGATCTTCTGCAGAAGTTGTACACTTTATGATATGGGATCCCTTGTGGGATTGACCCTAGGGTGGCCCGATCTTCACGGATTTGAGGCGGGGAGTGAGGGGGAAACTCGATGAACACGATGAACACAACACAAACGCAAGGTAAAGATACAAATGCACGCAAACACAACCCGATTCGATTTGCTCCCATTGGCTCGAACAACCAATCCAATAGAATCCTCGGCGAGAGACCATTAGGTAGAATCACCAAAGGAGAGATCGGCAAGCGGATGATAGAATCCAAATCAAAGGAGAGAGTAGCAACCAAGTAGAATCCCAAAGGGGAGAGACCTAGCACTACTAGAATCCTTGATGAGGAGAGACCAAACACTTGAGGAGGGTCTTGACGACTTGGAGACGAACACCGAATTCCAAGGCCTTGTATAACTCATAGATTAACTATAGAGAGGGGTTCCCATCTAGGGTTAGGCACAAGCCTTCATTCATCATCAACTCTAGGGTTTCAAGGAGGGGGTGGGGGCTTATATATAGGCCAACCACGAGCTAAGGGTAAAACATGCATAAATAGGAAGTTCTGGGCGTTACATGGGCCAGGCCCAACCCGAGACGCGCAGGCCCGATACACTCAGAAAGGAGATTCCGGTGTAGAGGTTCGGAGACTCCGGTCTAGACCGGATACTCCGGTCAATCTCCGGTGTCGTCTCCGGAGGGGCCTACTGACCGTCATGGGCGCTGGTTTGGGGGTTGATCCGGAGATGGGCCGGAGACTCCGGTGTGGTAGACTGGAGACTCCGGTCTGGCTTCAGCAGCTTCTTGCGTCTTCTCTTCCAGGCCTCTTGCTTGGGGGTCTTGGTTTTTGGGGTCTTCTTGTCATCTCCTCTTGGTGTCATGGTCATGGGCCTGGTCATAGCATGGGCACTTGTCTCAAGTAGGATCCCATTCACATGATAACCAAAGAGGGTGAGATATGGAATGAGTTCACCTTTGAGGGTATGGTTTATGTAGCATGGTGTGGGCCAATGGTGAATGCCATGTGTTGGGCTGCATCATCTCCCCCTGCTTCAAAATGAGTCGTCCTCGACGAAGTTCCATCACATATAGGGAGAGAGGTGTGCACATGGGTTGAGCTTGTATGTTGTTGGATCTCCGGTTTCATAGCTTTGTTCAAATTGGTTGAAGGTCGTGAAGTTGAGCTTGTCATTGAATTGTGGTTGGAGATCTTGTAGAGTATTCCTTGTAGGTGGTGAGTGAGGGTGTGTATCCTGCAAAACCGACAAGAAGGAGAAAGAGTTGTATGATGGATTGTTAGTATGGGTCACACTCAAATCACTCTTCTCACGTTTGGTGGCATGCGACGTGGAACTCATGATTTTTCCACTCATTTGAGGCTTGTGGCACTCACTCACGCGGTGGTGGATCACTCTCTCACCACTCATATCACAAGGGTCCTTAGCTTGATTAATCTTGGGCAACGACGTCATGTTGGAAGTGATAATTTGGCTTGGCGTCATAGGTTGGAGCACAAACGTCTTGTCATTCCACTTAAAGGAATATTGGTTGGAGGTACCATCATGTAGTGCTCCCTTGTCGTATTGCCATGGTCTTTCAAGGAGCATGTGACACACTGTCATAGGCACAACATCACATTCGACGGTGTCTTGGTATCGACCAATCTTGAAGGAGACGTTGACCTTGTGTTTGATTTGAATGGTGCCATTGTCATCAAGCCACTTGACCTGATAAGGATGAGGGTGCTACATGTATGGTAACTTGAGTTTCTCACAAAGATCGATGCTCGCAAGGTTGTGACAACTTCCTCCATCAATGATAACTTTTATGGACTTGCCATCAATTCCGGCTAGGGTTTGGAAGATGTTGAGGCGTTGGTCCTCTCTAGGGATGGACTTGGTCGTCAAGACTCGGGCGTGACTAGTGAGGGGCTTGGATCATGTTCACACAGAAGCGTGTCCTCATCTTGCATTGCGGCATCCGTTGTGATAGCGTCTTGAGTCAAAGCTTCAAATTCATATTCACTCACGGAGTATGTTGCGCCGTTCTCATCCGTTAGCATGACTCTTGTGTCGATGCACTCGTAAGACTTGTGGCCCTTTCCTCCACACTTGTAGCAAACTACTTGATTATCCGTTGTTGTGTTGGAGGAGGATGCCATAGGCGTCTTGGATTGCTTGGAGGAGCTTGGTGCTTGGTTTGTTGGCTTGGAGGGGGTATTCGAGTTGATGGAAGCGAAGTACGCCCTTTGCTTATCATAAGCATGTTCCTTTTGCAAGTGGCGTTCGGCCTTGGTTGCTTGGTGAAGAAGGTTGATGAGAGTCTTGTAAGGTTGGAAATCGACTATTTTGCATATTGGGCGGTTCAAACCATTGAGGAACCGTGCTATTGTTTGCTCTTCGAGCTCCTTGACATCAGCTCTCATCATAGTCATCTCCATCTCCTTATAGAACTCTTCAATTGTCTTTGTGCCTTGCATCAAGTTTTGTAGCTTGTCGAAGAGGTCTTGGCGATAGTGCTCGGGGACAAATCTTGAATACATCACATTCTTCATCTCGGTCCAAGTGGAGACCGGTGGTTCTTCTTGCTTCTCACGATTGCTTTGGTAGTCTTCCCACCAAACATTGGCGTAATCCTCAAACTCAAGAGATGTCATTGCCACTTTCTTCTCTTCGGAAACGTTGTGGACTCAGAAGATCTTGTCAACTTTGAGCTCCCATTCAAGGTATGCATCGGCATTTTCTTCTCCTTTGAACTTGGGCATAACGAACTTGAGCTTTCCAAACTTGCCATCATCACGCTCATGGTGGTTGTTGCGACGTTCTTGGTGCATACTTGCGTCACTTGGAGGGCCTGGAGTCGGAGGAGGAGGCTCTTGATTGCCTTGAGGTTGTTGTGGTGGATGAGCTTGATGATGCTCGAAGTCTCTTCTTCGTCGTTGGTCGGCATCATTGACATTCATAGCTTGACGGTGTCGGTGGTGGTGTTATGCATGCCGGTTGTTGCGTCGAGCTTGGCGTGCATCCTCATCATCATCACTTGTGTCCCATACCGGTTCTTGATTTTGTTGACGTTGCTGGTGGTGGTTATGAGGAGGATGACAACGCCTATCATTGTGGTTCGCTTCATCATGGCGTTCTCGAGGTTGGTGCATGTCGATGATTGCTTGGTGTGGTGGTGGACCATGCTCTTGTCGTTGTTGTTGAGGTTGAGGAGCATTTGGGTCCACTGCTTGAGGGCGACGATGATGAGCTTGTTGGTCCCCATTATGGTGGTGCGGTTCTCCGCGTCGGGAGTGTGACCTTGAAGACTCGCCATGTCGACATGAAGAGTGCGTGCGAGAGGAACTTGATGAGCTTGAGAGATGACCATGTCGGTTGCCAAGGTTGGCAATATCTTGGTGAAGAGCTTGGAATTGAGCATGGTGCTCCTCTTGACGTTGCCGCTCACGGTACTCAAATTCTCGAAAAGTATCATCAAGACGGTGCTCAAGTCGCTCAATTGATTGTTGAATTCTTGGCGCTGCGCCCATAGGTTGTGGCGCGTGGCAAAGTCATCTTGGTTGTTGAAATTGCTATCTCCACTAGCTCCACTTGCCCTAGACATGGTGCACAAACACACTTGATAGATATGGTGAGAAATGTGGAATGGTAATTGCTACCTTGCCTCACCGGAGTAAAAAAATTTAAAGATTGTTCTTGCCAAGAGCAAAGCAAATAGCGAGTACACAAGACACACACAAAGGCCTATGGTGGTGGGTTAGAAAGGTGGATAACAAATGGAACAATCAAAAGAAAAGTTTTTTGTCAAAAGTGGGTAAAATCCAACAAAAACAGAGTCAAAGGAAAAGGTCAAAAAGGGTGACGAGAACCTACGACTATACACACATGGTGGAGATTAATGTGGCTAGAACGACTATGAAAAATGAGCAACGAACAAAATTGGACCTAACGAAGACTAGTGCTCGGTGTCGTGCCAATGCTAGGAGATACCGTAGCCCGTTCGCAACAAGGTTGAGAAGCAACGGATTTGTACGCTTGCCTTGTTCTTGCTTAGAAGCTTTGGACTCTCTTTAGCTATTGGTATCTTTCTTTTGTTTCTTTTGCTTAGAAGCTTTTTTTCTAGGGTCCTATGGAGTCAATTTTGTTATTTCCTCTATATCATGACTAGGCAAGAGCAAGTGCACAATGCTTCGGCAAACATAAGAGGGATACTCTCGATAGGTTAGGTAACACACACAAGAAGAAGGGGGTTGACAATGGTGGTGCAAGTTATACCTTGTGGTGATGTTGTACTTGCAATCGTTGGTGTAAGGATGGTTCGAGTTCTGCGGTGTCGATGTTGAGCATGAGGTGTTGTTGGCATTGCGGAAGCTTGTTATTTGATAGACAATCAGGCGAAACACAAACACACAAAGGGAATTAGTCGAAAAGGAAGAGGGGTCAAAAAAATTCTTCAGGGCCGGAGACTCCGGTGTGTTGGGGATGGAAACTCCGGTGTGGTCCGGAGACTCTGGTGTGATGGCCGGAGACTCCGGTCTGGTTCTAGCACGATAAACAACTCGAGTTCGTGAGCGGAAATTCGGCCCTTTAACCCTCAAATCGAGAAAATTTCGACCAAATTGGGCTGGGAAACGTAGGGCAAAGGTAGACGAAATCCAAGGACAAGTTTCTAATGCACGAAAACCACAATCAACTCACAAAATCAAGAGATCGATCCAAAAGCAATTTGGGGCTAATATTTTTGGTATTTTCGAATTTTTGGTGGATCTGGGGAAACGAAGTCAAATCCGTGGCAACCAAAAGCTGCTTATACCAGTTGATATGGGATCCCTTGTGGGATTGACCCTAGGGTGGCCCGATCTTCACGGATTTGAGGCGGGGAGTGAGGGGGAAACTCGATGAACACGATGAACACAACACAAACGCAAGGTAAAGATACAAACGCACGCAAACACAACCCGATTCGATTTGCTCCCGTTGGCTCGAACAACCAATCCAATAGAATCCTCGGCGGGAGACCGTTAGGTAGAATCACCAAAGGAGAGATCGACAAGCGGATGATAGAATCCAAATCAAAGGAGAGAGTAGCAACCAAGTAGAATCCCAAAGGGGAGAGACCTAGCACTACTAGAATCCTTGATGAGGACAGACCAAACACTTGAGGAGGGTCTTGACGACTTGGAGACGAACACCGAACTCCAAGGCCTTGTACAATTCATAGATTAACTATAGAGAGGGGTTCCCATCTAGGGTTAGGCACAAGCCTTCATTCATCATAAACTCTAGGGTTTCAAGGAGGGGTTGGGGGCTTATATATATGCCAGCCACGAGCTAAGGGTAAAACAGGCATTAACAGGAAGTTCTGGGCGTTACATGGGCTAGGCCCAACCCGAGGCGCGCAGGCCCGATACACTCGGACCGGAGATTCCGGTGTAGAGGTACGGAGACTCTGGTCAATCTCCGGTGTCGTCTCCGGAGGGGCCTACTGACTATCCTGGGCGCTGGTTTGGGGGTTGGTCCGGAGATGGGCCAGAGACTCCGGTGTGGTAGACCGGAGAGTTCGGTCTAGACCTGAGACTCCGGTCTGGCTTCAGCAGCTTCTTGCGTCTTCTCTTCCAGGCCTCTTGCTTGGGGGTCTTGGTTTCTGGGGTCTTCTTGTCATCTCCTCTTGGTGTCATGGTCATGGCCTGGTCATAGCATGGCCACTTGTCTCAAGTAGGATCCCATTCACATGATAACCAAAGGAGGGTGAGATATGGAATGAGTTCACCTTTGAGGGTATGGTTGATGTAGCATGGTGTGGGCCAATGGTGAATGTCATGTGTTGGGCTGCATCACTTTACCCACAGACACAATCTCGTCTTGATGCCACCAGTGTCCGCTGGATAAGTACAAACCAAATGGAGTACCGGCAGATCGAGAATGTGACAAAGTCTTTCCAGAGAAGTCCTCCCAATACACAATGCTAGCTTGTCTACCAGGCACCAATGTAAGGATATATTTCCAATACACAATTCTAGTTAACCTGAAGATGCCAATGCAAGGTTCTTCCACTATGTAGTTGACAAAGCCAGCGCCCATTTAGCATGTGGATGTACACGGAAGCCACTGTACGAGAAACATGTTCAATCTCTAAGTCCCTGGGTGGTTTTCTTCTAGTGCACATACAAAAATATAGCCATATAAACATGGTTCCCTTTGTTGCCACTTTGTCCAAAAGTGAGTATGCTCTTTCCACCCAGGTGGTTCATTGAGTACTTGTTTTATTATATAAAACATATATTTTTCCAACACTTCATATACTCATAATATGGTGTTCCACCCCAAGTATATAGCAGGGCTAAGCATACTACAACTATGATGTTTTCACTAAGGAATATGGATTTCCTAATAGGACATAACATAGCATAATAACATAGTAGCCCTATCATGCACACTACAAAAATACTACTAAGTGTAGTGAAAATAGTAGGACATGGATGATAGTGTCACTTGACTTTTAAGTAGAGAATATTGGTTCACTCCTTGATCTTGCAAATATCACACTCTTCAAACTTCACTACAATTCAATCAAGCAAGCAATATTCAAACTAACATTCAAACAATTCACCACATAAAATAATAAAATCAAGCAATGCATGCAAGCATGCAAAAGATTGTTTTATTTGGAAAAGTGGTTTCTATTAGGATCTAAACATTTTAAAGCTCTCATTGGTCTTTTACAGAAGTGGTAAAATCATTTAAATTCAAGTTAGTGAAAATGGCCATTTAAATCATTTTGTTTTGCTAGAAATGATTTAAATCAAAGTAATAATTTGTAGGGTTAGCCAAATATATTCTTTAAACACAAATGTTAGTTTTTATGATTTAAGGGTTTAATATTAATCCATTTGCAAAAAGGTTCCAACTAAATTCCATTTTTTTTAAATCAAACAATATTTTTATTTGCTAGAAATGCCTTTAACAAAGCAATAATTTACTAAGGTTCATCAAATATGTTTTAAAATCCCAAAACTTGGTGTTTAGGGTCAGAGAGTTTAAATCAATTCCTTTCCCAAAGGTTTTAGTCAAAAAGCATTTATAAACCATAATCAATATTTTTATTTAGCTAGAAATGCTTTTATTCAATGATTTAATTCCTAAGTGTCACCAAATATACTTTTAAATCTAAAAGTTGGTTTCTATGGTCAGTAGGTTCAAAAAAATCCATTCACAAAACATTTTACCACAAAAACATTTTTAGAAGAAATTTTATATCCAAAATAGGCCTAAATATGTTTCTGCATAAACAACCAATTTTCCAGAAGAAAATCATTAAACAAAGTGCATGGTTGGAAAGGTTTTGTTTTCCTGATTCTAATGATATAAAATTTGCAAAATTTGGACTTGTAGATTAAAAGTTATGAATTTTGCAAGATCAAACATCTAATAGAACAATTTCTGTTTTTAAATCGAAACACAGGCCACGCGTCATGTTCTTATTGGCTGAAAACGGTTCATGCGGATCGAGCTACGGGGTGCGTTGGATCTGATTAAAATCTATGGCACAGAGCACACGATAACGGTTCGTTAAGTCAATCTATCGCGTCGCTTGGATCTAGATCCAATGGCTCACAGCAGCTCGACCACAGATGGGCGGCGCTGGCGGCGGCGAACGGCGGCACACGCTCAGACGGTGATGTTGTCGGTGATATAGGAAGCAAGAGGGAAGGAGAAGACCATTACCAGACTTGCCAGGGCATGGGGAAGCTCAACGTAGTAGTAGGAGGGCAGGGGGCGTACGGGTTCCAGGGGGATTGATCGCCGGAGTTGTTGCTACCGTCGGGCACGCACAGGCTTCATCGATGGCGTCGCTACAGGGCACGAGAAAGCAAGCAAGAAACGGTGTTAGACGCGCGAGGATACGTCGAGTGTGGGAGCATAATCGAAAAAGATAGGGGCGGACGGGAACTACCTGGAGAGTTTGCCAGAGTTGAAGAAGTTCTCGGTGGCGCTCGGGTGATGACGAAGCCGAGCTTCTAGCACGCGCGCGGGTAAGCTAGGGCTATGGGAAGGTGCGCCTGGCGATGGGGAATAAGCTAGTGGGTGCCAGGGAGTGGGGGGTGGCCAGAGTTGCCGTGATTTGGCCGGAGTAGCTCGTCGGGGAAGAAGGTTTGCAGCGGCCAATTGGGACATCCCGGTGGCAGAGAGTGGACGGCGTCTGGGGGAAAAGAGAGAGGAGGGCGAGCCATTTAAGGGTGCGTGGTCTCTGGAGGAATTAACTTTGCCATTTACTCGAATTTATCAGGATTAACTCGCGGCAAGAACGGCGAGGTGTGATGGGGGAAAACGGTCGTGAGGTTGATGACGATGTCTGGCGGAGTGGGGCCTGGCTATCTGCGAGAGAGAGAGAGAGAGAGAGAGAGAGAGAGAGAGAGAGAGAGAGAGAGAGAGAGAGAGAGAGAGAGAGAGAGAGAGAGAGAGTGGGGGGGGTCGCAGCGTCAGTGACCGAGAGGGTGCAAGCGCGAGTGAGAAAGAATAGAGGCAAAGGGATTCCTAGCTGGGCTCTTGTTGGGCTAGACTGGGCCTGTTAGTAGGTTGGGTTCGTTTCTTTTTTTAAGAATCTTTTTCTTTTTCCTTTTCTATTTTTCTATTTTGATTTTTATTCAAATAATTCAAGCACCATTTGATTTCAAAACTTTACCAAACTTTGTGTATATTTTTAGTACTGTTTATTAGCATATTCTAAAGTCCAATTTAGAATATTTCTTTTATTCTTTTAGGGTATATTAATTATTTAAAATAGGCCCTTTTCTTAATTCAAAATAAGGTTTTAATTATGTTTTCAAACTCTTTTTGAATTCTAAATTTTACCAAACCTTTTTCAGTAGGTTTTATTTATTCAACATAACTTCACTTTAAATTATTATTTAAAATACTTTAATATGTTTTAATGTTCATTTAAATTGGGAATTGTCTTTATTTAAAATAAAATTGGATATTAATAAATCCTTAGGGTTTTATTTAAATAAACCTTTACTCTTTTTATTAAACAAAAATCTTTCATTTCATTTGTTTGGCCAAGATTTAATTTGGATTTTTAAAATAGTCCTTATTTATTTATTTCCTCCTTTGCTCATAAAATCCATATCTTTTTATTTAAAGATCCAAAAATGGTGATTCTAACTTTTATAATTTTTATTTTTGTTTTTGTTTATTTTTTTAAATGTCTTATCATTCAAAGTTTGTTCAAGATAAGTCTATGATGTTTCCATTTGGAATCAAAAAAGTTTCTTTTCACCCTAAATTTCATCAACTATTTATTTTGTTTATTTATTTTTCACATTTCAAAATTTGGAAAATTTTGGGATGTGACCTCTTTCTATTTTCTGGCAGGATTGAATATTGAGTATTTTTTTGTTTAACTCTCTTTTTGCAGCTTACACACAAACAGCGCACGAAGACACACCAATCCCTTCTATGGAAGTATCAAAAACATGATGCTGCTCACCGCGACCTGATTGCCGAGAACCAAGGCCGAGGTATATCCTCTTACTCGGCCTCCCTCTGACTTGCCGTTTCTGTCCTTTTATATTAACTTCCTCTTATTATTCTTGTTCCGCAGCTACTGCTCAATCTACCATAGATGCACTCCACAAGCAAATCTCTGATGCTGAAGGTAGTGTTCTTTTCCTTAGAAATTCCATACTCCCCTAGCTTTGGGATTTCCTTACCAACTTGTTATATCTCGGAATACCCGAGAAACTTTTGCTCACAGAGCAA
Source organism: Avena sativa (assembly GCA_916181665.1). Taxonomy (NCBI): domain Eukaryota; kingdom Viridiplantae; phylum Streptophyta; class Magnoliopsida; order Poales; family Poaceae; genus Avena; species Avena sativa. The sequence goes on along the minus strand of OV702283.1, from coordinate 226,687,245 downwards.
CTCCAGGATAGTGTTTTTATGCTAGAACTAATGGAACGTTATCTTGAACAAGCATTGCAGCACCAGATTGAGCTCTAGAAGGAGCGAGATGAGGTGACCCGGCTCAAGAAGCAGATGGCGGAGATGGAGCAGAAGCATCGGTCTGAGCTCGAGGGTCTGCGCCAGGAGTTCGCCAAGAAAGAGGGGCAGTTTACTGGTAAAGCTGAGAAGATGGACGAACTGCTCAAGGAGGCCGAGTCAAATCGAGACTCAGCTCACCAAGACCTAGATGCCCTTCGAGCTAAAGTGAGAACTTGGCAGTCCAAACTCAGCTGCATCAACTCTTTCATCGGTAGTGAGTCCTTACTCTTTTTGTTGCGTTCTTATTCTTATCTTTATTTCTGGTGTCCTTTGACAATTTCTTCTCTTCTTGTAGAGAACTTCCCCGAAGCTAATATGTTTGATCTCAGAGCCATGAAGAAGGTGCGGTCCGAGTCAGGTGACCCGGCAGACGGCTAGGTGACCATCAACGGGCACTTGGCTACCCTCTCAGAGCGAGTAACCACTGTCAAGTCTTGTGGAGTTGATCTGCTCAAGTCGGCCATTCATGTCTTTAGGACACTTTGGCCGGATGAGGATCCTCCTCAACTCATCGACCCGCTCGCAGCCAGGCTTCTACTCTCCGAGGAACGGTTGGATGAATGGCGTAAATCAGCTGGTTGTGCTGCCGCAAACAAGGCCTTGTACTTCGTGCTATCTTGGTATGAAGACATCAATATTGATGTTCTTTAGAACATAAGGGCCAAAGTCAAGTGGACCCATGATCCAGATCTTATCAAGAAGCTCCAGGAGCGAGCCTATGCAATGGTTGAATATGCCTTGATTCATGCTTGGTGTGACGGGCCAAGTTTTCTCTATGGTGCCGAGCCTGCTGCCGAAGTCGCTGAAGAAGGTGTTGCTGACAGCAAAGCAACCGAGTCAGATGTGGCTGCTTAGGCCGACATTCATGATTCGGCTGAACCTGACAACGCGCCAAGCTCCAAGCCTGTTGATGCCCCTCCGAGCCCAGCTGCCTCTTAAGCTGGACAACAAACACTTAAGTTTCATGAGATCCCCAGTATGCCGGGTGCAGATGTAATAAATATTGTAGTTCTTTTGGTTGTGTGCCTTTTTGAAGGCAAAAACTTATATTTTGGCTTAAATGCAAATCACTCAGGGGCAAGTCCCCGATTTTCATTTGTCGTGTTCCTTATCCCTTGACTTTGGCTCTTGTCTACCTTTTTTGGCGTTCGACATTAGAGTCTCAAAATCATAAGGATCAAGTTAGCGGTTATGAAACTAGGCAACTTGACCGAGAGTCATTGGACATATAGGCCGACATCTCCTGCAATGGGTTAGTTATAAATATACATAGAGTCGGCTAGCGTATTTTCCTTTGCTTACCCGATGTTCATGTTTACCCGTCCTTGGCCTTTTTCTCTTGCCTGCCATGAAGCCGTGTTTTCGGACAACGACATAGTCGAAGATTTGACCTTATACATTTATATAGTATTATTCCGAGATAAGTTTAGGTGACTGCGCCAGCCGACATAAGAATGGAAAACAATAAGCATGAGGGGTAGTCCCCGAGTCAATTTTTCAATTCATACCATTTTTATTATTAGCACATAGCCGACATAAGCGTCCGGCATATGAGAGTTTGAAATATACATACATTGCTTTCCCTAGGTATAGAAAGGATGAAACAATGCCACATTCCATGGCCTTTTGGTTTCATCACCTCACATGTCCTCCTTGTTCTTTTGTGCCCCGTAGGCATCTATTAGATAGTAAGAATCATTATGCACTGCTTTGCTTACAATGAATGGACCTTCCCATGGGGGTGATAACTTGTGCATCCTAGCTATGCGTTGCACTAATCTGAGTACCAAATCCCCTTCTCTGAATACACGAGGGTGTATGATACGCCTGAAACGTATCTATAATTTTTTATGCTCCATGCTTGTTTAGTATCAACTTTTTTTTCTACACTTTGAGGTATTTTTATACATTTCCTGGGACTAACCTATTAACAAGATGCCGTAGTGCCAGTTGCCTGTTTTCTGCTATTTTTGGTTTCAGAAAAGCTAGTAAGGAAATATTCTCGGAATTGGACGGGACAAAAGCCAAAGTCAATATTTTACCACGATGGTAGCCGAAGTGGGGCCACGAGGCGGCCACACCTGGTGGCGACGCGGCCTAGGGGGAAGGGCCCGCCAGCGCTAAGTGTGGGCCCCTTAGGCGCCCACCGACCTTGCCCATTCTCCTATAAAGTCACCCCGATGCAGAAACCCTAAGGACCCGATCAAATATCCACGAAACAGTCTATAGCTGCCACCACCATCGTCCCTAGATCGGGGGGATCTGAAGCTCTTCCCGGCACCCTGCCAGAGGGGAGAGATCATCCCGGATGCCTTCTTCATCACCATGTCATCCTCCGGAGTGATTCGTGAGTAGTTCACCCTTGGACTATGGGTCCATACAGTAGCTAGATAGTTGTTTCTCCTCCTTTGTGCTATCATGTTTAGATATTATGAGCTTCGTTCATGATCAAGATCATCTATTTGTAATCATACATGTGTTTCTAGGGATCCGATGGATATTGAGATACAATGTCAAATTTATTATTGATTCTATCATGTCTATGTTATTTGTGATCTTGCATGCTCTCCCTCGTTAGTACCTATCTTGGCCAAGTAGATGCTTGCAACTCCAGTAGGGAGTATTTATACTCGACAGTAGGTTCATGCCTCTAGTAATCCGGGGAAGTGACAAAAATCTCTAAGGTTATAGATGTGTTGTTGCTACTAGGGAGAAAACAACAATCCTTTGTTCATGGAACAATTGTATTATTTACTTTACACACATTGCTTTATGCAATTATCTGTTGCTTGCAACTTAATACTGGAAGGGCTTCAGATGATAACCTGAAGGTGGATTATTAGTGATAGATGAAGTTGGATTACGGTCTATGTATTTTGTTGTAATGCCCAATCAAATCTCGTAGGAGTCAAGGTGTCTAGTATGCATTGTTATGCTTTCTCAATCTGTCAATTGCCCCGCTGTAATTTGTTCACCCAACATGCTATCTATCTTAAGGAGAACACCTCTAGTGAACTGTGGACCCCGGTCCAATCTTTATCATTGATACATCATCTACTGTTACTGTTTACTTTCTGCAGGAAATCACTATCTTCCACAATATATGTTTAATCCTTTGTTTTCAGCAAACCAGTGAAATTGAGAACCTCACTATAAGTTGGGGCAAAGTATTGAGTTTGTGTTGTGCAGGTTCCAAGTTGTTAGCAACACCTTGGAGTTGTTTCCTTGCTCCTACTGGTTCGATAACCTTGGTTTCATAACTACGGGAAAATTTTCTATTGTGTTCATCACACCTTGCTCTTGGGGTTTCCCAACGAGGCTCTACATTCAACTGAGCCGCATCAGTGGACTTCCCGGCTATGATAGCATTGGAGATTTGGTTGGTATATGGTGGATTTGGTCAGTGCCAGTTATCGAGCTTCTTCGAGTAAATAAACTCCATCTTCTCGAGCTTCTTTTACCTCGGCTTCTGTATATTGCCTTACTCTTGGCAAGTCATGCTCTATGTGCGGCAGGGAAAACTGCTTCTGCCCCATAAACAGAAATAATGGCGTATATCTAGTTGATCAATTCAGAGTTGTTCTTAAGATCCACAATACTGAGTGTAATTCCTATATCCAACAATCAGGTGTTCTCTGGAATGGTTCCATTAGCCGAGGTTTTATCCCGGATAGGACTAGCCCATTAGCTCATTCAACTAGCTCATTTGATTCTGGGTGAGCGACAAATGCTACGTCGAGCCTTATTCGTTTGTCCCTACAGAATCGAGCAAAGGCTCCTTCGGCGCAGTTTGTGTCATTGTCTATGATTACTCTATGAGGGTAGCCATATCTTAGGATTATATCCCTCAGGAATGTGACCGCTATTTTTCCATCGATCTTTTTGATGGGCTTCACGTCTATCTATTTCGTGAATTTGTCAACCTCCAAGTATGTGAGTCATGCATCCATGCACAGGTTTAAATGGTTCCACCATATCCAGGCACCATACCACAAAAGGCCACGTGATTGGTATAGTCTTTAGCTCTGATGTCGGCAAGTGTGTTTTTGCCGCGTATCGTTGGCACCCATTGCATTTTCTTACTAAATCCTGTGCCTCCACAAGTGCATTTGGCCAGTAAATACATGCCAGAATGCCTTGGATACCAATGCTCTTGACGAAGCATGATTCCCACATTCCCCTTGGTGAATATCCAACAGTATCTCTTGGCCTTGCTCTGAGCTAATGCAACGTTGTAACACATTTGTCACACTCCTCTTGTACAACTCCTTGTTAATTATGGTGTAAGCTTTTGCCCTTCTTTCTGTTTGTCTTGCTAATATCTCATCATCAGGCAAAGTTCCATCTTCCAAGTAGTGAAATATCGATTGCGCCCAAATTGGTATTAATGGTGCCAGGTCTTTCTTTTGATCAATTTCCATTGGCTCAGCCAACATAATTTCTGTCTACATAACCTGACGAGTCCGCGGGTTTGATTCGGCAGTCCCCGGGTTCTGTTGAAGAGTCCCCGGGTTACTCGAACCTGCTCGTGCGCCAACGTCCATTGGCACATCATCTGACTCCTGGCTTACCGAGATGAAGATTGACTTGGATTCGGGTGACGGTTTGATTGATGGCTTTCTCAGATGTTCTAGTGCTAATCCTGGTGGGATTACTTGCCGAGATGACCCTATCTTTGATAGCATGCCTCATTTTCTTCTCTGGTATGTGGTGAAACTCACATCCATCAAAGTATCCCAAAATTTACTGTACATGGAAATGATATAGTGCAATATTCGCGTCTAGCGTGTCCTAGTGCCTAAATACTTGCTGAATAACCAAGTCTGAGTCGCCAAAGCACATGATCCTTTTGATGCCAATTTCTTTAGCCACTTTTATCATGTCAACAAGTGTTCATACTCGGCAACATTTTTGGATGCGGCGAAGTGAATTTGCAACACATACTTGAGCTGGTCCTTATTTCGTGAGGTGAGAACCATCCCGGCACCCAGACCCATCTTTTTTTTGGACCTGTCAAAGTGTAACTTCCAGTTGTTCGGGTCTGGTAATGGCGGCTCATATTGCATCTCCATCCAATCCACGAAAAAGTCTGCCACAGCTTGACATTTAATGGCATCTCGCCTATCATACTGTGGAGTATATGGTGCTAGTTCTATGGCCCATTTTGCCACTCTACCGTTGGCGTCTTTACTGAGTATGTCCAAGATGGGTGCCTTGCATATTACCCAGATTGGGTGTTCCTGAAAGTAATGCTTCAGCATTTTTGCTGCCATATACACCATGTATGTCATTTTTTGATAGTGTGGGTAATTTTGTTTCGACGTAGAGAGCACTTTGCTCAAGTAATAAAATGGTCTTTGGACTGATTTTCCCTCCTCTTCGCGCTCTACCAGTATTACTGCGCTAACAACACTATTGGTTACTGCAAAATAGAGCAGCATTGGCTCTTTGTATAGTGTTGAGGCTAATATTGGTGTTGTTGCCAACATCTTCTTAAGTTCATGGAAATCGCTATCAGCTTGCTATGTCCATGTGAATTTATCTGATTTTTTTATCAGCTGATATAATGGTAAGGCTTTTTCGCCTAGCCGACTCACAAACCTACTCAATGAGGCCAGGCATCCTGTGAACTTCTCGACATCATTGAGGGTTTTCGGCAATTCCATTCTTTTGATGGCCCTGATCTTTGTCGGGTTAGCCTCAATTCCTCGGCTGGATACAAGGAATCCGAGTAATTTTCTGGTCGGGACACCAAAGGTGCATTTTTGCATGTTAAGTTTCATCTAGAATCTTCTTAAGTTTCCGAATGTTTGACGCAAGTCCTCGATTAGAGAATGACTTTGTTTCGTTTTTATTACCACATCATCGACATATACTTGAATGTTTTTGTCCAGCTGATCTTGCAAGCATTTTTGCATGCATCTTTGATATGTTGCACCTGCGTTTCTCAATCCAAACGACATAGTACGATAGCAATAAGCCCTGTACAGGGTGATAAAAGCTGTCTTTATTTGATCATTCAGATTCAGTGGTATCTGGTGGAAGCCAGAATACGCATTACAAATGACAACAACTCACTACTCGGCAGTAGAGTTAGTGACTTGGTCAATCCGTGGGAATGGAAATGGATCTTTTGGACACGCCTTATTGAGGTTCGTGTAATCAATACACATGCGCCATACCACTGCCACGTTCGGGTCATCCATCTTTTTCTCGACCAAGACTGGATTTGACAACCAATCTGGATGCACTACTTCCATGATAAACCTAGCGGCTAAGAACCTGACTATCTCGGCATCTATTACTTTCCTCGCTAGTCATTCTAGCATCTGCGGCACGAACCGCACTTCCCATCTCAGATTACCATGTGCAATTTTCCCTACAGTTCCGTAATCGATGAGCCAATCCTCTGGTTTGGTGCTTCCATCATATGTCTTTGTTCCTCTTGCCAGCTGAAAGTTTGGCACTGGTGGCTCTCTCATGATCCTTGGGCCAAACACATGGTAGTCCCCGCGGACCTTGTGACTCGACAATCTCTGCCATTTTTATCCGATCAAGCTTTACTCTTGCATCATCTGGTTGGAGGTTTCTAGATCCTAGTCTTGATCCCATCGCATGGTACACGTGATCCGGCATTTCATACCCTTTATTCACCATAGCCGAGTAACCGTCGTTGTACCTATTGGCATTCGGATCTACGGGTTGCTGCATCGCTCGTCCTATGCTTTGCTGCCGTCTTTCGGGTTGTGCTGGTGGCGGGTTTGGACGTGGTTTTCCTCCTCCTGCCGAATGAGTTCCGCGCCTAGGTTGGGGTGCATAGTTCTGGCCTCCATTATCATTTCTCTGTCCGACATGCTTTTGTCGGCTAGCATTGTCTTGGTTTTTGTTTCCCTGACCAGCATTTCTGCTTGTACATTGGGCATGAGCTAGGTTTCCTTGAGCTACTTCTAGATCGTAGGCTACCATCTATTTGTTTCTTCCTGAGTCTACACTTTTCTCTTTTCTCTGTCTCGGCGCATCCCCTGGCGAGGAAGCTGTATGCCAGCGGACCTGGCCGGGATTGGAGTTGCCGAGCAAACAAGCTACGACCTGCCTGCTATACCCGGATTCGCCATGTAGTACGCCTCATTCAGCTTTCCTGCTGCTCTCACCAGCTCGTTTACTCGTTCCTACTACTTTATCTTTGCGTCACACGTTAATTGGGGTAATTCTGCCATTGTTGCTTCTGCAGCTCTCAGGTTTGCTGATGTTGAATTATATGTCGGATGTATGGCTATTTCATGACTACTCTCTAGGGTTATTTTGGACGTGGCATCCGCTAGATCCTTATTGAGGTTCCTTCCTCTTATCCTCGTCGCGTCGAGCCGGGTATTTGCGCCCTTGACTCGGTACGCCGAGTTATATTCCCGAAGAGTGATATCCATATCCTGCTGTAGCTTAACTAGCTCTTTACCTTTTTTACAACACCTTTTTCCTAGTTTCCTCTAACTCGGCTTGCGCACGCGCCGGGTCAGCTGTTGGTGCCACTGGTTCTGCCAGTTTTTCTATTGCTTCCTGTAACTCCTTGGCTCTTTTACTCTTTTCTATGTTTTCCGTCTTCTCCAGCGGTACCCTCGCAGTTCTTGCAGCTCTTGGTGTGGCATCCGGGTCTTCTTCCTCGGCAGCCTCATTCACCACTGGAACTACTGGAGGTGCTGGGGGACGTGATGTATTAGGTGCAGTTATCATTACTCTCAATAGAAGCGAGCTGGTAAGCTTTCCCGTAGCACAGACCACGGGTGGATCCGGCGCCAAGATGACATGATCGCGCTATGTTTTCTCCAAGCACACTACAATGTAGACTTTGTGCTCACCGAACTTGACGAAGCGACCACCCCTTGGGAACGGCTTGGTCCCAAAGCATCCCGCAGTATCGCTGACGAAGTTGAGCGCTCCAAACCTCTGGATGAGGCCGGAGTATACGCGCTCGCCCGTTGAGGCGATGATGTTGCTCGTCCGGATGAAGACTCCAGCAAGCATCGTTGTTTGCCCCATGGTGGGCGCCAACTGTCGTGGTGGTGTCACGACAAATGCCATGGGTAGGCTTAAGTTGGGGGCCAAATGGACGCTTGAGGTAACCGGGGAGGGAGTCCACGGTCCTGCCGCGCATGATGAACACGATGAACTCTCTAGACTTGTGATTTCTATTTCTCCTTGGGAACTTACAAGTGCTCCTTGAGCTATTTTAGCATAGCCCTGGGGCACTAGTTTTTTACTAATTTATCTCCCTAAACCCTAGCCATACCCCTCCTTATATAGGCAATGGAATAGCAAGGTTATAGTTTTGGGCCCTAGTGTTTACTGTTTGGATCTCTGTCCTTACTATGCGGGCTGGGTCATGGGCCAGCCCTAGGCCCCTGACCCAGTCAATAAAGCTGTACAGCCAACGGTTCTTCCGTACGTATATGCCAGCTATACGGTTTCATACGGTGCTTTTTACGTCACTTCTTGCTTTTGGCATCACCCGGCTCCTTTGTTGTCACCCAGCTCCTTTGTTGTCACTCGGCGGCGCCATTCTCTTTTGACCATACTTTACAATGGTCCCTCCTGGATCTTACTCGGAAAGGAGCCACGCGCCCTTTTTGACTTGGCCCTCCCTCGTGAGATCAGGCTTGTCGTTACCTGCAAGATAAACGTCTTTGTCCTGTGCGGGCCAACATACCTTCTATGTCGGCCTTACACAGGCTTCATATCCGAGCCGTTAAGACCCGGCTGGTGGTTTCTGACTCGTCCTAAGCCAAGATAGGCACTATTTTACCCCTTATGACCCTACCGGCGGTTATCCCCCCGGTAGGGATCACCCCCGGATCGTCATACGAATGTATGCAGGTCTCGGATAATCAAACAGAACCTTCAGAAAGTCCACTCCAACACGGGCCCTACCCTATGAATTTTTCCCCTCAACACCAAGACGTCTGGATCCATGGACCAGCCGGAGTGCATCCCAAATCCTTTAGAGCCAGCACTTTCAATGAGTGGCTCATAGTATCACCCGGTCACTCACATGGGTGATCCTGGTTCCTCCACGTGAGTGCCTTGCAGTTGAACCTTTTCATAAAGGAAGTCCGGAATTAGAGGGAGATGATCCCTTATAAGTAGTTGTGTGGATAACCATATCGAAGTGAACCAACTTAGGGCTAAGCCCCGTCCCAATCCAGGGTAATGTGGTTGCACAGATTAATTGTTCTGGCAAAACTACAAAGAAGCAGGTGCATTTCTGTAAACAGTTTTCTCCTTCTACTTTTTAGCATCATTTGCAAAAAAAAAATCTTTTTCTTTCCCAACTCTCTTGGCAGGATAAACCTCACCAAGTTTTTCGCATAAAACGTTTTCGTAAAACCTTTTTTGGGGTCTTCCCATCCTATAGTTTTGCTTCGGCTAAAACGGGTCTCCAAGGGGTTATGGTGTAAAACATCATCTACCATACTAGGGACAAATATGTTTCATCAAGGGTGTTGTACTTAGTAGTACAATTGTGTAATGGTTTGGAGGAGCAAAACATTCCCACATAGAAAACATAGCATATTAAAAATCATGCAATTTATAGAAACAAGTTGTTAAAACATGCATAAGTATAAAAGTAGGACAATGGCTTATGAGAAAGAAGGTGGCTTTCCTATGACCAGCGAGATGTCCCTGGAATTCTTTAGAATACTAGAATACCAATAATAATAATAAACAATACTCCGAGGCTTCCTCCTTCTCGACGACACACAATCGCAACTATCGCCATTATCGGGCAAGCATTAAACAAGCAAAGAACCAATTAATACAGGACAATCAAGCATCAATACATACATCAAACAAAGGGATAATTACTTGATATAAAATAGTAGTTTGTCGTATGATTGGTTTGATAGGATTGGTGAATGACTTGGAGGCATTGGAAGAAGACCCCTTAGGAATTATAGTCTAGATACTAACTATGAGAAGGGTTTTGGACCATGGACACAATCGGTATGTAATTATTGTAAAAAGATGATACCATTAGATAGGTATTTATAAAAGGAAACCAACAAAAGTGGTTTCACTATTTTATCAGTTACCCTTGATTTTTAAAGAATTTTCTAGTGATTAATACTCTAGTTTTAGGAAATAATTCACCAGAAAAGTTCTGTATCTCCAAACATTATTTCCTTGGATTATTGGGTAGGATTTGTTGGACTGATTCACTGAGAGTTGGAATCAACTTAAAATATTTAGCAAAAGAAATTTCTGCAAGGTTTTTGTTCTTTTAACCAGAATTAATCTGCATGAGCTTTTGATGTGATTCCAAAGACACAGGTTAGGTTTTGTAGAAATTGGAATCTCCCTTTTTGGATTTATAAAACTACTGTAATGATTTTATTACTGAATAAGCCATGTACAGAACAGATTACTTTTCAATAAATCCATAGGGGCTTAGAAAATTATGGGCTCCTAGGGTTTGACAGATATTGTTATGCATGGGTATTGGGAGTTGGATTTAGTTCAATACCCCTCTTGGTTGGACCTAGAGAAATTACTAAAGGCAGATTTGGCATGGTTTTGTCATTTTTTTCTATGGGAAATCTAGGAAGCTAATTACTATGGGGCTAGGGGGACATGTTGTTAAAAACAGCACCAATAGGTTTTATTTAAAAACGGGTTGCACAATTCTCTGTAGAATTTATTTAGTTAAAAAGGTAAGTCTTTGTATTTTATTTTACATAAAATATGTGTTTATTGGACAGGGTATATTTTCCTACTGCATGTTTAAAATAACACTCAGGAACACTGAGAGGTAAAGATCTTGGTATTTTATGGTATTTTACAATCTCAAACCGATTTAAACTAAAAAGCTACTCTATAGGTCTATAAGATTGAAATAAAATTTTAGAAAGGGGTAAAAGGTGGAAACGAGGAAGGTCGGGGGCTCGATGTTGGGTCAGCCTAGTTCATAGCTGGCGCATGCTCGAGGGAGAATAATCGACGAGCGGGGTGGGGCCCACCCGTCATTGGCGTTGCGGTGCCAAGCGGTATCGGCCGCGGGGAGCCGTTCGATTAGAAGGAGACGAACGATTATCTGTCGTCGTCTTTCTCGAGACAGATCACCGGCGAGAGAAACGCTAGGGGCGTTGTGGAGGTCCGGGACGGCTTACCAGGGGCTAACGGGGGGCTGGGAGGCGGCTGGGAGAACGTGACATCGCACAGGGATCTCAACGATGTGCGGGATGATAGGGTTTGGTGACGGGCGAGGTCGTGCATAGTTCCGCCGGCGAGGAGTGCTTCGGTGCTCATCGGAGCTACTTCTAGAGCTGCCGAATATCACAAGGGAGGCATTAGAGAGGGTTCTGGTGCCCTGGTGAAGGTAGGGGAGGTGTGGTTACCGCGACAGGGTGCTCGGGAGAAGGGGTCTTTGCTAGAGAGGTTTTTATTGGCCGTGATCGACAATGGCGGCTTCGGTGCTCTTGCAGCAAAGAGAAAGGCATAGAGATGTAGATTAGAGGAAGGGGAACTCAAATCGGGTACATGCAAGGGAGGGGAGAAAAGGAAAAGGCGACCTCGAGCTTGAGCTCAAAAATGGCTAAAACTTCTTTATCTCTCTCTCTCTCTCGGACAGGACAGAGCAGGGGAAGGAGAGAGCGACTCGTGGGGTGAGGTCTCTAGTGGTCTATGAGAGAAATGAGAGGAGGGGGAGGGGTTGAGCTGTCTCTCCTCCTTTTATTTAGAGAGAGGGCAAATCCATGGTGAACCATGCCTAGGAATGGAAAAGATAAAGGTTGAAACCAGGGGGATGGTTCCTGTGGGCTGTGGAGGGAGGTTTTAGGTCGAGATGGGGCAGAGTAGGTGTGAGGTGTTGCTGCCAAGGCATTTAAATGGGGCAAGACTAAACAATGTCTTTGTGTCTCTCCCTTTCTTCCAAGCATAAGAGGACAAAGAGAGGGAGAGCTACAGTGAAGCTACAAAGATTTCTACCAAGAGGGTGTGCTGGTGCTGGAGAGATGTCTTTTTCAAGCTTTGGTGTAGGTTTGATTTGGTTTAGCCCAAGGTTTGTTAAGTTTTCCAATTTTGATCAAAAATAGGATTATGAAGGAATTCTACAATCTTATCTTTTGCAAAATGAGGAACTGGTACTAGAGGATAGAGGAGGTCAAGAAGGCTCTCTAGGATTTATTTGGGATTCTTCCAAAGGGTATTACTCCTCTTAAATCCATTTAGTCAAAAAGTGCTGAAATGGTTTCTAGAAGGTATTTTGATATTTTTACATTGGACGAGGCGGGGTTTTGATGTGAGATGGTCCTAAATACCATAACACACTTTGGAGAATTTTGTTGGCATTTATTTAGATGGTGAAGTATTATTAGGTTATTATTTCTTGTTTCCGCCATTTAAGAAAAAGGGGAAAAAGAAATAATAAAGGATCTCAAGAATTTTTATTTTTGAGAGAGGAAGAAAGGTTATGAGGTATAAGACTCAAATGTTCCTTGAGTTGGCAATTACTTAGAAAATCTTCCTTTCGGATTTGAAGAATTTGTATAAGTAGTTTGAAGAATTTGAAGGATCTCAAGAATTTGGATTAGTTTGAAGAAAAACGAACTTACCTTTATAGAGGTTTTGAGGATTTTGTAAGGGAATGGAATTAAATGGTTTTAGGTTCAAAATAATTATGGAAATTACTTAGAAAATCGTTTTATCCAAGGTCGATGATGTCAACTTGAAGTATCTACCATAACCAACCTTGGGTTTGAATATCTTCCTTGAAAATGAAAAGAAACTAGATTTGGATGATCTAGGGGGTTTGATATTTTTAGACCACCTAAACATGGGTGGATTAATGAGATCAGAGTTCACCTTGGTACAAGGGATAGATGGATAGTTAGACCATGTTATATAGATGATTATGGAAGCAATAGTTTGGCTTAGTTTTATCTGAGGGAGTCTAGTAGTGATGACTAACTTTGTTGAAAATAAGGCTGCCATAACAGATGAGTCAGGATGCCTCATAAACCAGGTGGGTTTAAGAAGCACATAACTCCATTGTAAACAAGTGAAAGGGTGATTGATAGACCATGGTTATTAGATCATAACCATGCAAAGAGTTGGTCCAAAGAAGGTGGCATATGGATGTGAGATTCTGTCAAAGTAGGCAAGATGATAAGATTTGCAGAAAAGATTACTATCTTGACTACAAAACCATCATGGATGAGTGGGTACAGGAATGGCTTAGCCAAAGGAAAGAGTGGAATTTGGTAGTACTCATGTTGTACTACAAGATGGTTTAGGTACATTCTCAATAATGCACACATATTGGAGTAGGTGGCGTTCCAAAGATTGAATATAGATAAGGATTCCAGAATTGGTCAAATTTGGCAGACTTGTGAATTTGTACTAGTATAAAGAAGGAAGATTTTTTGGGGAGGGTGCAAGGATCCATTATTATCATCAACTGGATGTTGTTGAAGGGTAGCTAGTGTAGTGTGGATTAATGCTTGTATTAGGACCTTGATGAGTTGGATGTTAATATCTAGGATTAGCTGAAAATTGATCTGGTTAAGTAGATTAGAGGGCCACGTGAGTGACTTAAGATGGACCCAGGTTTGGATGCTTGATTTGAGATTGGTGATCTCTACTACTAGTTGGATCCTAAAGGATAAGCTACTAGATTAGCTCTCTCTAGTTCCTAAGCAAACAAGACAATCAGTTGATCAAGGAAATTCATCAGACAACAGATCAAGGCAATTCATCTTGCTAAACAATCTGATACTACTGAGGTTACCATCAAGTCTATCTTGAGGTAGGCATGGGTATTTTGAAGAGGTTATGATTTAAAGTAAGATAAGTTCCTCTGGGTATTTCTACCAAGATTGTAAAAGAAAGGTTTTAGTAAAGGTTTTGGAAAACCTAGAGATAAGGAGTAGTTGAATCCTCTATCTTGAAAACATAAGGAGATTATATGTAGGTCTCCATAGTTTTGTTAAATAGAAACTAATAAATATTTTGTATTATCGAAGTCATCTTGGCTCCAGTTTGAATTGTCATAACATTTGAGAATATGAAAGGTGATCCAAGACATCTCTTTTGTAAAATAGTTTTTGTCAACTAGTGTTGAGGTAAGGAGTATGTCTTCTAATATACAATGAGTGGCATAAGAACAAGCAAACAATCAAAAAATAGTGCAATACTTAATAAGAAAAAGTTTTTGTTCTGCCTGATTTTTTCCTTTTTTACAACAAATCAGGGTTGCTGAAATTGGGATGTTATACACATTTCCTGATAGGGCAAAGGTGTCCGATCTTTCGATGAGATGGTGATAGTCGATCTGGTGGAGTTTGGGCTTGACGATCCGACTACACGTGTGAGCACGAGCGCCAATGCAATCGCTAGGCCAATCTCCTGGAGGTTACCGATCCTGCGTAAACACGATCAGCCTGACCAGCGAGGGTCTTAATTCCTACCTGAAATCGAGAACAAGTAAGAACTAATATTGCAATGAAGATATTGCGGATTAAGATGAAAGCTTTATTGAAAAGGTGGGATCATGTATAGGTGCGACAAGAGGCCTCTACGACGCTCGAGCCTTGGCAAAGTTGCTATGATGGCTAACATAATGTCTAAGCAAAATCCGAGTCTATGGTGACGGCTAAGGAGAGTATTTAAGGAGGAAAAGGTAGGGTTTCGGACAGCCATAGAAGTGGTGGCCGAATCCAACCCTAGAAGTCCTTTTCTCCTAAAATACGGACTCTAAAAAGTGGCTATTTAAAATCCTACGAAAATTACATGGGCCTGGCCCAAAATAAAGATGTCGCAGCACCATATTAAGCTATGGATGAATTTGTGAAGTATTAATCTTGAATATTTTTGTCCAAGCCTTCTTTCTTCATTACGGTGGCCTCAAAGTTCTGAAATCTTCATCCGTGGCCTTCTCTTGGATCATCACATGCTTGCTGCCATCTCCATGCATGACCATGCTACAATGCTTGTCCCTCTCATCCATGCTTGGTCCATCATTCCTAAGAGTAAGAAATACATATGATTTAGGAAGCATCATATTCTCATGTATGTGAGGAATAGTTCCACGAAATGAAAGTACCTGATAGTGAAGTTGTTTAGCACGAGTAGGTACTTGTATATGTGTTGCTGTAGGTACAACGGTTGTATCAATAGATGGGATGTCCACATCATTTCCCCCTTAAAATAAACATGTCCCGAGATTCGGGAGAGTTAGGGTTGGGTGAGAAAATCGGCATGAAAATTTTTAGCAGTGGAATTAGTTAGATGATAAGGGAGGTTACCACGAACAGGCTTGGTTGGCTACGGGTCAGGGTCGAGTTGCTTCTAATTGTGCGTTTATATTAAGCCAATGGAAAAGTTGCAGTATTTTCCCCTTAGGACGATTCTAGGTAGGGTTAGCGTCGACATGGTCCTTTCTTCTTGAGGAGGGACAGCAAGTTGAGCCTCCTTTGATCCTTTATTGCCAAGGTCAGTTTTTCTGCCTTCTTGGTCTTGAAAAGCCAGGGGTGTTGGCTGGACGGTCGACCTTTGAGTGGAGTACTTTCCCAGAGTATCTTCTGATTTCTGGGGAAGTGTTGAGGGTCCATGCTCTTGTGTTAGGGGAGGGTCATCTCCTAGCGAAAACTAGGGGTCCTCTTGGGATTATTCGGGTTTTGCGGGAAAAGACGCAATCTTTTCCCCATAGAGCGAGACTAAGGGTGCTTGGTGAAGCCACGGACCTTCTGTGTTGGAATTGTTGGAAGAATGCTGCAACTTCTGTCTGGAGTTGGTTGTCTTCAATTGATCTTGTGCATGTTGCTTTTTGTAGGATGTCTGAGACGGCTAGCACTATATCTAGCTGGGAGGATGCCGGGTTTTGGTTGGTCGTCTCGAAAAACAAGACTATAAGATGGGGTCGTTTTGGGTTTAGTCTAATGCAACCTCTTGGGTATAACACGCAAAGGAGGGCATCATACTGGCATATCATCAAACAGGGTTCATACATAACCTAGCAGGTCTGCGCCGGCTAGCGGCAAGGATATTTAAGCATTACAAACCGGGTTTATGCTGTCGGCGTCAGGGTACTTAGGGTTTTACACAACAGGTTCTGGGATGATACATAAATCTACCCTCAGCTAGTAGAAGTAGTTTCAAGGGACGAGGGACTACTCCATGGGTACTTCTTGAATTCTTGACGTCATCCTGAGGTTGGGTACCAACTTGTCTTAGCACGGGTCCTCGGGGGTTGGGGGGATATTTGGTTCGTCAACAATAGTAGTAAGGGTTGTGTCTTCTCCCGTGGCGGCTTTGATTGGTGTATCTTCGGGAGGTGGGGACTGAAAGATGGGTTGATGATCGTAGAAGGACAGTTCTTCATTCTCCATATCAGTGTTAGAAGGTTCAGAAGTTTAGGGAACTAGAGTGGCTACTTTCCTTTCCAAGCGGGCATTTGCGGCTCGAAGACTCGTCTCCTAGGTACGGAGGATGGCAAGATCCATACACATGAGGATATTCTGACATCAGGTCTTGTCGAGGTCCTCTTGATGGTGCTGCAGTAGGTATTCCATATTCCCCAGCTAATTTCTAATGCAACCAAGTGAGAAAAGACTTGGTAGGGAGTCCATCCTCGTCGCGTTTCCCAAACTGGTGGTAAGGGGTGTCCTTCAGCTCTTCTTCATGGATCTTGTAGAGGCGTGTTGGAGATATGCCCTAGAGGCAATAATAAAAGTAGTTATTATTATATCTTTGTGTTTATGATAAATGTTTACATTCATGGTATAATTGTATAAACCAGAAACATTAATACTTGTGTGATTTCTCGACTTGTAAGAGTCCCTAGTAAAGCCTCTTTATAATACTAGCTTGTTGGTTGATAGATGATCATGGTTTCCTGATCATGAACATTGTGATGGACATACTCCTATAGATAAGCATAGCATAAAGATCAAGTCATTTCAATAGTTCGTTTGCTATAAGCTTTCAGATACATAGTAACCTAATTCCTTCGACCATGAGATCATGCTAATCACCATCACCATATGGATGCTTTGATGACATCAAACACCACTTCGTAACTGGGTGGTTATAGAGGTGGCATTGAGTGTTCGGAAAGTATGTGTTGAGGCACATGGATCAAGAGTGGGATTTGTCCATCCATATGACGGATAGATATACACTGGGCTCTCTCGGTGGAATTTCACCCAATTAGCTTCCAAGCATGTGACTGGTGTACAAGGGATCACATATCACAGGAACGAGTAAAGAGTACTTATCGGTAACAAGGTTGAACTAGGTATGCAGAGATACTGACGATCAGACCTCGGATAAGTAAAATACCGCGAGACAAAGGGAAATTGGTATCGTATGTAAATGGTTCATTCGATCACGAAGTAATCATAGAAATATGTGGGAGCCATATGAATTTCCAGAATCCTCTATTTGTTATTGATCGGAGAAGAGTCTTTGTCATGTCTACATAATTCACGAACTGTAGGGAGACACACTTAAGGATTCGATGTTGTTTAGTAGATATGGTATGTGAGTAAGAAGACTAAATGTGGTTCGGAGTCTCGTATAGGATTCAAGATATCACGAGGAGATCCGGAATGGTCTGGAGAATAAGATTCATATAAGTAAAGTCCAATTCCAGAGTTCGGGAATGGTTCCAAAGTTTTCATCGGAATGTTCTAGAAGGGTCTAGAAGGTTCACCAATCCGGAAGCGGAAGTGTACATGAATGTTTGATGACAAATTGGAATAGTTGCATCATGTCCTAGGACACTAGGCTGGGCATTTAAAAGAGAGAAATCAAAATCCAAAATTGGAAGTCAGAAGGCAAGTTTGAAAAGTCAAACTGGGACAATGGTTCCTGGTGGAGGGAGGAGAGGAAATCTCCTCTCCCTCCACCGCCAGCCAAGGAGGAGAGGGAGTGTAAGGTTCCCAACCTTTAATAAGGTAGAGATCCCTGTGTTTACAGTGCTAGTCCCTGGATCAATAGCTAGCATCCACAGTTAAGATGTAATATCAAGAAACAAAGGTCATAATACAACTTCATAACCAGGATTAAAATAATTTATTACATCTTACATAGCTCATTTGGCTATCTCATTACAATGCAGCAGAATATAACAATAGCATGGGGTCCTTCATCTTCAAAGTGCCACAGGCAATCATGTTGGTTGTAGACTTGTAATCCTATTCAACACACTTCACTAACATCAAACAAACCTGCAACATAATAAATTGCAGCCACAGGGGTCAATACATTTGAATTGTATTGGCAAGTTTCACTACTATGTAGATATAAGTGGATCCTATCATTTACATGCATATTTGGCTAAGTAGGGTTTAGGCTCTTTTGCATAAAACAATATAGTTTTATCCTATCTTTTCAAAATAGTTTTTGATCTTTTGTCAAATCTTTCTGAACTTCTTGGAAAACTCCAAGTGCATCAAATCCCTTGTTGTCACCATCAAGTTTTACTTTGAGAAATTGGAATGTCGAGATCTTCCATAGCTTCAGGCCTTAGTTGCTCAGAGTTGTCCATAACCGGGGATACGGCTAAGTACTTGGAATTTGATATTCTGCAGAAGTTGTACACTTTACCCACATGACACAATCTCGTCTTGACGCCACCAGTGGCCGCTGGATAAGTACTCACCAAATGGAGTACCGGCATATCGAGAATGTGACAAAGTCTTTCCATAGAAGTCCTCCCAATACACAATGCTAGCTTGTCAACCAGGCACCAATGTAGGGATAAATTTCCCATACACAATTCTAGTTAACCTGAAGATGCCAATGCATGGGTCTTCCACTATGTAGTTGACTAAGCCAGAGCCCATTTAGCATGTGGCTCTACACGGAAGCCATTGTACGAGAAAAATGTTCAATCTCTAAGTCCCTGGGTGGTTTTCTTCTAGTGCACACACACAAAAAGATAGCCATATAAACATGGTTCCCTTTGTTGCCACCTTGTCCAATCTTGAGTATCCTTTTCCACCCAGGTGGTTCATTGAGTACTTGTTTTATTACATAAAACATATATCTTTCCAACACTTCATATAATCATATCATGTATCCCATCCCAAGTCTATAGCTGGGCTAGGCATACTACAACTACAATGTTTTCACTAAGGAAGATATAAGGATATCCTATTAGGATTTAGCATAGCATAAAATATAGTAGTCCTTTCCATGCATGTTACGAAACTCCACTAAGTGTAATGAAAATAGTAGGACATGGATGATAGTGTCACTTGCCTTTTTAGTAGAGAATGTTGGTTCACTCCTTGATCTTGCAAATATCACACTCTTCTAATTCCACTACAATTCAATCAAGCAAACACAAATTCAACTAGCATTCCAACCAATTTATCACACATAAAATAATAGAAACAAGGCAATGCATGCAAGCATGCAAAAAATGGTTTTATTTAGAAAAGTGGTATCTATTAGGCTCTAAACATTTTAAAGTTCAAAGTGGTCACTTACTAAAGTGGTAAAACCATTTACAAAAGGTTTCATCTTATAAACCAAATATTATGCTAAGGTGATATTTTATGTAGTTGAAAATATCTTTTAGCAAAGTAATAAATTTATATGGTTCATCAAATATGTTCTTAATCTCAAATCTTGGTGTTTAGGGTCAGAGAGTCTAATTAAAATCATTTCCCAAAGATTTTACTCAAAAATCATTTCTAAACCATAAACAATATTTTTATTTGACTAGAAATGCTCTAACTCAATTATTTATTCCCTAACTTCACAAAATACCTTTTTTAAATCCATAAGTTGGTTACTATGGTCAGTAGGTTCAAAACAAACCATTTTACAAAGATTTCATCTTAAAAATATATCTAGAACAATTTTTATATTCAAATTATGCCTACACATGTTTCTGCAAATTCCAACCAATTTTACCGAAGCAAAACAATAAACAAAG
This sequence comes from Avena sativa, assembly GCA_916181665.1. NCBI lineage: Eukaryota > Viridiplantae > Streptophyta > Magnoliopsida > Poales > Poaceae > Avena > Avena sativa. The sequence goes on along the minus strand of OV702283.1, from coordinate 226,667,189 downwards.
TGCATGGTTGCAAAGTACTTGCTCTGCTGAATCCATTGATATAAAATTTGCAAAATTTGGACGTGTAGAACTAAAGTTATGAATTTTACAAGTTTGTATAACCAATAGATTCTAATTTCTGTTTTAAATCCAAACCCTGTCCACGTGGCTCATTCCTATTGGTCGGTACCGCATCGTGCGGATCAGCCTCTGCGAGTCGTTGGATCTTATTTAAAACGCACGGCTCAGATACACACATACCCCTTCGGTTAAGATCTAATCACAGCCACCGGATAATGATCTAACGGCTCACAGGTGTTTGACCATCCACTGGCGGCGCTGGCGGCGGCTGGTGGCGATGCACGCTATGGCGGTGGCGTTGGCGACGAACAAGGAAGCAAGAGGGGTAACGGGGGTGCTCACCATGCTCGCAGAGGTGTGGCGAAGCTCGAGGTGGCGTCGGCTTGACGAGGGGTGCAATGGTGCAGAGTGGATTGCTCGTCGGAGTTGCTGCGACGTCGGACTCGCTCAGTTGTCGACGGGGGCGAGGCTACAGGTCATGTCGAGGCAAAATAAAGGCAGGGTTAGACGCGGGCGAGCGTGGGGAGTACGGGAGCATCATCAGGAGGGCTCGGGGCGGTCAGAGATTACCGGGGGAACTCGCCGGAGAAATGGCAGAAGACGGTGGCGCTCGGGTGTGGTCGTTGCCGACGATTTGGAGCGCATGCGAGCGAGTGGAACACACGGGCAGGTGCGCACGGGACTGGAGAGCAAGCTCGTATGCTCTGGGAGTGGAGAGGTGGTTGGAGTCGTCGGGATTTCGCCGGAGAAGCTCGTCGGGGACAGTGGGTTCGAGCTCGAAATTAGAGCAGCCCGGTGGCAGAGAGTGGCTGGAGTTTGGGGGAAAAGAGAGAGGGGAGAGTGGCGTTTATGTGTGCGTGTTTACTGGCGAGAATTGATCACTCCATCAATCGGATTTAAGCCTCGAATCAAGGCGCAGAAACAGTCGCGAGGAAAGGCGAGGACGTCGCGGTGGGGATGATGTTGAGGTGGCCAGTGGGGTCCAACGGTCAGCGAGAGAGAGAGAGGGGGCGTGGGGTCCACTGCTCAGTGACTGCGCGGGTTGATTTCTAGGTGGAAAATGATTCAGTGCGGGGAGGGGAAGATGGGTTGCGAGTGTGCTTGCTGGGCCTGTTGGCTGGGTTGGGTCTGATTCATTTTTTTATACTAAACCTTTTTCTTTTTCTGTTTTGAATATTCTCATTTGATTTTCATTCAAACAATTCAAATTCCAAATCAAATCAAACAACCACCAAACTTTGTATTGATTTTAATTCTGTTTAACAACATAATCCAAAGTCCAAAATAAAATAATTCTTTTATTCTTTTAGGATCTAATAATAATTAAATAAATAGACATTAGTCTTTAATTCAAATAGGATTTAATTTATTTAAAAACTCTATTTGAAATCTAAATAATACCAAAACCTTTTCAGTAGGTTTCACTTGAAAATATAAAACACTTGGAATTTTTAAAATACTTTAACAAGTTTTAGTGTTTATTTTAAAATGGGAAAACCCTTTACTTAAATAAAATTGGATATTAATAAATCCTTATTATTTTATTTAAATAAACCTTTACTCTTTTTATCAAATAGAAATATTTTATTTCAAAAGCTTGGCCAAGATTTAATTTGGCTCTATAAAATAATCCTTATTTATTAATTCTACTCTGATTTTGAAAACCAAATCTTTTTATTAAAAGATCCAAAAATAGTGATTCCAACTATTAAAACTTACCTTATTAATTTTTTATCTTTTTAAATCCCTTTAGGATTTTATTTGACCAAAATAGGTTTTGATGTTTCCAATTGGAATCAAAAAGTTTCTTCTCACCCTAAATTTCAACAATTATTTATTTTGTTTATTTATTTTTCACATTACAAGATTTGGAAAATCTTGGGATGTGACAGGCTACCACCCTTAAAATAAATCTCGTCCCGAGATTTGGGAAGGCTAGGGTTACAAGCAGGCTTCAAGGCAACTAGGGTACTACCACCCTTAAAAGAAAGTCTCATAGGTTACATTGATGCTTCACTTGACTATGGGTTCAACACTTAATATCTAGACAAGGAATCCTTATTTGACTCTTCTGAATTTAACTAGTTCCTGACATCCACTTCTTCTATCTCTTCAAAGTTTCCATCCATGTCAATTTGGTTCACATGTCCTTTCTGGGTCACATTGGAGTCACTTCCATTGGCTCTTCTAGCATCCTTTTTCTTTTTCTTCTCAGGACAGTCTGATGCATAGTGCCCAAGTTCCTTACAATTATAGCACTGCAACTGGCTAATATCTTTCTTCCCGAAAGTGTCATGTTGGTTCTGACCAAGGTCATCTCCATTGTCAGTATCATTCCCATTATTATCACTTCCATTGTTGTTGTGGTGATACTGATGTGGTTCAGAATCTTCATTGCTCTTTTTGAATGAACGCTTCTTTTGTGATGATCCTGAGTGATGCTTGAGTTTATGCTTCCTCTTTCTATTCTCAACTTGATTCATCTTGTTTTCCAAAATGGTGGCTTTGTCACAGAGTGATCGATAAGTTGGGACATAGGCAACAACTAGCTGCAGGTTCAACTCATCATTAAGTCCTTCGAGAAATTTCTCCTTTCTCTTAGCATCTGTGTCAACTTCATCCGGTGCATAGCGTGCCAGATTGTTGAATTCTTCAATATACTCAGCCACACTGAGGTGACGCTATTTCAGATTGTGAAACTCCTTTTTCTTTAAGTGCATCACTCCAGATGAGATGTGAGCTGTACGGAAACCATCCTCAAAAATAGCCCAAGTCACATCTTCAAGGGGAGTGGTGATCTGAAAGGTGTCCCACCATGTTGTTGCTGGTCCTTCAAGCAGAAATGCTGCAAACCTAACTTTTTCTTCATCGGTGCAGCCAACAGTCACTAAGTCCTTATTCACTGAATGTAACCAGTCATTGGCTTCCATTGGATCAGTTGTTCCAGAGAATCTTGTAGGTCTATGTTTCAGAAACCTGGTGAGCATATCATGTGCTGGAGGATTATTCTGATTGTTGTTGTTGTTGTTGTTGTTGTTGTTGTTGTTGTTGTTGTTGTTGTTGTTGTTGTTGTTGTTGTTCTGATTCTGTATGAACGTGGTCATCTCCTGCATCAGCTCTGTCTGAGCTGTCATCATCTACTGCATCTCAGGGGTGATATTGTTGTTGTTTTGGTTGGGGTTGGCACGACAGGGAGGCATCTGTTGGTTTGATAGGGATAAGTATTTATGGATAGGTTTTAAGAAGTTCTAAGACACATCTCAAAACAACCAAGTTCAGTCAAACAATCAAACAATTAACAAGCAACTATCCACTCATTAACTTATGAGCTTAACTCATGAGTTGAAGGAGACAACAAGTTTTCTTGAATTAAATAACTTGGTATAATCATACCTCATAGGTCAATATGATCCATACTCTAACTTGATATCGATGTCTTTGGTAGGCAGTCTAAGGTCTCTTGGTTCTCACTTGTAGTCCTTAGTGAATTCCTTGGTGAAACTAAAATTAAAGTCATTAGTCATGGTGAAGGCTTTGTCCATCAAGTTGAAAAGGAAGAGATGTAGAATCAAAACCAAAAGGTTGAGGAAAGAGTTTACAAGATTGTTTGTAAATAAGTTTTGGAACAAATACAACTCCTATTTTTCTAAGGGGTTTTGTCCAATCCTAGGGTTACAATCCTACAGGAAACACAGTGCTCTGATACCATCTGTAACGTTCCCAACCTTTAATAAGGTAGAGATCCCTGTGTTTACAATGCTAGTCCCTGGATCAATAGCTAGCATCCAGAGTTAAGATGTAATATCAAGAAACAAAGGTCATAATACAACTTCATAACCAGGATTAAAATAATTTATTACATCTTACATAGCTCATTTGGCTATCTCATTACAATGCAGCAGAATATAACAATAGAATGGGGTCCTTCATCTTCAAAGTGCCATAGGCAATCATGTTGGTTGTAGACTTGTAATACTATTCAACACACTTCACTAACATCAAACAAACCTGCAACATAATAAGTTGCAGCCACAGGGGTCAATACATTTGAATTGTATTGGCAAGTTTCACTACTATGTAGATATAAGTGGATCCTATCATTTACATGCATATTTGGCTAAGTAGGGTTTAGGCTCTTTTCTAGAAAACAATATAGTTTTATCCTATTTTTTCAAAATAGTTTTTGATCTTTTGTCAAATCTTTTTGAACTTCTTGGAAAACTCCAAGTGCTTCAAATCCCTTATTGTCACCATCAAGTTTTACTTTGAGAAATTGGAATGTCGAGATCTTCCATAGCTTCAGGCCTTAGTTGCTCAGAGTTTTCCATAACCGGGGACATGGATAAGTACTTAGAATTTGATCTTCTGCAGAAGTTGTACACTTTACCCACATGACACAATCTCGTCTTGACGCCACCAGTGGCCACTGGATAAGTACTCACCAAATGGAGTACCGGCAGATCGAGAATGTGACAAAGTCTTTCCATAGAAGTCCTCCCAATACACAATGCTAGCTTGTCAACCAGGCACCAATGTAGGGATAAATTTCCCATACAAAATTCTAGTTAACCTGAAGATGCCAATGCATGGGTCTTCCACTATGTAGTTGACTAAGCCAGAACCCATTTAGCATGTGGCTGTACACGGAAGCCACTATACGAGAAACATGTTCAATCTCTAAGTCCCTGGGTGGTTTTCTTCTAGTGCACACACAAAAAGATAGCCATATAGACATGGTTCCCTTTGTTGCCACCTTGTCCAATCTTGAGTATCCTTTTCCACCCAGGTGGTTCATGAGTACTTGTTTTATTATATAAAACATATATCTTTCCAACACTTCATATAATCATATCATGTATCCCATCCCAAGTCTATAGCTGGGCTAAGCATACAACAACTACAATGTTTTCACTAAGGAAGATATAAGGATATCCTATTAGGATTTAGCATAGCATAAAATATAGTAGTCCTTTCCATGCATGTTACAAAAATCCACTAAGTGTAATGAAAATAGTAGGACATGGATGATAGTGTCACTTGCCTTTTTAGTACAGAATGTTGGTTCACTCCTTGATCTTTCAAATATCACACTCTTCTAATTCCACTACAATTCAATCAAGCAAACACAAATTCAACTAGCATTCCAACCAATTTATCACACATAAAATAATAGAAACAAGGCAATGCATGCAAGCATGCAAAAAAATTTGTTTTATTTAGAAAAGTGGTCTCTATTAGGCTCTAAACATTTTAAAGTTCAAAGTGGTCACTTACTAAAGTGGTAAAACCATTTACAAAAGGTTTCATCTTATAAACCGAATATTATGCTAAGGTGATATCTTATGTAGTTGAAAATATCTTTTAGCAAAGTAATAAATTTATATGGTTCATCAAATATGTTCTTAATCTCAAATCTTGGTGTTTAGGGTAAGAGAGTCTAATTAAAATCATTTCCCAAAGATTTTACTCAAAAATCATTTCTAAACCATAAACAATATTTTTAATTGACTAGAATGCTCTAACTCAATTATTTATTCCCTAACTTCACAAAATACCTTTTTTAAATCCATAAGTTGGTTACTATGGTCAGTAGGTTCAAAACAAACCATTTTCCAAAGATTTCATCTTAAAAATATATCTAGAACAATTTTTATATTTAATTTATGCCTACACATGTTTCTGCAATTTCAACCAATTTTACTTAAGCAAAACATTAAACAAAGTGCATGGTTGCAAAGTACTTGCTCTGCTGAATCCATTGATATAAAATTTGCAAAATTTGGACGTGTAGAACTAAAGTTATGAATTTTACAAGTTTGTATGACCAATAGATTCTAATTTCTGTTTTAAATCCAAACCCTGTCCACGTGGCTCATTCCTATTGGTTGGTACTGCTTCGTGCGGATCAGCCTCTGCGAGTAGTTGGATATTATTTAAAACACACGGCTCAGATGCACACATACCCCTTCGGTTAAGATCTAATCACAGCCACTGGATAACGATCTAACGGCTCACAGGTGTTTGACCATCCACTGGCGACGCACGCTCTGGCGGTGGCGTTGGCGACGAACTAGGAAGCAAGAGGGGTAACGGGGGTGCTCACCGTGCTTGCAGAGGTGTGGCGAAGCTCGAGGTGGCGTCGGCTTGACGAGGGATGCACTGGTGCAGAGTGGATTGCTCGTCGGAGTTGTTGCGACGTCGGACTCGCTCAGTTGTCGACAGGGCGAGGCTACAGGTCGTGCCGAGGCAAAATAAAGGCAGGGTTAGACGCGGGCGAGCGTGGGGAGTATGGGAGCATCATCAGGAGGGCTCGGGGCAGTCGGAGCTTACCGGGGGAACTCGCCGGAGAAATGGCAGAAGACGGTGGCGCTCGGGTGTGGTCGTTGCCGACGATTTGGAGCGCACGCGAGCGAGTGGAGCACACGGGCAGGTGTGCACGGGACTGGAGATCAAGCTCGTATGCTCTGGGAGTGGAGAGGTGGTCGGAGTCGTCGGGATTTCGCCGGAGAAGCTCGTCGAGGACAGTGGGTTCGAGCTCGAAATTAGAGCAGCCCGGTGGCAGAGAGTGGCTGGAGTTTTTATACTAAACCTTTTTCTTTTTCTGTTTTGAATATTCTCATTTGATTTTCATTCAAACAATTCAAATTCCAAATCAAATCAAACCACCACCAAACTTTGTATTTATTTTAATTCTGTTTAACAACATAATCCAAAGTCCAAAATAAAATAATTCTTTTATTCTTTTAGGATCTATTAATAATTAAATAAATAGACCTCAGTCTTTAATTCAAATAGGATTTAATTTATTTAAAAACTCTATTTGAAATCTAAATAATACCAAAAACTTTTCAGTAGGTTTATTTGAAAATATAAAACACTTGGAATTTTTAAAATACTTTAACAAGTTTTAGTGTTTATTTTAAAATGGGAAAACCCTTTACTTAAATAAAATTGGATATTAATAAATCCTTATTATTTTATTTAAATAAACCTTTACTCTTTTTATCAAATAGAAATATTATTTCAAAAGCTTGGCCAAGATTTAATTTGGCTCTATAAAATAATCCTTATTTATTAATTCTACTCTGCTTTTGAAAACCAAATCTTTTTATTAAAGATCCAAAAATAGTGATTCCAACTATTAAAACTTACCTTATTAATTGTTTTTCTTTTTAAACCCCTTTAGGATTTTATTTAAACAAACTAGGTTTTGATGTTTCCAATTGGAATCAAAAAGTTTCTTCTCACCCTAAATTTCAACAATTATTTATTTTGTTTATTTATTTTTCACATTACAAGATTTGGAAAATATTGGGATGTGACAGGGAGTTGGGGGAGCATTGAACTTCCCCTCCCCTAGCTGCCCCTCCCTCTCATAAATAGGGGGAGGGGATGCCCCTCTAAAAACATAACTCCAATCCATAGCCCAATTCTCCGCCGTCGTCGCCCTAGCCGCCGCCGACCACCACCTCCTGCCTCGGCCTCTAAACCCTAGTCGCTGAGGAACCCCTCTACTCCATCCTACTTGCACTGTCTTAGGCGAAGCCCTGTGGGATCTCCCCTCTAATCTCCGAAACCACGCCGTCGTGCTGCCGGAATCGTGAGGAGAGAGCTACAACCTCTGCTGCCTGCTGGAATGAGGGAGAGGAAGGTCTTCATCGAGTACCGAACGTGTGACCCACTGCAGTAGCGCTGCTGGAACGTGGCGCCGGAAGGATCGTCTACGCAATCTTGATATCGGTAAGTCAACGACCACATCACCCATGATAATCTGGTCTCGTTAACCGCTTTGGAATCTTTGATGGTGAGTACTCTATCGACTCGTTGCTACAATCTAGTAGATAGATATTGGCTTATGTGTGTTCATGCGGTAGAATTTTTTTGTTTTATATGCTATGAACCCCTTCAGTGATATTATAGTCATGTCTATATGTAGATCTGGTGCACGAGTAGAACACAATGGTCATTGTGTGCGGTGGTGATTTTATTATCAATTGCTTCTTGTGTACTTTGCATCTTGCGGGATGTTGGGATGAAGCGGCCCAGGCTAACCTTAGGTGACATCGTTCATGAGACTTGCTCCACGCTCGACATGCAACTTGTATTGCATAAGTGGCTTTGTAGTTGTCTGTCTCTCCCATCATAGTGAAGATTCAATTTACAATAGGCACTTGATAGTCCATGCATCAACGTTGTGGTTCTTGTTCGTAAGTTAGAACGGTACTTATTGAAAGCCCCAAACCACGTAAAATATGCAAAGAAAATTAGAGGAGACTAACTTTGTTTGCAGGGGTGTGCTGTGATGTGATACGGCCATGATTGTGATTATATATGATGTATGCAATGATCCTTATTGTAAGTCGACAACCGACAGGAGCCTTATGGTTGTCTTTTAATTTCGTTAAGACCTGTGTGTCTATTATTCAAAGTAGTTATAATAGTTGATGCTGGTGGACAACAACCATGGAGCGGTGCCATTGACCTTGACACCATGCCGGTGATGATGTAGATCATGTTCGTGCTTGAAGATGGAGATCGGAAGCACAAGAAGAAAGGCCATATCATATCACATATTTTGAAATGCATGTGATGTTAATGCTTTTATGCATCTTGTATTGCTTAGATCATGACGGTAGCATTATAAGATGATCCCTCTCACAAAAATATCAAGTTATAAAGTGTTCGCCCTTAGTAGGAACCATTGCTAAGACTCGTTGTTTTGAAGCACCACGTGATGATCGGGTGTGTTAGATTCTGCGAGTGTATACACCAGGAGCAATCTAGATTTTCTCATGCGGAAACTAAGGTTACATCTTGACGAGCCTAGCATGTACATACATGGTCTCAAAACATGGATCACTGAAAGGAAAAGCATGAGTCGTATAGTAGATATGATGAACATGTTATTGTTCGCCTTCAAAACTACATTATGTCTCGTGATGATCGGACTTGATGTAGTTGATTTGGCTCATGTGATCACTAAAATAATGTGAGGGATATTGTTTTGAGTGGGAGTTCACCTAGATTAATTTAACTATTAATTAGAACTCAATTTTTCATAAACTTAGTCTAAACTATTGAAAATATGTTGTAGATCAATGGCGGCCCCTACCATTAATTTTAATGTGTTCCTACAGAAAGAAAAGTTGAAAAATAATGGAAGCAACTTTGCGGATTGGTTCTGCAATTTGAGGATTGTCCTCAATGTTGGTCAGTTGTCCTATGTGCTGGATGCACCGATTGGTGACCCACCTGCAGAAGATGCTACCGATGATGAGAAAAATGTTTTCTGTACTCGGAAGAATCAGTACTCCACAGTTCAGTGTGCTATCTTGTATGGTTTGGAATCGAAGCATCAAAAGAGGTTTGAGAACTTTGACCCACATGATATTGTCCGTGAACTCAAAATGATATTTGAGGCTCACGCGGCAGTTGAGAGTTATGAAGCTTCTGAAAAGTTCTTTAATTACAAGATGGAGGAGGGCAGCTCTGTCACTGAGCATGTGCTTAAGATGTCTGGGCACGCCAATAAGCTCCAGAGCTTGGGAATAATAATTCCTAATGCTTTGGGGATTTTCATCATGTCCTCCAATCACAATCACCAAGTTACAAGAACTTTGTGATGAACTACAACATGCAGCGCATGGACAAGATGTTACCAGAACTCTTATCTATGTTGAAGTCTGTGGAAGTGGAGATCAAGAAAGAGCACCAAGTGTTGATGGTCAATAAGACCACCAATTTCAAGAAGCAAGGTAAGTCTAAGAAAAAGGGAAACTTCAAGAAGGGCGCTAAGAAAGCTACTGCGCCGGCGAAGAAGACCAAGGCTGGACCAAGGCCTTATACTGAGTGCTTTTACTTCAAGGGAGAAGGTCACTGGAAGCGGAATTTCCCCAAGTACTTGGCGGATCTAAAGAACAGCAAAATCAAGAAGAAAGGTATATGTGATATACATGTTATTTATGTGTATCTTACTATTAGTCGTAGTAGTGCCTGGGTATTTGATACTGGTTCGCTTGATCACATTTCTAACTCGAAACAGGCGCTGCAGAATAGATAGACACTATTGAAGAACGAGGTGACAATGCGCATTGGAAATGGATCAAAGGTTGATGTGATCATGGTCGGCATGCTTCCTCTTCATCTACCATAGGGACTTTTTATACTTAAATAATTGTTATTTGGTGCCTACGTTGAGCATGAACATTATATTCGGATCATGTTTATTGCGAGACGGTTACTTATTTAAGTCCGAGAATAATGGTTGTTCGATTTATATGAGTAATATGTTTTATATACATGCACCTTTGATAGATTGTCTATTCTTGTTGAATCTCGATTGTAGTAATACACATGTTAATAATATTGAAGCTAAATGTTTGAAATTGAGCGATAATTCTACATACATGTGGCATTGTCATCTTGGTCACATTGGAGTGAAACGTATGAAGAAACATCATTCCGATGGACTTCTTGAATCACTTGATTTCAAATCACTTGAAAGATGCGAAGCATGTTTGATGGGTAAAATGACTAAGACACCATTTTCTGGTATGATGGAGCGAGCTACGGACTTATTGGAAATCATACATACCGATGTGTGTGGCCTAGTGAGTGTAGCATCGCGCGTTGGTTATTGTTATGTTCTTACTTTCATGGATGACTTGAGTAGATATGGGTATATCTATTTCATGAAACATAAGTCCAAAACTTTCAAGAAGTTTAACAATTTCAAAGTGAAGTAGAGAATCAACGTAACAAGAATATTAAATTTCTACGATCTGATCGTTGAGGTGAGTATCTAAGTTATGAGTTTGGAGAGCATTTGAAGAAATGCGGAATACTTTCACAATTGACATCGCCGGGAACACCACAACGTAATGGTGTGTCCGAACGTCATAATCAAACTCTCTTAGATATGGTTCGTTCTATGATGTCACTTACAGATTTACCTTTGTTGTTTTGGGGTTATGCATTAGAAACAGCCGCATTCACTTTAAATAGGGCACCATCTAAATCCGTTGAAACAACACCATATGAATTATGGTTTGGGAAGAAACCTAAGTCGTCGTTCCTTAAAGTTTGGGGTTGCGAAGGTTATGTAAAGAAGTTATAGCCCGACAATCTTGAACCCAAAGCGGAAAAATGTGTCTTCATAGGATACCCGAAGGAAACTATTGGTTATACCTTCTATCATAGATCCGAGGGCAAAATCTTCGTTGTCAAGAATGGATCCTTTCTATAGATGGAGTTTCTCTGGAAAGAAGTTACTGGAAGGAAAGTAGAACTCGACTAGGTTGTCGAACCTTCTCTCGGATTTGAGAGTAGCGCAGCATCGGAAGAAGTTCATGTGGCGCCTACACCAATAAGATAGGAAGCTAATGATGATGATCATGAAACTTCGGTCGAAGTTACTACGGAACCTCGCAGATCGATGAGAACTCGTACCACTCCCGATTGGTATGATCCCGTTATGAGTGTCATGTTGGTGGACAACACCAACGACCCTATGACATATGAGGAAGCGATGATGAGCCTAGATTCCAATAAATGGCTAGAAGCCAGGAAATCCGAGATTGGATCCATGTACGAAAACCAAGTATGGAGTTTGGTGGACTTACTGGATGGCCGGAAGGCTGTCGAAAACAAATGGATTTTCAAGAAGAAAACAAATGCTAATGGTAATGTAACCGTCTATAAAGCTCGACTTTTCGCAAAAGTGTTTCAACAAATTCAAGGAGTTGACTATGATGAGACTTTCTCACCAGCAGAGAAGCTAAAGTCTGTGAGGATTTTGTTAGCAATCACTGCATATTATGATTATGAGATATGGCAGATGGATGTCAAAACGGCATTCCTCAATGGAGACATTGATGAAGAGTTGTATATGGTACAACCCAAAGATTTTGTCGATCCTAAGGATGCTAACAAGGTATGCAAACTTCAACGGTCCATTTATGGATTGAAGCAAGCGTCCTGAAGTTGGAATCAACGTTTTGATAAGGTGATCAAATTTTTTGGTTTTATACAAACTTATGGAGAAGCTTGTATTTACAAGAAAGTGAGTGGGAGATCTATAGCATTCCTAGTACTATATGTAGACAACATATTGTTCATTGGGAATGATGTAGACCTTCTTAAAAGTGTCAAAGATTATTTGAATAATAGTTTTTCAATGAAGGATCTTGGCGAAGATGCTTATATATTAGGCATAAAGATTTATAGAGATAGATCGAGATACCTATTATCACTTTCATAGAGTACATATTTGTACAAAGTTCTAAAGAGGTTTGGAAAGGAAGATAGCAAGAAAGGGTTTTTGCCCATGTTGCCCAATACGATCTTGAGTAAAACTCAAAGTCCCACTACGGCAGAAGATAGAGAGAGGATGATTAAGACTCCCTATACGTTCATTTGGTTCGTCAGCAGTAGTAGTAAGGGTCATGTGTTCTCTCGTGGCGGCTTTGATGGGTGTATCTTCCGGAGGTGGGGACTGAAAGATCGGTTGATACTCGTAGAAGGACAGTTCTTGATTCTCCATCTCAGTGTTAGAAGCATTAGAAGTTGAGGGCACTAGAGCAGCTACTTTCCTTTCCAGGCGGGCATTTGCGTCTCGAAGACTCTTCTCCTGGGTACGGAGGATGGCGAGATCCATACACATGAGGATATTATGACGTCGGGTCTTGTCGAGGTTCTCTTGATGGTGTTGTAGTAGTTATTCCATATTCTCCAGCTAATTTCCAATGCAGCAAGTGAGAAAAGACTTGGTGGGGAGTCCATCCTTGTCGCGCTTCCCATACTGGTGGTAAGGTGTGTCCTTCAACTCTTCTTCATGGATCTTGCAGAGGCGTGTTGGAGATATGCCCTAGAGGAAATAATAAAAGTAGTTATTATTATATCTTTGTGTTTATGATAGATGTTTACATTCATTCTATAATTGTATTAACCGGAAACATTAATACTTGTGTGATTTGTTGACTTGTAAGAGTCCCTAGTAAGCCTCTTTATAATACTATCTTGTTGGTTGATAGATGATCATGGTTTCCTGATCATGAACATTGTGATGGACATACTCCGATAGATAAGCGTAGCAGAAAGATCAAGTCATTTCAATAGTTTGTTTGCTATAAGCTTTCATATACATGGTAACCTAATTCCTTTGACCATGAGATCATGCTAATCACCATCTTTCACATCCCAAAATTTTCCAAATTTTGTAATGTGAAAAATAAATAAACAAAATACATAATTGTTGAAATTTAGGGTGAAAAGAAACTTTTTGATTTTAAATTCAAGCTTAAAATCCCATCTTGAACAAACTTGAGTAAAGTTTGAATCCCACTAAATTCAAATCAAGTGAAATGCATTCTTCATAATTGCATCTGGAAATTTAAACACTTGAAGAATAAACCAAAACCCTAAAACCCTAATGGAATAAAACCATTTCCAAGATATCTCTAAGACCATGGTTTTGATCCATATAAAATTTTGTTCAACAAACATTTATAAATGATTAAGAATGACAAATAGAAATATTATAAAACCATATGAATTGGTTTCACTTAATTTGGAGCCATAGATAAAATCTTATGAATTTAATAAGATAAGGAAATTGAATTTTCAAAGCTAATAAAGCACCTATCTAGAAATCTATACCAAATGGTGAGCAAATAATCCTAAAGAGATTTAAAAGGATAAACAAATATTAAATAAGATTTTACCAATTGGATTCACCAAGTTTGGATCTATAAATAAAAATATATGGATTTTATAAGATAGAGAAAGAAATATTAAATGAGGAATATTTAAAGGCCAAATTAAATCTTGACCTAATCCATAAGCAAATGGAATGAATATAATCCAAATCCAAATAAAATAAAGGATAAAGAATTTTCAAATTAAATAAAATGGCATTAACCAAATTCTACTTCCATTTGAATAAAGACAAAATCCCTATTAGAAATGATTAATTAAATCATGGGAAAATAATATTTGGAATTTACCCAAGTGGAATAAAAGTTATTTAATTAACTTAAATGGAATCAAGGAAATCACCTAAATAAAATTTGTGGAATTAAAACTATAATTGATTTCATTGGAATAAAGACAAATACCCATTTTTAAAAATGATTATTAATCATATTAAAATTATTCCAAATAATTCAAAGTGAATTATTTGACACCTTAATGAATAAATAAACCTACTGAATAGGTTTGGTAAAAATATGGATTTCAAATAAAGTTTTTAAAACACATTAAAACCTATTTGAAATAAAGACAAATGTCCATTTATAAAATAAAGAAAAGACCCTAAAAAGAATAAAAGAATTATTCTAAATTTGACCTCAGAATATATTAATAAACAGTATTTGAAAATACTCAAAGTTTGGATGAAGTTTTAATTAAAAAAGTTGTTTGAATTAATTAAACAAAATCAAAACAGAATAATAGAAATGGAAAAAAGAAAAAGAAACAGATCAAAAAAAAGGAATAGGAGCAGCCCAGCCCAGCCAAGCCCATCTGGCCCAGCTAGCCAATTTCGCTCTTCCCTCGCAGAAAACGTTTCATACCCGAAAAAGAACCCGCGCAGTCGCTGACTACATGACCCCACCCCACCTCTCTCTCTCTCGCATACAACTAGGACCCACCTACTGTTCATCGTCTCCACCCTGCGACCACTTCCTCACCGTTTCTGCATTGATCTCGCGGGAGTAAATCACGTCAATGCAGCGAGTAATTCCTGTCATCAATCACGCTCTATAAATACCCTCTCTCTTTCCACTCAAACCCCACTGCTAGAGAGCCACCAGGCCGCCTCAAATTTACCCTGCACCGCCGCGGACTCCGGCGAGCATTTTCACAAATTCTAGCCACTCCTCACCGAGCCTTGCCCCCTCTACCACTCGAGCCTGCTCCCCTCTCCCGTGCGCACTTGCCGACACTCTTAGCGCACTCGCGCGCGCCTCAGACGCTCGGCAACGATGATGCCCTCTCGCCACCGTCCACTTCCTCTACTCCGGCGAGTGCCCCATGTAGCATCTGACCACCCCCTTTCCTCTCGTTGATGCACACATGATCGCCGACCCCGTACGCATCTAACACAGTCGTTATTTTGCCTTCCCGTGACCTATAGCCTCGCCAACTACGACGACCAGAGCGTGCCCGACACTGTGCAGACTCCGGTGAGCAATCGACAACGTCTTCGTGCTCCCCTTGGCCAACCAAAGCAACGACGAGAACCAGCGCTTCACGGCGAACACGGTGAGCACATCCACCCTCCCCTCCCTTCCTGGAATAGCCAGAATGCAATCGCTAGAGCCACGCCGCCGCCGACCACCGTCATAGCGCCGCCAGTTCTTGGCAAAGCGTTAGGAGCCTTTCGATCTAGATCCGAGTGACGCGATAGATTGACTTATCGAAGAGGTATGGAGCGATCTGTGCCGCACGATCTCATTTTAATCCAACGCCTCGCAATGCTTGATCCGCACGAACCGTTATCGTCCAATGAGAAACAGCCACGTGGCCAGCCTTTTGATTTAAAAACAGAAACTAATCTATTAGATGTTTGATTTTGTAAATTTCATAACTTTCAAACCACACGTCCAAATTTTGCAAATTTTATATCAATGGAATCAACAAGACAAGTACTTTCTAACCATGCACTTTGTTTAGTAAATTGCTTCTGTTAAATTGGTTGTTTTTGCAGAAACTTGTGTAGGCATATTTTGAATATAAAATTCATTCTAAAATTATTTTTGTGATAAAACCTTTGACCAATGGATTGTTTTGAACCTACTGACCATAGAAATCAACTTATGGATTCAAAAATATATTTTGTGAATAAAAAGAATAAATCTTTGAATTAAAGCATTTCTAGACAAATAAAAATATTGTTTATATGTTAAAATGCTTTTTGGATAAAAACCTTAGGGAAATGTTTTGATTTAAAATCTCTGACCCTAAACACAAGGTTTTATGATTTAAAAATATATTTTGTTAAACCCTATAGATTATTACTTTGCTAAAAAGCATTTTCAACCACATAAAATATTGAGTGGTTTAAAAATAGTTTATAAGTAAAATCTTTTGCAATTGGTTTTGCCACTTTTATAAAATGACCAATAGGTGTTTTAAAATGTTTATAAGCTATTAGAAACCACTTTTCCAAATAAAACAATCTTTAGCATGCTTGCATGCATTGCTTTGTTTCTATTATTTTATGTGATGGTTGCTTGAATGGTGGATTGAATATTTGCTTGCTTGATTGAATTGTAGTGGAATTTGAAGAGTGTGAATATTGCAAGGTCAAGGAGTGAACTTATACTCTCTACCAAAAAGGCAAGTGATGCTTCATACTTATGTCCCCTCCTCTACAGAGTGTAAAATCTAAGTACTTAGCCATGTCCCTGGTAAAGGACAATTTGAGCATCAAGACATGGAAGCTATCAAGAATCTCCTCATCCCAATTTCTAAGTTAAAAAAAACTTGTGGTTGAACAAGGGTTGAAGGATCACCAATTTCTATTTGGAGATGCCTTGGGTGATTTTTGACAAACAAAAACTTAGTGTTTTCAAAAGATAAGGAAAATCTATTTTCAGCAAAGCAAGCCTAAGCTCTACCTAGCCCAATGCATATAGATGATAGACTCCACTATACTACCATAGTATCACTTGCCAATACAATTCAAATGTATTGATCCTTATGGCTGTAACTTATTATGTTGCAGGTTATTTTGATGGTAGCGAAGTGTGTTGATTAGGATTACAAGTCTACAACCAACATGTTTGCCTGTGGCACTTTGAAGATGAAGGACCCCATGCTATAGTTATTTCTGCTGCATTGTAATGAGATAGCCATATGAGCTATGTAAGATGTAATAAATTATTTTATTCCTGGTTATAAAGTTGTATTATGACCTTTGTTTCTTGATATTACATCTTAATTGTGGATGCTAGCTATTGATCCTGGTCATAATAGCTATGGATCAATAGCTAGCATCCACAATTAAGATGTAATATCAAGAAACAAAGGTCATAATACAACTTTATAACCAGGAATAAAATAATTTATTACATCTTACGTAGCTCATTTGTCTATCTCATTACAATGCAGCAGAATATAACAATAGCATGGGGTCCTTCATCTTCAAAGTGCCACAGGCAGACATGTTGGTTGTAGACTTGTAATCCTAATCATTAACCTTCACTAATATCAAACAAACCTGCAACATAACAAGTTACAGCCACAAGGGTCAATACATTTGAATTGTATTGGCAAGTGATACTATGGTAGTATAGTGGAGTGTTGGGGAGGTGACCTCAGATAGGGTAAAGACGGGGAAAGACGAAAGGACATTCCCCGTCCAGTTTCCGAGTTACAGTCTAAGTCGGCCGAATCCTGTAGAGGTCGGCCGAGATATGAAAGAGCAGGACCTTTTTGATAATAGCAAGGCATTACCCGGCCGAAATACTGCGTAAGTCGGCTGGGTTAGCCCGAGTAGTATTAATGCAGGTGAAGGACGAGCCGAGTTATGCGAAGCAGGGCCGAATGATACGAAGCTTGCAGGAGAAGGAGAAGCCTAAAGTCAAACTCTAGTCACAGGCTAGGGAGAATCTGAGCAGAGCAAGCACAAAGGACAAAGGCGCAGAGCGACAGAGGGGCAGAAGGAGGTCACGGAGGTGACAGTCCTGAAGCCCGAGGCATGCAGGAGGGGCCCTCTGGAACCTTGCCGTCATTAGAAGGGCGACACGGAAAGGAGGCCGCCGAGTTACTATATTGGGACAAGCATATTCCTCGAATATGCTTGCCACGTCAGCCCTAGAGGAACCCATGGCTCTCCTTTATAATGGGTGGCTTGGACCCTGAGAAGGGCATCGGCTCATTTTAGTACCGTTAGGCTGGTAAAGTTCTCTCTTTCTTCTTGTACACAGCTCAAGGAGCACTTGTAGCCCAAGGAAGGAGAAATAAAGATCTTTACCTTAGTATTTTGTGTGTAGAATCAACTACATCTTCCCTCCCCAGATCCCTCTAGCATCCATTGGCCCCATACTTTAGCCTACCCATGGCATCTGCCGTGCCACCACCACGACATGGAGTCTATCAACTATATGCATTTGGCTAAGTGGAGCTTAGGCTTGCATTGCTCAAAATAGATTTTCCTTATCATTTGAAAACACTAAGTTTTTGCTTGACAAAATCTTTCCCAAGGCATCTTCCAATAGAAATTGGTGATCCTTAAATCCCTTGTTCAACCACAAGATTTTAACTTAGAAATTGGGATGAGGAGATTCTTGATAGCTTCCATGTCTTGATGCTCAAATTGTCCTTTACCAGGGACATGGCTAAGTACTTAGATTTTACACTCTGAAGAGGTGGTGCACTTTCCCCACAAGACTTGGTTTCACCAAGACAAGATCTTTCAGAAGCCTTCCCTTAGACCAGAATGGACGCGTTCCAATCTATCATCCCCTACCACCAACTGTCCATTTGGCTAAGTTATTGCAACCTATATGATCCAGGTAGAGCCCATAATGCCAAGTGGCTGCACTTGAAGCTTCTCAACATTTGACATCTCAAATCTCTTTGTTCCTTGGTGGCCGTCCATAAGTGAGATACACAAGGTAAACCATAGAAATGGGCCTTGTGAACCACTCAACACAAACCATTCCTTCCATTCCACCCAGGTGATTCATTCACTTAGTTGTTTTATTAAACAAAACACAAGTCCTTGAATTGGAAATATTCCATAGTATGAATATATATTCCACCCTTGTTTTCTATTAGCTAAGCTAAGCATGATAGTAGTAGGAGTCTTAACTTAGGAAATTTCTACTAAGGTTTCATCTACTAGGATTTCCCATGGCATAGTTTACACTTAGCAAAATTCCATGCAAGTCCTACTTAGAAATATCACTAATGCATAGTGAAAATAATGGGACAAAAGTATGAAGCATCACTTGCCTTTTTGGTAGAGAATATAAGTTCACGCCTTGTCTTTGCAATGATCACACTCTTCAAATCACTACATTTCAATCAAGCAAGCAATATTTCAATCTACCATTCAAGCAAAACATCACATAAAATGATAGAAACAAAACAATGCATGCAAGCATGCCAAACTTTGTTTTATTTACAAAAGAGGTTTATAATTGGTTATAAACATTCTAAAACACTTATTGGTCATTTTATAAAGTGGCAAAACTATTTAGAAAAGATTCTACCTATAAACCATTTTTAAACCAAAGTATTATTTTATGTGGTGAAGAAATGCTTTTAATAAGGCAACATTCTATAGGGTTCACAAAATATGTTTTCAAACCATAAATCTTTGTGTTTAGGGTCAGAGAGTTTATTCCAAAATATTTCCCATAGGTTTTCTTCAAAAAGCATTTTTAACAAATAAACAATATTTTTAATTGACTAGAAATGGTTTAAATCAAAGGTTTATTCTTTTGCTTCACCAAATATGTTTTTGAAACCACAAATTGATTTCTATGGTCAGTAGGTTCAAAACAAACCATTTGCCAAAGGTTTTATCACAAAAATCATTTTAGAACAATTTTTATATTCTAAACATGCATACACAAGTTTCTGCAAAAACAATCAATTTAACAAAAGCATTTTACTAAACAAAGTGCATGGTCAGAAAGTAATTGTTTTGCTGAATCCATTGATATAAAATTTGCAAAATTTGGACGTGTGGTTTGAAAGTTATGAATTTTTCAAATTGGTACATCTAATAGACAAGTTTATGGTTATAAAACAGATTCCAGGCCACGTGTCGAGTTGCTATTCGCTGGTACCGGTTCGTCTAGATCAGCAACATGGACCACAAGATTTAAAGTGAATCGTGTGGCGCAGGATCGATCATACCCCTTCGGGCTAAGGTTCTATCGTGTCCTTTGGATCAATATCCAACGGCGCATAGCACGCTTGCCAACTAGTGGCGGCGCTGGCGGCGACAGGTGGCGGCGCTGGCTCTGGCTATGGCATCGTGGCGATTACATGAAGCAAGGGAGGAAAGGGAGTGTCTCACCAGGTTCGTGGAGTGATGCTGAAGCTCAACGTAGTGATAGCTCGTCGAGGGGCGCACGAGGATGGTCTGAATCGCTCACCGGAGTTCTTGCTGCCGTCGGGTGCGCACGGTCGTGGTCAAATACGAGCGCCTGGGATGCAAGAAAGCGAGAAAGGTATCAGGAGGATGCGCACGGTCTCGGGGGTTGTAGAGGTACTCACCAGAACACGAGGAGCGCACGGGTTTGGTGTCAGTAGCTCGCCGGAGTGGATGCGGTCGTCGGTGGCGAGACGGTGTTGTCCTTGCCGATGATGAGGGGCACGCGCTAGCGAGCTGAGGATGGAGAGAGGTGCTCCAGGGTCTGGGGGTCATGCTTGTGTGCTCGAGGAGGCGAGGGGCGATGTCGACTGGCCAGAATCGCTCGCGAAGCTCGCCGGAGCAGAGGGCGATGCAGGGGGAATTGGGGACAGCCTGGGGGCTCCGGTGGTGTGGCGTCTGGGGGAAAATGGAGAGGGGATGCTGGCGATTAAGAAGGCGTGGTCAGGGGGAGGATTAACTGTGCCATTTACGCGAATTCATCCGAGCAAATCAACGGCAGAAACTGCCAGGCGTGTTCAACGCGGGGTGAAGAATATGATGACCTGGCTGTGGGGTCCGTTTGGCAGCGAGTGAGAGAGAGTGGGGGTAGGGTCCATCGGTCAGTGTCCTCGCGGGTTCTGTCTGCGGTGAGGAAAAACGCTTCGGGGAGAGAGGGATAGGTGGGCTGCTGGGCCTTAGTGGGCTAGCTGGGCTGGGCTGGGTTTGTTTCCATTTTATTTTGATGTGGCTGTTTTTCCTTTTTCCATTTTTATTAATCTGTTTTGGTTTTGTTTAATTAATTCAAACCTTAATTTTATTTCAAACCTCAACCAAAATTTGTGTAGGTTTAAACATGGATTAGTGATATAATCTGAAGTCAATTTTTGAATAATTCTTTTATTCTTTTTGGGGTCTTTTAATTATTTAATTAGGTCCTTGTTTTAAATCAATTAAAATTTAATAATATTTTCAAACTCCATTTGAATTTCTAAAACCTTCCAAATCTTTTCAGTAGGTTTGTATTTGATTACTTGGCTGTCAAATAATTCATCTTGAATTATTTGGAAAAGTTATTAATATGATTTATTAATCATTTAAAATTGGATTTGTCTTTATTCCAATAGGATTTGGTTCAAGCCATTTTATTTTATTTTGGAAATTCTTTATCCAATATTTTATTTGGATTTGGATTATAATCATTCCACTTGTTTATGGATTTGGCCAAGATTTAATTTGGTTTTTAAATATTCCTTATTTAATATTTCTTTCTTCATCATATAAAATCCATATCTTTTTATTTATAGATCCAAACTTGGTGATTCCAATTTGTAAAATCTTATTTGATATTTGTTTATCCTTTTAAATCCCTTTAGGATTATTTGTTCACCATTTTGTATGGATTTTAGTTAAGTGCTTTATTAGATTTGGAAATTACTTTTCCTTATCTTATTAAATTCATAGGATTTTATTCATGGCTCCAAAGTAAGTGAAACCAATTATATGGTTTTATAATATTTCTAATATTCATTCTTGATCATTTTGAAATGTTTGTTTGACAATTTTCTATTTGGATCAAATCCATGGTTTTAGAGATAGCTTGGAAATGATTTTCTTCCATCAGGGTTTTAGGGTTTTGGTTTATTCCTCAAGTGTTTAAATTTCCAGATGCATTCATTGAGGAATGCATTTCTCTTGATTTGAATTTAGTTGGATTCAAATGTTAACCAAAGTTTGTTCAAGATGGGATTTTTAAGTTTCCATTTAGAAACAAAAGTTTCTTTTCACCCTAATTTTCAACAATTGTTTATTTTGTTTATTTATTTTTCACATAACAAGATTTAGAAAATATTGGGATGTGACATGAGGTTTCAGGTTATGGGTTTACGAAGGTGAGTGTCGGGTTACACAAACCAAGTGGTCATACAATCGTAGCGAGTGATCCGAGGCAAAAAAGGAGCACATTTCAAGCATTCACATTAGCACATGATAAGCAAGCAAACTGTACCATAGGTACCAACGGGTGACTATGCTCCATAAGAGGATTCCTATAGCGAGTATATTGATCCTATATACGGATGCTACAGGGGTCTTGACTATGGTCTTGTCTTTGGGGTCGTTGACGTGCCATACTTGATCTCATGAGGTGATCAAGGACTCTTTGGGTAGGGTGATTTTGTAGTGTCTGTTCTCAGGAGTAACTCCTTTTTAGTTTGCTTGTCTCTGCTACTCGTTATCTCAGGATGTCCGTCTTCACGGTGTCGAAGTCTGACTTGTTTTTGAAAATGGAACATTTGAGGTAAGACGAGATATGGAATAACTCATTTTCAAAAAGCTTAAGTTAGAGAAGATTAGATAAGAATTTCTTTTGATAAGCTTTTGAGAAGATAGTTTTTCAAAAGTCGTTGTTTTCAGAAATAGTGGTTGTCCTACCTAGCGTCCATGCTAACTAAGGCCTCCTACAGTCAGGATGGCTGTGATACCAAGTCTATGGGATCTCCAGATTTACGGTCCGAAAATCCCTGTTATGCCTACAATTCACGTTCCCATGATCTGTGAGCCGTGAGCATAACCGACTAGTATCATTACAACATCCAGAATGTAACGAGTACAAAACTTACATTATTGCCATTATGTCGATTACAAACATCAATAACGGAAGTCTTCAATCGCAGAGCCCATGTCATGCCTTAACCTACAAGAAATTGACTGGGACGACGGCCTAGCTCACATAGACGTCAGCTTCTTTATCGTTCCTCATTCTTCTGGAAATCTGGCCAAGTAAATAGCCAAGGAAAATTCCGGTGAGTCTTTTTTTAATGTACTCGCAAACCACCTTATGAGAATAATAATAATAATAGAAAGAAGATATGCAATATGGCTGGGGTAGTAAGAGGGCTCCAAGAGAGGATATTTTCTCAAATAGATTCGCTTGTAGATATAGCATCTACAAGGTTTTGTTGAAAACTTTGGTAAAACGTTTTGGAAACCTTTTTGGAAACTTTTGGAAAACACTAGGATTGGGTCACCCTATTTCAACTCCATGATCCTGAAATGACTGGGTTTTCTTATTCCTTGATCCTCAGCATCACATCTCTTTCTCTGGTGTCCTTTAGACCACCATGTTTTGAAAACACTTTCTTTTCAGAAATCCTTTTTGAAATCAAAACCAGCACCGCTCTACAGCAACCTTCTGAACCGTCCATGATCGAGGACTTGGCTATTCGAATAGGTTTACACTCTGCAGAGGTTGTACACTTTACCCACAAGATTTGATGCATCCGTCGTGATCACCCCCGGATCGTCATACGAAGGTATGCGGGTCTCGGATAATCAAACATAACATTTGGAAATTCCACTCCAACACGGGCCCTACCCTATGAGTTGTTCCCCTCAACACCAGGACGTCTGGATCCACGAACCAACCTGAGTGCATCCCAACTCCTTCAGAGTCGACACTTTAAATTAGAGGCTCTTAGTACCGCTCGGTCACTCACATGGGTGATCCTGCTTCCTCTAGGTGACTGCCTCGCAGTTGACCCTTTTCATAAAGGAAGTTCGGAATTAGAGGGATATGATCCCTGATAAGTATGTAGATAACCATATCGAAGTGAACCAACTTAGGGTTAAGCCCCATCGCAATCCAGGGTAATGTGGTTGCACGGATTAATTGTTCTACAAAAACTATAAAGAACTGGGTGCATTTCTGTAAACAGTTTTCTCCTTCTACTTTTTAGCATCATTTGCAAAACAAAAATATTTTTCTTTCTCAACTCTCTTGGAAGTCCAAACCTCGCCAAGTTTTTCTCATAAAACATTTTTGTATAACCTTTTTTGGGGTCTTCCCATCCTATACTTTTGCTTCGGCTAAAACGGGTCTCCAAGGGGTTATGGTGTTAAACACAATCTAACATAATAGGGACAAATAGGTGTCATCAAGGGTGTTTTACTTAGTAGTACAATTGTGTAATGGTTTGGAGGAGCCAAACATTCCCACATAGAAAACATAGCATATGAAAACTATGCAATTTATAGAAACAAGTTGTTAAAACGTACATAAGTATAAAAGTAGGACAATGTCTTATGAGCAAGAGGGTGGATTTCCTGTGACCGGTGAAATGTCCCTATACAATGGCTTAGAACAATACTCCAAGGCTTCCTTCTTCTCGACGGCACACAATCGCAACTATCGCCATTATCGGGCAAACATGCAAACAAGCAAAGCACCAATCAATAAAAGACAAACAAGCGTCAATACATACAGCAAACAATGGGATAATTACTTGATATAAAATAGTAGTTTGCTGGATGATTGGTTTGATGGGATTGGTGAATGACTTGGAGGCATTGGAAGAAGATCCCTTAGGAATTATAGTCTAGATACTAACTAGGAGAAGGGTTTTGGACCATGGACACAATCTATATGAAATTATTGTAAAAATATGATACCATTAGATATGTATTGATAAATTGAAACCAGCAAAAGTGGTTTCACTATTTTATCAATTACGCTTGACTTTTAAAGAATTTTATAGTGATTAATACTCTAGTTTTAGGAAATAATTCGCCAGAAAAGTTCTGTATCTCCAAACATTATTTCCTCGGATTATTGGGTAGGATTTTTTGGACTGATTCACTAGGAGTTGAAATTGACTTAAAATATTTACTAGAATTCCCTCAGGAAATTCCCAAAGGAAGTTCTGCAAGGTTTTTGTTCTCTTAACAAGAATTAATCTGCAGGAGGTTTTGATGTGATTCCAAAGACACATGTTAGATATTTGAAATACCTTTATGTATAAATTGGAATCACCCTTTTTGGATTTATAATACTACTGTAATGATTTTATTAGTGAATAATTCATGCACATAAAAGATTAATTTTCAATAAATCCATAGGGTCTCAGAAAATTATGGGGTCCTGGGTATTGTTATGCATGGGTACTAGGAGTTGGAGTTAGTTCAATACCCCTCTTGGTTGGATCTGGATAAATTACTAAAGGTGGATTTGCCAAGGTTTTGTCATTTTTACTATGGGCAATCTAGGAAGCTAATTACTATGGGGCTAGGGGGACATCCAAGGTACTAGTGATATCCTGCAGCACCAACAGGTTTTATTTAAAAAGGGGTTGCACAATTCTCTGTAGAATTTATATAGTTAAAAAGGTATGTCTTTGTATTTTATTTTACAGAAAATATGTGTTTATTGAAAAGGGTATCTTTTCCTACTACATGTTTAAAATAACACTCAGGAACACTAAGAGGTAAAGATCTTGGTATTTTTAGGTATTTTAAAATCTCAAACCGATTTAAACTAAAAAGATAATCTGCATATCTGGAAGATCGAAAAAAAAATTAGAAAGGGGTAAAGGGCCGAAACGTGGGAGGTCGAGGGCTCGATGCTTGGCTGGCCCGATTCATAGCTGGCGCGCTCGAGAGAGAGAACAATCAACGAGCGGGGTGGGGTCGGACCATCATTGGCATTGCGGCGCCAAGCGGTATCGGCCACAGGGAGACGTTCGATTAGGAGGGATAGGGCACCGGCGAGAGAAACCCTAGGGGGCGTTGTGGAGGTCCGGGACGTCTTACCAGGGGCTCACAGGAGGCTAGGAGGCGGCGGGGAGGACGGCACGTCGCACAGGGATCTCAACAATGTGCGGGATGGTAGGGTTTGGCGATGGGCGAGGTCGCACGTGGTTCCGCTAGCGGGGAGTGCTTCGGTGCTCACTGGAGATTCTTCCAGAGCTGCTGCATATCACCGGTTAGGCATTAGTGAGGGTTCTGGTGCCCTAGGAAAGGTAGGGGAGGTGTGGTTACCACGGCAGGGGGCTTGGGAGAAGGTGTCATTGCTGGAGAGGTTTTTGTCGACCGTGCTTGACGGTGGCGGCTCCGGTGCTCCTGCAGCAGAGAGAAATGCATAGGGATGTAGATCAGAGGGAGGGGAACCCAAATCGGGTACATGAAAGGGAGGGTAGGAAAGGAAAGGGCAACCTCGAGCTTGATCTAAAAATGGCCAAAACTTCTTTCTCTCTCTCGGGCAGGATAGAGCAGGGGAGGGAGAGAGGGACTCGTGGGGGAGGTCTCTGGTGGTCTATGAGAGAAATGAGAGAGGAGAGAGGGGTTGAGCTGGCTCTGCTCCTTTTATTTCTAGAGAGGGAAAATCCATGGTGAACCATGCCTAGGAATGAAAAAGAGAGTGGTAGAAACCAGGGGGATGGTTCCTATGGGTTGTCGAGGGAGGTTTCAAGTCGAGATGGGGCAGAGTAGGGGTGAGGTGTTGCTGCCAAGGCATTTAAAGGGGGCAAGACTAAACAATATCTTTGTGTCTCTCACTTTCTTCCTATCATAAGAGGAAAAAGAGAGGGAGAGCTATAATGATGATAAAGTGATTTCGACTAAGAGGGTGTGCTGGTGGTGGAGAGATGTCTTTGCCAAGATTTGGTGTAGGCTTGATTTGGTTTTGCCCAAGGTTTGCTAAGTTTTCCAATTTTGATCAAAAATAGGATTATCAAGGAAGTCTAGAATCTTGTCTTTAGCAAAATGAGAAAATGGTACTGGAGGATAGAGGAGGTCAAGAAGTCTCTCTAGGATTTATATCGGATTCTTCCAAAGGGTATTACTCCTCTCAAATCCATTTATTCAAAAAGTTCCAAAATGGTTTCTAGAAGCTATTTTTATATTTTTAAATTCCATAGGGTTGGTTTTTGATGTGAGATGGTCCTAAATACGATAACAAAATTTCGAGAATTTTGTTGGGATTTATTTGGATGGAGAAGTATTTTTAGGTTATTATTTCTTGTTTCTTCCATTTAAGAAAAAGGGCAAAAAGAAATAGTAAAGGATCTCAAGAATTGTTATTTTGGGGAGAGGAATATAGGGTATGAGGTATAAGACTCAAATGTTCCTTGAGTTGGAAAAGTAGTTTGAATAAAAACAAACTTTCCTTTATAGGGAAGGTTTTGATGATTTTGTAAGGGAATGGAATTAAATGGTTTTAGGTTCCAAATAATTATGGAAATTATTTAGAAAATGGTTTTATCCAAGGTGGATGATGTCAACTTGAAGTATCTATCATAAGAAACCCTGGGTTTGAATATATTCCTTGAAAACGGAAGGAAACTAGATTTGGAGGATATAGGGGTTTGATATTTTTATACCACCTAAACATGGGTGGATTAGGGAGATCTGAGTTCACCTTGGTACAAGGGATAGATGGATAGTTAGACCATGTTATATAGATGATTATGGCAGCAATAGTTTGGCTTAGTTGTATATAAGGGGGGCTAGTAGTGATGACAAACTTTGTTGAAAATAAGGATGCCATACCACATGAGTTGGGATGCCTCATAAACCAGGTGGATTTAAGAAGCACAGAAATCCATTGCATACAAGTGAAAGGGGGATTGATATACCATGGTTAGTAGATCGTAACCATGAAAAGAGTTGGTCCAAAGAAGGTGGCATATGGATGTGAGCTTCTGTCAAAGTAGGCAAGATGATAAGATTTGCAGAAAATATTACTATCTTGACTACAAAACCATCATGGATGAGTGGGTACAGGAATGGCTTAGACAAAGGAAAGAGTGTTCTTTGGTAGTACTCATGATGTACTACAATATGGTTAAGGTACAGTCTCAAGAATGCACACAGATTGGAGTAGGTGGACTTCCAAAGATTGAATGCAGATAAGGATTCCAGACTGTCAAATTTGGTAGACTTGTTGATAGGGCAAAGGTGTCTGATTTTTCGATGAGATGGTGATAGTAGATTTGGTGGAGTTCAGGCTTGAAGATCCGACTACACGTGCGAGCACGAGCGCCAATGCAATCGCTAGGCCAATTTCCTGGAGGTTACCGATCCTGCGGGAACACGATCAGCCTGACCAACGAGGGTCTTAATTCTTACCTGAAACCGAGAACAATTAAGAAATAATATTGCAATCAAGATATTGCGGATTAAGATGAAAGCTTTATTGAAAAGGTGGGATCCTGTATAGGTGCGAAGTACAAGAGGCCTCTACAATGCTCGAGCCTTAGCGAAGTTGCTATGATGGCTAACTTAATGTCTAAACAAAATCTGAGTCTATGGTGACGGCTAAGGCGAGTATTTAAGGAGAAAAAGGTAGGGTTTCGGCCAGCCATAGAAGTGGTGGCCGAATCCAATCCTAGAAGTCCTTTCCTCCTCAAATACGGACTCTAAAAAGTGGCTATTTAAAATCCTGCAATAATTACATTGTCCTGGCCCAAAATAAAGGCTTCGCAGCACCATATTAAGCTATGGACGAATTTGTGAAGTATTAATCTTGAATATTTCGGCCAAGCCTTGTTTCTTCATTATGGTGGCCTCAAAGTTCTGAAATCTTCATCCGTGGCCTTCTCTTGGATAATCACATGCTTGATGCCATCTCCATGCATGACCATGCTCCAATGCTTGTCCCTCTCATCCATGCTTGGTCCATCATTCCTAAGAGTAATAAATACATCTGATTTAGGCAGCATCATATTCTCATGTATGTGAGGAATAGTTCCAAGAAACGAAAGTACCTGACAGTTAAGTTGTTTAGCATGAGATTGAGTGATAGGTCCTTGTATGTGTGTAGCTATAAGTACAACAGTTGTATCAATAGATGGGATGTCCACATCACTTGTGGATTTGGAAAAGTATAAAGGAGGAAGATTTTTGGGGAGGGTGCAAGGATCCATTATTATCACCAAGAGGATGATGTTGAAGGGTAGTTGGTGTAGAGTGGATTCATGCTTGTATTAGGTACTTGATGAGTTGGAGGCTAATATCCAGGATTATCTGAAGATTGATTTGGTTAAGTAGATTAGAGGGTCACTTGAGTGACTTAAGATGGATCCATGTTTGGATGCTTGATTTGAGATTGGTGATCTCTATTACTGGTTGGATTCTAAAGGATGATCTACTAGATTATCTCTCTCTAGTTCCTAAACGTAGAACTAACCGTACCAAATTCTGTAGGCAACTCAAGTTTATATGCATTATAGTTTATTTTCTCTAACACCTTATAATGACTAGTAGCACGTGGCATTAACTTAGACTTGCGTAAATCAGGAAAACAATCTTTACGCAAATGTAACCAAACAAGATCTCCAACATAAAACACAACATGCTTTCTCCCTTTATCCCCAGCAAGTTTATACTTAGCATTCATGTGTTCTATGTTATCTTTAGTAGTCTTATGCAAGTTTAATATCATTTCAGCGCGTTGAGTAGCATCCAAATTATTTTGCACCGAAGAAGGTAAAGGCAATAAATCAATAGGTGCACGAGGAACAAAACCATACACGATCTCAAACGGGCACATCCTAAATTTGTTGGGATTTTTTTGATGGAGAAGTATTTTTAGGTTATTATTTCTTGTTTCTTCCATTTAAGCAAAAGGGCAAACAGAAATAGGAAAGGATCTCAAGAATTGTTATTTTGGGGAGAGGAATATCGGGTATGAGGTATAAGACTCAAATGTTCCTTGAGTTGGAAAAGTAGTTTGAATAAAAACAAACTTTCCTTTATAGAGAAGGTTTTGAGGATTTTGTAAGGGAATGGAATTAAATGGTTTTAGGTTCCAAATAATTATGGAAATTATTTAGAAAATGGTTTTATCCAAGGTGGATGATGTCAACTTGAAGTATCTATCATAAGAAACCCTGGGTTTGAATATATTCCTTGAAAACAGAAGGAAACTAGATTTGGAGGATATAGGGGTTTGATATTTTTATACCACCTAAACATGGGTGGATTAGGGACATCCGAGTTCACCTTGGTACAAGGGATAGATGGATAGTTAGACCATGTTATATAGATGATTATGGCAGCAATAGTTTGGCTTAGTTGTATATAACGGGGTCTAGTAGTGATGACAAACTTTGTTGAAAATAAGGATGCCATACCACATGAGTTGGGATGCCTCATAAACCAGGTGGGTTTAAGAAGCACAGAAATCCATTGCATACAAGTGAAAGGGGGATTGATATACCATGGTTAGTAGATCGTAACCATGAAACGAGTTGGTCCAAAGAAGGTGGCATATGGATGTGAGCTTCTGCCAAAGTAGGCAAGATGATAAGATTTGGAGAAAATATTACTATCTTGACTACAAAACCATCATGGATGAGTGGGTACAGGAATGGCTTAGACAAAGGAAAGAGTGTTCTTTGGTAGTACTCATGATGTACTAGAATATGGTTCAGGTACAGTCTCAAGTATGCACACAGATTGTAGTAGGTGTTGTTCCAAAGATTGAATGCAGATAGGATCGCAGACTTTGTCAAATTTGGTAGACTTGTTGATAGGGCAAAGGTGTCTGATTTTTCGATGAGATGGTGATAGTAGATTTGGTGGAGTTCAGGATTGAAGATCCGACTACATGTGCGAGCACGAGCGCCAATGCAATATCTAGGCCAATCTCCTAGAGGTTACCTATCCTGCGGGAACACGATCAGCCTGACCAACGAGGGTCTTAATTCCTACCTGAAATCGAGAACAAGTAACAACTAATATTGCAATCAAGATATTGCGGATTAAGATGAAAGCTTTATTGAAAAGGTGGGATCTTGTATAGGTGCGAAGTACAAGAGGCCTCTACGACGCTCGAGCCTTGGCGAAGTTGCTATGATGGCTAACTTAATGTCTAAACCAAATCCGAGTCTATGGTGACGGCTAAGGCGAGTATTTAAGGAGAAAAAGGTAGGGTTTAGGCCAGCCATAGAAGTGGTGGCCGAATCCAACCCTAGAAGTCCTTTTCTCCTCAAATACGGACTCTAAAAAGTGGCTATTTAAAATCCTGCAATAATTACATTGGCCTGGCCCAAATTAAGGTGTCACAACACCATATTAAGCTATGGACGAATTTGTGAAGTATTAATCTTGAATATTTCGTCCAAGCCTTCTTTCTTCATTATGGTGGCCTCAAAGTTCTGAAATCTTCATCCGTGGCCTTCTCTTGGATCATCACATGCTTGCTGCCATCTCCATGCATGACCATGCTCCAATGCTTGTCCCTCTCATCCATGCTTGGTCCATCATTCCTAAGAGTAAGAAATACATCTGATTTAGGCAGCATTATATTTTCATGTATGTGAGGAATAGTTCGAAGAAACGAAAGTACCTGATAGATAAGTTGTTTAGCACGAGATCGAGTGATAGGTCCTTGTATGTGTGTAGCTATAGGTACAACGGTTGTATCAATAGATGGGATGTCCACATCACTTGTGGATTTGGACAAGTATAAAGGAGGAAGATTTTTGGGGAGGGTGCAAGGATCCATTATTATCACCAAGAGGATGATGTTGAAGGGTAGTTGGTGTAGAGTGGATTCATGCTTGTATTAGGTCCTTGATGAGTTGGAGGCTAATATCCAGGATTAGCTGAAGATTGATTTGGTTAAGTAGATTAGAGGGTCACTTGAGTGACTTAAGATGGATCCATGTTTGGATGCTTGATTTGAGATTGGTGATCTCTATTACTGGTTGGATTCTAAAGGATGATCTACTAGATTAGCTCTCTCTAGTTCCTAAACGTAGGACTAACCGTACCAAAGTATGCAGGCAACTCAAGTTTATATGCATTATCGTTTATTTTCTCTAACACCTTAAAATGACCAGCAGCATGTGGCATTAACTTAGACTTGCGTAAATCAGGAAAACGATCTTTACGCAAATGTAACCAAACAAGATCTCCAACATAAAACACAACATGCTTTCTCCCTTTATCCCCAGCAAGTTTATACTTATCATTCATGTGTTCTATGTTATCTTTAGTAGTCTTATGCAAGTTTAATATCATTTCAGCGCGTTGGGTAGCATCCAAATTATTTTGCACCGAAGAAGGTAAAGGCAATAAATCAATAGGTGCACGAGGAACAAAACCATACACGATCTCAAACGGGCGCATCTTTGTGGTAGAATGCAGCGAACGATTATAAGCAAATTCTATATGAGGTAAACACTCTTCCCACAATTTTAAGTTCTTCTTTAAAATAGGCCGTAACATATTAGATAAAGTTGTATTTACTACTTTAGTTTGTCGATCAGTTTGGGGATGACATGTAGTACTAAACAGCAATTTAGTCCCCAACTTAGCCCATAAACATCTCCAAAAGTGGCTAAGAAATTTAGTATCACGATCAAAAACAATAGTATTTGGCACACCATGTAAACGAACAATTTCACGAAAGAACAAATCAGCAATATGCGCAGCATCATCCGTTTCATGACAAGGAATAAAGTGTGATCTTAGAAAACCGATCCACAACAACAAAAATACTATCCCTCCCCTTCTGTGTACGTGGCAATCCCAAAACAAAGTCCATAGAAATATCCTCCCAAGGAACACTAGGAACAGGAAGAGGCATATATAAACCATGTGGATTAAGGCGAGACTTAGCTTTTGGAAAAGTAGTGTAGCGTGCCACAAATCTCTCAACATCTGACGCATACGTGGCCAAAAGAAGTGTGCAGCAAGAACATCCTCCGTTTTCTTGACACCAAAGTGTCCCATCAATCCTCCTCCATGCGCCTCCTATAACAACAAAAGACGAAAAGAACTATCTGGAATGCATAGTTTGTTAGCACGAAACACAAATCCATCATTGAAGACGAACTTGTTCCATGTTCTACCATCTCTATAATTCCGCAACACATCTTTAAATTCAGCATCATGCACATATTGTTCCTTAATAGTTTCCAATCCAAATATTTTGAAGTCAAGTTGAGATAACAAAGTATAACGGCGCGACAAAGCATCAGCAATAATATTATCTTTACCCTTTTTGTGTTTGATAACATAAGGAAAAGACTCAGTAAATTCAACCCACTTTGCATGACGACGATTCAACTTAGCTTGACTACGAATATGCTTCAAAGATTCATGATCAGAATGTATAACAAATTCTTTAGGCCATAGATAATGTTGCCAAGTTTCTAATGTCCGAACCAACGCATATAATTCTTTATCATAAGTAGAATAGTTCAGACTAGCCCCACTCAATTTCTCACTAAATTATGCAACAGGTTTTCCCTCTTGTAATAACACACCTCCCAAACCAATTCCACTCGCATCACATTCAAGCTCAAAAGTCTTATTAAAATCAGGAAGTTGGAGTAAGGGAGCATGTGTTAGCTTATCTTTCAATATGACGAAGGCTTGTTGTTGTGCACCGCCCCAAACAAAGGGCACATCCTTCTTGGTAAGTTCATTCAGCGGCGCAGCAATGGATCTAAAGTCTTTGACAAAGCGCCTATAAAACCCAGTGAGGCCAAGAAAGCTCCTCACTTGTGTGACCGTCTTGGGCTGCGGCCAATTCTCAATAGCTTCAATCTTGGCTGGATCCACTTCAATACCCTGTGATGTAACAACATAGCCAAGAAACGCAACTCAATTGGTGAAAAGGTGCACTTCTCAAGATTACCAAACAAACGTGCATCACGTAAAGCATTGAAAACAACACGTAAATGGTCCAAATGATCTTCTAAAGATTTGTTATAAATCAGAATATCATCAAAGTAGACTACGACAAAACATCCAATGAAAGCACGTAAAACTTTGTTCATTAATATCATGAAAATGTTGGGTGCATTAGTTAAACCAAACGGCATCACTAACCACTCATACAAACCGAACTTAGTTTTAAATGCTGTTTTCCATTCATCTTCCAATTTCATACGAATCTGGTGGTAACCACTATGCAAATCAACTTTAGAAAACATGGTAGAGCCACTCAATTCATCAAGCATGTCATCCAAACATGGAATAGGATGACGATATCGAATAGTAATATTATTGATAGCTCTACAATCAGTACACATGCGCGAAGAACCATCTTTCTTAGGTACAAAATAATAGGAACAACACATGGGCTATGGGACTCACGAATATGATCTCTGTCGAGTAGTTCCTGAATTTGGCGTTGTATCTCCTTTGTCTCCTCTGGATTGGTTCTATATGGCGCGCGGTTGGGCAACGTAGCACCAGGAATTAGATCAATTTGGTGCTCAATTCCTCTAATAGGAGGTAGTCCTGGTGGCAGCTCAGCGGGAAAGACGTCCTCATATTCCTGCAAAAGGTTAGCAATAGCGGGTGGCAAAGAAGGAGGCATATCCTTAAATGAAAACAAAACTTCTGTGCAGATAATTGCATAACATTGAGTATTGTTTACATCTATTTCAGCAATATCAATTTTATTTGCAAGCATACATGGACTCTTCAAACGAATTTCAATAGCATGTTTAGAATCAGATTTAGTGTTATTTGGTGGTACAAAATCTGCAGCAACAATCTAATTCTCACTTTTATTTTTCTCCTCAGTTTTAGCTCTACTAGCTCTAGCAAGATCATGTTTTAAAATCTGTTCGGGAGTCATAGGTTTTACACCAATTTTCTTTCCATCATGCATAAGAGAATAGTGATTAGTTTTGCCATTATGAATAGATCCTCTATCAAATTGCCATTGTCTACCAAGTAACAAAGAACAAGCTTGCATAGGTACAACATCACAATCAACAAAATCAGAATATGTACCAATAGTAAAATGCACATGTATCGTTCTTGTTACCTTGGTCTTGAGAGAACTCTCAAACCATTGGATGTAATATGAATGTGTGCGTTGTCTTGTTGGAAGTGCAAGCTTCTCTACCATGTCAACACTAGCCAGATTATTACAACTCCCCCCATCAATGATGACCCTTATAGCTCTTTCCTTGCCAATACCACGTGTTTGGAACAGGTTGTGGCGTTGATATTGCTCAGATTTGCTCAATTGCACACTCAACACACGTTGTGTAATTAAGCTCTTGTATTGATCAGCAGTTTCAGCTCCCATTACCTCTGTCTCTTCATCAGAATCACAATTTTCTCCATCTCGAGCAGAAATAAGGGCTAATGTATCTTCATCAAAGTCACTCGATGAATCATATTGACCATCATCACGCACCATCATAACACGTTGTGTTGTGCACTGTCTCTCAATATGACCAAAACACCAGCACTTGCGGCATTGTATATCCTTTCTTTTACCCGTGGAAGCCATAGAAGACGCACTACGAGCAAAAGCATTGGATGACGGTGGAGGAGCAGCTGGCGGAAATCTTATGGTGGCCTTGGATGTGGTAGTAACTAATGGAGAATCACGAGAAGGAGGCGCTGATTGTCGGGATGTCCAAGTGGATGTGCGACCTGCAGAATTGTTAGTCCTCCTCCATGGTGTTTGGTGATCCTGCACTTCACATTCATCTTTGCAAGCAAGATGAAACAAACGACTGATGGAATTATATTCTTTATAGTCCCTTGTTTAGTCCACCAAAGAAACGTGCAAGCATTTGTTCAGTAGATTCAATAAGACCACAGCGAACCATCCCCGTTTGCAATTCCTGATAATACTCTTCTACAGAATATTTCCCTTGTTCCAAACGTGTCAGATTCTTTAGTAAATCACATTGATAAGTGGGAGGCACAAAACGAACACACATAGCAGTTTTTAAAGCAATCCAAGTACGAGGAATAGTAGTAGGATTTAAACGACAATACTCAGACCACCAAAGGGAAGCAAATTTAGTAAATTCACATGTAGCAGCACTAACACGCATATTCTTAGGATATTTTAAACATGAAAAACGTTGTTCGACTTCCATCTCCCATGTCAGATATGCATCAGGATTATATTTACACTACTAGGAAAATGGCTATAGGTAATCAGCACATCCGTGGCTCACATGGTTGAAGTGCCCCACGGCTAAAACAGGCGTGGCACACCTATGGGCAGTGCCCTACTAGTAACTAGAACAACCGTGGCGCACATGACTATAGTGCGCCACAGATATGTGTGGGCCAGGGCCCTGTTGGCCACACGCCAAACATCTTTAGCGCAGTATAGTCATGTGCGCCACGGTTGTTAGTGTCAACCGTGGCGCACATGGGGGGGGTGCGCTACGCCTAATCGCATGCCCCCCTATGCTGTGAAACGTCCAGAAACATCTGTGGCGCACTCTGCCTAGTGCGCCACAGGGAGTAGGAACATCTGTGGCGCACATGGCATAGTGCGCCACGGATGTTCCTACTCCCTGTGGCGCACTAGGGCAGAGTGCGCCACGGATGTGTCGATTTTTTTGACAGCACTTTATGTGCACATGTGTGACCACATCCACCACCCCACACTTCACTCTCCCCTTCTTCTTCCTCCTTATATCTAGTCGGGATCTTCTCCTTCCTACCTCAATTTCTCCACCCATTCACCATTTTTAGCATGTAGAACTTGCTTTGGATGTTACATAAGTAATAGAGGAAGGTCTCCGGTCTCTCATCTCCTTCTCCGGTCGACGCGCGCACCTCTCCTTTCCATCTTTCTCGCGATTGGTCTCTCATCTCGGGAAGTTGTCCATGTAAGGATGTGTTCATGTGTATATGGATGATATGCTCATATGTATGTAGATGATCGATGCTCATGATGTGTGTATGGAGAGGATCGATCGATGGTCATATGTGTGTATATGGAGAGTATCGATGATGCTCATGCATGTGTGTATGGAGAGGATAATGATATGTTCATGTGTGTATGGATCGGTCTCTCTCTCTCTTGTGTTTGTATGTGAACAAGTTACCATTTGTTTTGCCAAAATGTTGATTCATTTCCATTTTGGCAAGACTTTGGCATTTCGCAAAGGTCCTAATTTTAGGATAGGTCATGCCGAAATTTTCTATCGACCATTGCATGCATGCATTCATTATGTGGTTCTAATAGACTTCTAATTGTACCGTGTACACCGTGCAGGCAAAAATGGTCCACATAATGAGCGAAGGCATTGTGGTTAGAGTTTTGAAATGTGCGACGGCCGACATGATACGAAATAACAAGACGGATATAAGATGTCCGTGCAGAAGATGCAAACTCAACTGGGTGATCGACCCAGATTCCGGGTTGGTCACTATGAGAGCCGCGTTGGTCACTACGGTGCAAGACTATCCAGGTTGCGGGTATATCTCGGGGCAGGTTATCCAAGGATTCTGCGCATGCGTTAGGTGCATGGATAACACAAGCTATCTCCAACTAGAGAAAGATCCAGGGTCATCGAAAACCGTGTTCATGGCGCACCGGAGGTGGCTCGGCAAGAATGATCTATGGAGAAAACGTGGAGACCTGTTCGATGGCAAATCAGAGACCCAAGGAATCCCAAAGTGTAGGAGCAGCGAAGAAGTGGAAGAGTAGCTGAAAAACTGGAAAGATTGTCCTAAGCCTGGAAAGAAGCGAAAGAGGCAGCAACAAGACAAGCCGCTGATGAAGGTATGGAAAACAAGGTCTGTTTTCTAGGAGTTGCCATACTGGAAGTTTCTCCGCACGCCTCATAGCCTCAACATCATGCATATCACGAAAAACGTGTGCGAGAGTCTGGTCGCCACCATAATCAACATGCCAGATAGGACGAAAGATGGTCCGAAAGCAAGGCACGACCTGATATGCTTGGGTATCCGGAAGGAGCTTCATGGAGGACGCACTACTCCTGATGATCAGGAAGATGACTATGATCATGAGTCAGAGACGACAAAAGGTCGTCGGAAGGGTAAAAAGTTCAAGAAGAACGAATATTACTGCCCTCCTTCTTGCTTCACTCTAAGCCAGGATGAGATCAAACAGTTTTTCAAGTGCCTTCTAGGAGTCAAATTTCCTTACGGCTACGCGGGCAAGATAAGCAGGTACCTAGACGAGGCGAAGCAGAGGTTTAGTGGCATGAAGTCTCACGACTGTGCCGTGCTAATGACGCAGGTACTTCTGGTTGCACTAAGAGGGATAATGGACGAGCACGTCCGTGAAACGTTATTTGGCCTATGCAAGTTTTTCGACGTCATCTCTAGGAAGTCGATTGGCGTGAATCATCTCGGGAGGCTACAGGAGGAGATCGTGGTGATACTATGTGAGCTTGAGGTCTACTTCCCACCCGCATTCTTCGACATTATGGTGCATCTGCTGGTCCATGTCGTGGAGGAAATCGTCCAACTCGGGCCGATGTTCCTCCGCAGCATGATGGCATTCGAAAGGATGAACGGACACATCAAAGGATACGTTCACAACAGGTC
Organism: Avena sativa; assembly: GCA_916181665.1. Classification (NCBI taxonomy): domain Eukaryota; kingdom Viridiplantae; phylum Streptophyta; class Magnoliopsida; order Poales; family Poaceae; genus Avena; species Avena sativa. Next base: position 226,628,959 of record OV702283.1, on the reverse strand, counting down.
CCATCCAGATGGAAGCATAGCCAAGGGCTTTCTGGCCGAAGAGTGCATCTCTTTCTGCACGAATTATCTAGACATCGAGAACCCTGTCGGTCTTCCCGTAAACAGGCACCTTGGCAAGCTCGACGGATCTGGTCACCGAGAGGGTCGTCGCATACTGCATGCAGACTTCGATTTTCGACGCGCAGACTTTTATCGAGCAAACCTCGTCGCGCTACAGCATTTAGAACTGTTCGATCCTTGGGTACAGAAGCACAAAAGGTTAATCGAGAATAAGTACAGTGACCGGGGCATACAGAGGATGCAGGGACAAATAATCAAAGAGCACAACTCAGATTTCACGCGTTGGTTTAGGCAGACGCTCCTTGATAATCCCCCGTGATCGCATTCTTCTGACACAGAAAAGATCATATTCACCTTGTCACAGGGACCGATGCAAAACCTGGTGACCTATCAGGCGTATGATATCAACGGCTACACATTCTACACGGAGGAAAAGGACAAGTGTGATTATCAGAACTCAGGCATAACGTCGGAATTCCACACCGATGACAACGTGAAGGAAAGATTCTACGGAAGAATCGAGGAGATCTGGGAGCTCGACTATTGTGGAGAAAAGGTGCCGATGTTCCATGTCAGATGGGCAAAGAGCGTCGAAAGAGAAGACCGGTATTTCACAACCATGGTTATACCCGAAGCAGCCAAATCCAAGGCCGTCGGTGCAAACGTGGCCGCGAAAAATGAACCGTGGGTACTGGCTACCAAAGTGGACCAATGTTTTTTCATTACTGACCCAACAAATCCTAGCCGTGTTATTGTGGGGAGAGGAAAAAGAAACATCATCGGAATGGATGGAGTCGCCAACGAGCAAGACTTCGACTAGTACGGCAATCCATAGATTGAAGATGACGACGACTACGATGCAGCAACATACATCACAAGAAGAAAAAGGACAACCCTACCCAAAAAAGGTAGCCCGTTCGAAAGAAGAAACATTAAAGTGCCGGGGCTAAATTATTCAACCGCGACAAAGAAGGGAAAAAAGATTGTAAAACGCTAGCTCAAAAAATATTGTAAAACGCATGGTTGAAAAAGATTGTAATATTCATGGACAAATTATTATGAAATTTAGTTATACTTTGAATCATATTTGTAACACTTCTATGACATATATTATCACTTTTGGGCATTTTTGGAATATTTAAAAGTATTTTAAAAACAAAACAAAACTTGTATGGCATAAATCAACACTTTTGGGCATTTTTTGGAACATTTAAAAGTATTTTTAAAATAAAAATTAAAAAGTGGGGCACCAGGATTCGAACCTGGGTGCTCATAGTTTAGAATAGAGTAGTGGGCAGAACCAGTGGGATAATACAGTACTAGTGTTAATTAGTGGGGTGGCCGCCCTCTTATCTGATAGTCCAACCCACATAAGCGTAGCGCACTTGGCCAGGGTGCGCTACGCCTATGTGGGTTGGACTAGTCAACCGCGCGTGCCACTTCCGCCTCTCTCCCCATCTCACAGACACCACACCGCCACCGCGCCGTTGCTTTCTCTCGATCTGCCACCGCCGCTGCTTTCTCGATCCGCCACCGCCGCGCTGCGCTCTCGAGGAGGAGGAGGCCCGTGCCGCTGCCGATCCGTGGAGGAGGAGGAGGCCCGCGCCGCTTGTGGAGGAGGAGGATCTCGCGCCGCTCGAGGAGGTGGAGGCCGCCGTCGTCCGCCCGTCGTCGTCCGCCCGTCAGAGGTGAGCGTCGCCCCTCGCCTGTCTCTCCCTCTCTCCCTCTCTCTCCCTCTCTCTCCCTCTGTCCCTCTCTCTCCCTCTCTCTCCCTCTGGCCGAGTAGTAGCAATTGGTTAGAAGATGATGATGCGTGACCACTGATTCCGATTGATTGATCGACCAGACTGCAGGTCAGAAGCTGGAAACTATATAAACCATTGTCCTTCTCATCAGTCCATATAACTCCTTTTCTTTCTCGTGGACCTACAAATTTCAAAGAAAAATCGAATAAACAACACATTTGATATGTTCTTGTACCTCACTACAACAAGCAAGTGGGGAAAATTTTCCAAATGTAAACCATGATGCTGATGGCCACCAAATATGTAACTAGAGTTAACTTTGCTAAAATCTGTCAGGATTAGCTAGTAGTACTTTGCTAAATATGCTGCTTGATACACTGTTTTAGTGGATTCTCTTGCTTTGATTTCTTTTGTGGTGCCTCCATACAGGAGTGTGCACAATATAACCTCAAGTGGGATAATCTGCTGCTTAGCTAAAAAAAATTGCTTAAACCTGAATGCTTGTGAAGCTGGTCTGAAGCATAGGTTAATACAAACATTTCCCTTCATTACTTAGCTCTGCCTAGGATGCAAAGGCTGAGGCTATGATGATGTTTGTATACAAAAGCTATTGCTTGCTTATGAAACTATCCAATGATGATCTAGTACTCCATGTGAGTACAGAGCTGAGGATTTTCTATTGCCCCCTCTATTTTCTTTAAGATGCAATAGTAAGAACAGATGCAAGGACATGATCTTGGATGGATAACCTATTGTGTTGGAGTTGTGGTTGATTTTGTGCCTATTATTGATCACTACTGTGCCAACCCTATCCTCTCACCTCCTAACTTGATCCCTTGGATTTGCTACTGCTCCATTTCTGGTAAGCCTGCTCCTCCTAGCTCTTGGCCTTCTTCTGGTGCTCCTGGATGGCTTTCCCAAGCAACCAGAGTGCTGGTGAGAGTTTTAGTGCTTAACCATGTGCTCTGGATTAGCTAGTAGTAATATTATTCCCATAATTCTAAATCATAACCACTCACTTATAAGTAAATAAACTCACAGTAGTAGGTCACAGTGATGGTGATATGCTGCTTGACACACTGTTTTAGTGGCTCCTCTTGCTTTGATTTCTTTTGTGGTGCCTCCATACAGGAGTGTGCACAATATAACCTCCATTCAAGAGGGAGATCTATTACTGTAAAGGAATTTCTTTTTTTTGCAAGGGATATCTATTACTGTACCTAAGGTTCTGTTGGGCAGTGGTACTCAAGCACCTCCATCTATCCTTTTTTTGTCAGTTCCACTTCTCTTTTGTTATATATGAATGCCAGCACAGTTTATGAAACTTAATTTCCTTGGTTTATGAGCTTAAGGTTCTATTCTGAATGCCAGCACAGTTTTGTTATATATGAATGCCAGCACAGTTTATGCCAGCACATAATTAAGGTTCTGTTCTGAACTTAATTTCCTTGGTTTATGAAACTGCTGAAGATGTTATATATGAATGCCACCACAGTTTAGGCAGTAGGTGTTGCTTCTGTGGTTTGGTCCTTATGGAAAACCAGGAATGGAACTTGTTCTTTTTGAATAGTCTATATGTGTTGATTTGCTTGCTGTCATCACTTGGTCATTCGCTTGTTGTCACTTGCTGTAATGATCTTCTAGTATAGAACTTGGTCATTTGTGCTTGTGCTTGTATATGAAGCACTTTATTATGTGTGTATGCAGGTTCTTGTATGAAATGAGTCCTGATTTTTTCCGGAATGTTGATTAACTTCCGTTTCGGCAGAAATCGAGCACTCCTAGTTTAAGAAAATTAGCAAAGGTCATGCCGGATTTTTCCGTGCATTTAACCAATTATTTGTTTATTATTAGTGCGAAGATGTGTGACAACGACGAGGTTGGATGTTTTAAGCGCATCAGCGCTGAAGGAGAACTCAGACCTCCGAATAAACAATTGACATTCTGGGAGGCGGCCCAGCGGCTAGAAGACGATCAAGAATACCATCCTTCGAAGAGCGAGGATGATGAGATGGAAGACGCGGAGGAAGAAGCCGAAGGAACAGCGGACGATGAAACCACTGATGGAGGCGAGGGCACAGGGAGTGGTAGCAATCCTCCTAAGAAGAAGAAGAAGCCGAAGGACCGGCGCCCGAAGACGGTCGGCACGGTCAGGGAGGAAATTACCGAAGTGATCCCATCAGGGGTTCCTTTGGAGCCCGCCCTTGTCGTCAAAGGGTACGGTGGGCAAGTGGCGGCGATTACCCGGACAACCATCTCGATCAACACCGAGAATCTCCGGCATAAAGATAATGGCCACTTGCGCACACTCCTCTTCGAGAATCTGCACGCAAGATACAAGTTCCCCGCTAAGTATCAGAACACAAATTATCATGGGAACGAAGTAAACAAATCCGCCCTCACAAAGATGAGCACCGCCCTGGCCAGCTGGAGAACCCGGATAAAGAAGAAGATCTATAAAGAAGGCAAAAGTCTCGAGGAGATCCAGAAGATTGACCCGCAGATCACCGAAGATCAGTTCCGGGAGTTCTAGGAGAGGTGTGAATCCGAAAGAGCCCTGGCCAATAGTAATCGGGGAAAGGTGCTGCAGGCGATGAATATAGGTCATCACCATCTCGGCTCTGGTGGATACAGAACCGCGGGGGCCAAATGGAATAAGGAGGACGAAGAGTATAGATCCAAGGGGATAGAAAACCCCTTTGCTAAATTCGAACCCGGGCAGGTTCGAAACTTCATCAGGGCCCGTTACCATGTGGACCCAAAAACCAAACAACTCACCGCGGATCCTGCGGTGAAGGAATTCGAGGAAATTGTGGTAAGTATAATCTAATTACCGCGGATCAACTCGATTGCAATCTAATCTATGATCTAAACGATTCACTGTTACTTCTTCTGCAGGAGGAGGAAATTGTTGCTAGTCAGGGATCCCAGGGTTCCTCATCCCAGGGGTCGACGGCGGCCACCCGGTGGGATAACCCTTTTAACTGGGCGGTGAACCGGGCCAAGAAAATAGAGCCGGTTATGAAGAAGCCGTCGTCGGCTGGCCGTCTGGCCGGCCTCGGGGGTAAGAATTGGGTGGATCATTTTGGTCCACCACCGAGGACGCATGTGGCGCCGTCGGGAAGGAGCGAGGAGGAAAACCGCGAGGTTCAAGAACTTAAGGCACAAGTGGCGCGGATCCCGCAGATCGTCCAAGATAACCTGGCAATCACCCTCACGTCCTTCCTGCCTACCTTGGTGGAGTCAATAGCGAACTGGAGTGCGGGTGGTCGAGTAGGTCCATGCCCAATTCCAAGCATGGTCAGCAGCCACTCGAACAACACGGTGCCGACGAATAAGGCAAACTACGTGTTCGTGACTCCGCCTGCTAGCACCGCAGCGCCGCAAGTGTTGGTGACTCCCCCTGCCATCACCGCGGCGCCGGAGTACATGTTGGTGCCCCCCTGCCATCGTCGCGGCGGCACCGGAGCTCCAAGCACCCGTCGGTAGGGAGAATACACCGGCGGCCAGCACCACGCCATCAAGCAGCCCTTCCGTCTCTTGCACGCCCGTCGCCGTATGCGGTGCGTCGACATTAGCCGATCTCGCCGCCATCACGGTAAACAAATTGCTTTAATTACCGCCTTTCATGCCATCTATTACTCTTATGGCATCTCTGACGACGTCGTACATGTTTTCCGCAGACGGATATTCCTTGCACTCTCTTATGCTACGTGAACAACGAGCTAAGGGATGTTGCCAAGGGTACCATCGTTCAACCCTTGCAGCACACGTTCCACTCAAGGCCGATGTGTGATAGCGTGCACAGGGTTAAAATTAGTCGGGTGCTAAGGGGCTGCGACGACCTAGAACCTCCCATTCAACCCTAGGAGCAGATGAAGAAGAGTCGTCTGTCCTCAGAACTTGCTTCGGCTTATTCTTGCTATGGCCAAAGAGCATGATCCGTTTGGGGACGGCGGGTGCCATCACGCCACAGACAACAGCACCGCCTGTCGGGCCAACGACAAGCGGTGGCAAGGCCCCCTTACCGCCCTCGCCGTCACCTCCACGCGGTGGGTCGAATGATCATGTTGATGATATGCACATGGCACAGGATCCGGCCGAGGACGACGAAGACTGGAATGATCACTTCTTCAGCACTCAGTTTGGCAACGAAGAAGACCTAGCTGGTGACCCCACAGAGAAAGCCACTATCACCAAGCGTCTGTTTGGTTCTCAGGAGACGTGTCCAGCTTGAGCCTTTACAGAGCCAGCTGATACAACCAACCGGCCCTTTATTCTAAGCCCTGACACACTACATAGGGCGGCTGGTGCTCAGATTGCGGTTCCTGCCCGCTCTCCAAAAGGAAAAAAAGGGAAGGAAAAGAAAATCTAGCAGCTCGAGCGAGCCGGTGGCGTTAACAACTGTGAATCCAATCAGGTTTCGGGACGGGCCACCAAGACCCGAGGGTATTATGTGGAGGATTCATGTGGCGGGTGAGCCCATGCTACCTAAGAATTTGCGGAAGCTCGCCAGTTCGGAACTGCAGAGTGTGCATGACGGCGTGCTGACGATAGAGAGATGCCTTCTATCAGAGAAAGATCCCTCGCACACGGTATTCGTGGTTAAGGTGCCACCAGGCTTGGGCTTCGTCGACAATGCCCCTGTGGATCTGTTCTTCCTGCGGTTCGACGACATCTTCAATATGTTCCACCTATACCCGCTGCACTATACCATGGTTCGTCTGTTTTCTCTCAGCCTGGCCATGCAGATCATTAGAGAGAACACACCGGGCATCGCTATAGTGGACCCCTACTACATGCGTGACGGCTGCTTGGGTTCCCCCGCCGAACGACGTATCGTGGCCTCGTACCTAAAAAGAATCTTCCTGTCGAACAAGACAAAGGAATACATTCTCGTGCCTTACTTTCCCGAGTAAGTCGTTATTCACTCGCCACCGTCGATTGGCTTTATTAGATCATCATCATTCTTTTTCCAACACATTCCATTTGAATTTTTTGCGCAGATATGAACACTGCACGCTCATCTCCTTATCACCGAAGCATTCCCACGCCACGTATTTCGACTCGGGGAGTCTAAAAAAGAAGAAAAACTACGACAAGATGAAGGAAGTTCTGGATGATGCTCTCACTGGCTTTGCCTCGACGGAAGGCACCACCTTTGTGCGTACGAAGGTCAAGTTCGGCAGGCACGTCTTCAATCACGTAACGGAGTTCCCCTGCGTGAAGCAGCCGGAAAACAGTAAGACGGAAGCCTACTACGCACTCCATCACATGAGGGCGTTCCTACTTTACCAGCAGAATTCTACGCTGCCAGATCATCTCAAACAGTGGGCCGAAGCAAAGGTCAAGATCAATGATTCGGATATTAGACAAGAGATGTATCGCATCCAGCAGCAGTTTGGGGCAATCATCTTTCGTGATGTCATGACTTCAGGGGGGATCTTCTACGGAGGAAATATCCCGAATAACCGTGACATAGAAGATCGCCTAGAGATGCAGGGTGACTATAGGAAGTTCATGACGAGACAAGGCGTCCTCCCGTTCCCTAAGCCGAGCCAAAAGGCTTGATGTTGGCCTAGTTGTAGTTACAAACTATAGATGACCTTTGTGTGTGTGTGTGGATAAGTGTACTTATCTTATTAGGTTTATGAATCATCGCTTACTTATTTTGCTTATTATTATATATCAATCAATGCTTGTTTTTTTTTGCTTACTCTTTGGTCCTTTGCTCACTTTGGTCCTTCTTTTTTTCCTTACTCTTTTTTTGAGAATAATGCCGATGATTGAAATGTCGTGGCACACTATATATGTGAATGTGCTACGATGGGATTGTGAGCCTTGTGATATGCACAAGTACAGGTCTTGTGCATCCTACTTGGCTCACCGTTCCATCGTAGCATATTCCTGTGTCCAACGACCTATGTATATATATGAGGCATTATTTTCGAGTTATTTTTGTCTTTTTCAAGAATAATGCCGATGATTGAAATGTCGTGGCACAATATATATGTGAATGTGCTACGACGGGATAGTTAGCCTTGTGATATGCACAAGTCCAGGAATTGTGCATCCTACTTGGCTGACTGTTCCGTCGTAGCATATTCCTGTCTCCAACGACCTATGTATATATATGAGGCATTCTTTTCGAGTTATTTTTGTCTTTTCGAGAATATGTCGATGATTGAAATGTCGTGGCACAATATATATGTGAATGTGCTATGACGGGATAGTTAGCCTTGTGATATGCACAAGTCCAGGAATTGTGCATCCTACTTGGCTAACCGTTCCGTCATAGCATATTCCTGTGTCCAACGACCTAGCTAGTTATATATGAGGCATTCTTTTCTAGCTACTTTGGTCTTTTTCGAGAATAATGCCGATGATTGAAATGTCGTGGCACACTATATATCTGAATGTGCTACGATAGGATTGTACGTCTTCTGCTATGCACAAGTCCAGGTGTTGTGCATCCTACTTGGCGTACGGTTCCATCGTAGCATATTCCTGTGTCCAACGACCTATGTATATATATGAGGCATGCTTTTTGAGTTACTTTGGTCTTTTTCGAGAATAATGCCGATGATTGAAATGTCGTGGCACACTATATGTGAATGTGCAGCGATGGGATTGTTCGCCTTGTGCTATGCACAGGTCCAGGTGTTGTGCATCCTACTTGGCGAACAGTTCCATCGTAGCATATTCCTGTGTCGAACAACCTAGTTATATATGAGGCATGCTTTTTGAGTTTGGTCTTTTTGATTTAGGAGTACTTTCTATAAGTGTATCTTCATATGCGACTTTAATTATATATATTTTTTTCAATCACCGGTTAATTATTATTGTCAACTTATAGATGATGTGGTACGTCGTGTACAAGGGACGGGTTCCCGGAGTCTACGATGATTGGAAAGACTGCTGGAGACAGGTGCACCGTTTCAGCGGAAATAGCTACAAAGGGTACAACACTATGGCTGAGGCGGAAGCTAGATACACGCGCTATCTAGCGGGAGTTAGGACAAGGAACCGGATGAAGACCTACACCTTCGTCGCGGCGGTGATCATGCTTATCTTCTTTGGTTGTTTATCCCGTGTTTGTGTCTAGCTAGTTTAGATGTCTAGGCGAGCTTCCGAGCTCTAACTTGTTCGATCGACACATGTATTCGCATGTCACCAACTACTACTTTGTAACTTGATCGAAACAATGTAACTTATACTATGTATTCATGTATGAGACTTATCTATATGTATTTGTTTCAATCTTGTTTTTCATATTGTGTATTTATATATATAATTGTATATCTTGTATCTGTGTGTGTATATCTGATGTAATATTGTATATAATATGTATTGTATATAATCTGGCTCAGAAATTAAAAAAACAAAAAACACATCTGTGGCGCAAATGATCTACCTTCTGTGGCGCACTACACCTAAAGCGCACTATAGAAGTTTAGTGGCGCACTAGGAAGTGCGCCACAGAATATCCTAGGCGTAGCGCACCTGCCCACACATCTGTGGCACACTAGCAGGTGCGCTACGCCTATCTCTACACAACCGTGGCGCACTATGCAGTGCGCCACGGCTGAGAGATAGCTGTAGCGCAAGGCACGTGGCGCACTGCTAGTGCGCCACCGATGATGTTTTCAGGTGCGCCACTAAAGGCCGTTTTCCTAGTAGTGTTACCCTCAAAAGATGGAATATTTAATTTATTTTCAACATGATCATCATCATGTACCGGTGGTCAAGCGTTGCGGTGGTAATGTTAGGGACAGCCAGCAGGGTGAGGAGGTTGTTCAACCTCCTCGTCAAACAGATCATCGTCGTCGGGGTCGTAGTAGTACCCGTCTTCTATCCCCAATGTCGCAGCACAGTCGCGGTGGAAGTCTGAGGTGCCTCAGCTGCAACGGTAGCCGCCTGAGGTGCTGCGGCAGCCGAACCAGCAGTACGACCCGTGATCGGAATGCGCTGTGCGCCATGTCGAGGTGCCAATGGGGCGGGTGCGGGTGCGGGTGCGGGTGCCGGCAATCTGTCCAAAACCTCCTTGAACCGAGCGTCAAGCTTGTCGTTGAAGGATTTCTCGAGTCCATCGATCTTGTCCATGGCGTTGGTGAGCTTGGTGTCAAACTCCCCTAGTCGTGCATCCACATCTTTAGCGTGACCGACCAAGAGCTCGGAGAAGTGGGCATGTAGTTCTTGGTTCGTCATTATGGCAGGGTTCCGCGAAGTATCTTTCATGGTTAGTCCTTTAAAGAGCACATGTATATATGCCTATAACTATGGAAATATGGTGGAAGGCACGCGTAATCCGTCAAGCAATATACGAAGCTCTTACAAGTTCTTACCAAACAGCAGGAAAAGGCGATGTGCAACCGCGAGGAGCAGTGGTTCCAAAGATTGAACCGAGCGATTACCAGGATACGAGACACCGCATGTGGAGAAATCTATGGAGCTCTAGGAAGGCTTAGCAAAGGGGTTAGGAATTATCAAAACAACAATGCAAATGTTGAAATAATGCTCAATGATGGTACTGTGATGGTCCTAGGCTAGTCCGTACTAGAGACGCGAGCCTAGATCACCAACGATGTCACGACGCAACACAACAAGCAATGTATGATGATATGGCACCCTGAAAAGCGAACCGGTATGTCGAAAATCACTATGATGGCGAGTGTCTAGAACTAATCGACGGGGTCTAGAAACAGGTTAGCCCCAAAAATTTTTTTAGAAATTTTTGTATTATGCTCCGGAAAGCGCGCAGGTGCCAAAAAAATATCTCTATAACGGCCGTTGGAGAAAAGTGATCCCCGGAGCCTAAAATCAGTTTAGCCAGAAAAAAAAATTTGGAGGCGGTTCCAGACTTTTTTTGCTCTCCTTCTGGACTTACAACTGAATTCTTAGCTTGACGCGGAGTTTAGCTCAACACGGAAACAACAAGGAAGGAAAGTAAAAAAGAAAACTAACTATGAAACAATAACTCAACTCGGACTCGTGCTGCGGCAAGAAAGGTGATCGGATCCGTGTCGCGGTAGGAAGGCGGTGGCAAAGTTTTAGGGTTTATGGTGGCTGGTTGTATGGCGGCGGAATATGGTGGCGGAATATGGTGGCGGTGATCTGCGAGTGTGGCGGTGACTACTATGATCAGAACTCGAAACTCTAAAGGACGACACACTAAGACCAGCAACTCGACGCGACGATACAGACACAAATTCAACAACGCGAAACTGAAAAGATAATGCAAGGCCTAGATTGGTGATGGGATGGATCTAAACTCTAACTGTGTTTTTGGATTTTTTATGGGTTATAGGTAAAACAGATCTAATCTACGAAAACAGTAAAATCTCACCGAGCAACCTGAAATCTGATACCACTTGATAGGGCAAAGGTGTCTGATTTTCAACGAGATGGTGATAGTCGATTTGGTGGAGTTCGGGCTTGACGATCCGACTACACGTGCGAGCACGAGCGCCAATGCAATCGCTAGGCCAATCTCTTGGAGGTTACCGATCCTGCAGGAACACGATCAGCCTGACCAGCGAGGGTCTTAATTCCTACCTGAAATCAAGATATTGCGGATTAAGATGAAAGCTTTATTGAAAAGGTGGGATCCTGTATAGGTGCGAAGTACAAGAGGCCTCTGTGACGCTCGAGCCTTGGGGAAGTTGCTATGATGGCTTATTTAATGTCTAAACAAAATCCGAGTCTATGGTGACGGCTAAGGCGAGTATTTGAGGAGAAAAAGATAGGGTTTCGGCCAGCCATAGAAGTGGTGGCCGAATCCAACCCTAGAAGTCCTTTTCTCCTCAAATACAGACTCTAAAAAGTGGATATTTAAAATCCTGCAATAATTACATTGGCCTGGCCCAATATAAAGGTGTCGCAGCACCATATTAAGCAATGGACGAATTTGTGAAGTATTAATCTTGAATATTTCGTCCAAGCCTTCTTTCTTCATTATGGTGGCCTCAAAGTTCTGAAATCTTCATCCGTGGCCTTCTCTTGGATCATCACATGCTTGCTGCCATCTCCATGCATGACCATGCTCCAATGCTTGTCCCTCTCATCCATGCTTGGTCCATCATTCCTAAGAGTAAGAAATACATCTGATTTAGGCAGCATTATATTTTCATGTATGTGAGGAATAGTTCGAAGAAACGAAAGTACCTGATAGATAAGTTGTTTAGCACGAGATCGAGTGATAGGTCCTTGTATGTGTGTAGCTATAGGTACAACGGTTGTATCAATAGATGGGATGTCCACATCACTTGTGGATTTGGACAAGTATAAAGGAGGAAGATTTTTGGGGAGGGTGCAAGGATCCATTATTATCACCAAGAGGATGATGTTGAAGGGTAGTTGGTGTAGAGTGGATTCATGCTTGTATTAGGTCCTTGATGAGTTGGAGGCTAATATCCAGGATTAGCTGAAGATTGATTTGGTTAAGTAGATTAGAGGGTCACTTGAGTGACTTAAGATGGATCCATGTTTGGATGCTTGATTTGAGATTGGTGATCTCTATTACTGGTTGGATTCTAAAGGATGATCTACTAGATTAGCTCTCTCTAGTTCCTAAGCAAACATGGCAATCAGCAGATCATGGTAATTCATTAGACAACAGATCAAGGTAATTCATCTTGCTAAACAATCTGATACTACCGAGGTTACCATCAAGTCTATCTTGAGGTAGGCATGGGTATTTTGAAGAGGTTGTGATTTGAAGTAAGATAAGTTCCTTTGGGTATTTCTACCAAGTTTGTAAAAGAAATGTTTTATTAAAGGTTTTAGAAAACCTAGAGATAAGGAGTAGTTGAATGCTCTGTCTTGAAAACATAAGGAGATTATATATAGGTCTCCATAGTTTTAGTAAAGCACAAGCAAACAACCAACAAAATAATACAACACTTAATAAGAAAAAGTTTTTGTTCCCGCTGATTTTTGCCTTTTCGACAACGAATTAGGGTTTCTTAAATTGGGATGTTACATAGAAAAAAAGCTGTTTGCTAAATACTTTAAAAATACTTTGATGCTAAACAGGGCCTTAATATCTGAATCGAGCCAATATCAGCCATGGATGATCAATAGGTAGATGACAAATGGGGCCTTAATTTCTGAACATGGGCCATGGATGATTAAAGATGTGACTTCCTTTGATTCCACAGAGTACGACTTAGATTTAGTCGAGCGGGAAAATCTCCCCTATCCCCAAAATATTTCGCACCCCTATGTTCAAAGATATTTTAATTCCCTTTCCACACCTAGTTAAGTCGGTTCATTGGGGGCTTCAATCATAATTTCCTGATTCACTACCCCTATAGTCCCCCCTGCCCAACCCCCACACACAATCCTCGCCTGCAGTTGGGCAAGCCCTATAGAAAACTATAGATCTAACATTCACCACCTTACCTTAATTCTGCTTCTTTGCTGTTGTCGTGCAGTGCTTGGAGAAACCCCTGTTCTGCTTCCACAAGCATCGCTAGGAATATGCTTCTTCGCCACTGTCGTCCAACACTTGGAGCAACCCCTGTTCTGCTTTGCCTTCGTCCACAAACACCGCAACCGCAGCACCATCGGCAACCTTGACTTCACCACCCAGGATACACAGGATGCCTAAACACCGTCCCAACCCAGGTAACCATATCTCCTTGGGTTTTCGTATGATAAATATTTAGCAGTTAACTATATTTTGTATTCAAGATACTTTTGTAGTAACTTAGAAGTTCTATACTTGTTACCCGTATAATCCAAATAAACTCTTTGTAGTCAGGTTTAACTGTAAGGCATTAAACTGCAATTTTGTATGTCATGGAGAGATATGAGTCAGCGAACGGTGAACACATTTCGTTCCATTATATCCTTTATTAAAGTGCCTGCCCATAACTTATTCGATTATAATTTCTCTCTAGTTTGGTGTAGGCTATGGCACTAACTATTATTGCATGTATGATGTTGTTCGCTTATATATGCAGTACACGTTTATATTCATTATACTGCTTCCACTAATATGTCGGTCTTTTTTTCTTCTGCTTACCCCATGATTTCTAATAGTTTGCTGTTGTTACGCAATGAACTGCAGTTTACACAAGACATTATAGAATGAAGGGACCCTATAATCTCATAAGTATCTATTTCTTCTCTATCACTTCATGCTAACATCTATCATTTTGGAACCTTTTTGTGTTTACTATCCACTTCACCTTTATGAGAGGCCCAAGGAAATATAGAGACCACCAGTCTAATTACTTGATGCATTGGACATAGTCAACGAACGTACCTATAACCATATAAACAACCATGAGACTCTACATAGAGCTACTATAATATTCCCTCCCCCTTTTTAAGATTTAAGTCCCCTGGTTTCATGACATTTACTCTAGTTCAGTTTTTTTGTCGGAGGCGCTAGGATGATTAGAACAAGGCCAAATTTGTAGCGGAATCCAATATAACAGAAACAGAATGACCAAAATCAACTGTTCACTTCAAATATCACACTGGTATCTTACACTTGTCCATCTATTTTAATACAAGGCACAAGATAGTTCAACTTGTCTTTGGGCAGACAATCAAAAAATTTAAAAAATCTGACTGTTTATGAATCAAATTGTTTGATAGAGTGTTTCACCATTTATCTAAAATGATCTGTCTAGTCTATTAGAGGAACACTATTGTTATATTTGTAATTTGATTGAGGTACTATACTAGTTTGTCGATGATTACAACAATTCCAGCTACCTAAGATTCAGATCCAACTACACATTGAGTAGGCTAGTTTATATCAGCCATAATGTTTAAATGCTTATTTTGTTTTTGGTCAATGATTGTCTATCAGTTTAAGGAGATCTCAGTCGACGGATTCATTACATCATAAATCTCGCATTCTACTTTGATCAGTTTGCATGAGGTCCTTGGGTTGAGTTCTTACATTTCTATATCATACCAAAATAATATTTTCAGACTGAATAGATTGTTTTGTTCCTTTATATGATGTTGTAACTTTTTTATCTTAGTTTCATCCTTCATCTAGTAGAGAAGTTATTTCACAGAGCAGAAGTGATAGTTGCACATGATCCCATCCTTCCATGAAGTCGACTATTCCAGTTATTCCAAAAGATAGAGATGTATGAGGCATTGCTGCTACTAATTGCCTTCTTACTTTTATCAAAAGGACTGATTTGAAATTCTTTGTTTTATGTTTCCTTGGTAATGATGATATAAGACATTTCTTTTTGTTCCAGGTCACAGATATAAATATGAATGCAGAACATAAAACAACTACTTCAAGTGTATATCACTTTGCACAGAGAAGCAGTGATAGTGCGTATTGCTCATGTAGGTAAACAATGTCGACTATTCCATACATTCCAGCAGAAAGTTTTTTGGAGCTGCACTCCAAGATACACTTGATGTAGTTGGAGAAGAAGTCAACCGAACAGATGCAGTAGTCTCCATAGAATGGAATAAGTTATCTAATTTGAAGAACATGCAAGCTTTGATGGAGAAACTACTCAATCATCTTCTCAGCAAGTCCTGTGGTAACCCGTCGTTACATGTGAGGTGATGCAAGATTCCTAAAAGGAACATTTTTGAAACTGAGATTATGCTTTTTATCAGTTGTGTTGTACTCCGATGATGCTGCACGAGCTATAGAATTTTTTCTGGCCTGTATTAATTTACTATTTTTACAGTTATATTTTTTCCATAGTTCCAGAATTATTTTAGTATTGTAGATAATCTAGGCTTGGGTATATGGTCTTAACTTGCACAGGATTGTACCAGCCCTTGCTGGGCCACCAATCAACAGTGACGGGCCTTCTGTGCTACCATGTATTAGCGGGCTATGATACGTCATAAACGTATCTATAATTTTTGATGTTCCATGCTTGTTTAGTATCCACTTTGCTATGCTTTGGCTACACTTTGAGGTATTTTTATACATTTTCTTGGACTAACCTGTTAACAAGATGCCGTAGTGCCAGTTGCATGTTTTCTGCTGTTTTTCGTTTCTGAAAGGCTAGTGGATGGGATAAAACCCAAAGTCAATATTTCACCGGAACGAACACAGAGACCGAAGGGCAGCCGAAGGGGCACCAACGGCCGCCACACCCTAGGGTCGTGCGTGCCCACCCTAGGGCGTGCCGCCCCTATGGTGTGGGTGCCCTGGCCGCCCTCCTTCCTCGCCTCTTCGCCTATATAAGCCCCCCGATGCCAAAACCCTAAGGACCCGATCAGATCTCCATGAAACAGTACGTAGTCGCCGCCACCATCGTCCCTAGATTGGGGGGATTTGAAGCTCTTCCCGGCACCCTTGGACTATGGGTCCATACAGTAGCTAGATGGTTGTTTCTCCTCCTTTTTGCTATCATGTTTAGATCTTGTGAGCTACGTTCATGATCAAGATCATATATTTGTAATCATACATGTTATGTTTACGGGGATCCGATGGATATTGAGATTGCTATGTCAGATTGATTATTGATTCTATCATATCTTATTGATTATTGATTCTATCATGTCTGGGTTGTTTGAGATATTGCATGCTCTCTGTTTCTAGTAGCTATCTTGGGAAAGTAGATGCTAGTGACTCCAAGAGGGAGTATTTATGCTCGATAGTGGGTTCATGCCTCTATTAAATCTCTAAGGTTGTAGATGTGTTGATGCCACTAGGGAGAAAAAAGAATCTTTTGTTCATGGAACAATTGTATTGTTTACTTTACACAAATTTCTTAAAGCAGTTATCTATTGCTTGGAACTTAATACTGAAAGGGGTTCAGATGATAACCTGAAGGTGGATTACTAGTCATAGATGTAGTTGAATGGCGGTCTATGAATATTGTTGTAATGCCCAATCAAATCTCTTAGGATCATGAATGTCTAGTATTTGCATTGTTATGCTTTGCTCAGTTCCTGTCAATCGTGTAACATCCCAATTTCAGCAACCCTGATTAGATTTCCAAAAAGGCAAAAATCAGGGGAACAAAAACTTTTTCTTGTTACATGTTGCAATGCTTGCTTACTTGTTTGCTTGTGCTCATTCAACTGTTTGTATATTAGGTACTATACTCCTTAACTCAACACTAATTTACAAAAGCTATTTTACAAAATATATGTCTTGGCTCATATTCCATATTCTCAAATGTTCTGGCATTTCAAAACCTGAGCCAAGATGACTTTGACCCAAAAAAATACTCTACAAGTTCTATTAACAAAACTATGGAGACCTATGTATAATCTCGCTATGTTTTCACGACAGAACTCCCAGCTACTCTTATCCCTAGGTTTTCCAAAACCTTTATTAAAACCTTTATATTCCAATCTTGGTAGAAATACCAAGATGGTCCTTACCTTACTTCAAAGTATAACCAATTAAAAATACCAAACCTTACCTCAAGATAGGCTTGAAGGTAACCCTAGTAGTAGTTGTAAAAGTGTTAAGATGAATTGCCTTTATCTGTTGTCTGATGAATTGCCTTGATCTGTTTTTGATGAATTGCCTTGATATACTAATTGCCTTGTTTGCTTAGGAACTAGAGTGATCTAATCTAGTAGTTCATCCCTTAGGACCCAATCTATGTTTGTGATCATCAATCTTAGATCCAACATCCAAATCTGGATCTACCCTAAGCCAGCAAAGTGGCCATCCCATCTCCTAATCAGATCAATCGAGGGATAATCCCTTTTTGATAGTTTCCAACTCAGTGAAGATCCATGGTAAGCCTGGATCCTATCTACTTATATAACACTTCATCATCATCACCTTGATCATGAGTTTGGAACCTAGCTTTCTCTTAGAATCATCTACACTTGTAATCTAGTCTAAAACCCTAAATTTGCCAAAATGGCTAAGTCTGGATTTCTTATCTAGATTCAATCTTTGGAGCTCTACCTTTTCCATCCTATGTGCATTCTTGAGAATGTACTTGAACCATATTGTAGTACATCTTTAGTAATACCAAAGACTACTCTTTCCTTGGCTAATCCACTCTGGTTCCCACTCTTCCATGATGGTTTTGTAGTCAAGATAATAATCTTTTTTGCAAATCTTATCATCTTGCCTACTTTGGCAGAAGCTCACATCTATATGCTACCTCTCCTTGACCAAATCCTTGCATGGTTATGATATACTAATCATGGTCTCTCAACCCACTATTCACTTGTTTCCATTGGAACCTTGTGCTTCTTCAACCTCCATGATTCAGGAGGCAACATGACAACTCTGATATGGCAGCCTTATTTCCATCAAAGTTTGCCATCACTCCTACACCACCTCAAATCCAACCAAGCCCAACTCTTGCTTCCATGACCATATATATAACTTGTTCTATCCATACATATATCCCTTGTACCAAGGTGAGCTATGAGCTCACTAATCCAACCATGTTTAAGTGGCATAACAATAACCAAAGCCTAGATTCTCCCAAATCTAGTTTCCATCCTTTTTCACCACAATTCTTCAAAAACCAAGATGGAATTGAGGTATAAATCAACTCTACAACATATGCCTTGAATATAACCATCCCCAAATAATTCCCATAATTATTTGGATCATCAAACCATTTAAATTATTTTCCTGGCAAAATCCTCCAAACCTTGTCCTTGAAGATAAGTTTGTTTTTCTCCAAACCACCTTGCCAACTCAAGGAACATTTGATTCCTATTTATCATATCCCATGTTACCAACTCAAAAATAAATATTTTTGAGATTCTTTATTATTTCTTTTTGCCCTTTTTCCTACTTGGCAGAAACAAGAAATAATTGATTAAAAATACTTTTCCATCTCAATAAATCCCAATAAAATACTCCAATGTGTAAAATAGTATTTAGGAGCATATCATATCAAAAACCCATCTTGTACAATGTAAAAATATCAAATGACTTTCTAGAATCTACCTCTGCACTATTTGAATAAATGGTTTTAAGTTGATTTATAATCATTAGAAAAATCCCAAATAAATATTGAAGAGATGATTTGACCTCATATATCTACCAGTACCCTTTCCCCACCATCCTCAATACAAGTTTTTAAACTTCCTTCACAACCCTTGTTTGGATCAATTCTTGCAAACAAATCAAACCTTGATTCAAACCATCCCCAAACGACATCTAATATTGCCAAGAAATGCTCCACACCAATCCTACCACCTCTGGTCGTGTGACACTATAGCCCTAGCTACTGTAGCATGTCCCTCTTCTTTTGTCCCTTGTATTTGTATGAGAAGGAGAGGGGTATACCTAACAAAATATCTTGTCCATTTAGTGCAGCAGCCACACCACCCCCCCTCCACTCTATGGTTGTATACAGGTCCCACACCACCACCTAGCACCACCCCTGTTGCCCAATGGCTGGCCCTCATCTCTCCCCTTCCCTACTACACCTAGTCCACCATGAGCCTCTCCCCTTCGGTTTATAATCCCACAGGCCAACCCCAGCACCCCTTCCTGGCTCATTCACTCCCACTGCTCCCCACTCACCCCCACACCACCCTCTCCCCTTTCCTTGCCCGGCCCTGCTCGAGGGAGAAGAAGAAAGGAGCTTCGGCATCCCTCACAAAATATAGCCCAGAAGTGTAGAAACGCTACCCGGGTGGGCCAAATTTCCCCTCTGTGGCCCAGCTACTTCAGATCTAGCCTAGAAGCCCCCTCAGACCCTTTTCTTTTTATTTAAAATTCCAAATCAGCAGCACACCAGTTTGGTTTAAATCCAAATGAAAATGGAAAATGAACCAAACTGCTCAGATATAAATTTTCATATATGCACTCAAGTTTTCTCTAACATGCAGACTTGGTTTTGTACCAAGGTATTGTATGAATAGATCTTAGAAATTAAAATAGCGACATGTGTTCCTGCGACAAATAAAATCTTCCATAGAGTTTGGTATCTCCAATTGGAGTAAATCCAATTGGTACTGAAAGGTACTATCTATACCTGGCATGTCCCACTGGCCCCACCTAAAATGGCTTCCTAGTTTTCCTTTAGTAGAAATAAAAAAATAGGGAATTTATGCCTTTAGAAAATTCTCTAGGTCAAACCAAATAAGGTTTTGACCTAATTCCAACTCCCTGTACACCAAAATATCAACATCTTTCAAAACCCAGTAGCTCATAATTTTATGAACTTCTGATGAACTTTGGTGAATTAAACTGTTATTCACCAATAAATTCATAACAGTAGCTCTGTAACTCCAAAAAGGTTGATTCCAATTTCTACAGAAAGGTATTCTCATTACCTAACAAGTTTCCTTGGAATCACATCAGGTGCTGTCTTTGGAGTTTTCTAAAGGGAATTCTAGTAAATGTTTTGATGTGATTCCAACACCTCTTGAATCAGTCCACTAAATACTACCTAAACACCCAAGGAAATAATTTTTGGAGCTCCAGAATTTGTCTGATGAATTATTTCCTAAAACTAGAGCTTTATCCAATATAAAAATCATTATAAATCAATGGAAATTGATAAAATAGTGAAACCACTTTTGTTGGATTCATTTTATCAATACCTATCTGATGGTATCATTTTTATACAATGGTATCATACAGATCAAGCCCTTGGTCAAAAACCCCTCTCTTAGGTAGTTCCTAATATATAAATCCAAAGGGATCTTCTCCCAATTCCCCAAAGCTTCTACTAATCTCATCAAATCAATCACCCAACATCTTACTGACTATTACATTGTATTTATATGTTGCTTGCCGTGTGTATTGATGCTTGTATGCAATGTATAGATCGTGGTGTTGTTTGTTTGCATGAATGATCGATAACGGTGATAGTTGTGTTTGTGAGACGCTGAGAAGAAGGAAGCATCGGGTTTCTCTTATTGTTATTGTACCCAGTTTTCTAGTATTCTAAAGAAGCCAGGACATCTCGCTGGTCGCGGGCAAGCCACCATTCCTGAATTCCTATATTACCTACTCCTTCTTATCAATTGTTTTATATCACGTTTACGAATTTCATGATTAAATGCATGGTTTGTTTCAAATAAAAGGCGTGAGTAACTTGGCTCCTCCAAGTTATGATGGAGTGTCCATTTCGACACTTACCCTCGTTGACACCCACTTTTACCCTTTAGATTGAAGCCAAGATGCTTAGCATCTTCCCTTTTGGAAACCACGGATTTTCAATGATAAAACTATTTTGGGTTTTACCCTACTACAAAGTTTTAAAAATAAAACCCTTGGAAAGAGGCATCGTTTCCGAGTGAAGGTTTTACTAAAGAAGATATGATGAGGATAAAGAGAAAGTTGAGAAAGAGAAAGAGAAGGGATGTTCTACGCCTTTACCGGAACAATTTATCTGTGCAACCACACTACCCCGATCGCTAGGGCTTAGCTCATAGTTTGTTGTCTTTAGCCGGGGCTACTTGTACTTGCTTAAGGGGAGAAATCCCTGTAAGCCCGAGTGAACTCTACCACAGATCTACGGATCTAGGGCCTATCGCCTGCTACAATAGGAGTGTCGGTGCAACAATTGGGTCTCCCGCGGACGGTATGCTTTAGGAGTGGAGAAGAAAGTGGAGTCACCGAGGTTATTGTATATTACCAAGCTGCGGGTTTGGGTATATGGAAGTGTAGAAGGGAGGACTATGACACTGGGCCACATACTCGTTGCTAGGAGAACAAGCCCAAAAGGAAAAGCCGCCTTTGCTAGGGATGGACAAATGAAAGGTTAGGTTTGATTATCCGAACCCCATCTACCGTGTGTAGCGGGCCGTGGTTGTATCCCGGTGGATGTATTGATTCTTGTGGGTAAAGTGCACAAACTCTACAGAGTCTAATCTATTCGAATAGCCATGTCCACGGCCATGGACGGTTGGAAAGGTGATTGCTAGGAGTGCCCTTGGGATATGTTTGAGATGAATAAAAGGATGTGACTTGGTCACGAGGAAAGATAAGAACGAGTTTGGTTTTGACCAGAGATGGTCGAAGATGTTTTAAAAAGGGTTTTACTATAAAACAGTTTTCAAAGTTTTTAACAAGGATATGGGTATATCCGGACTTTCTAAAAAGAGGCATATTTTTCCACAAACTCTTTTTCAACAAAGATATAGAGATGCCAATGTAGGCTTTTTAGAAACAACTATAATTTAGAGCTATCTCGCCATAGCCCCATATGCATTATCTTGTTACCTTGTCTTGGTGGTTTGCGAGTACATTCAAAGTACTCACCGCCATTGTTCCTGGCTATTTACTTGGCCATATTTCATATGTTAAGAGGTGACGAAGGTGCTGGCATCTATGCGAGATATGTCGTCTTCCTAGTCAGTTGCATGTAGGTTAAGGCATGACATGGGCTCCGCGCTTCAAGACTTCCGCTACTTGTGTTGTAATTGCCATAATGGCCACTTTGTAAGTTTTGTAATCGTTACTTTCTGGATGATGTAATGATACTGGTCGGTTATGCTCACGACTCACTGATCATGGGAACGTGAATTGTATGCATAACGGGTATTCTCGGACCGTAAATCCAGGGTGCCACAAATTGCCCCGCTGTAATTTGTTTACCCAGCATGTTATATTTTTTATCTTAAGGAGAACACCTCTAGTGAACTGTGGACCCTGGTCCAATCTTTACCATTGTTACATCATCTATTGTTATCGTTTACTTTCTTCAAGGAATCATTACCTTCCACACTTTACGTTTAATCCTTTCTTTTCAGCAAACCGGTGAGATTGACAACCTCACTGTAAGTTGGGGGCAAAGTCTTGAGTTTGTGTTGTGCAGGATTCCAAGTTGTTAGCAACACCTTGGGATTGTTTCCTTGCTCCTACTGGTTCGATAACCTTGGTTTCATAACCGAGTGAAAACTTGTTGTCGTGCTCATCATAACTTCCTCTTGGGGTCTCCCAACGAAGCTCTACTATTGAGCCACGTCAAGGATTTTTCTGGCGGCGTTGCTGGGGAGTTTAAGGACAGCTTCATGAGGGGAGTCCTTCACAACCATTCTCTTTACTTTGTTTTTGTTTTGCTTAGTTTCTTTTGCTATGTTTTTCTTGCTTCTTTTTATCAAAAATTCAAAAAAAAATTGTTTGGTTTGATTTTTCTTATCAAAAACACAAAAAAATTAGTCCCTACTCTAGTTGCTGTTGTTGTTGGCTTGCTTCACCCTTGCAAAAATGAATTCTGCTGAGAACAACAAGTTGTGTGACTTCACTAGCACAAAAAACAATGATTTCCTAAGTACACATATTGCTCCACCTGCTCCTGATGCTACCTTTTATGAAATTAAGCCTGCTTTGTTGAATCTTGTGATGAAAGAGCAATTTTCTGGTGCTAGTTCTGATGATGCTGCTACCCACCTCAATAACTTTGTTGAACTTTGTGAGATCCAAAAGTATAAGGATGTAGATGGAGATATTATTAAGCTCAAATTTTTTCCTTTCTCCTTGATAGCAAAAGCTAAAGAATGGTTGCTATCCTTGCCTAGAAATAGTATTGTTTCTTGGATTAAATGCAAAGATGATTTTATTGGAAAATACTATCCTCCTGCTAAGATTATATCCATGAGAAGTAAAATAATGAAATTTAGACAACTTGATAATGAACATGTTTCTCAAGCTTGGGAAAGAATGAAATCTTTGGTTAAGAATTGTCCCACTCATGGACTGACTGCTTGGATGATTATCCAGACTTTTTATGCAGGGTTAAACTTTTCTTCAAGAAATCTGTTGGATTCTGCTGCTGGAGGTACCTTTATGACCATTACTTTAGGTGTTGCAACAAAGCTCCTTGATAATATGATGGTCAACTATTCTGAATGGCACACTGAGAGAGCTCCACATGGTAAGATGGTAAATTCTGTTGAAGAAACCTCCTCCTTGAGTGATAAAATTGATGTTATCATGTCTATGCTTGTTAATGTAAAAGCTCATATTGATCCAAATAATGTTCCTTTAGCCTCTTTGGTTGGTCAAGAAGAGCAAATTGATGTGAAATTCATTAGAAATAACAATTTCAATAACAATGCCTATAGGAATAATTTTGGTAATAATAATTATAGGCCTTATCCTCCCAATAATGGTAATACTTATGGAAATTCCTACAACAACAATAGAAGTGCTCCATCTGAGCTTGAAGTCATGCTTCAAGACTTTATTAATAAACAAACCACTTTCAACAAGACTGTGGAGGAAAAGCTTTTGAATGTTGAGAAAAATATTTCCTCTTTGTCGGAAGCACAATCCTCTTTGATTAATAAAATGGCTGCTAAACCTGAAACCTTGGAAAGTACCTTTGCTGCTACTCATGCCATACAAGTTACTATTGATGAAAATGTTAGACTGATAGCTAAATTATATGCTAAGTGGGAAAGAGAAGTTGAAGTTGCTATAAACAATAGTATTTGTACTAATACTACCACCAATGTTGATGCTAGCAAACCGCAAGAAGTCCCCATTCCTCCTACAACAATGCCTAAACCCAATAAGTCTACTACCTGCGATGCTAAGTTTGATTTTGATCTTGATGGTTGCAATATCTCTGAAGTCATTATGTTCCTACAAATGCTTGCTAGAAGTACTAACGCTAGTGCTATGAATATGGCTTTCACCAAACACATTACAGATTCTCTCATTAAAATAAAGGAACAAAATTTGAAACACGAAGCTTCTATTCCTATCATTAATATGCAAGTGAATGACTTTGATCTCAAAGTTTCATGTGACCTTGGTTCTAGTGTCTCTATTATTTATGCCTAGAAAGATTTATGAAATGCTTGATTTTCCACCTTTGGAATATTGCTATTTAGATGTCCCACTTGGTGATGATGCTAAGAAGAAACTTATGGGGAGTGTTAATGATTTTCTTATTATGGTTAACAATGCCTATGTCCATGTTGATTTCTATGTTTTGGATGTTGAATGCAATGCTTCTTGTCCTATTACTTTGGGAAGACCTTTCCTTAGAACTGTTGGTGCCATCATTGATATGAAAGAAGGCACCATTAAATATCAATTTCCATTCAAGAAAGGTATTGAACACGTCCCTATGAGGATAGATAAGTTACCTTTTGCTCCTCCTTTTAAAGTAAAATTTGATGTTAATGCTTCTTCATTTGAAAATACTTGATTCTTGCTTCTTGTGCCTAACTTAAAGGCGTTAAAGAAAAGTACTTCTTGGGAGATAACCCAATAGTTTTCTTGAGTCATGGAAGTTATTACATTTGTAATAACCTCTCCTTATCCCTTTTATTTGATTTTAGTGCCAAGAATAACCTCTAATGAGAGTGAAGTAAGATTTGGGGAAGTCCTGTCCCGAAACAGATTTTTGTGCTTAACTATAAAAATTCGTGAAAATATTTTTATGTTGGATTTATATGTAATTTTCTGAATAAATCCCCCAGGTTATTATCTATCTTTCATTAGTTCAACACTTTTTTATTTGAGAAACACAAGGTCCTCGAAAAAATCGGTGTATACCTGCTGGTCTATTTTGAAAGATTCCTGCCATTATTTGCATGTGCCTCTTTATCAATTTATTTTTGGGTTCTCTTTGGTAAATTGAGCTTTTTGAAGGAATTTATACATTAGATTGTGTTTTTAATGAAAGTTTTGCTATTTTGAAACTAAACCCAAAGTTTTATTACTTTTGAATGCACTAATGTTGCTAATGAAGATTGTGTGAAGTTTTGTATGAAGGAAATTTTCAAGTGTAGGGGAAGAATGATGTAATGAGATGAAGAATTGACAAAAGCTCAAGCTTGGGGATGCCCCCCCGTGTCACCCCAAGAAATATTCAAGAGGTACAAGCGTCAAAGCTCGGGGAAGCCCAAGGCATCCCCTTCTTCATCAATAAAAAACTTAGGTCTCTTTTCTAGACACTTAATTTTTATTGTTTCATGCATAGTTGTGTTGTTTGTGGAGCGTCTTAGTTTTTTTTTGGTTTTTGTTTGCTTAGTTTGATTGAATAAAGTAGTTGGACCCCCGCTTTCGCTGTGATGTTTCAAATAAGTTGATTGGTGTTGGAAAGGAGTAGAAAGTTTCGTGCTCATAGTGGTACAAAAGGGAGCTTGTTTTGACTGTGGCTTAGCCTTTATCATGTCATGCTAGATGTTGTTTGACCTTATGATTAGTGATTATTGCTGTATCATTACTTGTTCCAAACAATTGAGATTGCTTAATGTGCCCTAAAAGAATCATGTGTTGTTTTAGCATACAAAAGCATAATATTGTGGTATTCTCCTTTGATGCTTTTTTTGGGTTAACTTGGCACATGCTCACACCATGTTATGACTAGGAACCAGTCACCTAAGCCTCTTTGATCATTTAGTTTTTGACTTGTGGTACCACGTTATGCTTTGATTGATAATGTTTTGTCGCTCTGCATGATTATGGCAATTATTGCTCTCTTAGTTGGTCGCTCCCAGACTTTTGCTAGCCTCCACTTGTAATGAGTAAGCTCTACTCATGCATCCAACTTCCAAGAAACCAAGTTATTCCAATGAGTCCAATATAAATTCCTATATATGGTGTGTTACACCATTCCAAGTATATTCTTGTTTTATCTATCTTCCAAATTAAACTTGTTATGTGAAAAATAGTGATTAAAGCTCTCACAAACTTGATGGCACACTTTATTTTTCTTGCCCCTAATAAACTTGAACCATTGTTTCATCTATGTGATATATATTTGCACTTATAAGTTGGGAATTAGCAGAACCGTGTTGTCACGGGGAATGCTTTCAACACCTGTAAATATCTACCCAGTTGATATCATGCTCTTTTGTTTATGGATGTCGGCGGTGTGAAATAAAAGGGGAGCTTGTAAGTCCATGGAGTTATGTATATGTGTTAGAGAAATGCCTGGGCCGCTAGACTAAGCCATGCCTAATCATGGTGGAAACTTGCAGCATCACCATAGTGAGCAATCTATGAAGCATTCTACTTATAAAAAAGAGAGAGATAGAAAAAGAGAAGAGAAAAAGAAAAAAATAGGAAAGAAGAGAAAAAAGCACCATTTTCCCATGGTAAATAAGAAGATCGCTGAGATGCTCATTGTATGTTGCCTTGTCATTTTGATATGGGATAGCTCCTGTATCATGGGGCAAGGGGTGCCCCATTGGCAGTTCTCTATGACACACATATACTTATAATGACAAGAACTTACCGGTAACTAAAGTTGAGTAGCATGAGGAACGGGCCTCGTACTCAAGGGACATGAGATTGCCAACTTATACTTTGTCAAGCATATACTCCATACTTTGTTCACTTTAACCTTAATCACTTCAAGATGCTTATGATAGTGGCAATGAGGGCTGAAAGCTAACAAGTACCATAATTTTTGGAAGCTCTTTATGAAACATGAAATCCCTGCTTCCCTTTGAAGGGCCTTTCTTCCACTTTTATATTGAGTCTCCACCTTCTATCGTTAGGCACCAATTAAGATAGCATAGTTGTCATTCTTAGTTTTATGTGCATTGTCCCAAAACTTATTGATTGATTCATAATGTTGATATTGCTTGTTCTTGAACTATTTGTATCTAGTCACCCTTATGTACTTTGAAGCTGTCATTTGCATTTATGTTTTTCTATTCCATGAGGGACAAGATGAATGCAACTATGCTATGTTTTCTATATGTGAAACAAACAAACGTCTTTCAATGCATTGTTATTCATGATCTTTGTTTGTATCCTTTCATGTTGGAACATAGTTACTTTGTCTTATTGCTAGAACTACATCTTTCATGCTCATGTTTAGATTACTTTAATCCCAGCTTTCAATGCTTGTAAATAGTTTGATCAAGATTGTGATGGTGCATGTCACCTAAAAAATTATTCCTTTTATCACTTGCCTACTCGAGGACGAGCAGGAGTTAAGCTTGGGGATGCTTGATACGTCGTAAACGTATCTATAATTTTTGATGTTCCATGCTTGTTTAGTATCCACTTTTCTATGCTTTGTCTACACTTTGAGGTATTTTTATACATTTTCTGGGACTAACCTATTAACAAGATGTTGCAGTGCCAGTTGCCTGTTTTCTGCTATTTTTGGTTTCATAAAAGCTAGTGAGCAAATATTCTTGGAATTGGACGGGACAAAAGCCAAAGTCAACATTTCACAGGAACAAACACAGAGACAGAAGGGCAGTTGAAGGGGCGCCACAGGGCCGCCACACCCTAGGGTCGTGTGGGCCCACACTAGGGCGCGCCGCCCTATGGTGTGGGAGCCCTGGACGCCCTCCTGCCTCGCCTTTTCGCCTATATAAGCCTAAGGACCCGATCAGATCTCCACGAAACAGTACGTAGACACTTCCACCATCGTCCCTAGATCGGGGGGATCTGAAGCTCTTCTCGGCACCCTGCCAGAGGGGTAGATCATCCCGGAGGCCTTCTTCATCACCATGCCAGCCTTCGGTATGATGCGTGAGTAGTTCACCCTTGGACTATGGGTCCATACAGTAGCTAGATGGTTGTTTCTCCTCCTTTGTACATCATGTTTAGATCTTGTGAGCTCCATTCATGATCAAGATCATCTATTTGTAATCATACATGTTGTGTTTGCGAGGATCCGATGGATATTGAGATTGCTATGTCAGACTGATTATTGATGATATCATGTCTTATTGATTATTGATTCTATCATGTCTGTGTTGTTTGAGATCTTGCATGCCCTCCGTTTCTAGTAGCTATCTTGGCCAAGTAGATGCTAGTGACTCCAAGAGGGAGTATTTATGCTCGATAGTGGGTTCATGCCTCTATTGAATCTGGAGAAGTGACAGAAATCTCTAAGGTTGTAGATGTGCTGTTGCCACTGGGGAGAAAACAACAATCTTTTGTTCTTGGAATAATTGTATTGTTTATTTTACACACATTTCTTAAAGCAGTTATCCGTTGCTTGCAACTTAATACTAGAGGGGGTTCAGATGATAACCTAAAGGTGGATTACTAGTCATAGATGCAGTTGGATGGTGGTCTGTGTATATTGTTGTAATGCCTAATCAAATCTCATAGGATCATGAATGTCTAGTATTTGCATTGTTATGCCTTGCTCAGTTCCTGTCAATTACCCCGCTGTAATTTGTTTACCCAGCATGTTATGTTTTTTATCTTAAGGAGAACACCTCTAGTGAACTGTGGACCTCGGTACAATATTTACCATTGTTACATCATCTACTGTTACCATTTACTTCCTGCAAGCAATAATTACCTTCCACACTGTATGTTTAATCCTTTGTTTTCAGCAAACAAGTGAGATTGACAACCCCACTGTAATTTGGGGGCAAAGCCTTGAGTTTGTGTTGTGCAGGATTCCAAGTTGTTAGTACCACCTTGGGGTTTTTTCCTTGCTCCTACTGGTTCGATAACCTTGGTTTCATAACTAAGATAAATCTTGCTGCCATGCTCATCATACCTTCCTCTTGGGGTCTCCCAACGAAGCTATACTATTGAGCCACGTCAGGATATTATAGGTATCCGTTGAACAGTAAAAGGCTAGAACAGTCAATGGCTAGAATAGTAAAAGGCCAAACAGCAAAAGGTCAGAACCTTACTAGGCCACATATGACCCTAAATTGTAAAAGGGTAGAACAGTAATGGACCTTTTAGGGCTGTAAGAACAGTAATGGGCCTGCCATAGGTAGTAATAGTAACATACCTACTATCGGCAAGCCACTAATGGGTCGTTCAGTATTGAGACAAGGCTAGCATTCTTTAGGCCAGAAACGTAATGGGCCCAAAAGTTTATGAGCCACAGCGGGCTATCAAAATGGACACGTTTAAAACAGTACATGACTAAATAGTAATGGGCCCGAATGTTTACGGTCCATAGCGAGCTGCACAAATAGGCCCATTTCAAACAATATAGGATGAAATAGTAACGATCCCGAGATTTTATGGGCCGCCACAAATGGGACCATTTAAAATAGTGAAGGACGAAACATAAATGGACTCAAAAGTTTACGGGCTGCAGCGGGCAGAACTAATGGGCACATTTCAAACAGTGCAGGAGGAAACAGTAACGAGCCGTCTTTTTGTTGGGCTCTCATAATAGGCCGGCCCACTTAATAATTATCAGGTCTTGGTTAGGCCTAGATTTTACCACGGTTTCATTGACAGTTAACGACACTAAATAGCCGTTAATGACATTCGCCATGTGGCAATTTGCATGACGTCAGCAGTCAACGTGGGTGACGAACAGATCAACGACGAAACAATTTTTGGCTGAAGGGTGCGATCCGCCACGGTCAGAAAAATAAACCATGGTAGATTCTTTTATGAAGGGGCTTTTACCAAGAAGGGCATCCGTTTCAACCACGAAAAATGGGACTTCAACCATAAAAACCATCCGTTGTAAAAGATCATTTTTCTTATAGTGACTGTTGAGGCCATTTATTGTTTTGGCCTTTGGATTCTTCAGGCATGTTACTGTTCTGGTCTATTACTGTTCTGGCTTATTACTGTTCTGGCATGTTGCAGTTCTGGCCTTTCACTGTCATGTCCATTTACTATTATTGCCTTTTACTATCATGACATTTCACTGTTACAGACTTTTATTGTTACAGCCCTTTATCGTTCTGTCCATTTACTGTTTGGCCTTTAATATTTTGGAATTTTAATCTTTTGGCCTTTTACTCTTTTAGTCTTTTACTGTTCATGCTCATATTGTTTCATTGATCGTTCTGTCTCAGCCTATTACTGTTTCAGCCTTTTTTTGAAAGCGCTGACTTATTTTGCAAAATAGCAGAGGAATGCCAAGACAACAATTAATACAGATGCGAAAATTTAAACTACTTATTACACAACAATAAATGTTTATTAAAATATATCATTGAACAAGAAATGCATTCTAAAATATTACAAAGTGTTGGTATCATCAATAAAATACCAGTACATGGCAATTTTCTTAATTGTATCATTTGTCCTCTTCTTCAACATTTCATCTATAGATGTCAAATCACCTACACCCTTTCTCTCTGCATGCAACACAACCTTTATATATCTATGACCTGTAGGAGGTGTTCTAGGTGGACCGTTAAGAAAGTTTTTTTACTTTAGAAAAGAAATGGAAATATGAATGAGAAGAGGTATCACAACTTCTAGTCTTGCCTTCCGAGGACTTCTGCTTGATTTTAATTACAGCCTAGTATAGTATGGTGAAAGGTGTTTAAAAAATAACAAGGGTAAAAAGTAGTAGTATATAAATTAGAGATCATTTAAGAGCAAGCACAGGGTGATCCTTACTAGACATGGCTAATAAATTTAGTAGGCTCGTGTGTAAGAAAATAAAATATTCTCCACTATTTACACCAGAAAGGGAACCCACTCATCCGAGTAGAAAGAAACAATAAAGGCATGAGTCTTGTACTAGACCCAGGGTATATAAAAACTTAGCTAGACTCACCCTATCTAGTGTTTAGACCTAGGTCTAGTAAGAAAAATACTCTCTTATAGACACCCCAAATTTCCAATGTTGCACATGCTGGGCATCCACTATGAATAAATAAACCATGCCATAAGACAAAAAGTAAAACTTACGATCTATCCATATACATAGTGTACGTTGTCCAAAATCCAAAAAGCTTAAGGGTGACCCATAAGCTTTAAGTAAGTATAAACTTACAGTACCTTGTTCAGGCTGACAATAGCTCCTTTTCAAGTGGGTGCGACTCCTACTCAATCTACCAGTAGTATCTGTGTCGAGCAGCTAGAACTCCGGTCCTTGTACTCCATTGTACTTTCTTTGCATTAAGGCATGATACTTAAAACCAAGTTAGCTAGTTTGGAAGGATGAGAGCACTAGACAAACAGCAAAAGGATAGCATTAAAAATGTCCAGATGTATGATTCAAACTAGCTAACTGGTTTGGAAGGATGAAAGCAGTTGAAAAGACCAAAAAGATAGCATTAAAAATGAGTAGATGGACATTTTCTGAATTAAGCATTCATAGATAGTAACAAAGCAAAATATGAATGGAAATGTCATGGCAAGTTTTCAGGTAGAATTACTTATAAACTTAATAGCATACAAGTAATATAACTTATTAACATGACAAGAAATAGGCCTAAGTAACCAATACAAACCTCGCACTTCAGCCTTGCTTAGCGTCAGATTCTTAGTGTTGGATCCTTTATGAGATGTTCGCATGACCCATCTAAGTGCTTAGAAAGAATAACATCTACGAGTTAGTGTTGCAGGATTATACCGATAGTGTGAGAATGTAAGAAACCAAATAATAGTGACAAGCTTATGATGTGGATAAGAACTACCAGATGTGGGTGCAAATGAAATGTCAATAGCATGCAGGATATTGAGAAACATTCTAACGCTTTCATAGCTTATGGGTAACAAAAAATAGCAAACATGCAAGAGAAATTACCTATGTGCGGCTTGGCCGGGTGGGATGGTCAAGAGGGCGGCGGGGGTGGCGGCTCGGCATTTCGAGTTGGATCCAGTGCGTTGGGCGGTGAATATGCTCCCGTGTGGAAGAGATCACTAGCGGTGAAGGAGCTTTGGTGTGAAAGAGAGGGCTAGCGGTGAAGCAACTAGAGGAAGGCGGAGGTCGGAGGGGGTGGGCAGCGAAGAGGCGATGGGGGGATATAGGTGGGATGACGCATGTTTACCACCTATACCCTATATTACTGCAGTGCTCCTTTGATCCTTTTTTTCTAGGCCAGGGATAGAAGAGGAATTTGCATTCGCAAAGACGGGGCAGGATTTTTGAATAGATGCGCATGATGTTTCAGCGTTATGCGGAAAATTTGAGGTTGAAGCTTCCAGAGCGTACGCTACTCTAACATGGCCGCTCCTCACGTGCTAGCCATGTTTAGACCCACACGCCAGTGACAGCATGCTTACCAGCATTTAAATGAGTTTCTACACATTTTCCAAAATTGACAAACATTATATTTTGAAGGGTTTCAAACAAGTTGACCAAGGTCACGGCCATATCTCTGCCATAGTTTATGATAACGTGTTCGTATTTGTTCGATCGGTGCATCTTGGTATTTTAAGCAATGTTTACAAAAGGAGATTAGATTTGAAGGATATATAATGCACTGCTTGGCATAATCCCGCCCACAAATCTCATGGATCTCCATCCACAGAATCTCTACACCTGACGGTCGTTGCCACCATCATCGGTATCCTCGACCTAGTAGCCTTCCTACAGATATACATTTCCATCTGAACCAATATTTTATCGTGTTGGACCCTAAGGGACTCAACAAGTCTTTATGCATCTAAAGGGAACAACCTGAGAGTGACGCAATTATAGTGAAAATAAAGCCTAGCAGTTCTATAGAGACACGCAACAACATCCACCTAACCAATGATAGATGGACGCTCATTAATTAAACAATAGGTAATTACCCAATAGATATATATATATATCAACATAAGTAAACATCGCTCGCCCACCTCCCTATTTCCCGAATGAGAAGGCGGAAGAACATCCCATCCATAGGAAATTTTATTACTCATTCCATGAAGATTACACTATTACTAGACAAGTTTTAGTCAAATTAAAGGCGGTACTTGATTTATGCTTGTCTATGATCAAGAAACTGTACTCCAAGTCGTCCATAACCGCGAACACGGCTTTCAGAAGGATTTACCTTGCAGGGGTGCACAAATAGCAACACACGCACAATCAACCTCGGAAAAACCAAATATAAACCCAATTAAGCATCACGTCAAAGCATTCGCAAGATTCAAAACTGATTTTAAGGGGCCACCCCACTAAGCTACCCGCTACGAAGTTGGACGGCTCTGTGATAGACCGAGGGGTTTGTGCCAATGGCTGTAAACGACTGGGAACCCGAAAGTGTGACTAGGCTTGTCGATACCGTGAAAATATTCCACATTCCTAAACAGTATAGTAGTCAATGCTCCTTGAGCAACCATAGTAAATAAAGTAGTAAAGCATGGCATAAGTACATGATAGTAATAACACTTCAAGCTAGTTGTGGCCCAAGAAATTAAATGTGACTCAAGCTGAGACTAAGGGGATTCATGGTCCCACATGCGAATAGTGCAATAGTCAAGGAACAGGTATCAAGTACTCGGGGTCCTATGGGACACAAGTGAGCATAAAGAACAAAATAGTAGATATTGCCCACCGGTGCCGCTTTCTTTAGTTATCCCATTACTACTTCATTCAGTTACTTAGGTACCTCATTATTGAAAGACTCTTCAAAGATCCTACACATGAAATTCTACGACTCACATGGCTCAAACAACTCTTGTAGTAATGGCTCATATGATTGAGGGAACAAGCTTCAGTAGGGTTTAAAAGTAAAGGCTATGCAGTACTTAGAATTTCAATTTAATACGGATCGCATGATGCAAGAATAAGATAGATGCAATAGGTACTATATATAATGCAAGAATGGGGAATTGCTTTCCTGAAATCTCAATTGCAGAATACGAAAGATCCAGGGAATACTCCTATGTCTCCTATATTCTCCTTACTCAGTGTCTTTCCAGATAAAAACCAAACACAGAAGGGGCCAAAATAAATACATTGCACATCATATAATGCATATGCAAGAAGAAAACAAGGTATTACATGATGGAATGATGCACAATTACATGGTATAACATAGCATGGCATGGGTGAGGTGTGGGGTACAAAAATAAAGACATTATTAAGTTTTTAGTCATGTTTTGCTCCCATAAACCTTGCTGAACATTTAATATTTATGTTATGCATTCTTCAATTCATATCATTGAATATATAGTTAGAACGGGCTCGTCGTGCCGATCAATTTAGACATATCATTTATCAAAAACAAACTTACAAAATTAAAGTTATGCATTTATTAAGAAAAAGAATTTATTAGCATTTAATCATTCGAAAATTTTAAATTGCTCAAATGATATTTTAGTTAGCATATTCATCATCCTCATGTTTTTCTGATTCATAATCATATATTATTCATATTATTTGAAATTTTCAATTTTAAACAATATTAAATGCAAATAATTCAAATATGGTCAAATGTCAAAGGTTTGACTAGATAGAGTCAACTCTGATCAAATTTGAAAATATGGTTGGATTCATGTTTGAAAAATATTCAAATTTCATTTTGAAAGTTTCCTCAAATTCAAATTATTTAAACATATATGAATTTAAGTAGTTTAAGAATTTTTGTGAATTTTTTGTTGTATTACAAAAACACACATATCCTTTTGTTACTCACTTGGTTCTTCCCACTCATGCCGACATGTGGGGCACACGTTGGCATGGCCATATGCGCATGTGGGTCAAAAGGGTGTGACATGTGGCTGGGAGGGACTGCGTGTTGAGTTTGTTGAAAAACGGAGTGTCTTTTTATAAAAGGTTCCAGGAGGTTGCTGTTAACTATCGAAACTGAAACAAAAACGCTCGCGAAAAATGGCAGCTGATCAATACTTTGGTCGACTATGGCGAGCAAACCAAAGATAATTTCGTGACACCGCAAAAACCAAAATAGTAGAGGAGACAAAGATATACAAGTTTTATTCACGGTGTTTCTACAGGGGAGGGATGCAGCGGCCGGCAATCATCGGCGAACAGAGGGAAAAACAAGGTGTTAACTGACGAGGAAAATCTGAAAATCTGACAGCGAACCCATTAAAATGGATCAACTTCGATGGATGATTCAGAGAGCTGTGGTCTACGGCGTGAGATGTGGTTGGGCTTAATGGAAAGAGGGATTCCTCGGGGAGACGATCATGTTCATGTTGGAATTTGGTGTATATTGGGCTGTTGGCCCATTAGACAAATTCTGAAATTCTCTTTGGCCCACTTGTATATGGCAGCATATGGCTGTGCTAGTGGTGCTAAAGTTTAGTCCCACATTGCTAGTTGAAGGGGAATTGGACCACCTTATATAGTAGAGTGTTACACCACTCACTAAGGTGTGACAAGAAGAGTAGCCCTTGCGCACTCCTCCTCCGACGCCGCCCGCCTCGCCTCGCCACGACGAGCGCGCGCGCCGCTGGTTGCGGGAATCTCGTCGAGCCGAGCTTTATTTTGCTGGTTGGGAAAACTGATTATGAGTCATTAACGGACGCGTTAATTACAGCTGTTTCCAGTTTTTTATGGATGTGGCTATTACCGACTCGGACATGGGCTGAGCCCAAGATCTTCCTAACCTTCACTATATAAGCGCCCGGGCTAAATCTAATCGGCACCGAATCAATACACACACACGCCTACCTCCAGAACCTTGTGTCGCCGCTTTTGTCTTCTCCATCCCGGCTTGCGGAGTGCACCGCAGATCGGGACAGTAGGCCTCCGGAACCCCGCCTCTCGTGAACCTGTACAAGTGAGGGGCGATCAGGTTTTTGGGGAGCGCTCAAGCGCGACTACTGGCAACCACGATGTCGTCCGACGGCGAGTTCCCGAACGACGACTTCTTCCCAGACGTGAGCGACCTCTTCGACAACCTCAACATGGGCGACGCTACTGTGGCCGCTGCGGCTGCTATTCAGCCTACATCGTATGTGATCTCAATCTCTCTCTTTCGGATTATGCTAGAGTTCTTTGTTCTAGCGTTTGGTGTAGATGTGATAGGTTTATCTCCTATAGATGTAATCTATTCATCTACTTTGTTGATCTACATAATTGTTTTTAGTACCGTTTGTATGATCATGCTTTATCAATTTATTATTCGGATTAAATCATATGGATTATTTCTTATATTTTCAACAGTTCAGAGCATCAACAGGGGTGGTCTAGGGCGCCGGTAAAACAGAGGGGAGCAACATCACTGCAGCTGTATATCTGCAGGCGGCAGACAGAACGTCGTGCCCGCGCGGGTACTGGAAACACGGGGCTACTATCGATACTGCATGCGCGCGCGACGACGAGGCTGGCGAGGGGCGCGCTAGCGCGTGTCTGTGTGTGCTGCGCGGGGAGCAGCGGCAACGTTGGTGGGGCGTGGCTACGACTGCTCGACGAAGCGGACAGAGGGGAGAGAAGGGAGACGCGGCTCCCGTGGGGACGGCGGCAAAGGTGTGCATGGCAGGGCTTCTAATTCCTGGCGTCCCAAGAGGCTTCGGCTCCGGTTCTCCTGCGTAGAGGGTGTGGGCGGCATCGCGGATCCATTCCCGTGCTCACCTCTGCTTGGCGATGGCCATGGAGACGACGTGGCCGATGGAAGCGGTGAGGTGCTCTCAGTTCTCTCCCAAGAAACATAAAGAGATGGAGAGGAGGGAGACCTAGGGTGTGTTCGGTTCTAGAATGAGAGGGAATGGAACGGAGTCAGTCTATTCCGAGGGCATGGGACGGTTTCGACCCCGTGTTTGGTTTGGAAAAGAACAAGGAACGGAATGGTCCCATATTGTGTTCGGTTGGGAGAATTGGGACCAGAACAGAATAGATATAATGATGCTTAAAATTCTAATAATTTGAGCTTAAATTTAACAATTGTAATTAACGGTAGAAAATATATTTTTTTATCTTAAAATATTTGCTAAAAGTATCAAATCATAGAAATCTTTTTATTTCAAAATCTTTGCAAAATATACTCAAATTAGAGGCCACATGTTTTTGCAAGATTCTGTCGCTAATCATCTCAGCTAATCATCGTCACAGCTAAAAATCCCCGCTGATTCCGTAATTAATCATTTTAACTGGGTTAGTTCGCGAATTAGCGAGCCGTTCCGCGCGATCCGGCCGATTCGGTCGAACGACCTCGTTCTGCATATTAGAGGAATATTCCGTTCTGAGAAACTACCTGGTTCCGTTCCTTTCTTCCATCCGAACACACGAACGGACGCTAGGCACGGAACGGACCGGTTCCGTCCCACTAAATTCCAGAACCGAACACACCAAGTGGCGGCGCAAGGGGAAAGAGCTAGGGTTGGAAGGCCTCGATGGGGATTAAGAAGGGGACAGGGGTCATGCAGGAGGCAAGGGCAGACGGGTGTCGATGGCCACCTGTTCCGGTTGTCAGCGCCTCAGAGAGGGGGTCGCGGGAAAAGGACGGTGTTGGGGACCGAAGGGGTAATGGGCCAGGAAGTGGAGAGGGGCCGACCCAAGTGGGGAGAGGAGGAACACGAGGTAGGCCACAGGTGGGCTGCAGTTGGGGCTGCTCCCCTGCTGGGCTGGACTACCCGGTAATCTTCTCACCCTGCTTTTTTTTAATATATATATTCATGTTTTCAATTTAAACTGTTTTCTGTGCTAAATGTTTCAACTTTCAATACAATAACACTTTTTAATAAAATCAAGGATTTTAACAATAGGGAAATGTAGGCACACAAAACAAAAGGAGGGAAGAGGCACTAAGATAAAGGGAGGAGAAAAGAAAGTGGATATTTGTTGATGATTATATTTTGTGGTATGGACAAATTGGAATTCAAACAAGGCATAACTTAAGAAACCTTCAATCCTCCAAAGGAAGCAAGAATGGGAAGGTAAAGCAAGCTTTGTATTAGTTATGCAAAGGGTGTGAAGAATATTATTTCCATAATCTAGATAGATCACTCCAACAAGGAATGGTTCCTTATAACAAAGACTAATGGAATTCACCATAACACTAGTGTAGATTGACCCACTATGGTTTTAAATATGATCTTATGAATTTAATATACTTCATGAGAGAACAAAGCATGACGCGAAGGAAGTATTTACTAGCCTTAGAAATGAAAGGATAACCACATAACTCCCATATCAATATTGTGAGAACAACATAGATCACATATGGGAACAAGGCTACAGGAGAGGATCCATCCCAAACATTATGAGCTAGATTCAAATGAAAAAAGAAATGTAAAGGCGCATATATAGTTTGGATTGATGGGGATATGCCAATCATGGTATCCACGGAGGAAGAAAGCGACTGGCCCAGGACAAAGTCGACTGGGCCAGCAATGATGACGACTGGAAAGAAGGATTCAAAGAAGACCTCACGCGAAGGCCCAAGACCTTATCTAGGCCCAGTCGAATTAGGTCAAACTCCCGAAACCTACACTGATTCGGCTGAGATCATGTAAAACCCTAGCGAGGCACCCGTATATAACCCTTCCTAGGGTTCCCTTTGTAATTACATTCCATTAGCCACCCCTTTCGAGCGACTCGCTGCCCTAACTCCGAGTGCGCTCCCCGTGTAAACTCATTTCCCATCAATACAAACAAGAAGGAATACCCTCTGGGGGGCTAAACCTGGGTAAGCCTCGTGTCTTGCCCAATCTCGATCCACGGATGGCGACTCGCTCTTGCCCTACTTCGAATCAATCGCTACCCCTGGTAGCGACTACCTTAGCAATTCCCACGATAGTGGCGCCCACCGTGGGGCTTGGTGAGTCAAGCCTTAGATGTTCGGCGAGACCCTTCTCTCCAAATCATTGACCCTCCGCCACCAGTCGCACAATCGCCACCGGTGAAAGTCAACCAGCCGTGCATGCCAGCTCCACCAACCTTTTGGTGGCTTCACCTACGCCGTCGACCCTGTGGATCCCTCCAGTTCCACCGCCAACATTAGTTCACCTTCGAATGATCCGCTCCCGAAAGAGCAGATCCAATCAACCACCCTCCCTGCATCCGAATGTGATTCGGAGGAGGATGGCTTGACCCACAGAAACTCCATCCTCGTCGATGTCGCTGATTCGGTAACACCAACACCGATCGTGGAACTTGTCGCCCCCGCGACAAAGGCCAGCTCCATCACAAAGGTCTCCAATGCCGGAGAGTACGAGGATGACTCCATCCTTGATGGCGCCCACCACTTGTCGTGGGACGCTTCGTTGGAAACCCCACGATCAAGGTATGAAGCGGCACAACAGCAAGTTTCCCTCAGTAAGAAACCGAGGTTATCGAACCAGTAGGAGGAAGGAAACGTCACATAGGTGTGGCTAGCAATGTGGAGACCTACACAACACAAACACAAGACTTTGCCCCAACGAATCAGTGAGGTTATCAAGCTCACCAGTTTGCTATAACAAAGGATTAAACGTATGGTGTGGAAGGTAATGGTTTGCAGCAAGTAAACAAGTAACAGTGGAAGATGTATCAATGGTAAAGATTAGACCGGGGTCCATAGTTCACAAGAGGTGCTCTCCTTAGATAAACAACATGGCATAAAGGGTAAACAAATTACAGCAGGGCAATTGACAGGAACTGAGCAAGGCATAACAATGCAATTACTAGTCAGAAAGATCCTATGAGATTCGATTGGGCAATACAACAAGATACATAGACCGCCATCCAACTGCATCTAAGACTAGAAGTCCACCTTGAGGTTATCATCCGAACCCCCTCCAGTATTAAGTTGCAAGCAACAGACAACTGCTTTAAGCAAAGTGTTCAAGGTAAACAGTCTACATGTTCCATGAACAAGAGACCGTTGTTTTCCCCTAGTAGCAACAACACATCTACAACCGAAGAGATTATTGTCACTTCCCTTGGAAACTAGAGGCATGAACCCACTATCGAGCATAAATACCCCCTCTTGGAGTTACTAGCAACTACTTGGCCAAGATAGCTACTAACAACGGAGAGCATGCAAGATCACAAACAACACAAACATGATAGAATCATAAAGACAAAACCATTAATCAAACCAACATACTAATCTCAATATCCATCGGATCCACGCAAACACAACATGCATCATTACAAATAGATTATATCGATCATGAACGGAGCTCACAAGATCTATACATGAAAGCACAAAGGAGGAGATACAACCATCTAGCTACTACATGGACCCATAGTCCAAGGTGGAACTACTCACACATCATACCGGAGAGAAGGCCTCCGAGATGATATCCCGCCCGGCAGGGTGCCGGGAAGAACTTCAGATCCCCCCGCCCAATCTAGGGACGATGGTGGTGGTGGCTACAGAGGGTTTCGTGGAGATTTGATCGGGTACTTAGGGTTTCTGCATCGGGGGCTTCTTATACGCGAAGGGGAAGGCCGAGGAGGCGACCAGGGGGGTCAAACCCTACCCAGGCGTGGGCCCACCCCTGGCCGCGCCTGGGAGGGGTGGACGCCCTGGCACACCTCTCCGTCTCCCCTCTGGACTTCTTGTTCCCAGGGGGGTCAAACCCTACCCAGGCGTGGGCCCACCCCTGGCCGCGCCTGGGGGGGGTGGACGCCCTGGCACACCTCTCCGTCTCCCCTCTGGACTTCTTGTTCCCCACGGAAAGTAATTGACTTTGACGTTTGTCCCGTCCAATTCCGAGAATATTTCTTTACTAACTTTTCTGAAACCAAAAACAATAGAAAACAGGCAACTGGCACTCTGGCAACTTACTAATAGGTTAGTACCAAAAACATGTAAAAAGCACCTCAAAGTGTAGACAAAGCAAAACAAAGTAGATACTAACAAGCATGGAGCATCAAAAATTATAGATACGTTTCCGACGTATCAATCCTATAGATCATCGCCTATGGTCCGGGATTGGAATCCCCAAACAAGAACTACCGCGCCACCCATCACGACATATACATGGCGAACGATCGAGAATCGCCAATGGACCCTTTCACCACTCCCCTCCCTCCGACTGCGACCGTCGACAAGACCGAGCGACATCACGTGGCCCTGAACGAGACCAGGGAAAAGGAGAAGTATGAGCGCGAGAAATTACGTCATATTCTCCACTTTGACGGATCGAAAAACACGGATGGGGAGGGAGACGAAATTATCCTCACTTTTCCTAAAGGAGATAAGTTACTCTATGTACTCCGGCTAGATTTCATGCCATGCACAAAAAACATGGCTGAGTACGAAGCGCTCCTCCATGGCATGCGAGCCGCAAAGGAGATGAACATCAACCGCCTCAAATGCTACGGCGACTCCGTCGATGAGGTCGGCGGATACTTTGCTGGTTATTCCATCGAATAGATCGACCGAAGGAAGAACAAGGAAGCCGATTCCCTTTCGCGTGCCAAAAACCACCACCTGGCATCTTCCTCAATATCATAAAGAAACCATCAGTTTGCCCTCCAAAGGAGATCGACATCGGCTGTCTCGGCATTAGTCGCCACGACCACGGCAGTACAGGACTAGACCGAACAATACGTTTCCTACCTCGAACACAAAATCCTGCCAAAGGATGAGGCTAAGGCACGAATTATAGTCCCTTGCTGCAAGTCCTCTGTCATCATAAACGGCGAGCTCCACAAACGGAGTATCACAGGAGTGTTCCAGCGTTGTGTCCAGCCAGAGGAAGGTCGCCGGATCCTGCAAGACATCCACGCGGGCGATTGCGGCCACCACGCCGGTGCCAGATCACTAGTCGCCAAAGCCATGCGACACGGTTTCTACTGGCTTACTATCCACACTGACACAATCGACATCATGCAGCGCTGCGTCGAATGCCAGAAGTACGGCAACCAGGCGCACATGACTGGGTCAAAGCTCAATACAATGCTCATCACTTGGCCATTCTCCATTTGGGGAATCGACTTGGTGGTCCGCTTCAAAACTGGACCTCTGGATATACACTCCTCCTGGTCCCAGTCGCCAAGTTCACGAAATGGGTCGAGGTGAAACCCATCAAAAAATGCGACAGAAAAACCACCACCAAGTTCCTCCACGAGCTCATCTACCAGTACGGCTATCCGCACAGCATCATCACCGACAATGGCACTAACTTCGCCAAAGGATCCATGGCAGAATTCTGTCAGGAACACGGGATCCGACTCGACCTCGCCTCAGTCACGCACCCCGAATAAAATGGCCAGACAGAGCGCACAAATCAAAGCATCCTACATGGCCTAAAACCGCACCTACAAGTCCCACTCGAGCGCACACCAGGGTGCTAGGTCGAGGAACTCCCATCCGTCCTATGGGTCATTCGCACCTCTGTCAATCGCTCGACCGGGTTTACACCATTCTTCCTAGTGTACCGGGATGATGCGGTCATGCCAACCGACCTCAATAACGACATGCCGCGGTCATCCACTATTCAGAAGAAGACAACGAAGTCTCTCGACAAAACGGGATCGACCTGCACGACGAGGCCCGTGACATCGCACAGTCCCGCACCGCCATCTACCAGCAAGGCCTCCACCACTACCATAGTCGACCGATTAGGTCACACACCTTCCAAGGTGACCTCGTCTTGCAACTCATCTAGGACAAGAAAGGCATGCACAAGCTATCCCCCCATGGGAAGGACCATTCTCCATAGGGCGAGTACTAGGCAACAATGCCTACTACTTAATTGACATACGCGGCAACGGAAGCTAAATATTGAGCGGCCGTGGAATGTCAGTTTCCTGCGCAAGTTCTACACTTCGCGCCACCAACATGTACCCAACCTTTCTATCAATGAATAAAATGGTGCACACCGCAATTCGTGTCTTCTCGCATGTCCTTGTGCCAATCGCACTCGTACCGCAATTGCAATTCCCTATGTTCGTCTACCTTTGGAAAAGCGACTCGACAGAGCCAAGTAGTGCAGTCCCAGGGTACCACAATGATTCGGGCCTCGGACTATCCATGAAAAATGCTAAGATGACAACCACCATTGCGGTCGCCTCGCTCGACTGTCTTTTCGAGCCACGACGACCAAATGTGCTTCACAAAGCACCATGTCCCCCTCATCCTCGGTCATGGCGCCTCGAACGATTAAGTACGACACTCGGGGACTCGTCTAACACGAGACACGCGTGCCCTGCGAAAACACCAAGTATGAGGACCCGACTTGGACTCGCCATGTGACTGGATCGCCGAGCCAGGAGAGGGGACGCGCTACACACAAACAGCGGAACATGTCCTTCCCTACCTTCGAAGATGTACCATGAACGGTTAAGTACCACACTCGGGGACTCATCGAACACGAGCTCTGTGCGTCCTGGCAAAACACTAAGTACAGGATGCCCGTTAGGGTCGCCTTGAGACTGGCTCCGCGATCCACAGGAAGTGTACTTAGGCAAAACAACAACGGCAAAAACACGCAATAATTCAGTCATTACTCTTAAGCGCTCGGGGACTAGCTACACCCGACGCATCCAAAGACACCAATGGCAATAAACGCATATAACAAAATAGTCAGATGCGACTATAAACTTCCTAGCCAGGCCTTCTTACATTTTATTTACAAATTGCCACTTGGTTGTGTTACTTCATTACAGAAACTAAGCTCATGCAGTAGGTCCTAACAACGATGCTTCGCCCGATCCTTTGACCCGAATGAAATGTTTCATGGGTTTGCCGGGTAATTCGTTAATGACTGCGCAACCGCCGATTGAAATGGCCATTACGACAGAAGATAACGGTGTGCCGGATC
This sequence comes from Avena sativa, assembly GCA_916181665.1. Classification (NCBI taxonomy): domain Eukaryota; kingdom Viridiplantae; phylum Streptophyta; class Magnoliopsida; order Poales; family Poaceae; genus Avena; species Avena sativa. Next base: position 226,585,000 of record OV702283.1, on the reverse strand, counting down.
AGGGTCGCCAAGGGCCACTTGCGTTTCCTGAGACGGCAGGAGATCACCAATCGCCAGCACACGCTCCCCGAGGAGCAACCTTCATGTTCAGTTCCAAGACCTCTGCAATATCCACCTTACTAGTGGCCGAGGGGTACCCTCTGGTAACATCATCAAGCTCAAAGTCCTCCGGGGAATGGGCAAGCCCAAGTCCCAAGGCCATAGTCGCTCCGCGCCGAAACGCCGAGCGCACCATCCACTCCACATCTACCGGAGCTTCTTCGAGATATCTCCAAACCTCCGAGAACCCCATAGGAACTACTTCGGTGGGGGTGATACCCTGCAGAATGGCGCGCACACAAAGAGCGGAAGCGGTGGCCGCGTTGAGTACTGCAGCCACACATTCCCTAGCGTCCAAGTCTTGACTCTCCAGATCGTGGCACCCAATGATACCTGCCATAGTAGAACATAGGTTATTCGTTAATAGGCTCTCGGGGACTCACAACTTGTAGTTTCCGCCCAAAGTAAGTTAACCTCACCTAAGAGGCTTTGACATTCAGTGAGAACGACGCTCTCCAGAGACGAATGTTGGGACTTCCAATCGGCGATCTCCAACACATAATCCTCCTTGTCGGCTTCCATCGCAACACCAGCGCTCTTTGCCGCACCTTCTGATCGAGCAAGAGCGATCTTGGTCGCTTCTAGCTCAGCAGCCTGCTCCTTGAGTTTCTCCTCCGCCGCATTCGCCCGCGATGTTGCAGACTCCAGGTTGCCCACGGGAATAAAACCTTCACGGGCCTGGGCAATCGCCGAGGCATGGTTGGCTGCAAAACAGCAACCATCCGTTAGAATCAGAATCAGATTCTAACTTAACTTAAACATGACAAACTCACTAGTAGTATCATGTAGTTGGCGGACCGCCTGTCGATAGATCCTCAAATCTCTTTCCACTCGTTCCAACTCCGCTCACCGGTCAATCGACTCACGCTACAACAATAATAAAGAAATTAGTAAGGCTCTACTCGCTAAACCTTAGTGACTAGATCCATGGGGACTAGAGGCCAAAGATCTAAAAGCCTCTAGTCGCTACAACCTAGCGAATAGATTCTCGGGGACTGGAAGCCAAAGTTTCAAAGAATCCAGTCGCTAAAACTCAGCGACTAAAATCTCGGGGACTGGACATACCTGGAGGGCTTCGCCTAGTAACCAATGCATCTCGGCTAGTCACATTAATGCCGCAGACAAAGGCACATCACCAGCTCGGTGATCCACCATGCCTGTGTTTCCGTCAATTACTTTTTCGACTACCGGCGATTGCGTCTTCGCACCCATTGAAGATCTAGCAGCTCCCGCCCATGGTGCTCCTTTCGCCACAATACAACCTTCAGCCGGAACATCTTCCACTGAGTTGTCCTCCCCCTCTGGTACAACTTTTCCCTCGGAGGGAATAGTGGCCCGAACCTCCTTGGAGATTTGTGCAAGTTCTTCGATGGAGTCTCACTTCTCCTGCTTCTTTGTTTCATGGAAAATGTCTTTCGACCTTGAGACTTCTAGCTCTCTAACGTTCTTGCCCTTGGTGTCTTCACAACTCGCGTGGGCCTTTGACGCGACAGTTCGCTTGGCTTTCTTCACGCCTCCCCTGAAAGAAGAACCAATGAAGAGTTGAAAATGCATCTCAACTATGCATAACTCAGAATAGTTACACGCTCAATAAGGAAAATCAACTGGCGGTTAGGATAGTCTATATCCCGGCGTTGGCACAAACTGGCTCAACATGCCCTGTTGCAAGTGATTGAGACGCTTTGGCAGGGCTATGCTGACGATGAACCTTGGCCGGAGTTAGAACCCGCCACGAGCTCTCGTCTCCGATGACGTCCAGATCATCGTCAGACTCCTCCAAACTCCGACTGGCCTCCTCCTTGCTACGAAGTTAACCACACGTCTTTCGACTCACCGATGCGGGTTCAGCCTTTCCTTCAGCCTCCTCGGCTTCTCCCTCTTCGGAAGGTTCATCGTCTTCGTCGCTGAGGATCTCTTCTAGCATGTCGGATATTGCAATTCGGAATTAAAATAAAGCCAAGGGATAACAAATTACCTTGGGTGTCGGCCTCTTGTTCGGCCTAAATGGAGTAAGCCCTTTGTGAAGATCAGTGAAGGGCGCGTCCGTGATATTTTTTAGAGCTGTGGCGTAATCTGTAGGGGCCCATTGATCCTGGCTCATCCGAGTGGAGTCGGACAGACCGGTATACTCGTACATATAGTGGGCTCGGTTTGCCAGCGGCACCAGTCTCCGCCCGAGCCAACTGTTAAACAGGTTGATCGTCTTCAAGCCTGCTTCCTCCATCTCTATCATCTGGGTACACATACTCGCCACGGTTGCTCTTTGCGCCCATGGAAGCTTCTTCGCCGACAAATGATGCGGGACGCTCCGCTCCGAATTATACTCGGGAATCGCCACTTCCCCAGCTGGAGTAATCTCCTTGGGGTAGAACCAAAACCACTTCCACTTGCTCGCTGCTTTCTTTGGTAGAATCAATTTGAAGAACTTGGCACCGGACTTCACCGGGAAGGTGAGGCCGCCTACTGCAAGTAAAGGACCTCCCTTGCCCTCGCGACTGGCTCGACCATGGAAAATCTCAAGGCATAGCGGGAAGTATGGGCGGCATCCAAGGTAGCACTCGTAGAAGGCGATGAAGACCGCCAGTTGCTCGATGATGTGCATCCCCAGGTCGGAGAGTTCGATCTGATAGAAGTGAAGAAATCGCCTAAATAAGATAGAGGTGGGCAACCCTAATCTGCGTTCTAGGTGACTGATGAAGGTGATGAATTCTCCGGCCTGGTGTCGCGGGTCATTATAGTTAGCAGACGGAGCACGCGAGCACCCCTTGGTCAGATGCCTGCATCCTGAAAGGATTGCAATAGTGCGGTATTGCATTTGGATTTGGCCCACACGGATGCCATGGAAGCAAGCTCGCGACAAGGGGAGATCTGAGATGGGAGTATGCGCATGCGAAGGAGATGGAGGAGCAGGTAAAATTTGCCCACCTTGACACACCATGCTTTATACGAAGGCATTGCCACCAACGATGGAGCTAGTCGTTGCTTCGCGATAATCTCGCGGAGGTTACCATTAAGGACCAACTAATGGCTAGTTTGACCACATAGATAGTCTAACTTCAATCAAATCAACAACTCGCCTATGCGACTCTCTTACTACAATTGATCGAGGAAAAAGACCTGAAGGAAAAAATGATTCGCGAAAGTTGCGACTAAAGACTAAAAACTTCTCCCTTCATTGGAGGAATTCGTCACCGATTCAACTGGGTGTCCACCCGTACTTACCAACTCCGACCGCCAATTTGACTCGTACGCCAAACCCTTGAAGCACTAAGGGACTACTGATGGGGATATGCCAATCAAGGTATCCATAGAGGAAGAAAGCGAATGGCCCAGGACAAAGTCGACTGGGCCAGCAATAACGATGACTGGAAAGAAGGCTTCAAAGAAGACCGACGACTAGACGTGAAGGCCAAGACCATAGCTAGCCCCAGTTGGATTAGGTCAAACTCCCAAAACCTGCACTCATTAGGTTGAGATCATATAAAACCCTAGCTAGGCACCCCTATATAAGCTTCCCTAGGGTTTCCTTTGTACTTGCATTTCTTAGCCACCCCTTCTGAGCGACTCGCTGCCCTAACGCTGAGTGCGCTCCCACTGTAATATCATTCTACGTTAATACAAACAAGCAGGAAATAGGTCTTTACACTTCAGCAGGCCGAACCTGGGTAAACCTCGTGTCTTGCTCAATCTCGATCCATAGAGGGCGACTAGCTCTTGTCCTACTTCGAATCAATCGTTACCCCTGTTAGCGACTATCGTGGACATTCCCACGACATGGATGGTGGAATTATAAGATGGTGACAAAGAAAGGTGGTGGAATTGTAAGAGATATGCACACAACTCAACTTGGGAATGAAGCAATTTATCAAGAAGAAAATACAATATATCAAGAGGAAAACACAAGTGAGAAGAAAATACAATATATCAAGAGGAAAACACAAGTGATACAATATATATAATGCATATGGGATAAGAACCAATTAGAGGGGTTTTATATGATGCTCAAATTCAAGGTGGCATGGTGACATGAGCATGATATAAGGATGATGCAATGAATGACATGTAGGAAGTATCAATATATAATAGGCAAGTAGCATTACAATTGTTAGACAATTGGGATGATACGTAGTTTTTAGGGTTTAGGGGTTTAGGGGTTTAGGGGTAAGGTTTTAGCATATTTTCAATAATGTTCAAGCTTTATGCTTATATTCGTGGAATAGAATGGCGTTAGCATAATTTAATGAAAGTATATGTGAAACGTTGATCTACAAGTGGATGATACCAATGCTTGGTCAGTGTTGTTTATGATTTTAGGGTTTAGGGGTTTAGGTAATTTTCAATGAAGTTCAAGCTTTATGCTTATAATCTTGGAACAAAATGGCGTTACCACAATTTAATGAAAGTATCTCAAATTTGGATCTATAAGTTCATGACACCCTGCTTGATTAGGGTTTAATTATGGGTTGAGGTGTTTAAGGTTTAGGGTTTAGGGGTTGTTTCGGGTTTAGGGTTTATGGAATTTTAAATAATGTTCAAGCTTTATGCTTATATTTGTCGAATAGAATGGCATTGCCCAATTATATGAAAGTATCTCAAATTTGATTTACAAGTGCATGATACCTACTTGGTCAGGGTTTAGGGGTTTAATGTTTAGGGTTTTAGGGAATAATGGTTGAGCTTTATGCTTGTAATCATGCAAAAGAATGGTGTTACCTTAATTTAATGAAAGTATCTGAAATTTGGATCTATAAGTGGATGATACCTTCTTGGTTAGGGTTTAAGTATGGTTTGAGGGGTTTAGGGTTTAATTAGGTTTTAGGGGTTGTTTAGGGTTTAGGTGATACATTGGAAACGTATCTATAATTTTTGATGTTCCATGCTTGTTAGTATCTACTTTGCTTTGCTTTGTCTACACTTTGAGGTGCTTTTTACAAGTTTTCTGGTACTAACCTATTAACAAGTTGCCACAGTGCAAGTTGCCTGTTTTCTGCTGTTTTTGGTTTCAGAAAAGCTAGTAAGGAAATATTCTCGGAATTGGACGGGACACAAACGTCAAAGTTAATAAGTTTCTATGGGGAACAAGAAGCACAGAGGGGAGACAGAGAGGCGTGCCAGGCCAGCCAGACCCCCCCTTAGGCACGGCCAGGGGTGGGCCCGCGTTCAGTGACCCAGCATACCACTACATGATGTACTATAGTATATTCGTTGACATAACACCAATGAAACACCGTTCACTAGTATTACATCCCTCAGAGTGGTACAACAGAAACACAACAGGTCCAATACATGGATAAAGGTTACAACTCACTCTATACAAAAGATCCAGAGAACACTCTAGGTTAAAGAGAGAGAAAGAATCTTCTTACAAAGAAGAATCAGAAATAAACAACTCAAATACTATCATACTATTTAGACTAGTATGCTGACTAATGGTCTGGCATTGCTTCTATTGCAATATGATACAGAGATAGGTTCTATGGTTAGAGATTATTTTCCTATCCAATCAGTAACTTCGTCTTTGCTTGAGTTGATGTATATGTTGACTTTCTTGGCTTCATTGAAGAGCTTTAGCTTTTGATGATGATTTCTGGAGCATAACTTGATGTAGACGTCGTCTTAATGGCTTCAGAATCTAGCAAGGGTTAAGAAGATACTTTGAGTACGAGCGTACTCAGCAAGTTTACTAGAAAAGGAGTGTTTGATGCACTATAACTACATCCACAGACCGTAGGTCGTAGGCAATGCAAGTTTTCGTAAACATTTCTTTAAATGTTGCTTTTATTCTGAAAAACTATCTCCGTCAGCCTTCACGGGTTTACCAGAACTTTCATGGAGTTCCTTCCCCGCCGCGTTCGCCGCTCCTTCCCAGAACAGGGAGTAACAAGTTACAGTTCTTACACTCTACAAAGGTGCGTTCCTTTACCCATGAGAGATCTTAGCTTTGTTGCACATCCAGGCCGCGAACCCGTTCACACTTCCTTGATGTGAGGCCCAGACTAAGACCCAAGCCAATCATTGCCTTCTCCGCGACCTCGCATGTCTCCTTGGTGTACGCCAGCCCACTTATTGAATTACAGCAATTGGCAGTACAGACTGTTCAGATGCCGGAACTATCGTGGGGCGTTGAGGACTCCCACCCATATGCTGCATATCCTCTATGAATTACCATATATAATATGCACGCTATGAGTGATAACAGCCATGACCCGCACATCCGGCTCCATGCGAGAGGGAAAAGATATAGCTGACTTCTTCGTCCCATTCCAAATCTCATGGTCAACGCGTAATATACGGCGCAAGAATCACTGGCGACATTGGTTGTGAAGTCCTAGATAATATGTTCCTTTACCACCGGAACTTTTATAGTAGGTTATTACCTCATGGTAGATAACCTATAATCACATTATTATGAAAATAGTGTTTTCTGTCCTTTTTCAAATGCAGGTGATGACAACACTGGATTTGCAAAATACTTTACAGAAAATAATCAAAGGACATGAGCAAGTGTGATCTTGCCTTTTGTGATTGCAAGATTATGCACTCACGGTCTTCAAGACAATATAAGATCCAATATCTGAAATCAGCATCATTGGTCTGGAAAGGACTAATGTTTAAAGAAGCAATATGCTCTTATGCATAAGTAATGTGATGCACTTTATCAACGCGGATCCCGGGGATAACGTTGTTCTAGGGTTTGGAAACTGGAAGTGGTTCCTTTAGAATGTGTTGCTCCTTTCTGATAGGTTTCAAACTTGTGCTTCTTATTAAGGCTTGTGAGTGTGTGTGAAACAACATATAATTAAATTATAAAACAATGAGACACACATAATTGTGAAATGCTACTCAAGATTGCTTATATAAGAGTTGTTGTTTGAAGTGGCAAAAAGAATAACATTTGAAGAAAATATTCCTTTTCTAAGGTCTAAACAATCATTGTGGTTAATCAAATGTGGTCAAGGTTGTTTGTGCTAACTTAAATAGTTTGGACTTGAGATGCTTTATAACTTAAATAGTACAGACCAAAGTTAACTATAAAACATATAACAATGTTTTTTAGTATTATATTTAGAGTCTTGTAGACTAAAGTTAACTTTAAAACATAGATGGTTTGAAAGTGTAACGCTTATGATATTTGTACCTTGTGTACCTGGTAATGTTTCCTTAAGGTTACTTAAGAATGGTTATACTCTTACTTGGTGTAGTGGTTTCTTGATTTTAGAATGGAATAGTATCATTTACCTTTTTATAAATGAGTGGTTATAGTTTATAAACAAAGAAATAATATTACTTAACTACTTATGAATTCATTATAGTGTTTTGGTATGTTGATAAACTTGTGGTTAAAGTAAAGGAATAGGTTTTAGTTCACTACAATTTATTATTGGAGATTTTATATTGGATAATAATCTTTATAGTAAATGATTTACACTTCTAGTTGAATGATAATTTAGTAAAATTATATCTAAAATGTGTTGGACCAATTTGAATTTATATTCTAAATATTTACGATTAGTATTACTTATTAGACCTAAATTGGCAATTTTAGAAATATTAACAAATTTTATTTACCCCTGTATGAATTAACAACTCAGGAAATAGGTTTAAATTCAAATTACTAGAGTATTATGTTTTTATTTACTTTAAAAGTATAATATTATATTTTTAACAAGTAGACATTATTTTTGTGATCATTTTGATATATTACATTTATTTTTGTGATTTATAAATAATAAGATATGATTTTGACAATATTTATTACTTTATAAATACTTAATAGATAATAAATATTTAATTAAGTGAAATAATAATGCATGATTATAGTTTTAAACTATAGTTCTTATTTTTCTAAGATTTTTGGTATTTTATTTATATTTTTAACATTTACCATTATTAAAATATGAATTATCAAAGTTTTATTACTTTTAAAATCTTTATTAAACAATAATTATTTAAATTGATAACATAATAATGTTTGATAATAGTTTTAAGTTATAGATTTTATTTTTCTACAAATTTTAATATATTATACATATTTTTCTGAATTATAAAACAAAAGTTATGGATTTAATAATATTTAATGATTTTATTTTATTTCTGGAATATTTAAATTTGGGCTTATGACCTTTTATTTATTTCTTAGACAGAAAATGACTTTTTGTACCGAGGCTATCCTAACCAAGGTCACTGACTGGTGGGCCAGTGGCCACATGGCATACCTAGCTCAAATAATGTTTTTGTTACTGAACTAGTTTCTACTCAGAGGCAATGACAGATGGGCCCTAGGCCATGTCACTTGCCATGCGAGACAGGGACCAGGTCAAACAGGCTGACTAGGCAGAGGGTGACGTTTGCATGACGTTGCTATGACGTCAACACAACCGCCACCGTTAGTGGGTGGTCGCCGGCGACGATCTACGGCACCCTAGCAGACGAAACTAGCCTCATTCGAATCAGCGCAACATGCTGGACTCTAAAGTGGCGGCACCGCTCGGAAATGGTCATCGGAACCTCGGCTCTGATGAGCTCCGGCGGTGGCCGACAGTGGCATAAGGTGTGACGGTGATTGGCAACAAGATAAGGCGATTTAGGGATACTGGAAGGTTCAGGAACTCACGCTGATGACGATAGAGAGGTCGAAGAGGACAGGCGTGGTCGGAGACGAGCTCTCCATCAAGATTTCCGACGAACACCGACGGCAGGAGATGATGAAATTTGCCCCTACTCATACTCCCCCAGTCTCTGCGTTCTTCTCAGATGATCTAAAAGCGACGACACTTCTCCTCGTCTACTTCACGGCCTCCAGGACGAACTCTACCGACGGCGAGGTGTGGCTCCGGTGAGCTAGGGTTTCAGCCCCATTCGAAATAGAGAGGATAAGGAGGAGTGAGGATGCGCAAGTTAGAGGATGAGGACGAGGCTTCGCCGTGGCATTCTTATCCTCGCAGCGGCGGGAATCACAGCGGCGGCGGCGAACGGCATTAACGCCGACCACGCAGCTGCCTGCCTGCGTGAGGATGACGAAGGGGTGACAGACGACGAACCGGTATGGGCCAGACATGGGCCATATGGGCCGTGGTGTGACGCGCGTGAGCGACAGATAGGGCGAGGGGAAGATGGGCCATGGGCCAAAATTGTTTGTTGTTATCATCTTTTATTCTTTTCTGTTTTCAATTTCCTGTTTTATTTTTAGATTTGTATTTTAACATTTGGTTTGAACTTTAATTTATAAAATTTATTTGCTGAATACTTTTAGCAACAATTTTTATTTATTGTGATTTCTTTTGTGAACCTTTATGATAAATGTTTTATATTATTATATGAACCCCTTTAATATTTTGTAGAAGCCTTTCTTATTTCTTTTCCTTCCATTTTAAACCATGGATTTATTAAATGATATTTCCTTATTTGTTTATAAAACTTAATTCTAGTTAGCTATTGGTTTGGAGGAAAATTCTTATATTATGGTCCTATATCCTTATTTGATGCCTCAAATACAAAAGAAAATTATTTGATTAATATTACTCCCATCAATTTAGGAAATAGCAATTTATATATTATCTTATTATTAACATAAAAGTTAGGGTTTGAATTGTAAGTGCTTACCCTAGAGTTTAGGGTTCTTAATTTACTTATATTCCTTTGTTGATGTGAGTAAAGATTTAATAGCTAAGCACCTGGTCTTTTGTTTGTGATCTTTAATGATATCACCCTTTAAAATAGAAATTTATTGACTAAAATATTTTATGGAAAGTATTTGGTAAAAATATCTCCTAAACACATATGGTTAAAACAATTGAAAATAATAAAGATGTGCTTATGTGATTTGCTATAGGAAAATGTTCCTGTAAAGTGATAGGGAGATAAGATGAGGGATTAATAACATGCAATGGATAATATATTTGGTTTGAGATTTAGAGTTGGGTGTTTACCAAGAATTTCTATTTTCCATAATTCACAATCCTGGACTTCTAATTAAGGAATTCTTTTCCTAGATATACTACTTTTTTCTATCCATCATCATGGTTAACATGATGAGCTTTACTTCACAAGAATATTCTTATCCACCTTTTATTCTTCTGAACTCATTGATGAATCCAATGAGTTTGACACTAAAGCATTTCATGATCTTCACCTATCCTGACTTGGCTATATGAACTAATCTTCTGCCGATAACCTTCAACCCAACAAGTAATTCCTTCAAACTCCACTCATACTCTTCCTTAATCATCGATCACTAATATTTCTCCAGTAGATGTACACATCAACCTACCTTTCTCTAAATCTTACTATCCTTTAAGATGAATGACACTACTTTCATAACTCCATGCTATACTAGCTTTAATTTAATCATACTATCTTAAATTTACTTTACTCTAATAACTCATCCTCCAACCTCACATTATATTAATGTGGCTTGTAATGACTACTCTAGGATAACTTATCTATACTAGGGTTTCAATCATTTTCTACCCACTTATACTTGATATAAGTATTCAATCTTGGTGAGTAAGGCATGATCATTATAATCCTTATAGCTTAGGTTTCTAGTTGGCTAATCAAGGCTTCATCAATACAACTTTTCAATTGTATTGAAATTATCTTCTTAGTAACTCTTATTGGATTAAGGTTTGTTATTCAAGGACTATGCCCACTTGATCCAATAGAATTACTACTGGTAACTATCTTCAGGATTCATCCTTGTAATCTTCTTTCCTACTATATAATTATATGTTCAAATAACTCTTCTATTATTTCAGGAGTAAGTTTAACTCCTTCAATTATCATATTGATTTGATTCTTTTCAATCACTCCCATCCTATAGATGATATCTAAAACTAGCATTCCTATCTACCTCTTCTTAGTTGTTTTTTTATAGGCACTTACATTTATGCTATGATATGGTCAAGAGTTGATAGATTAAGAATTGGTGAATCAATAGTTGATTACTCAACATTGATGAACAACAGATATTGAGATAGGATTCCATAAGGATTGATATGGAAATAAAGATACATGGTGCATGATCTGGACTTGGTTTCTTTCCTACTCAATCACACTAAAGAGTTAAAGTTAGGTATTACCATGATACTCATAGTAAGAATAGATAAGAATAAGATAGGTCACGATTAGTCATTACATTCTTATTACTTGAGTTGTAATCTGAACTTGGTATTCATAAGTTTTTGCGAGGAATATTATGATATGATCCCTTGAGGATCAGATATTAATCATTTAAGCAATCCATTATGAGTGACATTTTATTATATTTGATCTATCCTTAGATCAAAGCATGTTTACCCAAATAGGGTTTTAGAAAAGGTCATATAGAAACTTATCATAGTCAACTTGATGATCTACTTCAATTCCATCAAGTTGAGAGAAACTCCAATCACTTTGACAAGTTTTGTTTAAAAGAGCAAAAATTATTCAGATTTTCTATGCATGAATGCAATGCACACATCTCGTTTCAGCTTATTTCTAAGATCTAATGCTGGGATGTTACACCGCGCCTGGGAGGGGTGTGGCCCCTCTAGCCACCTCCTCGGCCTCCCCTTCGTCTATAAGAAGCCCCCGATGCAGAAACCCTAAGCACCCGATCGAATCTCCACGAAACCGTCTGTAGCCGCTGCCACCATCGTCCCTAGATCGGGGGGATCTGAAGTTCTTCCCGGCACCCTGCCGAAGGGGAGATCATCCTGGAGGCCTTCTCTCCACTATGATGCGTGAGTAGTTCCACCTTGGACTATGGGTCCATGTAGTAGCTAGATGGTTCTATCTCCTCCTTTGTGCTTTCATGTATAGATATTTTGAGCTCCGTTCATGATCAAGATCTAATCCATTTGTAATCATGAATGTTGTGTTTGCGGGGATCCGATGGACATTGAGATTATTATGTTGGTTTGATTAATGGTTTTGTCTTTATGATTCTATCATGTATGTGTTGTTTGTGATCTTGCATGATCTCCGTTGTTAGCAGCTATCTCCAAGAGGGGGTATTTATGCTCGATAGTGGGTTCATGCCTCTAGTTTCCAAGGGAAGTGACAGAAATCTCTTTGGTTGTAGATGTGCTGTTGCCACTAGGGAGAAAACAACAGTCTCTTGTTCATGGAACATGTGGACTGTTTACCTTACACACTTCTCTTAAAGCAGTTGGCTATTGCTTGCAACTTAATACTGGAGAGGGTTCGGATGATAACCTGAAGGTGGACTTCTAGTCATAGATGAAGTTGGATGGCGGTCTATGTATCTTATTGTATTGCCCAATCGAATCTCATAGGATATTTCTGACTAGTAATTGCATTGTTATGCCTTGCTCAGTTCCTGTCAATTTCCCTGCTGTAATTTGTTTACCTTCATGCCATGTTGTTTATCTAAGGAGAGCACCTCTAGTGAACTATGGAACCCGGTCCAATCTTTACTATTGATACATCTTCCACTGTTACTTGTTTACTTGCTGCAAACCATTACCTTCCACACCATACGTTTAATCCTTTGTTCCAGCAAACCGGTGAGTTTGACAACCTCACTGATTCGTTGGGGCAAACTCTTGAGTTTGTGTTTGTGCAGGTCTCCGTGTTGCTAGCAACACATGTGTGACGTTTCCTTCATCCTTCTGGTTAGATAACCTCGGTCTCTACTGAGGGAAGACTTGCTGCTGTGCTCATCGCACCTTGCTCTTGGGGTTTCCAACGAAGGGCTCTCTGTCAGGCGACAAGTTTTCTGGCACCACCAAGGAGTCATCAACAAGTTTTCTGACGCCGTTGTTGGGGAGGCTAAGTACATCTTCACAAGGGGAGTCCTCCACTTCCTTTCTCTTTACTTTTTTTTAGTTTGCTTTGTTTCTTTTGCTTGTTTTTGTTTGCCTCTTTTTAAAAACTCCAAAAAAAATTAGTCTAGTCTGGTTTGCTTGCTTTATTCAAAAAAAAACAAAAAAATTAGTTCCTACTCTAGTTGCTACCCTGTCTGGTTTTGGACCAACCTTTATTTCCCCTATGGTATAAATCTCCACTTTGAAGCAAAAAAGTGAAGAAAGTTTTAAAGAAGCTTGGTCCAAAATCTCTCCTTTACAGAGGGAAACTGAACCTAAGGTGAGCCTTAAATTGGTTATTGATAGTTTCTACCGCTGTATTCTCTTCATTATAGATATGCTTTGGATACAGTGGCTAAGAAAGATTTTTTGCTATGTACTGAGGATGAAGCTTTTGATGCTATAAAGAAATTAATCATGATTTATGGTACACCTCGCAAGTCTGATTCCTCTTTCACAAATATTTTTGCTAGGTTGAACACTCTTGAGACCGGTATTGCTGCTATGAATAGTTTCTATCACACGCTTAGGGATTACCATGATTATGTTCCCATAAATTCTGAGCCTTCAAAGTGGTTTCCCACAATCAAAGTCTCAATAAACACTACACTTTTTGATGCTTGCTGTGATATCATGTCTGAATTTTGCCTCATGCCTAAAGATATTTATGATTCCTTAAGTCTTTGGGGTCTTACTGAAGGAGGAGAGGAAATCTATCTTACCAACAATGCCACTATATTACCCATTGGAATAGTTGAAGGTATGTTTACAAAAATCTCAGGGAAAATGGTGACTACTGATTATCTTGTTATTGAATGTGTAGGCAAAGGACATATCACACTTGGAAGATCTCTACTAAAACACCTTGGGGAAGTAATAGATGTGGGAAAAGGCATCATGCATTTTGCTCCTCCGGTAAGCAATCATATCTTCCCTAAAGAGAAGAAGAAAGGTTAGAAAGAAAAGAACAAGAGGGTTAATGCTTCATCATTTGAAAATACTTGATTCTTCTTGCTTCTTGTGCCTAACTTAAAGGCGTTAAAGAAAAGTACTTGTTGGGATATAACCCAAGAGTTTCCTTGAGTCTTGGAAGTTATTACTTCAATAATGACCTATCCTTATCCTTTTTGTTTGCTTTTTGTGCTAAGAATTACTTCTAATGAGAGGGAAGTAAGATTTGGGGAGTTGCTGTCCCAAAACAGATTTCTGTCCTCCACCATAAAAATTCGTGAGGAGTATCTGTAACTCGGATTGAGCTAAAAAATTATGAATAAATCTCCCAGTATGTTAGATAACTTTTGTTATTTAAATACTTTTTTATTTGAGCAACAGAAGATGTTTGAAAAAATAGGTTTCTACCTGCTGGTCTGTTTTGACAGATTTCTGCCATTATTTGCATTTTCTTCTTATTGATTCCTTTTTGAGTTATCTTTTGGGGAATTATGATTTTTGAAGGATTTACTACAATATCTTGTGTTTTTAGTGAAAATCCTTGCTGTTTCAAAGCTTTGCCAGAGGTCTAATATCTTTTGAATAAGCTAATGTTGCTAATGAAGATTGTGTGAAGTTTTGTATGATGGAAAAATTTCAGGTGTAGAGAGAGAATGATGCAATGAGATGAAGAATGGACAAAAGATCAAGATTGGGGATTCCGCCATGGTGTCACCCCAAGAAATATCAAAGAGGTACAAGCGCCAAAGCTTGGGGATGCCCAAAGCATCCCCTTCTTCATCAATAAAAAGCTCAGGTTTGTCTAGACACTTCGTTTTTATTGTTTCACGCCAAGTTGTGTTGTTCTTGGAGCGTCTTAGTTTTCGTTTGATTTGCTTAGTTTTCTTAAGTAGTTTGGACCCCCGTTCTTGCTGTGTTGTTTTGCAAATAAGTTGCTTGGTGTTGGAAAGGAGTAGTAAGTTCTTGCTTGAAGTGCAAGAGGAGCTTGCATTGACTATGACTTAGAATTTAGCATGACATGCTAGGTGTTGTTTTTTACCTTATGCTTAGTGATTATTGTTGTAGCATGTCTTGTTCCAAACAATTGGGATTGCTTAGTGTGCCTTGAAGAAATTATGCGTTGTTTTAGCATGCAAAAGCATAGTATTGTGGTATTCTCCTTTAATGCTTTGTTTGGGTTGACTTGGCACATGCTCACACCATGTTATGACTATGAAAGTCACCAATAGCCTCTATGATCATGTAGTCCTTCACTTGTAGTACCACTCTATGCTTTGATTAGTAATGCTTTATTGCTCTGCATGATTATGGCCATTATGCTCTCTTAGTTGGTTGATCCCAGTCTTTTGCTAGCCTCCACTTGTATGAGTAATCTCTACTCATGCTTCCAACTCCCAAGAAACCAAGTTATTCCAAAGTGTCCACTATAAACTCCTATGCATGGTGTGTTACAACATTCCAAGTATATTCTTGTTTTCAGCTATCTTCCAATTAAAAACTATTTTGTTATGTGAAAACTTAGTGATTAAAGACCTCACAAACTTGATGGCACACTTTATATTCTTTGCCCCTAATAAACTTGATACATTGTGTCATCTTTGTTGTATATTCTTGCGCTTATACGTTGGAATTAGCAGAACCGTGCTATCACGGGGAACATTTTCAACATTGCACTTGTAATTTATGCTCAGTTGATACCATGCTCTTTTGTCTATGGATGTCACCAGTGTGAAATAAAGAGGGAACTTGTAAGTCCATGGAGTTTGTATCCTATGTTAGAGAAACGCCTGGGCCGCTAGCCTCAGCCATGCCTAATCATGGTGGAAACTTTAAGCATCACCATAGTGACATCTATGAAGCATTCTTCTTATAAAAAAGAGACACATTGAGAAAAGAGGAAAGAGAGAAAAAAGCACCATATCCCATGGTAAATAAGAAGATTGCTGAGATGCTCATTGTCTGCTTGCCTTGTCATTTTGGTTATGGGATAGCTCCTGTACCATGTGCATGGGGTATCCCGTTGGCGGTTCTCAATGATATGCAAATACTTACAATGATAATAATACTTACAGGTGACTAAAGTTGAGTAGCATGAGGTGTGTGGCCCTTGTATTCAATGAACTTGAGATTGCCAACTTATAATTTGTCAAGCATATACTCCATCTTTGTTCACTTTAACCATAATCACTTCAAGATGCTTATGATAGGGGCAATGAAGGCTGAAAGCTAAGAAGTACCATAATTTTTGGAAGAACTTTTTGAAACTTGAAATCCCTGCTTCCTTTACAAAAAGGCTTTTCCTTCAACCATTACTTGAGTCTCCACCTTCTACCTTTAGGCACCATTAAGAGAGCATAGTTCTTATTTTGTGTGCACTGTTCCAAAGCTTATTGATTGATGCATATTGTGATATTACTTGTTCTTGTGCTATTTGTTTCTAGTCACCCTTGTGAACTTTGAAGGTGTCCTATGCATCTATTTGCTACTCTATGAGGGACAAGCTAAATGCCACTATGCTATGTTTTCTGTATGTGAAACAAACAAACGTTTTTCAATGCATGTTATTCATGATCTTTGTCTGTAGCCTTTCATGTTGCATGCATAGTTACTATGTTCCTATTGTTAGAACTACATCTTTCATGCACATGTTTAGAGTTCTTTGATCCCAGCTTTCAACGCTTGCAAATGGTTGGATCTTCATTGTGAGGGTGCATGTCACCTCAAAAATTATTCTTTTATCACTTACCTACTCAAGGACGAGCAGGAGTTAAGCTTGGGGATGCTTGATATGTCGAAAACGTATCTATAATTTTTGATGTTCCATGCTTGTTAGTATCTACTTTTCTTTACTTTGTCTACACTTTGAGGTGCTTTTTACACGTTTTCTGGTACTAACCTATTAACAAGTTGCCACAGTGCCAGTTGCCTATTTTCTGCTGTTTTTGGTTTCAGAAAAGCTAGTAAGGAAATATTATCGGAATTGGATGGGACACAAACGTCAAAGTAAATAACTTTCCATGGGGAACAAGAAGTCCAGAGGGGAGACGGAGAGGCGTGCCAGGGCAGGTAGACCCCCCTAGGCGCGGCCAGGGGTGGGCTCGCGCCTGGGAGGGGTGTGGCCCCTATGGCCGCCTCCTCGGCCTCCCCCTTCGCCTATAAGAAGCCTCCGATGCATAAACCCTAAGCACCCGATCAAATCTCCACTAAACCGTCTGTAGCCGCCGCCACCATCGTCCCTAGATCGGGGGGATCTGAAGTTCTTCCCGGCATCCTGCCGGAGGGGAGATCATCCCGGAGGCCTTCTCTCCGGTATGATGCGTGAGTAGTTCCACCTTGGACTATGGGTCCATGTAGTAGCTAGATGGTTGTATCTCCTCCTTTGTGCTTTCATGTATAGATCTTGTGAGCTCAATTCATGATCAAGATAGAATCTATTTGTAATCATGCATGTTGTGTTTGCGGGGATCCGATGGATATTGAGATTATTATGTTGGTTTGATTAATGGTTTTGTCTTTATGATTCTATCATGTCTATGTTGTTTGTGATCTTGCATGCTCTCCGTTGTTAGTAGCTATCTTGGCCAAGTAGCTGCTAGTGACTCCAAGAGGGGTTATTTATGCTCGATAGTGGGTTCATGCCTCTAGTTTCCAAGGGAAGTGATAGAAATCTCTTCGGTTGTAGATGTGTTGTTGCCACTAGGGAGAAAACAACGGTCTCTTGTTCATGGAACTTGTGGACTGTTTACCTTACACACTTTTCTTAAAGCAGTTGTATGTTGCTTGCAACTTAATATTGGAGGGGGTTCGGATGATAACCTGAAGGTGAACTTCTAGTCATAGATGCAGTTGGATGGCGGTCTATGCAGTTGTATCTTTCTAACTTGTAATTGCATTGTTATGCCTTGCTCAGTTCCTGTCAATTGCCCTGCTGTAATTTGTTTACCCTTCATGCCATGATGTTTATCTAAGGAGAGCACCTCTAGTGAACTATGGAACCTGGTCCAATCTTTACCATTGATACATCATCCACTGTTATTTGTTTACTTGCTGCAAACCATTACCTTCCACACCATACGTTTAATCCTTTGTTACAGCAAACCAGTGATCTTGACAACCTCACTGATTCGTTGGGGCAAAGTCTTGAGTTTGTGTTATGCAGGTCTCCACGTTGCTAGAAACACCTGTGTGACGTTTCCTTCCTCCTTCTGGTTCGATAACCTCGGTCTCTACTGAGGGAAGACTTGCTGTTGTGCTCATCACACCTTGCTCTTGGTGTTTCCAACGAAGGCCTCTCTGTCAGGCAACAAGTTTTCTGGCGCCACCAAGGAGTCATCATTAGGTTTTAGGGGATTTTCAATAATGTTCAAACTTTATGCTTATGTCCGGCGAATAGAATGGCATTGCCTAATTTAATGAAAATATCTCAAATTTGATCTATAAGTGCATGATACTTGTTTGGGTAGGGTTTAGGGATTTAGTGTTTATGGTTTGGGGTTTTGGTAATTTTCAATAATGTTCAAACTTCATGGTTTTATTTGTGGAATAGAATGGTGTTACCGCAATTTAATAAAAGTATCTCAAATCTTGATTTATTAGTGCATGATACCTGCTTGGTCATATTTTTTGTTAAATTCATTTGAAGGTACCCCAATACTAGAACAAGGGAGAAACACCAAGAATTCCGCGAGATTTAGGCGTTGTTTGGTTGGGCTTCAATTCTGGCTTTTGATCTATGGCTTATAAGCCACGAAGGTGTTTTTGGCTATGGCTTTTAGGTTTTACCCTGACATAGTTGAATGATGGTATAAGCCAAAATCCAAAATAAAAAGTGGCTTATAAAATAAAGCTAAAAGCGATAGATAAGCTTACCCAAACAACCACTCAACTTCTTGAAATGAATGCAAATGCTACCAAGTTTGGGACCTTTCGAAATAAAAATCCAAATAAAAATATATAAATTGAAGCAATGTCTTTCTTTCTTAGAGTATCTTTCTATGTGCACTACCTAGTTTCCATGAAAAAGTATGCTAAAATTTGACAACTTTTGAAGAAACTTGTTTCACAATATGGCTTACCATATGTATGGACATTCATGGATTTCAAACAATATGACCAAGGTCATGGCAATGTTTTTGCCATAGTTTATGATAATGTGTCCATGTTTGGTAGATCGGTGCATAACTGCGTATTGGCATTTCAAAAGATGTTTCAAAATGGTGCTCCCAAATTCGAAGTTATTTTAAATTTTCCAAGTGACAACAATGGCTTCCGCTCTAAAGCAACTACAAAGACTATATATTGTTCAAAGTCTCACCGCACCAATTTTATCACAAAGTATAAAATATTTGATGGATAATCTGCAACTTTCATAAATGTTCAAGTTTTTGAGCCAGTTTCGCCGAGTTTATCTCGGTTTAGTGAAAAATGTTCGAAATTTGAACTGAAAATGATGGGAATTTCTACTTCCCGTAATTCCGGGTCACTAACATGAAGGTCACCTACATTGTGGGTCCATAAAGTCAGTGTAAGGTCAGAGTGGGCGGGCGGGCAAATACTTATTGAAGAATGGAAGGGAAACGTCTACGGGGTGATTCACGTGGGAGAACGCAAATTTACCACCTATATCCCTCTATTATTGCAATTCTCCTCAGGTTCTTGTTTCTAGAGCAGGGATAGAAGAGGAATTTTGCATTCTGAAAAGGTGAGGTTTATTTGAATGGATGCGTGTGATGTTTGGGTGCCGTACCAAAATTTTGAGGTCAAAGCTTCTAACATGTTTTTGTTGCGAATCAACTACAAAGATGATAGCTCGAAATGCCAGTGCCCATTTTTACAAACAAAGTATAACCTTTAAATGTATACGCCCTTTCAAGCTTCCATGCTAAATTTGTACAATAAATTTATTTTTGGGTCTGGATGTTTGAATGGATGGGCGAGATGTTTTAATGGATGGGCATGATATTTAGGTGCTCTCCCTAAATTTTGAAGTTGAATATTCTAAGGTACGCTACTTCCACTTGGGGATGTTGTCCCTATGAGACAAACCCAGACGCCTTTACTCTTTCGAGCATTTAATGAGTTGATAGACATCTGCCATCTTTCAAACAAGATGACCAATATCATAGCCATTGTTGCTAATACCGTGTCCATTTTTTGTACTCCATACATTGGAGGCATCTTGGCCAATCAAGCTTTTCTTACAAAGGCAGAATCCAAATTTGATTTTTTTTTCATTTTTCCAAGTGACAACATTGTTTTTGGTTGTGAAGCAACTTAAAAGATTATGGATCAATATGACATCGTGACAATTATCACACAAAGTAACCTGTTTAATGGATAGACCCATTCAATCTTACTGGCTAACTTCTTGCAATAAATTGACAATATGGCAATTTACCAAAAATATGTCAATTTTGGTAACATGGTCTAGAGAAATGATGGATAAGATTCTAGAAAGATGGAGAAGTGTGTTTTGAGGTTTGTGCATAGTGTTCATTGTACTAAAGACTATCAATTGTATCTTCTAGCAGATGCTAATAGAATGGAAAATAAGATCCGACGGTTGGCAAAGTTGGGATTCGCGAGTATTGATCCAATAGTAAATGTTTAAAGTAATTCGTACACTATATAGTGGTAAGATAAGATAGGGGTTTAGGGTTTAGGAAATTTTAAATAATGTTCAAGATTTATGATTATATTAGTGGAATAGAATAGCGTTACCGCAGTTTAATTAAAGTATCTAAAATTTTGATCTATAAGTTCATGATACCCGCTTGGTCAGGGTTTAGGGTTCTAGTGTTTATGGTTTATGGGTTTAAGTTTTAGTTTTTAGGTAATTTTCAATAATGCTTAATATTTATGCTTAGATTTGTGTAATGGAATGTCATTAGCATAATTTAATGAAAGTATATCTTAAATGTTGATCTACAAGTGGATGATACCTACTTGGTCAGGGCCGTTTAGGTTTTAGGGTTTAGGGATTTTTCAATAATGTTCAAGCTTTATGCTTGTAATCATGGAAAAGAATGGTGTTACCACAATTTAATTAAAGTATCTAAAATTTGGATCTATAAGTGCGTGATACCTTCTTTGTTAGGGTTTAATTATGGGTTGAGGGTTTTATTATTTAGGGTTTAGGTTTTAGGTTTTAGGGGTTGTTTAGGGTTTAGGGAATTTCCAATAATGTTCAAGCTTCATGCTTTTATTTGTGAAATAGAATGGCGTTACTCAATTTAATAAAAGTATTTGAAAAATTTATCTATAAGTGTGCATGATAGCTGCTTGGTCAGGGTTTAGGGGTTTAATGTTTTGGATTTTATGGTTTAGGGTTTAGGGGTTTATTGTTTTGGGTTTTAGGGTTTAGGGTTTAGGTTTTAGGGATTTAGGGGTTTTGGGTTTCGAGAATTTTCAATAAAGTTCGAGATTTATGCTTATATTAATGGAATAGAATGACTTAGCAATATTTTAATAAGGGATTTCTATTTTCGTGTCCCTGGTTCCTTAGTTGTACTCACTTTTCCCCATCCTCTTAACTTTTCCTCACTTTTTCCCATCCCCTTCTCGGAAACTCATCAAAGAGCTCGAATGGCAGCTGCCGTCAGGTTGACCGTTGGATGACGTGTGGGACCGCGCGGTGTGGGACCATCTGGGGCCGATTGGTCAGGAACATGTTATGCTGATGTGTGGGGCCGTGCCATGTGGGAGTGTGTGGAGCCGGTTGGTTGGGACCGCGTTATGCTGACATGGGGGACGTAGTACGGGACCATGTGGGGCACGTTTGGTAGTTACATGTGCACCTCTCGCCTAAATTGGAAGTTTTCTTTTTTATTATTGTTATGATTGGCCTTTTTAAGAGCGTCTTTTCTCTTTCTTTCGCTAACAGTTGTATTTTTTCCCGAAAAAGGTAGCGAATCTAGAGCAGCTTCTCTCTTCATTCATTGTTTCTTTTGGCCCTCGTTTTTTCCCAGTCTGGTAGAAAATCTAACCAGCACCATAAATACATCCAGTAAAGAAAGCAGATGTAGATAAAGTATCTAATATAGGATATATAGTAGATACTTAATAAGCTTCGAAAATTAGGCTGCTCAACACCAGCAGCAGCGGACAAGTTCAACACAAACAATACAAAGGAAGTTGCTTAATAGCACTAGCACACAAGATCACTGGAACCTCCTGGCCTCCGCACTCCTGGCCTATGCCTCCTCCCTCTGGCGCTTCCTCCACTTCTTGCTGCATATTCCCTTGACTTTGGGCTACTTGGGCTTGATCGAGGGCACGCGGCCCTCTTTGATGGCCACCATATAGAGGTTGCGGAGGTGAAACCCGAGCGCCTTGTTCTTGGCTCTAAAGGCGTGGATGTTCACGGTCTGGCCACAGGTGATCACATCCTCGTCATGGTTCATGAGGCAGTTAAAGTCGATGGCGAGGAGTCTCCTCTTGGATAAGGGGAACCTACAGACGTCACCAGCGAAGTAGTCATCGTACTAGCCGGACTTCAGCCTCCTCAGCACCTGCGAGGCATGGTGTGCTTGGACTCGTCGTCGCTGCAGACGTCACTGCTCTCCACCAGTTGAAAAAAAGTAGTGTGCAATAAGGACATGATTGAGATACCTTGTTTATTTGCATAAATTAACCGATTGAGAACCCCTAATTATTTGCATAAATTTACCGAGTGGGTTAAATTCCCCAATCCCCAAATATCAAACAAATTCAAATAATGATCCCACCTACAGATCAACTCTAGTACTAACTAGGAAATCCCTTAACCATACTCGGAGGACAAATAAAATAGGATTGTAATACAAACTGAGGGATTCATCGAAATACAAGATCTAACATAAGAGGGTTAGCTTCTATAAGAATACCTAGCATCCAATGATTGAAAGTACGAACAACCGAACCCTAATAACACACGATCTAGCATCCACGATGGAAATGGTGGAAGAAAAAGGGAAGGGAAGAAAACCATAATTACCTCCGACCATGAGTCGACGATGCTGGTGTCGTAGGGGTTCTCCGGCCTAATGTACTCCTCCTTCTCTTAGGAGTCCTATCCAAGCGAGATCTGCCCAAGACCGGTGGGGACCTCCTCGCTGGCGGCTACGATGGAAGCGGGGACGGGGGCCTGTATGGGAATGGTGGCTATATTCAATGCCTCCATGGGGTCCAGGACGGGGACAGGTGCCACCTCGCTGGCAGTCCCGGAGGTGAATATAGCCATCGTGCCGTTCTTATCCATCGCTGGTGTAGTTAGGGTTTTCTTGGGGGTTTGCAGAAGGTGATGGGACAGTGGAGACGGTTGCGTGAGTGAGCGAGTGAGCAAGCGAGTGAGTGATGAGTGAGAGTGAGGAGGCATCTATTAAGGTGAAGAGAAGGGAAGGGATGTAACGTTGCACCACTTTGCACTGCATAACCGTGTACGCTACTGCACCGTGCACGGCCACACGCGTTCGCTACCGCCCCGTGCACCGTGGCACGCGTACCATGTGTCACATAAGAAGACTCCCTGGGTAGGTTCCACTATGTTTTGATCTTTTTGAATTTGTTGTGCATAAAATGATACAATTAGCTAGCTAAAACCCATTCGTTGACTCTCTATTGACCAACACCGAAGGGTAAAACTGAGTATATTGCACACGGAGTTTTGCCCTCATGTACTAACACTGCCGTGTGCAATATACTCAGTTTTACCCTCCGGTGTTGGTCAACAGAGAGTCAACGAATGGGTTTTAGCTAGCTAATTGTATCATTTTATGCACAACAAATTCAAAAAGATCAAAACATAGTGGAACCTACCCAGGGAGTCTTCTTATGTGACCTGCCACCATAAGTAATCAATTTTTAACCTAAATCACCACTTCTCAAATCACTACTATCTATGAAGGTTCGTGGCTTTCTAATCAAACCTCTTCCCAAAACCTCCGTCCCCAGAACATAGTTTTTCTGAATGAGTCAATAATTGTCACTCTCATGTATATTTTAATTGCAAATAGTTTCATGTATGCTGAGATGTATTTTATTGTATAAAAGATGAATTTTCCATTTTTTAAATCTATTTCTATTTTCTATTTGAATCCCTTTCTTACTTTTGCACTTGGTTTTTCAGTTCTAATCAGTTTTCCCCCCTCTCTTAGTCAAAAACTCTCACACATGTTCTCATCCCGGCTGTTACGCTCTGATTGGTTGAGACAATTGTCACGTGGATCATGCCACCAATCGTTGATCCTCTATGATCTAGCGGACACGATAACCCCTATATCTGTCGGGGCCACCCCTTTATCCATGCAAAATAACGAGTTTGCCACCGATACTTTAAATCCATAAAAAATGATTTTGAATATAATTTGAAGGGAAAGTGTTCAAAGGTGTATAATTTTTGTATATGCAAGTTTATGCATTACATTCCACTCTATGAAAAATAACAATCTCTCAATATTTTCTTACCACAACATTATCACGTCCTAGGTGCGATTTCAAAGTGTTCAAATGTGTATAATTTTCGTATATGAAAGTTTATGCATTAAATTCCACTCTATGAAAATGATAATGATAATCTCTAAAAAGTTTGTTAGCACAACATTATCATGTATTAATGCGATTTCAAAGAGTTCAAAGGTGTATAATTTTATTATATGCAAGTTTATGCATTACATTTCTGTCAACACCCGGATTTTTAATCCCTGATGCCTGTTATGCCATACATCGCAATCCCAGGATTACCATTTTTGCGAGACATAACAGATTGGCACCATAGTTCATCATACATTATAAACCATAATAAAGGTCTTACAAATAAAGGATCTCATAATCTAGTCTTAATACAATCAACGCAGCGGAATATAATAATAGTAGCATGGTCGGAGCTCCATCTTCAGGGTCACAGGCAATGCTGGCGATGGGAGATCATCCTAGTTGTCATAGACTTCCTGCTGTCCATCATCCTGGTAATCCTCTTCATAGTCTGGCCACGGGAATAGCCAGGGACAAATCCATGAGTACTCTTTAAGTACTCACAAACTATCACTAACAAGTAAAGTAGTTCGAGTAGGAGTCCTAAGCTCTAAGTTTATTTGCAAAAAGCCAGGTTTATTTCAAACTGAGTTCAGAAGTGAAGAAAACTATTTTAATGTTCTACAACACCTAAGTGGGAACTTAGTTTTCATGTTCACAACCCTGTTGTGGTCAAGTCAAAGTCATAGTTAATTTCACAAGTCATTTTTAAAACATCTGACGATGGAACAGTATGGCCACTCCAACTGGCCATGACCGCGGATGCAGCTATTCGAATAGTTTGACACTCTCTAGAGATTGTACACTTTCACCACAACATTCGATACATCCGTCAAGGATAACCCTGAATCATCATACATAGTATGTGGATAATCAATCCTAACCTTTCAATTACACACCCTAGTATAGGAACCTCCCCTATGAGTTTGGCTTCCCAACCTTGACCATCTGTCATCTTGGAAACTACATAGGTGGACAGTCATCACGAGGTAGCCTCAGCTCAATCTCTTTTGCAAGGGAACCCATACTAAGACATATAAACTTCTAGTTAAGCCCTACCCAATATCAGGTATTGTGGTTGTATGGTAAAATTGAAATAGTATCGCATCCGAACCCAACCACTAGTTTTGATAAAGGACTGAGGCTCATGCCTCAACATTTTCATCATCAAATCATCTTGTGTTCATAACACATGTCAAAACATTTCAATAGAATGAATCTTCATTCCAAGGTTTTTAGAATCATTTTAAAAAAGTATTCCCATCTAAAGTGATCCACTTTTATGCTTAGCACAAGCCACTAAAATTGAGGGTATTCACTAATGAGGGGTGCTAATCAAGTGTGACAATCCAAATCTAGTCTCATGCCTTAGTATGACATATAGTTCTAACTACTTAGGCCTAGTTTTATGATTTTTATGCTATCTATACTATCTTTCCAAAACTCACAAAGCACTAACTAAAAGTACTAAAGAACTTTGGTAAAAATAAAAGAATAAATCTTGCAAGTAAAGCTAGGAATTGGTATAATCAAGGTTGCATAACCAAAGCATGCCTAATGCATCTTGCATAGGTTATCTTGCATAAGTAGCATGCAAAGTTCTAGCTTGCAAGTGTTAGCTTGCATAGGTAACATGCAAGTGTTATCTTGCCTTTATTGGCGCAGTGGTTGAAGTTTTCTTCTTCTTCTTCGTAGTACTCCTCTTCCTCGTAGCCTTGCTCGGTACTAGCGTCTATAAATGAATACGAGGTACACAATCACCAAACAATACTTAAATACCTCTATTTGGCACACAAAGGTTCACACTAGATGATCTAGCATCATCACATGAAATAAAGACCTAGTCTTATTTATTTTATTTTGGAAAAGTAATTTCTACTCATTGAAAACTACTTAAGATTTAATATTCTCCAATTAAAATATGGGATCATGTTGACACATGTCATCACCACATATTCTAATACTTGGGAATGTGATTTAAAGTGGTGGTCATATTTTATAAAGTTTAAAATTACTATTTTATACAATTAAAGTGACTAGAAATGCATATATAGCATTCTTTTAGTACTAGTCCAAGATCACTGCATGTAAACCTAAATATTTTTACATATTCAGATAGATCTTGTCGAATGTGATTTTTGAGAGTTGGAATCAACTCAAAAGCATTTATGGTTGATTTTTTGAAAAATGTTTGAATGTATAAAATCCTCTATCTTGTTATTTTTACTATAGGTGATCTATAATTTCAAATGGGTTGAATCCAACGGGCTTGGATTGATAATTTCAATACCTTTCTAAAAAAATTGGAATCATGTAATTTGGTTCAGCACATCTCCTTGAATTGATTTTTGAATATACTGACAGAACTAGGGTTTGAATAAAATGGAAAATATCTATTTGAATTACTGGGCTACGCGCGGGAATGATACTGTGCCGGCCCAACTGCACAGCGCGCGCGCAGCGGGCTGCTGATAGGGGGTCCTACTAGTCAGTGGCTCAATCTAAACGAACCGGTACGTTTCAATATAAGCCCGACGATTAGAAAAATATCTACGGCTGACGTTCGTCGTCTCCGGCGGATTGCTCCGGTGAGACTAAACCCTAACAGCAACGGTGGGGGTACGCGGTGGCTCACCTGGGCTCCAGCTAGGGTCGGCGATGGGGGCGAACGATGTTGTCGACAGCAGTGGTTCGAACGATGGTCACGGCGGCTCCTGGGGTGGATCCAATCAACGGCTCCTCTCCTCCTCTACAGCGGCGGACTCCGGCCAAATTCTGGCGGGATGGTGCTCGCCTTGCTCCGGGGAAGGGCCGGGGGTGGTTCTAAGAGAGAGGGGAGTGAGATGGTGTGGAGAATGAGGGCTGGGGTGGCCTCTATTTATACACTGGTGAGAGGGGCAGTGCGGGATGGTCAGGCTCCTCCGGCGACAGCGGTACATCAACCTAACGGCATGGCTGAGGGCATAGGACGTTGCGGTGTCTCCCGGAGGTCGTCGCACGCTTAATGGCATGGCACAGGGCGGTCGGGCGTGGTCCATGCTCTGCACGGGAATGGTGGTGTTCGAGACGGCGTAGAGGGGCTTCGTGTCGCGCGGCAGTGAACGGGCATGTCTAGGAGGTAGCTAGGGTCATGGCGAGTGCAGTTACGTGCGGTGAGGGTGACACGCAGCGTGTGCGCGTGTCGGCTGCTGCGCTCTGGCGTGCTCTTGGCATGGTTGCAGAGAACTGGGCGCGGCGGTTTTCTGGTGGTCCACGGCTTGGCTACGCTCGAGGCGTGGACAGGGAGTGGCGGTGGATGGTGGCCTGTCTCCTAGACATCATGGACGGGCACTGCGCTTCCTCCTACGGGTTGTCCAAGGTCGATAGGCAATGGCGGCTCAGGTGGCGCAGCACTGGTGCAAGCAGTGAAGGGTGAGCTGGTTCAATGCGAAGTTGGGCACTGGGGGAGACAAGGGGATTAAAATGGGGGTAATTGGTAGACAATGCATTGATCAATAACAGTAATAGTTTTTGATTCAAACGTCCATTCTAACTAGGGTCTCCTATGGTCAGGATGGCTCTGATACCAACTTGTCAACACCCGGATTTTTAATCCCAGATGCCTGTTATGCCATACATCGTAATCCCAGGATTACCATTTTTGCAAGACATAACAGATTTTGATATCAAAGTACATCATCCATTACAAACCATACATAAGGTCTTACACAAATAAGGATCTCATGATCCAGTTCTTAATACAATTCAAGCAGCGGAATTACGTAAAGATAACGATAGCATGGGCGAAGCTCCATCTTCAGGGTCAGAGGCAATGCTGATGATGGGAGATGATCTTAGTTATCGTAACCTTCCTGCGGTCCGTCATCCTGATACTCCTCTTCATAGTCTGGCTACGGGAATAGCCAGGGACAAAGCCATGAATACTCTTTAAGTACTCGCAAACTAGTACTAATAAGTGGTTTGGAATAGGATATACTAAGCTCTAGGGTTGTTTTGCAAAAAGCCAGCTTTACCTCTACTAAGTTCATAAGCAAAGAAAACTAGTTGAAAATTAGTTGAAAATTAGATAACACCTAAGTGGGAACTTGCATTTCATGTCACAACTCTGTTTTGGTCAAGTCAAAGTCATAAATTATTTCATAAGTTGTTTTGAAAACATCTGGCGGGGGAACAGTATGGCCATTCCAACTGTCCATAACCACGGACGCGGCTATTCGAATAGTTTGACACTCTACAAAGATTGTACACTTTCACCACAACATTCGATACATCTGTCAGGAACAATCCTCAAGTCACCATACTTAGTATGCGGATAATCAATCCTAACCTTTCAATTACACGCCCTAGTATAGGCACCTCTCCTGTGAGTTTGGCCTCCCAACCATGACCAACTATCCTCTTGGGAACTACACAGGTGGACAATCTTCACAAGGTATCCTCACCCCAAACCTTGGTCGCAAGGGAACCCATACTAAGGTACATAAATTTCAGTCAAGCCCTACCCAAATTTCAGGTATTGTGGTTGTACGGTAAAATTAGAATGGTATTGCATCCAGACAACCATCAGTTTTATAAAGGGCTAAGGCTCATGCCTCAACATTTGCATCATCAAAATCATCTGGTGTTCAAGAACACATGTCAAAACATTTCAGTACAATGACTCATCATTCTAAGTTTTGCATAACCATTTAAACCAAGTATTCCCATCTAGAGTTGATCAGGTTTTATGCTTAGCACTAGCATCTATAAGAGGGAGTAGATACTAATGAGGGATGGTAAACAAGTGGGGATTAGCTAAGTTCAATTTCATGCCTTAGGATGACATCAAGATTATCTAACTTAGGCCAAATTTTATGCTCTTTATGCTACCTTGAATTATCTTCTTAGAATCTATAAGTCACCAAGTAAACTCTAAGATAAAGCTTTGACAAGAAGAAATCAAGTATTAATCTTGCAAGTAAAACTAGGATTGGGTATTAAGTGGTGTAAGCTTGCTAAATTATCAGTATAAGCTTGCTAAGTTGCAAGTGTTAGCTTGCTCAGATAGTAGCTTGCTAATTCAACTAGTAGTATTAGGCTTGACTTGTGTAGAGCAGTGGTTGAAGTTCTCATCGTCTTCTTCCTCGTAGTATCCTCCTTCCTCCTCGTATCTTTGGTCGTTACTAGCGTCTATAAATAAATACGAGGTACACAATCACCAAACAATACTTAACTATTTCTAATTATCACACAAAGGTTCACACTAGATGATCTATCATCATCACTAGCATTACAAGATTAAAGCACTTGTCTTATTTAGTTTATTTTTAGAAAAGTAATTTCTACTCATTGAAAAACTACTTAAGATTTAATATTCTCCAACTCAAACATGGGATCATGTTGACACATGTCATCACCACATATTTCAGTATATGGGAATGTGATTTAAGTGAGACGGTGAGGGGCGAAGCGGTACGGGGCAATGTGGACCGTGGGATCTAGTTCTAATCGAACGACTCTGGTTCATCGTCCATGTCGGGCAGCACCGGCGAGACAGAACCCTAGCACGGCAGGTGGGGGTCGTGGGAGGATCACCGGGGCTCAGGCAATGGTCGGCGACGGGGGAGGACGACGAAGTCGACGATGGCGGTTCTCCTGGTACATGCAGCTTCTCCTGGGGCGGATCCAATCGACGGCTACCTTCTTCTCCAGCAGCATCGGCCTCCGGCCAAATTCCGGCGATGCGCTGCTCGCCTTGCTCCGGGAGTGAGGTGGGGTGGTTCTGAGGGAGAGGGAAGTGAACTGGTGTGAAGAAAACGAGCGGTGGAGGCCACTATTTATAGTGGCGGAAGGGGACCGACGGGCGCGGGCTGAGCTCGTCGTGGTCGACGGCACAGAGTGCTACTGGCATGGGCGACGGTAGGGGCGGTGCTGTGCTCCCTGGCGAAGCTCAACGACGTGGTGGCGAGGCATGGGGCGGTGCTGATCGGTCGGAACGCGTCGATGCTCTGGGTGGGTCTGACGGCGATTTTAATGGCGCACATCGCGCGTGGTCTGCGCAGCGGTGGACGGGCATGTCTGCAGGGTTGCTGGGGCAGTGGTGATCACGCACGCAAGCGTCAAGGGCGACGCGCGATCTGTGGGTGCTGGTCATAGGTGGCGCACTGGCGCGCTCTCGGCTCGCACACAGATAGGTTAGGCTTGGTCTTGTCATGTGGTCCAAGGGCTGGCAGTGCTCGCGGCTGGGATAGGGAGTGGCGGTGGACGGTGGAGTGCCTGCTAGACATTCTTGCTAGGCTTGGTGTTGCTCCTAGCTTGCTGTCGACAATGGGGTGGCAAGGTGAGACTCGGCATGGTCACCATTAATGGCTATGCCAAGCTCACAGTGATGCTAAGGCTTGTTAATTGGTCTAGATCATCTACTGAGAGAGTAGAGTGAGCTAGAGAGGGAACAAGTTAGGCCAATTTACTGCTCACAATAGTGTTTGATGTTTGTTTGATTTGTATCTGCAAGGCGTTTGATAAAATGGCTGCAAGAGAGTCAAATTTGAATTTTTGATTCAAACTTGGTGGGTTTGCTAGGAACATACTAGGGAGTGTCTGGTTAGTTGGATTAGTCAAGGGGCACTGGTTTGGTTGGGTTTTGAAAATGGGTGATCTTCACATATGATAAAGATTCAATTTTGAATTGTGATTTGAATGAGGTTCCCAAATGTTTCTGTAAATTTGAAAGGTGGGATTTGATTCATTTTTACTTGGTCTAGCAAGGGGTGAAAAGAATTGGAGAAGTTTCTGTTTGAAATCTTGGACTAGAAACACTCAAAGTGACCTAGTGAGCAAGATTGCAAAAATGACCATTTGCTTTATTTTATTTGTTTTTGATTTTCTCTTGATTTGTTTCTGCATGGAATTATTTTATATGATGTATTTTCACCTTTAAACCATTTCTTGCTATTTAGGTTAATCACACAAGTTCATTCTTGCTTTTATCAAATCATCACATTCACACATGCATTCATATAATTTAAATTAATCAAAGTTTTTGTTAACCCTAATTTTAGTGATTAGAGTTTGATGATCATTGTTTTATATTTTTGGGATGTTACAAACCTTCCCCCCTTAAAAAAATCTCGTCCCGATATTTGAAAAAGGAAGAAAAAGATTACCTAGGATTTAAAGAGATCGGGAAACTCCGTCCTGATGTGATCTTCTTGCTCCTAGGTAGCTTCTTCTTCAGTGTGGTTGCTCCACTGAATCTTGAGAACTTGATTCTTCGGGTCCTGGTGGTTCTGAAAGCTTCTTCCAAAATACGGATGGGTACTTCGGGATAGCTTAGGTGATCGTTGATCTCTATGGTCCGGTGATCAATGTTCTTGAAAACTTCGGTCTTCTCCGGAACTTCAAGGCATTTGCGAAGTAACGATATATGGAACACATTGTGCACTGCTGACATTTCCTCGGGCAGTTTCAATTGATTTGATACTTCTCCTCGACAATTCAGAATCTTGAAGGGTCCGATATATCTGGGGGCTAACTTTCCTTTGAGCTGGAAACGTTGCATTCCTTTCAAAGGTGACACTTTACGGTACACGAAATCTCCGGTATTGAAAGCGAGGTCTCGACGTCTCTTGTCGGTGTAACTCTTCTGTCTTGATTGGGCGGTCTTGAGGTGCTCATGAATCTTGTGGACTTTCTCTTCTGATTCTCGTAGGATGTCGGGTCCGAAAATCTGACTCTCTCCTACTTCCGACCAATTCAAAGGGGTTCGACACTTCCTTCCATACATGAATTCAAATGGGGCCATTTGCAGGCTAGCTTGATAACTGTTATTGTATGAAAATTCTACGAAAGGCAGACAGTCTTCCCATTTAGATCCATACTCTAGCACACATGCTCTCAACATATCTTCGAGTATTTGATTTACTTGCTCCGTTTGTCCATCGGTCTGAGGGTAATACGCGGTGCTTAAATCTAGTCGGGTTCCTAAACCTTTTTGGACTTTCTTCCAAAATCTCGAGGTAAACTGTGTTCCTCGATCCGATACAATGTTCTTGGGGACTCCATGCAAACTGACAATCCTAGCGATGTATAACTCCGCTAGCTTCGAACTCTGGTATGTGGTCTTGACTGGTAAGAAATGGGCGACTTTGGACAATCTGTCAACTATGACCTAGATAGAGTCATTTCCCCTACTAGAAGTAGGCAATCCGGTGATAAAGTCCATTCCAACAGAATCCCATTTCCATTCCGGAATCTGTAGCGGTTGCAACAGTCCTGCGGGTCTTTGATGTCCCGCCTTGACTCTCTGACAGATATCACACATGGCGATATAGCTTCCGATTTCTCTCTTCATCTTATGCCACCAAAATTGTTCCTTCAAATCCTGATACATCTTCGTTCCTCCAGGGTGGATAGAATAAAGAGTATCATGGGCCTCTTTCAAAATCACTTCTTTCAATTCCGAATCTGTTGGTACACAAAGGCGTCCTTTGTACCACGAAACTCCTTCTTCGTCTTCGGTAAATCCGGGTATTTTGCCTGTACCGATACGATGTTTGATTCCGTTGATACTAGCATTTACTTTCTGTGCCTCTTTGATCTGGCTGATCAAAGTGGGTTGAAGTTCTATGCTATCCAAAAATCCTTCACTCACTAATTCCATTCGGAAATCTTCCATCTCTTTGTGCAAACTTGGTTGCTCCTTCAAAAACATGGAGTTCAAGCGGCACGACAATCTGCTAAGGGCATCTGCTACCACATTGGCTTTACCGGGGTGATAGTGAATGTCCAGATCATAATCTTTGATTAGCTCAATCCATTATCTCTGTCTCATATTCATATCCTTCTGATTGAATATATACTTCAAGATCTTGTGATCCGAATAAATCTCACAACGGTTTCCCATGAGGTAATGCCTAATTATGTTCATGCTGCTTCAGTTGTCGGGATAGATAAGATATAACTTTGCATTCTTGCATTAGCACACATCCGAGACCGACCTTGGATACGTCGTAATACACATCAAAGGGCTTCGTGATATCCGGCATGATCAAGATTGGGGCTGAAACTAATCTCCTCTTGAGTTCTTGAAAACTCGCTTCACATTTGTTAGTCCATTCAAACTTCTTGTCCTTCTTAGAAATTGGGTCATGGGTCTGGCGATACTCGAGAATCGTTCTACGAACTTGCGGTAGTATCCTGCTAATCCGAGAAATGCACGAACTTGGGTTTGAGTGGTTGGGGCTTGCCAATCTTCAACATCCTTCACCTTCGCAGGGTCAACGACAATTCCTCCGGCTGATACAATGTGTCCGAGGAAACCTACCTCCTATAATCAGAATTCACATTTGCTAAACTTGGCATATAGTTGATGCTCTCTAAGGGTTCCAAGAATGGTCCTTAGGTGTATCTCATGTTCATATTTTGATTTGGAATAAATCAGAATGTCATCAATGAAAACAACGACAAAATTATCAAGGGAGTCCATAAAAATCTTATTCATGAGGTTCATGAAATAAGCGGGGGCATTGATTAATCCAAAATACATGACAGTATACTCATATAATCCATATCGGGTGGTAAAGGCAGTCTTTGGAATATCCTCTGCGCGAATCTTGAGTTGATGATAGCCAGTTCTAAGATCAATCTTAGAAAACACTTTGGCACCAGTCAACTGGTCAAACATGTCTTCTATCTTTGGCAGTGGGTACTTGTTCTTGATGGTGACATCATTCAACTTCCGATAATCCATGCACAAACGGTTACCTCCATCTTTCTTCTGCTAGTTCAGACGGGTTCATACTATATGGTCTCTAAGCTATGGGTCCGGTTCCAGGGATTAGTTCAATGATGAACTCGATATCCCGATCTGGAGGCATACCGGGCAAAACATCTGGAAATACATCGGGCTATTCACAGACTATCCAAACTTGGTCAATGGTTGGTTAGGCTATACTCTTGTTGCACTTGAATTGACGGGGAAAGGTTTCAGATACATGCTCGACTGATATTCCGGCTGTATTGGTCACGGTTATGGCTTTCTTGGCACAGTCAATTAATCCTTTGTGTTTGGACATCCAATCCATTCCTAGTACTACTTCCAAACCTTTAGTTCCGAGTACTATTATATTAGCATAAAAGTATATGCGATGGATTTGGAAAGGGACGGCTTTGCAAATTTCCCTAGCTTTGGTGGTCGAACCAGGTATTTGAACAATCATAACATGCTTCAATTTGGTTGGTTGAATCTTACTAGTGCATGCAAATTATTCAGTGACAAATGAGTGCGATGCTCTAGAATCAAACAACACTCTTGCAAGTATTGAGTTAACAGAAAACATACCCAGCACGACATCTGGCGCTTCTTGGGCTTCTTCAGCATGCATGAGAAAGAGACGGTCGTTGCAGTTGAGCGAGTTCCCTAGGGTAAACCTTCTTCCAGGCTGAACACGACGCTCCTGCTGAGCTAGGGCATTTGCATTGGGGGCTGCGACAATCTTCTTGGGGCACTCATTGGAATAGTGACCCTTGGTTCCACATTAATAACAAATCACTTGCGACTTGTCCTTTGCTGCAACAGGCACAACATTGCTTCCAGTCCTTGCGGAAGTGTTGGTGTTGGCGGCATCATTGTTGTTGTTAAACTTGGGTGGGGCTCGGATGAAATTGCTGGAGTTTCCAGGGTTGTTGTGGTTTCCTCCGGGCCTTGGGTTTCCACGGTTGGGATAGGTAGGACGGTTCATCGGGGGTCTGTTGTTTCTTGGGGCAAATCCTGGAAATGGGTTGGGGCGATACTTTGGTGTATTGTAACATCTCAAAAATATTAAACTTGGATCATCAAACTCTAATCATCAAAATTAGGGTTAACAAAAACTTTTCCAACTAAAAATATGAAAGCATTCATATGTGTGTGTATTCAAAATTTGGATTCTTTTGAATTGCCATGGTTCTGTGTTTCTTTGCTTGTAAAAGGATTCTTAGGTGAAATAAACATCATCTAAACAATCTGATATTGCAAAGGTGTTCGATCTTTCGATGAGATGGTGATAGTCGATTTGGTGGAGTTCGGGCTTGATGATCCGACTACACGTGCGAGCACGAGCGCCAATGCAATCGCTAGGCCAATCTCCTGGAGGTTACCGATCCTGCGGGAACACGATCAGCCTGACCAGCGAGGGTCTTAATTCCTACCTGAAATCGAGAACAAGTAAGAACTAATATTGCAATCAAGATATTGCGGACTAAGATGAAATCTTTATTGAAAAGGTGGGATCCTGTATAGGTGCGAAGAACAAGAGGCCTCTGCGACGCTCGAGCCTTGGCGAAGTTACTATGATGGCTAACTGAATGTCTAAACAAAATCCGAGTCTATGGTGACGGCTATGGAGAGTATTTAAGGAGGAAAAGGTAGGGTTTCAGCCAGCCATAGAAGTGGTGGCCGAATCCTACCCTAGAAGTCCTTTTCTCCTAAAATACGGACTCTAAAAAGTGGCTATTTAAAATCCTGCGAAAATTACATGGGCCTGGCCCAAAATAAAGGTGTCGCAGCACCATATTAAGCTATGGACAAATTTGTGAAGTATTAATCTTGAATATTTTGTCCAAACCTTCTTTCTTCATTATGGTGGCCTCAAAGTTCTGAAATCTTCATCCGTGGTCTTCTCTTGGATCATCACATGCTTGCTGCCATCTCCATGCATGACCATGCTCCAATTTTTGTCCCTCTCATCCATGCTTGGTCCATCATTCCTAAGAGTAAGAAATACATCTGATTTAGGCAGCATCATATTCTCATG
Organism: Avena sativa; assembly: GCA_916181665.1. Lineage (NCBI taxonomy): Eukaryota > Viridiplantae > Streptophyta > Magnoliopsida > Poales > Poaceae > Avena > Avena sativa. The sequence continues at coordinate 226,548,858 of OV702283.1, read as the reverse complement.
TATGTGAGGAATAGTTCCAAGAAACGAAAGTACCTGATAGTTAAGTTGTTTAGCACGAGATCGCGTGATAGGTCCTTGTATGTGTGTAGCTATAGGTACAATGGTTGTATCAATAGATGGGATGTCCACATCATGCTCCTCTTTTTGAATTGATGTCGTCCTCGACGCAATCTCATCTTCCTCACCAAAGTAAGGCTTCAAATCTGCAATGTTAAATGTAGGACTAACCGTACCAAAGAATGCAGGCAACTCAAGTTTATATGCATTATCGTTTATTTTCTCTAACACCTTAAAGGGACCAGCAGCATGCGGCATTAACTTAGACTTGCATAAATCAGGAAAAAGATCTTTACGCAAATGTAACCAAACAAGATCTCCAACATCAAACACAACATGCTTTCTCCCTTTATCCCCAACAAGTTTATACTTAGCATTCATGTGTTATATGTTATCTTTAGTAGTCTTATGCAAGTTTAATATCATTTCAGCGCGTTGTTTAGCATCCAAATTATATTGCACCGAAGAAGGTAAAGGCAATAAATCAATATGTGCACGAGGAACAAAACCATACACGATCTCAAACGGGCACATCTTTGTGGTAGAATGCAGCGAACGATTATAAGCAAATTCTATATGAGGTAAACACTCTTCCCACAATTTTATGTTCTTTAAAACAGCCCGCAACATAGTAGACAAAGTTCTATTTACTACTTCAGTTTGTCCATCAGTTTGGGGATGACATGTAGTACTAAATAGCAATTTAGTCCCCAACTTAGCCCATAAACATCTCCAAAAGTGGCTAAGAAATTTAGTATCATGATCAGAAACAATAGTATTTGGCACACCATGTAAACGAACAATTTCACGAAAGAACAAATCAGCAATATGCGCAGCATCATCCGTTTTATGACAAGGAATAAAGTGTGCCATCTTAGAAAACCGATCCACAACAACAAAAATACTATCCCTCCCCTTCTATGTACGTGGCAATCCCAAAACAAAGTCCATAGAAATATCCTCCCAAGGAACACTAGGAACAGGAAGAGGCATATATAAACCATGTGGATTAAGGCGAGACTTAGCTTTTTGACAAGTAGTGCAGCGTGCCACAAATCTCTCAACATCTCGACGCATACGTGGCCAAAAGAAGTGTGCAGCAAGAACATCCTCCGTTTTCTTGGTGTCCCATCAGTCCTCCTCCATGCGCCTCCTGTAACAACAAAAGACGAACAAAACTATCTGGAATGCATAGTTTGTTAGCACGGAACACAAATCCATCATTGAAGATGAACTTGTTCCATGTTCTACCATCTCTACAATTCTGCAACACATCTTTAAATTCAGCATCATGCACATTTTTTTCCTTAATAGTTTCTAATCCAAATATTTTGAAGTCAAGTTGAGATAACAAAGTATAACGGCGCGACAAAGAATCAACAATAATATTATATTTACCCTTTTTGTGTTTGATAACATAAGGAAAATACTCAATAAATTCAACCCACTTTGCATGACGATGATTCAACTTAGCTTGACTACAAATATTCTTCAAAGATTCATGATCAGAATGTATAACAAATTCTTTAGGCCATAGATAATGTTGCCAAATTTCTAATGTCCGAACCAACGCATATAATTCTTTATCATAAGTAGAATAGTTCAGACTAGCCCCACTCAATTTCTCACTAAAATATGCAACAGGTTTTCCCTCTTGTAATAACACACCTCCCAAGCCAATTCCACTAGCATCACATTCAAGCTCAAAAGTCTTATTAAAATCAGGAAGTTGGAGTAAGGGAGCATGTGTTAGCTTATATTTCAATATGACGAAGGCCTGTTGTTGTGCATCGCCCCAAACAAAGGGCACATCCTTCTTCGTAAGTTCATTCAGCGGCGCGGCAATTGATCCAAAGTCTTTGACAAAGCGCCTATAAAAAACAGTGTGGCCAAGAAAACTCCTCACTTATGTGACCGTCTTGGGCTGCAGCCAATTCTCAATAGCTTCAATCTTGGCTGGATCCACTTTAATACCCTATGATGTAACAACATAGCCAAGAAACACAACTCGATTGGTGCAAAAGGTGCACTTCTCAAGATTACCAAACAAACGTGCATCACGTAAAGCATTGAAAACATCACGTAAATGGTCCAAATGATCCTCTAAAGATTTGCTATAAATCAGAATATCATCAAAGTAGACTACCACAAAACGTCCAATGAAAGCACGTAAAAATTCGTTCATTAATCTCATGAAAGTGCTGGGTGCATTAGTTAAACCAAACGGCATCACTAACCTCTCATACAAACCGAACTTAGTTTTAAATGCTGTTTTCCATTCATCTCCCAATTTCATACGAATCCGGTGGTAACCACTACGCAAATCAACTTTAGAAAACATGGTAGAGCCACTCAATTCATCAAGCATGTCATCCAAACATGGAATTGGATGACGGTATCGAATAGTAATATTATTAATAGCTCTATAATCAGTACACATGCGCGAGGAACCATCTTTCTTAGGTACCAAAATAATAGGAACAGCACAGGGGCTAAGGGACACACGAATATGATCTTTGTCGAGTAGTTCCTGAATTTGTCATTGTATCTCCTTTGTCTCATCTGGATTGGTTCTATATGGCGCGCGGTTGGGCAATGTAGCACCAGGAATTAGATCAATTTGGTGCTCAATTCCTCTAATAGGAGGTAGTCCTAGTGGCAGCTCAGCGGGAAAGACGTCCTCATATTCCTGCAAAAGGTTAGCAATAGCGGGTGGTAAAGAAGGAGGCATATCGTCAAATGAAAACAAAACCTCTTTGCAGATAATTGCATAACATTGAGTATTGTTTACATCTAGTTCAGCAATATCAATTTTATTTGCAAGCATACATGGAATCTTCAAACGAATTTTAGTAGCATGTTTAGAATCAGATTTAGTGTTCTTTGGTGGTACAAAATCTGCAGCAACAATCTGATTCTCACTTTTATTTTTCTCCTCGGTTTTAGCTCTACTAGCTCTAGCAAGATCATCTTTTAAAATCTGTTTGAGAGTCATAGGTTTTAGACCAATTTTATTTCCATCATGCATAAGAGAATAGTGATTAGTTTTGCCATTATGAACAAATTCTCTATCAAATTGCCATGGTCTACCAAGTAACAAAGAACAAGCTTACATAGGTACAACATCACAATCAACAAAATAAGAATATGTACCAATAGTAAAATGCACGCGTACCGTTCTTGTTACCTTGATCTTGCGAGAACTCTCAAACCATTGGATGTAATATGAATGTGTGCGTTGTCTTGTTGCAAGTGCAAGCTTCTCTACCATGTCAACACTAGCCAGATTATTACAACTCCCTCCATCAATGATGATCTGTATAGATCTTTATTTGACAACACCACGTGTTTGGAATAGGTTGTGGAGTTGATCTTGCTCAGATTTGCTCAATTTCACACTCAACACACGTTGTGTAATTAAGCTCTAGTATTGATCAGCAGTTTCAGCTCCCATTACCTCCTCTTCCAGAATCACAATTGTCTCCATCTCGAGCAGAAATAAGGGCTAATGTATCTTCATCAAAGTCACTCGCTGAATCATATTGACCATCATCACGCACCATCATAACACGTTGTGTTGTGCACTATCTCTCAATATGACCAAAACCCCAGCACTTGCAACATTGTATATCCTTTTTATAACCCATGGAAGCCATAGAAGATGCACTACAAGCAGGAGCATTGGATGACGGTGGAGGAGTAGCTGACGGAAAACTTGTGGTGGCCTTGGATGTGGTAGTAGCTGATGGAGAATCACGAGAAGGAGGCGCTAATTGTCGGGATGTCCAAGTGGATGTGCGACCTGTAGAATTATTAGTCCCCCTCCATGGTGTTTGGCGATCCTGCACTTCACCTTCAGCTTTGCAAGCAAGATGAAACAAACGAGTGATGGAATTATATTCCTTATAGTCTAATATGTGTTGAATGTCCTTGTTTAATCCACCAAAGAAATGTGCAAGCATTTGTTCAGTAGATTCAACAAGACCACACCGAACTATCCCCGTTTGCAATTCCTGATAATACTCTTCTACAAAAAAATTTCCTTGTTCCAAACGTGTCAGATTCTTTAGTAAATCACGTTGATAAGTGGGAGGCACAAAACGAACACGCATAGCAGTGTTTAAAGCAGTCCAAGTACGAGGAATAGTAGTACGATTTAAACGACAATACTCAGACCACCAAAGGGAAGCAAATTTAGTAAATTCACATGTAGCAGCACTAACACGCATATTCTCAGGATATTTAAACATGCAAAACGTTGTTCTACTTCCATCTCCCATGTAAGATATGCATCATGATTATATTTACCCTCAAAAGATGGAATATTTAATTTAAGCTTTGCAACATGATCATCATCATGTACCGGTGGTCGAGCGTTGCAGTGGTAATGTCGGGGTCGGCCAGCAGGGTGTGAAGGTTGTTCAACCTCCTCGTCAAATAGATCGTCGTCGTCGAGGTCGTAGTAGTACCCGTCATCTGCCCCCAATGTCGCAGCAGCAGCCGCGGTGGAAGCCTGAGGTGCCTCAGCTGCAGCGGTAGCCGGCTGAGGTGCGATGGCCGTTGAACCAGCAGTATGACCCGTGATCGGAATGCGCCGTGCGCCATGCCGAGGTGCCAATGGGGCGGGTGCGGGTGTGGGTGCCGGCAATCTGTCCAAAACCTCCTTGAACCGAACGTCAAGCTTGTCATTGAAGGATTTCTCAATTCCATCGATCTTGTCCATGGCGTTGGTGAGATTGGTGTCAAACTCCCCTAGTCGTGCATCCACATCTTCAGCGCGACCGACCAAGAGCTCGGAGAAGTGGGCATGTAGTTCTTGGTACGTCATTGTGGCAGGGTTACGCAAAGTATCTGTCATGGTTAGTCCTTTAAAAAGCACAGGTATATATGCCTATAACTACGGAAATATGGTGGAAGGCACGCGTAATCCGTCAAGCAATATACGAAGCTCTTACAAGTTCTTACCAACAGCAGGAAAAGGCGATGTGCAACCGCGAGGAGAAGTCGTTCCAGATATTGATCCGAGCGATTACTAGGATTCGAGACACCGCACGTGGAGAAATCTGTGGAGCTCTGGGAAGGCTTAGCAAAGGGGTTAGAAATTATCAAAACAGCAATGCAAATGTTGAAAGAATTCTCAACGACGGTACTGTGCTGGTCCTAGGCTAGACCGTACTAGAGACGCGAGCCAAGATCACCAACGATGTCACGACGCGACACAACAAGCAATGTATGATGATATGGCACCCTGAAAAGCGAACCGAGATGTCGAAAATCACTATGATGGCGAGTGTCTAGAACTGATCGACAGGGTCTAGAAACAGGTTAAACCCAAAAAAAAATTCGAAATTTTTGTATTATGCTCCGGAAAGCGCTCAGGCGCCAAAAAATATCGCTATAACGGCCGATGGAGAAAAATGATCCCCGGAGCCGAAAATCAGTATAGCCAGAAAAAAAATTCTGAGGCGGTTCCAGACTTTTTTGCTCTCCTTCTGGACTCTTAGCTCGACACGGACTTTAGCTCAACACGGAAACAAGGAAGGAAAGTAAAAAGAAAAAAAAACTAGGAAATAATAACTCAACTCGGACTCGTGCCGCGGCAGGAAAGGTGATCGGATCCGTGTCGCGGTAGGAAGGCGGTGGCGGAGTTTTAGGGTTTATGGTGGCTGGGTGTATGGCGGGGGAATATGGTGGCGGAATATGGTGGCGGTGATCTGCGAGGGTGGCGGTGACTACTGTGATCAGAACTCGAAACTCTAAGGGATGAGACACTAAGACCAACAACTCGACGCGACGATGCAGACACAAATTCAATAATGCAAAACTGAAAAGATAATGCAAGGCGTAGATTTGTGATGAGATGGATCTAAACTCTAACTGTGTTTTGGCTTTTTCGTGGGTTATAGTTAAAATAGATCTAATCTACGAAAACAGTAAAATCTCACCGAGCAACCTAAAATCTGATACCACTTGTTAGGGCCAATGTGTCCGATCTTTCGATGAGATGGTGATAGTCGATTTGGTAGAGTTCGGGCTTGACGATCCGACTACACGTGCGAGCACGAGCGCCAATGCAATCGCTAGGCCAATCTCCTGGAGGTTACCGATCCTGCGGGAACACGATCAGCCTGACTAGCGAGGGTTTTAATTCCTACCTGAAATCAAGAACAAGTAAGAACTAATATTGCAATCAACATATTGCGGATTAAGATAAAAGCTTTATTGAAAAGGTGGGATCTTGTATAGGTGCGAAGTACAAGAGGCCTCTGCGACGCTCGAGCCTTGGCGAAGTTGCTATGATGGCTAACTTAATGTCTAAACAAAATCCGAGTCTATGGTGATGGCTAAGGCGAGTATTTAAGGAGGAAAAGGTAGGGTTTCGGCTAGCCATAGAAGTGGTGGATGAATCCAACCCTAGAAGTCCTTTTCTCCTCAAATACGGACTCTAAAAAGTGGCTATTTAAAATCCTGCAAAAATTACATGGGCCTGGCCCAAAATAAAGGTGTCGCAGCACCATATTAAGATATGGACGAATTTGTGAAGTATTAATCTTGAATATTTTGTCCAAGCCTTCTTTCTTCATTATGGTGGCCTCAAAGTTCTGAAATCTTCATCCATGGCCTTCTCTTGGATCATCACATGCTTGCTGCCATCTCCATGCATGACCATGCTCCAATGCTTGTCCCTCTCATCCATGCTTGGTCCATCATTCCTAAGAGTAAGAAATACATCTGATTTAGGCAGCATCATATTCTCATGTATGTGAGGAATAGTTCCATGAAACGAAAGTACCTGATAGTTAAGTTGTTTAGCACGAGATCGCGTGATAGGTCCTTGTATGTGTGTAGCTGTACGTACAACGGTTGTATCAATAGATGATATGTCCACATCACAATCCCCAAACTTTTTCCAAAGACAAACAGCTCAAAATAAACAAATGAAGAGAATGGTCATTTTTGCCAAATTAACTCTCATGCCTACTTTAGCTATCTCTAGTTTTCAAAACTCAACAGAAATATTTGTGGATCTTTGCACCCCTTGTTAGTACTCATAATAAGGTACCAAGGCCCACTTTGTGATCATCCAAAAACATTCAAATGTTAAGTTTAAATGACAGTTTAAAATTGAATCTATCTCATATGGGAAGATCCCACTATTTCAAAAACCACTCAAACAAGTTCAATTTTCAAAACCCAAGCACCCACAGAATCCTCAGCACATCCCTAGCACACCCACCAAAAATCTTTTCAAAATTCAAAAGTAAGTTTCTTGCGGCCATTTCATCAAACAGCTTGCAGATTCAAATCAAACAAATCACAAACACTATAGTGTGCAGTAAATTTGGCCTAACTTGTTCCCTCTCTGGTTGCAACTAGTACTTAGTAGATCATCTAGCTCATTTGTAAACATCTAGCACCACTGTGAGCTTCCCTTGCCATCAACGGTGAGCAGGCCGAGCCTCACCATGCCACCCCATTGTCTCCGGCCAGCTAGCAACCACCCTAGCCTTGCCAACCTTGTCTGGGAGGTAGCCAGCACCTCAACGCCCCCTCTTGACCAGCCCTAGCTGAAAGACAGAGGCAGGAACCGCCAGGAACGTCGTGCGTGCGCCACTATCGACCATGCTGATGCGCACCACCGTGCACGCACCGTTCCCACTCAACCCGACCACCTCGAGCCCTTGCCGCCTGCCAGCATGAACCCCACCATCCCAGGAGACCACTAGACATGATCGTTTCCTCGCCGGTACCCCGTAGCCACCGCACGCCGCGGAGTTCGCCATCGGTACCGCACGTTCCCGACCGTTTTGCCACCGCCCCTAAGCGCGCATTCAAGTCCTAGGGCATCACCAGGAGACCACCTGTCGATCGCCAACCTCAGCCATGCCTCTAGCCGCCCGTAGCCATGTCGCCAGCGTCGCCTGCCCATTCCTCTCGGTCTCGCCGTCGAGCCTATAAAAGGAGGCAACCCCCAGCCATTTGAAGCACACCATTCCACTTCTCTCACCTCACTGATCATTCCAACCTCTAGCCGGAGCACGAGCAGCAGCAGCTCGCCGGAATTGCGCCGGAGAAGGCCGCCTCTGGAGAAGAAGGGAGCCGTTGATTTCGACCACCCCCGGAGCTGCCTCGACCATCCCTGAGCTCGCCGACTACCACTCGTTCGTTTGCCCGCCTCGCCATCGTTGCTGGAGCCATGGTATGCCCCCTATGCACCCCCACTGAGCCGCTAGGGTTCGAGCTCGCCGGTGACATGTTCATCGTCGACGACGATCCCCAGCCATCGATCTTCCTTCTAATCCAACGAACCACACATCCCCGTATCGCTTCGCGTGTTATGAGCCACTTACTGGTGGAACCCCCTGTCAGCTGAGCCCCGCGTTGAGGAGTGACACTAGGCCGGCCCATTAACCTTTCCCGCGCAGCCCAACTGTTTGAATTTAGATTTTTCTATTTTAATTCAAACTCAGTTATGTTCCTAGATTCAAAAATCAACCCAGCTCGATTTAGTGAACCAAATTGCCTGAAACCAATTTTGTTAGAAAGGTACTGAAATGCTTAATCCAAGCCCGTTGGATTCAAATCATTTGGATCTGTAGATCACCCTTGGTAAAAATAACAAGTCAGAAGATTTTCTAAATTCAAACATTTTTCAAAATTCAACCATAATAGCTTTTGAGTTGATTCCAACTCTCAAAAATCACATTTGATCATACCTTTCTGAATATATAAAACATATGGGTTTACTTACAAAAATAATGTTCAAGTAATAAAAGAGTGCCACATAGGCATTTCTAGTCACTTTAATTATTTAAAATAAAAAGGTTAAACCCTATTAAATTGTGACACCGCTTTAAATCACATTCCCATGTACTGAAATATGTGGTGATGACATGTGTCAACATGATCCCATGTTTGAGTTGGAGAATATAAAATCTTAAGTAGTTTTTCAATGAGTAGAAATTACTTTTCTAAAAATAAAATAAATAAGACAAAATCTTTAATCTTGTAATGTTTGTGATGATGCTACATCATCTATAGAGCACCTTTGTGTGATGATTGAAAATAGTTAAGTATTGTTTGGTGATTGTGTACCTCATATTTATTTATAGACGCTAGTACCGACCAAGGATACGAGGAGGAAGGAGGATACTACGAGGAAGAAGCCGAGGAAAACTTCAACCACTGCTCTGCTCAAGGCAAGCTTATACTGATACTTATGCAAGCCAATACTTGAAACCTTGAACGCTAACACTTGCAATTATGAAAGTTAGATAGCCTATGCATTGCACTAAGCATGCTTGGTTGGACACATTTGATGATACCCAATCCTAGTTTTACTTGCAAGCTTTATACTTTATTTCTTTATCAAAGCTTTCTCTTAGAGTTTACTTAAGTGACTTGTAGATTCTAGGAAGATAATTGAAGGTTGCATAAAGAGCATTAAATTTGGCCTAAGCTAGATAATCCTGATGTCATCCTAAGGCATGAGATTGAACTTAATTAATCTTCACTTGTTTACTACCCCTCATTAGTACTTACCCCACTTGTAGATGCTAGTGCTAAGCATAAAACTTGATTAACTTTAGATGGGAATACTTGGTGAAAATGGTTATGAAAACCTTGGAATGATGAGTCATTCTACTGAAATGTTTTGACATGTGTTTTCGAACTCCAGATGATTTTGATGATGAAATTGATGTGGCATGAGCCTTAGCCCTTTATAAAACTGATGGTTGTCTGGATGCGATACCATTCCAGTTTTACAGTACAACCACAATACCCGAAAATTGGGTAGGGCTTGACTGGAAATTTATATACCTTAGTATGGGTTCCCTCACGGCCAAGGTCTGAGCTGAGGCTACCTTATGAAGATTTTCCACCTGTGCAGTACCCAAGATGACAGTTGGTCATGGTTGGGAGGCCAAACTCACAGGAGAGGTGCCTATACTAGGGCGTGTAATTGAAAGGTTAGGATTGATTATCCGCATACTGAGTATGGTGAATTCAGGATTTGTTCCTGACGGATGTATCGAATGTTGTGGTGAAAGTGTACAATCTCTTCAGAGTGTCAAACTATTCAAATAGCCACGTCCGTGGTTATGGACAGTTGGAGTCGCCATACTATTCCCCCGTCAGATGTTTTCAAGAGGACTTGTGAAATTAATTGAAACTTTGACTTGACCACAACAGAGTTGTGATATGAAAATTCAAGTTCCCACTTAGGCAGTATAAGATTCAACTAGTTTTCTTGCTTCTGAACTTAGTAGAGGTAAATCTCGCTTTTTGCAAAACAACCCTAGAGCTTAGTGTCCTACTACAAAAACCCGCTTAACTTGTTAGTATTAGTTTGCGAGTACTTAAAGAGTACTCATGGCTTGTCCCTGGCTATTCCCGTGGCCAGACTATAAAGAGGAGTACCAGGATGATAGACCACAGGAAGGTTACGAAAACTAGGATCATCTTCCATCGTCAGCATTGCCTGTGACCCCGAAGATGGATCTTCGCCTACGCTATCTTTACTATTACGTTATTCCGCTGCTTGAGTTGTATTAAGAACTGGATCATGAGATCCTTATTTGTGTAAGACCTTATGTATGATTTGTAATGGATGATGTACTGTGATATCCAAATCTGTTATGTCTCGCAAAAATGGTAATCCTGGGATTGCGATTTATGGCATAACAGGCATCTGGGATTAAAAATCTGGGTGTTGACATGTATGGTGGGTTCCTGGTTGATGCATCATGCGACGCTTGCGGTTCTCATTGGCTTGGTTGATCTTTCCTTCCATCTGAATGGCAGAGTCAACTAAGGCTTTAATATCCGCAAAGGGGATATTGACTAACACCGTCTGCATCTCATCGTGCAGACCATTCAAGAATCTCTCCTTCTTCTTGGCTTCAGTATCTATCTCATCCGGTGCATACCTATACAATGACAAGAATTTTTCATGGTATTCCACTACTATCATCCTTCCTTGCTTCAGTTCCTTGAATTCATCTCTCATCCTCTTGATCAAACCTGGTGGCACATGGGTTCTGCTGAACTTGACCTTGAATTCCTCCCAAGTGATCATCTGACCTCCGGTCATTACACGAACGCTGTTCCACCATGCTCTTGCATCTCCGGCCAGATAGTGGGTGGCGAACAGAACTTTCTTGTTAGCTTCCACTCCTGCGACTTCCAGATTGTTCACCATGCTTTGCAGCCAATCATATGCATCTAGGGGCTCTTCTGACTTAGTGAAAATAGGTGGATTGGTGTTCTGGATATTCTTGAGATTAGATCCATGGTTGTCCTGATTTCCATGGCCTTGATTGTTGTTGGCCATCTGGGCAATGTGTTGAAGGGTGGATAAGTTGGCTTGACGTTCGGCTCTTTCAGCTTCGCGGTTAGAAACCAACATTTGCAAGATCTGCAACATCGGGTTCGGGCATGAACCGCTTCCTCCGCGAGGCATCTAAAGATTGAGATAGATCATGAGAAAAGAGGGAAATTTCTAAGGTTCAGGGGTTTTGAAGTTTGACTCAGATTTTTCTAGCAACTTGCTTTTCATTCATTCATAGCACATGATACAAACACACACCACAAAAAATAAAAACAGATGGTTTTAAGAACCATTCTGTGAAGCTACGATACAGTGGGACCGAATACAATTCACTAACGCTAGTGCTCAAGTGCTACTACTCCTCGGAGTCAGTGTCCTCATCATCCTCATCATCGTCATCGATGAAGGCGAAGTCATCCTCATCGGTGAAGAAGTCCATGGCCTGATCATCTAGAAAGTCATCATCATCACTGAGATAGTAGTAGGGGTCTCCATGAAGGTCTTCCCCTGGATTCTCCCTCTCCTCCAACTACATGTCTCTTTCGTGGATGGTATCCTCCAAATCCATGATCCGGAGGCGATGAGGCTTGCGATCCTTCACTAGCATGGCGATGGTCTGATCCTTCTTCTTGGCGATTGCGTACTTGTGGTTGGCGTAGGAACGTACATTGTCCAACTCCTTCTGACGGTCATACATCATGAAGCTGAGGTGGTCCAATTGACTCTTCAGCTCGTGGTGATATGGGGCCTCCAGTGGCTGTCCCATAACACCACGCCTTGGGTAGAACTCAAAACGGGTACCCTTGACTTGATTGATACTCTGCCCACACAGACAGGCAAGAGCTTCATGCATGGTCGTGGCAAGTCCATCGAGCCAGTTGTTCTCTCTTAAGGTGAACAGAATTCCCTCTACAGTGGGAGGTTCAATTTTTCCTCGGAGAGTTGCAACAACTAGCCATTGCAAATCTTCTCGTTCCCTTGCCATCAACTCGGGTGTGGATGCTCCAGCATCTCCAACAGCTGGTCCAAGTCACGCTCAAAGATGAGGTCTCCTCCATTCCCCAACTGATAAAACTTGTTGTACTTCACATCCATTTATAAGAATATGAGTGATCAAGTGTGTCCAATTTTATGTACTTTTGCAAGAATTTTTGAGGAACATGAATTTTCATGAAAGAATCCAAGTGATAAGAATGAGAATAAGTTTTTGTAAATACTCACTTCCTTTGGTTTTGAAACTAAGTTTTTGATTAAAACGTCCATTCTAACTAGGGTCTCCTATGGTCAGGATGGCCCTGATACCAACTTGTCAACACCCGGATTTTTAATCCCAGATGCCTGTTATGCCATACATCGCAATCCCAGGATTACCATTTTTGCGTGACATAACAGATTTGGATATCACAGTACATTATCCATTACAAACCATACATAAGGTCTTACACAAATAAGTATCTCATGATCCAAATCTTAATACATTTCAAGCAGCGGAATTACGTAAAGATAACAATAGCGTGGGCGAAGTTCCATCTTCAGGGTCATAGGCAATGCTAACGATGGGAGATGATCCTAGTTATCGTAACCTTCCCGCGGTCCGTCATCCTGATACTCCTCTTCATAGTCTGGCCACGGCAATAGCCAGGGACAAAGCCATGAGTACTTTTTAAGTACTCGCAAACTAATACTAATAAGTGAAGTGGTTTTGAATAGGATATACTAAGCTATAGGGTTGTTTTGCAAAAAGCCAGATTTACCTCTACTAAGTTCAGAAGCAAAGAAAACTAGTTGAAAATTTGATTTAAAGTGGTGTCACAATTTAATAAGGTTTAATTTTTTATTTTAATTAAATAAAGTGACTAGAAATGACTATGTGGCATTCTTTTATTACTTGATCATTATTTCTGTAAGTAAACCAATATATTTTTATATATTCTGAAAGGTATGGTCAAATGTGATTTTTGAGAGTTGGAATCAACTCAAAATATCTTATGGTTGAATTTTAAAAAATGTTTGAATGCAGAAAATCTTCTGTCTTGTTATTTTTACCCTGGTTGATCTACAAATCCAAATGGTTTGAATCCAACGGGCTTGGATTAAGAATTTCAGTACCTTTCTAAAAAAATTGGTTTCATGCATTTTCGTTCAGTGAAACGAGCTGGGTTGATTTTTGAATATAGGTACAGAACTTTTTTTGAAATTAAATGAATAAAACTAAATTTGAATTGTTGGGTCAGGCGGGATGTTTTACCGGGCCGGCCCACTACGCACAGCGCACGCGCGGGCTCGTTAAGTGGCTGTCCCCATGCGTCAGTGAGACGGTGAGGGGCGAAGCGGTACGGGGCAATGTGGACCGTGGGATCAAGTTCTAATCGAACGACTTTGGTTCATCGTCCATGTCGGGCAGCGCCGGCGAGACAGAACCCTAGCACGGCAGGTGGGGGTCGTGGGAGGCTCACCGGGGCTCGGCGATGGTTGGCGACAGAGGCGGACGACGAAGTCGACGACGGCGATTCTCCTGGTACAGGTAGCTTCTCTTGGGGCGTCTCCAATCGTCGGCTACCTTCTTCTCCAGAAGCGGCGGGCTCCGGCCAAATTCCGGTGATGCGTTGCTCGCCTTGCTCCGGGAGTGAGGTGGGGTGGTTTTGAGGGAGAGGGGAGTGAACTGGTGTGAAGAAAACAAGCGGTGGGGGCCTCTATTTATAGTGGCGGAAGGGGACCGACGGGCGCGGGCTGAGCTCGTTGTGGTTGATGGTAGGGGGCGGTGTTGTGCTCCCTGGCGAAGCTCAATGGCGTGGTGGCGAGGCGTGGGGCGGTGCTGATCGATCGGAATGCGTCGATGCTCTGGTCGGTCCGACGGCTATTGTAATGGCGCACAGCGCGCATGGTATGCACGGCGGTGAACGGGCATGTCTGCGGGGTTGCTGGGGAAGTGGTGATCACGCATGCACGCGGCAAGGGCGGCGCACGGTCTGTGGGTGTTGGTCGAGGGTGGCACACTAGCGCGCTCTCGGCTCGCACGCAGAGAGGTTTGGCATGGTCTTGTCGTGTGGTCCAGGGGCTGGCAGTGCTCAGGGCTGGGACAAGGAGTGGCGATGGACGGTGTAGTGTCTGCTAGACATGCTTGCTAGGATTGGTGCTGCTCCTAGCTTGCTGTCAACAATGGGGTGGCAAGGTGAGGCTCGGCATGGTCACCATTAATGGCTATGCCAAGCTCACAGTGATGCTAAGGCTTGTTAATTGGGCTAGATCATCTACTGAGAGTGTCGAGTGAGCTAGAGAGGGAACAAGTTAGGCCAATTTACTGCTCACAATAGTGTTTGATGTTTGTTTGATTTGTATCTGCAAGGTGTTTGATAAAATGGCCGCAAGAGATTCAAATTTGAATTTTTGATTCAAACTTTGTGGGTTTGCTAGGCACATACTAGGGAGTGTCTGGTTAGTTGGATTAGTCAAGGGGCACTGGTTTGGTTGGGTTTTGAAAATGGGTGATCCTCACATATGATAAAGATTCAATTTTGAATTGTGCTTTGAATGAGGTTGCCCAATGTTTCTGTAAATTTGAATGGTGGGCTTTGATTCATTTTTACTTGGTCTAGCAAGGGGTGAAAAGAATTGGAAAAGTTTCTGTTTGAAATCTTGGACTAAAAACACTCAAAGTGACCTAGTGAGCAAGATTGGCAAAAATGACCATTTGCTTTATTTGATTTGTTTTTGATTTTCTCTTGATTTGTTTCTAAATGGAATTGTTTTTATATGTTGTTATTTTCACCTTTAAACCATTTCTTTCTATTTAGGTTAATCACACAAGTTCATTCATGCATTTATAAAATCATCACATTCACACATGCATTCATATGATTTAAATTAATCAAAGTTTTTGTTAACCCTAATTTTAGTGATTAGAGTTTGATGATCATTGTTTTATATTTTTGGGATCTTATAGCTCACCAGGTGTTTGATGAAATGGCCGCATGAATTCGAAGTTTGAATTTTTGGATGAATTTTGGTGAGTTCTCTGGTCATAATCTTGGTAGTCTGAGGTTGATTGGGTTTGCCAATGTGTTTCTGTTGGTTTTTAAGGTGGTCTTGGGTTCACTTTTACTTGGTCTAGCAAGGGGTGAAAAGAATTGGAGTTGTTTCTGTTAGAAATCTTTGACTAGGAACCCCCAAAGTGGTCTAGTGAACAAGTTTGACCAAAATAACCATTTTCTTATTTCTTATATTTGATTTTCTCTTCATTTTATTTTTCTTGGAAATGATCTAGGTGATATTGTTTTCATCTTTTAACCAATCCGTATCATTCATAGCAATCAAACATGGCAATTGCACTCATTGATGCAGTAATCACACACACACACTTGCATTCATATTAATCTTAATAATAAAAGTTTTTGTTAACCCTAAACTTGGGTGATTAGAACTTGATAATCTTGTTTAATATTTTTGGGGTGTTACAAACCTTCCCTCCTTAAAAAATCTCGTCCCGAGATTTAAGAAAAAGAAAACTAGAAACTTAAGAGATTTGGAAACTCAGTCCTAATTTAATCTTCTCGTTTCCAAGTAGCTTCTTCAGTATGGTTACTCCACTGGATCTTGAGAAACTTGATACTCCAGGTTCTGGTGGTTCTGAAGGCTTCTTCCAAAATACGAATGGGTACTTCACGGTAAGTTAGGTCCTCGTTGAGCTCTATGGTTCTGTGATCAATATTCATAAAAACTTCGGTCTTCTCCGGAACTTCTAGGCATTGCGAAGTAACAAGATATGGAACACATCATGCACAACTGATATCTCCTCAGGCAGTTCCAGTTGATATGATACTTCTCATCGGTGATTCAAAATCTTGAAGGATCCAATATATCTAGGGGCAAGCTTTCCTTTGAGTTGGAAACACTTCATTCCTTTCAAGGGTGATACTTTGAGATACACAAAATCTCCGATAGTGAAGGCTAGATCTCAACGTCTCTTATTGGCATAACTCTTCTATATGGATTGGGCGGTCTTAAGGTGCTCACGCATCTTGTGAACTTTCTCTTTGGCTTCTCTTAGGATGTCGGGTCCAAAAATCTGACTCTCTCCTACTTCCGACCAATCCAGTGGGGTACAACACTTCCTTCCATACATGAATTCAAATGGGGCCATTTGCAATTTGGCGTGATAACTGTTGTTGTAACATCCCAAAAATATTGAACAAGGTTATCAAATTCCAATCACCAAATTTAGGGTTAACAAAAACTTTTGTTAATCAAAATCATATAAGTGCATGTGTGTATCTACTGATTGTATGAATGCATGAATTGACGTGTGTGATTGATCTAAATAGCAAGGAATGGTTTAAAGATCAAAACAACATCATCTAAAACATTTCCAAGAAGAAACAAATCAAGAGAAAATCAAAAACAAACAAAACAAGAAAATGGTCATTTTTTCCAATCTTGCTCACTAGGCCACTTTGAGTGTTTCTAGTCCAAGATTTTAAACATAAACAATTCCATTTATTTTCACCCCTTGCTAGACCAAGTAAAAGTGAACCCAAGCCCACCTTTAAAACTTACAAAAACGTTTGGCAACTTGATTCAAATGACAATTCAAAATTGATTCTTTAACATATGTGAAGATCACCCATTTTCAAAAACCAACCAAACCAGTTCGCCTTGACCTTTCCAACTAACCAGAGACTCCCTAGTATGTAACTAATACACCCACCAAGTTTGAACCAAAAATTCAAATTTGAATCTCTTTCGGCCATTTCATTAAACACCTTGCAAACACAAATCCAACAAACATCAAACACTATTGTGAGCAGTGATTTGGCCTAACTTGTTCCCTCTCCATCTCACATCAGACATTTAGTAGATCATCTAGCTTAGTTAGCAAGCTCTAGCACCACTGTGAGCTTGCCATTTCCATCAATGGTGACCAGGCCGAGCCTCACCTTGCCACCCCATTGTCAACAGCAAGCTAGGAGCAGCACCAAGCCTCGCCACCTTGTCTGGGACACTGACCACTGTCCATCGCCACCCCCTGTCCAACGCCAACGACCAGCAAGCCATTGGACCACTCTAGAAATGACGTGCCCTATGCCCCTGCGCCATGCCGAGAGCGCGCCAGAGCGCCACCCTCGACACTCACCCACAGACCGCGTGCCGCCCTCGCCGCGTGCAAGCGTGCTCACCACCACCCAGCAACCCGCAAACACGCCCGTTCATTTCCGCGCGACCAGGAGAGCCCGTGCGCCATAAAACTTCCTGTCGGACCCGTCCAGAGCACTGCAGCGTTCCGACCGTCTTGCACCATCCCATGCCGCATCACCATGCCGTTGAGCTTCTCCAGGGAGCGCAGCACCGCCCCCAATCGTCGCCCATGCCTTTCGCTTGCTGTGCCGACGACACCGACGAACTCCACCCTCGCCCTTCGGTCCCCTTCTGGCACTATATATAGAGGCCACCCCCGCTCGATTTCTTCACACCAACACACTCCCCTCTCCCTCTCAGAAGCAACCCACCTCACCCCCGGAGCAAGGCAAGCAGCAGGTCGCTGGAATTTGGCAGGTGTCTTCCGCGGAGGAGGAGAAAGGAGCCAGCGATTGGAGCCGCGCCAGGAGAAGGCCGCCGGTACCAGGAGGTTCGCCGTCGTCGACTTTGTTATTCGCCCCCATCGCTGACCCACGCCTGAGCCCCGGGGATCCCCATAGACTCCCACTGGCCACACTAGGGTTCTGTCTCGCCGGCGTTGCCCGACAGAGACGATAGGTCATAGCCGTTGGATTAGAGTTTGATCATGCGGTCTAGATCACCCTGTACTGCTTCGCACCCCCTATCTTGCTGACTGGTGGGGTCATCCACTTAAACTCATCCGCACGCGCTGTGTGCCGTGGGCCGGCCCATTTACATTCCCGCGAAACCCAGTAGTTTGAATTTAGGTTTATTCTTTTAGTTTCAAACTCAGTTCTGTACCTAGATTCAAAAATCAACCCAGGTCGATTCACTAAACCAAAATGCATGAAACCAATTTTGTTAGAAAGGTACTGGAATTCTTAATCCAAGCCCGTTTGATTCAATTCATTTGGGATTGTAGATCACCTATAGTAAAAATAACAAGGCAGAAGCTTTTCTGCCTTCAAACATTTTTCAAAATTCAACCACAAAAGCTTTTGAGTGGATTCCAACTCTCAAAAATCACACTTAACAAGACCTTTCTGAATATATTAAAATATCTAGGTTTACTTGCAGAAATAATGAACAAGTAATAAAATAATGCCCCATAGGTATTTCTAGTCACTTTATTTAATTAAAATAAAAAGATTAAACCTTATTAAATTGTGACACCACTTTAAATCGCATTCCCAAGTACTGAAATATGTGGTGATGACATGTGTCAAAATGATCCCATGTTTTAGTTGGAGAATATTAAATCTTAAGTAGTTTTTTTCAATGAGTAGAAATTACTCTTCTAAAATAAAGGAGATAAAACTATTGCCTTAATCTTTGTGATGTTTGTGATGATCCTAGATCATCTAGTGAAATCCTTGGTGCGATAAATATAAGTAATTAAGTATTGTTTGGTGATTGTGTACCTCGTATTTATTTATAGACGCTAGTACCGACCAAGGATACGAGGAAGAAGCAGAGGAGAACTTCAAGCACTAATCTGCACAAGGCAAGATAACACTTGCAACTTAGCAAGCGAACCCTTGCAAGCTTATACTAATATCTTAGTAAGCTAAGCTAAACCATGCAAGTTTTACTTGCAAGCTTACACCACTTGATACCCAATCCTAGTTTTACTTGCAAGCTTAGTATTTTATTTCTTGATCAAAGCTTTCTAGTTAAGGTTACTTAGTAAATAGTAGAGCTGAGAAATTTTATTAAAGGTAGCATAAAGATCATTTAACTTGGACTAAGTTAGATAAATCTTGATGTCATCCTAAGGAATGAGATTGAACTTAGATAAGATACACTTGTTTACCACCCTTCATTAGTATTTGCCCCCAATGTAGATGCTAGTGCTAAGCATAAAACCTAATCACTTTAGATGGGAATACTTGGTGAAAATGGTTATGAAAAACTTAGAATGATGAGTCATTCTTCTGAAATGTTTTGACATGTGTTCTTGAACACTAGATGATTTTGATGATGAAAATGTTAAGGCATGAACCTTAGCCCTTTATAAAACTGATGGTTGTTTGGATGCGATACCATTCCAATTTTACCGTACAACCACAATACCCGAAATTTGGGTGGGGCTTGACTGGAAATTTATATACCTTAGTATGGGTTCCCTTGCGACCAAGGTTTGAGCTGAGGCTACCTTGTGAAGATTGTCCACCTGTGTAGTTCCCAAGATGACAGTTGGTCATGGTTGGGAGGCCAAACTCACAAGAGAGGTGCCTATACTAGGGCGTGTAATTGAAAGATTTGGATTGATTATCCGCATACTGAGTATGGTGAATTCATGATTGTTCCTAATGGATGTATCAAATATTGTGGTGAAAGTGTACCACCTCTGCAGAGTGTCAAACTATTCGAATAGCCGCGTCCGTTGTTATGGACAGTTGGAGTAGCCATACTGTTCCGTCATCAGATGTTTTCAAAATGACTTATGAAATGAATCGTGACTTTGACTTGACCACAATAGGGTTGTGATATGAAATTCAAGTTCCCACTTAGGTGTTATAAAACTTTCAATTAGCTTTCTTTGCTTCTGAACTCAGTAGAGATAAATCTTGCTTTTTGCAAAACAACCTAGAGCTTAGTATTTCTTACCCAACACCACTTCACTTGTTAGTATTAGTTTGCGAGTACTTAAAGAGTACTCATGGCTTTGTCCCTGGCCATTCCCGTGGCCAGACTATGAAGAGGATTATCAGGAGGACGGACAATAGGAAGGTTACGACAACTAGGATCATCTACCATCGTCAGCATTGCCCGTGACTATGAAGATGGAGCTTCGCCCATGCTACCGTTATCATTACGTTATTCCGCTGCTTGATTTGTATTAAGACTGGATCATGCGATCCTTTATTTGTTGTAAGACCTTATGTATGGTTTGTAATGGATGATGTAATGTGATATCCAATCTGGTATGTCTCGCAAAAATGGTAATCCTGGGATTGCGATGTATGGCATAACAGGCATCTGGGATTAAAAATCTGGGTGTTGATAAGTTGGTATCAGAGCCATCCTGACCATAGGATACCCTAGTTTAGAATGGACGTTTGGATCAAAAACTTTGTTTCAAAACCAAGGAAATGAGTATTTATGAAAACTTATTCTCATTCTTACCACTTAGACTCTTCATGAAAATTCGTGTTCCTCAAAAATTATTGCAAACTTACATAAAATTTGACACACTTGATCACTCTACTAACTTACTCATCCTACATTCTTATATATGGATGTGAAGTATAGAAAGTTTTATCAGTTGGGGAATGTAGGAGACCTCATCTTTGAGCGTGACTTGGACCAACTGTCGGAAATGCTGGAGCGTCCACACCCCGAGTTCTTTGGAGCTTAGCTCAACGATCTGAAGGAGAGGAGTTTCAATGGCTAGTTGTTGCATTTCGAGGAAAGATCAAAGCCCCCACCTCAAAGGGAATTAAGTTCACCTTGAGAGAGAATAACTAGCTTGATGGACTTGCCAGGGCCATGCAGGAAGCTCTTGCTCGTCTATGTGGACAGAGTATCAATCAGATCATGGTTACCCGTTTTGAGTTCTATCCAAGGCGTGATGTTATGGGATAGCCACTGGAGGCCCCGTATCACCATGAGCTGAAGACTCAATTGGACCACCTCAGCTTCATGATGTATGACCGGCAGAAGAAATTAGACAATGCCCGCTCCTACGCCAACCACAAGTACGCCATCGTAGCCAAGAAGGATCAGACCATTGCCATGCTAGTGAAGGATCGCTAGTCTCGTCGTCGTCAGCTCGACAAGCAGAAGCACATCATTGCCCGTCTTCACCACAGGATTATAGAGTTGGAGGAGACCGTCCACGAATGAAAAATGCAACTGGAGGAGAGGGAGAATGCAGGGGAAGACCTTCGTGGAGACCCCTATTCTTACCTTAGTGATGATGATGACTTTCTGGAGGATCAAGCCATGGACTTCTTCACCGTTGAGGATGACTTTGCCTTCATCGATGATGATGATGAGGACACCGACTCCGAGGAGTAGTAGCACTTGAGCACTAGCGTTAGTGATTTGTATCCGGTCCCATTGTATCATAGTTTCCTAGAATGGTTCTGAAAACCATCTATTTTTCATTTGTTGTGGTGTGTGTTTGTATCGTGTGCTATGGATGAATGAATGAAAAGCAAGTTTCTAGAAAAACCTGAGTCAAACTTTGAAAACTTTTCAAAAACAAAACCCTGAACCTTATAAATTTCCCTCTTTTCTCATGATCTACCTCAATCTTCAGATTCCTCACGGAGGAATGAGTTCATCCCCGGACCTGATGTTGCAAATCTTGCAAATGTTGGTTTCGAACCGCGAAGCTGAAAGAGCCGAACGTCGAGCCAACCTAGCCACCCTTCAACACATAGCTCAGATGGCTAACAACAATCAAGGCCATGGAAATCAGGACAACCATGGGTCCAAGCTCAAGAATTTCCAGAACACCAATCCACCCATTTTCACTAAGTCTGAAGAGCCCCTCGATCCAGATGATTGGCTGCAAACCATGGAGAACAACCTAGAAGTTGCGGGAGTGGAATCTAACGAGAAGGTACTGTTCGCTACCCACTATCTGGCTGGAGGTGCAAGGGCATGTTGGAACAAAGTTCGTGCCATGAATGGAGGTCAGGTGATGACTTGGGAAGAGTTCAAAATCAAGTTCAGCAGAACCCATGTGCCAGCGGGTTTGATCAAGAGGATGAGAGATGAATTCAGGGAACTGAAGCAAGGAAGGATGACCGTAGTGGAGTACCATGACAAATTTTTGTCATTGGCTAGGTATGCACCAGATGAGATTAACACTGAAGCCAAGAAGAAGGAGAGATTCCTAAATGGTCTACATGATGAGATGCAAACAGTGTTGGTCAATATCCCATTTGCTGATATTGAAGCCTTAGTGGATTCCGCCATTCAGATGGAAGGCAAGATCAACCAAGCCAATGAGAACCGTAAGCGTCGCATGATGCATCAACCAGGAATCCATCTCCAAGATTTACCCCAAGAACCAACAGACCCCCGATGAACAGTCCAACCTATCACAACCGTGGAGGAGGAAACCCAAGGCCCGACGGAAATCAAAACAACCCCGGGAACCCGACAATTTCAACCGTGCACCACCCAAGTTCAACAACAACAATGCCGCCACCAACACCAACACTGCCGCAAGGACTGGAAGCAATGTTGTGCCGGTTGCAGCAAAGGACAAGTCTTAGGTGAATTGTTATGAATGTTGAACCAAGGGTCTCTATTCCAATGAGTGCCCCAAGAAGATTGCCTCAGTCCCCAATGCAAATGCCCCAGCTCAGCAGCAACGTCGTGTTCAGCCTGGAAGAAGGTTTGCCCCAGGAAATTCTCTGTAACATCCCAAAAATATCAAACTTAGATCAACAAAACACTAATCCTCAAGTTTAGGGTTAACAAAAACTTTTCTAAATCAATTCATGAAAGCATGTATATGTGTATGCATGAATTTTGAAATTCTTTAAAAACTACTTTGTTTGTGTGATCCATTGCTTGTAAAATGTTTCTTAGGTGAAAAGAACATCATCTAAAATATTCCCCACACTTTTCCTAAAGAAAAATAAGTCAAAACCAATATATTAAGTGAATGGTCATTTTGACCAATTTAACTCCCATGCCTACTTTGGCTGTCTCAAACTTTCAAAACCTAACAGAAACTTTTCTGGATCTTTGCACCCCTTGAATGTACTCATAACAAAGTATCAAGGCCCACCTTGTGATCATCCAGAAACTTTCAAATGCATAGTTTAAATGACAACTAAAAATTGAATCTTCTTCATATGGGAAGATCCCAGTTTTTCAAAACCCACTTAAACAAGCTCAATTTTCAAAACCCAAGCATCTGCAGACTCACCAGAACCAATCTAGCAAACCCACCAAAAATCATTTCAAACTTCAAAACTTGATTTCATGCGGCCATTTCATCAAACAGGTTGCAGACACAAATCAAACAAAACACAAAACACTATAGTGTGCAGTGTTTTGAGCCTAACTTGTTCCCTAGTTAGCTCTCACACAATCCAGTAGATCATATAGAGAGGTTAGACCAGCTTTAGCACCCCTGTGAGCTTGCCATTGCCATTAATGGTGAACAGCCGAAGCCAACCATGCCACCCCATAGTCGACAGCAGGCTAGAGGAAGAACTAGCCGTGCCAACCTTGTTTGGGAGGCAGCCCACCGTCCCAGGTGACCGCCAGACATCCCCTTTTAACGCCCCGCGCCATACAGCCACCGCCCGCCGTCGAGAGGCCACCCCTGCACGATTTCTTCACACCATCTCACTCCCCTCTCCTCACTGATCGTGCCACACCATTCTCAGAGCAAGGCGAGCACCACCCCGCCGGGATTTCACTGGAGCCTGCCGCTGCCGGAGAAGAAAGGAGCCAGCGATTGGAGCCGCCCCAGGAGAAGCCACCGGTACCAGGAGGTTCGCCATCGTCGACTTCGTCGTTCGCCCGCCTCGCCGACCCTCACCCGTACTCCGGTGAGCCCCCAGCACCCCTCACTGGCCGCGCTAGGTTTCGTTCTCGCCGGAGCTGTCTCGCATCGACGATGACCCTCAGCCGTTGGATTAGAACCAGATCGAACGAACCACGTTGCCCCATACCGCTTCGCCCAGCCCCGTGTCACTGATGAGTGGGGACACCCACTTACGCAGCCCGCGGGAGCACTGCGCTTAGCAGGCCGGCCCGTTAGAATTTCCCGCGCAGCCCAATAATTCAAATTAAATCTTTTCTTTTTAATTTCAGACACACTTCTGTACCCAACTTCAAAAATCAACCCAGATCGATTTACTGAACCAAATTAGATGAAACCAATTTTGTTGGAAAGGTCTGTGAATGCTTAATCCAAGCCCGTTGGATTCAAGTCATTTGGATCTGTAGATCACCCTTAGCAAAAATGACAAGGCAGAAGCTTTTCTGCATTCAAACATTTTTCAAATTTAAACCACAATAGCTTTTGAGTTGATTCCAACTCTCAAAAATCACTTTCAACCATACCTTTCAGAATATATAAAAATATATATAGGTTACTTGCAGAAATTTTGTTCAAGGAATAAAAGAATGCTTCATAAGCATTTCTAGCCACTTTAATTAATTAAAATAAAAGGGGAAAACCTTGTTAAATTGTGACACCACTTTAAATCACATTCCCATGGACTACAACATGTGGTGATGACATGTGTCAACATGATCCCATGTTTAGTTTGGAGAATATTAAATCTTAAGTAGTTTTTCAATGAGTAGAAATTACTTTTCTAAAATAAGAAGACTTAAACCAATCCTTAACCTTGTAATGTTAGAGATGATGCTAGATCATCTATAGGACCCTTGTGTGTGATGATTGCAAGTAGTTAAGTATTGTTTGGTGATTGTGTACCTCATATTTATTCATAGACGCTAGTACCGACTAAGGCTACGAGGAAGAAGGAGGATACTACGAAGAGGAAGCCGAGGAGAACTTCAACCACTGCTCTGCACAAGGCAAGCTTATACTGATATTGATGCAAGCTTATATTGATATTGATGCAAGCTTATACTGATATTGATGCAAGCGATACCAACCAAGTATACTGATGCAAGCTAACACTTGCAAGATACTATACCTATGCAAGCGCATAAGACACCCTATTGTTGCCACAACCCATGCTTGTGATATGATTACTATATGCCCTCAGCGTATGTAACCATACCCACTTGCTAGACCAATCCTAGTTTTATGGCAAGCTTTTTACTTTATTTCTTTATCAAAGTTTACTTAGAGGCTACCCAAGAATTTTGGTAGATACTAGACAGTGTGCTGAAGGTTGCATAAAGAGCATTAAAATTTGGCCTAAGCTAGAAACCTTGATATCAGCTTATGATATAAGGTTGGACTTAGTTGCAACTCCACTAGTTACCACCCCTCTATTGGTACTACCCCACCTGTAGATGCTAGTGCTAAGCATAAAACTTGATCAACTTTAGATGGGAATACTTGGTGGAAAAATGGTTATGAAAACCTTGGAATGATGGATCATTCTATTGAAATGTTTTGGACAGGTGTTTCCAAACACTTGATGATTTTGGTGATGAAAATGTTGAGGCATGAGCCTTAGCCCTTTATAAAACTGATGGTTGTCTGGATGCGATACCATTCCAATTTTATCGTACAACCACAATACCCGAATATTGGGTAGGGCTTGACTGGAAACTTATATACCTTAGTATTAGTTCCCTCACGGCCAAGGTCTGAGATGAGGCTACCTTGTGAAGATTGTCCACCTGTGCAGTACCCAAGATGACAGTGGTCATGGTTGGGAGGCCAAACTCACAGGAGAGGTGCTTATACTAGGGAGTGTAATTGGAAGGTTAGGATTGATTATCCGCATACTGAGTATGGTGAATTCAGGATTTGTTCCTGACGGATGTATCGAATGTTGTGGTGAAAGTGTACAATCTCTGCAGAGTGTCAAACTATTCGAATAGCCGCGTCCGCGGTTATGGACAGTTGGAGTAGCCATACTGTTCCCCCGTCAGACTTTTCAAAATGACTTGTGAACGACTTGAGACTTTGGCTTGGCCACAACAGAGTTGTGACTGGAAATACAAGATCCCACTTAGGAGTATAAAATTGTGACTAGCTTGGGAACTTAGTAGTATAAATCTGGCTTTTGCAAAACAACCCTAGAGCCTAGTGTCCTATTATCCAAAAACCCCTTTTTCTTGTTAGTATTAGTTTGCGAGTACTTAAAGAGTACTCATGGCTTTGTCCCTGGCTATTCCCATGGCCAGACTATGAAGAGGAGTACCTGGAGGATGGACCCCAGGACGGTTACGACAACTAGGATCATCTCCCATCGTCAGCATTGCCTGTGACCCCGAAGATGGAGCCTCGCCTATGCTACCATTACTATTCCGTATTCCGCTGCTTGATGTTGTATTAAGGACTGGATCATGAGATCCCTATTTGTGTAAGAACTTATGTATCGTTGTAATGGATGAAGTACTATGGTATCCAATTCTGTTATGTCTCGCAAAAATGGTAATCCTGGGATTGCGATGTATGGCATAACAGGCATCTAGGATTGAAAAATCCGGGTGTTGCCAAGTTGGTATCAGAGCCATCCTGACCATAGGAGACCCTAATTAGATTGGACGCTGAACCAAAAACTTAGTTTCAACACTCAAAAACAAAACTATTTACGAAAACTTATTCTCATTCTTACCTCTTAAATTCTTTAATAAACTTCATGTACCTCAAAAACTTTTGCAAAATATATAAAATTTTGACACACTTGATCACTTTGCTAAAACTACTCATCCTCTATTTTTATAGATGGACGTGAAGTACAGCAAGTTTTACCAACTCGGAAATGGAGGAGACCTTATCTTTGAGAGGGATCTGGATCAGCTTTCGGAACTTTTGGAGCGCCCGCATCCCGAGTTCTTCGGAGCTCAGCTCAATGATCAAGGGGGAGAAGATCTACAGTGGCTAATTGTTGCAAGCCTCCGAGGAAAGATTGAACCTCCCACTGCGGAGGGAATTCAGTTTACCTTGAGGGAAAACAACTGGCTCGATGGACTTGCCAGAGCAATGCAGGAAGCTCTTTCCCGTCTGTGTGGGCAGAGCATCAATCAGATCAAGGGTACTCGCTTTGAGTTTTGCCCAAGACGTGATGCAAATGGTCAACCACTGGAAGCCCCATACCACCCCGAGCTGAAGACTCAATTGGACCAGCTTAGCTTCATGATGTATGATCGTCAGCAGGAACTGGACAACTGCCGTGACTATTGCAACCACAAGTCTGCCATCATCAAGACGAAGGATCAGACCATCGCCATGCTAGCAAAGGATCGCAAGTCTCGCCGCCGTCATCTCGACAAGAAGGAGCGCATTATTGCCCGTCTTTGCCATCGTATCTCAGCTCTGGAAGAGACCATCCATGAGAGAGACATGCAGTTAGAGGAAAGGGAGAATGCCGGAGAAGATCTTCGTGGAGACCCTTACTCCTATCTCAGCGATGACGATGATTTTCTGGAGGATCAGGCCATGGACTTCTTCACCGATGAGGATGATTTCGCCTTCATCGATGATGCGGAAGATGATGAAGCCACAGACTTCGAGCAATAGTAGCACTGAGCACTAGCGTAGTGAGTAGTAGTCGGTCCCACTGTATCGTAGTTCCCAGAGTGGTTCTTAAAACCATCTGTTTTGCTTTGTTGTGGTGTGTGTTGTACTGTGTGCTATGAGTGAATGAATGAAAAAGCAAGTTGCTAGAAAACTTGAGTCAAACTCTAAAAACTTTTCAAAGACCCAAAACCTTAGAAATTTCCCTCTTTTCTCATGATCTATATCAATCTTCAGATGCCACGTGGAGGAAGTGGTTCAGCCCCGGACCCAATGTTGCAGATCCTGCAAATGTTGACTTCTGACCGCGAAGCTGAACGAGCGGAACGGCAAGCCAACCTAGCCACTCTGCAATAGATAGCCCAGCTAGCCCACAACAACCAAGGTCATGGAAATCAGGACAACCACGGATCTAAGCTCAAAAATTTCCAGAATACCAACCCACCCGTTTTCACCAAGTCAGAAGAACCCCTAGACGCCGATGATTGGCTGCAAACCATGGAGAATAACTTAGAAGTAGCCGGAGTAGAAGCCAACGAGAAAGTCTTGTTCGCCACTCATTATCTAGCCGGAGATGCCAGGGCATGGTGGAACAGTGTTCGTGCAATGACCGGAGGCCAAATGATGACCTGGGAGGAATTCAAGGTCAAGTTTAGCAGAACCCATGTGCCGCCAGGTTTGATCAAGATAATGAGAGACGAGTTCAGAGAATTGAAGCAAGGAAGGATGACTGTAGTGGAATACCGTGACAAATTTTTGTCATTAGCTAGGTACGCCCCAGATGAGATAGACACCGAAGCCAAGAAGAAAGAAAGATTCCTGAATGGTCTGCATGACGAGATGCAGACAGTATTAGTCAATATTCCCTTTGCTGATATTGAAGCCCTTGTCGACTCCGCTATCCAGATGGAAGGAAAGGTCAACCAGGCCAATGAGAACCGCAAGCGTCGCATGATGCATCAACCAGGAACCCATCAGACCCCAAAGTATCGCCCCAACCCATCTCCAGGATTTGCCCCAAGGACCAACAGACCCCCTATGACCCGTCCGAACTATCCCAACCGTGGAAACCCTAGACCCGGAGGAAATCACAACAACCCCGGCAATTCTAGCACTTTCACCCGTGCCCCACCCAAGATCAACACCAACCATGCTACCGCCAACCCCAATACTGCCCCGAGGACTGGAAGCAATGCTGTGCCTGTCGCAGCCAAGGACAAGTCCCAAGTGACCTGTTATGACTATGGAAATAAAGGCCACTATTCCAACGAGTGCCCCAACAAGAAGAACTCTACAGCCCCTAATACCAATGTCCCAGCCCAGCAGCAGCGTCGTGTCCAGCCAGGGAGAAGATTTGCCCCAGGAAATTCACTCAACCGCAATGGCCGCCTTTTTCTCATGCATGCTGAAGAAGCTCAGGAAGCGCCAGACGTCGTGCTGGGTATGTTTTCTGTTAATTCAGTACTCGCAAGAGTGTTGTTTGATTCTGGTGCATCGCATTCATTTGTCACCGAAGAATTTGCATGCACTAGTAAAATCCAACCAACCAAACTGAAGCATGTGATGATTGTACAAATTCCCGGATCGACCACCAAGGCTAGGCAAATTTGCAAAGCCGTCCCTATCCGAATCCATGGCATAGATTTTTATGCTAATCTAATAGTACTCGGAACTAAAGGTTTGGAAGTAGTACTAGGAATGGATTGGATGTCCAGACATAAAGGAATGATTGACTGTGCCAAGAAAGCCATTACCATGACTAGTACCGCCGGAATATTAGTCGAGCATATATCGGAAACCTTACCTCGCCAATTCAAGTGTAACAAGAGTCTAGCCCAACCTACCATCGACCAAGTTCGAGTAGTCTGTGAATACCCCGATGTATTTCCAGATGTTTTGCCCGGTATGCCCCCAGATAGGGATATCGAGTTTATCATCGAACTAATCCCCGGAACAGGACCTATAGCCCAGAGACCCTATAGTATGAACCCATTAGAACTAGAAGAACTGAAGAAGCAACTGGATTCCATGTTAGAAATCGGATTGATTCAACCAAGTGCGTCCCCATGGAGGTCACCTGTCTTGTTTGTGGACAAGAAGGATGGAGGTAACCGTTTGTGTACGGATTATCGAAAGTTGAATGATGTCACCATCAAGAACAAGTACCCCTTGCCCAAGATAGAGGATTTGTTTGATCAGTTGACCGGTGCCCAGGTGTTTTCTAAGATTGATCTTAGAACTGGTTATCATCAACTCAAAATTCGTGCAGAGGATATTCCAAAGACTGCCTTTACCACCAGATATGGGTTGTATGAGTATACAGTCATGTATTTTGGATTAACCAATGCCCCCGCTTATTTCATGAACCTCATGAATAAGATTTTTATGGACTTCCTGGATAAGTTTGTCGTTGTTTTCATCGATGACATTCTGATTTATTCCAAATCGGAAGAAGAACATGAGCTACACCTAAGGACCATTCTTGGAACCCTTAGAGAGCATCAGCTGTATGCAAAATTTAGCAAATGTGAATTCTGGTTACAGGAAGTAGGATTCCTCGGTCACATTGTATCCGCCGGAGGAATTGCCGTTGACCCTGCCAAAGTGAAAGATGTAGAAGATTGGCAAGCCCCAACCACTCAAACCCAAGTTCGTGCTTTTCTCGGATTGGCGGGATATTACCGCAAATTCGTCGAAGGATTCTCTAGTATCGCCCGACCCATGACCCAATTGCTGAAGAAGGACAAGAAGTTTGAATGGACAGACAAGTGTGAAGCGAGTTTCCAAGAACTCAAAAGGAGATTGATTTCCGCCCCAATCTTGATCATGCCGGATATCACAAAGCCCTTCGATGTGTATTGTGACGCATCCAAGATTGGTCTCGAATGTGTGCTAATGCAAGAAGCCCAAGTTATATCCTATCTATCGCGACAATTGAAGCAGCATGAACAAAATTATCCAACCCATGACCTCGAACTCGCAGCCGTAGTTCTAGCCCTGAAGACATGGAGACATTACCTTATGGGAAACCGTTGTGAGATTTATTCGGATCACAAGGGCCTAAAGTATATATTCACTCAGAAGGAGCTGAATATGAGGCAGAGAAGATGGATTGAGCTAATCAAGGATTACGACCTGGACATTCATTATCACCCTGGAAAAGCCAACGTAGTAGCCGATGCCCTTAGCAGATTGCCGTGCCGCTTGAACTCCATGATTTTGAAGGAGCAACCAAGTTTGCACAAAGAGATGGAAGATTTTCGAATAGAATTAGTAAGTGAAGGATTTTTGGCTAGCATAGAACTTCAGCCCACTTTGATCAGTCAGGTTAAAGAGGCGCAGAAAGGAAATGCTAGTATCGACGGAATTAAACGTCGTATCGGTACAGGCAAAGTACCCGGATTCACCGAGGACGAAGAAGGAGTTTTGTGGTACAAAGGACGCCTTTGTGTACCAGCAGATTCTGAGTTAAAAGAAGTTATCTTGAAGGAGGCTCATGATACTCTTTATTCTATCCATCCAGGAGGAACTAAGATGTATCAAGATTTGAAAGAGCAATTTTGGTGGCATAAGATGAAGAGAGAAATCGGAAGCTATATCGCCAAGTGTGATATCTGTCAGCGAGTCAAGGCAGGACATCAAAGACCCGCTGGATTGTTGCAACCTTTGCAAATTCCGGAATGGAAATGGGATTCTGTAGGAATGGACTTTATCACTGGACTACCTACTTCCAGTAGGGGAAATGACTCTATTTGGGTCATATTGGACAGATTGTCCAAAGTCGCCCATTTCTTGCCCGTTAAAACCACCTATCAGTGTTCGAAGCTAGCAGAGTTGTACATCGCTAGGATCGTTAGTTTGCACGGAGTCCCCAAGAATATCGTATCGGATCGAGGAACTCAGTTTACCTCGAGATTCTGGAAGAAGGTCCAGGAAGGTTTAGGAACCCGCCTAGATTTCAGTACCGCGTATCACCCTCAGACCGATGGACAAACGGAGCGAGTAAACCAAATACTCGAAGATATGCTTAGAGCATGTGTGCTAGAATATGGATCCAAGTGGGAAGACTGTCTGCCGTTTGCAGAATTTTCCTACAACAATAGTTACCAAGCCAGTTTGCAAATGGCCCCATTTGAATTCAGGTACGGAAGGAAGTGCCGCACCCCTTTGAACTGGTCGGAAGTAGGAGAGAGTCAAATTTTCGGACCCGACATCCTACGAGAAGCAGAAGAGAAGGTTCACAAAATTCGATAACATCTCAAGACATCCCAATCCCGACAAAAGAGTTACGCCGACAAGAGACGTCGAGACCTCGCCTTTAACATTGGAGACTTTGTTTACCTGAAAGTGTCGCCATTGAAGGGAATGCAGCGTTTCCAACTCAAAGGAAAGTTAGCCCCCAGATATATCGGACCTTTCAACATTTTGAACCGTCGAGGAGAAGTATCGTATCAACTCGAGCTACCAAAAGAGATGTCAGCAGTGCACAATGTGTTCCATATCTCGTTACTTCGCAAATGTCTCGAAGTCCCCGAGAAGACCGAAGTGTTCAAGAATATCGATCATAGGACCATAGAGATCAATGATGACCTCACCTATCCCGAAGTACCCATCCGTATATTGGAGGAAGCTTTTCGAACGACCAGAACCCGAAGCATCAAGTTTCTCAAGATTCAGTGGAGCAACCACACAGAGGAGGAAGCTACCTGGGAACGCGAAGATCACATCAGGACGGAGTTTCCAGATCTCTTCAAATCCTAGGTAATCTTTTCGTCCTTTTTCAAATCTCGGGACGAGATTTTGTTTAAGGGGGGAAGGTTTGTAACATCCCAAAAATATCAAACTTAGATCAACAAAACACTAATCCTCAAGTTTAGGGTTAACAAAAACTTTTCTAAATCAATTCATGAAAGCATGTATATGTGTATGCATGAATTTTGAAATTCTTTAAAAACTACTTTGTTTGTGTGATCCATTGCTTTTAAAATGTTTCTTAGGTGAAAAGAACATCATCTAAAACATTCCCCACACTTTTCCTAAAGAAAAATAAGTCAAAACCAATATATTAAGTGAATGGTCATTTTGACCAATTTAACTCCCATGCCTACTTTGGCTGTCTCAAACTTTCAAAACCTAACAGAAACTTTTCTGGATCTTTGCACCCCTTGAATGTACTCATAACAAAGTATCAAGGCCCACCTTGTGATCATCCAGAAACTTTCAAATGCATAGTTTAAATGACAACTAAAAATTGAATCTTCTTCATATGGGAAGATCCCAGTTTTTCAAAACCCACTTAAACAAGCTCAATTTTCAAAACCCAAGCATCTGCAGACTCACCAGAACCAATCTAGCAAACCCACCAAAAATCATTTCAAAATTCAAAACTTGATTTCATGCGGCCATTTCATCAAACAGGTTGCAGACACAAATCAAACAAAACACAAAACACTATAGTGTGCAGTGTTTTGAGCCTAACTTGTTCCCTAGTTAGCTCTCACACAATCCAGTAGATCATATAGAGAGGTTAGACCAGCTTTAGCACCCCTGTGAGCTTGCCATTGCCATTAATGGTGAACAGCCGAAGCCAACCATGCCACCCCATAGTCGACAGCAGGCTAGAGGAAGAACTAGCCGTGCCAACCTTGTCTGGGAGGCAGCCCACCGTCCACCGCCACTGCATGTCCCAGCCGCGAGCGTTGCCAAGCCCTGGACCACGCGCACCAGACACGCCCAGACCATGCCGAGCGTGCGCCAGAGCGCCACCCTCGACCACCACCCACAGACCGCGCGCCGCCCTCACCGCGCGCACACACGATCACCACCGACCCAGGAGACCGCCAGACATCCCCTTTTAACGCCCCGCGCCATACAGCCACCGCCCGCCGTCGAGAACGCCGCCTCTGCCGCGCAGAGCACCGCCCGTTCTAGACCAAACCACACCGCCCCATCCCTCGCGACCATGTCGTTGAGCACCGCCAGGAGACACAGCACCGTCCCCTACCCTTGCCCGTGCCTTTAGCTGCCTGTAACGTCGCCTCCGACGAGCTCACCTTGCGCCCCGACGGTCCCCTCGCTCGACTATAAATAGAGGCCACCCCCGCATGATTTCTTCACACCATCTCACTCCCCTCTCCTCACTGATCGTGCCACACCATTCTCAGAGCAAGGCGAGCACCACCCCGCCGGAATTTCACTGGAGCCTGCCGCTGCCGGAGAAGAAAGGAGCCAGCGATTGGAGCCGCCCCAGGAGAAGCCACCGGTACCAGGAGGTTCGCCGTCGTCGACTTCATCGTTCGCCCGCCTCGCCGACCCTCGCCCGTACTCCGGTGAGCCCCCAGCACCCCTCACTAGCCGCGCTAGGTTTCGTTCTCGCCGGAGCTGTCTCGCGTCGACGATGACCCTCAGCCGTTGGATTAGAACCAGATCGAACGAACCACGTTGCCCCATACCGCTTCGCCCATCCCCGTGTCACTGACGAGTGGGGACACCCACTTACGCAGCCCGCGGGAGCACTGCGCTTAGAGGCCGGCCCGTTAGAATTTCCCGCGCAGCCCAATAATTCAAATTAAATCTTTTCTTTTTAATTTCAAACACACTTCTGTACCCAACTTCAAAAATCAACCCAGATCGATTTATTGCACCAAATTAGATGAAACCAATTTTGTTGGAAAGGACTGTGAATGCTTAATCCAAGCCCGTTGGATTCAAGTCATTTGGATATGTAGATCACCCTTAGCAAAAATGACAAGGCAGAAGCTTTTCTGCATTCAAACATTTTTCAAATTTAAACCACAATAGCTTTTGAGTTGATTCCAACTCTCAAAAATCACTTTCAACCATACCTTTCAGAATATATAAAAATATATATAGGTTACTTGCAGAAATTTTGTTCAAGGAATAAAAGAATGCTTCATAAGCATTTCTAGCCACTTTAATTAATTAAAATAAAAGGGGAAAACCTTGTTAAATTGTGACACCACTTTAAATCACATTCCCATGGACTACAACATGTGGTGATGACATGTGTCAACATGATTCCATGTTTAGTTTGGAGAATATTAAATCTTAAGTAGTTTTTCAATGAGTAGAAATTACTTTTCTAAAATAAGAAGACTTAAACCAATCCTTAACCTTGTAATGTTAGAGATGATGCTAGATCATCTATAGGACCCTTGTGTGTGATGATTGCAAGTAGTTAAGTATTGTTTGGTGATTGTGTACCTCGTATTTATTCATAGACGCTAGTACCGACCAAGGCTACGAGGAAGAAGGAGGATACTACGAAGAGGAAGCCGAGGAGAACTTCAACCACTGCTCTGCACAAGGCAAGCTTATACTGATATTGATGCAAGCTTATACTGATATTAATGCAAGCTTATACTGATACTGATGCAAGCGATACCAACCAAGTATACTGATGCAAGCTAACACTTGCAAGATACTATACCTATGCAAGCGCATAAGACACCCTATTGTTGCCACAACCCATGCTTGTGATATGATTACTATATGCCCTCAGCGTATGTAACCATACCCACTTGCTAGACCAATCCTAGTTTTATGGCAAGCTTTTTTACTTTATTTCTTTATCAAAGTTTACTTAGAGGCTACCCAAGAATTTTGGTAGATACTAGACAGTGTGATGAAGGTTGCATAAAGAGCATTAAAATTTGGCCTAAGCTAGAAACCTTGATATCAGCTTATGATATAAGGTTGGACTTAGTTGCAACTCCACTAGTTACCACCCCTCTATTGGTACTACCCCACCTGTAGATGCTAGTGCTAAGCATAAAACGTGATCAACTTTAGATGGGAATACTTGGTGGAAAAATGGTTATGAAAACCTTGGAATGATGGATCATTCTATTGAAATGTTTTGGACAGGTGTTTCCAAACACTTGATGATTTTGGTGATGAAAATGTTGAGGCGTGAGCCTTAGCCCTTTATAAAACTGATGGTTGTCTGGATGCGATACCATTCCAATTTTATCGTACAACCACAATACCCGAATATTGGGTAGGGCTTGACTGGAAACTTATATACCTTAGTATTAGTTCCCTCACGGCCAAGGTCTGAGCTGAGGCTACCTTGTGAAGATTGTCCACCTGTGCAGTACCCAAGATGACAGTGGTCATGGTTGGGAGGCCAAACTCACAGGAGAGGTGCATATACTAGGGAGTGTAATTGGAAGGTTAGAATTGATTATCCGCATACTGAGTATGGTGAATTCAGGATTTGTTCCTGACGGATGTATCGAATGTTGTGGTTAAAGTGTACAATCTCTGCAGAGTGTCAAACTATTCGAATAGCCGCGTCCGCGGTTATGGACAGTTGGAGTGGCCATACTGTTCTCCCGTCAGACTTTTCAAAATGACTTGTGAACGACTTGAGACTTTGGCTTGGCCACAACAGAGTTGTGACTAGAAATACAAGATCCCACTCAGGAGTATAAAATTGTGACTAGCTTGGGAACTTAGTAGTATAAATCTGGCTTTTGCAAAACAACCCTAGAGCCTAGTGTCCTATTATCCAAAACCCCCTTTTTCTTGTTAGTATTAGTTTGCGAGTACTTAAAGAGTACTCATGGCTTTGTCCCTTGCTATTCCCATGGCCAGACTATGAAGAGGAGTACCTGGAGGATGGACCCCAGGACGGTTACGACAACTAGGATCATCTCCCATCGTCAGCATTGCCTGTGACCCCGAAGATGGAGCCTCGCCTACGCTACCGTTACTATTCCGTATTCCGCTGCTTGATGTTGTATTAAGGACTGGATCATGAGATCCCTATTTGTGTAAGAACTTATGTATCGTTGTAATGGATGAAGTACTATGGTATCCAATTATGTTATGTCTCGCAAAAATGGTAATCCTGGGATTGCGATGTATGGCATAACAGGCATCTAGGATTGAAAAATCCGGGTGTTGACATTCTCTCAACCGCAACGACCGTCTCTTTCTCAGGCATGCTGAAGAAGCCTAAGAAGCGCCAGATGTCGTGCTGGGTATGTTTTCTGTTTACTCAGTACTTGCAAGGGTGTTGTTTGATTCTGGAGCATCGCACTCGTTTGTTACCGAAGAATGTGCATGCACTAGTAAGATTCAACCAACCAAACTGAAGCATGTTATGTTAGTTCAAATACCTGGTTCAACCACCAAAGCTAGACAAATTTGCAAGGCCGTACCTATCTGAATCCATGGCATAGATTTTTATGCTAATCTAATAGTACTCGGAACTAAAGGTTTGGAAGTAGTACTAGGAATGTATTGGATGTCCAAACATAAAGGATTAATCGACTATGCCAAGAAAGCCATTACCATGACCAGTATAGTCGGAATATCAGCAGAGCATGTATCGGAAACCTTGCCCCGTCAATTCAAGTGCAACAAGAGTATAGCCCAGCTAACCATTGACCAAGTCAGAATAGTCTATGAATACCCCAACGTATTTCCAGATGTTTTTCCCGGTATACCCCCAGATCGGGATATCGAGTTTATCATCGAACTAATCCCTGGAACTAGACCCATAGCCCAGAGACCGTATAGTATGAACCCATCGGAACTAGTGGAGCTGAAGAAGCAAGTGGATGCTATGCTGGAGATAGGATTGATCCAATCAAGTGTGTCGCCATGGAGATCACATGTCTTATTTGTGGATAAGAAATATGGAGGTAACCATTTGTGTATGGATTATCGGAAGCTGAATGATGTCACCATCAAGAACAAGTACCCACTGCCAAAGATAGAAGACCTGTTTGACCAGTTGACCGGTGCCAAAGTGTTTTCTAAGATTGATCTTAGAACAGGTTATCATCAACTCAAGATTCACGCAGAGGATATTCCAAAGACTGCCTTTACCACCATATATGGATTGTACGAGTATACTATCATGTCTTTTGGATTAACCAATGCCCCCACTTATTTCATGAACCTCATGCATAAGATTTTTATGGACTTCCTAGATAAGTTTGTCGTTGTTTTCATCGATGACATTCTGATCTATTCCAAATCAGAAGAAGAAGATGAGCTACACCTAAGGACCTTCCTAGGAACCCTTAGGGAGCATTAGTTGTATGCCAATTTTAGCAAATGTGAATTCTGGTTACAAGAGGTAGGATTCCTCGGCCATATCGTATCACCGGAGGAATTGCCATTGACCCTGCAAAGGTGAAGGATGTTGAAGATTGGCAAGCCTCAACCACTCAAACCCAAGTTCGTTCATTTCTCGGATTGGCGGGATATTACCGCAAGTTTGTAGAAGGATTTTCAAGTATCACAAGACCCATGACACAATTGTTGAAGAAGGACAAGAAGTTCAAATGGACGGACAAATGTGAAGCGAGTTTTCAAGAACTCAAGAGGAGATTGATTTCATCCCCAATCTTGATCATGCCAGATATTACGAAGCCGTTTGATGTGTACTGTGACACATCCAAGATCGGTCTCGGATGTGTGTTAATGCAGGAAGGAAAAGTTATATGTTATCTATCCCGACAACTGAAGCAGCATGAACAGAACTACCCATGACCTTGAACTAGCAGCCGTAGTTCTAGCCCTAAAACATGGAGGCATTACCTGATGGGAAACAGTTGTAATATTTATTTGGATCACAAGAGCCTGAAGTATATATTCAATCAGAAGGAGCTGAATATGAGGCAGAGAAGATGGATAGAGCTAATAAAGGATTAGGATCTAGACATTCACTATCACCCCGGTAAAGGCAATGTGGTAGCAGATGCCCTTAGCAGATTGCCGTGCCGCTTGAACTCCATGATTCTGAAGGAGCAACCAAGTTTGCACAAGGAGATGGAGGATTTCGGAATGGAATTAGTAAGTGAAGGATTTTTGGCTAGCATAGAACTTCAACCCACTTTGATCAGTCAGATCAAGGAGGCGCAGAAAGGAAATGCTACTATCGACGGAATCAAACGTCGCATCGGTACAGGCAAGGTACCCGGATTCACCAAGGACAAAGAAGGAGTTTTGTGGTACAAAGGACATCTCTGTGTACCAGCAGATTCAGAGTTGAACGAAACTATTTTGAAAGAGGCCCATGATACTCTTTAATCTATCCACCCCGGAGGAACAAAGATGTATCAGGATTTGAAGGAACAATTTTGGTGGCATAAGATGAAGAGAGAAATCGGAAGCTATATAGCCAAGTGTGATATTTGTCAGAGAGTCAAGGCGGGACATCAGAGACCCGCAGGACTGTTGCAACCCTTGCAAATTCCGGAATGGAAATGGGATTCAGATGGAATGGACTTTATCACCGGATTGCCTACCTCTAGTAGGGTGTCATAGTTGATAGATTGTCCAAGGTAGACCATTTCTTACCAGTCAAGACCACCTACCAGAGTTCGAAGCTAGCAGAGTTGTACATCGCTGGAATCGTCAGTCTGCACGGAGTCCCCAAGAACATCGTGTCGGATTGAGGAATTTAGTTTACCTCGAGATTCTGGAAGAAAGTCCAAGAAGGAATGGGAACGAGATTGGATTTCAGCACAGCGTATCACCCTCAGACCGATGGAAATGGCCCCATTTGAGTTCATGTATGGAAGGAAGTTTCGTACCCCTTTGAATTGGTCGGAAGTAGGAGAGAGTCATATTTTCGGACCCGACATCCTACGAGAAGCAGAAGAGAAAGTTCACAAGGTCCGTGAGCACCTCAAGACCGCCCAGTCAAGACAGAAGAGTTATGCCGACAAGAGACTTCGAGACCTCGCTTTCAATATCGGAGATTTTGTGTATCTCAAAGTGTCGCCTTTGAAAGGAATGCAGCGTTTCCAGCTCAAAGGAAAGTTAGCCCCCAGATATATCGGACCATTCAAGATTTTGAATCGTCGAGGATAAGTATCGTATCAATTGGAACTGCCGGAGGAGATGTCAGCAGTGCATAACGTGTTCCATATATCGTTACTTCGCAAATGCCTTGAAGTCCCGGAGAAGACTAAAGTTTTCAAGAACATTGATCACCGCACCATAGAGATCAACGATGACCTGACGTATCCCGAAGTACCCATCCGTATTGTGGAGGAAGATTTCCGAACCACCAGGACCCGAAGCATCAAGTTTCTCAAGATTCAGTGGAGTAACCACACTGAAGAAGAAGCTACCTGGGAACGAGAAGACTACATCAAGACGGAGTTTCCCGATCTCTTTAAATCCTAGTTTTCTTTTTCTTCTTTCTCAAATCTCGGGGCGAGATTTTGTTTAAGGAGGGAAGGTTTGTAACATCCCAAAAATATTGAACAAGGTTATCAAATTCCAATCACCAAATTTGGGGTTAACAGAAACTTTTGTTAATCAAAATCATATGAATGCATGTGTGTATGTGATGATTGTATGAATGCATGAATGGACTTGTGTGATTGTTATAAATACCAAGGAATGGTTTAAAGATGAAAAAAACATCATCTAAAACATTTCCAAGCAGAAACAAATCAAGAGAAAATAAAAAACAAACAAAACAAGCAAATGGTCATTTTTGCCAATCTTGCTCACTAGGCCACTTTGAGTGTTTCTAGTCCAAGATTTCAAACAGAAACAATTCCATTTCTTTTAAACCCTTGCTAGACCAAGTAAAAGTGAACCCAAGCCCACCTTTCAAACTTACAGAAACATTTGGCAACTTGATTCAAATGACAATTCAAAATTGAATCTTTAACATATGTGAAGATCACCCATTTTCAAAATCAACAAAACCAGGTCACCTTGACCTTTCCAACTAACCAGAGACTCCCTAGTATGTAACTAATACACCCACCAAGTTTGAACAAAAAATTAAAATATGAATCGCTTTCAGCCATTTCATCGAACACCTTGCAAACACAAATTAAACAAGAATCAAACACTATTGTGAGCAGTGGTTTGGCCTAACATGTTCCCTCTGTAGCTCACAGCAGACATTTAGTAGATCATCTAGCTTAATTAGCAAGCTCTAGCACCACTGTGAGCTTGCCATTGCCATCAATGGTGAGTAGGCCGAGCCCCACCTTGCCACCCTACTGTCGACAGCAAGCTAGGAGCAGCACCAAGCCTAGCCACCTTGTCTGAAACACTGAACACCGTCCACCGCCACCCCCTATCCAACGCCAATGACCAGCAAGCCACTAGACCACTCTAGAAACGCCGCACCCTATGCCCCTGCGCCATGCCGAGAGCGTGCCAGAGCGCCACCCTCGACACTCACCCACAGACCGCGCGCCGCCCTCGCCGCGTGCAAGTGTGATCACCACCACCCCAGCAACCCCGCAGACACGCCCGTTCGTTGATGTGCGACTAGGAGAGCCTATGCGCCATAAAACTTCCCGTTGGACCCGCCTAGAGCACCTTAGTGTTCCGACCGTTTCGCACCGTCCCATGCCGCGTAACCATGCTGTTGAGCTTCGCCAGGGAGCACAACACCGCCCCCTATCGTCGCCCATGCCTTTAGCTCGACTTTGGTCCCCTTCTGGCACTATAAATAGAGGCCACCCCCGCTCGATTCTTCACACCAACACACTCCCCTCTCTCTCAGAAGCACCCCACCTCACCCCCGGAGCAAGGCGAGCAGCAGGTCGCCTTAATTTGGCTAGAGTCTGCAGCAGAGGAGGAAGAAAGGAGCCAGCGATTGGAGCCGCCCCAGGAGAAGCCGCCGGTACCAGAAGGTTCACCGTCATCGACTTCATCGTTCGCCCCCATTGTCGACCCTCGCCTGAGCCCCGATGAGCCCCCGTAGACCCCCACTAGATGCGCTAGGGTTCTGTCTCGCCGGCGTTTCCCGATGGAGACGATAGGTCACAGCTTTTGGATTAGAGTTTCGTCGTGGGTCTAGATCACCTCGTACCGCTTCGCACCCCCTGGCTCGCTGACTGGTGGATTCATCCACTTAAACTCACCGGCGCATGCTGTGCACCGTGGGCCGGCCCATTTACATTCCTGCGTGACCCAGTAGTTTGAATTTAGGTTTATTCTTTTAGTTTCAAACTCACTTCTGTACCTAGATTCAAAAATCAACCCAGGTCGATTCACTGAACCAAAATGCATGAAACCAATTTTGTTAGAAAGGTACTGGAATTCTTAATCCAATCCCGATTGATTCAATTCATTTGGGATTGTAGATCACCTATACTAAAAATAACAAGGCGGAAGCTTTTCTACATTCAAACATTTTTCAAAATTCAATCACAAAAGATTTTGAGTTGATTCCAACTCTCAAAAATCACACTTACGAAGACCTTTCGGAATATATAAAAATATCTAGGTTTACTTGCAGAAAAAATGAACAAGTAATAAAAGAATGCCCCATATTTCTAGTCACTTTATTTAATTAAAATAAAAAGGTTAAACCTTATTAAATTGTGACACCACTTTAAATCACATTCCCAAGTACTGAAATATGTGGTGATGACATGTGTCAACATGATCTCATGTTTTAGTTGGAGAATATTAAATCTTAAGTAGTTTTATTCAATGAGTAGAAATTACTCTTCTAAAATAAAGGAGATAAAACTATTGCCTTAATATTTGTGATGTTTGTGATGATCCTAGATCATCTAGTGAAAACCTTGGTGTGATTGTCACATCCCAAGATTTTCCAAATCTTGTAATGTGAAAATAAATGAATAAAATAAAACTTTATTTGATTTTCAGAGCCAGAAGAAACTTTTTGAACTCAATTGGAACTTCAAACCCATTTGAATCAAATAAATCCTAAAAGGATTTAAAAAGATAAACATTTTAAATAAAGGAAAACAAAATATTTTGGAAATAATATTTTGGATCTTTTAAAATAAAAGATTTGGTATTCAAAAGAAAAGATGATTTATAAATAAAGATTATTTTGTAAAGCCAAATTAAACCTTGTACAAGCTTTGGATTTAAAACATTTGTTTTGAATAAAAATAGTAAAGGTTTATTTAAATAGAATAATGAGGATTTAGTATCCAATTTTTATTTAAGTAAAGGCATTTCCCATTTTAAATAAACACCAAAACTTATTATTTTGTTTTAAATAGGTTTTCCAAGTATTTTATATTCTCTAATAAAACCTAATAAAGTGTTTTGTCTTTATTTTAGATTTTAAAATAAATATTCTCAATAAAACAAACCCAAGTTGATTTAATAATGAAAGTCTATGTTATTTAATTAATAATGGACCCTAAAATAAAATGTTATTTTGTTTTAAAAACAAGTTTCCAAGTATTTAATATTTCCAAATAAACCTACTGATTTAGTTTTGAAAACATTTTGGATTTTAAATGAAAATTTTATTAATTAAACCAAACCTTATTCTATTAATAAACCATGGTCCATTTTATTTAAACTAATAAATGGAACCTAAAAAGATTTAAAAATATTGTTTTATTTTGGATTTGGATTATGTTGATAAACAGAACCAAATTCAAATGAAAAGTTTGTTGTTTGTTTGATGTGATTTGAGTGTTGTTTGATTGCTTGATTAATGGGTTGAAACTCAAAACAGAAAAGAAATAGAAAAAGAAAAAGAGTTTGGACAGGAAAAAAATACAGCAGCCCAGCAGCCCACTAAGGTCAGTCCAGCCCAGCTCCTTTTCTCCCCGAACCGTTTTCCTCACCGCTGAAACAACCCGCAAAGCCCCTGACAAGTGGACCTTCCCCTTTCTCTCCTTTTCTCACTGACAGAGGACCCCACTCCCCTGTTCTTCTTCTCCACCCGCAGTGACCCGTTCCTCGCCGTTTACTGCCGATTGATTGCCTCGTCAATTCGCTTCAATGCCATGCGATTAAACGCCCCCTGACCACACACACTTAAACGCCAGTGACTCCTCTCTCGTTCCCCTCTGTTTCCTTCCCCGAGCACGCCTCCAGTCCATCCCAATTTCTCTCTGTACCACTGCTACTCCGACGACCCCTCTCGCCAATTCCGGCCAGCACACGCTCCCTTCCGCCTCCCTGAGCACACGAGCACGCTCACCATACACTGGCGCATCCTTCTGTGTCAATCACTCGACCGCGGGCGCCCCAGAGCTTGGGCTTGGACTAACTCTGACAGCGCCGCCGCCTGTTTCATCTCCGACGACAACCCCAGGTAGAGACCGGCCGCCCCTTTACTTATCGATCATGCTAGCAGCTTCACCTTGGTCTTGCGCACCTAATCGTGCCCTCCGTTTGGCTTCTCATGATCGACAGCGTCGCCCCCGACCGCAACCAGGACCACCTGACGCCGTTCGCAACTCCGGTGAGGAATTACTGCAACCCTAGTACGCCCCTTGATCAACCGCGAGCACCTTGAGCTTTGTCGTGTTCTCCTGAGCCTGGTGAGCATCTTCTTACCCTCTCTTGCTTCCTGCCTCGCTAGCGCCGCCGCCAACTGGTCGCTCCGCCGCTTGCCGATGACCTCGCGCCGCCAGTTCATGGCCATTAGATAGGAGCCGTTCGATCTGGATCGGGCGGGCACGATAGAATCATTTAACGCCGAAGAGGTACGCCTCCAGAGCCGCACGATTAGACTTAATCCAACGCACCAGAGCGTGATCCGCAGCGAACCGGTACCGTCCAATAGAATCACGACGCGTGTCCCTGTTCTGATTAAAACAGAAATTTGAAACCAGATTTAAGTAGCAA
Organism: Avena sativa; assembly: GCA_916181665.1. Taxonomy (NCBI): domain Eukaryota; kingdom Viridiplantae; phylum Streptophyta; class Magnoliopsida; order Poales; family Poaceae; genus Avena; species Avena sativa. The sequence continues at coordinate 226,504,573 of OV702283.1, read as the reverse complement.
TTTGAAAACCTTATATCTTTTGATCCACACGTCCAAATTTGACAAATTTTATATCAATGGATTCAGGAGAACAAGCCCTAGCCAACCATGGCCTTAGTTTAGCAAATAGTATCTGTTAGCTTGTTTGAATTTGCAGAAACTTATGTATGCTTGTTTAGAGTATAAAAATTGTTTAAAAAATGATTTTTGGATTAAAACTTTTGCAAAATGGATTGTTGTGACCTTACTGACCCTAGGAACCAACCCTTGGTATTAAAAATGATTTTTGTAAGATTTAGGTTGGATTACTTGACTTAGTCATTTTCTAGCAAAATAAAAAGGAATGGTTTTTGTTATAAAAATATTTATGGAAAAGAAACTTTGAGAAAATAGTTTGGACCAAACCTACTGACCAAAACACCAAGTTTTGCAATAGCAACTCATTTGGTGAACCCTATAGGCTAATGCCTTAATAAAAATATTTCTACACCACATAAAATAACACTTTGTTTTGAAAATGGCTTTTAAGTGAAACCTTTTGCAAATGACTTGGCCACTTTAGAAAATGACCATTAGATGTACCCAAATGTCTATGACCCACTAGGAACCACTTTTTCAAACAAAACAAAGCTTGGCATGCTTACATGCATTTCTTTGACTTTGTTATTTATGTGTGTTGTTTTGCTTGATTGGTAGATTAAGTTTGTGCCTTGCTTGATTGATTTGTAGTGACTTGAAGAGTGTGATTGTTGCAAAGATCAAGAAGTGAACCTATACTCTACCAAAAAGGCAAGTGATGCTTCATACTTTCTATCCCAATACTTTCACTATGCATTAGTGATTTTGCTAAGTAAACTTGCATGATTTTGCTAAGTATAGATCTTGCTATAGGAAAACCTAGTAGATGAATCCTTAGTAGGATTTTCATAAGTTAGAAATTCCTACTACTACCAAGCTTAGCCTAGCTAATAGAAAACATGGGTGGAATATATATTCACACTATGGAAAAATATTCTAAGTCTAAGTACTTGTGATTTTGTCTAATAAAACAATTAAGTTAATGAATCACCTGGGTGGAATGGGCTTGCTTGGTGGAGAATGGTTGAGTGGTTCACAATGCCATAGGCTTGGCTTGTGTATCTCACTTGTGGAATGCCACCCAGGAAACAAAGAGATTTGAGATGTCAAATGTTGAGAAGCTTCAAGTGCAACCACTTGGCAATATGGGCTCTGCCATGATCATATAGGTTGCAAGAACTTAGCCATATGGACAGTGGGTGGTAGTGTTTGATAGGTTGGAACGCGTCCATATTGGTCTAAGGGAAGGCTTCTGAAAGATCTTGTCTTGGGAAACCAAGTCTTGTGGGGAAAGTGCACCACCTCTGCAGAGTGTAAAACCTAAGTACTTAGCCATGTCCCTGGTAAAGGACAATTTGAGCATCAAAACATGGAAGCAATCAAGAATCTCATCATTCCAATTTCTAAATTAAAATCTTGTGGTTTGAACAAGGGATTATTTGAATTCTTCAATCATTGATGGAGAGATGGCTTGGTACAAGGATCTTGAAATCTTTGATTGAGAAAATGATTTTGTCAAGCAAAAACTTAGTATTTTCAAATGTTAAGGAAAAATCTATTTTGAGCAATGCAAGCCTCAACTCCACTTAGCCAAATGCATATAGATGATAGACTCCACTATACTACCATAGTATCACTTGCCAATACAATTCATATGTATTGACCCTTGTGGCTGTAACTTGTAATGTTGCAGGTTGATTGATTTTAGTGAAGATTGATTGTTTAGGATTACAAAGTCTACAACCAACATCTGCCTGTGGCACTTTGAAGATGAAGGACCCATGACTATATTTATTCCGCTGCAATGTAATGTAATAGCCTAATGAGCTATGTTTGATGTAATAAAATTATGTTATTCCTGGTTATAAAGTTATATTATGACCTTTGTTTCTTGATATTACATCTTACTGTGGATGCTAGCTATTGATCCAGGGACTAGCATTGTAAACACAGGAGGGATCAATCTTATCTAAGGTTGGGACCTCTACAGATGGTATCAGAGCATTGTGTTGCCTGTAGGATTGTAACCCTAGGATTGGACAAAACCCCTTAGAGAAATAGGAGTTGTATTTGTTCCAAAAACTTATTTACAAAAACACTTGTAAACTCTTTCCTCAACCATTTTGGTTTCAACTCTACATCTCTTCTACTTCAACTTGATGGAAAAGCCTACCCATGGCCAAAGACTACACCATGTGCAAAGGACTACTTCAACTTCTTTAACTCTAATGACTTCAACATCTTCAACTCTAATGACTTCAACATCTTCAGCATATTCACCAAGGACTTCCAACTTGGAAACTACTAAGGACCACAAGTGAGACAAGGAAATCTTGCTCAAGATTTAGAGACTGAGGGAATGCAAAATAAGAAGGAACCATCAACAACTTTGAAGTTTTGCAACCAAGAGTTTTTCTCAAGGAAACCATGATTTCATACAAGAAGAATCAAGAAGGAAGGAAAGATCACAAGTGAACCATATAGATGGACCACCATATTTTAGCTAAGACAAAACCACCAACTTATGTGGTGTAACCAAAAATATTTTGTTGCCTAAGTATGTGCTTGAACCTTGTTTGAGTGAAATGTTTGTTTGTGATTGCATGCACATTGTTTGTGTGAATTGTGATGTGTGTGATTAGAAATAATTCCTTAGAAAATTTTTGCCTATTCTAATCTCCCATCAAAACCCAAACAGATGACTACTCCAAGAAACTCCAACATCAAGGTTGATTACAACAACAACAACCAAGAGGACAACATGAGAGAACTTATAGTAACCCAAAACCAGTTGAGCCAAGAGACAACTCAGCTTTTAGCCAACAACAATGGACTAGACCCAGCCATACAAAGGATAATGAAACTTCAATCTCAATTGTTGCAAGGACTCATTACTCAAATGATCAACATGGGAGAAAACTTTTCCCAAAGAGCTAATGACAACAAGGATGACAAAGATGTTAATCTAGAAGGAACCCAAGATAGCAAAATTTTTAGATACAAAGATCATGCATCCAAGGAACATGAAGATCAATGCCCCAGGAAGAGAGAAAGATCTCCCACCTATGAAGAACATGAACTAGAAGAACTCCTAGCTTTGGAAAGACCCAAGAAGAAGAAGAAATTCCCCAACACTAGCAAGAAGGATATTACACAAGTGCAATGTTTCAAATGCAAAGAGATGGGACACTATGCCAATGAATGCCCAGAAAAGAAGAAGAGCCAAGAAAGCAAACAAAAGCTAGTGAAACCCAAGATAAGGAAGGATTTTAGCCAAGTGATGTGCAAACACTGCAAAAAGTTAGGACATTATGCATCATACTGTCCAGAGAAGCCACCTCAAGACCTCAAACTTATCACATGTTTCAAATGCAAGGAACTAGGCCACTATGCCAACAATTGTCCAGAAAGGATGGAGAACAAGTTAAACAAGTCTATGAAGGATCTCAACCTTGGCCCATGAGTCAAGCTCAACCTTGCCTAGAGAAGATTTTCAGGATCCCAAGAAGGCCAATGTGTAATTTTTGTTTGAAAATTTTTAAGGGTGGTAGTACCCTAGTTGTTTGAACTTGCTTGTAACCCCAGCCTCCCCAAATCTCGGGACGAGATTTATTTTAAGGGTGGTAGCCTGTCACATCCCAAGATTTTCCAAATCTTGTAATGTGAAAATAAATGAATAAAATAAAACTTTATTTGATTTTCAGAGCCAGAAGAAACTTTTTGAACTCAATTGGAACTTCAAACCCATTTGAATCAAATAAATCCTAAAAGGATTTAAAAAGATAAACATTTTAAATAAAGGAAAACAAAATATTTTGGAAATAATATTTTGGATCTTTTAAAATAAAAGATTTGGTATTCAAAAGAAAAGATGGATTTATAAATAAAGATTATTTTGTAAAGCCAAATTAAACCTTGGACAAGCTTTGGATTTAAAACACTTGTTTTGAATAAAAATAGTAAAGGTTTATTTAAATAGAATAATGAGGATTTAGTATCCAATTTTTATTTAAGTAAAGGCATTTCCCATTTTAAATAAACACCAAAACTTATTATTTTGTTTTAAATAGGTTTTCCAAGTATTTTATATTCTCTAATAAAACCTAATAAAGTGTTTTGTCTTTATTTTAGATTTTAAAATAAATATTCTCAATAAAACAAACCCAAGTTGATTTAATAATGAAAGTCTATGTTATTTAATTAATAATGGACTCTAAAATAAAATGTTATTTTGTTTTAAAAACAAGTTTCCAAGTATTTAATATTTCCAAATAAACCTACTGATTTAGTTTTGAAAACATTTTGGATTTTAAATGAAAATTTTATTAATTAAACCAAACCTTATTCTATTAATAAACCATGGTCCATTTTATTTAAACTAATAAATGGAACCTAAAAAGATTTAAAAATATTGTTTTATTTTGGATTTGGATTATGTTGATAAACAGAACCAAATTCAAATGAAAAGTTTGTTGTTTGTTTGATGTGATTTGAGTGTTGTTTGATTGCTTGATTAATGGTTGAAACTCAAAACAGAAAAGAAATAGAAAAAGAAAAAGAGTTTGGACAGGAAAAAAATAGAGCAGCCCACTAAGGTCAGTCCAGCCCAGCTCCTTTTCTCCCCGAACCGTTTTCCTCACCACTGAAACAACCCGCAAAGCCCCTGACAAGTGGACCTTCCCCTTTCTCTCCTTTTCTCACTGACAGAGGACCCCACTCCCCTGTTCTTCTTCTCCACCCGCAGCGACCCGTTCCTCGCCGTTTACTGCCGATTGATTGCCTCGTCAATTCGCTTCAATGCCATGCGATTAAACGCCCCCTCACCACACACACTTAAACGCCAGTGACTCCTCTCTCGTTCCCCTCTGTTTCCTTCCCCGAGCACGCCTCCAGTCCATCCCAATTTCTCTCTGTACCACTGCTACTCCGACGATCCCTCTCGCCAATTCCGGCCAGCACACGCTCCCTTCCGCCTCCCTGAGCACACGAGCACGCTCATCATACACTGGCGCATCCTTTTGTGTCAATCACTCGACCGCGGGCGCCCCAGAGCTTGGGCTTGGACTAACTCTGACAGCGCCGCCGCCTGTTTCATCTCCGACGACAACCCCAGGTAGAGACCGGCCGCCCCTTTACTTCTCGATCATGCTAGCAACTTCACCTTGGTCTTGCGCACCTAATCGTGCCCTCCGTTTGGCTTCTCATGATCGACAGCGTCGCCCCCGACCGCAACCAGGACCACCTGACGCCGTTCGCAACTCCGGTGAGGAATTACTGCAACCCTAGTACGCCCCTTGATCAACCGCGAGCACCTTGAGCTTCACCGTGTTCTCCTGAGCCTGGTGAGCATCTTCTTACCCTCTCTTGCTTCCTGCCTCGCCAGCGCCGCCGCCAACTGGTCGCTCCGCCGCTCGCCGATGACCTCGCGCCGCTAGTTCATGGCCATTAGATAGGAGCCGTTCGATCTGGATCGGGCGGGCACGATAGAATCATTTAACGCCGAAGAGGTACGCCTCCAGAGTCGCACGATTAGACTTAATCCAACGCACCAGAGCGTGATCCGCAGCGAACCGGTACCGTCCAATAGAATCACGACGCTTGTCCCTGTTCTGATTAAAACAGAAATTTGAAACCAGATTTAAGTAGCAATTTGAAAACCTTATATCTTTTGATCCACACGTCCAAATTTGACAAATTTTATATCAATGGATTCAGGAGAACAAGCCCTAGCCAACCATGGCCTTAGTTTAGCAAATAGTATCTATTAGCTTGTTTGAATTTGCAGAAACTTATGTATGCTTGTTTAGAGTATAAAAATTGTTTAAAAAATGATTTTTGGATTAAAACTTTTGCAAAATGGATTGTTGTGACCTTACTGACCCTAGGAACCAACCCTTGGTATTAAAAATGATTTTTGTAAGATTTAGGTTGGATTACTTGACTTAGTCATTTTCTAGCCAAATAAAAAGGAATGGTTTTTGTTATAAAAATATTTATGGAAAAGAAACTTTGAGAAAATAGTTTGGACCAAACCTACTGACCAAAACACCAAGTTTTGCAATAGCAACTCATTTGGTTAACCCTATAGGCTAATGCCTTAATAAAAATATTTCTACACCACATAAAATAACACTTTGTTTTGAAAATGGCTTTTAAGTGAAACCTTTTGCAAATGACTTGGCCACTTTAGAAAATGACCATTAGATGTACCCAAATGTCTATGACCCACTAGGAACCACTTTTTCAAACAAAACAAAGCTTGGCATGCTTACATGCATTTCTTTGACTTTGTTATTTATGTGTGTTGTTTTGCTTGATTGGTAGATTAAGTTTGTGCCTTGCTTGATTGATTTTTAGTGACTTGAAGAGTGTGATTGTTGCAAAGATCAAGAAGTGAACCTATACTCTACCAAAAAGGCAAGTGATGCTTCATACTTTCTATCCCAATACTTTCACTATGCATTAGTGATTTTGCTAAGTAAACTTGCATGATTTTGCTAAGTATAGATCTTGCTATAGGAAAACCTAGTAGATGAATCCTTAGTAGGATTTTCATAAGTTAGAAATTCCTACTACTACCAAGCTTAGCCTAGCTAATAGAAAACATGGGTGGAATATATATTCACACTATGGAAAAATATTCTAAGTCTAAGGACTTGTGATTTTGTCTAATAAAACAATTAAGTTAATGAATCACCTGGGTGGAATGGGCTTGCTTGGTGGAGAATGGTTGAGTGGTTCACAATGCCATAGGCTTGGCTTGTGTATCTCACTTGTGGAATGCCACCCAGGAAACAAAGAGATTTGAGATGTCAAATGTTGAGAAGCTTCAAGTGCAACCACTTGGCAATATGGGCTCTGCCATGATCATATAGGTTGCAAGAACTTAGCCATATGGACAGTGGGTGGTAGTGTTTGATAGGTTGGAACGCGTCCATATTGGTCTAAGGGAAGGCTTCTGAAAGATCTTGTCTTGGGAAACCAAGTCTTGTGGGGAAAGTGCACCACCTCTGCAGAGTGTAAAACCTAAGTACTTAGCCATGTCCCTGGTAAAGGACAATTTGAGCATCAAAACATGGAAGCAATCAAGAATCTCATCATTCCAATTTCTAAATTAAAATCTTGTGGTTTGAACAAGGGATTGTTTGAATTCTTCAATCATTGATGGAGAGATGGCTTGGTACAAGGATCTTGAAATCTTTGATTGAGAAAATGATTTTGTCAAGCAAAAACTTAGTATTTTCAAATGTTAAGGAAAAATCTATTTTGAGCAATGCAAGCCTCAACTCCACTTAGCCAAATGCATATAGATGATAGACTCCACTATACTACCATAGTATCACTTGCCAATACAATTCATATGTATTGACCCTTGTGGCTGTAACTTGTAATGTTGCAGGTTGATTGATTTTAGTGAAGATTGATTGTTTAGGATTACAAAGTCTACAACCAACATCTGCCTGTGGCACTTTGAAGATGAAGGACCCATGACTATATTTATTCCGCTGCAATGTAATGTAATAGCCTAATGAGCTATGTTTGATGTAATAAAATTATGTTATTCCTGGTTATAAAGTTATATTATGACCTTTGTTTCTTGATATTACATCTTACTGTGGATGCTAGCTATTGATCCAGGGACTAGCATTGTAAACACAGGAGGGATCCATGTTATCTAAGGTTGGGACCTCTACAGTGATAAATAGAAGTAATTAAGTATTGTTTGGTGATTGTGTACCTCGTATTTATTTATAAACGCTAGTACCGACCAAGGATACGAGGAGGAAGGATAATACTACGAGGAAGAAGCCGAGGAGAACATCAACCACTACTCTGCACAAAGTAAGCTAACACTTGCAACTTAGCAAGCGAACCCTTGCAAGCTTATACTAATATCTTAGCAAGCTAAGATAAACCATGCAAGTTTTACTTCCAAGCTTACACCACTTGATACCCATCCTAGTTTTACTTGCAAGCTTAGTATTTTATTTCTTGATCAAAGCTTTCTAATTAAGGTAACTTAGTAAATTGTAGAGGTGAGAAAGTTTATTAAATGTATCATAAAGAGCATAAAGCTTGGCCTAAGTTAGATAAATCTTGATGTCATCCTAAGGCATGAGACTGAACTTAGATAAGATACACTTGTTTACCACCCCTCATTAGTATTTACCCCCACTTTTAGATGCTAGTGCTAAGCATAAAACTTGATCACTTTAGATGGGAATACTTGCTAAAAATGGTTATGAAAACCTTAGAATGATGAGTCATTCTACTGAAATGTTTTGACATGTGTTCTTAAACACCATATGATTTTGATGATGAAAATGTTAAGGCATGAGCCTTATCCCTTTATAAAACTGATGGTTGTCTGGATGCGATACCATTCCAATTTTACCGTAGAACCACAATACCCGAGATTTGGGTAGGGCTTGACTGGAAATTTATGTACCTTAGTATGGGTTCCCTTGCGTCCAAGTTTTGAGCTGAGGCTACCTTGTGAAGATTGTCCACATGTGTAGTTCCAAGATGACAATTGGTCATGGTTGGGAGGCCAAACTCACAGGAGAGGTGCCTATACTAGGGCGTGTAATTGAAAGGTTAGATTGATTATCCGCATATTGAGTATGGTTAATTCAGGATTGTTCCTGACGGATGTATCGAATATAGTGGTGAAAGTGTACTACCTCTGCAGAGTGTCAAACTATTCGAATAGCCGCGTCTGCGGTTATTGACAGTTGGAGTGTCCATACTGTTCCGTCATCAGATGTTTTCAAAATGACTTATGAAATGAATCGTGACTTTGACTTGACCACAACAGGGTTGTGATATGAAATTCAAGTTCCCACTTAGGTGTTATAAAACTTTCAATTAGCTTTCTTTGCTTCTAAACTCAGTAGAGATAAATCTGGCTTTTTGCAAAACAACCTAGATCTTAGTATTTCTTACCCAACACCACTTCACTTGTTAGTATGAGTTTGCGAGTACTTAAAGATTACTCATGGCTTTTTGCAAATAAACCCGACTTTTTGCAAATAAACCTAGAGCTTAGGACTCCTACTCGAACTACTTTACTTGTTAGTGATAGTTTGCGAGTACTTAAAGAGTACTCATGGCTTTGTCCCTGGCTATTCCCGTGGCCAGACTATGAAGAGGACTATAAGGAGGATGGACAGCAGGAAGGTTACGAAAACTAGGATCATCTCCCATCATCAGCATTTCTTGTGACTATGAAGATGGAGCTTGGCCCACGCTACCATTATCATTACGTTATTTCGCTGCTTGATTTGTATTAAGACTGGGTCATGAGATCCTTTATTTGTTGTAAGACCTTATGTATGATTTCTAATGGATGATGTACTGTGATATCCAATCTGTTCTGTCTCGCAAAAATGGTAATCCTGGGATTGCGATGTATGGCATAATAGGCATCTGGGATTAAAAATCTGGGTGTTGACAGTTGTTGTATGAGAATTCTGCGAAAGGCAGACAGTCCTCCCATTTAGATCCATATTCCAACACACAAGCTCTCAACATATCTTTGAGTATCTGGTTTACTCGCTCCGTTTGTCCATCAGTCTGTGGGTGATAAGCTGTGCTGAAATCCAGTCTGGTTCCTAATCCTTCTTCCAAAATCTCGAGGTAAACTGGGTTCCTCGATATGACACAATGTTCTTGGGGATTCCATGCAAACTGAATATCCTAGAAATGTACAACTCTGCTAGCTTCGAACTCTGGTAGCTGGTCTTGACTGGTAAGAAATGTGCTTCTTTGGGAAGTCTATCAACTATGACCCAAATAGAGTCATTTCCCCTACTAGATGTAGGCAAACCGGTGATAAAATCCATTCCAACTGAATCCCATTTCCATTCTGGCATTTGCAATGGTTGCAAAAGTCCTGCGGGTCTCTGATGTCCCGCTTTGACTCTCTGACAAATATCACATTTGGCTATGTAGCTTCCGATTTCTCTCTTCATCTTGTCCCTCCAAAATTGCTCCTTCAAATCCTGATACATCTTGGTTCCTCCAGGGTGGATAGAATAAAGAGTATCATGGACTTCTTGCAAAATAGCTTGTTTCAACTCTGAATCTACGGGCATGCAGATACGTCCTTTATACCACAAAACTCCTTGTTCATCTTCGGTGAATCCGGATACCTTCCCTGTACCGATACGATGTTTGATTCCATCGATACTAGAATTTCCTTTCTGCGCCTCCTTGATCTGACTGATCAAAGTGGGTTGAAGTTATATGCTAGCCAAAAATCCTTCACTAACTAGCTCCATTCTAAAATTTTCCATCTCCTGATGCAAACTTGGCTGGGCTTCTTTTATCATGGTGTTCAATCGACACGACAATCTGCTAAGAGCATCTGCTACCACATTGGCTTTGCCGGAGTGATAGTGAATGTCAAGATCATAGTCCTTGATTAACTCTATCCATCTCCTTTGCCTCATATTTAGCTCCTTCTAGGTGGAAATATACTTCAGACTCTTTTGATCCGAATAAATATTACAACTGTTTCCCATCAGGTAATGCCTCCATGTTTTAGGGCTAGAACTACGGCTGCTAGTTCAAGGTCATGGGTAGTTCTGTTCATGCTGCTTCAGTTGTCGGGATAGATAACATATAACTTTGCCTTCCTGCATTAACACACATCCGAGACCGATCTTGGATGTGTCACAGTACACATCAAACGGCTTCGTAATATCTGGCATGATCAAGATTGGGGATGAAATCAATCTCCTCTTGAGTTCTTGAAAACTCGCTTCACATTTGTCCGTCCATTCAAACTTCTTATCCTTCTTCAACAATTGTGTCATGGGTCTTGTGATACTTGAAAATCCTTCTACAAACTTGCGGTAATATCCCGCCAATCCAAGAAATGCACGAACTTGGGTTTGAGTGGTTGAGGCTTCCCAATCATGAACAGCGGTTACCCATGAGGTAATGCCGCCATGTCTTCAAGGCTAAAACTACGGCTACTAGTTAGAGGTCATGGGTAGGGTAATTCTGCTCATGTTGCTTCAGTTGTCGGCATAGATAGGATATGACTTTTGTTAGGGGTGACCCCTTGGGGTGGCCCGATCTTTCACGAATTCCATGGGGATCGAGGGGAGAAGTGAGTGGATGGAGGAGTGGGATGAAATCCACGAACACACGCGCGAAGAACTCGATGAACACACACGCGAAAACACGATACAAGCCGTTAGCTCACGCCGGTGGCAACCGTCCAACACAATCCCTAGGATCGGTGTTGGGCAAGACAATCTCCCACGGCCAACAACGGGGGTGAGAGGCTTGATGAGATCTTGACTACTTGGGGACGAGACACTGACATCCCAAGGACATGTACAACTTGAACGAACGAGGCAAAATCCAAGAGGTTGTGGATAATTTGGTGCTCCTTGTCAAGGAGCATGAGACAAATAGTTGATAGATCCTCAAAGGGGTGTTTTCAACTACAATTATCCAAGTCTAGGGTTTACAATAGAGGGGTGGGGCTTTATATAGGCCAGCCACTTAAACAGGGGTAGTTTAGGGATAAAACTGGAAGTTGGGGCGAAACTGGGGGTTACATGGGCCAGGCCCAAAAGGCCTTTACATGCCTAGCGACGAGCAGGCCGGAGACTCCGATGTCGGGTCCGGAGACTCCGGTCTGGGCCGGAGACTCCGGTCAATGTCCGGACCCGTCTCCGGAGGGGCCTTCTGACTGTCCAAGCTTGTTTCCTGGGGCCGGACCGGAGGATGGTCCGGAGACTCCGGTGTACCGGACCGGAGACTCCGGTGTGCAGTGCTGCAGCAACGTCTTCTCCTGGTCCTTCTTCCTTCGGGGCTTGGTGCGGTGATGTTGCTTCATAGATGAGGATACACAATGTAGTCGCATGAAGTAGCAAGCCATCCAAAGGGAGATAAAAATCACACGAGGAAAGGAGCGAGTTAACCTTAGCTTGTAGGAGCTTGGCTCAGGCGCGAGTCATTGGTCCGCTTGGGGGACTAGGTGTTGTAGATGGAGGTGCGTCCGTAGGACGGGCTGCATCAGCTCTCCCCTTGGGAAAGAGTCGTCCTCGACTCTTCATGGTTTACATCTTGATTCTCTCCATGGTATAGTGATAGGTCCTTGACGTTGAACGTATTGCTCACTAGGTACTTGGAGGTTGGTATGTCGATGATGTATGCATTGTTGTTGATTCTTTTGAGGACCTTGAAGGGGCCATCTCCCCTTGGTTTGATCTCAGAGTCATGATCATTGGGAAAGCGGTCTTTGCTCATGTGTATCCACACAAGGACGCCTTCTTCGAAGATTAGCTCCTTCTTGTTATTGTTCAGCCTTGATGCTTGGCGAAGTACTTGTTTCTCGATCGTAGCTCTTGTGTCTTCATGGAGTTTCTTCATTGTTTGGGCACGCTTTTCAACGTCCATATTGGTGCGATCATGAAGAGGAAGGGGAAGGATATCGAGCGCGATGAGAGGATCGAATCCATAGACGATCATGAACGGGATCCTCATGGTGGTGGAGTGTTTGGCGCGGTTGTAGGCGAACTCGGCGTGTGGAATACATTCCTCCCAATCTTTAAGGTTCTTTTTTAGCAACATACATAGAAGTGTGCCAAGGATTCGATTGACGACCTCGATTTGTCCATCGGTTTGAGGATGCAATGCGGACGGGAAGAGGAGCTTTATGCCGAGCTTGGCCATGAGTGTCTTCTAAAAGTAGCTCATGAACTTTTTCCCTGAAAAACAAATTTTTTATCAACATACGTAGAAGATTGTTCTTGGTACACCGTGTAGCCGAATTATTTCCCTGAAAAACAAATTTTCTACATGTGAAGCATCATCTGTCTTATGGCACGGAATGAAGTGTGCCATTTTGGAAAAGTGATCCACTACCACAAATATAGAATCATGTCCATGTTTAGATCTAGGCAATCCTAACACAAAGTCCATGCTAATGTCCGACCAAGGTGCATGAGGAATAGGCAATGGCATATAAAGACCAAAAGGGTTAGACTTGGACTTAGCTTGGACACAAGTAGTGCATCGTTGGACGTGGCGCTCCACGTCGCGCTTCATCTTTGGCCAATAGTAGTGAGTGGAGAGCATGTCATATGTCTTGTCACGGCCAAAGTGACCCATAAGTCCTCCACCATGGGACTCTTGAAGAAGCAAAATTTGGAGAGACGACTTCAGAATGAAAAGCTTGTTTTGTTTGAAAAGAAAACCCTGATGCAAATAGAAATCATCAACCCCTTTGTCTATTGAACACTTTGCAAAAATTGATCCAAAGAATGGGTCGGACGCGTACAAAGATTTGATGTCATCAAGACCCAAGACATTTACTTCGAGTCACGTAAGAAGGTTTGTGTTTTTGCGAGACAAGGCGTCCTCTACTACATTTTCTTTGTCCTTCTTGTACTTGACAATGTAAGGAAAAGATTACATGAAGTCAACCCATTTGGCATTCCTTTTACTCAAATTGGCTTGGCCCTTAAGATATTTCAATGACTCATGGACGGAATGGATGATAAATTCTTTGGGCCAAAGGTAGTGTTTCCACACTTGAAGGACATGAACCAAGGCAAAAAGCTCTTTGTCATAAATTGGATAGTTAAGGTGTGCGCCATCAAGTTTTTCACTATGGTATGCAATGGGACGCCCATTTTGCATAAGGACGCCTCCAATGCCAATACCACTAGCGTCACATTCAATCTCAAAAGTTTTTGTGAAATCCGGTAACGCAAGAAGTGGTGCTTCGGTGAGTATCTTTTTGAGCTCATCAAAAGCCTTTTGTTGTGCTTTGCCCCAAACGAATGTGACATTTTTCTTGGTCAATTTGTTGAGGGGGCAAGCAATGGTAGAAAAGTATTTCACAAAGCGACGGTAAAAGCCGGCCAACCCATGAAAACTACGAAGTTCACTAACATTGGTAGGGATGGGCCAATCTCGTATGTCCTTAACTTTTGAGACATCAACTTCAATGCCATTAGAAGACACAACAAATCCAAGGAAAATCAGTTTGTCTTTTGCAAAGGTACACTTGGGGATATTAGCATGTAGCTTTTCATGACGAAGGATTTGAAGGACCTCCTTAACATGTGTAACATGCTCCTCTAGTGACTTGCTATAGACAAGAATATCATCAAAGTAAACAACGACACTTTTGCCAATGAGAGATCTCAAAATATGGTTCATTAGGCGCTTGAAGGTATATGGGGCATTAGATAAGCCAAAAGGTATAACCAACCATTCATAGAGATCAAGCTTGGTCTTGAAGGCGGTTTTCCACTCATCACCCTCAGCCATGCGTATTTGATGGTAACCACTACGAAGATCAATTTTTGAAAATATAGTGGCTCCACATAACTCATCAAGCATGTCATCAAGGCGCGGTATAGGATGTCGATAACGTACGGTGATAGCATTGATTGGATGGCAGTCCATGCATAACCGCAACGTATCATCTAGTTTTGGTACAAGAATCACGGGTACCGCGCTTGGGCTAGTGCTTACTTGGATCAAACCTTTGGAGACGAGTTGGTTGATTTGTCTTTCTATCTCTTTCGTCTCTTCGGGGTTCGTGCGGTACGCGGCGTGGTTTGGAAGTGGTGCACCGGGTATGAGGTCAATGCGGTGCTCGATTCCGCGAAGAGGAGGTAGTCCATGAGGAAACTCTTCGGGAAATACATCTTGGAATTCCTGCAAAATAGTCATAAAAGAGGGAGGAACATTTGTCAAGTCATTAGTTTCTTGCGCTAGTCCCTTGCATATAAGGACATAGTGCAAGATGGATGGGTTGTTCCTCACTTCTCTCATCTCACTTTTGGGGGCAAGAAGAACACTCTTAGTTTTTCCACTCGAGTTTGTCTTGTGGCTCTCACTCACTATAGTGTGGTTCTCTCGCTCACCGCTCTTCTCACAAGGTGGTTTTGTGCTTTGCGCCCTCGCTAAAGCCTTTGCATTGTCTGCAATTATTTGTCTAGGAGTCATTGGTTGCAACACACAAGTCTTTTCAAGCCATTTGAAGGTATAAGTGTTTGTGTGACCATCATGAAAAGCGCGCTTGTCATATTGCCACGGCCTTCCTAGCAACATATGGCAAACCGTCATGGGGACCACATCACATTCCACCGTGTCTTTGTATGGTCCAATTGAGAAAGCTACCGAGGCGGTGTGCTTGATCTTAATGGACCCTTGGTCACTTAGCCATTGTATATGGTAGGGATGCTTGTGTGGATGGAGGGTGAGGTTGAGTTTATCACACAATTCTGTGCTTGCAAGATTGTGGCAACTCCCTCCATCGATGACAACTTTGATGGACTTACCATTGATACCGGCACGTGTTTGAAAGATGTTTGATCTTTTGTCTTCATTCTCATTAACTTGCATAGTTAAGACTCTTGTGACCACAAGTGATGGACTTGCGTCATGCTCACACACAAGTAGTTCTTGGTCATCTTCCAAATGTTGCCTTGCCAATGATTCCTTGACCCTTGCATCAAACTCATCTTCACTCAAGTATTCTTCATCGCCATTGTCGTGGATGAACAAAACTTCCTTGTTTCCACAAGTGGCCGACTTGTGTCCTTTGCCTCCACACTTGTAGCATTCACCATTGAATGGTTGATCAGCCTTTGTGTATTTGCCACTTGGGGGCGGTTTTCCTTGAGGAAGTGTCGGCTTGAAAGGAAGCTTGGTGGTACTTGATGAGCTTCCACTTGGAGTTGTTGAAGTAGTGGTTGGTGCTTGCTTGTAGGTGAAGTAAGTCTTTGGCTTGTTGTACTTGATGTCCTCTTGCACTTGACGTTCGGCTTTTGATGCTATGTGTACAAGCTCAACCATGTTGTTGTACTTTTGGAACTCGGTGATGCGCTTGATTTGATGGTTCAGGCCATTGAGGAAACGTGCCATTGTTTGTTCATCCCGCTCTTCAATGTTGGCACAGATCATGTTGAGCTCCATTTGCTTGAAGTACTCTTCCACGGTCTTTGTCCCTTGACTAAGTGTGTGAAGCTTGTTGAAAAGGTCTCGCGTGTAGTGCGAAGGGACAAAGCGGGATCTCATATGAGCCTTCATATCTTGCCAAGTTGTGATTGGAGGCTCTTCTTTTACTTCACGAGCGAGTTGGACTTGTTCCCACCAAAGGTTTGCATAATCATCAAACTCGAGGGATGCCATGGCCATCATCTTCTCATTGCTATAGTTGTGCATGCGGAAGATCTTGTCAACCTTGAGTTCCCATGATAGATATTCTTCGGGTTCATTGGAACCGGTGAACTTGGGCATGGTGAATTTGAGCTTGCCAAAAGTTTCTTCTTCATTGAGGTTCCGGTGTCGGCGGTTCCCATGATTTTGGCGGCCATCTTCATCATCCGAGCACTCATGTCTTGCTTGGTGATGGTTGCGTTGTCCTTGCGGTTGTTGAGGTGCCACGTTTGGTGGTGGAACTTGATTTTGACGACGAGCTTGGGGAGCTTGCTCGTGTTGTTGGCGCGGTTGATGATGAGGAGGAGGTTGTTGGTCCTCACGACGAGCTTGGGGAGCTTTCTCTTGTTCTTGTTGTGGTTGATGACGATGAGCATTTTCTTGCACCATGTGGCGAGGAGGACGACGAACCGCATGCGCAATGGGATGCTCCCTTTCTTCTTGATGTGGGGGAGGCTCGTCATGATGATCATGTTGTCGATGTTGACGTTCATGTCAATGATGACGCCTTGGTGGGTCTTCGAGTGCTTCACGCCAACGGCGATCTCGTTCGTCCACTTCGGATGCTTCACTTGTTGTTGAAGGGACATGTCGTTGGCGATGGGCTTGGTGGTCCACGTGAGGTTGCTCTTGTTGAATCACGAGCTCCCTTGGTTGTGGACAGTTCGCTTCATGTCTTGGAGGTCTTGCGGAGAGGTCACCATCATAGCTTGACGTCGCGGTGTGTCGCGGAGATGGTACCACTTGCGAAGAGGTCATGGAGTGAATGACGGATCCATCTTGGTGCCTTGAAGCGTGACGGCAAGGAGTGCTTGATTCACTTGAGGAGTGTCGTGACGAGCTTGAGTCATGAGGTCGTGGCCTTGATAGCCCATCAATGAGGCGTTGAAGCTTCTCATCCGTTGCGGCGAGGGCGCGACCAAGAGCTTCATTTTGAGGGCCGAGGTTATGTTGCATAGCATGCATTTGTCCTCGGACCTCCTCGAAGTGGTTGTCGATGCTCTTGAACTCCACTCGGGTTTTGCTAAATTGTTCATCTTGGCGCCTCTCAAGGGTGTCACAACGATAGTTGAATTCTCCACGGATCTTCCAATGATCCCACCTTGTCATGTATTGTGCGTCTTCCTCTTGAGGTGGCATTGGTTGGGACGACTCGCCATTCCTGTCCATGATGCAAAGCCACAAGGATTGTATATGGAGGAGAAACGTGGAGAGTTAGCCTTTTACCTCACCTTGGAGATTGTATCAAACCAATTGCCACACAAGAGAGCGAAGAGCTTGCAAAGTGAAATTGCAAAGAGACTCACACACAAGGAACTACACTCTCAAAAGCTTTTGGTGGAAAGAAGGGTGGAAAGCCAAAGAACCAACCAAACAAAACGGATAGTAAAAAGTGGATAAGATCCAACAAAGCTCAAGTCAAAAGGTGATGGTCAACTCACAAAGTGACTAGAACCTACGACTACACACACGCGTGGAGAAAAAATGGGGTTAGCACGACTATGTAAGTGAGCACAAAAGGGCCTAACGACGAGTATGCTCGGTTGTCGTGCCAACTCAAGGAGAGACCACAACTCGTTTGCCAAAAGAGGGTAAGCAACGGATTTGTGCACTTGCCTTGGCACGCTTTTTCCTCTCTCTTTTGCTTACAAGCTTGATACTCTCTTTGTATTGGGAGACTATGTATCTTTCTATTTTTCTTTTTCTTCTTTTTTTTGATTATTTTTCTTTTTCTCCCTTTCTATGATACTATGTTAACTTTTGTATTTGCCCTCACACTCTCACTTTCCAATGGCAAGTGCACAATGCTTAGACAAACACAAAATGAGTTTCTCTCATAGGATAGGTACACACAAAGGAAGATATGGCTACAAGGGTTGACACAAGTTATACCTTAGTTGTTGATGATGATCTTGTGTCGATTGAGCAGGGAAGAGTTTGGGGTCCGTGGTGTCGAAGAGCGTGGGCGATGTTGCGGAAGCTATCTGTTAGTTGGTGACACGCACACGGAACACAAACAACAAGCGGACAGATTAGCCAATGCATAAAAGAGGAAAAGTCAAAACTGGCGATTCTGGTCTGGGCCGGAGACTCCGGTGTGGAAAATCAGCTCGTGTTCTTGAGTGGAAATTCACGCCTAGAGTCCTCAAATCCGCGAAAATTTGGCCAAAATTGGGCTGGGAAACGCAGGCAAAAGCTGGACCAACACCTTAGACAAGATTTTGTCGGATCAAAACCACAAATAACGCTCCAAAACGATAGATCAATCCAAAGGCAAATTGGGGCTATTTTTGGGAAATATTCGAATTTATGATGGATAGAAGAAAAATTGAGGGGAAATTCGTGATCAGCCTTTCTCTTGATACCAATATGTTAGGGGTGACCCCTTGGGGTGGCCCGATCTTTCACGAATTCTATGGGGATCGAGGGGAGAAGCGAGTGGATGGAGGAGGGGGATGAAATCCACGAACACACGCGCGAAGAACTCGATGAACACACACGCGAAAACACGATACAAGGCGTTAGCTCACGCCGGTGGCAACCGGTCCAACACAATCCCTAGGATCGGCGTTGGGCAAGACACTCTCCCATGGCCAACAACGTGGGTGATAGGCTTGATGAGATCTTGACTACTTGGGGACGAGACACCGAGATCCCAAGGACTTGTACAACTTGAATGCATGAGGCAAAAATCAAGAGGTTGTGGATAATTTGGTGCTCCTTGTCAAGGAGCATGAGACAAATAGTTGATAGATCCTCAAAGGGGTGTCTTCAACTACAATTATCCAAGTGTAGGGTTTAGAATAGAGGGGTGGGGCTTTATATAGGCCAGCCACTTAAACTGGGGTAGTTTAGGGATAAAACTGGAAGTTGGGGCGAAACTGGGGGTTACATGGGCTAGCCCCAAAAGGCCTTGACATGCCTGGTGACGAGCAGGCCGGAGACTCCGGTGTTGGGTCCAGAGACTGCGGTCTGGGCTGGAAACTCCGGTCAATCTCCGGACCCGTCTCCGGAGGGGCCTTCTGACTGTCCCTGGCTTGGTTCCTGGGGTCGGACCGGAGGATGGTCCGGAGACTCCGGTGTACCGGACCGGAGACTCCGGTGTACACCGGAGATTCTGGTGTGCAGTGCTCCAGCAGCGTCTTCTCCTGGTCCTTTTTCCATGGGGGCTTGGTGCGGTGATGTTGCTTCATAGCTAAGGATACACAACGTAGTCGCATGAAGTAGCAAGCCATCCAAAGATAGATCAAAATCACATGAGGAAAGGAGCGAGTTAACCTTAGATTGTAGGAGCTTGGCTCGGGCGCGAGTCATTGGTCTGCTTGGGGACTAGGTGTTGTAGATGGAGGTGCATCCGTAGGACGGGCTGCATCAACTTTGCCTTCTTGCATCAGCACACATCCGAGACCAATCTTGGATGCGTCACAATATACATCAAAAGGCTTCTTGATATCCGGCATAATCAAGATTGGGGCTGAAATCAATCTCTTCATGAGCTCTTGAAAACTTGCTTCACATTTCTTATCTTTCTTCAACAACTGGGTCATGGGTCTTGCAATGCTCGAGAATCCTTCTACGAACTTGCCGTAATATCCCACTAATCCGAGAAATGTGCAAACTTGGGTTTGAGTGGTTGGGGCTTTCCATTCTTCAACATTCTTAATCTTGGAGGGATCGACAACAATTCCTCCTGCCGACACGATATGTCGTAGGAATCCTACTTCCTTTAACCAGAACTCACATTTGCTAAACTTGGCATACAACTGATGCTCTCTAAGGGTTTCAAGGATGGTCCTCAGGTGTAGCGCATGGTCTTCTTCTGATTTGGAATAGATCAGAATATCATCGATAAAAACAACGACAAACTTATCCAGGAAGTTCATAAAAATCTTACTCATGAGATTCATGAAATAAGAAGGGTCATTGGTTAATCCAAAAGACATGACAATGTACTCATACAATCCATATCTGGTGGTGAAGGCAGTCTTTGGAATATCCTTTGTGCGAATCTTGAGTTGATGATAACCAGTTCGAAGATCAATCTTAAAAAACATTTTGGCACCGGTCAACTGGTCAAACAGATCTTCTATCTTCGGCAGTGGGTACTTGTTCTTAATGGTGACATCATTTAGCTTCCGATTATCCATGCAAAAACGATTACCTCTATCTTTATTATCCACAAACAAAACTGGTGATCTCCATGGCGACGCACTTGGTTGAATCAAGCATGCCTCCAGCATAGCATACAGTTGCTTCTTTAGCTCCGCTAATTCAGACGGGTTCATACTATAAGGTCTCTGAGCTATGGGTTCAGTTCCAGGGATTAGTTCAATGATAAACTCGATATCCTAATATGGGGGCATACCGGGCAATTCATTTGGGAATCGTCGAGGTATTCACAAACTACTCTGACTTGGTCAATGGTTGGTTGGGCTAGACTCTTGTTGTACTTGAATTGACGGGGCAAAGTCTCAGATACAGGCTCTACTGATACTCCAGTGGTATTAGTCATGGTTATGGCTTTCTTGGCACAGTCGATTAATCCTTTATGTTTCGACATCCAATACATTCCTAGTACTACTTCCAAACCTTTGTTCCAAGTACTATTAGATTAGCATAAAAATCTATTCCATGGATTCTGATAGGTACGGCCTTGCAAATTTGTCTAGCTTTGGTGGTTGAACCAGGTACTTGAACTATCATAACATTCTTCAATTTTGTTGGTTGAATCTTACTAGTGCATGCAAATTCTTCTATAACAAATGAGTGCGATGCTCCAACATCAAACACCACTCTTGCAAGTACTGAGTTAACAGAAAACATACCCAGCATGACATCTGGCGCTTCCTAAGCTTCTTCAGCATTCATGTGATACAGACGGCCGTTGCGGTTGAGTGAGTTCCCTAGAGCAAATCTCCTTCCAGGCTTAACACGGCGTTGCTTCTGAGCTGGTGCATTCACATTGGTGGCTGCTGCAATCTTCTTGGGGCACTTGTTGGAGTAGTGACCGTTGACTCCGCATTCAAAACAAGTAATCAAAGACTTGTCTTTTCCTGCAACATGCACGACATTGCTTCCAGGCCTTGGGGCAGTATTGTTGTTGTTGGACTTGGGCGGTGCACGGTTGAAATTGTTGGAGTTGCCGAGGTTGTTGTTGTGGTTTCCTCCGGGCCTTGTGTTTCCTCCTCGGATAGTTCGGACGGGACATAGGGGGTCTATGGTTTCTCGTGGCATATCCTGCAGACGGGTTAGGGCGATACTTCGGGGTATGGTGGGATCCTGGTTGATGCATCATTCGATGCTTGCGATTCTCATTGGCTTGGTTGATCTTGCCTTCCATCTGGATTGCAAAATCCACTAAGGCTTCAAGGTCAGCGAAGGGAATGTTGACCAGCACTGTCTTCATCTCATCATGTAGACCATTTAAGAATCTCTCCTTCTTCTTGGCTTCAGTACCAATATCATCAGGGGCATACCTAGATAGAGACAGAAATCTGTCATGATACTCTACCACAGTCATCTTTCCCTGCTTCAGCTCCTTGAATTCATCACTCATCCATAGAATCAAACCCGGTGGCACATGGGTTCGGCTGAACTTGAGTTTGAATTCATCCCAAGACATCATCTATCCTCCATTCATGGTGTGAATGCTATTCCACCAAGCTCTTGCATCACCTGCCAGATAATGGGTGTAAAACTGTACTTTCTCATTGGCCTCCACTCCTGTGACTTCGAAGTTGTTTTCCATGGTCTGCAGTCAGTCGTCAGCATCTAATGGCTCTTTAGACTTACTAAATATGGGGGGATTGGTGTTTTGAAAGTTCTTGATCTTGGATCCATCGTTGTCCTGGTTTCCATGGCCTTGGTTATTATGGGCCATATGAGCTATCCATTGAAGGGTGGCTAAATTAGCTTGATGTTCAGCTCTTCCAGCTTCACAGTCAGCAACCAACATTTGCAAGATTTGCATCATCGGATCTTGAGATGAGCTGCTCCCTCTATGAGGCATCTGAAGATTGAGATAGATCATGAGACAAGAGGGAAATTTCTAAGGTTCATGGATTTGTTTTGAAAAGCTTTTAAACTTTGAGTTTGACTCTGGTTTTTCCAACTAGCAACTTGCTTTTCATTCATTCATTCATAGCACCCAATACAAACACACACCACACTAGGGTAACATATGGTTTTAGGAACCATTCTGTGAAGCTACGATATAGTGGGACCGGATACAACTCACACCTACGATAGTGCTCAAGTGATACTACTCATCAGAATCGGTGGCTTCTTCATCATCATCAGTGTGGAAGTCCATTTCAAGGTCCTCTAGGTAGTCATCATCATCACTAAGGTATGAGTAGGGATCTCCACGGATATCTTCACCTTCGTTCTCCCTCTCCTCAAGCTGCATGTCCCGATCAAGGATGGTCTCCTCCAAAGATGACACCTTGTGACGAAGGCGGGCAATTATGCGATCCTTCTTGTCACGTAGACGACAAAGTGACTTGCACTCCTTCACCAGGATGGTGAGGGTCTGGTCCTTCTTGACTGCAATGGCATGGTTGTCATTGGCATAGGCGCGGGCGTTGTCCAAAGGCCCAGCTCGCAGCAGCCTACCACCCCAGCTAATCCTGGCCCTTGATCTAACCTACATCAAACACTAAAACTACCTACCCTATCCCCAGATTTTCCCCTCCACCCCGCCGCCAGCTCCCAGGCAACACACCCCCCACACAGCAGACACACCACACACGCCCGCGCTGGTCGCACACCACACACGCACACACCCGATCCCCAGATCCCACCAACCGCACAACGCGCCCCTGGGCCCCACCCCGAACATCCCGCTGCACGGGAGCCCCGCTCCTCGCTCGCCTCTTCCCCGATGCTCCCCACCTCGCGCCGCCTCCCCCACGATCCCGAACCAACTGCCGCCGCCTGTGAGCCTCCTCCCCTCTGTAACCCAGCCTCGCTCGATCCCTGCCGTCCCCGTCTCATCGGGTCCCTACTTCACCCGGCCTCCTCTCCCTCTGGCCGCCACCACCTCCCGACCTCGTAGCGCCGCCCCACGTTGAGCTTCGCCTTCTCTGCACCCGAGTAGCTGTCGCCGGCCGCAGCCGCTCGTCTCCGACTGGCCCCACGCCTCCTCTTCACCGTCCCTGAGCCACCGCCAGCGCTCAAGGCCCCTCTCTCCCTAGGCCACGGCCCTGTCTCAGCTGGGCGCCTCACCGAAGCTCCACCTCGCCTCCTTCTGCCCTCTGCTCCGCCCGCGAGCACCGTTGTCTCCTCTATTCCCCCGCCGTAGCCCGCTGCCCGCGCCCCCTCGTCCGCATCCAGGGTGCCGTCGTCGTCGCCTGGCGAGCCGGCCCCAGCGTCGTCATTGTTCGGGCCTCACCTCTGCACCGCGTTGGCGCATACACCCGCATCGTTCCGTGTTGGTCTGCCCTTGTGCGCCTATGGAGTCCATGCCCATGTTTGTCTCTTGATGTTGTCAAGTTGCAATAATCTAGGAGTCGAGGCCACTATTCTGCTACCTCCATGTCGCTGCTAGTTGTGTTGGTTGATGTAAAATATTGAGGTACATCTCGTGACAAGGGAATGGTGGTACCGCTCATGTCATGGATGTGATGTTCGTATGAATATTACTCGGTGCCACCTGAAGTCTGAACCAGAACCAAGTCCATCGTCAACATCGAGTTCGGAACATTATGTACCCCGACCATCGGACCGAAGGCCATTCCGGACCCGAAGATGCCCGGAACGCCAAGTCCGTCTTCCTGGACGCCATGCTCTTCTTCATGAATCCTCGTGAACTTCTTCCCGGAGGCCCGAACCTCGTCGAACCCCTCGGAATCCAAGACCACCGCCTCATGTGTGACCCCAAATCCGAGCCCCTATTTTATTAAATGTTATATACACTTGTTGCATGTTAAATTGTCATGCTTGCATACATAGTGGTTTTGGGGGCATTATGCCGATTCACCTCGTAATTAAATATGGAGGCCATATGTGGGCTAATCTAGTCTTGTATTGGCCCCATTTAAAATTGCATAGTCAATCAGTGACATATTTCGCCTTGTTAAGACAACATTTAAATTGCGGGTATCTAAACAACATGAACCTTCCAAGTAACTGTCGGGACCCCGGTTCCGCTTAATATTGCCTAATCGCATCGCATCTTTGTCATGTCATACATCATACATGCATCATGCCCGATCTTTTGCCGTAGTATTAAATAGTGCATCTGGTGTTTCTTCTAGTGCTTTGCTTCTTCACGGATTAGGCCGATGAGTTGATGCGAGTGTCGATCCGACCTTCGGATGAATCTTCGGTAATGTTTTTCAGGCGAGCAATCTCCCCCTTTCTACCTATCTCACTTTTATAGTATTTATTCCTTCCTGTTGATCTATTGCTATCTGTGTTGTGATGCTCTAGTTTTCGTACCCGTGATATCCCTTGCAGCCTTATATTGCCTTGGACACATCCTATTACCTGTTGTTTGGTAGATAGTTGGACTTGCGCATTGTAGTCGCTTGCTCAAGTGTTGTTGCGTGTCGTCCAGTACCACAGTTGTTGGAAGGCTGCCATATGCTTTATGTTGGAGATGATCATGTCTTTAATTATTGTTTAATAACTAAAATTGAAGTAGGTAAATAATGCAGAGGCACGGGTGGGCAATAGATGTTATTTGGTTTTTAACCGTCCACTTGTGTCCCGTAGGACCCCGAGTTCTTGACACCTGTTCCGAGATCGAGCGCGCTAACCACAGGTGGGGTGTGTGGGCACCCCCATCGATTAGTACCGGATTTCAAAGTACTGTACCGGGGGCCACAAAGTAGTTTGGGGCTTTATTACTATCCTGTACTTATGCCATGTTTTACTGCTTTATTTACGATTGTGCGTGGAGCGCCTGTACTATTTTGGAACAAATGTGGAATGTTTTCGCGGTATCGACAAGCCCAGTCACACTTTCGGGTTCCCAGTCGTTTACAGCCATTGTCACAAACCTCTGGGTCCGTCTCGGAGACCGGCCGACTTCGTTGCGGGTAGCTTAGTGGGGTGGCCCCCATGTGCTTGCTTTGGGTCTGGGAAACGTCGTGTCCGAAACCCCGTCGGCATACCGTTGGGTGTATGTTTTGTGATCTTGTACCTACCTGATCTGACAACAAGGGTGTAGGTGCGTGTGGAAACTTTGGTGCACCCCTGCAGGGTTAAATCTTTTCGAGAAGTCTTGTCCGCGGTTATGGACGACTTGGAGCACAGTTCTCGATCATAGACAACTATAACTAAAGTTTACTGTTATAATTTGACTTGTATCCGATATGACTAGTAATCAGCTTCACTACAACGGAATGGCTAAATAAAAGTACCAATAACTGCTGGGTTTGGGATATCTCATGCTAATTATATCTGACTAGTAAGCGTCGCAACTACAACGGAATGGTTAACTAAAAGTGCCCACTGCTTATTATATCAGGATGACTACCTATACCTGACTAGTAATTGCTGCAACGATAACTAAATAAATAAAACTGCCAACTGTGTGAGTTCCTTGGTTGAGTTCCTCGTTTGGTCTCGAGGGGGAAATACCAGGATGGGTATGTTTGGTGGTAGTATCAGGTTGGTTCTGAATAGGTCTTTCTTATCCCTCTCTGATAGCCGACAGTTATGTCGAGTCTCTATAGATTGTTTAGTGCATGCTGCGCTGCCGCTTTAGTCCACCATACCTATGTAGGAGAGGACCGCCGAATTCTAGTCTCGTCGTGTACTGGCCTCAGTACTGACCGCTCTCTTTTTCCTTTGCCCTTTGTCGGCACCCCTTTTGTTTAACCAGGTTTTGAGATCGACGTTGTTAGCAGGGTTACCCTTCCGGCTTGGCCTGGGCAGGGTTATGGATGCCATTGGTTATTCTTCAGGGCTCTTAGCCCCATTTCCATCTTATCCGTAGTCGGACGCTGTATAATTTTCAAGTTGATTTGGATCTTTGTATTGTGTATCTGTATTCTTGACTCTTGGAGTCGTTGTTGTATATATCTGTTTTGTGGGTTCCATCGTGGACTATTGTGTAATGGTATTACTTCGTTCTCCACCCGCACGAAAGTGCCTAGTGGGCACCTTTGAATCGTTTCTATGCGGGTTTGGCGGGGATCGCTAAGACTTGCATAGGGACGATTCTGAGGGTGTTACATTGCCTCTGAGATTTGCAACTATCAGCCATTGTAATTCTCCTCCTTGCTGATCATTGAGCTGTGCTCCGAAGAACTTGGGGCGCGGGCGCTCAAGAAGTTCCAAGAGTTGGCTTAAATCTCGCTCGAAGATAATCTCTCCTCCGTTTCTCAACTGTTAGAACTTGCTATACTTGACTTCCATCTATAAGAATGTAGGGTGAGTAGGTTAGTACGGTGATCAAGTGTGTCAAATTTTATGTAGGATTGCAAGAATTTTTGAGGAACATGAATTTTCTTGAAAGAATCTCAGTGATAAGGAGAGAATAGGTTTTCATAAATACTCACTTCCCTTGTTTTGAAACTAAGTTTTTATTCAAACGTCCATTCTAACTAGGGTCTCCTAGGGTCAGGATGGCTTTGATACCAACTTGTCAACACCCGGATTTTTAATCCCAGATGTCTGTTATACCATACATCGCAATCCCAGGATTACCATTTTTGTGAGACATAATAGATTGGTACCATAGTTCATCATCCATTACAAACCATAATAAAGGTCTTACAAATAAAGGATCTCATGATCCAGTCTTAATACAATCAACACAGCAGAATATAATAATGGTAGCATGGTTAGAGCTCCATCTTCAGGGTCACAGGCAATGTGACGATGGGAGATGATCCTAGTTGTCATAGACTTCATGTTGTCCATCATCCTGGTAGTCCTCTTCATAGTATGGCCACGGGCATAGCCAGGGACAAATCCATGAGTAATCTTTAAGTACTCGCAAACTATCACTAACAAGTAAAGTAGTTTGAGTAGGAGTCCTTAGCTCTAGGTTTATTTGCAAAAAGCCAGGTTTATTTCAAGCTGAGTTCAGAAGTAAAGAAAACTATTTTAATGTTCTACAACACCTAAGTGGGAACTTAGTTTTCATGTTCACAACCCTGTTGTGGTCAAGTCAAAGTCATAGTTCATTTCACAAGTCATTTTGAAAACATCTGACGACGGAACAGTATGGCCACTTCAACTGTCCATGACCGCGTATTCGACTATTCCAATAGTTTGACACTCTACAGATATTGTACACTTTCACCACAACATTCTATACATCCACCAAGGATAACCCTTAATCATCATACTTAGTATTCGGATAATCAATCCTAACCTTTCAATTACACACCCTAGTATAGGCACCTCCCCTATGAGTTTGGCCTCCCAACCATGACCATCCGTCATCTTGGGAAATACATAGGTGGAAAGTCATCACGAGGTAGCCTTAGCTCAACCTCTTCCATAAGGGAACCCATACTAAGACATATAAACTTCCAGTTAAGCCCTACCCAATTCAGGTATTATGGTTGTACGGTAAAATTGGAATGGTATCACATCTGAACCCAACCATCAGTTTTGGTAAAGGGCTAAGGCTCATGCCTTAACATTTTCATCATCAAATCATCTTGTGTTCATAACACATGTCAAAATTTTTCAATAGAATGAAGCTTCATTCCAAGGTTTTCATCATCATTTTCACCAAGTATTCCCATCTAAAGTGATCCACTTTTATTCTTAGCACTAGCCACTAAAATTCAGGGTATTCACTAATGAGGGGTTCTAATCAAGTGTGACTATCCAAATCTAGTCTCATGTCTTAGTATGACATCTAGTTCTAACTACTTAGGCCTAGTTTTATGCTCTTTATGCTATCTATATTATCTTTACAAAACTCACAAAGCACTAACTGAAAGTACTAAAGAACATTGGTAAAAATAAAAGAATAAAGCTTGCAAGTAAAGCTGGGAATTGGTATAATCAAGGTTGCATAACCAAAGCATGCCTAATGCATCTTGCATAGGTTATCTTGCATAAGTAGCATGCAAAGTTCTAGCTTGCAAGTGTTAGCTTGCATAGGTAACATGCAAGTGTTATCTTCGCTTGATTGGTGCAGTGGTTGAAGTTTTCTTCTTCGTAGTAGTAGTACTCCTCCTCGTAGCCTTGGTCGGTACTAGCGTCTATAAATGAATACGAGGTACACAATCACCAACCAATACCTAACTACCTCTATTTGGCACACAAAGGTTCACACTATATGATCTAGCATCATCACAATCATCACATGAAATAAAGACCTAGTCTTATTTATTTTATTTTGGAAAAGTAATTTCTACTCGTTGAAAACTACTTAAGATTTTATATTCTCCAATTAAAATATGGGATCATGTTGACACATCTCATCACCAAATATTCTAATACTTGGGAATGTGATTTAAAGTGGTGGTCATATTTTATAAAGTTTAAAATTACTATTTTATACAATTAAAGTGACTAGAAATGCATATATAGCATTCTTTTAGTACTAGTCCAAGATCACTGCATGTAAACCTAAATATTTTTACATATTCAGATAGATCTTATCAAATGTGATTTTTGAGAGTTGGAATCAACTCAAAAGCATTTATGGTTGATTTTTGGAAAATGTTTGAATGTGGAAAAGCCTCGATCTTGTTATTTTTAATATAGGTGATTTATAATTTCAAATGGGTTGAATCCAACGGGCTTGGATTGATAATTTGAATACCTTTCTAACAAAATTGGAATCATGTAATTGGTTCAGTACATCTCCTTCAATTGATTTTTGAATCTACTGATAGAACTAGGGTTTGAATAAAATGGAAAATATCTATTTGAATTACTAGGCTACGCACAGGAATGATAATGGGATGGCCCAGCTGCACAACAGGCGCAGCGGGCTGCTGACAGGGGGGTCCTGCTAGTCAGTGGCTCAATCTAAACTGGTACGTTTCAATCTAAGCCCTACGATTAGAACAAGATCTACGGCTGATGTTCGTCGTCTCCGGCGGATAGCTCCGGCGAGACTGAACCCTAACAGGACGGTGGGGGTACGCGGTGGCTCACCTGGGCTCTAGCTAGGGTCGACGATGGGGGCGAACGACATTGTCTACAGCGGATGTTCGAACGGTGGTCATAGCGGCTCCTGGGGTGGCTCCAATCAACGGCTCCTCTCCTCATCTACAGCGGCGGACTCCGGCCAAATTCCAGCGGGCTGGTGCTCGCCTTGATCAGGGGAAGGGTCAGGGGTGGTTCTGAGAGAGAGGGGAGTGAGATGGTGTGGAGAATGAGGGATGGGGTGGCCTATATTTATACACCGGCGAGAGGGGCAGTGCGGGATGGTCAGGCTCCTCTAGCGACGGAGATACAGCGATCTAATAATATGGCTAAGGGCGTAGGTCGGTGCGGTGTCTCTTGGCGGTCGTCGCACGCTTAATGACACGACACGGGGCGGTCGAGGATGGTCGGGCGCGGTCCGTTATTTGCGCGGGAATTGCGGTGTTCGAGATGGCATACAGGGGCTTCGTGTCACGTGGTGGCGAACGGGCATATCTGGGAGGTTGCTAAGGTCTTGGTAAGTGTAGTTATGCGCGGTGACGGTGAGGCGCGGCGTGTGCGCGTGTGTCGGCTGCGGCGCTCTAGCGTGCTCTCGGCATGGTCGTAGAGAAATGGACGCGGCGGTTTTCTGTTGGTCCACGGCTTGGCTGCGCTCGAGGGGTGGACATGGAGTGGCGGTGGACAGTGGCCTGTCTCCTAGACATCATGGACGAGCGCGACGCTTCCTCCTGCGGGTTGTCCAAGGTCGACCGGCAATGGCGGCTCGGGTGGCGCGACACTAGTGCAAGCAGTGAATGGTGAGTTGGTTCAATGCGATGCTGGGCACTTGAGGATACAAGTGGAGTAAATTGGGGGCAATTGGTAGACAATGCATTGATCAAGAACAGTAATAGTTCAAAGGTGTATAAACATCATTATACGCAAGTTCGTGAATTACATTCCACTCTATGAAAATGATAATCTCACAAGATTTTCTTAGCACATTATTATCACGTATTAAGTGCGATTTCATAGTGTTCAAAGGTGTATAAATTTTTTATACTCAAGTTTATGCATTATATTTCACTCTATGAAAATGATAAATGATCAAGATTTTCTTATCACAAAATTATCATGTCCTCAGTGCGATTTCACAGTGTTTGAAGGTGTATAATTTTTGCATACGCAAGTTTATGCATTATATTTCACTCTATAAAAATGATAATCTCTCAAGATTTTTTTAGCATAACATTAACATGTCCTAAGTGCGATTTCATAGTGTTCAAAGGTGTATAATTTTTGTATATCCAATTTTATGCATTATATTTCACTCTATGAAAATGATAAACTCTCATGATTTTCTTAGCACAACATTATCATGTCATAAGTGCAATTTCATAGTGTTTAATTTTTGTATATGCATGAGGCACACATTTTAGCTTAGGGATCTCTTTAGTTTATGCATTACTTTTCACTCTCTAAAAATGGTAAACTCTCAAGATTTTCTTAGGACAACATTATCATGTCCAAATTGTAATTTGAAAGTGTTCAAGATAGTTGTGTCAATTATAACTATATTTTACATTAAGAGTTGTATAATTTTTTAATTTGAAAGTGTTCAAGAGTTGTGTCATTTTCTTATTTCTTATACTTCCATCTCCCTAAATCTTAAAGTTTGACTTTCACCTCATAGATTCACTTGATTGCAACCGAGACATTAACTCGATAAACAAATTAAATCACCGGAACGTCACCTCGGTCGGCCGCATTCTCCACAACAAGTGAGCGCCCAACTGAGCTCCCGAGTTGCACCAATTGATTGTACACAACAAGCGCCCCCGTCTAATCGGAAAAATTTGCTGCGAGATCTAACCTTCCTTTCCCATGGTTGCCATTGTCATTCTTCATACAGGTCAATGGGATGGCACCATACTGTGGCCAGGACGAACGAGAGGCCAAAGTGTAGCTAGACAAAGGGCCGCCATCACTGGAGAAGGCTTGCTGTCACCAGAGAAGAAGAAGAAACGGGAGGCAACAACATGGGCGCGAGCGCGAGGCTGGCTTGGGGTCCCAACTTGTAACGCCAACCTAGGTAAGCTGTTGGTCCAGTGCTCATGTGGATAAGCCGTGGGTCTCATGCTTATCTGGATAAGTGGAGAGAGGTGTCAACTACGGGACCCTACTGAACGTTTCCCCACTTGTCTACACGTAACGACAAGGATGACGGACAGCGAGTTTCAGACCATTGATAGTTTCAGACAAGGATTTGGGCAATAGTGAGGAAAACTTAAGCGGATGGCTAAAAGTGAGTACAACTAAGGAACCAAGGGCACGAAAATAGTAATCCCTTTTAATAATGAAAGTATCTGAAATTTTGATCTATAAATGCATGATACCTGCTTGGTCAGGGATAGGGGTATAGGGATTAGTTGTATATGTATTAGGGTTTAGGTTTTTGGGGGTTAGGGGTTAGGGAGTTTTCAATAATGTTCGAGTTGTATGCCTATATTCATGAAATAGAATGGCATTAGCACAATTTAATGAAAGTATCTCTAATTTTGATCTATAAGTGTATGATACTTTCCTAGTCAGGGTTTAGGGTTTATGGTTTCGGATTCTAGGGTTTAGGGGTTTATGTTTTAGGTTTTATGGCATTTTTAATAATGTTCAAGCTTTATGCTTAGATTTGTGGAATTGAATGGCGTTAGCGTAATTTAATGAAAGTATATCTCAAATGTTGATCTACAAGTGGATGATACCTTCTTGGTCAGGGCCGTATAGGTTTTAGGGTTTAGGGAATTTTCAATAATGTTCAAGCTTTATGCTTGTAATCGTGGAACAGAATGGCGTTACTACAATTTAATGAAAGTATCTCAAATTTGGATCCATAAGTTCTTGTTCGGGGTTTAATTATGGGTTGAGGGGTTTAGGGTTTTAGTATTTAGAGGTTTAGGGTTTAGGTTTTAGGGGTTGTTTAGGGTTTATGGAATTTTCAATAATGTTCAAGCTTTATGCTTATATTCGTCGAATTGAATGGTGTTGCCCAATTGAATGGAAGTATCTCAAATTTGATCTATAAGTGCATGATACCTGCTTGGTCAGGGTTTTGGGGTTTAGTGTTTATGGTTTTAGGGTTTAGGGGTTTAGGGCTTCGAGAATTTTCAATAATGTTCAAACTTTATGGTTGTATTCGTGGAATGGAAAGTCATTACCGCAATTTAATGAAAGTATCTCAAATTTTGATCTATAAGTGCATGATACCTGCTTGGTCATAATTTTTGTTAAATTCATATGAAGGTACCCAAGTACTAAAACAAGGGAGAAACACCAAGAGTTCCATTAGATTTAGGCATTGTTTGGTTGGGCTTCGATTGTGGCTTTTGATTTTTGTCTTATAAGCCATGAAGGTGTTTTGGGCTTTGGCTTTTAGCTTTTACCCTAACATAGTAGAATGATGGTATAAAACAAAATCAAAAATAAAAAAGTGTCTTATGAAATAAAGCTAAAAGTGATAGATAAACTTAACCAAACAACCCCTCAATTTCATGATATGAATGCTAATGCTAGTAAATTTGGGACCTTTTGAAAGAAAAATCCAATACAAAATATATTAGTTGAAGTAATGTATTTCATCTTGCTATGTGCACCACCTATTTTCCATGAAAAAGTATGCTAAAATTTGACAACTTTTGAAGAAACTTGTTTCACAATATGTCTTACCATATGTATGAACATTCGTGGCTTTCAAATGAGATGACAAAGGTCATGGCAATATGTTTGCCATAGTTTACGATAACGTGTCCATCTTTTGTAGATGGGTGCATAACTATGTATTAGCATTTCGAAAAATGTTTACAAAGAGTTCTTCAAAATCCGAAGTTATTTTAATTTGTCCAAGTGACAACAATGGCTTCCGCTGTGAAGAAACTACGAAGACAATATATGGTTCAAAGTGTTACTCCACTAATTTTGTCACAAAGTGTAAAATATTTGATAGATATGCCCGTGTTTCATAAATTTTCAAGTTTCCGAGGCAGTTTTGCCGAGTTTAACGAGTTTATCTTGGTTTAGTGAAAATGTTCGAATTTTGAACTGCAAATGATGGGAATTTGTACTTCCCGTAATTCTAGGTCACTGACATACGGGTCACCTGCATTTTGGGTCCACAAAGTTAGTGTAAGTTCGGAGTGGGTGGGCAGGTAAATACTTATTAAAGAAGGGAAGGGAAACATCAATGGGGTGATTCACGTGGGAGAATGTAAATTTACCACCTACATCCCTCTATTATTGTAGTGCTCCTCGGGTTCTTGTTTCCGGAGTAGGGATAGAAGAGGAATTTTGCATTCTAAAAAAAGATGAAGTTTGTTTGAATGGATGCATGCAATGTTTGGGCACCATACCAAAATTTTGAGGTCGAAGCTTCTAACATGTTTTTATTATGAAGCAACTATGAACATGATAGCTCAAAATGCCACCGCCTCCTTTTTACACACAAAGTATAACCTTTAAATGGAAAATGCCACACACCCTTTCAGCTTCTAGGCTAAATTATTGCAATAAATTGATTTTTTGGGATGGATGTTTGAATGGGTGGGTCAGGATGTTTGAATGGATTGGCAGGATATTTCGGAGCGCTGCCGAAATTTTTAAGTTGAAGCTTCAAAGATACGCAATTCCTACTTGGGGATGTTGTCCCAAGACATAGACTCAAACGCCTTTATGATTTTGACCATTTAATGATTTGATAGACATCTGCCGTCTTTCAAATAAGATGACCAAGGTCACAGCCATAGTTGTTGATACTGTGTCCATATTTTGTACTCCGTATATTGGATACATCTTGGCCAATATAACACCCAAGTTTTAGTTATTCATGTAATAGGGTTTGTTTGTGCATAGCATAAGAATCATCTCTTAAAATTGCATTGAATAAAACATAAATAAAAACCCTAAACCCTAGCTTTCCCCTCTCTCTTTGAAAGCATTTCAAAATAGTTTTGAATTTTGAAATGACAAAAAAATGGAGCCAAAATGAATATAAGGGCTCTTGAGTACTTTATATATTTCACAAAACCCCTCTAGTATTTTTGGAATATTTAAAATAGATTTGAATATGAAAATAGAAAAGAGAAAGTCAAAACAGAAAAAGAAAAAGGTTTTGTTTAAAAAAAAGAGTAGCTCTGCAGCTAAATCTAACCTAGGTTGGCCCATTCCTTCCTCTCTTTCTCTCCGTCGCTCAGCGCGCAGTGTGCAGCAGCCGCTTGCAGCCCACTTGGCCCAGCCGTAGCCCAGCTAAGGCCTATACCACTTCGGCCTCTCTTGCTCGTCGTCTTCCTTGCTGCAGTGAAGTAGTTGGGTATCGCTGCCTCCGTCGCCCGATGACGCCGGCCGCGCCACGATCCCCGCCGCCGCCTGGACCAGAGATAAGGATCCACCACGCCGTGCACGTCCCTCCTCCCCTGGTCTTATCTTCCCCTTTGTGCGCGCCTCTCTTCCTCTCCCCAGTTGACCCAAACCCTAGCTCCGCCAGTTACCGATGGTCGTCGCTGTTTGAAGCTTCGTCGAGCCTCGCAGACGACGCCATAGGCTCCTCCTTGGCTCCCTCTGCCTCCCTACCAAAAGAATCGAAGAGGGAAGCATGGAATGGAGCTCCAGCAACCGCTTCTTCCACGACCCTGATGAGGCTCACCGCCATCGATTAGCCTCGTTCCGACCTCGCCCCGCCTCCCCGTCACCACCGTCACGCTCATGGTGAGTCGCTGGTTCTTAGGTACCCCTCCTTTCCCTCCCTCATGCTCTATATCGCCCCCACGTCGTGCAACTTCCACCCGCCACCGTGGACAGGGGTCGCCGGAGCTCCTCCGGTGGTCACAATCCAGCAGAGCCACCACTAAATGATCATCACGCCGAGCAGCCGTGTCCGCTCCCGCTTGTCCGCACGCACCCAGTCACCCTCCCTATCGTCGATCTGAGAGCAACCACCGGGATGCCATCATACCGACATCATCATGAGGTCAGCCATGCATAGCTGTCAGTGCTGGTTCATCCAGATGATGTATCAGATGCAGAGAATCTAGTATGACAGGAGAACGTGATGATGTGATATCAGAGGTGATATGAGTTTAAACATGCTAAGGCTTGTATGGGAGGCCACGGTAGGTTGTGGTTTTTCTAGTACCATGCTCATCACCACTAGGAACCGAGTTCTTGCCTCTTGAACCAAGACGAGCGTATAACCACACAGGGTTTATGGGGACCCCTCGATTCACTAATTTGCCTAGTCTGATCCATGAGTCCGTAGTTATCTATTTGGCACCTGCATATTTGGATGGGTTGAAGATGGTGCATCATATAGGGCGTTACCAAGGAGGAAGGAGGCTCCGGGAGTACTCCCGGTCCTTGGACATAGAGATATGGGCTGATGGAACCCTTTCTTGGAGACTCATGGATTTAGGCGAAAGTAAGGTAAAGGTCGTGGTCAACCACCCTCTACCGGCCTTCCAAGGAAGAGGTCTTATGTACTGGCATTACGAGTGGGTTCGTACGTGTGGGTAAAGTTGTACACCCCTGGAGGGTAATAATATTTTGGAAAGTTGTGTCCACGGTTATGGACGACTTGGGAACAGACGTGATGATCATAGAGAACATGAACCTAATTGTAAAACTTCGTAGATCTACGCATTCTTAAGGATGCTTCCTCATGGGTACGAGGGGGTTATCCTAGTTGGTAGATGATGATGATTTGGTGGATATCAAAATATGATGATCAATATTTCGGAGATGTCGCTCTCTTATCCCCTTTTAAATACTCTGATTAGACGAGCTTCCTCTCCCTCTTGTTTTATAAACAAAGATGGCTTTATGAAAAACAACTCCACCAGCCATAAGTCTTGCGGAGTACACCTTGTACTCACCCTTGCTTTGTTGATACTTTTGGCAGAGTAAGTGTTCCCTGAAGATCAGTTTGGTACTACATCGACACCGACGAGTAGCTTGGGGTTCCCGGCCGACAGCCTGGAATCTATGGGCTGTGACATCATCGTTATGCTTCGGGCCTCTTAGGCCATTTGTTAAGTTTGCTATACTTAATAGAATAATTTTCCTTCCGTTGTTTGATGTTTGTGGTCAGTGACCTCTACTTGTAATAATTTGGTTCTTTGCTCAGTTATGGGCTTGCTGTAATAAATTTTGTGTCGTAGGGTCACTGTTGTGTTACCGATTATTCACTGGATATCCTCGAGCTCAAGGTTAAGCTTATGCCAGACGAAGGTCTGAGATTTGTTTAGCCCTGATCCCGGGGGTGTCACATGTTTTGGTATCAGAGCAGTACCGACCGTAGCAAAACCTTGCTATTGGTCGATGTTGAGTCTAGTGTTTGTGAAAAATATTTTAAAGCTGAAAAGTATTTGCTAAAACTGTAGTATGCTTCTTTTTCTCCTTTATCCAGTTTCGCTCTAATTCTGGGTCATCTTATCTTGTGTTGAATTTGGAAAGTTTTGATATCTCTTCTAGTCTTTCAAAGCTTAGGTGCCTTTTGGGCATGTCGTTTCTTAACCAGTTGACCTAGTGTTGAGTTCTCTAGAGTTGAGTGTGTTGTGAATTCCTTGTTCCCCTTTGCTCTTGTTCATCAGAGATATTCCTTTCTATTATGATCTCTCTATCTTTTGGACCCGCAATATTATATTGTTGGATCCACAGTGTTCTGTTTTAGGCTTCGAGGTTTCCTTTCGCCTCGTATGCCTCCTTTTTATTTGTTCGGGTACTTCAGAAGTTGTCTCTTCTCTTGGAAGCTACCTCGTGATTACTATATTGTAGTGTACACTATGTCACTCAAGTAGTAGTTATTCCTTTCTCGGGTTTTAACCCTTGGACTTGAAACTAAGATCCCCGATTGTGCTGGATTCTGGTGTTGCGAATCTTATACATGACGCTGACCTTTAACCCAAGATCCATTTCTCTGACCCCTGTCGTTAATGTTCACACATTACCTCAGGATGGCTGGTACTACAATTCTAGCCTTCAAGCTTGTGGTCTTTGTGGCGATTGCATTGTGACAATTAAGGACTTCCCCTACCACATGCTATGACATATGTTCTTTGATGGAACCAAATAGATCACGACAAGAGTACTCCTCGAGAGTCTCGCATCTATATTCGTGACTCTGCCACACTTTTCCCCTTCTCTGCTTTGGTTTTTGGAAGGTTGTTGACTTATGCATCCACATATTGGGATTCTATCCTGAGGTCCCTTGTTGTTTCCGACCTTTGTCTACCAGTTGGTAGCCAAGTAGTAAATGTGCATTGGTGTCTTCCGATGCAAGATACTCATGTGGTCCGTCATGTGTCATCAAAGGTCGCACCAGATTATGTTTGTAAGTGGCAGTAGATAAACTACTCTGAATGTATTCTCAAGGTTCACATGATTCAGTGCATTGTTCTTATTAATTATGCGACTATCTCTTGCTTTGACTCAGAAATTGCCTAAGTGTGCCACAAAGCAACTCGAGCCTAGACGAAAGGGCACATTAGTATTCAAGATGAAGAGAAAAGGAGTGAAAGTCGAGGAATGCTACACCACAAATGCACTGAATCACATGGTACGTCATGACAAACCATTTCGGGATGTTAGGAGAAACAAACTCCAGTACCTCACCATATCTAGGACCAGGTCAAAGTGTTATAATCCGCAGATCAAGAGGCATTGATTAGCTTCTATCTGTTCTACCTTAAAGTACCACACTCTTTCATACTAAGAGGTCGAGCTGACTTTCATGACCCCTTAATGAAGTGATGCTTTCACACATCTTTACTAACCCTCCATCGAGCTTTCGTGATCGTGAGTGATGTGTGTGTAATAATGTGGCCATCTGAGATTCTTAGCAATTATTATTGTTTTGAACTCTAAGGACTTTGTATCATCCTTAGCGTGATTGGTTAATCCTATCACTAAGCGAAGTTTGATTATGCTACCAAGTCCGTTATTCTGGTACACTCTCTTCGGTCAAAGAGTTAGGCTTGCGCCGAAACTCTAAGACTGTCTTCTTCCCTTACTAAGCAAGTTTCCTCTCGAACTAAGTGGCATATCGGTGGTTTGTGATATTCTGGATGTCTTCCTAGGAGTATCGCCATGTTGCCACATGACCATCTTGTCAAGTTCTTGAGCAAACAAGTTCTCTAAACTGCTCTTTTCTCCAAGGATCCGTACTGGATACCCCTGAACTAGTTGGTTGAGCTTAAACAACAACTTGGAGAATTGTAAGATAAAAGTTCTATCCGACTCAGTTCCTCCTTAAAAGGGATGTCTAGTTTTGTCAGTGTTGAAGAAAGATAGTATCCCCTTTGTGTGGATATATTATCTTCCCTGACCTTTGATTTGATTTGGGCTATCGTCAAATCAAACTCAGTTCCAAGGACTATCTTGATGGTGTTTCTACTTGTGATGTTTCACTTGAGTACATCTTCATGTCCTTTAATCTGACACGTATTCTTGTCTTGTTCACGCAACATATGAGTCCATCTTAATAGATTGTCTTGATAAGTTTGTTGTTGAGCCCATCAATGACATCCTTATCTTATCCATGCTAGACAAAATTCATATGGAACATTTGGCATTAATGTTGGAAACTTTTGAGAACCGTCTTCGAGTCATCTCGAAGTATGTGTTCTGGATGTTAGAAGTAACCTACACGTGTAAATGATAAAATATGTCGTCGTGGATTCGAGTAGAGTTATCTCCATTCCCTAAGGACACATGTGTGTTTTACTTTTAGTACTTTATGTATGTGCAGTAGTCTTTCGACAAGATGCTAATACATGGGTATAGCAATCTAACTCATCTTTTAGAACTTTACATTGTAGTCCATATCTAGAGAATATAGTAGCTTTACCTCTAGGGTAAATTTTGCAAACTTTCTATTAGGACATGTTGAGTCTGAACTATCATTCTACCTAACCAAAGCTGAACCTCAAGCAGCAATGATGGTTGGTGTTCCTCACGGTTTGACATAGGTCTCTTTGTAAATCTGTCAAGATTGATGTAATGGTTGACATACTTAGCAAGAAAAGACCCTTTGTCATATTCCTTTATTCAGCAATAACAAACAATCTTCATGAGGCTTCTTCTATAATTTAATATAGGAGTTGTTCTTATGGTTTCCTTTGTATCCGAAGTCTGACCTTTACTTGATGTCCCGTGTGTCGAACATCAAGGAGAACATTTAAAGTAGTGTTTCTAAATGTCTCTCGGTCGATCCTCCAGACCCTTTATGTTGGCAAGCGTATGGTTGTGCCAAATAATTGAAGTCTAAGAATGAAGTTACTTTCTTCTCGTGTCATCAGGAATCTTCTTACTTAATCATCTGGTGGTGTAAAGTGATATCATGATCTTCGGCAAAGATTTTGATATACCTGGATGAATAATGAGTTTCCTTTGTTTCCTCTACCATGTTTTAAGAGCGACTATGATTTTGGTAATCAAAAGTTTCTCTATATGCATGTTCCTTGTGACTTATGAGTCCTCTCCACAAAACACTTTTCTGTCTTGGCCTTCTGTTGAATGAAAGAGCGACTCTTCTGTTTCGAAAGTAGTTCAACAACTTGGTTTTATTGATTCTCATATTTGCAACCTGAAATCTCTACTTAAGTTGTTTAGTAGAGGTTCCCTATCGAAGTTTGTGGTCATGTTCTTTATTTTGGAACCTTCCTCTTCAGAAGATTAAACTCTTCTATATCTCCATGGTCTCAATCCTTATGAAGACCATCTATCTAACAACTTGAAACCATCTCCTCTTGTTGCTTCCGTTACCTTGACGTGTTTCATGTTTGTCATGTCAGAATTGTTTCTGAACACTCTTCCCATGAGATACTCAGTATGTTGTTTAGTCTGTTTCCCTCTGATCTTTAGAGTGACCATGTTTCTTTCTCTCTTTGTCTCTCTTCCTACCTTAGGAATCTCGGTTCGAGATTCTTGTAAGGGGGATAGAGCTGTAACACCCCAGTTTTAGTTATTCATGTAATAGGGTTTGTTTGTGCATAGCATGAGCATCGTCTCTTAAAATTGCATTGAATAAAACAGAAATAAAAACCCTAAACCCTATCTTTCCCCTCTCTCTTTGAAAGCAATTCAAAATAGTTTTGAATTTTGAAATGATAAAAATAATGGAGCCAAATTGAATATAAGGGCTCTTGAGTACTTTATATATTTCACAAAACCCCTCTAGTATTTTTGGAATATTTAAAACATATTTGAATATGAAAATACAAAAGAGAAAGTCAAAACAGAAAAATAAAAAGGTTTTGTTTTAAAAAAAGAGCAGCTCTAGAGCTAAATCTAACCTGGGCTGGCCCATTCCTTCCTCTCTTTCTCTCCGTCGCTCAGCGCGCAGTGTGCAGCAACCGCTTGCAGCCCACTTGGCCTAGCCGCGGCCTAGATAAGGCCCGTACCCTTCGGCCTCTTGCTCGTCCTCTTCCTCGCTGCAGTGAAGCAGCTGGCTATCGTCGCCTCTGCCGCCCGATGACGCCGGCCGAGCCATGATCCCCGCCCCCGCCTGGACCGGCGATAAGGATCCACCACGCCATGCATGTCCCTCCTCCCCTGGTCTTATCTTCCCCCTCGCGCGCGCCTCTCTTCCTCTCCCCAGTAGACCCGAACCCTAGCCCCGCCAGTTACCGACGGTCGCCGCCGTTTGAAGCTTCGCCGAGCCTCGCAGACGATGCCATAGGCTCCGCCTCGGCTCCCTCTGCCTCCCTACCAAAAGAATCAAATAGGGGAGCGTGGAATCGAGCTCGAGCAACTGCTTCTTCCCCGACCCCGACGAGACTCACCACCATCGATTAGCCGCGTTCCGACCTCGCCCCACCTCCACGTCACCACCGTCACACTCGTGGTGAGTCGCTGGTGCTCAGGCACCCCTCCTTTCCCTCCCTCATGCTCTCTATCGCCCCCATGTCGTGCAACTGCCGCCCGCCACCGTGGACAGGGGTCGCCGGAGCTCCTCCGGTGGTCAAAATCCAGCGGCGCCACCACTAAATGGTCGCCTGCATCACGCCGAGCCAGCCGCGTCTGCTCCCGCTTGTCTGGACGCACCCAGTCACCCTCCCCATCGCCGATATGAGAGCAACCACCGGGATGACATTATACCGATGTCAGCCGACGCGTGGTCAAGGTGGTCAACTCGATATGGGTCCCTTTTGCCCACGTGGCTGCTGATGTGGCCTAGGGCCCATCAGTCAGTCACTGTGAGTAGCCTCTGCCGCTGTGTTAAAAGTATCTGTTCGATCTGATGATGTCAACCTTGCGTCATGCTGATGCAGTAAACCTTTTTAATGATTTTAGAAATTGTTTTAATATTGTAAAATCAATAACTTTTGATTTATAAGTCAGAAAAATACAAATAATATATCAAAATGTTCAGAAAAATGAGAACTACCTATATAAGCTATAATAATTCATTCTTAAGCAACTTACGTGACAAGTTTAATTAGAAGAACATAGTAACCCCTCATAGGTGATTTCGGAGCTTTCCCGAATTAGGGTTTAGACCCCTCGGAACCCTCCTTAAATTGCCAAGCATGTTTAGGGTTCAAATTCAATACAATTTTAACTTGTCATATCATCATTCTTTTTTGAGCATTGCATCGATGCCATGTGTTGATTGTTTTCCTTTCTGGAATTCTTTCCAGTGTTTGCTTCTTCCCGGTAGAATACGATATCGAGATCGAAATCGAAGACCGAGATCAGCAATGTCGAAGATCAATACTTGACCAATTGTAACCAAGTCAAGTACCAGATGCCC
This sequence comes from Avena sativa, assembly GCA_916181665.1. Taxonomy (NCBI): domain Eukaryota; kingdom Viridiplantae; phylum Streptophyta; class Magnoliopsida; order Poales; family Poaceae; genus Avena; species Avena sativa. The sequence goes on along the minus strand of OV702283.1, from coordinate 226,462,473 downwards.
GAAGCTCTGCCTTCTGGTTATCAACAGGCAAAGGAAAGCATAGCCCCACCATGATATAATCCTATGATTTTGAAAGCATTTCAATTCCTGCCATCACGCATACGATTATACTATGGTATTTTATAGATAGATAGTGTATCCTATCTGTTGCATTACTCCCTTTGAGCTTATATTACCTGATCCACTGCTCCTAGCATAACTAGGTTTGGCTTGTGTGAACTGCTAGAGCTTTTATCTGTGTCCTGCTTAGCCATGCATAGCTATCAGTGCTGGTTCATCCAGATGATGTATCGGATGCAGAGAATCTAGTATGACAGAAGAACATGATGATGTGATACCAGAGGTGATATGAGTTTAAACATGCCAAGGATTGTATGGGAGGCCACGGTGGGATATGGTTTTTCTAGTCCCATGCTCGCCACCACTAGGAACCGAGTTCTTGCCTCTTGAACCAACACGAGCATACAACCACGCGGGGTTTATGGGGACCCCTCGATTCACTAATTTTCCTAGTCTGATCCATGAGTCCGTAGTTAGCTATTTGGCATCTGCATGTTTGGATGGGTTGAAGATGGTGCATCATATAGGGCGTGACCAAGGAGGAAGGAGGCTCTGGAAGTACTACGATCCTTGGACATAGAGATATGGGCTGATGGAACCCTTTCTTGGAGACTCATGGATTTAGGCGAAAGTAAGACAAAGGTAGTGGTCAACCACCCTCTGTCGGCCTTCCAAGGAAGATGGCTTATGTACTGGCATTAAGAGTAGGTTGGTACGTGTGGGTAAATTTGTACACCCCTACAGGGTAATAATCTTTCGGAAAGCCGTGTCCGCGGTTACGGACGACTTGGGAACGGACGTGATGATCATAGAGAACATGAACCTAATTGTAAAACTTGGTAGATCTACGTGTGCTTAAGGATGCTTCCTCATGGGTACGAGGGGGTGATCCTAGTTGGTAGATGATGATGATTTGGTGGATATCAAAATATGATGATCAATATTTCAGAGATGTCGCTCTCTTATCCCCTTTTAAATACTCTGATTAGACGAGCTTCCTCTCCCTCTTGTTTTATAAACAAAGATGGCTTTATGCAAATGAACTCCACCATCCATAAGTCTTGCGGAGTACACCATGTACTCACCCTTGCTTTGTTGATACTTTTAGCAGAGGAAGTGTTCCCCTGAAGATCAGTTTGGTACTACATAAACACTGACGAGTAGCTTGGGGTTCCCGGCCGGCAGCCTGAAATCTATGGGCTGGGACGTCATCGTTATGCTTCGGGCCTCTTAGGCCATTTGTTAAGTTTGCTATAATTAATAGCATAATTTGCCTTCCGTTGTTTGATGTTTGTGGTCAGTAACCTCTGCTTGTAATAATTTGGTTCTTTGCTCAGTTATGGGCTTGCTGTAATAAATTTTGTGTCATAGGGTTACTGTTGTGTTACTGATTCTTCACTGGATATCCTCGAGCTCAAGGTTAAGCTTATGTTAGACGGAGGTCTGGGATTTGTTTAGCCCTACTCCTGCGGGTGTCACAGCCAATCAAGCATTGCTTACAAAGGGAGAATCCAAATTTGTTTTTTTTCATTTTTCCAAGTGACAACATTCTTTTTGGTTGTGAAGCAACTTCAAAGATTATGGCTCAATATGACATTGTGCCAATTGTCATACGAAGTAACCTGTTTAATGGATAGACCCATTCAATCTTACTAGCTAAATTTTTGCAATAAATTGACAATATGGCAATTTACCAAAAGCATGTCAATTTTGGTAACGTGGTCTAGAGAAATGATGGAGATGATTCTAGAAAGATGGAGAAGTGTGTTTTTAGGTTTGTCCATAGTGTTCATTGTATTAAAGACTATCAATGGTATCTTCTAGCAGATGCTAATATAATGTAAAAGAAGTTCTGACGGCTAGCAATGTTGGGATTCGGAAGTCTTGGTCCAACGGTCAATATTCAAAGTTATTCGTACACTATATAGTGGTAAGATAAAATAAGATTTGGCTCAAAATGTCACCTTCCTAAATTTCACACAAATTAATACATATATTTAACACACAATGCATGAGTTTCATAAATTTTCAAGTTTCCATGCTGATTTTGCCACTTTAACTTTCATCTCGCTCTAGCGAAAATGGGTCAATTTTTATATATGGTCACTAACAGGTGGGCCACGTATATGGTGGTGCCCAAAGCAGGGCAGGTCATAATTTTCAAAGTTATCCCTCCCTACCCCTTCGCGTTGTGTAATAACATCCACCATCCGCCGCCTAGACCCCCACAAAACAGAGGCGCTCACCGCTGCTGGTCGTCTCACTACCATGCACGCAAAGAAGCTTTCCCTATCCGTCAGTGTTCTTGAGATTCACTGGTGGTCACGTAGATCCCACGACAATCCTTCTGTCTCTAGCTCCATCTGGTTTTCAATTTCCCTTTCGCCCGTTCTGCCTCCTCAAATACACAGTTTAATTTGTCCTCAATCTGCATGGTCATAGTTGATTTTGTGCTTGTTTTGTGTTCTTAAGTACATTTTCCAATTTTTGCTGTCAATATGTTTGCTGAAAAACATAGGCATATATAGTTTTTGTACTCCATCTATTTGTTTCCTACTTTTCTTTTATTAAGAACCAATCTTGTATGTCATAATTAAACAGATGGAGAGATTTTGGATAGAAGTTGCTCCATAGGAAGCCCTAAAGATATCTTTGGTGTTCTACGATTTATGTAGTTTGTTAGAGATCATTGTGACAACTCAAAAGTACATTACCCCTACCGCTTGTGTGTGAATCAGAGGGTGCTACCTCTCAGTATAGTGGAAGAACATATTTATGTATTTGGGATGCTAAGCACATATGTTAGATGGGTATTTCATGGTGAAGAATATGATCCTCCATATGAACCGGGGGAAGCACATCTTTATCATCAAGATCAAGTAGGGGAAGAAGATGTTGATCATCTATATCAACTAACAGTGGCAGCTCCTAAGTATCTAGATCAACTTGGAGAAGGGGGAGGAGAGAAAATGCACGAGCTGCATGAAACGGGTTTCATTTTAGGTACTTACGCTATGCCATATGACAAGGTACTATATCTGTAGAACAGCAAATTTTTAGGTTGTGTGTCTTTGATATTTCTCTATAAATGTATCTGTTAATCTACTAATTGCATAAGCAAACAACCCAAGTGGAATTTGATGGCAATGATAATGAACTATTCATTATGAGCCTGCACCTGAAGCTGTGGATCGGGTACACTGCTTGTAGATGGAGTTGATGTAGGATTGTTGATCATAAGTGGTGTACTTTTGGTGTCGTGTGTGTAGTCTCATGACCACTAGCCCGGCTGCAAAACTTTTGGGGTGGACCTAAGATCTCTATAAATATATGTAGAGCTATCCCATGATTGGTCCTCTACTGTCGTAGTACTGTAATATGGAGCTACCTTATGATTTCTAGTCCTTTGTTAGCAGAACTGTAATTGGAAACTATTTCGTATATTAGTATATATGTGTGTCTCTGTGTGTTTCTAGTCTAAAATCCCAGCTTATGCTTTTACTGGTTCACAAGCCGCTTTTGAGGCATCTGGCGCCAATGCCCTATGCTGCAAAAAATACCGTCTTGTCCTCTACATGCGCTTCCCATCCCTCAATGCACCGTGCGCCGAATCTGCAAGAGGCTAAGATCAATTTGATTCAAAAAGGGGCGATTTTCTCGGTCCTAGGAGAGGAACATGGGACACCAAGGAAAGGAGGAGGTTGGATATGGGTCCGCTTAATTTATTATCCCCTGAAAGAGCTATACGCCATGCCATGTTGAAAACTTTAGAAATTTCCCGAGAATCTCTTCCCACTACTGCCACTTGAAATTGTCACTGTAGAAAAAGTATACTATTACCCTACTACTACTACTACTACTACTACTACTACTACTACTACTAATACTACTACTACTACTACTCCGCTGCCCTTTCTAGTTTCTACCGGCCACAAACCTCTAATATCTAGCTCCCATCCAGCAAGCAAGTGTCACATCGAAAATCGACTCTGTTTAATTTGCTTCGATTGGGGGGTTCTTGCTGAGGTAGGTGGGTGTATTTGGTCACCTTGAAATTTGGCTCTATTGAATTTGCTTCCGATTGGGCCATTAGGGGTACTAGTAGTAGTATTCGGTATGCTTTGATTGTGGAGTTCTTGCTTCTCAGATTGATTAGGGAGGGATCACCTAATCAGTGTATTTTCCCTCCTCTGATCTGATCGATTAGGCCATTGGGGTGGGGTCAGGGTGTACTAATTTCGTTTGGAATCAGGATCGGGGTATGGTCAGTACTGTTCTGATTGGGGCATTTGGTCAGGTTCCAAGTCGATGTTCTTCACTTTTTAACCTTAATTTCTACTCGTAATGTGCAATGGATTTTGCGTCAGATTCTATAGGGAGAACTATGGGTAAGTGGCGTGCACGGACACTATGGATAGGGATGGTACCGTTAGTTCCCTTAAAAGTTGCCTCAAAAGGTACTATAGCAGCATATTCGTGGTGTTCTTCCATTTTTCCCCATGCTGAAAGTTGTTGGCTGCAACCTAGTTGTATCCCTGTGCTAAAAGTTTTCTCTGTCTGCATCCTATTTTCGTGGAAACCTCTGTGACACCATCTTATTATTTATGTACTATAGCACGGTGGTACATACCTGCCAACTTGCGGTGCTCTAGGTGCGGAAAATAGGATGATACCCCCACATACCATAGGATCCGGCCAGTACCACCACTCACCAAACAAGCGCAAGGCCATTGCCCAGCTAGGAGGGCCTTGCTTAAAGAGAAGTGTATTTTTTCTTAATCCACTTACCATGGTGAAGTCTGATTTAATTATTATCCACTTGGTGTCATGCATGCTTAACACATGTTCAGACACCTATGTGTGATTTTATTCAGTTTGGCACTGTGTTTATATGAATCCAAATCTAGATCTGTCAGACTATCTCATACACAGTCATATATGGCTACTATGTACTATATTGAACTATTGAGCTATGTTGCTACGCAGATTGAAGGTTTTATTGTGGAGGCTGAGACTGCTATAGAGGATACTAAATTGCTGATGCCCCCACCAAAAGCGGACATCGTCTATACTACAAGGAAGCGCAAACACATTACCAGGTGCGCAGTGAACTCTCTAAGAAGTGGCTATAATTTGGAAATCCACAATTTGAATTTTTCTGATTTTTTGTGTTATTGTCATCAGCTATATCTTTATGCTCAACAGAAGTTCAAAAACATCAAATATGTTTGCTTTACAAGAAATGATTTTGTTTGATATTATTAGATTTCCATGATCTCATTCAATACCACACACCAGCGGCTCAGCCCTTTCTTCAACGTCCTCTTGTCAAGCTTATGGATTAAAAGGGGGACCTATAAGCCGGACCAAAGGCAGATGGAAGATAAATGGTGCATGGCCACCCTTTTTTGACAACTTTACCGTAGGGGAAGCCTCTACTATGAAATTTTATAAATTAAGAAAAGTCCAATGGCACAAGGTTACCAGCAGATTTTACATCAAGAAGGGAAAAAGAGAAAAAGAAAGACAAAGAGTTACAGTAAAGTATTAAGCAACCAGTCAATGATGGTTAAAAAATAGCTGATTTGACTTTATACTGGTGAAGGAGCAAATCACTCTGAAATCTCACCCTCCAACGCTCAAATGAGGGTTGCTGGCTCTGAAAATTAAGCAATCCTCTCTTTCCAAATGTTCCAACTTGCACAACCCATAGCCTCCATGAAACAGGGCCCTCCAAAATGTTGTTCAATAATAAGAAAAGGGTCTCTCGAAGGCCTAGCCAAATCCCAAACAATACCCAATTTTACCCAGCACCTCCTAGCAAAAGGGCAAACAAAAAATAGATGATCTCTCGTCTCAAGTGATTTTGTAGTACATAAAACACATGAAGGATTAGAATTTAAATTGCAATGTTTACGAAGAATTAGGTCCCTTGTATTTAATCAGTCATGAAAGAGCAGCCAGACAAATAATTTGAGTTTAGGAAGCGCCTTGGATTTCCATATAGTTTTGAATGCATTGTCTTGAGGCAGCTGGCCAAATAAGAAGTTATAAATTTTTTACGGAGAATATCTGTTACTGCCCCAAGAAAACATCCTCTGATCGACTGCACAAATATCAATATCCGTGTCATGTAAGATCTGAGACAAGCTATTTAGCTCCTCGAATGTAATAAAAAGCCAGAGGTAAGATTAGTCAAATTAACCATGTTGGTCACCAAAGAATCCTCATACAGAACATAAGAGAAGAGTCGCGAGAATTTATCACATAGGAGCTGTCCTTCTGACCAAAAATATTTCCAAAAAAATATTGTAGAGCCATTTTCAACCAAGCATTGAGTGATGCTATTGTATTCTCCAACCAAGATGAAATTATCACGCCACCAAAAGGATCCTCTCTTGGATTGGACATGAGGAACCATATCACCCTGGAGAACCTAGAGCAAATTGACTCACGGTATATTAGCTTTCGTGTAAAATTTGTGCAATTGTTTACGAAGTAGGAGATAGAGGATCTCTTTGGCGAACTCCACGGCGACAGGGGAATTTTTTCCCGGGTACCCCATTAAGAATAATAGCCAAGGTGCAAGTATTCATAATCATATCCATCTAACATAGCCACTTACAATCAAAACCCTGACAAGCAAGGATTTTCACGATATCTTGATGTTCCACCATATCACACGCTTTAGAGAAATAATGTCCTTACCAGACTGCTTGCACTGATGTAAGTATTCATATGCCCATCCCACATAGTCGTGAATTGTCCGAGTTTTAAGAAATCCATACTGATTAGCATGTACTAGCTCAAGGATTCTGTTTTGGAGGTAATTGGCAAGGATCTTAGTAATTAGTTTCAGACAAATATTCAACAACAAAATCGGTATGTAGTCATTGGGTCCCTCTGAAGATATTACCTTGGGAATTAAAGTAATGAAATAATCATTGCTACTTTGCATATTAATGCTGCCCTCCCAAAATTCATGGCACACACAATAGAAATCATATATAATAATCGGACAACACACTTTAAGAAAAAGTCTAGAGAAACCATCCGGACCTGGAGACTTGTCACTTGGCATATGAGCCAACACAGTGTCAATCTCCTTATGAGAGAACGGTACAGAAAGATTGTAAAGGTGTAAAAAATTGTTCAAAATTCATATTATCAGTGATGGGAACCAAGCCTCCTAGTCTCAATAAGCCCTAGGTAGCTAATGATTTCATTAAAAGTAGCAACATCAGTCATAGGGTATCCATGGTATCAGGTATGGATTCCAAGCGGTTTAGAAGGACTTGATGTAATATCTTGTATATCACTTTTCTTGTTGTCATCTTACTTGTCTATCAATTTTCTCTTGAAAGTTGTCCCGTGTGTCAGTCATCCCATTACAAACAAGCTATTCGGAAACGAAAAGTTTCTAACTCTGTATAGCAAGGGCCCAAAAGGCATGCAATAACTATATGATGTGGATGTCTCCCAGACGATGGCTACCACCTATTTGGGTGGCCAAGATTGGTTCAAGCATGTCCGTGAGAATAGTCTGGAGCAGGAGTACGAGGTAGCACTCAATTTTAGCAAGCCTGGGAAAATACTTGCTAGCCATCGTTTGGGTGGCCAAGATTGGTTCAAGTAGACGATGGCTACCACCTATTTGGGTGGCCAAGATTGGTTCAAGTATGTCCGTGAGAATAGTCTGGATCAGGAGGACGAGGTAGCACTCAATTTTAGCAAGCCTAGGAAAATACTTGCTAGTCATCGTACACCTATTGACCAAAGGACCAAGAACAGAGGTAGTATTAATTAAATTGCTTCTTTACTCATCACAACCTCTGATGACTTTCTTAGTACTAACTATCCTGCACCATTGTCTTCACTCATCGTATGACTCTAACCACTTCTGTAGTCCAATTCCCCTTATGTACCACCCAGATGGGTGCTAGCATCAAGATGCTGGCACCGGCAACTGCCCCAGTTCCTGCAACGACACCTATTGACCTAAGTAGGATAAAGAATAGAGATAGTAACTTAGTTCTCTTGTATACTCTAATCACTGTCAAGGAGTAATTGTTGTATAATAAACCATTTTGCTTGTACACATCTCATATTCCTCTCTGACCACTCCTTCAATCCCCTTACCCACCCCCGAGAAGGTAACCAGCATCTAGATGCTGGCTCCGGCACCAGCACTGGCCCTAGTTCCTACTTCGACACCTGTTGACCGAAGGAGAAACAATGGAGGTAGTAACTTAATTTTCTTGTATACTCATCATATCCTCTTATCACTGTCTTGTGAGTAACTATTGGAGTATAAGAGACATGATGCTTGTACATATCTCATATGCCTCTACCATCCATGCAGTCAGCTTACCTACCCTTCAGAAGAAATATAGCATCAAGCTGCTGGCACCGGCACTGGTTATGGCTCTTGCACCAGCCCCTCTACAATTAACTGCATCAGCACAATCTCTTGCACTAGAACAAGCCCCAACACAGGCAACGATACCATCTCCTGCACCAGTCCCTGTTCCAGCACCAGCACTAGCACCAACTAATTCACCAGCCCTAGTGCAGGCACCGGCACAAGCTCCTTCATAAGCGGGCAGTGCCTTGTAGGATCGTATCCTACACATGTATCATCACAAGGTCGCACCGGATTATGTTTGTGAGTGGCAGCAGATAAACTACTCTGAATATCTTCTCAAGGTTCACATGATTCAGTGCATTGTTCTTATTAATTATGCAACTATCTCTTGCTTTGACTCAAAAATGGCCTAAGAGTGCCACAAACCAACTCGAGCCTAGACGAAAGGGCACATTAGTATTCAATATGAAGGGCGAAGGAGTGAAAGTCGAGGAATGCTACACCATTAACTACACTAATGGGCGCTTGGCAGCTACTTCTAGGTGGACCAAGTTTCGTAAAGCAGCCAACCATACCATTGGAGTAATTCAAGGTTGATGTATCTCGCTGCCCTGAATGTCCCATGCTATTCATAAAGTTCCTAGCTGTTTAGCTCTTTGGTCGCATGCTATCGTAATTAATTATGTGGTTTTCTTATCTCCACTGATCATATATGGGTGGTAAATTTTTGATAACCTTTTGCTGGATTGGAGCTATGACTAGTACGTACTAGTATATTTGTATCTATATGACGGTTCCCTATATGACCAAGACCAACTATTATGACAATAATTGTGTTCCATCTTAATATGAGAGGAGGTATGCACACAAAAGAAGACTTGATCGTCAGTTTTGGTTGCTCCCATGATTTGAGTTTGTTTGGAGAAAAGAGAAAACTGATTGTGGGCATGGTTTATAGAGATGGAACAAGAATTGGTTCCATCTATACTGATATTGAATTTCGGTGCCTATATTGCTAAATCAGTCACTTTGAAATACTGCTGAATCGGTCAAGTGCTGCTGGATATGAACGAGTAATTTGTCGATATTTTCTCTTTCTTATTCTGTACTACTGAATCTCTCAAATGCTACTAAATCTGTGAAAAGTTCGATCGCTGCTGCTAGTCTTCTTAGACTAGAGATTTTTCCTGTGTGAGATAGGAATCGTTGGATGTGTTTTTAACAGTGATGAGAGGGCAAAGTTCTGTCGCTCCATTATGTGGCATTTAAAAAATTGAGTTACCAGGAACACTTCCCATTTCTTTTAAGAGATATAAACATGGACAAACAAATCCTTTTTTAAGAAGACTAATACATAATTTATAGGTACTATAAAGCTTTTACTATTAATGATCATTTGATTTCATTGTCGTAGTGGCAACGCACACGGTTTATATGCGTGTTTTGATTTGAAGTCATGAGTTTGAATCCTCTGTGCTTGACATATATTTTTTGAGTTTACTTTTTTCTTCTAGCAATATTGCTTTATAGAGAGGCTGACATGGCAGGCTCACCAACCTGCATTATCCCTCTTAATGCGCAGGTTTGAAAAAAAAAGTTAAGTACTTGTATGGAGAGACTGGCATCGGGGACCCACAAGCTAAGACATACCAGAGAGGGTGACATATGGGCCTAGAAACAAGACCATACATGGCTACCACATCGAGCTACATGCCTAGGTCAAAACAGTAGACGAAACCAAAATATAGTCCATCATACACATATTTTATTTATAGAGAGATTGAAATATGGGACCCACCAGTGATATCTTATACACGTGCTGCCACATCGAGCAATGTTGACAAGTTCGAAACAGGGATGCATGAGCGAGAAAAAAAGTCCAGCATGTGCACGTTTCTTCTAATAAGAAGCTGACATGGAGGAATCACTAGCCTGTATAAACAATTGATTCATCGTGCAACGTTGCCAAGTTCAAAACATGGAGGAGCGAGCGAGAAAAAATTCTAGCATGCACACATTTCTTCTAATGGGAGGCTGACATGGGGGACCCACCAACCTGTATAAACGGCTGATGCATCGAGCAATGTTGCCAAGTTCAAAACACAGAGGCGGGAGCAAAAAAAGTCCAGCATGCACACATTTTTTCTAATGAGAGGCTGACATATGGGACCAAGCAGCGTGACGAAATGACAGATTTGTTGAGCAACTCTATGGACTTCAGAATGGTGTAGCGCTAGAGAAGAAAAATTACATCATACACACTATTATTCTAATATGAGGCTGACATACGGGACCCACCAGCCTGAATAAATGGCTGATGTAGTGAGCAACACTATGTAATTCAGAACAAGGTAGCGCTAGAGAAGAAAAATTCCATCATACACACATTTCTTCTAAAGAGAGGATGACATGGGGGTTCCAGCTGCGTGATTAAATGGTAGATGCATCTGGCAGCGCTATCAAGTTTGAAACATGGTAGCTCGAGCGAAGGAAAGAATTCCATTATACACATGATTATTCTAATGAGAGGATGACATGGGGGACCCAGGAGCATGACTAAACAACAGATAGGTCGAGAAACATCATCGAGTTCAAATCAGGGAGGCACGAGTCAAGGAAAAAATCAATCATGCACAAGTTTCTTCTAATTTGAGGCTAACATGTGGGACCCAGCAGCCTGACTAAACGGAAGATGCATCAAGCAACGTTATCAAGTTCAAATCTGGGAGGCGCGACCAAAAAGTATAGTCCGCTAGAGACACTAGTGTTTGGGACCCACATGCCTCAAAAGACTTCGACGAGTCAACATCACGCGAGGAATTGAAAATATTGCTTCTGCCACGCGCTGGCCGAGCTTCCTCTATGTTTTTAGCGGTTTTGTCATAGTAGAGTGGCGCGAAACCAAAAAAAGTTTTTCATTGGCCACGGTCGAGCCGGGAAATTCGTCGGGAAGACCAACGGGCCAAGTTGTTGTGGAAGGAAACATTTCTTGTAGTGTTGTTTTTGTGTCCCGATGTTTATAGACCGTTCGACGGGGCCACGTGGACGTTTAGGATGTTTCTTCATAAGGGTGATCCGCAAGTAGGATTTTATTGGCCGCACTTACATATTCACTTAAATTATTATTTCCACTTCCCTCTAACTTACTATATATAGAACTCATGACTGAGTGCGTCTCTTCCACAGCCATACCACCACCTCCACCCCACTCGCTGTGCCCGGACGATATCACCGGCTTTTGTGCGATGTACCCGGACGACACCACCAGCTTTCTTGTGCCATGCTTAGATGAAAGCCGCTGACTTGAACCTTCAAGTAAGAAATCATTTAACTAGTGTTTGAATTTATCTTACAATTTCTTGCTATCATCTTAACTAACTGCAGATATTTTCTCCGATTCTGGACAAACTTCAGATGCGGGAGCCGCTAAACGAGGAGTACGGACTGCTACACCCCGAGAATCTTGAGATCATCGCGTGCAACATCCGAGCGACATACCCTCTCATGTGCTCCCACTTAGGATGCTTTAAATGTTTATCCTACTACGAGATACCCAGCCACGAGCTCACTTGCTCACACGGCGCATGCGCCTGCACGGAGACAGGCAACAACTACACTAGCCCACCTGTAGGGCTCATGGTCCACCTTGTAGAGGATCACCTTATCGAAGTGATTAGGTTCTTGTACAACAATGCCAAACTTATCCAAGAGAAGGTGTCGTTCCCTGACTCGGCACGCCATCGGCTCATTTGCCAGGAGGAGGACGACTCTGTTTTTTTCCTGACCATCACTGCTAGAGTTTCGGGAACCGTCGCTAGGCCCACAATCATGTGTGCGGTATGCTTCAAGTCGGTCTCGAGCGCCTGGCCCCTATACACGGTGAGGATGTGGGCACGCCCAGCTGCCATCGTTCGATACATGCATGTGAAAGCCATGGCGCCGAGCTTTCCAACTCTGGGTGAGATGGAGTTTACGGACCAAAGTTCACTCCTTTTTTGCCATATAACTACCTTGTTGGTGCAGGACCGGCCAAGCAGATGAATTTCTACATTTACATCGAGAATACCGACAGGGAGTTGTAGAACTTATCCTATATTTAAATGTAAGTCGTAATCAATACTACTCCGTTGTGGAAAGCATACTTGTTGTGCGAATGTATCATAGTTGCAGTTTTTAATATTCCTTAATAATACCGCATGCTCCCACCTGCCAGCTTCATGTGTTCTGCATGCCCCATGCTAAAGACGTTAGATCTGTTCGTGATATAACAACCATTGGATTCGGTGGTAGGGTTGCATTCTCTTTTAGTAGCACTTCACTTCATTCCCCTCAAAGCCACTGTCTTCACTCCACTATACTGTATCGTGTCTTAGTTTCGACACCGAGGGTATGAGTCGCCCTTTTTTGTTTGGCCAGGGCCACAACATCCGGTGAGCTCAATCAACGAGCTAGACGAACACATTAACAGAGAGGTACATGGTGTTTTTACCTACATTCAGTTCCGTAGTGAGCGGATCCATATGTCCTGCAACTATCTGATTATCACAAGGTTATATGGGTTCCTTTCCCTAGAAGATTCTCTAGTATAAAATCCTCCCTTATCCTAGATCGATCTAGGCCACCTTTTATACAGAAAGGGGACACCACAGGAGTCGGATACACGCAGTGGTGCGATCTTGGCCACACAGCGGGCCATGGCCTGCAATGTGGCCGGGAAATCCAGCCCTGGCATCGCGTGTCGCTTGATGCCTGCAAAACGACACAGGGACGCATCCTGTCATCCTGATTCCTATCTCCTGGTGTCCTACCCGGGCCAAGATTTTTAGAGGGAGTGCCGACGTTTCTTGTGAGGACATCCCGGCAGAGTCCTGTGCGCCCTTCTTCTCGGGTCACGGTGCATGCGTTGTATCCGGGATACCTGGCTCCCATGGATGCGACAGTAGCCCCCGGGCACGCTCCATCCGGGTCATGTTTGGCTAGGGCCGCGTCCTTACGTTGAGTGGGCTCGCGACTGCTATCATAAGTTTATCATGTAAGTCGTTGCCTCGCTACGTGCAAAGTGTCGCATCGTCCTTGAGATGTGGAATCGGGGCTATCTGTCATTCAATGGCTAGCCTTGATAGTAACTATTAGTGGTGGGTGGGTGGATAGGTTTCCTAGGCTTAGGCCTATAAAGAAACGGTATCGCCGCTCCTCCAATCAACGCATCCTCCATCTACACTTCTTTTCCCCTCTAACCTTGTCACGTCGCGTCGTCATGGCACCGATGCTAAGCCAACGATTCAAGGGGTCTTCGACTAGAACTCGATCTGGATCTCCGGGGCGGCGAAAGCCCTCGAGAGTTCGCCTTCCCCCCACCATAGACCATCCCAAACTTGCGTCCATGTGTAACACCCTTGCCTGATAAGGTTGAGTTGATGTGTATAGTGTCAATCCCTGGATCGGTTAACTGGCACACACAATAAAGAAGAATACCAAAGAATTTAACAGTGCATCATTACATCGAATGATCTAGAATTTGCAATTATTACATAACTCTTAGCTTAAACCTATCTCAAATATTCAAATAACATGCCCAATCATAAATAGATATTAGGCTCCATCTTCAATTGCGCCATAGGTGAACAACTGTTGAGTGGAGTACGCAACCTAGTCGGTCACTCATAATCGAAACATCCCGCAACATAAAAACGTAGCATCCCTGAAAGGTCAATACTTGGAATATATGACAAGTAGCGCTAAATAAGGAGACAATACACCTAGATATCTACATGCTTATTTGGCTAGTAGAGCTTTGGCTAGCTTGCATTTTTAAAATACCTTTGTCCTACTTTATTAAACCAATTTGATTCACATCAACCCATTAAGTTCACCCATCAAGCCTTTAGTAATCAAGAAACAAGGATGAGTGAGAATATGTCATAGCCTCGATATCAACCAACTCAATAGTCCGTAACTAGGGACACGACTAAGCACTTAGTTTTACACCCTGTAGGGGTTTGTACACTTTACCCATGTGACATGGCCAACTCAGCTCATACCATCACACTCATATTGTGTGGTGGTAGGGAGATATCAAAGAAGAGACTATTCGTGAAGTATTTCCCCAAACCCCCCTGCGCACCAGTGCCAACCTACCATTCACTATATCTCTGGCTACGCTAGGTTCGAGTCACCACGACCTACTAAGTCCAACTAGTCACACATTTCTTACTGGCATATGGTTGCACATGTAAGTCACTATGATAAAGAAAACTAATCCTTTTCATTACCTTGGGTGGCACCCCCACCATTATTCACACTCCATTGACAATCAGACCACTCCGCCAAGGTAGTTTATTGACATTATGTTGTTTTAGTTGAACAAAACATATACTTTACCATAACATGATCCCTTCCCTATCTTCATAGCATGACTAAGCACATCTACCATACGGGGGCTCAACTACAAGGGATTTCCTACCATAATAAATAGGATATAGCATAGCATAGTAATACCTACACATCTATCTACAAAAATACACTATAGATGCTTAAGAGAAATAGTAGGACAATTCATAAACAAAATAGAAACTACTTTCCATGGCGGTACGTGTTGAGAGTACAATCCCCAGAGAAGCAAGCGTTGCACTCGCCACAGTCTACGCGATACAATTGCAACACATAAACAATCATACACAATCATAACAAATGCACAAATGCATGCATGACAATTTAATCAAGGCTTCTCTAGTAATTTTATGTTCTCTGATCTTTATAACTACTGATGACATGCATGGAAAACCTTTAATACAACAAAACCAATTTATGCAAATTAGGAATCCAATTAATAGGACTTTAACCAAAATATTAAGCCTCCGTTGTAAACAACAAGGTTAAATATTGAAAAATATTACTGGATAGACATTTCAATTTAGATCCAGGGGCAAAAGGATTCACATCAAAAAGAGTTAAAGATGTATTTATAGAATTAAAATACTATAGAATGCATTTTAATACACATAAAATTATATGTACTGTAAACCTGCAATTTATCGTATAATCATGTTTTAATCCTTTCTGTGATTCCAGTAATATGTCATTTGTATTTTTCTAGTCAATAGTTTATTTTCTATGAATTTATTGCTCAAAAAGGGTATCAAACCATTTTAAATAATCATGACAAATAATTACAGTAATTGTTAGATCCAATTGATATTAATAATCTAAACAATATTATTTTTCAAATGATATATTATGTGCTATTTTTGGAGCTGTGGATAATTACCTATTATTTTTACAAGTTAAATTCATTTTCTGCAATTTCTAAAATCATTAAAAATATCTAATACACAGTCAACGTTGACTAGTCCGGTCAGTGCTGACGCGGCGCCACACGGCATGACGTGATTCACCCATACTGTTTTGGTACGGGATCTAATCCTAGACGTCGGATCCCAGATCGACGGTGCTGGGAACGCGGCCTTCCTCACCTCGGCGCTAGGCGGCGGCTGTCGGCGGTGGAAGGCGGCACGGATTTAGGCGGTGGCACGGGCGGCGGTTCAGGAGGTCTTGGCAGTCGTCAGCGGGGTCCACGAGGTAAGGCGGGGAGCGGCGGTCTCAGGGCACGCAACATCGTGGTCAAGGGGTCTTTTGGGCGGCGGCGATTGGCAGTTGGAGTTTTCAGCCATGGTGCTACTCCGGGGAGCAATTATGCGCGGTCGGTTGCTCCTGTGTGGGGAAGAAGTGGTCAGGGCGACGAGGTCAAGCGAGATTAAGAGGTCAGAGGGAATACATGGGTCAGGGGGTCGCATACGCTCGGGTGTGAGCTCCTCCCGAGATCCAAAAGCACGATGGCGGCAAGATTTGGATGAGGAAGCCTGCTAGCTAGGGTTTTAATTGGAGCCAAAAAAACTAGGGGATTCCTCTATATGGTATTTATAGAGGTGGTTGCGTGATAGAGAGGGAGAGATCCTAACTATACCGAGCAAAATTGATGGGGGATCATCGGGAGTTTGTCCCATACTAGGATTTGGCCTCCATCAGCATGGGGAAGAAGAAGACAGTGGGCCCGCGTCGTTAGTGAGAGGAAAGGGTGAGGCGCGGTGCGGGCTTTTGCTGTGGTAACTAGGCCGGCTTGCTTCTTATCTGCTGTGCAGGCGAGCAGAGAGCGCCGAGCTAGATGGGCTACTACTGGGTCCGGGTGGGCTAAAGTTGGCCCTGCACAGGCTGGTACAGTTAGGGTAGGTTTAGTCTTTTTTTCCTTTTCTTTTTGTTATTTTCTATTTAGTATTTTTATTGTATCTTTTTCATATAAACTCCAAATGGAGTGATTTTTGTCTTCATATTTTTCTAAAAAACATGTGATCGTCTTAGGATCCTTCTTGTCAATAATTTGCCTACTTCGAAATAGTGATTTCGTAAATTCATGAATAATCCTTTTGTAGGAGCATTTTAATAATTCAAATTAGGAGTTTAAACTAGTGTTTGCAATTCAAATTTTTTCATGAATGCAAATGATGGCATGTGAATGCAATTCTAATGAAAAAAAATTTAGTCCCGGATTATTAAAATCTTGGGATGTGATACCCTGAGGATTCTGGTGGCTGATGGGTGCCATGAGAATGGAGCCACCGTGCTCCGCTGCCTTGACGGGGGTGTCGGCGAAGGGGAGATGCCCATCTATTGCTTATTTCTCAAGATAGTCTTGGTTCCACCATTTTTCCGATCTCTTCCTCGAGTTGATGGTTTCATATGACCTTCACCTTGTTTTGATCCATCCCAATGCTCTGCTAGCGTTGGCTATGTACACACATCTGTGTGAAGGGTTCATCGGGGTGATGCCTTCGGTGGCGTTGTTCCACCACTACTTCGCTCCTTGGATTGATAAGAACCAAGGATAGCGGCTGGCGTCACTTTCCTCCTCCGGAACAATCTTTCAGAGAGGTACCTCCTAGGAAAGTTTTGCTCCAAATGGGAAGAATTTCGAGCCGAGCACTATGTGGTACACTTGGGCATCCATTTACCCTGGATGTACAACCCTTTGGAGGTGCCACAACCTCTCTCGGGGTGGGGGAGGTTGAGCTTTTCAGGATGTGGAACTGAAGCCTGTGACAGACGGGATTCGGGTCCTTGCAAGCAAGGCCTTGACAGTGCATCCTGTCATTTCTGACTATCTCAGGAGGCGCCTGGTGCCATTGCATAGGAGTTCCCTCCTAGCATGGGTCTACCAAGGCCCCAAAGACCCGATATGGTTTCGCCCTGAGAGGGATCAAGATCTGACCCAGGAAGCGTATGCTGGATTGATGAGCGAGATCCTATTACTAACGGACACCGAGGGCCATCCGAAAGGGCTCCTCCCTCTCTTGTGCGACAAGCACCAGGATGATATAATCTTGGGACTCCCATCCTTCAACCACAAGGGCCTTGCGGGAGCCGAGGAGTCCTCTTCTGATGTCAGCGATGATGTGAAGGAGGGATATGTGACCTCAGACGATAGTGCGGGCTCATCTCTCATGACTAATTTCTCTATGGGGGAATCATGCCGTGAAGAGTCACCCCTGAAGGATGAGCGTGGGTCTGTGTGGAACGCCTCCCTTGCCAACTTCTTCACCACCGTGTCCTGGTCACGCCTCCTAGAGAGGGAGGCACTACCCTCTAAGGTGGCCCTGACACCTTTGTGTTCTTGTGTTAACATCAACTCCCCATCTAAGGAACATCTCGACGACCTGGAGGTGGCCTCGGGTCCCCTGAATGCCCAACATATGCATGTACTCTCGGGGCTCGAAGCTCCCACAGGCCCGACTGGTGAGGCCCTTATACATCTTGTTGCTGGGAGGTACATTCAGTGTCTCTTGTTTGACTTTTGGTCTTCTTTCCTTAGAGTCACTTGCTCTGATGGAGTCATCTCGGGGTGGGCTAGCAAGCCCCAATCGTCCCCAGAGATTCCTCCAGCTGGGGACCTTCGCTAGTGTGAGGGGGAGGAAGGTTCATTACAAGAAGAGTTGTTCATGGGAATTTATGTGTTACCCTTGTTGGTAGTAGGAAATGGGTAGCTACTCCATTCTTGCTCCACTTTTTCTTCTTTCTCTTCTATCTCCTTTTCTTTGGGATGCATGGGAATCCCCAAGTTAACATTTTGTCATTTTATTCCTTGACACTTTCATCATGATTTATAGCATTCAAAAAGTTAGTGCCCAAGGTAATATTCAAGCTTTCAACATATTTGACTTGCATTTCATACACATCATTGTAAGAATTTTCCATTATAATTTTTTTGGGTTTTAAATTTATATGTAAGATACTAAAAATAAACTAGGAATGCAAACAAGAATAGAATCCTAGCGCTACGCTCCCTAGAAACGGCGCGAGAAAAGTATCTTGATAACCCCCAAGTGTAGGGGATCACCGTAGTACAATTCAATAAGTATTTAAGTATCGAACACACAAGGAGCTGAACGTAAACTATATATTCTCTAAAGACCTATAACCCACTTATATGGCCTTCTATGCAAAGCTAGGATCTAAAGTGTGTGTGTGTGTGTTTGGTTGTTTTTGGTATTAAATATAAAAAATAAAGTAGTTGAAATATATTCTATAAGTAAAATAATGCAAATGAAGTGGAGCTAGTGCAGTGGATGTTGATAATCTATGGGAGAAAATGTTTAGGAAAATTTCTATTTCATTCATTTGGTTGTCACAATTAGTGAAGCACATATATAGTATTTTTATTATCTCTTTTAGGAGGAGCCATAACTAGGTGTAGCCATAGATATGAGAAAATACACCACTAGTGATTGATGCCAAGGCCAATTAATAACATATAAGGGAATATTAAAAAAAAGTCCAACCACATGGGTTTACATCTAAGGTCCCCATGATTAGACCCTCATTGATTAACCATGAATTAATGCTACATATATTTTTAAGTCTTGGGGTTCAGCTTCTGTCAAACTCTGTCTATCCCTCATCCTATCAACATGCAACAGTGACAAGCTTGTGCATCCCCCAACATATGGGTGCACTCATATGTTAGTGCATCAAGATCATCATAGAAAATAACATATATTTATATTCAACCAAAACAAACTAGATCACAATTGCCATAATAATTCACTACTCAAACATCAACATAATCATACAATAGATCATGGGAAAATAATATATTGCATCATACATCATGTTTGCTAAGAGATTACAGTGGGGGTGATGGAATTGTATAGTAGATGGTGATGGAGATGAGCCTCCCCATGGGGGAGAGGAGGCCATGGAATGGTGGAGAGGCGCCGACATGGTGGAGGAGCGGTGGTGCCCCGACGCCCCTCCTAGGGCAGCAGCTGTCCTAGGGGGAGGGCCCCTTGACCGTTCTTCTTCCATGGCCATGGTGCTGATATTGAAGAGGTTGTTACCCTCCTTGGGGGCTTCCATGGAGGGGGAATTTCGTGGATATGGGTGGATGCCTCCAAAAGTAGGGTTTCCTCGTAATATATAGTGGTGGAGATGCAATCTTGGCCATAGGATGGATGCCTCTTACATCCAAGGGCTCTTGGGCATCTCTAGAACCTTCCTAAGAGTCCGCTCTATCCTTAATGAGTCCATCAAGTTGTGGTTGGGCAGAAATAATTAAATATGCAAGGAGTTTGAGTCAACCACGTCACATATTTTTGGAGTTCCGACACTTCTTTTGTCCTCTACAGTAATATGGCTATAAAAAATACATCCAGACTCCAATTGGGGCGAATTTTATATCAAAACTGTTGAGCATAAAATTCCCCTCAACTTTAGTTTTTCTTCCTTTTCCATTATACGTAATCTTCGGGGTTGTTTCTTGCACTTTTAGAAAAGAGTTCTGTAGGAACAAATTTAAGGAATTTCCAGATTTCTTCATAATGCGCGGTTTCCTTCCATATTTGTGTATTTCCTACACAACAAGTGTAAAACAATAACTTGTTCACTTCTAGAACTATTAGTAGGTTAGTCCCAATAAATATAATAATGTTGCAAACTAATAATAATTTTGAAGCAATAAATGACAAAGTTCATGGATGCATTTTACATGTATCAAACATCCCCAAGCTTAACCTATGCTCGTCTCGAGAATAAAGGTGATAAAATTAACATGGACTTTGGAGTTTGTTTCTTTGATTTTTTACATTGCCACACAAAGTTCACTAGGTTCAATCTTTAAGGAATAAAAGTGAGCTATAAATTGTTATCTTTCGCGCTCTACAAACATGCTCAATAATAAGTAGACTTGTGTTGAAATAAATGAGAGGTAAAAAAACCTTCAAGCATACTTAGATGAACCTATAAAATTGTTAGAAGAACCTTTCCTATCATTGGCATTGATTTTTTATGCATTTCTACTTTGAGTTACTTCTTAGTTTCATGCCCTTGACTTGGAAGACTCGCGTCTTAGTTTTATGTCTTGCCTTAAGATATTTTTATATCTCATACCGAAAGTAAGCATGGATTAAACATGTGCAAAGGTATATTTAGATTCCAAACTCTATTCATTAAGTTTATGATCGATCATTAATTCATCATTAGTGTTTGGTTCCATTTAACCCTATCATTAGCATCTTTCTAGTTCAAAGAAGAGAATAATTATAACAAGATAGACATGAAGTTCAACTTTTGTCGAACACTTTCACCATTTTTTTATATGGCATCCGTTAATGTTCTTGCCTTCCTAGTAACTAGTATAAACTTTATTCATGGATCTTCCAATAATTTCTTATGCTCTAAAACAACCTTTTCTTTTCACTTTCAATGGCTAGCCGAATCCTCGGGTGCCTACCTTTCCAACACTTTTCCCTATAGCATATGTATTGAAATACACATGACCCTCAGTTTACTCATTGATTACTAAGTAGAACAATAGTATCTCATGTCCCCTTGTTATAATTCCTTCCACTTTTTATCTTACAAAACCATTTTATGTTTCATAAATCATTACCACCTTTGGTGGTTGTGCCTTCAAGTTCGTGGTCACCCCACAACCAACTTCTCGATGACAACCATAACCATAAGAGAAATATTATTTGGAAGCTAAATAAAACAAGGCAAATGAGAAATATATTTGGAATAGCATTCGTTCTATATAGGTATGTCTGGTGTACGCTGTGGGAAATGGTTTTAAGGGTATTTGGATATGTATATAGGAATTTTTGGGTTAACAAAAATATATACATGTATGCCATTGGATCCATAGTGCCCAACATTTATCATCACACAATGCTCCTTACTATTAAAAATCAATGTATATGATAAAAAGGTATACCTAAATAAGGAACTATCAAATTATCATTTATTAAAGTATTTGAGCTAGCAACACTAAGCATGACTTTGAATTTCAGGTTTTTTGCTTTCATTCCTTTTTCTTTTGATAGTGCACACATCATTGTCATCAAAGCATTTAATCATGGGATATATTGTTTCAGTAGATATTTCCTAAGCAAGCAAAACATCTTTCTCAAGGCAACATGCAAAACTAGACAAAAATGCTCCAAGTTTTTACGATCATTCTATGTTGCTCAAAAAACAAATTTTAGAGGTTTGCAAACCGAGAATTTGATAGGTCCAGTGGGGTTCCTTGGGAATCCCCAAGCTTTTGGTCTTCACCATTCTTGGATAACTCTTAGTGTGGTGTTTTTCCATTCCCTGTCCAAAAACTTCAACACAAAATTTTATCCCATTTCTTTTCTATGGGATGACATTAGTGCTACAAAGATATAGTGCTAGCTATGATAAAATCCCCAAATAAAATTTGATTTTAAATGTCCAGAGAGTTACTTAAGTGGCCAATATCCATAAAATATCAAAATACTAAAAACTAATGAAATCAAAACTCAAGAAGGCCACTCTTCCAACGAAAGACAAATTATATCTAGAAAAACAACAGGTGCAGAACTTATTTATTTTGCCCACTTAAACATGTCAGGAATTTTATCCAATTTTTGTGCGTATAGAGGATGAATATTTGTAACTTCGATAGAAAATTTAACACAATTGGAGTTACAGAAAAAAATCATAAAATCATTTGGTAAACAGCCGCGTGCAGAAATTTTCAACTCCAAATATATGTTTCAACTTTTAACATCCAAAATGGGTGAAAATTCCTACTTTATTATTGTAAAATATTAAAGAAAAGATAAAACCTTTATTTTAACAAAGAACAAATACCCAAAAACCAGAAACCTAAAAGAAGCAAATAGGACCAAGAAAGAATCAAGAGAAGAAATCCAAGAAGAAACAAAATCTTTTTATTATTTTTGTTTTATGAAAGATGAAAATCAAGAAGCCAATAAAAAAATGAAAAATCATAAAATATTTTTGTTGGTTGGGTTTTATAAAAACAAGAACCAAATAAGAACCAAATTAATTAATCATAAAATATTTTTGTTGTTTTTGTTTTAAGGAAAAACAAGAAGCAAATAAGAAACCAAATGAAGAACCATAAAATGATTTAAAGTTTTAAAAACAAAAGGCAAGAAGAAGCAAAAAGAATGAAATAAACATAAAATATTTTTGGTATTTTTTTATGAGGAATATGAAAAATAATATCCAAACAAAACAAAAAGGTAATTCAAACATGGTTTACACAAGCAAACAAACAAAAACATGAAGGTAAAACTAAAACATGAGTTTGGATGATATTACTGAAATACTTGAAAGAAGAGGGGGATGTGTGGGCATACCCAAGCTTGTGGTCTTGCTAGTTCTGATCCTTTAATTCTTTCTTATCATATCATGTGACTCATCTCAAACAAAGAAATATTTTCATCTTCATGTTACTTCAGTGCCTACAAAATGGTTAGTTCTCCAAACAAATGATATAACAGTTTCTACCATGATGAAAACTTTAGTAATTATTGGGAAACAATTTTATTCAAGAAGATAATATAATACAAAAAATACACTCTTTTTATTTTGTTTTTATGTGGGAAATTTTTTAATGATCTAGACTTTGCAATGGTTCCATTGGCATGAACAACACATGCTCAAGGTCAACCCCAACTTCTTCATTGTCTAATCCTTCTCATTTGCTCTCCCAAATTTTATATTTAGTTAAAATCTTACACTAATTGTTAAATAGCACACTACTAAAAACAGGGCCATGCGTCCTAGTTGGTAAGGGGCTTTAGTCCCGGTTGCCCAACCGGGTCGGGGCAATCAAGACTAAAGCCCTTACCCTTTAGTCCCGGTTCGGCCACGAACCGGGACAAAAAGTGCTCCACGTGGTTGCTGCTCCACGCGAGGGGGGAGGAGCAACCGTCCCGGTTCGTGTTACGAACTAGGACAAATCACTCTCTACCACGGCAGAAATTTGGCACATTTCTCTGCCGTGGCAGAGAATTCATTTTGTCCACTTTTTTTGCCGCGGCAGCATTTTGGACACTTTTTGTGCCGCAGTAGAGAATTCATTTATATTGTTTTACTTTTTATTTTGTGTTTTGCACTCATCAATGAAGGAATCATTATTACACAACAACATCATGATAATAGAGATCCAAGTGTCAAACATATTACATTCGATACACGGGTTTCATGCACATATATACATACAAAATAAGCTCTTTGTATAGCCCTATTGCCTATACACCCAAGTCCGCATAGTATTCTCCTTTTGGGTTGATGACTTCTGCATCCAGGAGTCCCGCAAATTCCTCCGGAATTTCTCGTATGCGATCCTTTGGCAGAAGACCGTCCTGCAGCCGTTTGAGCTGATTTAAAAAAGGAGTCAACCTATATGAATGAAACTAAACACAATTTGATGGTAATAATAATATATGAAAATTGTTTATGTATGTTAAGTTACTCTAAATCTCTGTCCTTCTCACAGCATGTCTGACGAATAAACTCGCAAACATAGTATGCACATAAATTATTCCCTGGTCCCTACGTTAGGCACTTTGCGAGAACAAAGTTCAATCAAAATAATAATCAAGCATGATAACGGTATCAAAACTAGAATCAAAGAGATGCGCGGATCTAGCTAGTGGTACTTACATCTAGTGGTTTAAATGTAAGCTCCTCTTTACAAATACCCCTAGCCTTCTTGGTGAACCATTTCCAAGCGCTGCCCGGCGAAGAAAATGAATAAAAGGAGTTATCAATTACTTGATATCATGAAATTCACGAACATTGCCAATATAGTGCCGTAATGATTAGAATTACCGCTGGAGCGTCATCTGCATGTCCGCCCATGTCTCTAGGGGTTTATGTTTCGAGTCCATGACTAGTACCCGCCCTTTGTCAGGTTGAATGATTAGGAGAATATAGTGGAAGCTGCGCATGCATAACTCATCAATTATACACTTAACGTCGAGTAAGCGAAATAGAAAGTGTATACAAGACAATAACTCTCACCCGAAGTTGTAAGGAAATAGTATTTCCCTTCTGGTTTCTTGAAACCTTAACGCATGTACAATATTATCCTCTGTATCCTAGGGTATTTTTTTGAGATTAGCTTGATGAACAAAATATGGGTCAACGAACCCAATGTGATAGATTTGTCCTCTACTACATTTGAGAATCTTCATTCTGCGTAATATAGTATGATTATATACATGCAATAAACAAGGTGAGATAACTAGAGACTTAATTACAGAATTAGTACTTACAGATAATAGGCACTGATGATGATCGATTTGTCCAAGGTGTCTTGATTGAATAATTGAAATAGTTCAACAAATTCAATGGATACCATGTCATCTTCTTTCCCATAATGCTTTTTTGTAACCCTCAGCATTATCCAGTTAGCCCTGGCCTTTTTTGCATTCATGTACCAGTTATGTAATCTTCGCATTTTTGTTGGTAGATTCTTTACCTCCTCAGGTTTAACGAGAGGATTCCCGTACAGGTATTTGTATGCTACTTGAGTCTCGGGGAAGTACTGCAACTGGGATAAGTAGTGGGCAATACTCATACCTTGAGCAGCGGCCGCTTCTCCGTATAGTGCAACTACCTCTGGATCATACTGCTCTTCGGCTGCATATTTGTGTGACCCCACATTGGTATGGGAAATGACCTTGAGTTGGGCGCAAGATTGTTTTTTTGTTCTCTGAGCTAGGGATCAATTTTACCGCTTGCACTAGTGCTCTTCGACAGATTCTGTGCCGCATGTGACTTGAGAATAGAGCGCTCATAGTCTAATGACAACTTTGGCTCGGGTTGGTGAAGGCCCTTTAGCATTTTGAACACTCGGGCTTTATATTCTTCGGTGCTGGGGAACTATGGCTCTTTCGGCCGCCTCAGCTTAGCAAAAAACGCTGTTGTTTTTGCCTCGATGATTGTCGTAGTCTCCTCTTGAGTAGAGTCATAAGCTCTCTTGGGTGGAACCTTTGATACTTTTGGAAGAGGCTCCTGTTTACGTGTTAGCGATCGCTTACTACTCCGCAGAGTAGCGGTAGTACGCTTACGCTTTTTTCCTGAGGCACCGGTGATGGCTGCCACGGCAGCGATGGCTGTTTCGCTGTAGACGGGTGAGGCGACGGAGACGACTGTTGCGCTGGTAGAGATAGGTGAGGCAGCGGCGAAGATGGCCTTGGCGCCTGATTTGGAAGCATGATATATTCCTTTGGCCATAGAATGGTGAAGTTTGTTGCTTCTCCCAGTTCAGTCACATCCCCTTCACTTTCAGGGTAGTCAAGCTTCAACTGGTGAAAGTCGTGTATGACTTCATCCACCCAGCAACAACGTATCCCTGTCGAACCGGATGACAATGGTAATTTGGTGCAGGTCCAATTGGGAAGGCATAGCCGACCGCCACCTTCATTGTTATGTTCACAAGTTTGACATGTAGCTCGCAGTGTGTTATCTGTGTGATATCATCCACTGGGTAGCCAACACGAGCCATCATCGGTAAACCATCATCATCACCCGGGACCTCGGTGGAAGCTACACTTCTTTTTCAATTATTTGATAGTCCGGTAGCATCGAATGCAAGTTCTACCACCCATGTGCTGCTGAGATGGGCCGTTAGTACCTTGTTGGCTAAGTGCGTCAATTTGATCTTTTTGCTGCTTTATTTGTTCTTCAATTTTACGCATCCGGTCTGCCTGAATATTTGCTTCAATTTCCACCTTGTCCTTTCTCCTCTTACGAGTTCTATCAGGATATTTCTTCATGTCTGCGGGAAACCCAGTGCTCCATGGTTGGGAGCCTATTGTGCCTCGTGTTTGTCCATCGTGTTCCTTATTCCCAAGGGCGAGCGTGAGCTCGTCATTCTTTCTATCGGGAATGAACTCCCCCTTTTCAATAGCCTTTACGGCATTTCTTATGTCCTCAATGGGAAAGGGTTTTCTTTATGTCTTATGTTATATATACACTTCCCTTCTGAGTCCAACATGCTCCCATGCCCGTAAACCCAATTCTTTGCATGTTTGATCCAATCGTCTGTCTCTAGCATGACCTCTTTATCACGCAGTTCATCCTCAAGTTTCTTCCACTTAGGAATGCCAACCTGTAGCCACCTTGCCCCATAGTATGGTGATACTTCTTGTTAGCAGCATTTAGCTTATTCGTTTCAGACATTTTCTTAGCTTCCGCTGATGCCTTGTAATCCACAAACTCATCCCAGAAAGGTTTTAACTTCTGATACTGAATCTTCTTGAAATCGGTAGTCTTCTCTTTTACGACATAGTCAAGGTGCAATCTTTTCTTCCAGTTGGTGAATTGCTGGGACATCTTCTTAAAATCCCACTCCTTGACCTTCTTCTGGGTGGCAGCTGCCTGTTGCTAGGCGTCCTCAACTGGATTCTCCGTATTTGGATCCACCTCTACCATCGGTAGGGTGAAATTAAGCATGAACCTCTTCCATAGTAAATCTTTGGCCATGTCAGGGACATATAAAGACGTTCCCTCTTATGTATTAGCAGGCCTATTCCAATTTCGAATGGTGATCGGGACGAAATCCCTAACGATTACTCCGTATTGTGCCACAAATTTGTTTACGACAAGAAGGGGAGCCGTCGGTTTGCCATCGTCAGTGACTTCTTTGATCCTGTACCTCTCATGGTCTTCCAAATTTTTTGTTGGGCCTCGTTTGCTCTTTGCAGTAGATTTGCTTGATCCAGAGGGCTAAAAGAATAAATATCGTTAATATATGTATATAGACAACAGATGATTAATTAATATTACATGCACCTCGCCGGAGTGTGTAATATTGAATGTTCCTACGGAGCAGTCGTCTTGTCGATCACAGAAGGCATCGCCTTCTCCCTCGTGGAAGGTATCACCTTCTCCCCAAACTAAGCCGACGCCTTCTCCCTCAAAGAAGCCATCTCTTCTGGCAAAAAGTGGATCACCCTCACCGGGGTTGTTCAAAAACGTCGATACATCCACATTTACCTCCCCGCGGATCACACCATGGATCAACTCTTCCTTTTCTTTGTCTCTGCCATCTGGTTCCATTTTTCTGCATAGGTGGAAAAACGGATAAGTCAAAGTGGCTAAGGGAGAAGGTTAGGTAGGATGTTGAGAGATATAAACCCTAATTCGGAGAAACCCTAATATATACATACACAATAATAAAAATGCGAAGAAACCCTAAATGAGAGATATAAACCCTAATTCTGAGAAACCCTAAATCAATATTTACAACTAAAATTAAATAAATCCACTAAAATCAATATTTACAATACTTCCAACTTAGTGCAACTAAATGCACTAAAATCAATATTTACAATATTTCCAACTTAAATCAACTAAATCCACTAAAATCAATATTAAACTTATTATTAAAGTTGATTATCAATACATGATTATATCTCTAATAGACGGATACGGACATGGCGGGCGGCGCTGGAGATGCAGGCGGCGGCGGACCAGGCGCACGACGGCGATGGACGGAGACGAAGGGCGGAGGCGGCGGCGCTGACGACGACGACGGGCGCACAAGGACGGAGGCGACGGCGGGCAGCCTGCCGGCATCGTGGGGATTGGGTGCCAAACATATATGGCACGCGTTGTCGCGCCCATCCATCGTCCATATATGGCACGCGTTGCCGCACCGTCCATCGTCCATACACTAATAACTAGTTCCCACGACTCTCATGTTTCTATTCTTGTTGCATATTCCAACATGACAAAATGTGAAAATTGAAAGAGATAGCTACATAATATTACTCCTACACTTGTAAGAAGACAAAATTATTTTGTATACACAATAATTACACTATATACACAATAAAAATATATATACTATATATAAATATGCAAAATAAAAATACTTTACTTCTTTTACTTCCTTTATATACACAAAATAATATATATACACAAAATGAAAATACTTTACTTCCTTTATATACACAAAATGAAAATACATATACATATACAAAATAGTATATATGTATGCATACACAATATGTATACACAATATGATAATATCTAAAAAATTAACTAGAAACAAATTAAAATAGGCCAAACAACTCCTCTGCTCGCCCCTGTAGATAGCCGACGCTGCTGCGCCCTAGCTGCGCCCCTCCGCAGTGTCCGGCACCGCCACGCGCCGGCGTGGCTCGCCGGCCCTGTAGCCCGCCCCGCGTAGTGTACGCCTAACCCTAGGTCATCTATCAAACGGGATCAAGACCGGGGCATACCTTCTGGTAGCAACGACGTGCAACGGCGGTTGGAGGTGGTGGCGCGGCTAGAGAGGGGGGCGACGACGCACGACGGCGGTTGGAGGTGGTGGTAGCCGGAGAGGGGGACGAGCATGCGGCGGCCAAAGAGCCTGTCGGAGAGGGGGAGGACCATGCGGCAGCGCTGACGACGACGGCGGGCGCGCAAGGACGGAGGCGACGGCGGGGCGGCGGCGTCTCCCTGCTGTGTGCGTGCGCGACGAGTTGGAGAGAACGGAGATGGGAAGGAGAGGAACAAGCGCACGTCGTGTACAAAGGGGAGGGAGAATATGTCTCGGTTGGAGCTATCAACCGGGACTAAAGGGTCATATGTCCCGGTTGGTAGCACCAACCGAGACGTATACTCCACCCTTTTTGGCAAATTTTGGGCTTAGCCCAAGTGCACGCGCAGAGGCCCTTTAGTCCTGGTTGGAGACGGCAATCGGGACTAAATGTCCCGCTTTCAAATTTTTCACAAATTATCTCTCTGTCCCGTCTTATTTTTTATTTTGGGGTTTAAATTATAATGTTTTTTAAATGATAATTAGTTTGGAATATTGAAAAACTTTAAACATAAAAAGTGTTTGAATTTGAATAATCAATTCAAAACCATTTTCTGTTTTTAAAAATAATTAATTTAACCATTTAAACTATTAACCATTTTAAACAAAAGTTGAATTAACTTATATTTTTTGCATATTAATTTGGAATATTGAAAAACTTTAAACATAAAAAGTGTTTGAATTTCAATAACCAATTCAAAACCATTTTATGTTTTAAAAATAATTAATGTAACCATTTAAACTATTAACCATTTTTAATTAAAAATGAATTAACTTATATTTTTTGCATATTAATTTGGAATATTAAAAAACTTTAAAAAATAAAAAAGTGTTTAAATTTTAATAACTAATTCAAAACCATTTTTTTAAATAATTAATGTAACCATTTAAACTATTAACCATTTTAAATTAAAAATGACTTAACTACTATTGTTTCCATATTAATTTGGAATATTAAATAACTTTAAACATAAAAAGTGTTTGAATTTGTATAACTAATTCAAAACCATTTTCTATTTTTAAAAATAATTAATGTAACTATTTTAAAATTAAAATGACTTAACTAATATTTTTTGCATATTAATTACCTGTAGTACAAACCGGACCCACTTCCTACCGATTCGACAGATGTTTGTCTTTTTCACCCGAGAAGGACGGAAAGGTTTGAGATCTCCCGGTTGGGAGATCGTCGATATAAGGTGGTCTAGTATTTTAGAAAAATGAGGTGGTAGCATTCTGAAACAGCAGTTTAGTGGTTGCTTCACAAAACAACCCATTTTTTGCGCTTGGAAAATATAAAATGGCTTTTTCGTGCGACGAAAAAGAAAATTTCCTCCTACAACATTGTTCTCCATCCCAATGTTCACATGCATGCATGATATGGGCACAATATCACAAACTATGCCGTGATTCAGCACATAACATCGGTCATTTGGACCGAAAGCTGCTTGTGTCGTTCTGCTTGTACATAACTATGTCGCGATTCAGCACATTCAGCACATAACTATGCCACGATTTAGCACATAACTATGTCGCGATTCAGCGCATAACTATGCTGCGATTCAGCATATAACTATGACGCGATTCAGCACATAACTATGCCGCGATTCAGCACATAATAGGGGTGAATTTCGACATTATGAACCTTTAGTCCCGGTTGGAGACACCAACCGGGAAAAAATATGAGTCAGCACTAATGACAGGGGTGAGTGTCGACATTATGTCATGAGTGTCGACACTATGTCGTGCTACTTGAACTATAAATAGGCATCTGTGTGAGTCCTCAGGCATCTCCAAGATGGTTTGGGAGAGTAGGGACACCACTAAGGCTAGTTTCAGGGAGATGCCGCCGGAGCCCAGACCTCCGGCATCTCCAAGAAACTGGTCATAGAGGCACTCTCTAATATGTGAAACTAGTTATCTCCCAAGCGTATTCATCTAGTTAGAGAAGTTACAAGCTGCAAGATGGTATGCGAGAGCAGGGACACCACTACGGAAAGTTTGAGGGAGATGCCGTCGGAGCCCAGTCCTCCGGCATCTACAACAAACTGGTCATAGAGGCAATCCCTAATATGTGACCACGCGCGTTTGGAGATCAGATCTTCATAGTAAGTATGAATCGGGACAACATCTTCATAGTTTGGGAAAGTCGTAGTACGAATCGGGACTAAAGGCCCCCCTTTAGTCCCGGTCAACCACAAAACGGGACTAACACTCAAGACATTTATTAATATTAAAAACTGAGACTACATAATCGGGACTAAAGGCCCCCCTTTAGTCCCGATCCAACCACAAAACGGGACTAACACTCAATACATTTATTAATATTAAAACTGAGACTACGGAATCGGGACTAAAGGCCCCCCTTTAGTCCCGTTCCAACAACAAGACATGACTAACACTCAAGACATTTATTAATATTAAAAACTTAGACTACGGAATCAGGACTAAAGGCCTCCTTTAGTCCCGGCCCAGCCACAAACCGGGACTAACATTCAATATATTTATTAACATTAAAGGGGGACTAAAGGCCCCCCTTTATGATGAATGATCTTGACTTGGTTTCCTTCCTACTTAATCTCACTAAAGATTTAAGGTTAGGTATTACCATGATACTCATGGTAGAGATAAATAAGGATGAAGTGGGTCAAGATTTAGTTATTATATTCTTGTTACTTGAATTATATTCATAGCTTGGTATTAATGGTTATTGTAATGAATACTATGGAATGATCACTTAAGAATCAGATATTAATCATTAAGCAATGTATTATGGTTTAGTTTTATTATATTTGATCTACCCTTAGATCAAATCTCCCTTACCCAAAAATAAGGTTTTAGCAAAGGTCATATTGAAACTTATCGCAGTCAACTTGATGATCTACTTCAATTCCATCAAGTTGAGAGAAGCTTCAATCACTTTGGCAAGTTTTTTATTTAAAAGCGCAAAAATTATTCAGATTTTCTATGCATGAATGCAATGCACACATCTATGTTCAGCTTATTTCTAAGCTCTAATGCTGGGATGTTACAGACTCTCCCCCTTAAAATAAACTTCGTCCTCAAAGTTTGTAAACTCTCATATTTCAGAGTAAGGAATTGACTTGTGTTGGTTATGGCATTTATAAACTCCATGGTAACCTTAAATGGGAATAATTGTAGCATTCCATATCCAGATCCTTTCCTTGAATTCTCACCATACTTGGCAATCTTCAAGTTGTTGTCTCCATCCTCCAAAGTTCCCTTTACTTTACTCCCTTAGGGATATGTCCTTATTATAAACTCCTTAATTTGGGGTCTCTTCTTTGGTTCCTTATCCTGATTAGGTATCCTAATCCAATTCCTTTACTTGATTATCGAACTTCTTTACTATATTGTATAAGGTCTAGGAAGTCTCAGTAAACCGGGTTCTAAATTTTCTTAGACAATATTTGTGGCCAAAAGACTAATATTTGATTTGTCATTATAAGGTTCAAGCTGGTAATCCTTCCATGATTGGATTTGAACTCATTTATTCCATACGCATTGGAATTTCTTGTTCCACTAT
The DNA here is from genome assembly GCA_916181665.1 of Avena sativa. Lineage (NCBI taxonomy): Eukaryota > Viridiplantae > Streptophyta > Magnoliopsida > Poales > Poaceae > Avena > Avena sativa. The sequence goes on along the minus strand of OV702283.1, from coordinate 226,429,839 downwards.
ACATATCCAATTGGATGTGCTTTAATCTCTCTTAAGAATCACTCAAGAGTTGTTTCCTCTAGAATTATCCTATTAAGATTAGTCTATTTTACTACCTTCAAGGTTTTACTTTAACAGGCTTTAGATAATCTTTTATTATTACCTTAAGTACTTCTTCAATTACTATTTAATAATTGCCTTAAGGTTTGAGTACTAATATCTTGAAATAAACTTCTATCTTTCATCCAGACTTACTTCTAAGAGTACTTTTATAATGATGTTTTCTTTTACCCTTCTAAAAATAAGATTTAATGTTGTTGTAGGTTATTATTTCTTCTCCAACCTTTACTTGGAATTTGGATAACAGTACTTTTGTTTACTGTTTAGTCTCCACCTTAGGGTTTACTAATAGTCTTCAAACTGCCTATAGAGTAACCATTGGCTTTATAACTAGAATATAGGGCTTTGTCTAACTTATTCTTTACCTAGTTAGGGTCTTATGAAAGATTGTACAGTGTATCCACACAATTGTGGATCTCCGAAGTGAATCTTTCAGCATTATTTGTCTTACTTACTATTTGGACATTTTCGCTTTGATAGGTCTGACTTCGCGAAGTGCCTCGAAAGACGATCGCTTAAAATTTTATACTCCTTTAGGTCTTACTTAGCTTAGGCAAAGTTTTATGATCTTTACGCAACCATTAAGATGATCTGGTTAACTATGTCAACCAACACCAGTTGCGGACAAGATACCAACTGTGGATCAGAATACCGACTATGGATCAAATACCAGCTGTGGATCATCGTAGGTTATAAGTATTACCCTACGGTTTCTAACGTACCACTGGCATTCTCTCTGAATTGTCAGAGCTTGAATACCATTTTGGTTCCAAACCTTCTTCTTTTTACTAATTCATGATGCTTTCATGAACTAGGTACTACTATTTCATTAATTCTTAGTACTATTACCTACTTTGAATGAACTTTAAGTTTATTACTTCTTATTGATCCATACATCTTCTACACTAATCGTCCTTCTTATTATTGTTTAGTAATTATCTAAACTTGATCCATCCTTAAAATTGGATTGATACTTCTCATACTTGGCTTTACCCTTCATGTAGGTCTTCATCTTGGTCTTTGGAACTCGTCACTCCCTTACACGAATTCCCATTCCTATCTAGGTCTATAACATCAAGTAGTAACTGGATGTTGCAACATGCATTTGCACTTCATGTATAGATCTAGTCAATCAAGAAGATCCAAGAAAAACAAATATATCCAAATGTGGTACATACAACACACAATATTCTCATATAGGTTTATATCGTGATACTTAGCACATAGGGGTCAAACTATTGTTTATTTCAATATTTACCCAAATTGCTCAATTGCAACATGATAATTTTTAACAAAGTGGTCTCAATTTGGTTTTGACTAAATTTTTGTCTCATTTTTTAAAGGATTAACTATAACCAACCTTTCCTTATTAGTAAACTAACCTCACATTATCTCTCCAAATGACTAATAAGTTTCTATTGAACCCCTAAAATTGAAGGTTATCACTATTTTATGACACCTTTGACTTCTATCATAGTTCTACCATGTTATTTTCTTACTTCTACCTCAAGATAATGTACTAATTAATCATCATATTTATACTCTCATCATGGTTTCGGAGCTAATCTCACCATGATCTTATTATGTTTTACCTATTCCTCATGATTCAAGAGTAAGCTTATCCTAATGACTTCATTTCTCATCACACTATCATTAATCTTAACATACTTTCACTTCATCACGTAGAATTCTCAAGTGAATCCCACATGATTACATCAACACTTATCCTAATGATATTCATCATGTTGTCTTTGGTTATCAACTAATCATAATATTCCACTATCTTACTTAAATTCTAGGGTTAGGCTACCCATTAAGACTACTTCAATTGATGTCTTACGCTTGATCCAATCTACTGTGACCAATTGGCTTTCCTACAGTATTTTGGTGGGTTATGTCTTCTTTGGAAGACACTAAATAGCACTAGAAAGGATAAAATAATTAATCCTAAGAAATAATGACTTAAGTATCTGGTGACAAGGTTTATCCTCAAGTGGATACTCATCACAAGTCATAAGAATATTTGGTTTAGATAAGATGGCTCCTATAGTCACTATCCAACCTACAGATCTTCCTAAAATGGTTTTAATCCTAAGGTCAAAGCATATGCTCTGATACCAACTGCGGTGACCCAGCATATCACTGCATGATGTAGTACACTATAGTCGTTGACATAACACCAATGAAACACCGTTCACTAGTATTACATCCCTCGGAGTGGTACAACAGAAACACAACAGGTCCAAGACATAACTATAGGTTACAACTCAACTCTAAGATCCAGAGAACACTCTAGGTTAAAGACAGAGAAAGAAACTTCTTACAAAGAAGAATCAGAAATAAATAACTTAAAAACTATCATACTATTAAAATTAGTATCTTAACTAATGGTCGGGCATTGCTGCTACGCAATATACTCTAGAAATAGGTTCTATGGCTAGAGATTATCTTCCTATCTAATCAGTAACTTTGTCTTCACTTGAGTTGGTGTATATGTTGACCTTCTTGACTTCATTGAAGAGCTTTAGCTTTTGATGATGATTCCTGGAGCATAACTTGCTGTAGACATCGTCTGTACTGGCTTTATAACCTAGCAAGGGTTAAGAAGATACATTGAGTATGAGCGTACTCAGCAAGTTCACTAGAAAAGAGTGTTTGCACTATATCTACAGCCACAGACCATAGGTCGTAGGCAATGCAGGTTTTCGTAAACATTTATTCAAAGGTTGCTTTTATTCTGAAAAGCTATGTCCGTCAGACTTCATGGGTTTACCAGACTTTCATGGAGTTCCTTTGCCGCCGTGTTCGCAGCTCCTTCCGGGAACAGGGAGTAACAAGTTATAGTTCTTACACTCTGTAGAGGTGCGTCACTTTACCCATGAGAGACCTTAGGTTTCGTTGCACGGCCGGGAGTATGTCCCCGTTCAAACTTCCTTGGTTTGAGGCCCAACCTAAGATCCAAGCCAATCATTTCCTTCTCCGCGACCCCGCATGTCTCCTTGGTGTACGCCAGCCCACCTATTGAATTACGGCTATCGGCAGTACAGACCGTTCAGATGTCTAAACTATCGTGGGACGTTGAGGGCTCCCACCCATATGCTGCATATCCTCTATGAATTACCAATTAATATGCACGCTACAAGTGATAAGAGCTATGACCCGCACATCCGGCTCCATGCGAGAGGGAAAATATACAGCTGACTTCTCTGTCCCATTCCAAATCTCATGGTCAACGCGTAATATACGGCGCAAGAATCACTGGCAACATTGGTTGTTAAGTCCTAGATAATATGTTCCTTTACCACCGGAACTGTTATAGTAGGTTATTACCTCATGGTAAATAAGCTATAATCATATTATTATGAAAATAGTGTTTTCTAACCTTTTTCAAATGCAGGTGATGACAACACTGGATTTTTAAAATAATTTACAGAAAATAATCAAAGGACATGAGCAAGTGTGAACTTGCCTTTTGTGATTGCAAGATTATGCACTCACGGTCTTCAAGACAATATAAGATCCAATATCTGAAATCAGCATCATTGGTCCAGTAAGGACTAATGTTTAAAGAAGCAGGATGCTATTATGCATAAGTAATGTAATGCAATTTCGTAAACTCGAATCCTGGGGTTAACGTTGTTCTAGGATTTGGATACTAGAAATGGTTACTTTAGAATGTGTTTTCCTTTTTAGATAAGTTTCATACTTGTGCTTCTTATTAAGGTGTAACATCCCTAAAATCATGATTTCAAACCTTACATATCACTCATGCATGCATATAGATTTTAGAGATCATATTCAAACTCCCTTTAGAAAACAGAAGCTTTTGATGTTATGATTTTATGTGGACAGATTAATCCAAAAGACCAACACCATTTGAAACTTGAATGTTTAGGAACTTGTTTGCTTGCCTCCATTGTTGGAAAGTTAGGTATAAAAGTTTGACCAAAGTTTTCAATTTGGAAATAAATTCAAAACCCTATTTTTAAAACATTTGCAAACCAGAGGTAATGTCTCTGATTGTGTTAAGTTCAAGCTTGACCAAGCCCTTACAGGGTAACCACATGGTTAAATGACTGGTTTTTGAAACCACAGTACCCTGCAAAAATCCCCAGAATTGTTTGAATTCAAAAAGGATTTGAATTCATACCTAAATCTACCCAGAAAATCAAAATAGAAATGGAAAAAGAAATAAACAAAGGAAAAGGGCCACGCGCCAGGTTTTAGGCCCAGCATCGAATCGAGCCCAACAAGCCCACCCGGGAATTTTCTTTTCTTCTCTCACGCGCGAGCGCACGCAGCCTGTCGCTAACAGACGGACCCCACACTCACTTCGCGCACATCGCTGACGAGCGGGCCCTACCCACGCTGGCATCGTCTTCCCCAAACTGCGCCCGCGACCACGTCGCAGCTGCAGTCACTGCCGGTAATGGCGCGGCATAAATGGGCGTTAATCCGCGGGCGTTTCCTGTCGAGGCACCGGCTATAAGATCCCCACCTCCCCACGACCATTTTCCCCCAGTCGATTCTACCTTCACGCCACCAGGCTACCCACGACTCACCCAACACCGCCGCAGACAGAGCTTGCTCCGGCAAACGATTCCGGTGAAACCCGTACGCCCCTTCCTTTCTGATTCATTCGGGCCACTTCGCAATCGCCTTGCGCACATCCTGACCCCACCAGTTCATCCTGTATTGCCCCAGGTCGCCGTTCCCGCTCGACGTCGCAAGCATCCGACGACCACCTTGACTCCGGCGACCAAAATTCGTAAGTTCCGTGCGCCCCTTCACTTCTGACTCACACTAGATTGTTCGCCACGGTCTTGCGCATCTTCTAAACCCCCTGGCTTGTGTTAGGGCGACGCGGAACCTCGGCAACTACTCCGACAACAACCACCCGACGTCGTCCGTAACTCCGACGAGCAATCCTCGCCGTGACAGCATGCCCCTCCGCAAACCAGTACCACGTCGAGCTTCAGCACGCCTTGGCGGATCTGGTAAGCACCTTCCTGCTTCCTGGAGCGATGTAGAACGCTGGCGCCGCCGTAGTCAGACGCGCCGCCGCCAGTTAACGCCGCTAGCGCCGCCAGATTGTGGCTTGATGGTTTGGTCCGTTGGATCTGCATCGTAGGGCTAGGATAGATCTTGATCGAAGAGGTACGCGCGCGTCTGAGCCGCCAGATCTAAGTTAGATCCTACGGCCTGCGACTGCCAATCCGCGCGAAGCGGTACGCGCCAGTGAGGCTGCGACACGAGGCTAGGGATAATTCAAAAACAGAAATTTGAATCAGATTTAGATCCAAACTTTAAACTGCTATAACTTTTGAATGCCACGTTAGAATTTTGCAAACTATATACCGTTGGATTCAGTGAAACAAGACCTTTCTGAATATCCAATTTGTTTAACAAATAGTAACAGTTAAAATGACTTTATTTGTAGAAACATGTTTAAGACTATTTTAAGTATAGATTTATTTTGGTAAATTGTTTTGGTGCCAAATAAGTTTAGTTGGCAAACTTGTGACTTGTTAAGTTTCTGTAAACATGTGCATGCTTAGTAGAATTTTCAAAATCACCACTTGGTAAACTCTTGCATGCATGCATTCATATTATTTTTGATTGAATATAATTGTGTGTAATTGTATGTTATAATTTTTGTGTAGATCTTGCTAGTGATTGTGATTATGAAGAGTGCTACTCTCCCCACTACCAAGGCAAGTGATAGTTTCATGAATATTTCTATCCTATGTTTTGTACTAGCATTAGATATTTTGCTAAGTCTTGCATGCTATCTTTGCCTAATGCTAAGTTGGGAAATCCTAAGTAGTGTAGAATTGTAGAATTGCTAGGCAATTTTCCTAAGTTAAGTTATCTTACCATGCTTAGCCTAGCTATATAGCAAACAAGGGTTGGTGACAATCTATACTTACAAAGATGAAAATATTTCTAAGTCATGAGACTTATACTTTCCTAATAAAACAACTAAGTCAAATAAACCTCCTGGGTGGAATGGAAGGATTGGGTTATGTTGAGTGGTTACACAAGGCCATGGACTTGGGTTGTGTATCTCACTTGTGGTATGCCACCCAGGCAAAAAGGGATTTGGAGGCCAAGTGTTGAGAAAGCTTACAGTGCAACCACTTGGCAATATGGGCTCTGCCTTGATCACATAGGTTGCTAGAACTTAGTCACTTGGACAGTTGGTGGTAGTGGGAATGATAGGATGGAGCGCGTCCATTTGACTAAGGAAAGGCTTCTGAAAGGTCCTGTCTTGGGAAACCAAGTCTGGTGGGGAAAGTGCACAACCTCTGCAGATGGAAAAACCTAAGTACTTAGCCTAGTCCAAGGCAATGGACAACTTGAGCATCAAGACATGGAAGCTACAAGAATCTCATCACTCCAACTTCTAAGTAAAATTTGTGGGAGAACCAGGGTGAAGGACCCCAATGTCTATTGGTGGTTTCTTGGGAAGTTTTTGACAAAGAAAAACTTAGTGATTTCAACTAATAGGTAAAACCTATTTTCAAGCAAAGCAAGCCAAGCTACACTTAGCCAAATGCATGTAGTAATATAGTCCACTTAAAATATACTAAGGTATCACTTGCCAATACTATTCCAAAGTATTAACCCTCTGTGGCTGTAACTTGTGATGTTGCAGGTTACTCCGATGATGAGTAGGAGTCATGAGTCTACACTCAACATGCTTGCCTGTGGCACATGAAGATGAAGACTTATGTTTATTTACTTATTCCTTAAAACTCTTGTATTAGGCCTATGGCCCTGAGTTGTAAAAGACTATGTTTTACCTCTGGAATGAATGTAATAAACGACCTTTGTATCTGTGTACTTCATCTTAAACTGTGGATGCTAGCATTGATCCAGGGACTGGCATTGCAATCACAGGGATCCTTTCCTTTATAAAGGAGGGGTCTAACAGATGGTATCAGAGCACTGTGTTGCCTGTAGGATTATGACCCTAGGATTGGAAAACCACTAAGGAAAAGTTTTCAACTACTTCTACACTTGTCTATTCTTCTCGTAAAACTTTTCTAATCTTTTCATCCTCAACTCCATTTGTAGATGAACTCCATCAACGAAGCCGTGAAGAAAGGACCACTCATGACCATGACCTTGGAGTGTGAAACTGAGTTTCCCAAGATTCTCAAGGACCTCATGGTGGCAATGGAAGCACATGGAGCAGCTATATGCAAAGGCTTTCCAGTGATGGATGAAGGAGTGGAGTATTGGTGGGTGCAACTTCACTTGTACAAAAACAAGGAAGACAACCACAAAGAAAGGGGATTCTGCATGTACACCAACACTATAATGCACACTACATTCTTTGAGTCAGCCAGAGATGCAGCTTGGAAGACTATCAAAGAACTAAGTGCTAGAGTCAAGTGCAGAATGCTCAACCTCCAAAGAGACTTAGAGAAAGAGAAGGAACTTACCCAAGAGTTGGAAGCCACCAACCAAGAGTTAAGGGGAGATATAATAGACTTAGTGATGAAATCATGTGAACAAGATAGGTGGATTGCCTCTAGGAACATTGTGATAGCCACCATATCCAGTGAGATAGGATTGTGAGCACACTTCGTTAGTTGGACCACCATCTATCACCTTATTTTCCAAAAATGATACCTTAAATAAGTTTGAATCTTGATTGATGTAATGGACTTATGTATGCATGACTTGTGTGATGTTTGTGTTCCATGGATATGTATGAATGTTTGTCTTGATTTACCTTGAATTGTGTTGTTCTAACTTTTTCAATCTTATAAATAGATGCCTATTACCATCAGCACCATTGAGGAGCTCCAGGTTACCCGTTTTGGTCCCCGTATCATTGAGCTTACCACTTTGCTCGATCTACCTCTTCCCACCATCACGGTGTACCCACTCACCAAGTTCGAGAGGAAGGACCTCTAGGGCTTCAAGGTGAACCAGCCTGGACGCCAGACAGAGCCCACTACGGAGGCCATCGTCTTCAAGCTGATGCACGACGACAGGGAGAGAGGCATGGAGGTAGTCATGCAGTACCTGATAGGACGTCTGTTAGGCCGTCACTCCCGACAGGTTAGGGGCACTCACTTCCACGTCTTCAGAAGATGTGATGTTGATGGAGAGTCCATCGACTTTGAGGATGACTCGAGGGACGCGGCAGAGCCGATACGTCTCTATCTCCAGGACTTAGAGACTCTCCTCAGGCACATAGACACGGACAGGACGAACGTCATGCTTGGCAATGACGAGCTCCAGGTGCAGCTTCGCGAGAAGGACAAGCTTTTTGCGCAGCAGGATGAGATGATCAAGGAAATGGAGACAAAGTTCCAGGACCGCAAGTTCAAGAGTCAGGAGAAACGCGTCCAGGATAGGAACAAGAAGATCCGGGACATGACCAAGGAACTGAAGTCCAAGTATTTCGAGCTAGAGCAGCAGCAGATGGTTATTGAGAGGCTTCGCTCCCAGAAGAGGGCTCTCAAGGCCAAGGTCGATTCCTTGACCACTACGATTGAGGAGAACAAGACCGCGATGGAGAACGCAGGTCTTACCTTCGTCGAGGAGGAGATTGATGCTGATGAGTAGACTTGACTACTCGTTTATCTTTCATATTCGTACTTGTTATTGTGAACTTATTATTGGACCATCCGACATGTGGATGGCTTGCCACTTGTGTGTTTTATTTCGAGAACTTTGTTATATGGTTGTTAAATTTTTATTCTTATGTTGCATGTTATGTGATTGCTTGTGATGTATTGTGCATAAAACATCTATGGGTATCTCATTCTTATCTATTTGAACAAACCACAGATGCCTCCCCGTCGCGCAAACCCCAACCCCAACAACATCACCCCGGAAATGCAACAAATGATGAACGCGCAAACACAGCTTATGCAAATGATGACGACATTCATTCAAAACCAGAATAACAACAACAACCCTAATAACAACAACAATAACAACAACAACAACCCTCCGGGTTTTGATATGCTCACCAGATTTCTGCGCTTGAGGCCAGCTAAGTTTTCGGGGACAACTGATCCCATGGTAGCCAATGACTGGCTACGTTCTGTGAACAAGGACTTAGTGACCGTGGGCTGCACGGATGCTGAAAAAGTCAGGTTCGCAGCACATCTGTTGGAAGGACCAGCCGCCACATGGTGGGACAACTTCCAAATTACCACTCCTTTGGATGAAGTAACTTGGGCTATCTTTGAAGATGGTTTCCGCACTGCTCATATCTCATCAGGAAAGATGAGTCTGAAAAAGAAGGAGTTTCACAATCTGAAGCAGCGCCACCGCAGCGTGGCAGAATACATAGAAGAGTTCAACAATCTGGCTCGCTATGCACCGGATGAGGTTGATACGGATGCCAAAAGAAAGGAAAAGTTTCTGGAAGGCTTGAATGATGAGCTGAATCTGCAGCTGTCTGTGGCATATGTTCCAACTTATCAGTCTTTGTGTGACAAGGATGCTATTTTGGAGAATAAAATGAAGCAAGTCGAGAGTAGAAAGAGGAAACACTCCGACAAGCACAACTCGGGATCGTCTCACAAACGATCTCACTATGATGACAGTGGCAGCTCAGGATCCCATAAGCATGGGAAATTCAGCAAGCACCACAACCACAACCTTCATGACAACAAGCATCACCGCAGTCATGACAATGACAAGTACAAGAACCACAAGAGTGGACATAAGAACCACTATAGTGGAAATGGTAGTGGAAGTGGAAGCCAGCCTCCTAAAAAGGACATCAGTCAGGTTGAGTGCTTCAAATGCAAGAAGCTGGGGCATTATGCTAATAAGTGCCCTGAGAAGAAAGTTGAAGGACCTAACAAGCCAAATCCTTTCCAGAAAGGACAGGTTAACCACATCAATGTGGAGGAGGTCTATGAGGGCCTGATGCCGTTGCTGGTAAGTTCAGACTCAATTCCATTCCAGCATTTGTACTCTTTGACACTGGTGCATCTCATTCATTCATATCAAAAGCATTTGTTGATAGAAATGGGTTTGCATCTGAAGACATTGGGTGTCCAATCAAAGTTAGTTCTCCGGGGGGAGATATGATAGTAAGTCTGGGATGTCGGGATCTCGTCATAGAGTTTGGAAAGCATAAGTTTCCAGTAAGCCTGATAATCCTAGATTCCCAAGGACTAGACGTAATTTTGGGAATGGATTGGATGGCTAAGTATGAAGGAGTACTAGATTGTGACAATCGTACCGTTGCACTCACAACCCCAGAAGGGAAAAGAATAAAATTCAGGTCAAACTTTGAATCCAAAGGAAGTAAGCTGAATTCTCTTAAGGGGGTTAGCATGGACAGTGTGCCAATTGTATGTGAGTATCCGTATGTGTTTCCGGAAGAGTTGCCAGGAATGCCACCGGATAGAGATGTGGAGTTTCTGATAGATTTGGTACCAGGTTCTAGACCAATAGCTAAGAGACCGTACAAAATGTCAGTTGATGAACTGAAAGAGCTCAAGAAGCAACTAGGAGAACAGTTGCAGAAAGGGTTTATTCAACCAAGTTCTTCGTCTTGGGGAGCCCCAGTATTGTTCGTGGAGAAGAAGGATAGAACACAAAGATTATGCATTGACTACAGTTCTCTCAACGAGGTAACCATCAAGAACAAATATCCTTTGCCAAGAATCAACGACTTGTTTGATCAGTTAGAAGGAGCATGTGTGTTCTCGAAGATTGATCTTCGGTCAGGTTATTTTCAACTCAAAATAAGAGAGCAAGACATACCTAAGACAGCTTTCACCACAAGGTATGGATTGTATGAATACACAGTGATGCCTTTTGGTTTAAACAACGCTCCGGCATACTTCATGAATATGATGAACAAGGTGTTCATGGAGTTTTTGGACAAGTTTGTTGTCGTTTTCATCGATGACATCTTGGTCTACTCCAAGAGCAAAGAAGAACATGAAAGACACTTACGCTTGATACTTGAAAAGTTAAGAGAGCATAGACTTTATGCCAAATTCAGCAAGTGTGAGTTCTGGTTAGAGGAAGTTGGTTTTCTTGGTCATGTTATGACAAAGGATGGTGTGGCAGTTGATCCTGCTAAGGTTTCAGCTGTGACAGAATGGGAATCACCCAAGAATGTGAAAGAAGTTCGTAGTTTCCTCGGCTTAGCAGGTTACTACAGAAGGTTCATTGAAAATTTCTCGAAGGTTGCTAAGACAATGACAGAATTGTTAAAGAAGGACAAGAAATTTGCTTGGTCTGAAGGTTGTGAAGTCAGTTTCCAGGAATTAAAGAAGAGACTTGTAACAGCACCGGTACTATGTCTGCCAGATTTGGAAAAGGATTTCCAAGTATATTGTGATGCGTCTCATCAAGGTTTCGGTGCCGTACTTATGCAAGACGATAAAGTTGTGGCTTATGCCTCGAGACAACTCAAAACTCATGAAGTTAACTATCCTACTCATGATTTGGAGTTAGCCTCTGTCGTCCATGCACTCAAAACATGGAGACATTATCTTTTGGGAAAGCGTTGTGAAGTATTCACCGATCATAAGAGTTTGAAGTATATCTTCACCCAGAAGGAAATCAACATGAGACAAAGGAGATGGCTAGAACTTATCAAAGATTACGACTTAAGTTTGCAATACCACCCCGGTAAAGCAAATGTAGTAGCAGATGCTCTAAGTCGTAAGACGTTTGTAAATGGCCTTACTAAAGGAGAATTGCCAGATGACTTGTGTATGCAATTCAAAGAACTCAGATTGGAGATTGTGCCTGAAGGACATCTCATGTCCTTAGATGTTCAACCCACTTTTTTGGACAAGATCCGAGAAGCTCAGAAGACTGATAAGGAAATTGAAAAGATTAAGGAGAATATTAGTCTAGGGAAAGCTAAGAGTTTCCATATAGACGAACAAGGTACATTATGGCACGGGAAACGTATATGTGTTCCACAAGATCCGGAGTTGCGGAAACTGATTTTACAGAAGCCCACAACTCCCCGTATTCTATTCACCCAGGAAACACCAAGATGTACATGGATATGAAAGAAAGATTTTGGTGGAACAATCTCAAAAGGGACATCGCCAAACATATTGCCTTATGTGATGTATGTAGCAGAGTAAAAGCGGAACACCAGAAACCAGCGGGTTTGCTTCAACCACTACCTATTCCTCAATGGAAGTGGGAAAATATCGGTATGGATTTCATTACCGGATTACCAAGAACCAGGTCAGGGTATGACTCCATATGGGTAGTAGTGGATCTCCTAACTAAAGTGGCTCATTTTATACCCGTGAAGACAACTTATACAAGTGCCAAGTTAGCCAAGATCTACATGAGCAGAATTGTATGCCTACACGGTGTGCCTAGGAGTATTGTGTCAGATAGAGGAACTCAGTTCACTTCTCACTTTTGGAGACAGCTTCATGAATCCTTAGGAACGAGGTTGGAATTCAGCACTGCTTTTCATCCTCAAACTGATGGACAAACAGAAAGGACTAACCAAATTCTTGAAGACATGTTAAGGGCATGTGCCCTAGACTATGGAGCAAGTTGGGATGAAAGTTTGCCTTACGCAGAGTTCTCTTACAATAACAGTCATCAATCTAGTATTGGAATGGCACCATTTGAGTTACTCTACGGAAGGAAGTGTACCACCCCGTTGTTATGGAATGGTGTGGGAGAAAGGAGTTTTTTTGGACCTGATCTTATCAAAGACGCCGAAGAGAAAGTCAAATTGGTTAAGGACAGGTTGAAGATAGCACAGTCCCGATAGAAAAGCTACGTGGATTCTAAGCGTAGAGAAGTCACCTACGAAGTTGGGGATAGAGCTTATCTTAGAGTATCACCACTTCGTGGAGTGAAAAGATTTGGAGTCAAAGGAAAGTTGGCACCAAGATATGTTGGGCCATTCAAGATTCTAAGTCGCAAGGGAGAAGTTGCATATGAAGTTGAATTGCCAGAATCTCTGTCAGCTGTCCATAATGTGTTTCACGTGAGCCAGCTTAAGAAATGTCACCCAGAGATGGAAGAATCTTCTCTGAAGGATACCATACCATTGGAAGAAGTTCAACTAGAAAGTGATCTTACCTATGAGGAAAATCCTGTCAAGATTCTTGAGACCGCAGAAAGGGTCACAAGGACTAAGACTATCAAGTTTTGCAAGGTGCAATGGAATCATCATTCCGAAGAGGAAGCAACATGGGAGAGAGAAGATGATCATCGGAAAGACCACCCTCACCTATTTGCTAGTCAATCCGAATCTCGACGGCGAGATTCACCCTAAGGGGGTTAGATTTGTAACATCCCTAAAATCATGATTTCAAACCTTACATATCACTCATGCATGCATATAGATTTTAGAGATCATATTCAAACTCCCTTCAGAAAACAGAAGCTTTTGATGTTATGATTTTATGTGGACAGATTAATCCAAAAGACCAACACCATTTGAAACTTGAATGTTTAGGAACTTGTTTGCTTGCCTCCATTGTTGGAAAGTTAGGTATAAAAGTTTGACCAAAGTTTTCAATTTGGAAATAAATTCAAAACCCTATTTTTAAAACATTTGCAAACCAGAGGCAATGTCTCTGATTGTGTTAAGTTCAAGCTTGACCAAGCCCTTACAAGGTAACCACATGGTTAAATGACTGGTTTTTGAAACCACAGTATCCTGCAAAAATCCCCAGAATTGTTTGAATTCAAAAAGGATTTGAATTCATACCTAAATCTACCCAGAAAATCAAAATAGAAATGGAAAAAGAAATAAACAAAGGAAAAGGGCCACGCGCCAGGTTTTAGGCCCAGCATCGAATCGAGCCCAACAAGCCCACCCGGGAATTTTCTTTTCTTCTCTCATGCACGAGCGCACGCAGCCTGTCGCTGACAGACGGACCCCACACTCACTTCACGCACATCGCTGACGAGCGGGCCCTACCCACGCTGGCATCGTCTTCCCCAAACTGCGCCCGCGACCACGTCGCAGCTGCATAAATGGGCGTTAATCCGCGGGCGTTTCCTGTCGAGGAACCGGCTATAAGATCCCCACCTCCCCACGACCATTTTCCCCCAGTCGATTCTACCTTCACGCCACCAGGCTGCCCACGACTCACCCAACACCGCCGCAGACAGAGCTTGCTCCAGCAAACGATTTCGGTGAAACCCGTACGCCCCTTCCTTTCTGATTCATTCGGGCCACTTCGCAATCTCCTTGCGCACATCCTGACCCCACCAGTTCATCCTGTATTGCCCCAGGTCGCCGTTCCCGCTCGACGCCGCAAGCATCCGACGACCACCTCGACTCCGGCGACCAAAATCCGTAAGTTTCGTGCGCCCCTTCACTTCTGACTCACACTAGATTGTTCGCCACGGTCTTGCGCATCTTCTAAACCCCCTGGCTTGTGTTAGGGCGACGCGGAACCTCGGCAACTACTCCGACAACAACCACTCGACGTCGTCCGTAACTCCGACGAGCAATCCTCGCCGTGACAGCACGCCCCTCCGCAAACCAGTACCACGTCGAGCTTCAGCACGCCTTGGCGGATCTGGTAAGCACCTTCCTGGAGCGATGTAGAACGCCGGCGCTGCCGTAGTCAGACGCGCCGCCGCCAGTTAACGCCGCTAGCGCCGCCAGATTGTGGCTTGATGGTTTGGTCCGTTGGATCTGCATCATAGGGCTAGGATAGATCTTGATCAAAGAGGTACGCGCGCGTCTGAGCCGCCAGATCTAAGTTAGATCATACGGCCTGCGACTGCCGATCCGCACGAAGCGGTACGCGCCAGTGAGGCTGCGACACGTGGCTAGGGATAATTCAAAAACAGAAATTTGAATCAGATTTAGATCCAAACTTTAAACTGCTATAACTTTTGAATGCCACGTTAGAATTTTGCAAACTTTTTACCGTTGGATTCAGTGAAACAAGTCCTTTCTGAATATCCAATTTTTTTAAAAAATAGTAACAGTTAAAATGACTTTATTTGTAGAAACATGTTTAAGACTATTTTAAGTATAGATTTATTTTGGTAAATTGTTTTGGTGCCAAATAAGTTTAGTTGGCAAACTTGTGACTTGTTAAGTTTCTGTAAACATGTGCATGCTTAGTAGAATTTTCGAAATCACCACTTGGTAAACTCTTGCATGCATGCATTCATATTATTTTTGATTGAATATAATTGTGTG
Organism: Avena sativa; assembly: GCA_916181665.1. Lineage (NCBI taxonomy): Eukaryota > Viridiplantae > Streptophyta > Magnoliopsida > Poales > Poaceae > Avena > Avena sativa. Next base: position 226,414,583 of record OV702283.1, on the reverse strand, counting down.
TAATTGTATGTTATAATTTTTGTGTAGATCTTGCTAGTGATTGTGATTGTGAAGAGTGCTACTCTCCCCACTACCAAGGCAAGTGATATTTTCATGAATATTTCTATCCTATGTTTTGTACTAGCATTAGATATTTTGCTAAGTCTTGCATGGTATCTTTGCCTAATGCTAAGTTGGGAAATCCTAAGTAGTGTAGAATTGTAGAATTGCTAGGCAATTTTCCTAAGTTAAGTTATCTTACCATGCTTAGCCTAGCTATATATCAAACAAGGGTTGGTGACAATCTATACTTAGAAAGATGAAAATATTTCTAAGTCATGAGACTTATACTTTCTTAATAAAACAACTAAGTCAAATAAACCTCCTGGGTGGAATGGAAGGATTGGGTTATGTTGAGTGGTTACACAAGGCCATGGACTTGGGTTGTTTATCTCACTTGTGGTATGCCACCCAGGCACAAAGGGATTTGGAGGCCAAGTGTTGAGAAAGCTTACAGTGCAACCACTTGGCAATATGGGCTCTGCCTTGATCACATAGGTTGCTAGAACTTAGTCACTTGGACAGTTGGTGGTAGTGGGAATGATAGGATGGAGCGCGTCCATTTGACTAAGGAAAGGCTTCTGAAAGGTCCTGTCTTGGGAAACCAAGTCTGGTGGGGAAAGTGCACAACCTCTGCAGATGGAAAAACCTAAGTACTTAGCCTAGTCCAAGGCAATGGACAACTTGAGCATCAAGACATGGAAGCTACAAGAATCTCATCACTCCAACTTCTAAGTAAAATTTGTAGGAGAACCAGGGTGAAGGACCCCAATGTCTATTGGTGGTTTCTTGGGAAGTTTTTGACAAAGAAAAACTTAGTGATTTCAACTAATAGGTAAAACCTATTTTCAAGCAAAGCAAGCCAAGCTACACTTAGCCAAATGCATGTAGTAATATAGTCCACTTAAAATATACTAAGGTATCACTTGCCAATACTATTCCAAAGTATTGACCCTCTGTGGCTGTAACTTGTGATGTTGCAGGTTACTCCGATGATGAGTAGGAGTCATGAGTCTACACTCAACATGCTTGCCTGTGGCACATGAAGATGAAGACTTATGTTTATTTACTTATTCCTTAAAACTCTTGTATTAGGCCTATGGCCCTGAGTTGTAAAAGACTATGTTTTACCTCTGGAATGAATGTAATAAACGACCTTTGTATCTATGTACTTCATCTTAAACTGTGGATGCTAGCATTGATCCAGGGACTAGCATTGCAATCACAGGGATCCTTTCCTTTATAAAGGAGGGGTCTAACATAAGGCTTGTCAGTTTGTGTGAAACAACATGTAATTACAATATCATAAAACAATGAGACACACACAAATGTGAAATGCTACTCAAGATTGCTTATATAAGAGTTATTGTTTGAAGTGACGCGCTTTATCCGTCTTGTTCTGTGTATGCATGTTCTTTGGGTCTTTCATAAATTGTTTATCCTCCCATGCTTCTGGTTTATATTTTGTCTTCCCATACATGCCCAGGAATCCTAGCAGGTCCACGCAAAGATTCTTCGTCACGTGTATCACGTCGATTGAAGAGCAGACACGTAGGACTTTCCAATATGGCAGCTCCAAAGTATAGATTTCTTCTTCCACATGGGTGCGTGTCCGGTAGCGACGTCGTTCGGAACAGATTGACCGCCGGGACCCTTTCCAAAGATTACTTCTATGTCCTTGACCATACAAAATACATCATCACCACCAGGGAGTCCATGCTTTTTCCGGTGATCTGCCTCACCTTTGAAATGCTTGCCTTTCTTTCTTACGAGATGATTGGTCGAATGAAATTGTCGATTCCCCAGGTACACAACCTTCTTGCATTTATGCAAATATGTACCTTTAGTTTTATCTAAATAGTGCGTGCATGCCTTATATCCCCTATATGTCTGTCCTGAAAGATTACTAAGAGCAGGCCAATCATTGATGGTTACAAAAATTAACCCTCGTAGGTCAAATGGCTCATGTTTGTTCTCATCCCACACATGTACACCTGGTTTGCCCCACAATTGTAAGATTTCTTCAACTAATGGCCTTAGGTACACATCAATGTCATTGGCTGGTTGCTTCGGGCCTTGCATGAGCACTGGCATAATAATGAACTTATGCTTCATGCACAACCAAGGAGGAAGGTTGTAGATACATAGAGTCATAGGCCAGGTGATGTGACTGCAGCTCTGCTCCCCAAAAGGATTCATGCCATCCGTACTTATACCAAACCATAAGTTCCTTGCGTCACCTGCAAAGTCCGAGAAGTATCTCTTGGTTTTTCTCCACCGCGACCCATCAGTGGGGTGTCTCAACTTCCCATCTTTCTTATGGTCTTCTTTGTGCCATCGCAACAACCTGGAATGCTCTTTGTTTCTGAACATGTGTTTCAACCTTGGTATTATAGGAGCATACCACATAACCTTAGCAGGAATCCTCTTCTGGGGGGCTCTCAACATCACCAGGGTTGTCTCGTCTGATCTTATACCGCAATGCATTGCATACCGGGCATTTATCTAAATTCAAATGCTCCTTACCACGGTAGAGGATGTAGTCATTAATGCATGCATGTATCTTCTGCACATCTAATCCTAGAGGACAGAGAGTCTTCTTTGCTTCATACGTACTCTCGGGAAATTCGTTAGGCTTTGGAAGCTTCGGCTTCATTATTTTCAGCATCTTTTCAAATGCGGAGTCAGTTAGACCACACTCTGCCTTCCATCGCAGCAATTCCAGTGTGGTACCGAGCTTTGTGCTGCCATCTTCTCAATTTGTGGACAACAAATTTTTGTGATCTTCTAACATGCCCTCCAACTTCAGAAATGACCCTACCAAGATCATCAGCAGGCTTATCTGATGCCCGTTCTTCACCTCCTTCCTCTTCATTGTCTACCATTGCAGTATCACTGTATTCAGGAAACATATGATGATAGTTGTTATCATCATCCTCTTCTTCTTCATTGTCTTCCATCATAACCCCTCTTTCCCTATGTTGGTCCAACAATTATAGCTGGGCATGAAACCTTTCATAACCAGGTGGCCGCGAATGATTTTTGAGGAAGAGTACTCTTTGTTGTTCCAACATTGAACACATGGACAACGCATAAAACCATTCTTTTTGTTTGTCGTAGCCACATCGATAAATTTATCCACGCCTTTAATGTACCCGGGTTCATGCTGGTCACCGTACTTCCATTCCTGACTGTTCATCTACATCATATAATTAAGTTTATCAAAAACCATTACAGAACATCATAAATAGTGAAATGACCAATTCACATCGACACATGCATTGTATCAATGACCGATGAAAAGATAAGATTGCTAACCTTGATCGAGGAGGAAAGAAAGAGGAGAAAACTCAAGTGTGGCTCGGGCACCTCCTATATTTTTGTTTTGTGAGAAATTGAACGGGATCATTCACTCAAACATTTCATCAAATACCTCGCATGCATAGGAAAAATAAATAAACTAGAACACATCTCACACCTTCCACCAAGAAAAAACAGAGGGGAGGCAGAGGGCTGGAGCATCGTATTTATAGGCAGAGGGCTCATACGTCCCGGTTAGTAGCACAAATTGGGACTAAAGGTGTGTGGCGGGCCACGTATCTGGTGCCAAACCTTTAGTCCTAGCTTGTATTGCAGACCGGGACTAATGAGACCTCACGAACCGGGACAGATGCCCCTAGCTCCCATGCGACAGGCCGGACCGCTCGAACCGGGACGAATGCAGGCGTTAGTTCCGGTTCATGGCGGAACCGGGACGAATGCTCTAGGCGCGGGCAAACATATGACAGTATTATAACTAGTGGAAGTAGCTAAAGTTATTTTATATGTTACATGGATATCAAGGTGTGATCAAATTTAATAGTATTAGAAAGCATATGGAGCACACCAGAAAGCACACATACATAACATTTAGATATAACTCTCTTCCTATGCATTGGCATTTTATATATGAATAAATAGCAGCAAGGTTGTGGTATCCAATACACATAATGGTCAGTATCTTGCATAAATAGAATGGAAAACATAAAGAGGGTTTATCTCTTCCTTTTTCGTAATTATTGCAAGCATCAAAAGAAAACTTAATCTAATAGTTTTGAATAGATTCACCATATAAAGACAAGTCATCTAATGAGCACAATGGATCATCTAACTAAATTATATCACTTTCATCCTCCCATATATTAGACATAATTATTCCACATAGAGGACTACTAGGCAATGAAAGATCATCATCTTTATAAGAAGAGTTGTCATGGGAATTTATGTGTTACCCTTGTTTGGGAGTAGGAGATGGGTAGCTAATCCATTCTTCCTCCACTTTTTGTTCTTTCTCTTTTATATCCTTTTCTTTGTGATTCATGGGCATCTCCAAGCTTAGCATTTTGTCATCTTCTTCCCTGACACTTTCATCATGATTTCTTGCATTCAAAAAGTTATTGCCCAAGGGAATATTCAAGCTTTCAACATATTTGACTAGCATATCATACACATCATTATGAGAATTTTCCATTATAATTTTTTTGGGTATTAATTTTATATGCAAGATACTAAAAATAAACTAGCAATGTAATGAAGAATAGAATCCTAGTGCTACGCTCCCCGGTAATGGCGCCAGAGAAGTATCTTGATAACCCCCAAGTGCAGGGGATCACCATAGTACAATTCGATAAGTATTTGAGTGTCGAAAGAACGAGGATCTGAAGGTAAACTATCTATTCTCTAAAGACCTATAAAACACTTGTATGGCCTTCTATGCAAAGCTAGGATCTAAAGTGTGTGTGTGCTTGTTTTTGGTATTAACTAGAAATCAATAAACTAGTTGAAATAAGTACTATAAGTTAAATAATGCAAATGTAGTGGAGCTAGTACAGTGGATGTGGATAATCTATGGGAGCAAATGTTTAGAAAAATTTCTATTTCATTCATTTGGTTGTCACAATTAGTGAAGCACATATATAGTATTCTTATTGTCTCTTCTAGGAAGAGCCATAACTAGGTGTAGCCATAGATATGAGCGAATACACCACTAGTGATTGATCCCAAGGAGAATTAAGAAGAAACAAGGGAATATTAATACATAAAGTCCAACCACAACATTTAGATCTAAGGTCCCCATGATAATACCCCTGTTGATTAACCATGAATTAGTACTACATATATTTCTAAGACTTGGGATTCAGACTCTGTCAAACTCCATCTATCCCTCGTCCTATAAACATGTAACAGTGACAACCTTGTGCATCCCCCAACATATGTGTGCACTCATATGCTAGTGCATCAAGATCATCATGCATGATAACATATACTTGTATGCAACGGAAACAAACTAGGTCACAATTGCCATAAAAATTCACTACTCAAACATCAACATAGTCATACAATAGATCATGTCAAAATAATATATTGTGTCATACATCTGTTGGGCCACGCAGAGATAAAACAAAAAATTTCCTCTAATGTGGTGATCCCAAGATCTAGCTGAGGTAGAAGGCCATGAGGATTACCACTACATGCGTAGTTGCGGAATTGATGAACCGCGTCTATTGAATGTAGTGCAGTCCTGACGATCTGATTTGATCCCGATTGTCATGGTGCTGATCGTACAACACCGCTGCTGGTATCCACACGTACGAGGAGGAGCGCCGGCGGTGGACTGCTAGGTCCAGTACGGCGGTAGGACTGTTGTGGATCTAGGGTTTCCAACGCATAGAATGACCTAACTTTTAACCCTCCTGGGTTTCTGCGCCCCACTATATATAGGGAGCGAAAGTGGGATCAACTCACTCGTGGCCCATTCACTATACCCATATTAGTCACCGTGAGTCTGACTCACTAACTCAGTCAAAATCTGGCTCAGGTCCAACCCAACCAGATTTCCAGTTCATATCAAATTTGAACTTGCTCCCGCTCTTAAGTGTGTAACCCCACAGGCTTATGGAAACTTGGAGACGATTCGAGTCCGACTCTCAATCGATCAGTCAATAGAGGCTCCTAGTAGAACATACCGACTCCCAAGTACCGAAGAGTCATGATGACATGCCTTTGCAATGTGACTTGCGTCCGAGTCCCTTTTTCCTCACGATATACCTTGTCGAACTATTGGCTAATAATTATCATCCCTTAAATAGTCCGACTCTCTTCTCGATCCAAGATAACTGATTCATCTGACTAACTCTTAGTTGATTGCCTCGGTTAACACTTAACCGAGTCGTGCATGGCCATTCTTTCTGAAACATATCATTCGATAGGGGCAAGAGAATATCTATCCAAGTGGAGGGGCAAAATCCCATCTTGGCTATTCAAATCATGCAGCTTTATTCTCATTCGACCCGAATCCTGCCTTTATAACTTCCCATTTATGGATCAGCGTTTGACAGAACCTAAGTCGGTGATCCTCAACTCGGATTGTGAACAACCTTAGGTCTAAGGATTACATTGCTTGAGACATACAAATGATGACTTGTTCTTTGTATCTCAATATGGGTCAATCCGATTCGCTGAACTCTTTAGCCGAATTTGTGCAAGTCGGAATAGTATCTCCATGCCCATGAGAAGTGGAACCGAGTCATCAGCCGAATTTCACATTGGTCTAAGTTATGTGTCCAGCATAACCTCGATGACCAAGGACATTTAGTATGAACAACATGAGTGTATAGCTCCATAACCGAATCACATATTCAATGATATACATAAGATGCTCATACAAGGACAACTTAATAACTTTATGAATACAATGGGAAATATCATCATACATGATTGCCTCAGGCATATTCCCAACAGTCTCCCACGTGCACTAGAGTCAATCTTCCGACATCACATGTCTAGGCATCTAATGCCCATAGCTCTTAGGTGCGCCTCATGCTTCATCTATGGAAGCGGCTTTGTCAATGGTTCCGCCATATTTGCATCCGTGTGAACCTTGCATAACTTGATATCACCCTGATCCACGAACAGGCGAATCCGGTGGTACCGCATGAGTATGTGCTTGTTCTTCTGGTGTTGTCTAGGTTCCTTGGCTTGTGCAATAGCACCATTGTTGTCACAATACACGTCTAACGGATTAGACGAGCCCTGAATCACACCAAGATCCATGAGGAAATTCCTCATTGAAACAACTTCCTCTGTTGCCTCCGACGGCAATATACTCAGCCTGTGTTGTAGATGCAGACACAGTCTCTTGCTTGGAACTCTTCTAGCTCACAACCCCTCCGTTTATCACAAACACATACCCGGATTGTGAACGAGAATCATCAGAGTCGGTAAGATAACACGCATCAGTGTAACCATTTACACTGAGTTCATCTTCACCTCCATAAACCAAAAACATATCCTTAGTTCTTCTCAAGTACTTTAGGATATTTTTAGCCGTTGTCCAATCGATTTCTCCAGGATTAGCCTGGTATCTGCTCACAACACTTAGAGCATAGGAAACTTTCGGCCTGGTACAAATCATGGCATACATGATGTGATGCAGCCCAACACATGGCATTCACCATTGGACCACACCATGCTACATCCACCACACCCTCAAAGGTGAACTCATTCCATATCTCACCCTCCTTTGGTTATCATGTGAATGGAATCCTACTTGAGACAAGTACCCATGCTTTGACCAGGCCCATGACCATGACACCGAGAGGAGATGACAAGAGGACCCTAGAAACCAAGACCCCCAAGCAAGAGGCCTGGAAGAGAAGACGCAAGAAGTTGCTGAAGCCAGACCAGAGTCTCCAGCCATCACACCGGAGTCTCCGGACTACACCGGAGTTTCTGGACCATCCTCCGGTCCGGACCCAGGAACCAAGCTCGGGACAGTCTGATGCCCCCTCCGGAGACAGGTCTGGAGATTGACCGGAGTGTCCGGTCCAGACCGGAGTCTCCGGCCTACTCGATGCCAGGCATGTTAAGGCCTTTTGGGCCTGGCCCATGTAATGCCCAGAACTCCCTGTTTATGTCTATTTTGCCCCTAGCTCGTGGCTGGCCTATATATAAGCCCCCACCCCCTCCCTGAAACCCTAGAGTTGATTATGAATGAAGGCTTGTGCCTAACCCTAGATGGGAACCCCTCTCTATAGTTAATCTATGAGTTGTACAAGGCCTTGGAGTTCGGTTGTTCGTCTCCAAGTCGTCAAGACCCTCCTCAAGTGTTTGGTCTCTCCTCATCAAGGATTCTAGTAGTGCTAGGTCTCTCCCCTTTGGGATTCTACTTGGTTGCTACTCTCTCCTTTGATTTGGATTCTATCATCCTCTTGCCGATCTCTCCTTTGGTGATTCTACCTAATGGTCTCTCGCCGAGGATTCTATTGGATTGGTCGTTCGAGCCAACGGGAGCAAATCGAATCGGGTTGTGATTGCATGTGTTTGTATCTTTACCTTGCGTTTGTGTTGCGTTCATCATGTTCATCGGGTATCCCCTCACTCCCCGCCTCAAATCCGTGAAGATCGGGCCACCCTAGTGTCAATCCCACAAGGGATCCCATATCAACTGGTATCAGCAGCTTTTGGTTGCCACGGATTTGATTTTGCTCACCGATTCCACCATAAATTCAAAATACCAAAAATTTTAGCCCCAAATTGCTTTTGGATCGATCTCTTTATTTGGTGAGTTGATTGTGGTTTTGGTCCATTAGAAACTTGTCCTTGGATTTGGTCTACCTTTGCCCTGCGTTTCCTAGGCCAATTTGGTCGAATTTTTTTAGATTTGAGGGTTAAAGGGCCGAATTTCCGCTCATGAACTCGAGATGTCCGTCGTGCTGGAACTATACCGGAGTCTCCGGCCATCACACCGGAGTCTCCGGACCACACCGGAGTTTCCGGCCCCAACACACCGGAGTCCCCGGCCCTGAACAAATTTTTTGACCCCTCTTCCTTTTTCGACTAATTTCCTTTGTGTGTTTGTGTTTCGCCTGAGTGTCTATCAACTAACAAGCTTCTGCAACTCCAACAACACCTTGTGCTTGACATCGACACCGCGGAACTCGAACCATCCCTTCACCAACGTTTGCAAGTACAACATCACCACAAGGTATAACTTGCACCACCATTGTTAACCCCCCTTCCTCCTGTGTGTGTTACCTAACCTATCAAGAGTAGCCCTCTTATGTTTGCCGAAGCATTGTGCGCTTGCTCTTGCATAGTCATGATATAGAGGCAATAACAAAATTGACTCCATAGTACAAAAAAAGCTTCTAAGCAAAAGAAACAAAGAAAGATACCAATAGCTAAAGAGAGTCCAAAGCTTCTAAGCAAGAGTGCGAGCAAGAGCAAGGCAAGCGTACAAATCCGTTGCTTCTCAACCTTGTGCGAACGGGCTACGGTATCTCCTAGCGTTGGCACGACACCGAGCATTAGTCTTTGTTAGGTCCAATTTTGTTCATTGCTAATTTTTCATAGTCATGCTAGCCACATTAATCTCCATCGTGTGTGTATAGTCGTAGGTTCTCGTCACCCTTTTTGACCTTTTCCTTTGACTTTGTTTTTGTTGGATTGTACCCACTTTTGACAATACCCTTTTCTTTTGGTTGTTCCATTTGCTATCCACCTTTCTAACCTACCACCATAGGCCTTTGTGTGTGTGTGTGTCTTGTGTACCCGCTATTCGCTTTGCTCTCGGCAACAACAATCTTTCCAATTGTTGACTCCGGTGAGGCACGGTAGCAATTACCATTCCACCAATCTCACCATATCTATCAAGTGTGTTTGTGCACCATGTCTAGGGAAAGTGGAGCTAGTGGAGATAGCAATTTCAACAACCAAGATGGCTTTGCCACGCGCCACAACTTATGGGCGCAACGCCAAGAATTCAACAATCAATTTGAGCGACTTGAGCACCGTCTTGATGATACTTTTCGAGAATTTGAGTACCGTGAGCGGCAACGTCAAGAGGATCAACCATGCTCAATTCCAAGCACTTCACCAAGCTATTGCCAACCTTGGCAACAGACACGGTCATCGCTCAAGCTCGTCAAGTTCCTCCCGCACGCACTCCTCAAGTCGACATGGCGAGTATTCAAGGTCACACTCCCGCCGCGGCGAACCCCACCACCATAATGGGGACCCACAAGCTCGTCATCATCGCCCTCAAGCGGTGGACCCAAATGCTCCTCAACCCCAACAACAACGACAAGAGCATGATCCACCACCACAACAAGCAATCATCGACGTACACCAACCTCGGGAACACCATGATGAAGCGAACCACAATGATAGGCGTCGTCATCCCCCTCATAACCACCACGAGCAACGTCAACAAAATCAAGAACCGGTATGGGATACAAGTGATGATGATGAGGATGCACGCCAAGCTCGACGCAATAACCGGCATGCACAACACCTCCACTGACACCGTCAAGCTATGAATGTCAATGATGCCGACCAACGGTGAAGAAGAGACTTCGAGCATCATTAAGATCATCCACCACAACAACCTCAAGGCAATCAAGAGCCTCCTCCTCCGCCTCCACACCCTTCAAGTAACGCAAGTATGCACCAAGAACGTCGCAACAACCACCATCAGCGTGATGATGGCAAGTTTGGGAAGCTCAAGTTCGTTATGCCCAAATTCAAAGGAGAAGAAAATGCCGATGCATACCTTGAATGGGAGCTCAAAGACGACAAGATCTTCCGAGTTCATAACTTTTCCAAAGAGAAGAAAGTGGCAATGGCATCTCTTCAGTTTGAGGACTACGCCAATGTTTGGTGGGAAGACTACCAAAGCAATCGGGAGAAGCAAGAAGAACCACCGGTCACCACTTGGACCGAGATGAAGAATGTGATGTATGCAAGATTTGTCCCCGAGCACTATCGCCAAGACCTCTTCGACAAGCTACAAAACTTGAAGCAAGGCACAAAGACAATTGAAGAGTTCTATAAGGAGATGGAGATGACTATGATGAGAGCCGATGTGAAGGAACTCGAGGAGCAAAGAATAGCACGGTTCCTCAATGATTTGAGCCGCCCAATACGCAAGATAGTCGATTTCCAACCTTACAAGACTCTCGTGAACCTTCTTCACCAAGCAACCAAGGCCGAGCGCCACTTGCAAAAGGAACATGCTTATGAGAAGCAAAGGGCGTACTTCGCTTCAATCAACTCGAGTAGCCCCTCCAAGCCAACAAACCAAGCAACAAGCTCCTCTAAGCAAGCCAAGACACTTATGGCATCCTCCTACAACACAACAACGGAGAGTCAAGTAGTTTGCTACAAGTGTGGAGGAAAGGGCCACAAGTCTTATGAGTGCATCAACACAAGAGTCATGCTAACGGATGAGAACAGCGCAACATACTCCATGAGCGAAGATGAATTTGAAGCTATGAACCAAGCCGCTATCACAAAAGATGCTGCAATGCAAGATGAGGACACGCTTCTTTGTGAACATGATCCAAGCCCCTCACTTGTCATCGCCCAAGTCTTAACGACCAACTCCATCCCTAGAGAGGACCAACGCCTCAACATCTTCCAAACCCGAGCCGGAATTGATGGCAAGTCCATAAAAGTTATCATTGATGGAGGAAGTTGTCACAACCTTGCGAGCATCGATCTTTGTGAGAAACTCAAGTTACCATACATGGAGCACCCTCAGCCCTATCATGTCAAGTGGCTTGATGACAATGGCACCATTCAAATCAAACACAAGGTCAAAGTCTCCTTCAAGATTGGTCCATATCAAGACAGCGTCGAGTGTGATGTCGTGCCTATGACCGTGTGTCACAAGCTCCTTGGAAGACCATGGAAATACTCCTTTAAGTGGAATGACAAGACATTGGTGCTACAACCTATGACGCTAAGCCAAATTATCACTTCCAACATGACGTCGTTGCCCAAGATAAAACAAGCTAAGGACCCTTGTGAGATGAGTGGTGAGAGAGTGCTCCACCAACACGTGAGTGAGTGCTACAAGCCCCAAATGAGTGGAAAAATCATGAGTGCCGCGCTGCATGCCACCTCACGTGAGAAGAGTGATTTGAGTGCGCCCAATACTAACAATCCATCATACAACTCTTTATCCTTGTTGTCAGTTTTGCAGGATACACAACCTCACCCTCCACCTACAAGGAACACGCTACAAGATCACCAACCACATCTTGATGACAAGCTCAACTTCAAGATCTTCAACCAATTTGAACAAGGCTATGACACCGACGATCCAGCAACATACAAGCTCAAGACCATGTGCACACCTCTCTCTGTATATGTTGAAGGAACTTCGTCGAGGACGACTCGTTTTGAAGCGGGGGGAGATGATGCATCCCAACACATGGCATTCACCATTGGACCACACCATGCTACATCAACCACACCCTCAAAGGTGAACTCATTCCATATCTCACCTTCCTTCGGTTATCATGTGAATGGAATCCTACTTGAGACAAGTAACCATGCTTTGACCAGGCCCATGACCATGACACCGAGAGGAGATGACAAGAGGACCCCAGAAACCAAGACCCCCAAGCAAGAGGCCTGGAAGAGAAGACGCAAGAAGTTCCTGAAGCCAGGCCGGAGTCTCCGGCCAGCACACCGGAGTCTCCGGACTACACCGGAGTTTCCGGACCGTCCTCCGGTCCGGACCCAGGAACCAAGCTCGGGACAGTCTGATGCCCCCTCCGGAGACGGGTTCGGAGATTGACCGGAGTCTCCGGTCCATACCAGAGTCTCCGGACCCAACACCGGAGTCTCCGGCCTGCTCGACGCCAGGCATGTTAAGGCCTTTTGGGCCTGGCCCTTGTAACGCCCAGAACTCCCTGTTTATGTCTATTTTGCCCCTAGCTCGTGGCTGGCCTATATATAAGCCCCCACCCCCTCCTTGAAACCCTAGAGTTGATGATGAATGAAGGCTTGTGCCTAACCCTAGATGGGAACCCCTCTCTATATTTAATCTATGAGTTGTACAAGGCCTTGGAGTTCGGTTGTTCGTCTCCAAGTCGTCAAGACCCTCCTCAAGTGTTTGGACTCTCCTCATCAAGGATTCTAGTAGTGCTAGGTCTCTCCCCTTTGGGATTCTACTTGGTTGCTACTCTCTCCTTTGATTTGGATTCTATCATCCGCTTGCCGATCTCTCCTTTGGTGATTCTACCTAACGGTCTCTCGCCGAGGATTCCATTGGATTGGTTGTTCGAGCCAACGGGAGCAAATCGAATCGGGTTGTGATTGCGTGTGTTTGTATCTTTACCTTGCGTTTGTGTTGCGTTCATCGTGTTCATCGGGTATCCCCTCACTCCCCGCCTCAAATCCGTGAAGATCGGGCCACCCTAGGGTCAATCCCACAAGGGATCCCATATCATGATGGATCCCACTGCCGAGGCATCCAGAATCGCACTCATCTGACTTAACTCATCAGTCGTTGAAGGACATTGAGTCTTGCTAAGTTTTACACCGTGGGACATCAGTAAGAACCCTTTCTTAGACAATTCCATGTTGAACTTCTTCAACACTTTGTCCAAATATGGGCTCTGACTCAATTCAATGAGCCGTCTTGATCTATCTCTATAGATCCGGATTTCAAGAATGTATGTTCCCTCACCCAAGTCTTTCATTGAGAAACTCCTATCCAATGATTCATTGGTTTCATGCAACATCTGGACATCATTTCCAATCAGTAATATTGTGGCACCCCGGATTTATGGTCCGAGAATACCCGTTATGCATACAATTCACGTTCCCATGATCAGTGAGCCATGATCATAACCGACCAATATCATTACATCATCTAGAAAGTGACGATTACGAAACTTACAATGTGACCGTTATGGCGATTACAACACAAATAGCGGAAATCTTCAAGCGCAGAGCCTATGTCATGCCTTAACCTACAGGCAACTGACTGGGAAGACGGCCTAGCTCGCATAGACGTCAGCAATCTCCATTGTTCCTCTTGCTTCTGAAAAGGTCTGGCCAAGTAAATAGCCAGGGACAAAGACGGTGAGTACTTTGACTGTACTCGCAAACCACCTTAAGAGAATAAAAATAAACGATATGCAATATGGCTGTAGTGGGATGGCTCCATAAGAGGTTCTTTTATAAACTATTTTCTCTTGTAGAGATAGCATAATTCTAAATCTTTGTTGAAAAGCTTCATAATTCATTTTGGAAAACTTTTTGAAAAGATATTTTTAGAAAACTCTAGGATTGGGTCACCCATTTGTTTTTCCTTCCGGTCATCTCATGAACAAACTCCTTCCTAATTTTCCCGACCATCTCATGGTCAAAACATTTCCAAGCCATGCTTTCCGAAATCCCTTTTTGAAATCACCCGCCGTACAGCCGCCATCACAATCGTCCATGACCGAGGACTCGGGTATTCGAATAGATTTACACTCTGTAGAGGTTGTACACTGTACCCACACCATCCTATTACCCGTCCCTGGTCTGCACCAATCGTGGGTCGACTAACCGGTCAAGACCTTCCGGATGCCCTCTCTGATACAAGTGCCTACCCTATGAGGTTAATCCCCTCAAAACCGGGATGCCCTATATAGTAACCAGCCAACCGGAGTGTGTTTTGCACCTCGACTGGTGTGCGCTTTCAATGAGGGGCTCATAGTATCACGCGTAGGCCCGTAGACCCTTTGTTCCTTCTCCCGGTCGGTGCTTTGCACGGACCGTTGGCCGGAGAAGGCCCACCCTCCAGGGATTGTTTGCCCTTGTAGTAGTGTGAGGCACATATACCAGATTAGACAAACTTCTAGCCTAGCCCCGTCCCATTCTAGAGTAATGTGGTTGCACGGGTTAATTGTTCTAACATAGTAAACTGTACATCCCAGCGTGTTTTCGTAAACATTTTTCCTCCATCACTCGTCCAACCATTTTGTAAAACCAAAACCGTTCTCATTTTCCAATCCACTTGGTAGGCCAAGCCTCACCATGTTTTTCTCATAAAATATTTTTGTAAGCCTTTTTTCGGGGTCTTCCCATCCCAAAATTTTGCTTTGGCTAAAACGGGGTTTCCAAGGGTTTATGGTGTTAAGATACCATCTACCATACCAAGGCAAGTAGGTGTGATCAAAAGGGGTTGCACTTAGTAGTGCAAGTGGTATTAGCTAGAGGAGCCATGCCACTACCAGATATAAAATCATCATAAGTAAAACAATGCAGTTTCATAAACAGTAGATACACATGAAGAAGTAAAACGGTAGGACAAGGGCCTATGATCAAGAAGGTGGCTTTCTTGTGACAAGAGAGATGTCCCGTGACTTCTTTAGAAAACCAGAATACCGAATACAATGATAATAAGAATAACCCGATGCTTCCTTCTTGACGACATACACTCGCAAATATCGCCATTATCGAGCATACATGCAAGCAAACAACACCACCATCAATACAATGCATACAAGCATCAAAACATATAGAAAACAAATAAGTAATACATGGTAAAATTCAGTAGGGTTGGGATAATGTATTTGGAAAGATTGGAAAGTGTCTTGGAGCATTTGAATGAAATCTATATGGGTTTTATAGTCTAGAGACTAGGTAGTAGAGGGGTTTTGGAACAAGGAAATATTCAGTAGGATATCATTGTGTAAAAATGATATCATCAGATAGGTTTTGATAGAATGGAACCAATAAAAGTGGTTTCACTATTTTATCAAATACCATTGATTTATAGTGATTTTTATAGTGAATAACACTCTAGTTTTAGGAAATAATTCACCAGAATTGTTCTGGAGTACCAAAAATTATTTATTTGGTGATTAGATAGTATATGATGGACTGATTCAAGAGGAGTTGGAATCAACTTAGAATATGTACCAGGATACCCTCAGGAAATTCCCCAATTCAGTTCTGGATGATATTTGTCTTTTTAACCAGAATTAATCTATAAGAGACTTTGATATGATTCCAAACACATATGTTAGCTATTTGAAATACCTTCCTATAGAAATTGGAATCACCAATTTTGGACATGCAGAACTAAAGTGGTGATTTTATTAGTTAATAAACTATGCAGAGAAATGTTTAATTCACCATAAATCAAGAATAGCTCAATAAATATTGGACTCCTGGTTTTTGATACATATTAGAATGTAGATCTACTGGGAGTTGGAATTTGATTAAAACCATCTTTGGTGATACCTAGGAATTTTTCTAACGACAGAAATGACATGTTTTTGTTATTTTTACTAAGGGCTAACTAAGGAGCCAAAGACGGAGGGACAGGGTTTCATGCATGGTATGACCAGTACCTTGCAATACACAAAGGTTTCATCCTTTGTAGAGTAGTGAAACTCCCTGTAGGATTTTAATAGTGAAAAGGATACATTTGAGTAGTGGATTTATTATGTTTAAATTAGACATCCATTGGGCCCAACAAAGCTACTGCATGTTGAAGGAGATACTCAACAACCTTAGAAATTTTATCTCTAGTCATTTGGATTTATTTTCCATTTTCAAAACTATTTAAACCAAAAGACTAAACTACAGATCTGGTGAATAGATTTAAAAAGAAAAGGGGGACATGGGCTACTGGGCCTCGCAGGGCATCGCCGGCCCATCAGGGCATCATCGCGCGTGGGCTGCTGAAAATCAAATGCCGGGGTGCGGCCCGTCGGTCAGCCACACGGGGCGCCGAAGGGGTATCCGACACCCATAGCCGTAGGATCAAGGCGCGATGGACAGGTAGGCGGCTTCGTGTTCCTCCCGTCATGGAACAAAGGAGGGGAAACCCTAGAGGGGTCGGGATGGAGCAGGGGCTCACCTAGAGGCCTTACCGGCTGCTGAGGACCGGCGAGGACGAAGCGACGGTCGACGCCGAGTCCAGCGAGGGGCGGCATGGGGTGTTTCGGCATCAGGAGGAGGCTCACGCGAGAAGAGCCGAGAGGAGCTTCGGGGGCTCACCGGAGATGCTGCTGGACACGTCCCTGAGCAAGGAAAGCAATAGGGGAGAGTAAGATAGGGTAGGGAGAGGTCGTAAGGTGACATGTAAAGGGGAAGGAGTGGATAGGGGATCTCAGGTATCGATTTCTTGCCATGTCCGAGGTTCTCTCATCTCCCTTTCTCTTGTGCAAGCCAGGGCAGGAGAGGGAGAGGGAGGTGCTGGGGGAGGTGTGTGGGAGTGGGAGGAAGCAAATGAGCCAGGGGAGGGGCTCTGTACTAGCCTGTGGCCTTATAAACAAAAGGGGAGGGTCCATGGTGGACATAGTGTAGGAGGAGCTTGTGGACAGGGGGATAGCCATTCATTGGGCAATGAGGGTGGTGGAGAGGTGAGAGAGAGGGCTCCGGTCGTGGTAGGGGATAGTGAGAGGGTGGGGAGGAGTTGCTACACTTTAATGTTTGGGTTTTGTTAATAGGGCATGTCTCTCTCCCTCCAGGCATGTGAGGACAAGGGTGGGTCCTAGGGTTTTTCTACAGTGACCGTAACATCCCAAAAATATTAATCAAGGTTATCAAGTTCTAATCACCCAAGTTTAGGGCTAACAAAAACTTTTTTGAATTAAAATCAATATGAATGCATGTGTGTATGTGATGAATGCATGAATGCTTGCCATGATGATGTGGACATCCCATCTATTGATACAATCGTTGTACCTACAACAACACACATACAAGGACCTATCACTCGATCTCGTGCTAAACAACTTAACTATCAGGTACTTTCGTTTCTTGGAACTATTCCTCACATACATGAGAATATGATGATGCCTAAATCAGATGTATTTCTTACTCTTAGGAATGATGGACCAAGCAAGGATGAGTGGGACAAGCATTGGAGCATGGTCATGCATGGATATGGCAGCAAGCATGTGATGATCCAAGAGAAGGCCACGGATGAAGATTTCAGAACTTTGAGGCCACCATAATGAAGAAAGAAGGCTTGGACGAAATATTCAAGATTAATACTTCACAAATTCGTCCATAGCTTAATATGGTGCTGCGACACCTATATTTTGGGCCAGGCCCATGTAATTTTCGCAGGATTTTAAATAGCCACTTTTTAGAGTCCATATTTGAGGATAAAAGGACTTCTAGGGTTGGATTCGGCCACCACTTCTATGGCTGGCCGAAACTCTACCTTTTCCTCCTTAAATACTCGCCTTAGCCGTCACCATAGACTTGGATTTTGTTTAGACATTAAGTTAACCATCATAGCAACTTCACCGAGGCTCGAGCGTCGCAGAGGCCTCTTGTACTTCGCACCTATACAGGATCCCACCTTTTCAATAAAGCTTTCATCTTAATCCGCAATATCTTGATTGCAATATTAGTTCTTACTTGTTCTCGATTTTAGGTAGGAATTAAGACCCTCGCTGGTTAGGCTGATCATGTCCCCGTAGGATCGGTAACCTCTAGGAGATTGGCCTAGCGATTGCATGGCGCTCGTGATCGCACGTGTAGTCGGATCGTCAAGCCCGAACTCCACCAAATCGACTATCACCATCTCATCGAAAGATTGGACACCTTTGCCCTATCAAGTGGTATCAGATTTCAGGTTGCTCGATGAGATTTTACTGTTTTCATAGATTAGATCTATTTTACCTATAACCCACACAAAGCCAAAAACACAGTTAGAGTTTAGATCCATCCCATCACCAATCTACGCCTTGCATTATCTTTTCAGTTTTGCATTGTTGAATTTGTGTCTGCATCGTCGCGTCAAGTTGCTGGTCTTAGTGTCTCGTCCCTTAGCGTTTCGAGTTCTGATCACAGTAGTCACCGCCACACTCGCAGATCACCGCCACCATATTCCTCCACCAAATTCCGCCGCCATACACCCAACCACCATAAACCCTAAAACTCTGCCATCGCCTTCTTACCGCGACACAGATTCGATCATCTTTCCTGCCATGGCACGAGTCCGAGTTGAGTTATTGTTTCCTAGTTTTTATTTTACTTTCCTTCCTTGTTGTTTCCGTATTGAGCTAAAGTCCATGTCGAGCTAAGAGTTCAGCCGTAAGTCCAGAAGGAGACCAAAAAAAAATCGGAACCGCCTCCAAAAAAAAATTTGGAACCGCCTCCGAAATTTTTTTCTGGCTATACTGATTTTCGGCTCTGTGGATCACTTTTCTCCATCGGCCGTTATAGCGATATTTTTTTGGCGCCTGCGCGCTTTCCGGAGCATAATACAAAAATTTTGGGGCTAACCTGTTTCTAGACCCCATTGATCTGTTCTAGACACTCGCCATCATAGTGATTTTTGACATCTCGGTTCGCTTTTCAGGGTGCCATACCATCCTACATTGCTTGTTGTGTCGCGTCATGACATCATTGGTGATGGAGGGGTTAACCTCTTGGGTGGACCGATCTTCATGGATCTCGTGGTCAAATTGAAGGAAAAGCGAGGGGAAAGGGAGAAGGTAGCGTAAGCGAACACACACCTCGCGAAGAACACGATGGACACACGCAAAACTCACATGATACAAGGCCGATTGCTCCCGAACGGCGGCCACCGGTCCGCTAGAATCCTCGCAAGGAAAGATCGGTCAACGTGCTCCCTCAAATCAACATCGAAGAGGGAAGAACACCTTGGGGAGGGTCTTGACAACTTGGAGACGAGACATCAAACTCCAAGGCCTTGTTCAACGATGGATGCGTGATGCAAAGTCCAATCGAGGTTGGTGACGATAGTCGGTCCCCTTGGTAAAGGGGATGAGGCAAAACTAGAGATTCCACACAAGGGGGTTGTCTTTAGTCTATCATCTATGCCTAAGGGATACATTAAGGGGTGGGGGCTCTATTTATAGGCCAGCCACATAAACAGGGGTAGTTTAGGGATAAAACTAGGGTTTGGACGAGCTAGAGGGGTACATGGGCCGAAGGCCCAGCTTGCGGCACGCAAGCCCATCACGCCGACCGGAGACTCCGGTATAGGGGCCGGAGACTCCGGTCAGGGCCGGAGATTCCGGTCAGTCTCCGATGTGTGTCTCCGGAGTGGCATACTGACTGTCCCCGGGTCGGTTGCTGGGTCGGTCCGGAGGTCGGACCTGGAGACTCCGGTGTAGCAGGACCGGAGACTCCGGTGTAGGCCGGAGACTATGGTGGTTCAGCCGTGGATTCTTCCGTCTCCTCTTCCAAGCCTTCGTCTTGTCGGGATTGATGTTCTAGGCTTCCTCCATTGCCTCCGTACTTGTCGGTGTGAACCTATCATGCATATGTGATGGAGTATGAAGTAGCATACCATTCAATTGGGTAGGAAGTGGGCTCGCATGGAGGAACGGATTCACCTTTGGAGTCCATGACGACTTGGCGTAAGTCGGAGACCATAATTTGGTAGCGACCGTAGGTCGGGCTGCATCATCTCCCCCCTTCAAAAAGATTCGTACTTGACTCTCCATGTTCATCACGAAGTAGAAGAGGTCGAAGGACATCCTTGATCATGGGGTTCACCATATAGTCGTCCTCGGGAAGATTGACTTGACAACACTTCAATGTTCTTTCACCCTCCATGAAGCCTACAAAGCTCACGACAAAAGCGAAGCAACACTCAAAGCGTAGCCAATTCATGAACATTATAGCATGAGTCCTCAGGTAGAAGGAAGTCACCTTAGCGTGTAGAGATGGCTCAATGAAGGGTATCCATAGGTAACTCTCTTCGGTTCTTCTTCTCAACATATAGTCCATAGAGGTTGACGTGTATGCATTTGTACCTTCACACAACAAAGACCAAGCAAAATATTTTCGTGTGTGATAGAGGAGCATGTCATTTGTGGCATGTCCATTCTTGTTCACAACTATAACATCCCAAAAATACTAAACTTGGATCATTAAACTATAATCATCAAAATTAGGGTTAACAAAAACTTTTCTAAATAAAAATATGAAAGCATGCATGTGTGTATGCATCCCATTTTGAATTCTTTTGAATTGCCTTGTTTATGTGTTTCTTTGCTTTTAAAAGGATTCTTAGGTGAAATAAACATCATCTAAACAATTCCCAAACTTTTCCCAAAGACAAATAAATCAAAATAAGCCAAATTGAGTGAATGGTCATTTTGCCCAATTTAACTCCCATGCCTACTTTGGCTGTCCCAAACTTTCAGAACTTAACAGAAACTTGTTTGGATCTTTACACCCCTTGATAGTACTCTTAACAAAGTATCAAGGCCCACCTTGTGATCATCCAGAAACTTTCAAGTGCATAGTTTAAATAACAATTCCAAATTGAATCTTTATCATATGGGAAGATCCCACTTTTTCAAAAACCACTCAAACAAGCTCAACTTTCAAAACCCAAGCATCTGCAAACTCACCAGCACCAGCCTAGCACACCCACCAAAAATCTTTTCAAAATTCAAAACTTGAATTCTTGCGGCCATTTCATCAAACACCTTGCTGATTCAAATCAAATAAAATCTAAACACTATTGTGAGCAGTGATTGGAGCCTAACTTGTTCCCTCTCTAGCTCACAGCAACCTCAGTAGATCATTTAGCTATCTAAACCAAGCACTAGCCCCACTGTAAGCTTGGCAATGCCATCAATGGTGAACAGCCGAAGCTCACCATGTCACCCCAATGTGGACAGCAAGCTAGGAGAAGAAACAAGCCTAGCCAACATGTCTGGGAGCAAGCCAACACCCCACCGCCACTCCCTGTCCAGCGCTCGAACGTTGCCAACCCCTGGACCACACGCACAGACCATGCCCAGCTCGCCAGCAACCATGCCGAGCATGCGCCAGAGCGCCTCCCTCGACACACGCCCACAGACCGCGCGCCGCCCTCGCTGCGCGCATACACGATCACCACCGTCCCAGGAGATCGCCAGACATCCCCGTTTGCCGCCCCATGCCTCACTGCCACCGCTCGTTGTCGAAGACGCCGCCTCGGCCGCGCAGAGCATCGCACGTTCCAGACCATTTTCCACCGCCCCTACATGCGTAGTAAAGCCATAGAGCATCGCCAGGAGACCACCAAGCGATCGCCACCGCCGGCCATGCCTCTAGCAGCCCGTAGCCATGTCGCCACCATCACCTGCCCATCCCGTTCGGTCTCATCGTCGCGACTATAAATAGAGTCCATCCCCAGCCGAATTGAGCACACCATCTCACTCCCCTCTCCTCACTGATCGTTCGACCCCGTTCCCGAAGCAAGGCGAGCAGCGCTTCGCCGGAATTTCACCGGAGCCCGCTGCTGCTGGAGAAGAAAGGAGCCAGCGATTGGAGCCGCCCCAGGAGAAGCTGCCAGTACCAGGAGGTTCGCCGTCGTCGACTTCGTTGTTCGCCCGCCTCGCCAACCCTCGCCTGAGCCTCGGTGAGCCCCCGATGACCCCCACCTGCCGCGTTAGGGTTCAGTCTCGCCGTCGTTGCCCGACGTGGACGACGACCCTCAGCCGTTGGATTAGAACTAGATCGAACGCACCATATTGCCCCGTACCGCTTCGCACCCCCTCGTCTCACTGACGCGTGGGGACAGCAACTTAACCAGCCCGCGTAAGCGCTGTGCTTAGCAGGCCGGCCCAGTATCGTTTCCTGCGCAGCCCAGTCGTTTGAATTTAACCTTTTCCATTTTATTTCAAACACAGTTTTGTACCTAGTTTCAAAAATCAACCCAGCTCGATCCGGTGAACCAAATTGAATGAAACCAATTTTGTTAGAAAGGTCAAGAAATGCTGAATCCAAGCCCGTTGTATTCAAGTCATTTGGATCTGTAGATCACCCTTGGTAAAAATAACAAGGCAGAAGCTTTTCTGCATTCAAACATTTTTCAAATTAAAACCGTAATAGATTTTGAGTTGATTCCAACTCTCAAAAATCACATTTAACCATACCTTTCAGAATATATAAAAATATATAGGTTTACTTATAGAAATAACTACCAAGTAATAAAATAATGCCACATAATCATTTCTAGTCACTTTATTTAATTAAAAATAAAAGGTTAAACCTTATTAAATTGTGACACCACTTTAAATCACATTCCCATGGACTAAAATATGTGGTGATGACATGTGTCAACATGATCCCATGTTTGGTTTGGAGAATATTAAATCTTAAGTAGTTTTTCAATGAGTAGAAATTACTTTTCCAAAAGTAAAAGGAATTAAACCAAGCTTTGATCTTGTAAGGTTAGTGATGATGCTAGATCATCTATAGGACCCCCTTTTTTGTGATGATTGCAAGTAGTTAAGTATTGTTTGGTGATTTTGTACCTCGTATTTATTCATAGACGCTAGTACCGACCAAGGATACGAGGAGGAAGGAGGATACTACGAAGAATAAGCCGAGGAGAACTTCAACCACTGCTCTGCACAAGGCAAGCCTAATACTACTAGTTGAATGTGCAAGCTAACACTTGCAATTTAGCAAGCTTATACTGATACTAATGCAAGCCATACTAATCAAGTTGACCTATGCAAGCCAATACTTGCTTGTCACCATGCCAACTATATGCCTTAAAGCATATATGATCATAACCACTTGATAAACCAATCCTAGTTTTACTTGCAAGCTTTATACTTTATTTCTTTATCAAAGCTATTACTTAGAGTTTACTTAAGTGAATTGTAGATTCTAGAAGGATAAATGAAGGTTGCATAAAGAGCATAAAATTTGGCCTAAGCTAGATAATCTTGATGTCATCCTAAGGCATGAGATTGAACTTAGTTAAAACTCCACTAGTTTACCACCCCTCATTAGTACTTACCCCCACTTGTAGATACTAGTGCTAAGCATAAAACTTGATCAAATTTAGATGGGAATACTTGGTGGAAAAATGGTTATGAAACATTGGAATGATGGATCATTCTATTGAAATGTTTTGGACATGTGTTTCCGAACACCAGATGATTTATGGTGATAAAAATGTTGAGGCATGAGCCTTATCCCTTTATAAAACTGATGGTTGTCTGGATGCGATACCATTCCAATTTTATCGTACAACCACAATACCCGAGAATTGGGTAGGGCTTGACTGGAAACTTATATACCTTAGTATTAGTTCCCTCACGGCCAAGGTCTGAGCTAAGGCTACCTTGTGAAGATTGTCCACCTGTGCAGTACCTAAGATGGCAGTTGGTCATGGTTGGGAGGCCAAACTCACAGGAGAGGTGCCTATACTAGGGCGTGTAATCAAAAGGTTAGGATTGATTATCCGCATACTGAGTATGGTGAATTCGGGATTTGTTCCTGGCGGATGTATCGAATGTTGTGGTGAAAGTGTACAATCTCTGCAGAGTGTCAAACTACTCGAATAGCCGCGTCCGCGGTTATGGACAATTGGAGTGGCCATACTGTTCCCCCGTCAGATGTTTTCAAAATGACTTTGAAATGAATTGAGACTTTGACTTGACCACAACAGAGTTGTGATATGCAATACAAGTTCCCACTTAGGTGTTATCAAACTTCAACTAGCATTCGTTTCTTCTGAACTTAGTAGAGCTAAATCTAGATTTTTGCAAAACAACCCTAGAGCTTAGTGTCCTATTACAAAAACCCCCTTCACTTGTTAGTATTAGTTTGCGAGTACTTAAAGAGTACTCATGGCTTTGTCCCTGGCTATTCCCGTGGCCAGACTATGAAGTGGAGTACCTGGAAGATGGACCCCAGGATGGTTACGACACCTAGGATCATCTCCCATCGTCAGCATTGCCTGTGACCCCGAAGATGGAGCTTCGCCTACGCTACCGTTATTATTACGTGTTCCGCTGCTTGTGTTGTATTAAGACTGGATCATGAGATCCTTATTTGTGTAAGACCTTATGTATGGTTTGTAATGGATGATGTACTGTGGTATCCAATTCTGTTATGTCTCGCAAAAATGGTTATCCGGGATTGCGATGTATGGCATAACAGGCATCTGGGATTAAAAATCCGGGTGTTGACAAGTTGGTATCAGAGCCATCCTGACCATAGGAGACCCTAGTTAGACTGTACGATTGAATCAAAAACTTAGTTTCAAAACCAAAGAAAGCAAGTATTTACAAAAAATTATTCCCATTCTTATCACTTTGATTCTTTCATAAAAAAATTCATGTTCCTCAAAAACTCTTGCAATATACATAAAATTTAACACACTTGATCACTCTACTAACTTACTCATCCTATATTCTTAATAGATGGACGTGAAGTATAGCAAGTTTTATCAGTTGGGAAATGGCGGAGACCTTATCTTTGAGAGGGATTTGGACCAGCTTTTGGAACTTCTGGAGTGTCCACACCCCGAGTTCTTCGGAGCCCAGCTCAATGATCAAGGAGGAGAAGATCTGCAGTGGATAATTGTTGCAAGTCTCCAAGGAAAGATTGATCCTCCCACTGCGAAGGGAATTCAATTCACCTTCAGAGAGAACAACTGGCTCGATGGACTTGTCAGGGCCATGCAGGAAGCTCTTGCCCGTCTGTGTGGGCAGAGTATCAACCAGATCAAGGGTACTCGCTTTGAGTTTTGCCCAAGGCGTGATGCTAATGGCCAACCCCTGGAAGCCATGGGCTGAAGACTCAATTGGGTCACCTTAGCTTCATGATGTACGATCGTCAGCAAGAATTGGACAACTGTTGTGACTACTCCAACCACAAGTCCGCCATCATCAAGACGAAGGATCAGACGATCTCCATGCTAGCGAAGGATCGCAAGTCTCGCCGTCGTCGGCTCAACAAGAAGGAGCGCATCATTGCCCGTCTTCGCCACCGTATCTCGTCTTTGGAGGAGACCATCCACGAGAGAGACATGCAGTTGGAGGAAAGGGATAATGCCGGAGAGGATCTTCGTGGAGACCCCTACTCCTATCTCAGTGATGATAATGATTTTCTGAAGGATCAGGCTATGGACTTGTTCACCGATGAGGAGGATTTCGCCTTCATCAATGATGACGAGGATGATGAGGATGATGAGGATGACGACTACACCGACTCCGAGGAGTAGTAGCACTTGAGCACTAGCGTAGTGAGTAGTATTCGGTCCCACTGTATCGTAGTTTCCAGAATGGTTCTTAAAACCATCTGTTTCCCTTTGTTGTGGTGTGTGTTGTACCGTGTGCTATGATTGAATGAAAAGCAAGTTGCTAGAAAAATCTGAGTCAAAGTTTTAAATTTTTTTCAAAGTCCCAGAACCTTAGAAATTTCCCTCTTTTCTCATGATCTATCTCAATCTTCAGATGCCACGTGGAGGAAGTCGTTCATCCCCGGACCCGATGTTGCAAATACTGCAAATGTTGGTTTCTGACCGTGAAGCTGAAAGAGCCGAATGTCAAGCCAACCTGCAACAGATAGCTCAGCTTTCCCACCACAACCAAGGCCACGGAAATCAGGACAACCATGGATCTAAGCTCAAGAATTTCCAGAACACCAACCCACCTGTTTTCACTAAGTCAGAAGACCCCTAGATGCCGACGATTGGCTGCAAACCATGGAAAATAACCTAGAAGTCGCCGGAGTGGAAGCTAACGAGAAAGTTCTGTTCGCCATCGACTATCTAGCCGGAGATGCCAGGGCATGGTGGAACAGTGTTCGCGCAATGACTGGAGGCCAGATGATGACCTGGGAGAAATTCAAGGTCAAGTTCAGCAGAACCCATGTGCCACCAGGTTTGATCAAGAGAATGAGAGACGAGTTCAGAGAACTGAAGCAAGTAAGGATGACCGTAGTGGAATACCATGACAAATTCTTGTCATTAGCTAGGTATGCCCCGGAGGAGATCGACACCGAAGCCAAGAAGAAAGAAATATTCTTGAATGGTCTGCATGATGAGATGCAGACTGTGTTAGTCAATATCCCCTTTGCTAATATTGAAGCCCTTGTCGACTCTGCCATCCAGATGGAAGGAAAGATCAACCAAGACAATGAGAACCGCAAGCGTCGCATGATGCACCAGCCAGGAACCCATCAGACCCCAAAGTATCGCCCTAACCCATCTCCAGGATTTGCCCCAAGAACCAACAGACCCCCGATGAACCGTCCGACCTATCCCAACCGTGGAAACCCTAGGCCCGGAGGGAATCACAACAACCCCGACAACTCTAGCAATTTCAACCGTGCCCCACCCAAATTCAACAACAACAATGCTACCACCAACACCAACACTGCCCCGAGGACTGGAAGCAATGTTGTGCCTGTAGCAGCAAAGGACAAGTCGCAAGTGACTTGTTATGACTGTGGAAATAAGGGCCACTATTCCAATGAGTGCCCCAACAAGAAGAATACCGCAGCCCCCAATGCAAATGCCCCAACTCAGCAGCAGCGTCGTGTTCGGCCAGGAAGAAGGTTTGCCCCAGGGAATTCACTCAACCGCAACGGCCGTCTTTTCCTCATGCATGCTGAAGAAGCTCAGGAAGCGTCAGACGTCGTGCTGGGTATGTTTTCTGTTAATTCAGTACTTGCAAGAGTGTTGTTTGATTCTGGTGCATCACATTCATTTGTCACCAAAGAATTTGCATGCACTAGTAAAATTCAACCAACAAAACTGAAGCATGTTATGATCGTCCAAATTCCCGATTCGACCACCAAAGCTAGGCAAATTTGCAAAGCCGTCCCTATTTGAATCCATGGCATAGATTTTTATGCTAACCTGATAGTACTCGGAACTAAAGGTTTAAGTAGTACTAGGAATGGATTGGATGTCCAAACATAAAGGATTGATTTACTGTGCCAAGAAAGCCATCACCATGACCAGTACAGCCGAAATATCAGTCGAGCATATATCTGAAACCTTACCTCGCCATTTCAAGTGCAACACGAGTATAGCCCAACCTACCATTGACCAAGTCCGGATAGTCTGTGAATACCCCGATGTATTTCCAGATGTTTTGCCTGGTATGCCCCCAGATCGGGATATCGAGTTTATCATTGAACTAATCCCCGGAACAGGACCCATATCCCAGAGACCCTATAGTATGAACCCGTCTGAACTAGCAGAACTGAAGAAGCAACTGGATTCCATGTTGGAAATTGGATTGATTGAACCCAGTGCGTCACCATGGAGATCACCTGTTTTGTTCGTGGATAAGATGGATGGAGGTAACCGTGTGTGTACAGATTATCGGAAGTTGAATGATGTCACCATCAAGAACAAGTACCCCTTGCCCAAGATAGAAGATTTGTTTGATCAGTTGACTGGTGCCAAAGTGTTTTCTAAGATTGATCTTAGAACATGCTATCACCAACTCAAGATTAGCGCAGAGGATATTCCAAAGACTGCCTTTACCACCAGATATGGATTATACGAGTATATTGTCATGTCTTTTGGATTGACCAATGCCCCGCTTATTTCATGAATCTCATGAATAAGATTTTTATGGACTTGCTGGATAAGTTTGTCGTTGTTTTCATTGATGACATTCTGATTTATTCCAAATCGGAAGAAGAACATGAGCTACACCTAAGGACCATTCTTGGAACCCTTAGAGAGCATCAGTTGTATGCCAAGTTTAGCAAATGTGAATTCTGGTTACAAGAAGTAGGATTCCTCGGTCACATTATATCAGCTGGAGGAATTGCCGTTGACCCTACAAAGGTGAAGGATTTCGAAGATTGGCAAGCCCCAACCACTCAAACCCAAGTTCGTGCATTTCTCGGATTGGCGGGATATTACCGCAAGTTCGTAGAAGGATTCTCGAGTATCGTCAGACCCATGACCCAATTGCTAAAGAAGGACAAGAAGTTTGAATGGACCGACAAATGTGAAGAGAGTTTTCAAGAACTCAAGAGGAGATTGATTTCAGCCCCAATCTTAATCATGACAGATATCACGAAGCCCTTCGATGTGTATTGTGATGCATCCAAGATCGGCCTCGAATGTGTGCTAATGCAAGAAGGCAAAGTTATATCTTATCTATCTTGACAACTGAAACAACATGAGCAAAATTACCCAACCCATGACCTCGAACTCGCAGCCGTAGTTCTAGCCCTGAAGACATGGATACATTACCTGATGGGAAATCGTTGTGAGATTTATTCGGATCACAAGAGCCTGAAGTATATATTCACTCAGAAGGATCTGAATATGATACAGAGAAGATGGATTGAGATAATCAAGGATTACGACCTAGAGATTCACTATCACCCCGGTAAAGCCAACGTGGTAGCAGATGCCCTTAGAAGATTGCTGTGCCGCTTGAACTCCATGATTTTAAAGGAGCAACCAAGTTTGCACAAAGAGATGGAAGATTTCCGAATGGAATTAGTGAGTGAAGGTTTTTGGCTAGCATAGAACTTCAACCCACGTTGATTAGTCAGATCAAAGAGGCGCAGAAGGGAAATGCTAGTATCGATGGAATCAAGTGTCGTATTGGTACAGGCAAAGTACCCGGATTCACCGAAGACGAAGAAGGAGTTCGGTGTTACAAAGGATGCCTTTGTGTACCAGCAGATTCTGAGTTGAAAGAAGTGATTCTGAAGGAAGCTCATGATACCCTTTATTCTATCCACCCCGGAGGGACTAAGATGTATCAGGATTTGAAAGAACAATTTTGGTGGCATAAGATGAAGAGAGAAATCGGAAGCTATATCGCCAAGTGTGAGATATGTCAGCGAGTCAAGGCAGGACATCAAAGACCCGCTGGATTGTTGCAACCTTTACAGATTCCGGAATGGAAATGGGATTCCGTTGGAATGGACTTTATCACCGGATTTCCTACTTCTAGTAGGGGAAATGACTCTATCTGGGTCATAGTGGATAGATTGTCCAAAGTCGCCCATTTCTTACCCGTCAAGACCACATATCAGAGTTCGAAGCTAGCGGAGTTATACATCGCTAGGATAGTTAGTTTGCACGGAGTCCCCAAGAACATCGTATCTGATCGAGGAACCCAATTTACCTCGAGATTCTGGAAGAAAGTCCAAGAAGGTTTAGGAACCCGCCTAGATTTCAGCACCGCATATCACCCTCGGACCGATGGAGAAACGGAGCGAGTAAATCAAATACCCGAAGATATGCTGAGAGCATGTGTGTTAGAATATGGATCTAAGTGGGAAGACTGTCTGCCGTTTGCAGAATTTTCATACAGCAACAGTTATCAACCCAGTTTGCAAATGGCCCCATTTGAATTCATGTACGGAAGGCAGTGTCGCACCCCTTTGAACTGGTCGGAAGTAGGAGAGAGTCAGATCTTCGGACCCGACATCCTATGAGAAGCAGAAGAAAAGGTTCACAAGATTCGTGAGCACCTCAAGACAGCCTAGTCCAGA
The DNA here is from genome assembly GCA_916181665.1 of Avena sativa. Classification (NCBI taxonomy): domain Eukaryota; kingdom Viridiplantae; phylum Streptophyta; class Magnoliopsida; order Poales; family Poaceae; genus Avena; species Avena sativa. Next base: position 226,384,499 of record OV702283.1, on the reverse strand, counting down.
CAGAAGAGTTACGCCGACAAGAGACGTCGAGACCTTGCCTTCAACATAGGAGATTTTGTATATCTGAAAGTGTCGCCATTGAAGGGAATGCAGCGTTTCCAACTGAAAGGAAATTTAGCCCCTAGAAATATCGGACCCTTCAAGATTCTGAATCGTCGAGGAGAAGTGTCGTATCTATTGGAACTACCTGAAGAGATGTCAGCCGTGCACAATGTGTTCCATATCTCATTACTTCGCAAGTGCCTCGAAGTTCCAGAGAAGTCTGAAGTGTTCAAGAATATCGATCACCGGACCATAGAGATCAACGATGACCTGACCTATCCCGAAGTACCCATCCGTATTTTGGAAGAAGCTTTCCGAACCACCAGAACCCGAAGCATCAAGTTTCTCAAGATTCAGTGGAGCAACCACACAAAAGAGGAAGCTACCTAGGAGCGCGAAGATCACATTAGGACGGAATTTCCCGATCACTTCAAATCGTAGGTAATCTTTTAGTCCTTTTTCAAATCTCAGGACGAGATTTTGTTTAAGGGGGGAAGGTTTGTAACATCCCAAAAATACTAAACTTGGATCATTAAACTCTAATCATCAAAATTAGGGTTAACAAAAACTTTTCTAAAAAAAATATGAAAGCATGCATGTGTGTATGCATCCCATTTTGAATTCTTTTGAATTGCCTTGTTTATGTGTTTCTTTCCTTGTAAAAGGATTCTTAGGTGAAATAAACATCATCTAAACAATTCCCAAACTTTTCCCAAAGACAAATAAATCAAAATAAGCCAAATTGAGTGAATGGTCATTTTGCCCAATTTAACTCCCATGCCTACTTTGGCTGTCCCAAACTTTCAGAACTTAACATAAACTTGTTTGGATCTTTACACCCCTTGATAGTACTCTTAACAAAGTATCAAGGCCCACCTTGTGATCATCCAGAAACTTTCAAATGCATAGTCTAAATGACAATTCAAAATTGAATCTTTATCATATGGGAAGATCCCACTTTTTCAAAAAGCTCAACTTTCAAAACCCAAGCATCTGCAGACTCACCAGCACCAACCTAGCACACCCACCAAAAATCTTTTCAAAATTCAAAACTTGAATTCTTGCGGCCATTTCATCAAACACCTTGCTGATTCAAATCAAATAAAATCTAAACACTATTGTGAGCAGTGATTGGAGCCTAACTTGTTCCCTCTCTAGCTCACACCAACCTCAGTAGATCATCTAGCTATCTAAACCAAGCACTAGCCCCACTATAAGCTTGGCAATGCCATCAATGGTGAACAGCCGAAGCTCACCATGTCACCCCAATGTGGACAGCAAGCTAGGAGAAGAAACAAGCCTAGCCAACATGTCTGGGAGCAAGCCAACACCCCACCGCCACTCCCTGTCCAGCGCTCGAACGTTGCCAACCCCTGGACCACACGCACAGACCATGCCCAGCTCGCCAGCAACCATGCCGAGCATGCGCCAAAGCGCCTCCATCGACAAACGCCCACAGACCGCGCACCGCCCTCGCCACGCGCATACACGATCACCACCGTCCCAGGAGATCGCTAGACATCCCCGTTTGCCGCCCCATGCCTCACTGCCACCGCTCGTTGTCGAAGACGCCGCCTCGGCCGCGCAGAGCATCGCACGTTCCAGACCATTTTCCATCGCCCCTACATGCGTATTAAAGCCATAGAGCATCGCCAGGAGACCACCAAGCGATCGCCACCACCGGCCATGCCTCTAGCAGCCCGTAGCCATGTGGCCACCATCGCCTTCCCATCCCGTTCGGTCTCGTCGTCGCGACTATAAATAGAGGCCATCCCCAGCCGAATTGAGCACAACATCTCACTCCCCTCTCCTCACTAATCGTTCCACCCCGTTCCCGAAGCAAGGCGAGCAGCGCTTCGCCGGAATTTCACCGAAGCCCGCTGCTGCTGGAGAAGAAGGAAGCCAGCGATTGGAGCCGCCCCAGGAGAAGCTGCCAGTACCAGGAGGTTCGCCGTCGTCTACTTCGTCGTTCGCCCGCCTCGTCGACCCTCGCCTGAGCCTTGGTGAGCCCCCGCGGATCCCACCTGCCGCGTTAGGGTTCAGTCTCGCCGTCGTTGCCCGACGTGGACGACGACCCTCAGCCGTTGGATTAGAACTAGATCGAACGCACCATATTGCCCCGTACCGCTTCGCACCCCTCGTCTCACTGACGCGTGGGGACAGCAACTTAACCAGCCCGCGTAAGCGCTGTGCTTAGCAGGCCGACCCAGTATCGTTTCCCGCGCAGCCCAGTCGTTTGAATTTAACCTTTTCCATTTTATTTCAAACACAGTTTTGTACCTAGTTTCAAAAATCAACCCAGCTCGATCCGGTGAACCAAATGGAATGAAACCAATTTTGTTAGAAAGATCTGGAAATGCTGAATCCAAGCCCGTTGTATTCAAGTCATTTGGATCTGTAGATCACCCTTTGTAAAAATAACAAGGCAGAAGCTTTTCTGCATTCAAACATTTTTCAAATTAAAACCGTAATAGATTTTGAGTTGATTCCAACTCTCAAAAATCACATTTAACCATACCTTTCAGAATATATAAAAATATATAGGTTTACTTATAGAAATAATGACCAAGTAATAAAAGAATGCCACATAAGCATTTCTAGTCACTTTATTTAATTAAAAATAAAAGGTTAAACCTTATTAAATTGTGACACCACTTTAAATCACATTCCCATGGACTAAAATATGTGGTGATGACATGTGTCAACATGATCCCATGTTTGGTTTGGAGAATATTAAATCTTAAGTAGTTTTTCAATGAGTAGAAATTACTTTTCCAAAAATAAAAGGAATTAAACCAAGCTTTGATCTTGTAAGGTTAGTGATGATGCTAGATCATCTATAGGACCCCCTTTTTTGTGATGATTGCAAGTAGTTAAGTATTGTTTGGTGATTGTGTACCTCGTATTTATTCATAGACGCTAGTACCGACCAAGGATACGAGGAGGAAGGAGGATACTACAAAGAAGAAGCCGAGGAGAACTTCAACCACTGCTCTGTACAAGGCAAGCCTAATACTACTAGTTGAATGTGCAAGATAACACTTGCAATTTAGCAAGCTTATACTGATACTGATGCAAGGCTTACTAATCAAGTTGACCTATGCAAGCCAATACTTGCTTGTCACCATGCCAACTATATGCCTTAAAGCATATATGATCATAACCACTTGATAAACCAATCCTAGTTTTACTTGCAAGCTTTATACTTTATTTCTTTATCAAAGCTATTACTTAGAGTTTACTTAAGTGAATTGTAGATTCTAGAAGGATAAATGAAGGTTGCATAAAGAGCATAAAATTTGGCCTAAGCTAGATAATCTTGATGTCATCCTAAGGCATGAGATTGAACTTAGTTAAAACTCCACTAGTTTACCACCCCTCATTAGTACTTACCCCCACTTGTAGATGCTAGTGCTAAGCATAAAACTTGATCAAATTTAGATGGGAATACTTGGTGGAAAAATGGTTATGAAACCTTGGAATGATGGATCATTCTATTGAAATGTTTTGGACATGTGTTTCTGAACACCAGATGATTTATGGTGATAAAAATGTTGAGGCATGAGCCTTAGCCCTTTATAAAACTGATGGTTTTCTGGATGCGATACCATTCCAATTTTATCATACAACCACAATACCCGAGAATTGGGTAGGGCTTGACTGGAAACTTATATACCTTAGTATTAGTTCCCTCATGGCCAAGGTCTGAGCTGAGGCTACCTTGTGAAGATTGTCCACCTGTGCAGTACCCAAGATGACAGTTGGTCATGGTTGGGAGGCCAAACTCACAGGAGAGGTGCATATACTAGGGCGTGTAATCGAAAGGTTAGGATTGATTATCCGCATACTGAGTATGGTGAATTCAGGATTTGTTCCTGACGGATGTATCGAATGTTTTGGTGAAAGTGTACAATCTCTGCAGAGTGTCAAACTATTCGAATAGCCGCGTCCGCAGTTATGGACAGTTGGAGTGGCCATACTGTTCCCCCGTCAGATGTTTTCAAAATCACTTATGAAATGAATTGAGACTTTGACTTGACCACAACAGAGTTGTGATATGCAATACAAGTTCCCACTTAGGTGTTATCAAACTTCAACTAGCATTCGTTGCTTCTGAACTTAGTAGAGGTAAATCTGGCTTTTTGCAAAACAACCCTAGAGCTTAGTGTCCTATTATAAAAAAAACCCTTCACTTGTTAGTATTAGTTTGCGAGTACTTAAAGAGTACTCATGGCTTTGTCCCTGGCTATTCCCGTGGCCAGACTATGAAGAGGAGTACCTGGAAGATGGACCCCAGGAAGGTTATGACAACTAGGATCATCTCCCATCGTCAGCATTGCCTGTGACCCCGAAGATGGAGCTTCGCCTACGCTACAGTTATTATTACGTATTCCGCTGCTTGTGTTGTATTAACACTGGATCATGAGATCCTTATTTGTGTAAGACCTTATGTGTGGTTTGTAATGGATGATGTACTGTGGTATCCAATTCTGTTATGTCTCGCAAAAATGGTAATCATGGGATTGCGATGTATTGCATAACAGGCATCTGGGAATAAAAATCCGGGTGTTGACAACAACACTATTAGCACAATACAAGGATAGAAAATGGAATGCATATGCAAGGTCAAAGTGCATGGAAATCATTTGAACATCATCCAAATGTGGAAACTCAAAAACTTAACATAGTAGGGTGGCACGCAAAGCAATTGACTAAATATATCAACATCTTTGATGCAAGAATAGGAGAATTTGGCAAAAACACATGAGGAAGCATATCCAAAACAAAAGCATTATGTGTGCAAACCAACCATTGGAAAGAGAAATTGTTCAACATGTTGGATGCCATACACATATCATCAACATCAAGTATCATGGGAATATGAGTATCCCAAGTGGAAGCAAAAGCGACATGTTTGCAAACAAACCAAATGAAAGAGCAAGTGGTCCTTATGTTTGTTGCAACAACAAGACGAGATTCTTGGAAGCTCTCATGACAATACATGCTCTTAATGGCATTATGGTTGCACATAAAACATCGGACAGAGAAAATGTTCAACATTTTTGTTGCAACACACAAAGCATCATTATTCAAAAGCGAAGAATCATGAATGTCACAAGGAGAGATAATACCATCAACATGCTTGCAATCAAACCATAGGAAAGAGCAATTTGCCAACATGAAAGATGCAAAGCATGCAAAAGGTATCAGAGCTGGGTTCGATCTTGAACTCACTTGTGGGATGCTCTCTAGAGCTCTTTTTGTCAACTCGTGCTCAACCGAGGTTGACATTCTCGTGCGGGTACCTACACACATCATATGTAAAAGGAAGAACGTGTGTGCATGGTAGAGATACACATCATCCATCATGACGTATCTCTTCTTGTGAACATCACCATTAATGTCATTCAAGTATGAAATAGATGCATTCCAAAAATTGAGAAAGCTATGGGGCCATCTCATTATAACGCATATGATCAATATTGTTGCAAGCAAAACAAGTGAAATAGCAAGCATTCATCTTATCGCAAGCAACGGGAGAAATTGAATGACTAGCATGAAAAAGCATGTCCGAAGCAATTGGAGGATACACACAATATGCATATCATGGCATGTTTATGGCAATGATATCGCAATCAAACAATTCCATATGATCAATATTATGCAAAGGCAAAGCATCACATGGAAATATGATTGAAGCATATGTAATGTCACAAGTATCATCCATAGCATGCATATCCTCACAATTCATCATGTCCACTAGTGGGATCATGGCATCGTCAACACCCTTATTGTTACCTCGGTCATACCTCTCATATGAAGTGGGTGTTGTGGTTGTATTGGCCTCCTTGTGGACGACTTCGTCTTCTTGATGTAGCCATGGCATAGCATCATCTTCGTGCAGCATGTACATCTTCTCCAATTGAGGCATCATTGCTTCATTCCTTGGCGCATCTTCCTCCATGGAACCTAGCACAACACAAGAGAACACACTAGAGGTAGAGGGTAAGTTGTTATAAATCGAAACAGTCTCACTTGACCTATCAACTACCACTCTCAACTCACTAGGAGTATCGCTCATGCCCTCCAAGTGGAAGCACTCAATCTCACATAAGGTGGAGTCACTCATCTCACTCTTTTTCTCACTCAAGTGGGCTAAGTGGCTCTCATACTCACATGGGATTGGTACCACATCATCACTCAAGCATATGGGGATAGGCTCGGTTTCCTCAACTCCAAGCGCCTCCTTTGGTGAAGGGAAAATCCCATGCTCACCATTATTGACCTTGTCGCCTTCAAGGTTGGATGCCATAAGATGGGCATCATTGCTCTCCTCCATGGTCGAAGGGAAAATCCCATGCTCGACCGTCTTGTGGCCATCTTGTAGTAGTGGTGGAGGTAGTCTCATGCTATCCAGCTTGGTGAAGTAGAGGTCTTTATTTTCCTCGTTCACGAGGTCGCGGAAGTCAAGAGTAGGCGTTGAAGCTTGATGGCGTGGGGAAGGCTTGCTCTTGGTGCCATTGTGGTGGTGGCACGAGTAGTTGAAGGTGCCCTATGATGGTGTCGACGGAGGTCATTGGCGTGCCTTGCCGATGGTTGATGTTGGTGAAGCACTTGGTCATCCACATGACGCTCACGACAGTGACCATTTGCCTTGGCATTCTTCTTGTGCTTGTGGTGCCTTCTTGAGCTTGCTTAAGCATTATGGTTGGTGATCATCACGAATTCTTCGTCTTGGTGGTGAAGATGCCTTTGACGATGTCTTGTATCCTATTTATGGAGGCGATGCTCATGAGAGGATGTTTGTCGATGAAGATTCTTGTTTCGTGGTGCCTCTTGATGCATATGATGTTTGGACACCACTCTTCGTTGGATAGGAGGTGGAGCTTGGCGCCTTGGAGGTGATGGAGCTTGGCGCCTTGGAGATGGTGGATCTTGACGCCATCTAGGTGGTGGCACTTGATGTCTTGTCGATGGTGGCTCTTGACGCCTTGGAGGTGGTGGCGCTTGTCGCCTTGGAGGTGGATCATCGAAGTAGGTGGTGCCCTTTGGTGTGGCACGCTGGGCCTTGAAGGTCATGGAATCTTGATGATGCGCCTCCTCTTGCTTGGCATAGTAGGCTTCCATCTCCATACGGTGGAGGAATTCTTCATGGCTCATGGAGGATCCATCAAAGTCGATGAAGTTCTCCGTGTCCTCCATGCTCGGCGAGGCATCGTCGATGTCGCACTCGAAGTCGTCCATGCTTGGGGAGTAATTGTTGGTGTAGTACTCCATATCACCCAAGCATGTGGAGCCATTGTCGGTGTTGTGCTCCATCATGTCCTCTTTACTTTTGGAGTCGTAGTCATGCTGGCTCATCATGGATTCTTCATAGACATCATCCCCGGTTCCGGAGTCCCTAGACATGATTCACAAGACCAAGTGTTGTATATGGAAGTGGTAGTGGGTGTTGGAGATGCAACGTCAAACCTTACTTTACCTTGGAAGATCGTATCATGCAAGTGTCCACACTTGAGAGCAATAAACCAAGCAAAGTGAAGTTCATGTGGGACACCAAAACCAACTACTAACCAAAAAACACACACACACAAGGCCTATGGTGGATAGGTATGGAAAGTGGCATGTCAAGAACCAATCCGAAATCAAGATGTTGTATTGGCAAGTAAAGACCCACAATGATCACAAAGCAAACAAGTCAATAGACAAGATAGGAAATATGTACAAGGAAACACACACGGTGGGATAAATGGGACTTGTGCGACGGAGAAAGTGAGCTAAGAACCAAATGATTACCTAGCGACGACTATAAGCTCGTGTCACACAAGTACAAAGAGAGACGCTAGTTCGATTGCACAAAATTGGTGGGCTACAAGATATGCATAATAAGTACCACCTATATGATGTTCATCGAGCTTGCGCTTCCTATTCTATGAGGCACATGTATATTTCTTTTTCTTTTTTTCTCTTTTTCTTTTTTCTATTTTTTTTCTTTTTCACTTGCCTCTTCCTTGTGCCAACAACTATACACGATAACTATATGAGATAGCGCTCACACGTTTTCTCAGAATTCTACAAGGTATCAAATGTGCATAGCCCAAGCAATCATAAGAGGAACTAGTCTCAATAGGTGTTTGTTGCTCACAAAGATAGTGGGGTTCACAAAGGAATGCAAGTGGAGAAAAGTCGCGGAATGTTTATACCTTTCATCGACGATCTTCACCCTTTATTGTTGGATTCCGCCTTGCTCACGAATTTGGATGGAGTAGATAACATGAACAAAGAAGGTGATGATGTAGAGCTCCTTCTCCTCTTCGAAATGAGCTAATTAACACCAAAATCCGAGTTGAAATGCAAAAGTTATGCTGAAAACCGTGCTGCAGTTTTTCTGTCTGCAGGGAGGGGCGGAGACTCCGGTCTGGAGGTCCGGAGACTCCGGTCTGGAGCTCAAAAAGTCCGAAAACTCCGGTCTAGGCCAGAGACTCCGGTTCGGGTGATTCTAGAACGACCAAAACTAGAACGGGACGCGTTTTGGGCGGAAAAACTCGAACCAAAACCTCAGATTGATGGGGGAAATCAAGGAATTAGGCCATGGGAACGCAGGGGAAGGTAGATCAACAAGTTTATCAAGTAATCCACGGATCAAAACCTACCAAAACTCACTCAAATCATAGATCCATCCAAAACACGAATTGGGGCTATTTTTGGTGAAATTTTCGAATTTATGGGGAAAAGACCAAATCGAAGAGAAATCCATGGCAACCAAAAGCTGCTGATACCAGATGATGGAGGGGTTAACCTCTTGGGTGGCCCGATCTTCACGGATCTCGTGGTCAAATCGATGGAAATGCGAGGGCAAAGGGAGAAGGTAGCGGAAGCGGACACACACCTCGCGAAGAACACGATGGACACACGCAAAACTCACACGATACAAGGTCGATTGCTCCCGAACGGCGGCCACTGGTCCTATAGAATCCTCGCAAGGAAAGATCAGTCAACGTGCTCCCTCAAATCCACATTAGAGAGGGAAGAACACCTTTGGGAGGGTCTTGACAACTTGGATACGAGACATCGAACTCCAAGGCCTTGTTCAACGATGGATGCGTGATCCAAAGTCCAATCGAGGTTGGTGATGATAGTCGGTCCCCTTGGTTAAGGGGATGAGGCAAAACTAGAGATTCCACACAAGGGGGTTGTCTTTAGTCTATCATCTATGCCTAAGGGATATATGAAGGGGTGGGGGCTCTATTTATAGGCCGGCCACATAAACAGGGGTAGTTTAGGGATAAAACTAGGGTTTGGACGAGCTAGAGGGGTACATGGGCCGAAGGCCCAGCTGCTGGCACGCAGGCCCATCACGCCTGCCGGAGACTCTGGTGTAGGGGCCGGAGATTCCGGTCATTCTCCGGTGTAGTCTCCGGAGTGGCATACTGACTTTCCCCGGGTCGGTTGCTGGGGTTGTTCCGGAGGTCGGTCCAGAGACTCCGGTGTAGCAGGACCGCAGACTCCGGTGTAGCCGGAGACTCTGGTGGTTCAGCCGTGGCTTCTTTCGTCTCCTCTTCCAAGCCTCCATCTTGTCGGGCTTGATGTTCCGGGCTTCCTCCCTTGCCTCCGTACTTGTCGGTGTGAACCTATCATGCATATGTGATGGAGTATGAAGTAGCATACCATTCAATAGGGTAGGAAGTGGGCTCACATAGAGGAACGGATTCACCTTTGGAGTCCATGACGACTTGGCGTAAGTCGGAGACCATGACGTGGTAACGACTGTAGGTCGGGCTACATCAGTTGGTGATCTAGGCTCGCGTCTCTAGTACGGTCTAGCCTAGGACCTACATAGTACCATCGTTGAGAATTCTTTCAACATTTGCATTGCTGTTTTGATAATTGCTAACCCCTTTGCTAAGCCTTCCCAGAGCTCCACAGATTTCTCCACTTGCGGTATCTCGAATCCTGGTAATAGCTCGGTTTAATCTCTGCACCCACTGCTCCTTGCGGTTGCACATCGCCTTTTCCTGCTGTTTGGTAAGAACTTATAAGATCTTCGTATATTGCTTGACGGATTACGCGTGCCTTCCACCATATTTCCGAGGTTATAGGCATATATACCTGTGATGTTTAAAGGACTAACCATGACAGATACTTCGCGTAACCCTACCATAATGACGAACCAAGAACTACATGCCCACTTCTCTGAGCTCTTGGTCGGTCATGCTGAAGATCTGGATGCACGACTAGAGGAGTTTGACACCGAGCTCACCAACACCATGGACAAGATCGATGGACTCGAGAAATCCTTCAACGACAAGCTTGACGCTCGGTTCAAGGAGGTTTTGGACAGATTTCCGGCACCCGCACCCGCTCCATTGGCACCTCGACATGGTGCACGGCGCATTCCGATCACGGGTCGTACTGCTGGTTCGGCTGCCGCCGCACCTCAGGCGGCTACTGCTGCAGCTGAGGCACCTCAGACTTCCACCGCGGCTGCTGCTGCGACATTGGGGACAGACGACGGGTACTACTACGACCCCGACGACGATGATCTGTTTGACGAGGAGGTTGAACAACCTCCACACCCTGCTGGCCGTCCCCGACATTACCACCGCAACGCTCGACCACCGGTACGTGATGATGATCATGTTGCAAAGCTTAAATTAAATATTCCATCTTTTGAGGGTAAATATAATCCTGATGCATATATTACATGGGAGATGGAAGTAGAACAACGTTTTGCATGTTTAAAATATCCTGAGAATATGCGTGTTAGTGCTGCTACATGTGAATTCACTAAATTTGTTTAAATCCTACTACTATTCCTTGTACTTGGACTGCTTTAAAAACTGCTATGCGTGTTCGTTTTGTACCTCCCACTTATCAACGTGATTTACTAAAGAATCTGACACGTTTGGAACAAGGGAAAAATTCTGTAGAAGAGTATTATCAGGAATTGCAAACGGGGATGGTTCGGTGTGGTGTTGTTGAATCTACTGAACAAATGCTTGCACGTTTCTTTGGTGGATTAAACAAGGACATTCAACACATATTAGACTATAAGGAATATAATTCCATCACTCGTTTGTTTCATCTTGCTTGCAAAGCTGAACGTGAAGTGCAGGATCGCCAAACACCATGGAGAAGGACTAATAATTCTGCAGGTGACACATCCACTTGGACATCCCGACAATCAGCGCCTCCTTCTCGTGATTCTCCATCAGTTACTACCACATCCAAGGCCACCACAAGATTTCCGTCAGCTGCTCCTCCACCGTCATCCAATGCCCCTGCTCGTAGTGTGTCTTCTATGGATTCCACGGGTAAAACAAAGGATATACAATGCCGCAAGTGCTAGGGTTTTGGTCATATTGAGAGACAGTGCACAACACAACATCTTATGATGGTGCATGATGATGGTCAATATGATTCAGCGAGTGACTTTGATGAAGATACATTAGCCCTTATTTCTGCTCGAGATGGAGACAATTGTGATTCTGATGAAGAGACAGAGGTAATGGGAGCCGAAACTGCTGATCAATACAAGAGCTTAATTACACAACGTGTGTTGAGTGTGCAATTGAGCAAATCTGAGCAAGATCAACACCACAACCTGTTCCAAACACGTGGTGTTGTCAAGGAAAGAGCTATAAGGATCATCATTGATGGAGGGAGTTGTAATAATCTGGCTAGTGTTGACATGGTAGAGAAGCTTGCACTTCCAACAAGACAACGCACACATTCATATTACATCCAATGGTTTGAGAGTACTCGCAAGATCAAGGTAACAAGAATGGTACGCGTGCATTTTACTATTGGTACATATTCTGATTTTGTTGATTGTGATGTTGTACCTATGCAAACTTGTTCTTTGTTACTTGGTAGACCATGGCAATTTGATAGAGAATCTGTTCATAATAGCAAAACTAATCACTATTCTCTTATGCATGATGGAAAGAAAATTGGACTAAAACCTATGACTCCCGAATAGATTTTAAAAGATGATCTTGCTAGAGCTAGTAGAGCTAAAACTGAGGAGAAAAATAAAAGTGAGAACCAGATTGTTGCTGCAGATTTTGTACCACCAAAGAACACTAAATCTGATTCTAAACATGCTACTGAAATTCGTTTGAAGAGTCCATGTATTCTTGCAAATAAAATTGATATTGATGAACTAGATGTAAACAATACTCAATGTTATGCAATTATCTGTAAAGAGGTTTTGTTTTCATTTGAGGATATGCCTCCTTCTTTGCCACCCGCTATTGCTAAGCTTTTGCAGGAATATGAGGACGTATTTCCCGCTGAGCTGCCACCAGGACTACCTCCTATTAGAGGAATTGAACACCAAATTGATCTAATTCCTGGTGCTACGTTGCCCAACCGCGCGCCATATAGAACCAATCCAGAGGAGACAAAGGAGATACAACGCCAAATTCAGGAACTACTCGATAGAGATCATATTCGTGAGTCCCTTAGCCCCTGTGATGTTCCTATTATTTTGGTACCTAAGAAAGATGGTTCTTCGCTCATGTGTACTGATTGTAGAGCTATCAATAATATTACTATTTGATATCGTCATCCTATTCCATGTTTGGATGACATGCTTGATAAATTGAGTGGCTCTACCATGTTTTCTAAAGTTGATTTGCGTAGTGGTTACCACCAGATTCGTGTGCAATTGGGAGATGAATGGAAAACAGCATTTAAAACTATGTTCGGTTTGTATGAGTGGTTAGTGATGCCGTTTGGTTTACCTAATGCACCTAGCACTTTCATGAGATTAATGAACGAAGTTTTACGTGCTTTCATTAGACGTTTTGTGGTAGTCTACTTTGATGATATTCTGATTTATAGCAAATCTTTAGAGGATCATTTGGACCATTTACGTGTTGTTTTCAATGCTTTACATGATGCACGTTTGTTTGGTAATCTTGACAAGTGCACCTTTTGCACCAATCGAGTTGCGTTTCTTGGCTATGTTGTTACATCACAGGGTATTGAAGTGGATCCAGCCAACATTGAAGCTATTGAGAATTGGCCGCAGCCCAAGATGGTCACACAAGTGAGGAGTTTTCTTGGCCTCGCTAGTTTTTATAGGTGCTTTGTCAAAGACTTTGGATCAATTGTCGCGCCGCTGAATGAACTTACCAAAGAAGGATGTGCCCTTTGTTTGGGGTGATGCACAACAACAGGCCTTCGTCATATTGAAAGATAAGCTAACACATGCTCCCTTAATCCAACTTCCTTCTTTTAATAACACTTTTGAGCTTGAATGTGATGCTAGTGGAATTGGTTTGGGAGGTGTGTTATACAAGAGGGAAAACTTGTTGCATATTTTAGTGAGAAATTGAGTGGGGCTAGTCTGAACTATTCTACTTATGATAAAGAATTATATGCGTTGGTTCGGACATTAGAAACTTGGCAACATTATCTATGGCCTAAAGAATTTGTTATACATTCTGATCATGAATCTTTGAAGCATATTCGTAGTCAAGCTAAGTTGAATCATCGTCATGCAAAGTGGGTTGAATTTATTGAGTCTTTTCCTTATGTTATCAAACACAAAAAGGATAAGGATAATATTATTGCTGATGCTTTGTCGCGCCGTTATACTTTTGTTATCTCAACTTGACTTCAAAATATTTGGATTGGAAACTATTAAGGAACAATATGTGCATGATGCTGAATTTAAAGATGTGTTGCAGAATTGTAGAGATGGTAGAACATGGAACAAGTTCGTCTTCAATGATGGATTTGTGTTTCGTGCTAACAAACTATGCATTCCAGATAGTTCTTTTCGTCTTTTGTTGTTATAGGAGGCGCATGGAGGAGGATTGATGGGACACTTTGGTGGCAAGAAAACGGAGGATGTTCTTGCTGCACACTTCTTTTGGCCACGTATGCGTCGAGATGTTGATGTGGCACGCTGCACTACTTGTCAAAAAGCTAAGTCTCGCCTTAATCCACATGGTTTATATATGCCTCTTCCTGTTCCTAGTGTTCCTTGGGAGGATATTTCTATGGACTTTGTTTTGGGATTGCCACGTACACAGAAGGGGATTAATAGTATTTTTGTTGTTGTGGATCTGTTTTCTAAGATGGCACACTTTATTCCTTGTCATAAAACGGATGATGCTGCGCATATTGCTGATTTGTTCTTTCGTGAAATTGTTCGTTTACATGGTGTGCCAGTACTATTGTTTCTGATCGTGATACTAAATTTCTTAGCCACTTTTGGAGATGTTTATGGGCTAAGTTGGGGACTAAATTGTTGTTTAGTACTACATGTCATCCCCAAACTGATGGACAAACTGAAGTAGTAAATAGAACTTTGTCTACTATGTTGTGGGCTGTTTTAAAGAAGAACTTAAAATTGTCGGAAGAGTGTTTACCTCATATAGAATTTGCTTATAATCGTTCGCTGCATTCTACCACAAAGATGTGCCCGTTTGAGATCGTGTATGGTTTTGTTCCTCGTGCACCTATGTATTTATTGCCTTTACCTTCTTCGGTGCAAAATAATTTGGATGCTACACAACACGCTGAAATGATATTAAACTTGCATAAGACTACTAAAGATAACATAGAACACATGAATGCTAAGTATAAACTTGCTGGGGATAAACGGAGAAAGCATGTTGTGTTTGATGTTGGAGATCTTGTTTGGTTACATTTGCGTAAAGATCGTTTTCCTGATTTACGCAAGTCTAAGTTAATGCCGCGTGCTGCTTGTCCCTTTAAGGTGTTAGAGAAAATAAACGAAAATGCAAATAAACTTGAGTTGCCTGCAGACTTTGGTACGGTTAGTCCTACGTTTAACATTGCAGATTTGAAGCCTTACTTTGGTGAGGAAGATGAGATTGCGTCGAGGACGACTTCAATTCAAGAAGGGGAGCATGATGTAGACATCTCATCTATTGATACAAGCGTTGTACCTACAGCAACACACATACAAGGACCTATCACTCGATCTCGTGCTAAACAACTTAACTATCAGGTACTTTCGTTTCTTGGAACTATTCCTTACATACATGAGAATATGATGCTGCCTAAATCAGATGTATTTCTTACTATTAGGAATGATGGACCAAGCATGGATGAGAGGGACAAGCATTGGAGCATGGTCATGCATGGAGATGGCAGCAAGCATGTGATGATCCAAGAGAAGGCCACGGATGAAGATTTCAGAACTTTGAGGCCACCATAATGAAGAAAGAAGGCTTGGACGAAATATTCAAGACTAATACTTCACAAATTCGTCCATAGCTTAATATGTTGCTGCGACACCTATATTTTGGGCCAGGCCATTGTAATTTTCGCAGGATTTTAAGTAGCCACTTTTTAGAGTCCGTATTTGAGGAGAAAAGGACTTCTAGGGTTGTATTCGCCCACCACTTCTATGGCTGGCCGAAACCCTACCTTTTCCTCCTTAAATACTCGCCTTAGCCGTCACCATAGACTCGGATTTTTTTTAGACATTAAGTTAGCCATCATAGCAACTTCACCAAGGCTCGAGCATCATAGAGGCCTCTTGTACTTCGCACCTATATAGGATCCCACCTTTTCAATAAAGCTTTCATCTTAATCTGCAATATCTTGATTGCAATATTAGTTCTTACTTGTTCTCGATTTCAGGTAGGAATTAAGACCCTCACTGGTCAGTGTGATCGTGTCCCCGCAGGATCTGTAACCTCCAGGAGATTGGCCTAGCAATTGCATTGGCGCTCGTGCTCGCACGTGTAGTCGGATCGTCAAACCCGAACTCCACCAAATCGACTATCACCATCTCATCGAAAGATCAGACACCTTTGCCCTATCACATGACTTGTGTGATTGCTATGAATGGAAAGGATTGGTTTAAAGATGAAAACAACATCATCTAAATCATTTCCAAGAAGAATCAAATGAAGATAAAATCAAAAATAAACAATATAAGCAAATTGTCATTTTGGCCAAACTTGTTCACTAGACCACTTTGAGTGTTTCTTATCCAAGTTTTCTAATAGAAACAAATCAATTTATTTTCACTCCTTGCTAGAACAATTACAAGTGAACCCAAGCCCACTTTGCAAACCAACAGAAATAGATTTCAAATCTATTCAAATGACAATTCAAAATTTAATCAAGTGTAGGTACTAAGATCACCATTTCTCAAAACCTAACCAAACCAGTGCACCATGACAAACCCAAGCAACCAGATACTACCAAGTATGTGACAAGAACACTCACCAAATTTCATTCAAAATTTTCAAACTAAATTTCTTTCGGCCATTTCATCAAACAGTTGGTGAACACAGTAAATGCTGCCCAACTTCTATTGTTTGTGATCAAAGCCTTGTCTAATTATTGACTCCAATTCTCACCCTTGGTTCCCCCAATGAAAACCACCAGCATTGAGCAAGCTAGAACCCTACCTTGCACCAGTGCTGAGCCAACCCGAGCACCCCCTTGCCAGCCGACCATGGATAGCTAGAAGGAGCAGGCGCCGTGCCTAGCCACCATGTCTAGGAGGCAGCCCAACATCCACCTCCACCCTCTGTCTAGCCGTTGCAAGCAGCCAGGCACTAGACCACAAAGAACACGCCATGCCCAAAGTCTCTACGCCATGCCGAGAGCACGCCAGAGCGCCGCGCCCGAAACGCTCGCACACGTCGCGCCTCGCCTTCGCCGCCCGTGCCTGCAATCACCACGACCCTAGGAACCTCCCAGACATCCCCGTTCGCCGCCGCGTGACCGGTAGCACCCGTGCGTCGTCAAAACCATCGTCAGTGCCGCTCAGAGCACCAACGTGTTTCGACCGTTCTCGACCGGCCCTTACTGTGCCATTACGTCCTTGAGCATCACCAGGAGACCGCGCATCGTCCTAGCCTCCGAGCCATGCCGTTAGCTCACTGCACCGTCGTCACCGACGAGCTCTGCCCATGTCCCACTACATCTCTCGCTAGGCTATAAAAGGAGGCCTCCCCAGCCTCAATTCGCCACACCATCTCACTCCCCACCTCTCACAGAGCACCACTGACCCTTCCCCAGAGCAAGGTGAGCACCAGGTCGCCAGAATTTCATCGGAGTTTGCCACGGAGGAGGAGAAGAGGATCCGTTGATTAGAGCCACCCGAGGAGCTGCCGCAGCCACCGTTCGTACCGCCGTCGTCGACAACATCGTTCGCCCCCAACGCCGACCCTAGCTGGAGCCCTGGTGAGCCTCACACGACCCCCACCACCGCGTTAGGGTTTAAACCTCGCCGGAGCTGTTCGTAGTCGACGATGAGCCTCGGCCGTTAGATTAGATTCTAATCGCACGGTCTAGATTGCCACTTAACGCTTCGCGGAATTAGAGTCCTAATAGATGGGCCCACCACTTAACTCAGCCCGTGCGCTGCGCTGTGCGCAATGGGCCGGCACAGTTAGTTCCCGCACGACCCAGTTAGTTCAAATTTAGATTTTTCTATTTTAGTTTAAACCCTAGTTCTGTCTGTTGATTCAAATTTAAATTCAGAGAGATTCACTAAACAAAATTGCATGAAACCAATTTTGTTAGAAAGGTATTGAAATTGTTAATCGAAGCATGTTGGATTCAAACCATTTGAAACTATAGATCATCTATAGCAAAAATAACAAGGCAGAGACTTTTCTGCATTTAAACATTTTTCAAAAATCAACCATAAATGCTTTTGAGTTGATTCCAACTCTCAAAATTCACATTTGACAAGACCTTTCTGAATATGTAAAAAGATCTAGGTGTACTTGCAATAATAATGGACAAGCATTAAAAGAATGCCCCATAGGCATTTCTAGTCACTTTAATTAATTAAAATAATAATGTTAAACCTTATATAAATTGTGACACCTCTTTAAATCACATTCCCAAGTATTAAACTACATGGTGATGACATGTGTCAACATGGTCCCATATTTTAATTGGAGAATATTAAATCTTAAGTAGTTTTTCGATGAGTAGAAATTACTTTTCCAAAATAAAATAAATAAGACTAGGTCTTTAATTCTTGTGATGATGCTAGATCATCTAGTGTGAACCTTGTGTGCCTAATATAAGTAGTTAAGTATTGTTTGGTGATTTTGTACTTCGTATTTATTTATAGACGCTAGTACCGACAAAGCATACGTAGAGGAAGGAGACTACTACGAAGAGGAAGCAGAGGAGAACTTCAACCACTGCACTACTCAAGGCAACCTACCACTTGCATGTTACCTATGTAAGCTAACACTTGCAACTTTGCAAGCCATCCTAGCAAGCTAATAGTTGCAACTTGGCAAGCTATATCTTATGCAATGCATTAGGCATGCTTTGGTTATACCCCTTTATTATACCAAATCCCAGTTTTACTTGCAAGCTTGATTATTTTATTTATTTATAAAAGCTCTTTATTACTTTGACTTAGTGACTTGTAAATTTTGGGAAGATATTAGAGGTAGCATAAAGAGCATAAAACTCGTCCTAAGTTAGTTAGAACTAGATGTCATACTAAGGCATGAGATCTAGATCTGGATAGTCACAATTGATTAGCACCCCTCATTAGTGACTACCCCCAACATTAGTGGTTAGTGCTAAGCATAAAACTTGATCACTTTAGATGGGAATACTTGGTGAAAAGATTATGAAAACCTTAGAATGATGAGTCATTCTAATGAAATGTTTTGACATGTGTTATGAACACCAGATGATTTGATGATGAAAATGTTGATACATGAGCCTTAGCCCCTTTATAAAACTGATGGTTTGGTTCGGATGTGATACCATTCCAATGTTACCGTAAAACCACAATACCCGAATTTGGGTAGGTCTTGACTGGAAGTTTATATATCTTAGTATGGGTTCCCTTGCGGCCGAGGTTTGAGCTAAGGCTACCTCGTGATGATTGTCCACCTGTGCATTTCCCAAGATGACAGATGGTCATTGTTGGGAGGCCAAACTCATAGGGGAGGTGCGTATACTATGGTGTGTAATTTAAAGGTTAGGATCTATTATCCTCATACTGAGTATGGTGATTCAGGATTGTTACTGATGGATGTATCGAATGTTGTGGTGAAAGTGTACCACCTCTACAGAGTGTCAAACTATTCCAATAGCCATGTCCGCGGTTATGGACAGTTGGTGTGGCCATACTGTTCCGTCGTCAGATGTTTTCAAAATGACTTGTGAAATGAACTATGACTTTGAATTGACCACAACAGGGTTGTGAACATGAAAACTAAGTTCCCACTTAGGTTTTGTAAACTATTAAAATAGTTTTCTTTACTTCTAAACTCAGTTAGAGATCAATCTGGCTTTTTGCAAAACAACCTAAAGCTTAGGATTCCTACTTGAACCACTTTACCTGTTAGTGATAGTTTGCGAGTACTTAAAACAGTACTCGTGGCTTTGTCCCTGGCTATTCCTATGGCCAGACTATGAGGAGGACTACCAGGATGGTGGACAGCAGGAAGTCTATGACAACTAGGATCATCTCCCATCGTCAGCATTGCCTGTGACCCTGAAAATGAAGCTTCAACCACGCTACCATTATTATATTATTCCGCTATGTTGATTGTATTAAGATTGGATCATGAGATCCTTTATTTGTAAGACTATTATTATGGTTTGTAATGGATGATGAACTATGGTACCAATCTGTTATGTCTCGCAAAAATGGTAATCCTGGGATTGCGATGTATGGCATAACAGGCATCTAGGATTAAAAATCCGGGTGTTGACAAGTTGGTATCAAAGCCATCCTGACCATAGGAGACCCTAGTTAGAATGGACGCTTGAATCAAAACTTAGTTTCAAAACAAAAAGAAGTTAGTATTTATGAAAACCTATTCTCATTCTTCTCACTTAGATTCTTTCATGAAAATTCATGTCCATCAAAAATTCTTGCAAACTTACATAAAATGTGACACACTTGATCACTCTACTAACTCACTTATCCTACATTCTTATAGATGGACGTGAAGTATATCAAGTTCTATCAGTTGGGAAATGGAGGAGAGCTCATCTTTGAGCGTGATTTGGACCAACTCTCGGAACTTCTTGAGCACCCGCACCCCGAGTTCTTTGGATCATAGCTCAACGATCAGCAAGGAGGAGAATTACAATGGCTGATTGTTGCCAATCTTAGAGTCAAGATGGAGGCACCCACCTCAGAAGGAATCTAGTTCACCTTAAGAGAGAACAACTTGCTAGATGGGCTCGTAAGGGCTATGCAGGAAACTCTTGCCCGTCTGTGTGGGACAAGTATCAATCAGATCAAGGGTACCCTCTTTGAGTTCTACGCAAGGCGTCATGCTATGGGACAGCCATTGGAGGTGCCAGGTCACCCGGAGCTGAAGCATCAAGTAGATCATCTTGACTTCATGATGTATGATAGGCAGAGGAGTTGGATAATGCCCGCTCCTACGCCAACCCCAACTATGCCATTGCAGTCAAGAAGGACCAGACCATCGCCATCCTTGCAAGGGATCGAAAGTCATTTCCCCGTACGCGTGACAAGAAGGATCGCATCATTGCTCGCCTTCTTCACAGAGTGTCAGACTTGGAGGAGACCATCCATGAGCGGGACATGCAGCTTGAGGAGAGGGAGAATGCAGGGGAAGATATCTGTGGAGACCCTTACTCCTACCTCAGTGATGATGATGACTTCCTGGAGGACCAAGCCATGGACTTCCATACCGATGATGATGACTCCGCCTTCATTGATGATGATGATGATGATGATGATGATGATGAAGACACTGATTCTAATGAGTAGTAGCACTTGAGGACTATCGTAGGTTGAGTTTTATCCAGTCCCACTGTATCGTAGTTTCACAGAATGGTTCTTAAAACCATCGGTTTCCTTATTGTGGTGTGTGTTTGTATTGTGTGCTATGAATGAATGAATGAAAAGCAAGTTGCTAGTTGGCAAAACCTGAGTCAAACTCAAAAGTTTAAAAGATTTTCCAAAAAAAAATCCCTGAACCTTAGAAATTTCCCCCTTGTCTCATGATCTATCTCAATCTTCAGATGCCTCGTGGAGGAAGCAGTTCATCCCCGGACCCAATGCTACAAAATTTGCAAATGTTGGTTTCCGACCGTGAAGCTGAAAGAGCCGAACGTCAAGCCAACTTAGCCACCCTTCAACACATAGCTCAGATGGCCAATAACAATCAAGGTCATGGAAACCAAGAGAACCATGGGTCTAAGCTCAAGAACTTTCAGAACACCAATCCACCCATCTTTAGTAAGTCTGAAGAGCCCTTAGATTCAGATGACTGGCTGCAGACCATAGAGAACAACTTAGAAGTCGCAGGAGTGGAGGCCAATGAGAAAGTATTGTTTGCCACCCATTATCTGGTAGAAGATGCAAGAGCTTGGTGGAATAGCATTCGCACCATGAATGGAAGACAGATGATGACTTGGGATGAATTCAAACTCAAGTTCAGCAGATGTGTACATCCCATCTATTGATACAACCGTTGTACCTACAGCTACACACATACAAGGACCTATCACTCGATCTCGTGCTAAACAACTTAACTATCAGGTACTTTCGTTTCTTGGAACTATTCCTCACATACATGAGAATATGATGATGCCTAAATCAGATGTATTTCTTACTCTTAGGAATGATGGACCAAGCATGGATGAGAGGGACACGCATTGGAGCATGGTCATGCATGGAGATAGCAGCAAGCATGTGATGATCCAAGAGAAGGCCATGGATGAAGATTTCAGAACTTTGAGGCCACCATAATGAAGAAAGAAGGCGTGGACGAAATATTCAAGATTAATACTTCACAAATTCGTCCATAGCTTAATATGGTGCTGCGACACCTTTATTTTGGGCTAGGACCATGTAATTTTCGCAGGATTATAAATAGACACTTTTTAGAGTCCGTATTTGAGGAGAAAAGGACTTCTAGGGTTGGATTCGGCCACCACTTCTATGGATGACCAAAACCCTACCTTTTTCTCCTTAAATACTCGCCTTAGCCGTCATCATAGACTCGGATTTTGTTTAGACATTAAGTTAGCCATCATAGCAACTTTGCCAAGGCTCGATCGTCGTAGAGGCCTCTTGTACTTCGCACCTATACATGATCCCACCTATTCAATAAAGCGTTCATCTTAATCCGCAATATCTTGATTGCAATATTAGTTCTTACTTGTTCTCGATTTCAAGTAGGAATTAAGACCCTCGCTGGTCAGGCTGATCGTGTTTCCGCAGGATTGGTAACCTCCAGGAGATTGGCCTAGCGATTGCATTGGCGCTCGTGCTCGCATGTGTAGTTGGATCGTCAAGCCCGAACTCCACCAAATCGACTATCACCATCTCATCGAAAGATCGGACACCTTTGCCCTATCAAGTGGTATAAGATTTCAGGTTGCTCAGTGAGATTTTACTGCTTTCGTAGATTATATCTGTTTTACCTATAACCCGCGAAAAATCCAAAAACACAGTTAGAGTTTAGATCCATCCCATCACGAATCTACGCCTCGCATTATCTTTTCAGTTTTGCATTGTTGAATTTGTGTCTGCATCATCGCGTCGAGTTGCTGGTCTTAGTATCTTGTCCCTTAGAGTTTCGAGTTCTGATCACAGTAGTCACCACCACCCTCGCAGATCACCGCCACCATATTCCACCACCATATTCCGCCTCCATACACCCAGCCACCATAAACCCTAAAACTCCGCCACCGCCTACCTACCGCGACACGGATCAGATCACCTTTCCTGCCGCGGCACGAGTCCAAGTTGAGTTATTGTTTCCTAGTTTTTCTTTTTTCACTTTCCTTCCTTGTTGTTTCCGTGTTGAGCTAAAGTCCGTGTCGAGCTAAGAGTTCAGTCGTAAGTCCAGAAGGAGAGCAAAAAAAATCAGCCGTTATAGCAAAAAAAAAATTCAGTCTGGAACCGCCTCTGAAAAAAAATTCTGGCTATACTGATTTTAGGCTCCGGGGATCACTCTTCTCCATCGGCCGTTATAGCGATACTTTTTTGGCGCCTATGCGCTTTCCGGAGCATAATACAAAATTTTCGAAAAAAATTTGGGGCTAACCTGTTTCTAGACCCCGTCGATCAGTTCTAGACACTCGCCATCATAATGATTTTTGACATCTCGGTTCGCTTTTTAGGGTGCCATATCATCATACATTGCTTTTTGTGTCGCGTTGTGACATCTTTGGTGATTTAGGCTCGCGTCTCTAGTACGGTCTATCCTAGGACCAGCACAGTACTGTCGTTGAGCATTCTTTCAACATTTGCATTGCTGTTTTGATAATTGCCAACTCCTTTGCTAAGCCTTCCCAGAGCTCCATACATTTCTCCACGTGCGGTGTCTCGAATCCTGGTAATCGCTCGGTTCAATCTCTGGACCCACTGCTCCTCGCGGTTGCACATCGCCTTTTCCTGCTATTTGGTAAGAACTTGTAAGAGCTTCGTATATTGCTTGATGGATTACGCGTGCCTTCCACCATATTTTCCGTAGTTATAGGCATATATAACTGTGCTTTTTAAAGGACTAACCATGGCAGATACTTCGCATAATCCTGCCACAATGACGAACCAAGAACTACATGCCCACTTCTCCGAGCTCTTGGTCGGTCGTGCTGAAGATGTGGATGCACGACTAGAGGAGTTTGACACCAAGCTTATCAACGCCATGGAAAAGATCGATGGACTCGAGAAATCCTTCAACGACAAGCTTGATTCTTGGTTCAAGGAGGTTTTGGACAGATTGTTGGTACCCGCACCCGCACCCGCCCCATTGGCACCTCGGCATGGCGCACGGCGCATTCCGATCACGAGTCGTACTGCTGGTTCGGCTGTCGCCGCACCTCAGGCGGCTACCTCTGCAGCTGAGGCACCTCAGACTTCCACCGCGTCTGCTGCTGCGACATTGGGGATAGACGAAGGGTACTACTACGACCCTGACGACGACGATCTGTTTGACGAGGAGGTTGAACAACCTTCACACCCTGCTGGCCGTCCCCGACATTACCACCACAACGCTCGACCACCGGTACATGATGATGATCATGTTGTAAAGTTTAAATTAAATATTTCATCTTTTGAGGGTAAATATAATCCTGATGCATATCCTACATGGGAGATGGAAGTAGAACAACGTTTTGCATGTTTAAAATATCCTGAGAATATGCGTGTTAGTGCTGCTACATGTGAGTTTACTAAATTTGCTTTCCTTTGGTGGTCTGAGTATTGTCGTTTAAATCCTACTATTATTCCTCGTACTTGGACTGCTTTAAAAACTGCTATGCGTGTTCGTTTTGTGCCTCCCACTTATCAACGTGATTTACTAAAGAATCTGACACGTTTGGAACAAGGGAAAAATTTTGTAGAAGAGTATTATCATGAATTGCAAACGGGGATGGTTCGGTGTGGTCTTGTTGAATCTACTGAACAAATGCTTGCACGTTTCTTTGGTGGATTAAACAAGGACATTCAACACATATTAGACTATAAAGAATATAATTCCATCACTCGTTTGTTTCATCTTGCTTGCAAAGCTGAACGTGAAGTGTAGGATCGCCAAACACCATGGAGGAGGACTAACAATTCTGCAAGTCGCACATCCACTTGGACATCCCAATAATCAGCGCCTCCTTCTCGTGATTCTCCATCAGCTACTACCACATCCAAGGACACCACAAGATTTCCACCAGCTGCTCCTCCACCGTCATCCAATGCTCTTGCTCGTAGCGCATCTTCTATGGCTTCCACGGGTAAAACAAAGGATATACAATGCCGCAAGTGCTGGGGTTTTGGTCATATTGAGAGACAGTGCACAACACAACGTGTTATGATGGTGCGTGATGATGGTCAATATGATTCAGCGAGTGACTATGATGAAGATACATTAGCCCTTATTTCTGCTCGAGATGGAGAAAATTGTGATTCTGAAGAGACAGAGGTAATGGGAGCTGAAACTGCTGATCAATACAAGAGCTTAATTACAAAACGTGTGTTGAGTGTGCAATTGAGCAAATCCGAGCAAGATCAACGCCACAACCTGTTTCCAACACGTGGTGTTGTCAAGGAAAGAGCTATAAGGATCATCATTGATGGAGGGAGTTGTAATAATCTGGCTAGTGTTGACATGGTAGAGAAGCTTGCACTTCCAACAAGACAACGCACACATTCATATTACATCCAATGGTTTGAGAGTTCTCGCAAGATCAAGGTAACAAGAACGGTACGCGTGCATTTTACTATTGGTACATATTCTGATTTTTTTGATTGTGATGTTGTACCTATGCAAGCTTGTTCTTTGTTACTTGGTAGACCATGGCAATTTGATAGAGAATCTGCTCATAATGGCAAAACTAATCACTATTCTATTATGTATGATGGAAAGAAAATTGG
The DNA here is from genome assembly GCA_916181665.1 of Avena sativa. Classification (NCBI taxonomy): domain Eukaryota; kingdom Viridiplantae; phylum Streptophyta; class Magnoliopsida; order Poales; family Poaceae; genus Avena; species Avena sativa. The sequence continues at coordinate 226,359,103 of OV702283.1, read as the reverse complement.
ACTAAAACCTATGACTCCCGAACAGATTTTAAAAGATGATCTTGCTAGAACTAGTAGAGCTAAAACTGAGGAGAAAAATAAAAGTGAGAATCAGATTGTTGCTGCAGATTTTGTACCACCAAAGAACACTAAATCTGATTCTAAATATGCTACTGAAATTCGTTTGAAGAGTCCATGTATGCTTGCAAATAAAATTGATATTGCTGAACTAGATGTAAACAATACTCAACGTTATGCAATTATCTGCAAAGAGGTTTTGTTTTCATTTCAGGATATGCCTCCTTCTTTGCCACCCGCTATTGCTAACCTTTTGCAGGAATATGAGGACATCTTTCCCACTGAGCTGCCACCAGGACTACCTCCTATTAGAGGAATTGAGCACCAAATTGATCTAATTCCTGGTGCTACGTTGCCCAACCGCGCGCCATATAGAACCAATCCAGAGGAGACAAAGGAGATACAATGCCAAATTCAGTAACTACTCGACAGAGATCATATTCGTGAGTCCCTTAGCCCCTGTGTTGTTCCTATTATTTTGGTACCTAAGAAAGATGGTTCTTCGCGCATGTGTACTGATTGTAGAGATATCAATAATATTACTATTCAATATCGTCATCCTATTCCACGTTTGGATGACATGCTTGATGAATTGAGTGGCTCTACCATGTTTTCTAAAGTTGATTTGCGTAGTGGTTACCACCAGATTCGTATGAAATTGGGAGATGAATGGAAAACAGCATTTAAAACTAAGTTCGGTTTATATGAGTGGTTAGTGATGCCGTTTGGTTTAACTAATGCACCCAGCACTTTTATGAGATTAATGAACGAAGTTTTATGTGCTTTCATTGGACGTTTTGTGGTAGTCTACTTTGATGATATTCTGATTTATAGCAAATCTTTAGAGGATCATTTGGACCATTTACGTGATGTTTTCAATGCTTTACGTGATGCACGTTTTTTTGGTAATCTTGAGAAGTGCACCTTTTGCACCAATCGAGTTGCGTTTCTTGGCTATGTTGTTACATCACAGGGTATTGAAGTGGATCCAGCCAAGATTGAAGCTATTGAGAATTGGCCACAGCCCAAGGCGGTCACACAAGTGAGGAGTTTTCTTGGCCTCGCTGGTTTTTATAGGCGCTTTGTCAAAGACTTTGGATCAATTGCCGCGCCGCTGAATAAACTCACCAAGAAGGATGTGCCCTTTGTTTGGGGCGATGCACAACAACAAGCCTTCGTCATATTGAAAGATAAGCTAACACATGCTCCCTTACTCCAACTTCTTGATTTTAATAAGACTTTTGAGCTTGAATATGATGCTAGTGGAATTGGTTTGGGAGGTGTGTTATTACAAGAGGGAAAACTTGTTGCATATTTTAGTGAGAAATTGTGTGGGGCTAGTCTGAACTATTCTACTTATGATAAAGAATTATATGCTGGTTCGGACATTAGAAACTTGGCAACATTATTTATGGCCTAAAGAATTTGTTATACATTCTGATCATGAATCTTTGAAGCATATTCGTAGTCAAGCTAAGTTGAATCGTCGTCATGCAAAGTGGGTTGAATTTATTGAGTCTTTTCCTTATGTTATCAAACACAAAAGGGTAAAGATAATATTATTGCTGATGCTTTGTCGCGCCGTTATACTTTGTTATCTCACCTTGACTTCAAAATATTTGGATTGGAAACTATTAAGGAACAATATGTGCATGATGCTGAATTTAAAGATGTGTTGCAGAATTGTATAGATGGTAGAACATGGAACAAGTTCGTCTTGAACGATGGATTTGTGTTCCGTGCTAACAAACTATGCATTCCAAATAGTTCTGTTCATCTTTTGTTGTTACAGGAGGCACATGGAGGAGGATTGATGGGACACTTTGGTGTCAAGAAAATGGAGGATGTTCTTGCTTCACACTTCTTTTGGCCACGTATGCGTCGAGATGTTGAGAGATTTGTGGCACGCTGCACTACTTGTCAAAAATCTAAGTCTCGCCTTAATCCACATGGTTTATATATGCCTCTTGTTGTTCCTAGTGTTCCTTGGGAGGATATTTCTATGGACTTTGTTTTGGGATTACCACATACACAGAAGGGGAGGGATAGTATTTTTGTTGTTGTGGATCGGTTTTCTAAGATGGCACACTTTATTCCTTGTCATAAAACGGATGATGCTGCGCATATTGCTGATTTGTTCTTTCGTGAAATTGTTCGTTTACATGGTGTGCCAAATACTATTGTTTCTGATCGTGATACTAAATTTCTTAGCCACTTTTGGAGATGTTTATGGGCTAAGTTGGGGACTAAATTGCTGTTTAGTACTACATGTCATCCCCAAACTGATGGACAAACTGAAGTAGTAAATAGAACTTTGTCTACTATGTTGCGGGCTGTTTTAAAGAAGAACTGAAAATTGTGGAAAGAGTGTTTACCTCATATAGAATTTGCTTATAATCGTTCGCTGCATTCTAGCACAAAGATGTGCCCGTTTGAGATCGTGTATGGTTTTGTTCCTCGTGCACCTATTGATTTATTGCCTTTATCTATTTTGGTGCAAAATAATTTGGATGCTACACAACACGCTGAAATGATATTAAACTTGCATAAGACTACTAAAGATAACATAGAACACATGAATGCTAAGTATAAACTTGCTGGGGATAAAGGGAGAAAGCATGTTGTGTTTGATGTAGGAGATCGTGTTTGGTTACATTTGCGTAAGGATCGTTTTCTTGATTTACGCAAGTCTAAGTTAATGTCGCGTGCTACTGGTCCCTTTAAGGTGTTAGAGAAAATAAATGATAATGCATATAAACTTGAGTTGCCTGTAGACTTTGGTACGGTTAGTCCTACGTTTAACATTGCAGATTTGAAGCCTTACTTTGGTGAGGAAGATGAGATTGCGTCGAGGACGACTTCAGTTCAAGAAGGGGAGCATGATGTGTACATCCCATCTATTGATACAATCGTTGTACCTACAGCTACACACATACAAGGACCTATCACAAGGTCTCATGCCAAACAACTTAACTATCAGGTACTTTCGTTTCTTGGAACTATTCCTCACATACATGAGAATATGATGCTGCCTAAATCAGATATATTTATTACTCTTAGGAATGATGGACCAAGCATGGATGAGAGGGACAAGCATTGGAGCATGGTCATGCATGGAGATGGCAGCAAGCATGTGATGATCCAAGAGAAGGCCACATATGAAGATTTCAGAACTTTGAGGCCACCATAATGAAGAAAGAAGGCTTGGACGAAATATTCAAGATTAATACTTCAGAAATTCGTCCATAGCTTAATATGGTGTTGCGACACCTTTATTTTGGGCCAGGCCCATGTAATTTTCGCAGGATTTTAATTAGCCACTTTTTAGAGTCCGTATTTGAGGAGAAAAGGACTTCTAGGGTTGGATTCGGCCACCACTTCTATGGCTGGCCAAAACTCCACCTTTTTCTCCTTAAATACTCCCCATAGCCGTCACCATAGACTTGGATTTGTTTAGACATTAAGTTAGCCATCATAGCAACCTCGCCAAGGCTCGAGCGTCGCAGAGGCCTCTTGTACTTCACACCTATACAGGATCCCACCTTTTCAATAAAGCTTTCATCTTAATCCGCAATATCTTGATTGCAATATTAGTTCTTACTTGTTCTCGATTTCAGGTAGGAATTAAGACCCTCGCTGGTCAGGCTGATCGTGTTCCCGTAGGATCGGTAACCTCCAGGAGATTGGCCTAGCGATTGCATTGGCGCTCGTGCTCGCACGTGTAGTCGGATCGTCAAGCCCGAACTCCACCCAAATTGACTATCACCATCTCATCGAAAGATCGGACACCTTTGCCCTATCAACTATCCAAAGTAGCCCATTTCTTACTAGTCAAGACCACTTATCAGAGTTCGAAGCTAGCAGAGCTGTACATTGCTAGGATAGTCAGTTTTCATGGAGTCCCCAAGAACATTGTGTCGGAACGAGGAACCCAATTTACCTCGAGATTTTGGAAGAAAGTCCAAGAAGGATTAGTAACCTGACTATATTTTAGCAGAGCTTATCACCCTCAGACTGATGGACAAACGGAGCGAGTAAAGCAAATACTCGAAGATATGTTGAGATCTTGTGTGTTGGAATATTCATCAAAATGGGAAGATTGTCTCCCTTTCGCAGAATTTTCATATAACAACAGTTACCAAGCCAGTTTGCAAATGGACCCATTTGAATTCATGTATGGAAGGAAGTGTCATACCCCTTTGAATTGGTCAGAAGTAGGAGAGAGTCAGATTTTTGGACCCGACATCCTACGAGAAGCCGAAGAGAAAGTTCACAAGATCCGTGAGCACCTCAAGACCGCCCAATCTAGACAGAAGAGTTATGTCGACAAGAGACGTCGAGACCTAGCCTTAAATATCAGAGATTATGTGTATCTCAAAGTATCACCCTTGAAAGGAATGCAATGTTTCCAACTCAAAGGAAAGTTAGCCCATAGATATATCGAACCTTTCAAGATTTTGAATCGTCGAGGAGAAGTATCATATCAACTGGAACTGCTAGAGGAGAAGTCAGCCATACATAATTTGTCTCATATCTCGTTACTTCGCAAATGCCTAGAAGTCCCGGAGAAGACCGAAGTTCTCAAGAATATTGATCACAGAACCATAGAGATCAACGAGGACCTAACATATCCTAAAGTACCCATTCGTATTTTGGAAGAATCCTTCAGATCCACCAGAACCCAGAGTATCAAGTTTCTTAAGATCCAATGGAGTAACCACACTAAAGAAGAAGCTAACTGGGAACGAGAAGATTACATTAGGACTGAGTTTCCATATCTCTTTAAATCCTAGTTTTCTTTTTCTCAAATCTCGGGACGAGATTTTGTTTAAGGGGGGAAGGTTTGTAACATCCCAAAAATATTAATAAAGGTTATCAAGTTCTAATCACCCAAGTTTAGGGCTAACAAAAACTTTTGTGAATTAAATCAATATGAATGCATGTGTGTATGTGATGAATGCATGAATGATTGCCATGACTTGTGTGATTGCTATGAATGGCAAGGATTGGTTTAAAGATGAAAACAACCTCATCTAAATCATTTTGAAGCAGAATCGAATGAAGAGAAAATCAAAAATAAACAATATAAGAAAATTGTCATTTTGGCCAAACTTGTTCACTAGACCACTTTGAGTGTTTCTAGTCCAAGTTTTCTAACAGAAACAAATCCAATTCTTTTCACCCCTTGCTAGAACAAGTACAAGTGAACCCAAGACCACTTTGCAAACCAACAGAAACATATTTCAAATCTATTCAAATGACAATTCAAAATTTAATCAAGTGTAGGTACTAAGATCACCATTTCTCAAAACCCAACCAAACCAGTGCACCTTGACAAACCCAAGAAACCAGATACTACCAAGTATGTGACAAGAACACTCACCAAATTTAAGTCAAAATTTTCAAACTAAATTTCTTTCGGCCATTTCATCAAACAGTTGGTGAACACAGTAAATGCTGCCTAACTTCTACTGTTTGTGATGAAAGCCTTGTCTAATTCTTGTCTCCAATTCTCACCCTTGTCTCCCCCAGTGACAACCACCAGCATTGAACAAGATAGAACCCTACCCTTGCACCAGTGCTGAGCCAACCCGAGCACCCCCTTGCCAGCTGACCATGTCTAGCTAGAAGGAGCAAGCACCGTGCCTAGACAACATGTCCAGGAGGCAGCCCAACGTCCACCGCCACCCCATGTCCAGCCCTTGCAAGCAGCCAGGTACTGGACCACGGAGAACGCACCGCCCAATGTCTCTGCGCCATGCCGAGAGCACGGCAGAGCGCCGCGCTCGCACACGCCACGCCTCGCCTTCGCCGCACATGCCTGCAATCACCACGACCTTAGGAACCTCCCAGACATCCCCGTTCGCTGCCGCACGACCCGTAACACCCGTGCATCGTCAAAACCGCCATCGGTGCTGCTCAGAGCACCAACGCGTTCCGACCATTATCGATCGCCCCTTGACGCGCCATTACGTCCTTGAGCATCGCCAGGAGACCATGCACTGTCCTAGCCTCCGAGCCATGTTGTTAGCTCACTGCACCATCGTCACCGACGAGCTCTGCCCATGCCACACTGCCTCTCTCGCTCGGCTATAAAAGGTGGCCTCCCCAGCCTCAATTTTCCACACCATCTCACTCCCCACCTCTCACAGAGCACCACTGACCCTTCCTTGGAGCAAGGCAATCACCAGGTCGCCGGAATTTCACCGGAGTCTGCCGCAGAGAGGAGCCGTTTATTGGAGCTGCCACAGCCACTGTTCGTACCGCTATCGTCGACAACGTCGTTCTCCCCTAACGCCTACCCTAGCTAGAGCCCTGGTGAGCCTCACATGCCCCCACCGCCGGGTTAGGATTTAAACCTCGCCGGAGCTGTTCATCGTCGACAATGAGCCTCAGCCGTTAGATTGGATTCTAATCGCACGATCCAGATTGCCACTTACCGCTTCGTGGAATTAGAGTCGCTGACAGATGGGGCCACCACTTAACTCAGCCCGCGCGCTGCACTATGCGCAATGGGCCGGCCCAGTTAGTTCCCGCAGGACCCAGTTAGTTCAAATTTAGAATTTTCTATTTTAGTTTAAACCCTAGTTCTGTCTATTGATTCAAAGATTAATTCAGAGAGATTCACTAAACCAAATTGCATCAAACAAATTTTGTTAGAAAGGTATTGAAATTGTTAATCCAAACACATTGGATTCAAACCATTTGAAATTATAGATCACCTATAGCAAAAATAACAAGGCAGATACTTTTCTGCATTTAAACATTTTTCAAAAATCAACCATAAATGCTTTTGAGTTGATTCCAACTCTCAAAATTCACATTTGACAAGATCTTTCTCAATATGTAAAAATATCTAGGTGTACTTGCAGTAATAATGGTCAAGCATTAAAATAATGCCCCATAGGAATTTCTAGTCACTTTAATTAATTAAAATAATAATGTTAAAATTTATTAAATTGTGACACCACTTTAAATCACATTCCCAAGTATTAAAATACGTGGTGATGACCCATATTTTAATTGGAGAATATTAAATCTTAAGTAGTTTTTCGATGAGTAGAAATTACTTTTCCAAAATAAAATAAATAAGACTAGGTCTTTAATTGTTGTGATGATTGTGATGATGCTAGATCATCTAGTGTGAACCTTGTGTGCCTAATATAAGTAGTTAAGTATTGTTTGATGATTGTGTACTTCATATTTATTTATAGACGCTAGTATAGACAAAGCATACGAAGAGGAAGGAGACTACTGCGAAGAGGAAGCAGAGGAGAACTTCAACCACTGCACAACTCAAGGCAAGCTACCACTTGCATGTTACCTATGCAAGCTAACACTTGCAACTTTGCAAGCCATCCTAGCAAGCTAACACTTGCAACTTGGCAAGCTAGATAACTTATGCAATGCATTAGGCATGCTTTGGTTATACCCCTTTATTATACCAAATCCCAGTTTTACTTGCAAGCTTGATTATTTTATTTATTTATCAAAGCTCTTTATTACTTTTACTTAGTGACTTGTAAATTTTGGGAAGATATTAGAGGTAGCATAAAGAGCATAAAACTTGGCCTAAGTTAGTTAGAACTAGATGTCATACTGAGGCATGAGATCTAGATTTGGATAGTCACACTTGATTAGCACCCCTCATTAGTGACTACCCCCAACATTAGTGGCTAGTGCTAAGCATAAAACTTGATCACTTTATATGGGAATACTTGGTGAAAAGGATTATGAACACCTTAGAATGATGAGTCATTCTAATGAAATGTTTTGACATGTGTTATGAACACCAGATGATTTGGTGGTGAAAATGTTGATACATGAGCCTTAGCCCCTTTATAAAACTGATGGTTGGGTTCAGATGCGATACCATTCCAATGTTACCGTACAACCACAATACCCGAATTTGGGTAGGGCTTGACTGGAAGTTTATATATCTTAGTATGGGTTCCCTTGCGGCCGAGGTTTGAGCTGAGGCTACCTCGTGATGATTGTCCACCTATGCAGTTCACAAGATGATAGATGGTGATGGTTGGGAGGCCATACTCATAGGGGAGGTGCCTATACTAGGGTTTGTAATTGAAAGGTTAGGATTGATTATCCCCATACTGAGTATGGTCATTCAGGATTGTTCCTGACAGATGTATCGAATGTTGTGGTGAAAGTGTACCACCTCTGTAGAGTGTCAAACTATTCGAATAACCGCGTCCACGGTTATGGACAGTTGGAGTGTCCATACTATTCTGTCGTCAGATGTTTTCAAAAAGACTTGTGAAATGAACTATGACTTTGACTTGACCACAACAAGGTTGTGAACATGAAAACTAAGTTCCCACTTAGGTGTTGTAAACCATTAAACTAGTTTTCTTTACTTCTAAACTCGGTTAGAGATAAATCTGGCTTTTTGCAAAAAAACCTAAAGCTTAGGATTCCTACTTGAACCACTTTACCTGTTAGTGATAGTTTGCGAGTACTTCAAGAGTACTCATGGCTTTGTCCCTGGATATTCCTATGACCAGACTATAAGGAGGACTACCAGGATGATGGATAGCAGGAATTCTATGACAACTAGGATCATCTCCCATCGGCAGCATTGCCTGTGACCCTGAAGATGAAGCTTCAACCATGCTACCATTATTATATTATTCCGTTGTGTTGATTGTATTAAGACTGGATCATGAGATCCTTTATTTGTAAGACCGTTATTATGGTTTGTAATGGATGATGAACTATGGTACCAATATGTTATGTCTCGCAAAAATGGTAATCCTGGGATTGCGATGTATGGCATAACAGGCATCTGGGATTAAAAATCCAGGTGTTCACAGTGACCCTACTATAGCACACGACCAGGGGAGTGTTGGGTGCTATTGAGAATTGTTGGATAAGATTTGGGAATTGTTGGTTTTGGTTTAGTTCAAGAGTTTGAAAGATTTCAATTATTGACCAACTAGAGGCTTGTGAAGCAACTCTAGATTTTTGGATAAGACAAGAGGAGCCACAAGTACTGGTTTGGATATATGGACAAGGCAACACTCTTGGATTTATTTGGGATTTCAGATGATATTTGGTGCACTTAAATTCATTTATTCAAAACGTGCAGAAGTAGATTATAGATGCTAATGTGGTATTTTTACAATTGGCAAGGTTCGTTTTTGATGTGATATGGTCCTAAATACCATATTACACATTGGAGAATTTTGTTGGAATTTATTTAGGTGGAAAAGTATTTTTAAGGAATTATTTCTTGTTTCTGCCATGTAAGAAAAAGGGCAAAAAGAAATAATAGGGAATCTCAAAATATTTATTTTTGAGATGGGAAGGTGGAGGATGATGTATAGAAATCAATTATGCATTAATTTGGCAAAGTGGTTTGGAGAAAAACAAACTTGCCTTTGTAGAGAAAGTGTTGGGGATATTGCCTAAAATGGAAATTAAATAGTTTTAGGCTCCAAATAATTATGGGAAATATTTGGGGAATTATCATAACCAAGGTAGGTGATGTAATATTGATTTATACATCATTGAAAACTTTATTCTTGAGGATAAATAGGGTGAGAAATGAAGAGACTATATTTTGGGGAAACTAGGGTTTTAATATTTTTATGCCACCTAAACATGATTGGATTAGGGAGCTCAGAGCTCACCTTGGTACAAGGGATATATGGATAGATAGACCAGGTTATATAGATGATCATGGAAGCAAGAGTTGTGCTTGGTTGTATTTGAGATGGTCTAGAAGAGATGGCAAACTCTGTTGAAAATAAGGCTTTCATAACAGATACATCATGATGCCTCATAAACCATGGGGGTTTAAGAAGCACAAAGCTTCAATGGAAACCATGGGGGTTTAAGAAGCACATAGGCCATGATTAGTAGATCATATTCATGACATAAGTTGGTCAAGGGGATGTGGCATATAGATGTGAGCTTCTGCCAAAGTAGGTAAGATGATAAGATTGGCAGGAAAGATTATTATCTTGACTGCAAAGCCATCATGGATGAGTGGGAACCATAATGGTTTATCCCAAGGCAAAGGTGGGCTTTGGTAGTGCTAAGTATGTACTACAATATGGTTCAAGTACATTCTCAAGAATGCACATAGATTGGAGTGGGTGGAGTCTCAAAGATTGAATCCTGCTAAGGATTCCAGACTTAGCCATTTTGGCGGATTTTGGGTTTTAGACTAGATTACAAGGGTAGATGATTTTTGAGGGGATGATAGGTTCCAACTCATTATCAAGGAGATTTTGTTGAAGTGTTAACTAAGTAGATAGGATCCATGATTAGATTGGGTCTTCACTGAGTTGGAAACTATCAATAGGGATTATCCCTGATTTGATCTGATTAGGAGATGAGATGATCACCTTAGTTGCTTAGGATGGTTCAAATCTGGATGCTTGGTTTGAGATTGATGATCACCAACATAGATGGGGTCCTAAGGCATGAGCTACTAGATTAGCTCATTCTAGTTCCTAAACAACAAGGCAATCAGCAGATCAAGACAATTCATCAAACAACAGATTAAGACAATTCATCTTATCAAACTTATCCAACTACTACTAGGGTTACCATTAACCCTAGCTTGAGGTAGGGAAGGGTATTTTGAATTGGTTATGTTTTGAAGTAAGATAAGTATCTCTTGGTATTTCTACCAAGATTGGAGTGGAGAGGTTTTAGGAAAAAGGTTTTGGAAAACCTAGAGATAAGAGTAGTTGAATGTTCTTTCTTGAAAACATAAGGAGATTATATATAGGTCTCCATAGTTTTGTTAATAGAACCAGCAAAACCTTTTGTTGTTTGTAAGGTTCCCAACCTTTAATAAGGTAGAGATCCCTGTGTTTAGAATGCTAGTCCCTGGATCAATAGCTAGCATCCACAGTTAAGATGTAATATCAAGAAACAAAGGTCATAATACAACTTTATAACCAGGAATAAAATAATTCATTACATCTTACATATATCATTTGGCTATCACATTACATTGCAGCAGAATATCTATAAGCATGGGGTCCTTCATCTTCAAAGTGCCACAGGCAGTCATGTTGGTTGTAGAATTGTAATCCTATTCAACAAACTTCACTAACATCAAACAAACCTACAACATAATAAGTTGCAGCCACAAGGATCAATACATTGGAATTGTATTGGCAAGTTTCACTACTATGTAAAGTTTAGTGGATCCTATCATTACATGCATATTTCGCTAAGTGGGGGTTAGGCTCATTTGCAGAAAGCAATATAGTTTTATCCTATCTTTTCAAAATATTTTTGATCTTTTGTCAAATCTTTCTGACAAAATCCCTTGTTGTCACCCTCAAGTTTTAACTTTGAGAAATTGGAATGTCGAGATCTTCCATAGCTTCAGGCCTTAGTTGCTCAGTGTTGTCCATAACCGGGGACACGGCTAAGTACTTAGAATTTGATCTTCTGCAGAAGTTGTACACTTTACCCACATGACACAATCTCATCTTGATGCCACCAGTGGCCGCTGGATAAGTACTCACCAAGATGGAGTACTGGCAGATTGAGAATGTGACAAAGTCTTTCCATAGAAGTCCTCCCAATACACAATGCTAGCTTGTCATCCAGGCACCAATGTAGGGTTTCAAGTTCCCTAGCACAAATCTAGTTAACCTGAAGATGCCAATGCATGGGTCTTCCACTATGTAGTTGACTAAGCCAGAGCCCATTTAGCATGTGGCTGTACACGGAAGCCACTGTACGAGAAACATGTTCAATCTCTAAGTCCCTGGGTGGTTTTCTTCTAGTGCACAACAAAAGAGATAGCCATATAAACATGGTTTCTTTTGTTTCCACCTTGTCCAACCTTGAGTATCCTTGTCCACCCAGGTGGTTCATTGAGTACTTGTTTTATTATATAAAACTTATAACTTTTCAACTCTTCATATAATTCATAACATGTATCCCATCCCAATATATAGCTGGGCTAAGCATACTACAACTACAATGTTTCCACTAAGGAATATATAAAGGTATCCTATTAGGGTTTAGCATAGCATAAAATATAGAAATCATTATCATGCATGTTTCAAAAATCCACTAAGTATAATGAAAATAATAGGACTTGGATGATAGTGTCACTTGCCTTTTTGGTAGAGAATGTTGGTTCACTTCTTGATCTTTCTAATATCACACTCTTCTAACTTCACTACAATTCAATCAAGCAAACATATATTCAACTAGCATTCCAACCAATATTCAAACAATTCATCACACATAAAATAATAGAAACAAAGTCATGCATGCAAGCATGCAAAAGATAGTTTTATTTGCAAAGGTGGTGTCTACTAGGCTCTAAACATTATAAGGTTCAAAGTGGTCATTTACTAAAGTGGTAAAACCATTTGCGAAAGGTTTTATCTATAAACCATTTTTAAACCAAATCATTATTTTATGTGGTTTGAAAATGTTTTTAGCAAAGCAATATTATTTAAAGGGTTCACCCAATATGTTTTAATTCTCAAAACTTGGTGTTTAGGGTCAGAAGGTTTGAGTCTAAACATTTCCCAAAGGTTTTACTCAAAAATCATTTCCATAACAAAATCAATATTTTTATTTGACTAGAAATGAGCTAATTCAAGTATTTACTCCTAAACTTCACAAAATTCAGTTTAAAATCCATGAGTTGGTTCCTAAGGTCAGTAGGTTCACAAAAATCCATTTTGCAAAGATTTCACATTAAAATTTTATCTAGAACAATTTTTATATTCAAAATAAGCCTACACAAGTTTCTGCAAATTCAACCAATTTACCAGAAGCAAAACATTAAACAAATTACATGGTTACAATGTACATGTTCTTCTGAGTCCATTGATATAAAATTTGCAAAATTTGGACGTGTAGATTTTAAGTTATGAATTTTACAAGTTTGCATATAAATCAGATTTAGAATTCTATTTTAAATCAAACTAGTGCCACGCGGCGCAATCTTATGGCCGGTACCGCTTCGGGTGGATCGGGCTCTCTGGACCGCTGGATTTCATTTAAATCATATGGCGCAGATCAACTCGTACCCTTTCGTCTAGTTCTAATCTCAGCCATCAAATCCCAATCTAACGGACACAGTCACGTGGTCAAACTCTGGCGGCGCTGCGCGGCGGCAGACGGCGGAGCATGCTTACTCGCTGCGGAGCAGACGATACAGGAAGCGAAGGAGAGGGGAGAGGGCTCACCGTGTTCGCAAGGCGGTGACGAAGCTCAACGTGATGTTGGTTTGATGAGGGGCGCACAGGGACGGCGGCAATTCCTCGCCGGAGTCGCTGGCGGTGTCGGGCACGCTCAGGTGTCGTTGGGGATGGGGCTGTAGATCATTCCGAAGTAAAATAAGCGCACAGTTAGACGCGGGTTGGTCTGGGGATGTTTTGAGCGTCAACAGGAGGTAGGCGGTCGAGGCTTACTAGGGGAAGGTCGTCGGAGAAGGACAGTCGCGGCGGTGCTCAGGTGAAGTCGAAGTTGACGTTTTGGAACGCGCGCGAGTGAACGAAGCACACGGGCAGATGCGCCTGGAGTTGGGGAACAGGCTTGTGAGCAGTGGGAGGCGAGGGGTGGCAGGATGTGGCCGGAATCGCTCGGAGACATCGTCGGAGCAGTGTTGGTGTGGGGGCGAATTGGGGCAGCCTAGGGGCAGAGGGGGGGAGCTTCTTGGGGGAAAGAGAGAGGGGACAGGGGAGAGTAAGTACGCGTGATCACAGCGAGAATTATTCGGCCATTTACGTGTATTGATGCCGGCAGTAACTCGGCGGCAACGGCAGGGGCGACGGGGTCGTGGTGGAGACGATGAACAGGAGTGTGGGGCCGTGCTGTCAGCGAGGTAGAGAAAATAGGAGTGGGGCCTGGCGTTTAGTGACCTCGCGGGTGCGCTTGTAAGTGAAAAACGGTTTGCGCGTGGGGGAGGTTTAGTTGGGCTGGAGCTGGGCTGTTGGGCCAGATGGGTTGGGCTGCTGTTTGTTTTCATTTTTTTTTGTACACAACTTTTTTCCTTTTCCATTTGATTTTCTGTTTTGATTTTATTCAAACAATTCAAACACTCAAATGAATTCAAATACTTTGCCAAAGTTTGTATAATTTTTAGTTCTGTTTAACAACACAAACCAAAGTCCAAAATAAAATAATACTTTTATTTTTTTAGGATCTATTTAATAATTAAATAAAATAGACCTTAGTTATTAATTCAAATAGGATTTGTTTTATTAAAATCTCCATTTGAAATATAAATAATACCAAAAATCATTTCAGTAGGTTTTATTTGAAAATATAAAACACTTGGAAAACTTATTTAAAATAAATTAATAAGTTTTAGTGTTTATTTAAAATAGAAAAGTCTTTACTTTAATAAAATTGGATATTAAAACCTCATTATTTTATTTAATTAAACCTTTACTCTTTTTATCAAATAGGAATGTTTTATTTCAAAAGCTTGGCCAAGATTTTAATTTGGCTTTAAGAAATAATATTTATTTGTAATTCTACCTTTTGCTTTTGAAAAACAAATCTTTTTATTAAAAGATCTAAAATAGTAATTTCAACTATCAGAACTTTCTTTATTAATTGTTTATCTTTTTAAATCCCATTAGGATTTTATTTGATCCAAATAGGTTTGAAAGTTTCCAATTGTATTCAAAAAGTTTCTTCTCACCCTAATTTTCACAAAGTTTTATTTTGTTTATTTATTTTTCACATTTCAAAATTTGGAAAATTTTGGGATGTGACAGGCTACCACCCTTAAAATAAATCTCGTCCCGAGATTTGGGAAGGCTAAAGGTTACAAGTTGGCTTCAAGGCAACTAGGGTACTACCACCCTTAAGAATAAAGTCTCATAGGGTTACATTGATGGTTCACTTGACTATAGGTTCAACACTTGATATCAGACAAGGAATCCTTATTTGTCTCAACTAAGTTATCTAGTTTGTGGCATCCACTTCTTCTATCTCTTCAAAGTTTCCATCCATGTCAATGTGGTTCACATGTCCTTTCTGGGTCACATTGGAGTCATTTCCATTGGCTCTTCTGGCATCCTTGTTCTTTTTCTTCTCAGGACAGTCTGATGCATAGTGTCCAAGTTCCTTGCAGTTATAGCATTGCAACTGGCTAATGTATTTCTTATTGAAAGTGTCATGTTGGTTCTGATCAAGGTCATCTCCATTGTCATTATCATTTCCATTATTCTCACTTCCATTGTTGTAGTGGTGATACTGATTTCAGAATCTTCATTACTCTTTTTGAATGAATGCTTCTTCTTTGATGGTCCTGAGTGATTCTTGAGTTTATGCTTCCTCTTTCTGTTCTCAACTTGATTCATCTTGGTTTCCAAAATAGTGGCTTTGTCACAGAGTGATTGATAAGTTGGGACATAAGCAACAGCTAGCTGCGGGTTCAACTCATCTTTAAGTCCTTCAAGAAATTTTTCTTTTCTCTTAGATCTGTATCAACTTCATCCGGTGCATAGCGTGCCAGATTGTTGAATTCTTCAATGTACTCAGCCACACTGAGGTGACGCTGTTTCAGATTGTGAAACTCCTTTTTCTTCAAGTACTTTACTCCAGGTGAGATGTGGGTTGTTCTGAATCCATCCTCAAAAATAGCCCATGTTACATCTTCAAGGGGAGTGGTGATTTGAAAGTTGTCCCACCATGTGGCTGCTGGTCCTTCAAGCAGAAATGCTGCAAACCTAACTTTTTCTTCATCGGTGCAGCCAACAGTCACTAGGTCTTTGTTCACTGAACGTAACCAATCATTAGCTTCCATTGGATCAGTTGTTCCAGAGAACCTTGCAGACCTAAGTTTCAGAAACTTGGTGAGCATGTCAAGTGCTGGAGGGTTATTCTGATTGTTGTTGTTGCTGTTGTTGTTCTGATTCTGTATATATGTGGTCATCTGTTGCATCAACTGTGTCTGAGCTGCCATCATCTGCTGCATCTCAGGGGTGATGTTGTTGTTTTGGTTGGGGTTGGCACGACGGGGAGGCATCTGTTGGTTTGATAGGGATAATTATTGGTGGATAGGTTTTTAAGAAGTTTTAACACACAACGCAAAAACCAACCAAGTTCAATCAAACACTCAACAATCTAACAATCAACAAGCAACTATCCACTTAACAACTTATGAGCTTAACTCATGAGTTGAAGGAAACAACAAGTTTTCTTGAAAATAATAACTTAGTATAATCATATCTCATAGGTCAATATGATCCATACTCTAACTTGATATCAATGTCTTTTGGTAGGCAATCTAGTGTTTCTTGGTTTTCACATGTAGTCCTTAGTGAATATCCAAGGTTGAGGTCCTTGGTGAAAAATGTTGAAGATGCTGAAGTCATTAGAGTTGAAGATGTTGAAGTCATTAGAGTTGATGAAGTCCTTTGCTCATGGTGAAGTCTTTGGCCATGGGGTAGGCTTGTCCATCAAGTTTGAAATAGAAGATATGTAGAATCAAAACCAAAATGGTTGAGGAAAGAGTTTACAAGATTGTTTGTAAATAAGTTTTTGGAACAAATACAACTCCTATTTTTTTCTAAGGGGTTTTGTCCAATCCTAGGGTTACAAATCCTACAGGCAACACAGTGCTCTGATACCATCTATAAGGTTCCCAACCATTAATAAGGTAGAGATCCCTGTGTTAACAATGCTAGTCCCTAGATCAATACCTAGCATCCATAGTTAAGATGTAATATCAAGAAACAACGATCATAATACAACTTTATAACCAGGAATAAAATAATTCATTACATCTTACATAGCTCATTTGGCTATCACATTACATTGCAGCAGAATATCTATAAGCATGGGGTCCTTCATCTTCAAAGTGCCACAGGCAGTCATGTTGGTTGTAGACTTGTAATCCTATTCAACAAACTTCACTAACATCAAACAAACCTACAACATAATAAGTTGCAGCCACAAGGGTCAATACATTGGAATTGTATTGGCAAGTTTCACTACTATGTAAAGTTTAGTGGATCCTATCATTACATGCATATTTGGCTAAGTGGGGGTTAGGCTCATTTGCAGAAAGCAATATAGTTTTATCCTATCTTTTCAAAATAGTTTTGATCTTTTGTCAAATATTTCTGAACTTCTTGGAAAACTCCAAGTGTTCCAAATCCCTTGTTGTCACCCTCAAGTTTT
Organism: Avena sativa; assembly: GCA_916181665.1. Classification (NCBI taxonomy): domain Eukaryota; kingdom Viridiplantae; phylum Streptophyta; class Magnoliopsida; order Poales; family Poaceae; genus Avena; species Avena sativa. The sequence goes on along the minus strand of OV702283.1, from coordinate 226,341,895 downwards.
AACTTTGAGAAATTGGAATGTCGAGATCTTCCATAGCTTCAGGCCTTAGTTGCTCAGTGTTGTCCATAACCGGGGACACGGCTAAGTACTTAGAATTTGATCTTCTGCAGAAGTTGTACACTTTACCCACATGACACAATCTCATCTTGATGCCACCAGTGGCCGCTGGATAAGTACTCACCAAGATGGAGTACTGGCAGATTGAGAATGTGGCAAAGTCTTTCCATAGAAGTCCTCCCAATACACAATGCTAGCTTGTCATCTAGGCACCAATGTAGGGTTTCAAGTTCCCTAGCACAAATCTAGTTAACCTGAAGATGCCAATGCATGGGTCTTCCACTATGTAGTTGACTAAGCCAGAGCCCATTTAGCATGTGGCTGTACACGGAAGCCACTATACGAGAAACATGTTCAATATCTAAGTCTCTGGGTGGTTTTCTTCTAGTGCACAACAAAAGAGATAGCCATATAAACATGGTTCCTTTTGTTGCCACCTTGTCCAACCTTGAGTATCCTTGTCCACCCAGGTGGTTCATTGAGTACTTGTTTTATTATATAAAACTTATAACTTTTCAACTATTCATATAATTCATAACATGTATCCCATCCCAATATATAGCTGGGCTAAGCATACTACAACTACAATGTTTCCACTAAGGAATATATAAAGGTATCCTATTAGGGTTTAGCATAGCATAAAATATAGAAATCATTATCATGCATGTTTCAAAAATCCACTAAGTATAATGAAAATAATAGGACTTGGATGATAGTGTCACTTGCCTTTTTGGTAGAGAATGTTGGTTCACTTCTTGATCTTTCTAATATCACACTCTTCTAACTTCACTACAATTCAATCAAGCAAACATAGATTCAACTAGCATTCCAACCAATATTCAAACAATTCATCACACATAAAATAATAGAAACAAAGTCATGCATGCAAGCATGCAAAAGATAGTTTTATTTGCAAAGGTGGTTTCTACTAGGCTCTAAACATTATAAGGTTCAAAGTGGTCATTTACTAAAGTGGTAAAACCATTTGCAAAAGGTTTTATCTATAAACCATTTTTAAACCAAATCATTATTTTATGTGGTTTGAAAATGTTTTTAGCAAAGCAATATTATTTAAAGGGTTCACCCAATATGTTTTAATTCTCGAAACTTGGTGTTTAGGGTCAGAAGGTTTGAATCTAAACATTTCCCAAAGGTTTTACTCAAAAATCATTTCCATAACAAAATCAATATTTTTATTTGACTAGAAATGAGCTAATTCAAGTATTTACTCCTAAACTTCACAAAATTCAATTTAAAATCCATGAGTTGGTTCCTAAGGTCAGTAGGTTCACAACAATCCATTTTGCAAAGATTTCACATTAAAATTTTATCTAGAACAATTTTTATATTCAAAATAAGCCTACATAAGTTTCTGCAAATTCAACCAATTTACCAGAAGCAAAACATTAAAATGTACATGTTCTGCTGAGTCCATTGATAAAAATTTGCAAAGTTTGGATGTGTAGATTTTAAGTTATGAATTTTACAAGTTTGCATATAAATCAGATTCAGAATTCTGCTTTAAATCAAACTAGTGCCACGTGGCGCAATCTTATTGGCCGGTACCGCTTCAGGTGGATCGGGCTCTCTGGACCGCTGGATTTCATTTAAATCATACGGCGCAGATCAACTCGTACCCTTTCGTCTAGTTCTAATCTGAGCCATCAAATCCTGATCTAACGGACACAGTCACGTGGTCAAACTCTGGCGGCGCTGCGCGGCGGCAGACGGCGGAGCACGCTTACTCGTGGCGGAGCAGACGATACAGGAAGCGAGGGAGAGGGGGAGAGGGCTCACCGTGTTCGCAAGGCGGTGACGAAGCTCAATGTGCTATTGGTTTGACGAGGGGCGCACAGGGACGACGACAATTCCTCGCCGGAGTCGCTGGCGGCGTCGGGCACGCTCAGGTGTCGTCGAGGATGGGGCTGTAGATCATTCCGAAGAAAAATAAGCGCATGGTTAGACGCGGGCTGGTCTGGGGATGTTGTGAGCGTCAACACGAGGTGTTGGGGCAGTCGAGGCTTACCAGGGGAAGGTCGCCGGAGAAGGACAGTCGCGGCGGTGCTCAGGTGAAGTCGAAGTTGACATTTTGGAGCGCGCGCGAGTGAACGAAGCACACGGGCAGATGAGCCTTGAGTTGGTGAACAGGCTCGTGAGCAGTGGGAGGCGAGGGGTGGCAGGGTGTGACCGGAATCGCTCGGAGACGTCGTCGGAGCAGTGTTGGTGTGGGGGCGAATATGGGCAGCCTAGGGGCAGAGGGGAGGAGTTGCTTGGGGGGAAAGTGAGAGGGGACAGGGGCGAGTAAGTACGCGTGATCACAGCGATAATTATTCGGCCATTTACGCGTATTGATGCCGGTAGTAACTCGGCGGCAACGGCAGGGGCGACGGGGTCGTGGTGGAGACGATGAACATGAGTGTGGGGCCGTGCTGTCAGCGAGGTAGAGAAAATAGGAGTGGGGCCTGGCGTTTAGTGACATCGCGGGTGCGCGTGTAAGTGAAAAACGGTTCGCGCGTGGGGGAGGTTTAGTTGGGCTGGAGCTCGGCTGTTGGGCCAGATGGGTTGGGCTGCTGTTTGTTTTCATTTTTTTTTGTACAGAATTTTTTTCCTTTTCCATTTGATTTTTTGTTTTGATTTTATTCAAACAATTCAAACACTCAAATGAATTCAAATCTTTTGCCAAAGTTTGCATAATTTTTAGTTCTGTTTAACAACACAAACCAAAGTCCAAAATAAAATAATACTTTTATTTTTTTTAGGATCTATTTAATAATTAAATAAAATAGACCTTAGTTATTAATTCAAATAGGATTTGTTTTATTAAAATCTCCATCTGAAATCTAAATAATACCAAAAATCATTACAGTAGGTTTTATTTGAAAATATAAAACACTTGGAAAACTTATTTAAAATAAATTAATAAGTTTTAGTGTTTATTTAAAATAGAAAAGACTTTACTTTAATAAAATTGGATATTAAAACCTCATTATTTTATTTTATTAAACCTTTACTCTTTTTATCAAATAGGAATGTTTTATTTCAAAATCTTGGCCAAGATTTTAATTTGGCTTTAAGAAATAATTTTTATTTGTAATTCTACCTTTTGCTTTTGAAAAACAAATCTTTTTATTAAAAGATCTTAAATAGTAATTTCAACTATCAAAACTTTCTTTATTAATTGTTTATCTTTTTAAATCCCATTAGGATTTTATTTGATCCAAATAGGTTTGAAAGTTTCCAATTGGATTCAAAAAGTTTCTTCTCACCCTAATTTTCACAAAGTTTTATTTTGTTTATTTATTTTTCACATTTCAAAATTTAGAAAATTTTGGGATGTGACATTGTGTCAAATTCATCTTGGCTCGGGCTTTGAAATGGCAGAACATTTGAGAATGTGAAAGATGAGCCAAGACATCTCTTTTGTGAAATTTTGTCAGATAGAGTATTTCACCTAATGCACAAATAATAGCACGAACACAAGCAAACAAGTAAGCAAGCATTGCAACAGGTAATAAGAAAAAAATTCATTCCCCCTAATTTCGCCTTTTGGACAGCAAATCAGGGTTGCTGAAATTGGGATGTTACAAATATGTCATACACATATAATATTATAAAGTTTAATTTGCTCACACTAAACTTCTTGTACAAAGAAGAATCATGATCACTCTTGATGAAGCCAAACGATTTGACTACCTCATCAGAGCAAATATTCCAACTTCGAGATGCTTGCTTCAACCAATAAATGGATTTCTGAAGTTTGCAAACCTTGTCAGCGTTATTCGGATCGACAAAACCCTCGGTCTGTATCATATACTCGTACTCGGTTAAATTTCCATTAAGGAAAGCCGTTTTGACATCCATCCGACATATCTCATAGTCGAAATAGGCTGCTACAGCTAACATGATCCGGACTGACTTAAGCATCACGACGGGCGAGAAAGCCTCGTCGTAGTCAACTCCTTGAACTTGTTGGAACCCCTTTGTGAAAAGTCATGCTTTATAGACGGAAACATTTCCATCCATATCAGTTTTCTTCTTAAAGACCCATTTGCACTCGACAGGTCTTGCACCGTATGGCAGATCAACCAAGTTCCAAACTTGTTTTTCGTCCATGGACTTTAACTCGGATCTCGTGGCTCCAAGCCATGACTCGGAATCAGATCCCACCATCGCTTCCGAATAGTTTTTCGGCTCATCACTGTCTAACAGTAATACATTACGAACACTTTGTAATCTGGTAGATCCTCATGGTTCGGGTACAATTGCCGGCATAACTACCATGATCGGCTTAGCCTCCAAGGTTTTTACCAACTCTCTACCAGTTCCTCTCGAATTTATTCGAGCTGTGATGGTGCTGATTAGCACTTCGTTGCAAACCCCAAGAGCAAGGTGTGAAGAAGCAAGCAGCAAGTCTTCCCTCGGTAGAGACCGAGGTTATCGAACCAGAAGAAGGAAGGAAACGTCACACAGGTGTTGCTAGCAACGCGAAGACCTGCACAACACAAACTCAAGACTTTGCCCAACGAATCAGTGAGGTTGTCAAGCTCACCGGTTTGCTGTAACAAAGGATTAAATGTATGGTGTGGAAGGAAATGGTTTGCAGCGAGTAAACAAGTAGCAGTTGAAGATGTATCAATGGTAAAGATTGGACCGGGGTCCATAGTTCACTAGAGGTGCTCTCCTTAGATAAACAATATGGCATGAAGGGTAAACAAATTACAGCACGGCAATTGACAGGAACTGAGCAAGGCATAACAATGCAATATCTAGTCAGAAATATCCTATGAGATTCAATTGGGCAATACAAAAATATACATATACCGCCATCCAGCTGCATCTATGACTAGAAGTCCACCTTCAGGTTATCATCCGAACCCCCTCTAGTATTAAGTTGCAAGCAACAGACAACTTCTTTAAGAAAATTGTGTAAGGTAAATAGTCCACATGTTCCAAGAACAAGAGACAGTTGTTTTCTCCCTAATGGCAACAACACATCTACAACCGAAGAGATTTCTGTCACTTCTCTTGGAAACTAGAGGCATGAACCCACTATCGAGCATAAATACCCCCTCTTGGAGTCACTAGCAACTGCTTGGCCAAGATAGCTACTAACAACGGAGAGCATGCAAGATCACAAACAACACAGACATGGTAGAATCATAAAGACAAAACCATTAATCAAACCAACATAATAATCTCAATATCCATTGGATCCCCGCAAACACAACATGCATCATTACAAATATATTAGATCTTGATCATGAACGGAGCTCACAATATCTATACATGAAAGCACAAAGGAGGAGATACAACCATCTAGCTACTACATGGACCCATAGTCCAAGGTGGAACTACTCATGCATCATACCGGAGAGAAGGCCTCTGGGATGATCTCCCCTCCGACAGGGTGCCGGGAAGAACTTTAGATCCCCCAGATCTAGGTACGATAGTGGCGGTGGCTACAGACGGTTTCGTGGATATTTGATCGGGTACCCAGGGTTTCTGCATCAGGGGATTCTTATAGGTGAAGGGGGAAGCCGAGGAGGCGGCCAGGGTCGCCAAACCCTAGCCAGGCGCGGGGCTGGGCTCACCCGCGCTTGAGGTTGGTCTGGCCCCCTGGCTGGCCCCTCTGGCTCCCGTATGGACTTCTTGTTCCCCATGGAAAGTAATTGACTTTGTCGTTTGTCCCGTCCAATTCCGAGAATATTTCTTTACTAACTTTTCTGAAACCAAAAACAGCAGAAAACAGGCATCTGGCACTGTTGCAACTTGTTAATAGGTTAGTACCAGAAAACATGTAAAAAGCACCTCAAAGTGTGGACAAGTAAAGCAAAGTAGATACTAAACAAGCATGGAGCATCAAAAATTATAGATACATTTCCAACGTATCAAGCTGCACCATGCTCCCACTGACTCCCCGACTAAGAAACTCTTTCTCAAAGAAGACACCATTCCGAGCGACAAACACTTTGGACTCTTCTCGGTTGTAGAAGTACTATCCCAAGTTTTCCATTGGATACCCCATGAAAATACACTTATCCAACTTAGCTATGAGCTTGTCCGACTGAAGTTGCTTGACAAATACTTCACAGCCCCAAATCTTAAGAAAAGAAAAACTCGGGTTTTTGCTTGTCCACATCTCATGCGGTGTCTTTTCTACCAATTTTGATGGTACTCTATTTAGTGTGAATGCTGCAGTTTCTAGACAATAACCCCAAAATGATAAAAGAAGATCTGTCTGACTCATCATTGATCGTACCATGTACAATAAGGTACGATTATGCCTTTCTGATACACCATTCCTCTGCAGCGTTTCCGGCGGAGGAAATTGTGGAACTATTCCGCAACCTTTCAGATGGTCATCAAACTCATGGCTTATGTACTCGCCTCCTTGGTCTAACTGAAGGAACTTTATTTTCTTGCCGAGTTGATTATGTACTTCATTCTGGAATTCTTTGAACTTTTCAAAAGCTTCCGACTCGTGTTTCATCAAGTAGATATATCCATACCGACCTAAATCATCAGTGAAGGTAATGAAGTACTCATAACCACCCCTGGCTGTCGTGCTCATTGGTCCACATACATCACTATGTACTAGTCCCAACAAGTCGGGCGCCCTTTCACAACTCTTTGCAAAAGGTGTCTTGGTAATTTTGCCAAGTAGGCAAGATTCGCATGTCTCGAACGACTCCAAGTCGAACGAAGTTAGGAGTCCATTATGGAGCTTCTTCATGAGTTTCCAACTTATATGACCAAGCCGACAATGTCAAAAGTAAGTCATATTCAGATCATTTGGTTTCAACCTTTTAACATTTATATTATTAACCGAGTCACCATCAAGATTCAAAATAAATAACCCATCCTGGACAGGTGCAAAGCCATGAAACATATCATTCAAATATAAAGACGAACCATTATTCTTAATATTCGACTCATAGCCTTGCTTCATCAAACATGAAGCAGAAATAATGTTTTGGCTTAGCACTAGAACATAATAACAATTGTTCAGTTCCATAATGAATTCAGAAGGTAAATGAAGGTTGCATCGTGCCGACTTCCAACGCAGCAACTCTCGCTTTGTTGCCGACTCGGATATCAACCTCGCCTCTTGCTACGCTCCTAGTTCTTACCAGTCCCTGCAACGAGTTGCAGATGTGAATAACTCATCTGGTATCATATACCCAATAACTATTAGGTGCATCAGCAAGATAAATATTTATAACATTGCAAACAAAGGTACCTGAGTTGGAAGTCATACCTCCACTCTTGGCTTTGTCGGCCATATACTTCATGTGGTTCCTCTTCTAGTGGCCATTCGCCTTACAATAGAAGCAAGTGGATCCGGCAGAAGGAGATGGCTTAGTCCCTGAGGAAGCGCTTGGGACCGGGTCCTGAGCCTTGACTCCCGACTTATTAGCCTTCTTCTTAGTCCAAGAACTTTTCTTGAACTTAGCCTTATTATGCACCATCAACACTTGATTGGTGCCCTTCTTGAGATCCGCCTCTTCCTAGTTGAGCATCCCATTTAATTCAGTGAGCTTCTTATCCATACAATGCATGTGGTAGTTTGAAATATATTGACCATACGCACTAGGAAGAGAGTTCAGAATTATGTCTGTAGCGAACTCTTCGCTAATGGGGTAGCCAAGCCTCTCCAGAGACTGCACATAACCAACCATCTTGATCATATGTGGACTCAGTGGATCACCATCCTTAAGCTTGCAACTCAACAAAGCCTGAGAGACTCGATACCGCTTAGTCTTAGCCTGAGCCTAGACCATACTTTTAAGGCTTTCGATCATATCATAGGCCTCAACATTCTCGAACTTCTTATGCAAGTATGGTTCCATGGGAGCAAGCATAAGACAACTAATATCCGTGGACTCATCCTTAGCCCGAAGATAGGCATTGTTGGCAGCGATAGTCACATTCTCATCCGGCTCATCTGGAAGTGGGTTGTCTAGGACATGGTCCTTCTTTTCTTGTTTGAGAACAATTCTTAGATTTTGATACCAATTGGTAAAAATTAGTGTCATTCATTTTATCTTTCTCAAGAATGCTTGTAAAAGCAAAACCAGATATCTATGGGTGACTATTACTTGGTGCCATGATCTACAACTGAAAATATGAAAAAACACTTAAGACATGCATCATAAAAGAGCAAGCATATTAAACACTAATATTTTATGCTCCCACTAGAACCAACACCCCTCCGATGGTTATTTAGTGATTTGGTATCCTAGATAGGCAAGTCAGCTAGTGAGCTTTAGCATCACCGCTAGACGCCAAGTGATCTGGGTAGACTAATCCTTTTCAATTGTATCTCAAATGATTCCTTTTGGTAGGGTGGCATCACATGCCCCGACTCCCGTCTGACTTTTCCCCCAGTCCCACAACCGTTGTGATAGACCCGTCTAGCTTACCGCAGTAAGAGTCTGACTCGAATCCACCTAGTCGGAATGAATTGGCAGCACCTCAACTTTATGAGCCCACTACCAAAAATGTCCTACTTGTGATGGTGCAAACACTGGCGGGAAAACCGACTAGACCTTCTTTGAGGGATTAGATTTTACCGACTATCTAATAGAGGTAAAACTGAGACATATCAATAACACAAAATAAAGAAATTATAATGTGCAATGGTATGGCTCTCTTCATGGTGATCTCCATCTCCACAAAGCCTGTAATCCGACTCGTGCCAACTCTTGTCACTTGCCATCTTACTCCATGTCACCGACTTGTACATCGACTTGCATGCCATTCGGGTTCTCCAAACAACTACACTAGCTTAGTAAAGTAAATTACCTAGAGAATCCAACATGCAGGTTGTTATACAATAAAATAATAGCACCTAGGCTCCAGCCGGCTAGCAAAAACATGATTCGTAGATCACGTATGGATTACACACATCACATGCACATAAGCCATACCATTCACAACTTCCTGCAAAAACAAGTTATGCATAGATACGATATCTACCAGTGTTGTGTAACTCGCAACAACATCTAAGGCGCTACGACAAGGCAAAGCCGGTGGTCCCGCTAGACGGGTAGCGAACGAGGATCGAAGGGGCAGCGCCCCTCGCAGGTGCAGGCAGCGCCCGATGATTTTTACGAAAACATGGATCTCATCCACATTCTGGACATGCATTCCGATCATTATTCCGACTTGATCAAACTCCTTTGATCTTTGATCATCGCATATGGATTTATGTGTCATGGTCTACCCCGATGGCGGAAACCGACCGGTAGGGGTATGTCGTCCTATAATCGTAGCGGTATGATCATAGAAACCAGATCATCCATTCCCCGAGTACAATTGATCCAATCAAGCTCGTACAAAACCGATCTATCTCATAGATCGACCACCAAATCAGTACATAGATCCAATCTATAGCTAGCTGCATATCACATATACGAGATCTCGAGCGTAAAACCAGAAGCTATCATTCTGATACCACTGTTGGGCCATGCAGAGATAAAACAAAACTTTTCCTCTAACGTGATAATCCCAAGATCTAGCTGAGGTAGAACGCCATAAGGATTACCACTAGACGCATAGTTGCGGAATTGATGAAGCACATCTCTTGAATGAAGTGCAGTCCTAATGATCTGATCCGATACCGATCATCGTGGTGCTGATCATACAGCACCGCTACTGGTATCCACACATACGACGAGGAGCGCCAGCGGTGGAACGCTAGGTCCAGTACGACGGCAGGACTCCTATGGAGCTAGGGTTTCCAACACATGGAATGACCTAACCATTAACCCTCCTAGGTTTCTGCGCCCCACAATATATAGGGAGTGAAAGTGGGTTCCACTCACTCGTGGCCCATTCACTAAAGCCCATATTAGTCACCGTGACTCCGACTCACTGACTCAGTCCACATCCGGCTCAGGTCCAACACAACCATATTTTTGGTTCAGATCTAATCCGAACTTGCTCCCGCTTTTAAGTATGTGACCCCGCAGGCTCATGGCAACTTAAACATGATTGGAGTCCGACTCTCAATCAATCAGTCGGTAGCGGATCCTAGTAGAACGTGCCAACTCCCAAGTACCGAAGAGTCATGATGACATTCCTTTCCAATGTGACTTGCGTCCGAGTCCATTTTGCTCACGATATACCTTGTCAAAATATAGGAGAATAATTGTCATCCCTTAAATAGTCCGACTCTCTTATCGATCCAAGATAAGTGATTCATTCGACTAAATCTTAGTCGTTCGCCTCAATTAACACTTAACCGAGTCATGCAGGGCCATGCTTTCCGAATCATCTCATCCGAGAGGCCCACAGAATATCTCTCCAAGTGGAGGGGAAAAATCCCATCTTGGCTATTCACACCACGCAGCTTGATTCTCAGTCGACCCAAACTCTGCTTTTATAATTGCCCAGTTATGATCAGCGTTTGACAAAACCTAAGTCGGTGATCCTCAACTCGGATTGTGCAACAACCTCGGGTCTAAGGATTACATTGATTGAGACATACAAATGATGAGTTGTTCGTTGTATATCAATATGGGTCAATCCGATTCGCTGAAATCTTTAGCCGAATCTGTGTAGGTCGGAATAGCATCTCCATGCCCATGACAAGTGGAACCGAGTCATCATCCGACTTTCACATTGGTCTAAGTTGTGTGTCCAGCACAACCTCGATGACCAAGGACATTTATTATGAACAACATGAGTGCATAGTTCCACAACTGAATCACATATTCAATGATATACATCAGATGCTCATACAAGGACAACTTAATAAATTAATGAATACAATGGGAAATATCATCATACATGATTGCCTCTAGGGAATATTCCCAACAACATCATGTTTGCCAAGAGATTACGGTGGGGGATGATGGGATCTTGCAGTAGATGGTGATGGATATGAGCCTCCCCATGCAGGAGAAGGGGCCATGGCGTGGTGGAGAGGCACCGACATGGTGGAGGAGAGGCGGCGCCCCGACACCCCTCCTAGGGCGGCGGCTTCCCTAGGGGGCAGAGGCCCCTTTTGCCCCTTCTTCTTCCTTAGCCATGGTGATGATATTGAAGAGGTTCTACCCCTCCTTGGGGGCTTCTAAGGAGGGGGAATTTCGTGGCTATGGGTGGATGCCTCCAAAAGTAGGGTTTCCTCTCAATATATAGTGGTGGAGATGCAATCTTGGCCATAGGATGGATGCCTCCTGGATCCAAGGGCTCTTGGGCATCCCTAGAACCTTTATAGGAGTACCCTCTGTCCTTAGTGAGTCCATCAAGTTGTGGTTGGGTCGAAATGATCAAAAATGGAAGGAGTTTGAGTCAACCACATCACATATTCTCGGAGTCCCGAAACTACATCTGTCCTCCGCAGTAATATGGCTATAGAAAAATGCATCCATACTCAGATTGAGGTGAATTGTATGTCTAAATTGTTGCGCACCCCATAACTTTCCTTTCTACACTCCATACTCCTATTGAGGCGAATTGTATGTCTAACTCCGACTTCAGGAATTTCTAGATTTCTCCATAATGCATGATTTCCTTCCATATATTTGTTTTTCCTACACAACAAAGTGTAAAACAAATTGTGCACTTTTGCAACTATTAGTAGGTTAGTCCCAATAAATGTAATAATGTTGCAAGATAATAATGATTTTGAAGCAATAAATGACAAAGTTCATGGATGCATTTTACATGCACCTTGCGCAGCCAGAAGCGGCTCCTGGGTGACATAGGGTTCTCTTGGCAACCTTGCTTTGACGACCCTCAACCTCCCGGGAAGAAGTTTTACCTACTGGGAGGTGCCTCCCCCGACACGATGCAGAGGATTTTGCGCTTGAAGGCCTAGTTGGATGGGGTTCGGGTGGAAGCTGAGGAGACAATGCAAGAACTTCATGAGGAGTAAAAGGCTAGTGATGAAAACTCCACATCACTCCTCTGGATGACCTCCAAGATGAACGACCTTTCAGAGTCCCTCCGCCTACCGCCAGTCGAGCCCCCTAGCTAGGGGTAGACACCAGCCTGAACCTCATTTTGTCTCTGCTATCCTGGCTCGAAAGCATCCGCACATCTATAGACTTGATGATGCTGGAGGAAGGCAAGGAGGTGGCATGAGGCATAGCCCAGAAGTTGTTGTCTCGAGTTCACCACCACGTCCCCGACTTAGATGCTGAGATGATCTTCAAGCCCCGAGCCCGGGTAGGAGCCTCCACACCTCCTAGAAGTTCATGGAAGCTACGTCCAAGGTTGTTGCATGTCTTCACCGCAAACCGACTGTTTGAATCCGCTTGTTCCCTTTTATTTTCTGTTTAGGAATAAAAGAGGTGAAGCATTGAGCTTTGCAATTATGTAGTTCTTATGGCGCATAATTGTACTGTTTATTAGCCAATAAAAACTTCTTCGGTGTAATTACTTGTTTGGAGCTAGCGTCCCTCAGAGTTTTTAGTTCCCTACGTCTCTCTGGGAGATCGTTCGGCATGACTACACCAGCCGTAGGACTATGAGCCAGGCTCCCTAGTACCGACTACGGTGTGTAGACCTACCTTATGATCTCTTCGCCTTTCGGTCAAAAATTCCCTAGCACTAAAGACCTCGGGCCAGACCCAGGAGACACGCAAGGAGGTGCTTCGTTCCTAAAACACCCTTCGTATGGTTAGACTCATGCTGAAGAGGTCAGCAGCCTAGATGGAGCACGCCTAAGACGCGGTTTTGCCGCTACCCCTTTTTACAAAAGCGCTTCTTGTCGAAATCCAACTAAAGAACACTTATCTTTCTAGTCAGGTTTCACGGTTGTGCATGACGTCTGCTCAAAACTGACTTTATTCCCAGTACTAGGATCCCGGGCGACGTCTCGGGCGATCCTCGAAGGGATGCCTTTCTCGGAGTAGCCTTTGGTCCCAAGGACTCTCATTTGACCTAATAGTTCAGGTACTCCCCCCCCACGACAGCCAATGCAAGGCCACTCCGATAATGATGCGCAGGTCAGCATTCCCATTATGTTTCCTCAAACGCGTACCCCTACGCATACCAAAGCCACGCGTCAGGCATGGCGCTTCCTTGACGAGAGATCACCAAGGGCATGCAACCCTTCATGTCGTTGGTCTCCTCGAAGGGCTGTCTCGAAGGTCCCCTCGGTCCGCCTCTCGTCCCCCTGGGTTCCTCTCTCAAGGAGATCTCACATCAAGGCTTCGGTTTTGGTCCACATGGTCCTCCCCTCCTTGCGAAGGACAACTCATCTTCTTCGATCCTGGCGCAAAGATATGCCATGTCGAATAGTCCTGACACCGCTCTCATGCCTCGGATTCATATTTCCCTCCAAAGGAGAACGTAACTCATTCCCTGCTGGAGGTCCTGGATAGCGAGCACGGGGGGCACCATGTGCACGCTGTCGAGACTAAGCCTAAATCAACGTAGCTAATCTTGAAGGCGCTCTCCTGGCCGCCGACAGAGTTTGTTGAGGTCGTTGATGCACCTAGGTCGGTGCCGCCACCTAGGCAGCTATATCACATTCTAGGGACGTATGGCCGTGGGTGAGACGGGCCACCCTAGCAATGCATCGAACACCGGAAAGGGCGAGAGGTTTGGGGCCGCCTGCACGGGAGACAACACCCTTCCATGGATGGACTCCTCGATAGGGCCAAGGTCATACATGCTTCCTAGGCTTCACCCAAGCCCCCTAGAGAGTCTCCTTCTCGCCAATAGCTCGCGGAGGCCCTAGCCTTGGTTCCTTTCCTGATCATGATCACTGGCTAGTGACTTGGCCGACGAAGATCGTTTGGTTTGCGTCCCCTACCTAGAATGCCATATTTCATGTCTTGGTTTTCGACACCGCTGGTATGAGTACCCCTTTGTTAATCGGCCAGGGGCGCAACATCCAGCGAGCTTAATCGGTGAGCTAGACGAACATAATCACAGAGAGATACACGATGTTTTTAGCCAGGTTCTTGTCGACAATGAGCAGATCCCTACGTCTTGCAACAATATACTATCCAATTATCACAAGGTTATAATGCGTTCCTTCTCGGGAAAGGTTCTCTAGTCTAAAATCCTCCCTTCTCCTAGCTCGACCTGGGCCTCCTTTTATAGAGAAAGCGGACACCAGAAGGGTCGGATACACGGGCTGGTGCAATCTTAGCAATGCGGTGGGCCATGGCCTACAACGTGGCTGGCAATCCTGCCCTGGCTCCGCGTGTCCCTTGATTCCTGTAAATCAACATAGGGACACATCTTGTCAGTCGGATTCCTATCTCCCTATGTCCTACCCAGGTCGGGATTATTGGCCGGAGTACAGCCGGGTCCTATTGGGACATCCCGGAAGAGTCCTCCACGTGCCCTTCTTCTTGGGTCGCGGTCCACTCGTCATATCCGGGATACCTTGGCTCCCGTGGCTGTGACATACTGCCTTAGACACTAGTCGGCGGCTCCTCCAGCGACCTCTCCCGGTGCCACCCCACCTCATGGGGGGACGACGAGGAAAAGTATGAAGATTACAACGATAGTGAAGGCAATGTGAGTTGTCTCATGTCTAACATTTTATGGCCATCTTTAGATTCTTTATGGGTATTTCTCTATTTTGATCTAGATCTACTCTAATTACTCATGCATGTCTTGTATGTTGGGTGATGACTGCAAGTGCACAGATCAGTTGTAGCTAGTTTCGAAGTAAATATATCGAACCCACAGAGAGCTATTGGTAAAGGTCTTAATGCCCCTTGTCAGTATCTACCAAAGGATAATAGTAAGTTGTCTTCGATCTCAAGTAAATAGTGTTTGAAAGGTTTTTGGTTGTGTGTAGAAAAGTAATTAAAACAATTGAAAGAAATAAAGTAACAGGATTGTGTGAAAGCATGGTTGAACTTAATAGGGCTAAAACATTCTCGGGGATGTAGGATACACCTCTAGCATGCTATTGTTCTTATTAATAATTTATCTAACATACTTCTTGTTTCATGAGATGTGTGGAGAGAGCTCCATAATAAGATGTTCACTACAAGGGTCGTAGGAAGCCAATTTGTTGAGACAAGAGTGAGGTCACCTCTAAATAACCACTGCGATGTTTGAGAGAAGTCACCCATACAGACCACCGCAATTAAGGGTTTCCCTGTGGATATCTTAATTAGCTTAGGGAGTCCCTATTTATTACACCTTTGACCGCGTAGTTCACGAGTCGGCTCCAGTCTGTTACGGGGCCATTCCAGGTATAATCCCAAAGCACATACAAAGGATTTCTCCCTCCCTTTAGTCCCAAGGGCAAATGGTATATGGTCAACTTCACATACCATCTAAAAAGAGAGATCAAACACAAATCATCAATAAATCATAGACCGACAAGTCATATGGACACAAGAATAGATCATCTTTATTGCAATTCATAATAGTGATCAGGTCTCTCTATCTCCCCAAGAACAAAGGAACTACTCAAATATAAAGGCAATCAACATCATGGCAATCATATGGATGGGATATGAGAGTACAATCGAATACAAGTGAAGATCCACACTAGGGTTTGGATTACAACCAAGTAGACGAAGGGGATCGGTGTTGGAGACATTAGTAATGATGGTGGTGATGTAGATCGGTGTTGAAGCCTTCAAGATCCAAGTCCCTTTTTCTCTTCAGCAATGGTGATGGTGGAGATCTTGTGGGCGGTGGCTATGGAGGCGGCAAAGTGGCAGGGCTTCGCCCAAATGGTGTGTGTGGACTCTCCTCCTTTCCACTAGGGGTTCCCCTCTTTAAATAGGCATTTTGGAGGTCGGTTTTACAAACCGACGAAGCTGAGGGCCGAATTGTGCCTTAAAAAATGTTGTTACATTTGAAAAAACAAATCCGTCGGAGGGCGGTACTTACATACGGTACGGGCGGGCTCCGCCCATACCGGTGGTCGTTGCCCCTACTAGACTATGCAGTGTTTTAGTCACCATTTCTTCATGCAGACTCCGATTGAGGTGTTCTTTGGCTCATTGAATTTGAATGAATGAGGGGTACAACAACATGGCCTTTGATCTTCATTTGGAGTTGATTGAAAAATTCACTTCTTCCTCTCCTCAAATAGCTAAGTTTGGTGCCTGCAGCTCCTCCATATTGCATCCTCTTGGATCCTTTTATCCATGATTCTTCATAGCATCTACACGCAAGTCAAAGACAAGAAAAAGGTGATAAAATCCTAATAAAACTACTAATGTGGAAAGCCCATGTAAAAATGAATAAAAATTAGTAATCATACATAATAGGCATAGTTATAGCTAGATGTAGCATGTAATGAGTGACACTATGAATAATTTATATACTTAAATATGATACAATTTTGGACTCATCATTAGGCCATAGAGACGTTGTACGACTCTATTTATCATAGTTTAGCGAAGGGAGATAGTCCTCCCCGTTGTAAAAATCATGGAGTTGTGGCCGCTAAATTTGTAGCCTTCGAGGGACACAATGCAGGAAGGAAGTTTTTATGGTGTCATGGACGGGGTGCAGCGTGGCCATGCAAAATTTGTGGTGTTGTAAAATCAGTAGATCCGGAGTGGACATTATTTATGCAGAAATTGCTAGAGAAACTATGGGATAAGAATGTTGAGTTGAAAGAAGCTTCACCGTGATCTAAGGAGGGTGCAAGACAAGGTTAGAAAAGTCGCAGACGAGAGGGACGTGGCGTTGGCCCTAAAAGCTAAAGCAAAGAAAGACCCGACTAAATCAAGGATTGAACTACATGAGAAGAAATTCCATGGGGTTACAACAACCAGTCTGGAGAGGCTCATGAGGATTAAGGCAGATAAAGAACTAAACAAGTGCAAGGAGGATGCTAAAAAATGGCGGTGATGTTTAAAACCTTGGACTCATGGAATGAAGGGCATCGCACTAAGATTAGGAAGATAAAGGATATGTGTGATAACTAGGTTTATTTAGATAGAGCTCCATACTTTTAATTGTAATAGTCTTTGTTGACCAACTAGTCTAAAGCTTGAACTAGTAAGAGCCCAAGCTGAAGCATGTATGTGGCTTCTGAGTTGTGTTTGGGAATCCTAGGAAACAAAACTAGTCGTCTGTTCCTCTATATTTGGCCTTCCTTTCTTCCTTTTGTTTGACGGATCTAATCTAACTTTGCTGGTTTGTTTAAACAAAATCTACGTGGATTCTGCCGCGTGCAAAGGGATCAGACACAATTTCTAAAGTGGAAGAACATACACCTGTTATCGCATTGAACACAACTATCCATATTTCCCATTATAGCTTGTCAAACCCATTACAATAATTGTACTCGCACTAAACATGACCAAAATTGCAACCAACCTAAACAACATCTAGACCCAAATGACGCCACTATCATCGGAGTCCACCTCGATTGGTGACCCTGCCTTGCCCTTCATTGTGACATCCACTCCCGCCCGTGGCTTTCCCTTCTCCAAGGAGGCTTCAACGGCATTCTGCATTACTTTGTCATTGTAACATCCCAGCATTAGAGCTTAGAAATAAGCGGAACACAGATTTGTGCATTGCATTCATGCATAGAAAATCCAGATAATTTTTGCGCTTTTGAACAAAACTTATCAAAGTGATTGAAGCTTCTATCAACTTGATGGAATTGAAGTAGCTCATCATGTTGACTGCGATAAGTTTCAATATGACCTTTGCTAAAACCTTATTTTGGGTAAACATGATTTGATCTAAGGGTAGATCAAATGTAATAAAAATTAACCCATAATACATTGCTTAGATGATTAATATCAGATCCTTAATTGATCATATCATAGTATTCATCACAATAACCCATGAATACCAAGCTATGAATATAACTCAAGTAACAAGAATTTAATAACTAAATCTTGACCTATTTTATCCTTATCTATTTCTACCATGAGGATCATGGTAATACTTCACCCTAACTCTTTAGTTATATGGAGTAGGGAGGAAACCAATTCAAGACAATTCACCACATATATTTCTTTCCATATCAATCCTTATCATCTCTACTGAATCTTATCCTGATATCTGTTGTGCATCAATGTTGAGTAATCAACTATTGATCTATCAAGTCTTAGTCTATGCATTCTTGATCTATTAACTCTTGTCTTTATCATAGCATTCATTTTAAAGCCTGTAGATAAATAAGTAAGAAGATGTAGATGGTAATGCTAATTATAGATATCATCTATAAGATAGGAGGGTTTGAAGAGAATCAGATCAAAATGATAATTGCTGGAGTTAAATCACTCCTAAATGGATAGAAGAGTTATCTGGAAGATACAATTATATGGTAGCAAAGAAGATTACAAGGACGAATTCTAAAGATAGTTACCAAGGAGTAATTCTATTAGATCAAGTAGGCATAGTCAATGAATAATATCTCTTAGTCAGATGGAAATATTAGGGAGATAATTATAATACAACTGTAGTGTTGTATTGATGAAACCTTCATTAGCCAACTGGACACCTAATCCATCAATGATCAATGGATTGCAATGATCATGCTTAAGTCACTAAGAGTGAATGATTATATCATGTATAAGTGACATTGGTGAATAGAACATGATTAAACCCTAGTATAGATATGTTATCGTAGATGAGTGATGACCCACAAGTATAGGGGATCGCAATAGCCTTCGCGGGTAGTATTACCCAATTTATTGATTCGACACAAGGGGAGCCAAAGAATACTTGCAAGCCTTAACAACTGAGTTGTCAGTTCAGCTGTACCTAGAAATAGTTCTTGCTCACAAAAGTTTATCAGTAGCAACAGTTTGGTAGTAGCAACAGCAACAGCAACAACAACAGTGAAACAGTAGCAATAGTAACAGTAACGGTAACAGTAGGATTCGAGTGCGGTAGGCATAGGGATGGATGGACAGGCGTTGCATGGACGAGTCTAAACATGTAAC
The DNA here is from genome assembly GCA_916181665.1 of Avena sativa. NCBI lineage: Eukaryota > Viridiplantae > Streptophyta > Magnoliopsida > Poales > Poaceae > Avena > Avena sativa. The sequence continues at coordinate 226,322,984 of OV702283.1, read as the reverse complement.
TTCAAGAACTAGGGCATTGAAGATAAATAATAACAATCATCCAAGTACTAAACAATCCTAGGCATGTGCTCCAAATATAGTCATACGTGCTCGCAATGAGAACTTGCACAACATATTCTGTCCAGCCAGCCCGTGGCAGCGGGGCCTCTAGGGAACTACTGGCAATTAAGGTGCTCCTTTTAATAGAGCACCGGAGCAAAGCATTAACACTCCGTGAACACATGTGAACCTCACACCACAGCCATCCCCTCCGGTTGTCCCAATTATTGTCACTTTGGGGCCTTTGGATCCGGACAATGATATGTGTACACAACTTGCAGATAAGATCACAAACAATACTATCATAATGATTCAATAATAAGTTTAGATCTGAGATCATGGCACTCGGGCCCTAGTGACAAGCATTAAGCACAACAAGTTGCAACAAAGTCAAATAGCACTAATAGAGATACTAGGCACTATGCCCCAACATATCTTATTCAGTTACATGATAGAACTCATCCAATCCCTACCATTCCCAAGCCTACAGCGGGGGATTACTCACTCATGGATGAGGGAAACATCGGTGGTTGATGGAGATGCGTTGGTGATGATGATGGCGATGATCCTTTCCAAATTCCCCGTCTCGGCAGGGTGCTAGAACGGAGTTTCTGGATCCAAATCTTGGTTTCTGGTGGCGGCGGCGGAGCGTAACTCTTTCTGGAAAACTATCGAATCCCCCCCCCCCCCGCCCCCGTGGTTTTTAGGTCAAAAGGTGACTTATAGGCGCAAAGGGAGGCCGAGGAGCTGCCTAGGGTGGCCACACCCCCACCAGGCGTGAGGTCAGGTGGGCCCGCGGCTAGGGTGGTTCTGGGCCCCCAGGCCTCCGCTCCGTCTCTTCTTCTAGCTCCGTTGATCTTCTAGTGAAATATAATTTTTTGGCATATTTTCCGGGATTTTTCCTGATAGTTCATTTTCTGCACAAAAACAAGACACCAAGGTAATTATGCTGAAAACAGCGTCAGTCCATGTTAGTTGTATCCAAATCACACAAGTTTAGAGAATAAACAATAGCAACGTGTTCGATAAAGTAGATACGTTTTGGACGTATCAACTCCCCCCAAGATTAGCTTATTGCTTGTCCTCAAGCAATTCAGTTGAAAACTGAGTGCGATAAAAGAACTTTCACGAACACTTTGCTTCATATGATGTAAATATTCTTAGCACAGGAGTAGCTGCTTAGACAATTCATAATAAGGAGTATGCAACTAAGTCTACTCAATAGTCATTGCAATCTATGAAGAGAAACCAACTCAATAATAATAAGTAGCATGAAACATAAACATAAGCAACATTGCAGTGCTCATAATAAGGTATGATAGAGTGGTATCTCGCTTGCCTTGTTTGAAGAGCACAATATAAATGCCAAGGCACCTCTGAAGTTGACATGAAGACTAGAGATAAAGATATCAGAGATACAAGCATCAAAGTCATGACATAGTTAACTAAGTTTTGGAACAAACACAAAGATGATAACTATGCTCTCAAGAAGGTGCTCATAGAATAAGTGGTGACTCAACAAGGTTGTGAAAACGGTTTTGTGAAGGTTTGAAAGGCTTCCCAATGCTGAAAGGAAGGTACTCATTAGCTTTGAGCTCTCATTGCCCCTATCATAGGCATCTTCATGTTGTTAAGGTGAAAGTGAGGTCCACTCTGAATCATATGCTTGACAGACCATAGACTGGAAATCCCAAGTCCCTTGAGTACGAGGGTCACTCTGCATGCTACTCAACTTTGGTCACCTGAAAGTTCTTGTCATTGTAAATACATGCATATCATCAAGAACAGCTAACGGGGTACCCCTTGCACATGGTACAGGAGCTTCCCATAACCAAAATGACAAGGCAAGGAGACAATGAGCATCTCAGCAATTTTTATTTACCATATGCATAGCTTTTTATTGAGGACGCTTCATAGATGCTCATTATAGTGATGCTGCAAGTTTTCACCATGATTAAGCATGGCTTAGGCTAGCGACCAAGGTGTTTCCCTAACACAATGTATAAACTCCATGAACTCACAACCTCCCCTTTTATTTCACATCGTCAACATCCATAAACAAAAGAGCAAGGAATCAACTAGATGAGATATCCAAAAAGTGTTAAAAGCATTCCCCATGAGAGCACGATTATGCTGACTCCCAGTATATAATTAGCAAGCATATAACTTTCATGGACTAGTCATGATGGATTAGAATTATTAAGCGCAAGGAATAAAGTGTGCCATCAAGTTCGTGAGAGCTTTACTAACTAACTTTCTCAAAACCGACAAACAATTTATTTTGGAAGAAAACATGACATATGGGATATGCACTGAAATAGCAAATGATGCTAATAGGTAGGTATGGTGGACACAGCTGGCAATATTGGTTTGGGAAGTTGGAAGCATAGGTAGAGCTAATCATAGACAAGCATTAATAAAACAATGCAAGCAAACATTCAGAGGAGGATACCATAATGTCATACCAAAGTATTAATAAAACAATGCAAGCAAACATTCATATGACATGCTACAAACTATTAGAAAGCTGGAGCTAATCATAGACAAGCAAGAACTACTAAGCATCCATAATGACATACACCTTACACAAACAGGCTAATCATGCTCACGATGAAGAGTATATGTACAAGGATGAAACAAATAGAGTTCGTTACCAACCTCTTACCACACCTCGAGTTGTCTTAATCTTCATTATTGCCCTTCACTTGTGTGACTTGAATAATTAACATGAAACTAAAATCCACTGAGGACGGCTGAACCCTGCAAAGAACTCACAAAACCAAAGAAGAACAACAAATATTTTTGGTGTTTTCGATTTTTTTAGAAACAAGCAAACAAAGAAAAACCAAACAAAAACAAATCAAAACAAACCAAACAAAGCAAAACAAACCAAGCAAAGCAAAATATTTTTGGATTTTCTTTTAAGGAAAACCAAAGCAAACAAACAGAGAAACAAACCAAGAGAAACAATGAAAATATTTTTGGTATTTTTGGGTTTTTAGAAAGAAGCAACAAAAACCAAAAAGAAAGCGAAAACAATGGATATACAAAGAACCGACCGAACGTGATATATAGATGAGTGTGATGTCGGTGTACCTCCCCCCAAGCTTAGGCTTTTGGCCTAAGTGGGGCTCAATCCCATGGTGCCAAGTAGATGCACCTCCGTAGTATGTTGAGGAAGCTCCCTCGTCCTGGTATGAGCTCGAGGCCTCCCCTGTGTAATACATAGGGGGGTAGTATGATGGTGTTTCCTCCTGATAGTGCCCATGGAAGTTGAGAGAACGCAGGTTGTCATCCATCTCCGCCTTTGAGCGTGACCAAGGCCCCTGAGAAATACTGAAAAAAGTGGTTTGGGTAGAGGGATATCTCTCTCTTCCCCGTCAGTAAACAGCATTCTATAAACCAAGTTCTCAAGAGTAGAGCTAGTGGTGACAAAGTGGTGCGCCTTCATGGAAGCAAGATTCAAGCCTCTGAGGAGCAAAAACTATATCATGTGGATCAACAGTAATGCTCAAGGCAGCAGCAACACGGGTAGCAATAATTCCCCCATAAATGGGTCCCTTAGCAGCTAGATGACGAGCAATGAGAGAACCAAGATTATACTTGTCCTCATTGTTGAGCGCACTACCTAATAAGGCCAATTGATAGTTGGAAATATTACAAGTGTTATCCCTACCAAAAACACTGGTGGCAAGATAGTAGGCAAAATACCTGATGGCTGGAAGTTGAATGTTCTTTATCTTCCCTCGCTGATATCTACGGTCATCATCATTGGTTATTACTCGGTAAATCTCTAGCAAATCAGCGGGTAGAGCTTGAATCTTCTTTGATGAACCAGTTGTACCAAAGTCCCAGGGCCTTGCAAAATTTCTTTAATGTCATAGAATGAGCCCTGCCATAAATTTTGAAGGACACTGAAGGCTTGTCCATACTATTAGTAAAGGATAAACTCTCCACAAATGTTTTAGTAAGCAAAGCATATTGTGCATTCTCATCCTACATGTAACTTGTTAGTCCAGATCGCTGCACCAAAGTCATGAAATCATTAAGAATCCCAGCAGCTTGCAAGAAAGTTTGACAAGGAAAGGTGGAGGGGTGCGCATCCCCTTCATCTCCCTCGTCACCAAATCATGGAGTGATGAGATCCTCATTGTATGAGGGTCTAGTACTGGTAGATGACCTTGGAAGCCTTGCCCTTCTAGGTGCATCACTCTCAAATATGTCACCAAAGGTGTGGTGGTCCATGACTTACCTATTCTGAAATTTTAAATAACCATCAAACCAAGTGATTTCTATGTTGATAAATGATGAGAAACTACTATAGGAACTTACTACAGGACTACACATGCATCAAAATAAAGTTTCTAAGCAAAGAACAAGCATGCAAGATCAAACAACTTGTCACCTATAGCAGCAAAATACTCAAGATACAATCTACTAATCACAAATCTAATTGGACAAGTGGAGGAGGCACATACCAAGGAGCAAACCCTCCAAAAATCAGCACTTGAGATGGGCTGTACAAGGAGATCGAAAATCGCGAGCAAGAACAGCAAGAACACGAGCTTGATCAAGTTTTCCGGTGTTTTTCAGGAGAGAGAAAGAAGATGGCTTTGAGGAGGCAGCCTGGAGGGGGCCAGGTGGGCCAGACCTCCCCCAGGCGCGGCCACCTGGTAGGCCGCGCCTACCAGGGGTCTGGTGGCCTGGGGTGGCCCCCTGGGTCATCTTAGGTGCCACTCTGCCCCTTTTTTCGTGGAAAAATTTATTTTGAATTTTCTGGGATTTTTCGAGAAACTTTATTTTTGGCCAATTTTCAGGGTATGAAAATTGATTTTCTCGCAGAAACGGTTTTTTCAGAAGAAGCAAAAGCAAACCAAAATCCAAACTACATGAGCTCTAAGAAACTCAAACAAGCAAACAACTAGCAAGACTAAAGCTAAAGCAAAGACTAGGAAGGAGAAAGGAAAAAAGAAAGCAAGTATAACCATAGTGGAAACATTATTTTGTTCATAAAAATCCTTTTTTTAGCAAGGTTGATCAAGTCTTGTTACCATAAAATTTTTATAAGAAACAAAACTTTGCATTCCACAAGATGATTATGTTACCTCATACTTGATAGCAATGGTCCCAACATAATAGTTTCAAAATTTTCTTGTGGAATGGGACAATATATTTCTCCAACCTTGATGGTCTCAATATTTTCAATAGAATTCAGGCAATGCTCTTAACAACCTTCTTGGGGAAATAGACAGTGTGCTCTTTGTCATTAATATTGAATGTTACTTTTCCTTGATTGCAATTGATGACAGCACCTACAGTATTAAGAAAAGATCTCCCCAGAATAATAGACATATTATCTTCTTTAGGCATTTCAAGCACAACAAAATCAGTTAGAACCATGCAATTATGAGCAACTTGAACAGGAACATCCTCACATATACCAACAGGGATAGTAGTTGACTTATCAACCATTTGTAGAGAGAATCAGTTGGTATCAACTTTTCTAGCTGGAGTCTCTTGTAGAGAGAAAAAGGCATAACACTAACTCCAGCTCCCAAATCACATAAAGCAGCTCTAACATAATTATTCTTAATGGAGCAAGGAATAGTTGGTATACCTGGATCACCAATTTTCTTTGGAACCTTACCATTGAAGGAATAATTAGCAAGCATAGTAGAAATATCCTCATTAGGAATCTTCCTTTTATTAGAGACAATATCCTTCATATACTTTGAATAAGGAGGCAACTTAAAAGCATCAGTCAAAAGAATTTGCAAGAATAAAGGTTTCATCCACTCACAAAACTTGTTGTAGTGTTCTTCCTCCTTTGACTTGTGTTTCTTTCCTGGAAAAGGCATAGGTTTCTGCACCCAAGGTTCTCTCTCTTTACCATGTTTATTAGCAATAAAATCTTCCTTTGTGTACCTAGTGTTCTTAGTGTGCTTCTCAGGTTCTTCCTCACCTTCCTCCTTATCAGGAGACTCATTATTATTGTTACCACTCTCAGTTTCAGCATCAGAGACAAATATACTATTAGGATCTACAGCAGGTTCAAGTGGTTCCTCAACTATCTTATGTGTCTTTTTCTTTCTCTTACGGGGACTACCACTATATTCACCTGGTAGAGAATCCTGCTAAATTCTTTTAGCGTGTCCTTCAGGATATAAAGGATCTTGAGTAGATATACCACTCCTAGTTCTAATTCCATAAGCATGTTTATCTCCTTAAGCATTAACTAGCATATCCTTTTGTACGTTAGCAAGTTGATCAAGTTGGGTTTGAACCATTTGAAAGTGTTTACAAAGCATTTTAATATCATTAGAAGTTTTTTTCACAATATCTTTCAACTCATGGATAGCTCTAGAGTTTTCCAATAAATGATTCTGAACTTGTTTATTAAAATACCCTTGCTTAACAATTGTCACATCCCAAAATTTTCAAATTTTAAAATGTGAAAAAAAATAAACAAACAAAAGAAATAAATGATGAAATTTAGGGGGTAGGATTGTAACATCCTGATTTTTACGGGCCAATCTTTTTTCAAAACCAAGGGATATTGCAACACGTTCAAATAAAAATAAATATTATGTTTAAAGTTGTTAAAAATTATTTTAAAATGTTTTGATATTATTTTGATATATAAAAGGAGATTAATCTCTCTTTTTTATCTTATTTTGTTTTACCAATTCTTCTGATTTGTTTCTCTGGAAAAACTATTTTGGATTTGCCATATAACCATGAATGTGCATGCAGCCTTGGCCTGATGCACAATGCCACCACCACGTTGCTAGCTTTGGAGTCTTTTCTCTTGTTTCCATCGAATCCATTATGTCGCCGTTTGTCTTATTTTCTAGCATGAGCTTGCATCGCTCCACCTGGCCACACTCAGCAAAGCAAGGATGAAACATTTCGGTGAGTTGGGAGAGTATGCAGAACTCACCACACCAACCAGCTAAAGTGCCACACTGCCTTGTCTTCCGAAACGCCCAATCTTTAAGAGCCTCTAATTCATTTCTTCTCACACACGACTAGCCAGCTGAGAAACGTCTCGTATAGAACCTGCAATAGCCGTTACCTCGTTAATTAATTCTCCCTTTTAATCAGAGAACACACAATCCTCCTCCTATATGGTACCAAACAATCCCACATCTTCTTTCTCATCTCTGCTACCAGCCCATCCGTAGCTTGTCCCATGGAAGAATATAGTTTGGATCGCCACCAAACGCCGCTCCCTTTCCGGTGATTTCGACCACGGGAAGCAGAGCTGCTCCGCCATCATATCCGTAAGCAGGAGAAGCACCCGTTCTTGAACAAGTAGTCCAGGCAATCGATCACGAAAAACATTCTACACCGATCTTCAAACTCGGTTCATCATCAGATCTTATCGTCCACGGTGAGAAACTTGTCAATTCCTTGAACTGGAATACTCTTCTCATTGATTCCTACCTACAGGACATGGTTATGCACTATTCCATCGCCGTCGGACATGTCTCCACTGAAGTCACGTCGTCATCATCGTCATAGATCACCGTCGGAACATCTCGAGCAGCCGCGACCATGTCACCAGTATCACCAAGGTCTTCTTCCATGTCTTGTACTACTTCATGGGTGCCATGATCGATTACTTCATCCAAATCGATCAACGTCACCACCGTTCTCGTCGACCTCGGCGATCATGAATTCGGGCCGGTGAGTCGCTCCCTACTTTATTTTAAGATCGATCATCTCGATACAACTTACCATGAACCAAATGCCAGCGCGTGTTAGAAACCTCTTTTTCTTTATTTCTTTTCTTGATTTCTCATGGTACATCGATACTCAGCATGGTGCGTGGTAGGACCTAAACCTACATGGACAAAAAGTCCGAATTACATTCAACTACTACTGACTTACGCTTGGAGCTCATACATGTCTTCCTAATTAGCTATACATGCGAACTAAATAGATTTTCCTCGGATAATACATGACCTACTGGAGCTAAAAATCTAACACCACCTCATGTAGGCCATGCACATGCATATAGAAATCCACCTGAACTTGTTGCTTGCAGTAGGATTTTATTTCGGACTAGCATGTCTCAAACTAGCAATTAGACAACTTGATTTATTCTGCTAGCTAAAACGTTATGAAAAACATGGAACTTATTATTATTAGGTACGATTACATGCTCTACTTAACCGAAAAATTAATCTCTATGTATAGTTTGCGAGGCTTTCCAGAGTACGATCAGCCTGGGGCGCCTAATTCCTTTTAGCAACGATGCACTTTGTTTAATGAAATTGTTTCTGGAAAATTAGTTGTTTTTGGAGAAACTTGTGTAGGCATATTTTGTGTATAAAATTTATTCTAAAATTGTTTTTAGGATAAAATCTTTTGTAAATTGTTTGTTTTGAACCTACTGACCATATAAACCAGCTTTTGGATTTAAAAACATATTTTGTGAGGCTAAGGAATAAATCTTTGAATAAAAGCATTTCTAGCTAAATAAAAATATTGAATATGTTTTAAAAATGCTTTTTGAGTAAAACCTTTGGAAATGATTTGAATTAAACTCTCTGACCAAAACACCAAGTTTTTGGAATTAAAAATATATTTGGTGTACCCTATAAAATTATTACTTTGTTTAAATGCATTTCCATCAAAATAAAATAATGCTTTGATTTAAAAATGGTTTTTCGATGAAACCTTTTGCAAATGGTTTTAATATTAAACACTTGACCTTAAAACACTAACATGTTGTGTTTAAAAATATTTTACAAACACTAGAGATTATCACTTTGATTTAAATCATTTCTAGCAAAACAAAAATGACTTAAAGTGGCCATTTTTCACTAACTTGACTTAAAATGGTTTTGCCACTTTTACAAATGACCAATAGGTGTTTTAAAATGTTTATAACCTATTAGAAACCACTTTTCCAAATAAAACAATCTTTGGCATGCTTGCATGCATTGCTTTGTTTTTATTATTTTATGCGATGAATTGCTTGAATGGTAGATTGAATTTGTGCCTTGATTGAATTGTAGTGAAATTTGAAGAGTGTGACTATTGCAAGATCAAGGAGTGAACTTATATTCTCTACCAAAAAGGGAAGTGGTGCTTCATACTTTTGTCCCATTATTTTCACTATGCATTAGTGATATTTCTAAGTAGGACTTGCATGGAATTTTACCAAGTATGCTATGCCATGGGAAATCCTAGTAGAAGAAACCTTAGTAGAATTTTCCTAAGTTAAGATTCCTATTACTATCATGCTTAGCTTAGCTAGTAGAAAACAAGGGTGGATTATATTCATGCTATGGAATATTTCTAAGTCAAGGACTTGTGTTTTGTTTAATAAAACAACTAAGTGAATGAATCACCTGGGTGGAATGGTATTGCTTGGAAGGATTTTTATTGAGTGGTTACACAAGGCCCATTTCTATGGTTTACCTTGTGTATCTTACTTGTGGAATACCACCCAGGAACAAAGAGATTTGAGATGTCAAATGTTGAGAAGCTTGTGCAGCCACTTGGCATTATGGGATCTGCCTGGATCATATAGGTTGCAATAACTTAGCCAAATGGACAGTTGGTGGTAGGGGATTGATAGGTTGGAGCGCGTCCATTCTGGTCTAAGGGAAGGCTTCTGAAAGATCTTGTCTCGATGCATGTCGAGTCTTGTGGGGAAAGTGCACCACCTCTGCAGAGTGTAAAATCTAAGTACTTAGCCGTGTCCCCGGCAATGGACAATTTGAGCATCAAGACATGCAAGCTATCAAGAATCTCCTCATCCCAATTTCTAAGTTAAAAACTTGTGGTTGAACAAGGGTTGAAGGATCACCAATTTCTATTGAGAGATGCCTTGGGTGATTTTTGACAAACAAAAACTTAGTGTTTTCAAATGATAAGGAAAATCTATTTTGAGCAAAGCAAGCCTAAGCTCCACCTAGCCAAATGCATATAGATGATAGACTCCACTATACTACCATAGTATCACTTGCCAATACAATACAATTCAAATGTATTGACCCTTGTGGCTGTAACTTACTATGTTGCAGGTTTGTTTGATGTTAGTGAAGTGTGTTGATTAGGATTACAAGTCTACAACCAACATGTTTGCCTGTGGCACTTTGAAGATGAAGGACTCCATGCTATAGATATTTCTACTGCATTGTAATGAGATAGCCAAATGAGCTATGTAAGATGTAATGAATTATTTTATTCCTGGTTATAAAGTTATATTATGACCTTTGTTTCTTGATATTACATCTTAACTGTGGATGCTAGCTATTGATCCAGGGACTAGCATTGTAAACACAGGGATCTCTATCTTATTAAAGGTTGGGACCACTACAGATGGTATCAGAGCACTGTGTTGCCTCTAGGATTGTAACCCTAGGATTGGACAAAAACCCCTTAGGAAAATAGGAGTTGTATTTGTTCCAAACTTATTTACAAACAATCTTGTACACTCTTTCCTCAATATTTTTGTTTTGATTCTACATCTCTTCTTTTCAACTTGATGGACAAAGCCTCCACCATGAACAAAGACTTCAACATCACATATGACTTCAACTTCAACATCACCAATGACTACAACTACAATATCATCAAGGACTTCAACTTGGACATCACTAAGGACTACAAGTGAGACAAGAATACTCAAGACTAGGAGACTAAGGAAACACAACTTAGAAGGAACCATCATCACCTTGAGTTTTGTGACCAAGATGCAAGAATTTATCCAAGGATACCATGATCTTGTTCATGAAGGATCAACTAAGAAGAATGGAATGAATCACAAGTGAAACCTATAGTTGGACCACCATACTAGTGTTTAGTTAGATCCATCAAACCAACTTATGTGGTGTAGGAAAAATATTTTGTTGCCTAAAAATATGCTTAAATCTTGTGGTTTGAGTGAATTGCATGATTGTGATTACTTGCACATTGCTTGTGTGAATTGTTGTGTCTGATTAGAATTCTTCTCTAGAAATCTTTTGCCTATTCTAATCCCAATCCAACCCAAACATATGACTTCTCCAAGAGACTCCAACATCAAGAATGGTGACAACAACAACCAAGAGATGCACATGAGAGAACAACTTCTAGCAACCCAAGCAAAGTTCAATCAAGTGACAACTCAATTTTTAGCCAACAACAATGAGTTAGACCCAACCATGCAAAAGTTTTTGGAAATCCAATCCCAATTGTTGCAAAGGATGACCAATCAAATGATCAACATGAGAGACAACCTTTCCCAAGGAGATTGTGACAACAATGAAGTCAAGGATGATATTATGGAAGGAACTCAAGCTTGCAATATTTGTGGAGACATGGAGCACACTTACAAAGAGCATGTGGATCAATGCCCTAATTGTGAAGAGAAACATCCAACTAAACAATGCCCCACATCTCAAGTTACACGATTCCTGTGTGAAGGAAACGATCATGTCCCTATCCAATGCCCCATCTATCCTATAGTTCAACAAATGAAACAGGATGGACTGCATCAAATGTTTGGAAACCTCCATAAGGGAACAACTTATACCAAGAAGGATGAAGGCAAAGTCAGAACCATGCCTAAACCCTAAACATCAAATGTTTGGAAACCTCCATAAGGGAACAACTTATACCAAGAAGGATGAAGACAAAGTCAAAACCATGCCTCATAAGTCCATACCCAAAGTGACCACCAAGTGTTGCTACTCATGTGGAGAAGAAGGTCATATCTCTAGTGACTGCCCCAAGAAGAGAGAAAGATTTCCCACATTTGAGGTGAGATATGAAGAACATGAACTAGAAGAACTTCTAGCTTTGGAGAGACCCAAAAAGAAGAAATGCCCCAACCCCATCAAGCAAGACATTAGCCAAGTACAATGTTACAATTGCAAAGAGATGGGACACTATGCATCACATTGTCTAGAAAAGAAGAAGATCCAAGGAAACAAACAAGAAGCAGTGGTGCCAAAGAAGAAGAAGGATATTAGCCAAGTGATGTGTTTCAAATGCAAAGAGCTAGGCCATTATGCAAAAACTGTCCAGAGAAGTTACATCAAGACCCCAAGTAAGCCAAGATGTAATCTAGTCTAAAACCTTTTAAGGGTGGTAGTACCCTAGTTGTCTTGAAGCCAACTTGTAACCTCTAGCCTTCCCAAATCTCGGGACGATATTTCATTTAAGGGTGGTAGTCTGTCACATCCCAAAATTTTCAAATATTAAAATGTGAAAAAAAATAAACAAACAAAATAAATAAATGATGAAATTTAGGGGGTAGGATTGTAACATCCTGATTTTTACGGGCCAATCTTTTTTTTAAACCAAGGGATATTGCAATAGGATCAAATAAAAATAAATATTATGTTTAGAGTTGTTAAAAATTATTTTCAAATGTTTTGATAGTATTATGATATATAAAAGGAGACTAATCTCTCTTTTTTTATCTTATTTTGTTTTACCAATTCTTTCTGATTTGTTTCTCTCGAAAAATTATTTTGGATTTGCAAAATAACCATGCACGTGCAAGCAGCTTTGGCCTGATGCATAATGCCACCACGACGTTTCTAGCTTTAGAGTCTTTTCTCTTGTTTCCATCGAATCCATTCTGTCACCGTTTGTCTTATTTTCTAGCATGAGCTTGCATCGCTCCACCTGGCCACACTCAGCCTAGGAAGGATCAAACATTTCGGTGAGTTGGGAGAGTACGTAGAACTCACCACACCAACCAGCTAAAGCGCCACACTGCCTTGTTTTCCGAAACGCCCAATCTTTAAGAGCCTCTAATTCATTTCTTCTCACACACGAGTGAGCCAGCTGAGAAACGCCTCGTATAGAACCTGCAATAACCGTTACCTCGCCTAATTAATTCTCCCTTTTAATCAGAACGCACAATCCTCCTCCTATATGGTACCAAACGATCCTACATCTTCTTTCTCATCTCTGCTACCAGCCCGTCCGTAGCTTGTCCCATGGCAGAATCTAGTTTGGATCGCCACCAAACGCCGCTCCTTTTCCGGTGATTTCGACCACGGGAAGCAGAGCTGCTGCGCCGTCATATCCGTAAGGAGAAGAAGAACCCGTTCTTGAACAAGCAGTCCAGGCCTTCGATCACAAAAAACATTCTACACCGCTCTTCAAACTTGGTTCATCATCAGATCTTGTCGTCCACGGTGAGAAACTTGTCAATTCCTTGAACTGGAATACTCTTCTCATTGATGCCTACCTATAGGACATGGTTATGCACTATTCCATCGCCGTCGGACATGTCTCCACTGAAGTCACATCGTCATAGATCACCGTTGGAACATGTCGAGCAGCTGCGACCATGTCACCAGTATCACCAAGGTCTTCTTCCATGTCTTGTACTACTTCATGGGTGCCATGATCGATTACTTCATCCAAATCGATCAACGTCGCCACCGTTCTCGTCGACCTCGGCGATCATGAATTCGGGCCGGTGAGTCGCTCCCTACTTTATTTTAAGATCGATCATCTCGATACAACTTGCCATGAACCAAATGCCAGCGCGTGTTAGAAACCTCTTTTTCTTTACTTCTTTTCTTGATTTCTCATGGTACATCGATAGTCAGCATGGTGCGTGGTAGGACCTAAACCTACATGGACAAAAATTCCTAATTACATTCAACTACTACTAACTTATGCTTGGAGCTCGTACATATCTTCCTAATTAGCTATACATGCGAACTAAATAGATTTTCTTCGGACAATACATGACCTACTGGAGCTAAAAATCTAACACCACCTCATGTAGGCCATGCGCATGCATATAGAAATCCACCTGAACTTGTTGCTTGCAGTAGGATTTTATTTCGGACTAGCACGTCTCAAACTAGCAATTAGAGAACTTGATTTATTCTGCTAGCTAAAACGTTTTGAAAAACATGGAACTTATTATTATTAGGTACGATTACATGCTCTACTTAACCGAAAAATTAATCTCTATATATAGTTTGTGAGGCTTTCCAGAGTACGATCAGCCTGGAGAGCGTCCAATTCCTTTTAGCAACGATGCACTTTGTTTAATGAATTGCTTCTGGAAAATTAGTTGTTTTTGCAGAAACTTGTGTAGGCATATTTTATGTATAAAATTTATTCAAAAATTATTTTTAGGATAAAATCTTTTGTAAATGGTTTGTTTTGAACCTATTGACCATAGAAACCAACTTTTGGATTTAAAAAATATATTTTGTGAGGCTAAGGAATAAATCTTTGAATAAAAGCATTTCTAGCTAAATAAAAATGTTGAATATGTTTTAAAAATGCTTTTTGAGTAAAACCTTTGGAAAATTATTTGAATTAAACTCTCTGACCCAAAACACCAAGTTTTTATAATTAAAAATATATTTGGTGAAACCTGTAAAATTATTACTTTGTTTAAATGCATTTCCAACAAAATAAAATAATGCTTTGATTTAAAAATGGTTTTTAGATGAAACCTTTTGCGAATGGTTTTAATATTAAACACTTGACCTTAAAACACTAAAATGTTGTGTTTAAAAATATTTTACAAACAATAGAGATTATCACTTTGATTTAAATCATTTCTAGAAAAACAAAAATGACTTAAAGTGGTCATTTTTCACTAACTTGACTTAAAATGGTTTTGCCACTTTTAGAAATGACCAATAGGTGTTTTAAAATGTTTATAACCTATTATAAACCACTTTTTCCAAATAAAACAATATTTGGCATGCTTGCATGCATTGCTTTGTTTTATTATTTTATGTGATGAATTGCTTGAATGGTAGATTGAATTTGTGCCTTGATTGAATTGTAGTGAAATTTGAAGAGTGTGACTATTGCAAGATCAAGGAGTGAATTTATATTCTCTACCAAAAAGGCAAGTGGTGCTTCATACTTTTGTCCCATTATTTTCACTATGCATTAGTGATATTTCTAAGTAGGACTTGCATTGAATTTTACCAAGTATGCTATGCCATGGGAAATCCTAGTAGAAGAAACCTTAGTAGAATTTTCCTAAGTTAAGATTCCTACTACTACCATGCTTAGCTTAGATAGTAGAAAACAAGGGTGGATTATATTCGTGCTATGGAATATTTCTAATTCAAGGACTTGTGTTTTGTTTAATAAAACAACTAAGTGAATGAATCACCTGGGTGGAATGCTTGAAAGGATTTTTGTTGAGTGGTTACACAAGGCCCATTTCTATGGTTTACCTTGTGTATCTCACTTGTGGAATGCCATCCAGGAACAAAGAGATTTGAGATGTCAAATGTTGAGAAGTTTCAAGTGCAGCCACTTGGCATTATGGGCTCTGCCTGGATCATATAGGTTGCAATAACTTAGCCAAATGGACAGTTGGTGGTAGGGGATTGATAGGTTTGAGCGCGTCCATTCTGGTCTAAGGGAAGGCTTCTGAAAGATCTTGTCTCGATGCATGTCGATTCTTGTGGGGAAAGTGCACCACCTCTGCAGAGTGTAAAATCTAAGTACTTAGCCGTGTCCCCGGCAATGGACAATTTGAGCATCAAGACATGCAAGCTATCAAGAATCTCCTCATCCCAATTTCTAAGTTAAAAACTTGTGGTTGAACAAGGGTTGAAGGATCACCAATTTCTATTGAGAGATGCCTTGGGTGATTTGTGACAAACAAAAACTTAGTGTTTTCAAATGATAAGGAAAATCTATTTTGAGCAAAGCAAGCCTAAGCTCCACCTAGCCAAATGCATATAGATGATAGACTCCACTATACTACCATAGTATCACTTGTCAATACAATACAATTCAAATGTATTGACCCTTGTGGCTGTAACTTATTATGTTGCAGGTTTGTTTGATGTTAGTGAAGTGTGTTGATTAGGATTACAAGTCTACAACCAACATGTTTGCCTGTGGCACTTTGAAGATGAAGGACTCCATGCTATAGATATTTCTGCTGCATTGTAATGAGATAGCCAAATGAGCTATGTAAGATGTAATGAATTATTTTATTCCTGGTTATAAAGTTGTATTATGACCTTTGTTTCTTGATATTACATCTTAACTATGGATTCTAGCTATTGATGCAAGGACTAGCATTGTAAACATAGGGATCTCTACCTTATTAAAGGGTGGGACCACTACAACAAAAAAAGTGTCAAGTTCCTCTAAACATTGATTAGGAGGCTTACCATAAGGAATATCACCTTCATCAAAGTGTTGGAGAGAGTGTACCTCAATAGTAGATGAGTGGGGAATTGGCTTACATAATTCTTCTCTAGGAGGTAGATTATTCACATCTTCGGCTCTAATACCTTTCTCCTTTAGACATTTCTTAGCTTCCTTCATCACTTCATCATTTAATGCAATAACTCCCCTCTTTTTTGTTGTTGGTGTTGGAACTGGTTCCGGAATAACTGGTTCGGGAGTAATAGGCTCAGGTGCATTTAGCTCAGTTGAAGTCCAATCATCATAATTCTTGCTTATCTTAGTCATTAATTCTTCAGCATCTGTAGGAGTCCTTTTCCTAAAAACACAATCAGCAAAGCTATCTAGGTAGGTCCTAGAATCATCAGTTAGTCCATTATAATAAATATAAAGAAGCTCATTCTTAGGTAATGGACATCCAGGATATGCATGAATCAAGGCACATAATCTTTTCCATGACTCGGGAAATTTATCTTCTTCTCCCTGTTTAGAATCAAAAAGTCTCTACAAAGCAGCGTGTCTAGCACTGGGAGGAAAATATTTCTGGAATAAAGAAGCAATCAGGGCTATCAATGGAACCAGGAGGTAATCTATTAAACCAAGCCCTAGCTTCTCCTTTTAGTGAAAAAGGGAAGATCTTAGCAACAAAGTACTTGCGCATCTTAAAATCATCAGAGAACAAAGCACTCATAGTAGAAATCTCATTCATATGAGCCACAACACTCTCATTTTCAGTACCACAAAAATGTACTTTCTCAACAATATCTAAATAAGATAAATCAAGAGAGAAATTATAATCTTAATCTTTAATATCTATGGGAGAAGTGGCAAACTTAGGATCAGAGGATAACTTAGGCATAATAGTACGTCTAGAAAGGAGACTCTTCATAGCACTAGTACCATGTGTGTTTCGGCACTCTTCAACAAAATCATCAGTAAACTCAATGTAACCATCATTAATATCATAACTCTCACTAGCCTCAGGTGACCTAATAGGTGTAATAGTGTCTTCACTAGGAGTTTCGGTATTTCCTAGACTAGAAATAGTAGCATCTAGAAAAGGACCTAATGAACCACTCGCATCAAGCACAGTAGAAGTAACATCATGAGCATCAAAAGCAGTTTCAGTCTCAGCAGTAGTAGTAGTATGTGTAGCATGTGTATGTGGTGGTGGTGTGACAAGCTTACTTATAATAGACAGTTAATCAAGAGCAGCAGAGGTGTTTAGGACTGTACCTCTTCTTGTAGTGGATGGTAAAATAGGGAACTTTCCATCACGAGACTTCCCCATGATGAAATGAGTAGGAGTGAACAATAATAGATCCAAGTGAACTTACAAATAAAGCTATGCTCCCTAGCAACGGTGCCAGAAAATAGTCTTGATGACCCACAAGTATAGGGGATCGCAACAGTCTTCGTGGGTAGTATTACCCAATTCATTGATTCGACACAAGGGGAGCCAAAGAATACCTGCAAGCCTTAACAACTGAGTTGCCAGTTCAGCTGCACCTAGAAATAGTTCTTGCTCACAGAAGTTTATCAGTAGCAATAGTTTGTAGTAGCAACAACAAAGAAACAACAACAGTAACAACAATAGTGTAACCGGAGCAATAGTAACAGTAACGGTAACAGTAGGATTCGAGTGCGGTAGGCATAGGGATGGATGGACGGGCGTTGCATGGACGAGTCTAAACATGTAACTTCAAGAACTAGGGCATTGCAGATAAATAATAACAATCATCCAAGTACTAAACAATCCTAGGCATGTGCTCCAAATATAGTCATACGTGCTCGCAATGAGAACTTTCACAACATCTTCTGTCCAGCCAGCCCGTGGCAGCGGGGCCTCTAGGGAACTACTGGCAATTAAGGTGCTCCTTTTAATAGAGCACCGGAGCAAAGCATTAACACTCCGTGAACACATGTGATCCTCACACCACAGCCATCCCCTCCGGTTGTCCCAATTATTGTCACTTTGGGGCCTTTGGATCAGGACAATAATATGTGTACACAACTTGCTGATAAGATCACAAACAATACTATCATAATGATTCAATAATAAGTTCAGATCTGAGATCATGGCACTCGGGCCCTAGTGACAAGCATTAAGCACAACAAGTTGCAACAAATTCAAATAGCACTAATAGAGATACTAGGAACTATGCCCCAACAGATCTTATTCGATTACATGATAGAACTCATCCAATCCCTACCATCCCCAAGCCTACAGCGGGGGATTACTCACTCATGGATGAGGGAAACATCGGTGGTTGATGGAGATGCGTTTGTGATGACAATGACGATGATCCTCTCCAAATTCCCCGTCCCGGCAGGGTGCCAGAACGGAGTTTCTGAATCCGAAACTTGGTTTCTGGTGGCGGCGGCGGAGCGGAACTCTTTCTGGAAAACTATCGAACCCCCCCATGGTTTTTAGGTCGAAAGGCAACTTATAGGCGTAGAGGGAGGCTGAGGAGCTGCCTGGGTGGCCACACCCCCACCAGGCTCTGGGTCAGGTGGGCCCGCGTCTGGGGTGGGTATGGCCCCCCCCCCAGGCCCCCCCTCCGTCTCTTCTTCTGGCTTAGTGGATATTCTGGTGAAATATAATTTTTGGCATATTTTCCGGGATTTTTCCTGGTAGTTCATTTTCTACACAAAAAACAAGACACCAAGGTAATTCTGCTGAAAACAGCGTTAGTCCGTGTTAGTTGTATCCAAATCACACAAGTTTAGAGAAGAAACAATAGAAAAGTGTTCGAGAAAGTAGAAATGTTTTCGACGTATCAATGAGTCATGACAATTCACAATGTTATAATGTGAAGTTGGAAAATGGGATATTAGATCCAAGTAGAGATAAGGTATTACGAATAAGATTATGCTAGAGAAGCATTGAGTTGTAGAAGTAGTATATTCCTCTTAGAGAATATTAAATAGTTGAGGAAAGTAGAATTTGATATATACATCTATTGGAGTAATATTAGTGATGGAGGATAAAGAAAGTAAATGAGTGGAGTTATAAGTAACTACTGGTTGGATTGGAGATTATCTTTAGTAGATTAGTTTGATAGAACCAAGTGGAGGTATAATAAAGTTTATGAAAAGCTTCAGTGACAAGCTTCTGAGATCTATAAGTGAGATTACAAAGTAGATGGTGAAGTAAGAGAGTAAACAGTCAAGTGGATTTGGATTCATAACAATTATTCTAGAGATAAGAATTCTCTCTATGAGGAGATCATGTAGAGATTTAGTTTCAAGCTCATTGTATTTACAAATGGATTTAGAATAAGAAAGTATTGAGAAGATTATTCTTGTGAAGTAAAGCTCATCCTGTTAACACATGATGATGGCTATGAAGAAGTAGTATATCTAGAAAAGGAATTCCTTAATTAGAAGATAGGGTTATGAATTATGGAAGATAGTAATTCTTGGTAAACACACAACCTTAAATCTATAAGAAAGCTTAATATCCATCCCATATGTTTGATCTATCATCCTATTTCTCATTGGTTTATAGGAATATTTTCCTATAGCAAATCACTTTAGCATATCTTTGCCACTTCAAAACATTAAAATAATATGTTCTTATAAACCGTAATTATTAACTATTTCTCTTAAGCTGGCCAAGAGAACAACTCCCTTATTATACTTTAATTGGTGATATCATTCATGATCACAAACATAAAGACAATATGTTTTTAACCATGAATATTTATTCACTTCAATAAAAGGATATATGTATATTAAATCTCATAAAACTCATGGTAAACATTTATAATTTTAAACCCTAACTCCTATGTTAGTTATAATAAAATATATACATTGGTATTTCCTAGATTCATGGCAATAATATTAACCTTATTAATTCCTTAGATTATCATGCATCAAATAATGATATAGGATCATTATATATAGAAGTTTCCCTCCAAACTATAAGTTAACTAGAATTAAGTTTTATAATTAAATAAGGAAATATCATATAATAAATGCATGGTTTATTATAGAAAGAAAAATAATCACAAAGATTATTACAAAATATTTAGATGAAAAGAATCTATATAAGAAAATAAAGAAACTATAACACTATATAATAAAAGCTCACAAAATTACTTTAAATACCATTTATTATTACTGAAAGTATTTAGCAAAGAAATTCCATAAACAAAAAAAAAACTATTGTTTAAATACAAAAACTAGAAAAGAAAACATAAAATAGAAAATGTTAAATGGAAAAGAAAAACGGAGCGGCATCTGGCCTGCGACCCATCTTTCCTCTACTCTATCTGATGCTCGCACGCAGTCTCGCAGCCCACCTGGCCCAAGTGCGGCCCGCCACTGGCCCGTACCCCTTTAGCCTTGTTTCCTCGTCGTCTTCCTCACTGGCAGAAGCAGCTGCGTGGCGTCGCGACTGTTGTGGATCCTACGCCGGGCTGCGATGCTTGCCGCCGCTGATGGAGGAGGGGATAAGAACGCTTGCGTTCTCCTCTATCCGTCCATACCCGTATCACTCGCTCTCGTCCTCTGTCTCTCGATTCCTCCTCTAACTGAAACCCTAGTCCTGTCAGAGTTGTTCATCGCCATCGTTCCCAAGATCCCCTAGCCTCCCTGAATGAAACATTGGACTCACCTCGTTGTCCTCGTTCTCCCAAGCCGGTCCATGGAAGCCCAAAATCTCTATGTCGAGCTAGTCCACATCTCACTGCCGCTGCTAGTCACTGTCGTTCGTCGTCGATTTAGAGCTCGCCTCTTCTCACCGACAACCCTGCGAGCTTCCTAGTGAGCCGCTGATTCTCCAGTACCTCCCACGCTCTTCCTCTTGCTTTGCATCATCGCCGTGCCATGTTTTGTTGTCGGCCACCGCAGTAGGACGTCGTCGGAGTAGCTTGTCACATCCCAAGATTTTCCAAATCTTGTAATGTGAAAATAAATGAATAAAATAAAACTTTGTTTGATTTTCAGAGCCAGAAGAAACTTTTTGAACTCAATTGGAACTTCAAACCCATTTGAATCAAATAAATCCTAAAGAGATTAAAAAAAAAATATAAACTTTTATTAAAGGAAAATAAAAATATTTAAAATACTATTTTGGATCTCTTAATAAAAGATTTGGTATTCAAAAGAAAGATGGATTTATAAATAAAGATTATTTTATAAAGCCAAATTAAAACTTGGCCAAGCTTTTGAATTAAAACATTTTATTTTAATAAAATAGCAAAGGTTTAATTAAAAATAATAAAGGATTGCTTAAATAAAATAATAAGGAATTAATATCCAAACTCTTTTAAAATAAAAGGTTTTACCAATTTAATTAAAACTTCAAAACTCATTAAAATTATTTTAAATAAGTTTTCCAAGTATTTGATATTCACAAATAAAACCTACTAAAAGTGTTTTGGCTTTATTTTAGGATTTCAAAATAAATATCTCAATAAAACAAATCCCATTGGATTTAATAATGAAAGTCTATTATATTAATTAATAATGGACTCCAAAATAAAATGTTATTTTGTTTTAAAACAAGTTTCCAAGTATTTAATATTTCCAAATAAAACCTATTGATTTGGTTTTGAAAATATTTAGGTTTCAAATAAAGATTTTATTTATAAAATCAAATTCTATTTTATAACTAAGTTCCATTCTTATTTAAATATTAATGGACCCTAAAGTAAAAGGATTATTTTATTTTAAACAAGTTTTCCAAATAATCTTTATTTCCAAATAAAACCTACTGTTTGGGTTTTGAAAGCATTTTGGATTTTAAATGAAGATTTTATTAAATAAAACAAACCCCATTTTATTAAATAACTAATGATCCATTTATTTAATTAATAAATGGAACCTAAAAAGATTTAAAATAATATTTTATTTTAGAATGTGAATTATGATGTTAAGCAGAACCAAATTCATATTTGAAAAGCTTGATGATTGTTTGAATCATTTTGAATGTGTTTGGTTGTTTGAATTTCAAAACAGGAAAATAGAATTAGAAAAAGAAAAAGGAATCAGACAGAAAAAAATAAGAAAACAGACCCAACCCACTACCCCGGCCCAAACAGCCCATCTAGCCCAGCTCCTATTCTTTTCCCCCCCGAACCGTTTTTCTTTTTCACTCAGAACCGCACCCACCCAGCAACCGACAGGTGGACCTCCCCCTTTCTCTCCTTTTCTCACTGACAGAGGACCCCACTCCCCTGTTCTTCTTCTCCACCCACAGCGACCCGTTCCTCGCCGTTTACTGCCGATTGATTGCCTCGTCAATTCGCTTCAATGACGTGCGATTAACGCCCCCTGACCACACACACTTAAACGCCAGTGACTCCTCTCTCGTTCCCCTCTGTTCCCTTCCCCGAGCACGCCTCCAGTCCATCCCAATTTCTCCTCGACTGCCTCGGCTCCGACCACCGTCTCCGGCCGATTCCGGCTGCCACACGCCGCCCCTTGCCTCGTCGACCTAGCACACATACTCCACGCGTCCAGACGCATCCGTCCATACCAAGCATTCATCTGCGGGCGCTCCAAAACGACGACAGCAACTCCACCTACACGCCGCCGTCGTCTGTTACTTTTCCGGCGAGTCCCCCAGGTAAATTCTGACCACCCCATTCTGTCTCGTTGAAGCACACACGATCACCAACCCTGTACGCATCTGACGCAACTGCTATCTTGCTTTTTCATGGCATGTATCGTCGCCTCCGACGATAATCAGAGAAGCCCGACGCGGACACGAACTCCGGCGAGCCATCAAGCCCGACCCAGTGCGCCCCTTCACCAACCCATACCACGTTGAGCATCAGCAGTGCGCTACAAAATCGGTGAGCTTCCCCTCCCTCTTTCTCACAGTCTGCATCGTCGGCAACCTCGCCGTCTGGCCGCTCCGCCACCAGACGCCGCCGCCAGCGCCGCTGCTGTTTGGCCAAGCATTTGGAACCGTTAGATTAGCATCGGATGGCTTGGATAGATTCACTAAAACGAAAGGGTACGTTTGATCTGAGCCGCACATGCCCCTTTTAATCCTGTGGCCTGTAAACACGCGATCCACACGAAACGGTATTGCCCAATCAGAAGCAGCCACGTGGCAGGATCTGTTTTAAAACAGGATTTGAAAAACAGAATTAAGTAGCAATTTGAAAACCCTATAACTTTCAAACCACACGTCCAAATTTGGCAAATTTTATATCAATGGATTCAGGAGAACAAGCCCTAGCCAACCCTACCCTTAGTTTAGCAAATAGTATTTGTTATCTTGTTTTAATTTGCAGAAACATTTGTGTACTTGTTTAGGGTATAAAAATTGTTTAAAAATGATTTTTGAATTAAAACCTTTGCAAAATGGTTTGTTGTGACCTTACTGACCCTAGGAACCAACCCATGATTTGCAAAATGGATTTGGAAAAGTTTAGAATGGATTTATTGGTTTAGTACATTTCTAGCCAAACAAAACTATTGTTTTGTTTATGAAAATGGTTTTAAATAGAAAACCTTGAGAAAATGTTTTGGACCAAACCTACTGACCCAAAAACACCAAGCTTTGCAATAGCAACTCATTTGGTGAACAACTTAAGAGTTTTGCCTTAATAAAAACATTTTTCACCACATGAAATGATGAATAGATTTAAAAATAGTTTTTGACAAAACCCTCTTGCTAATGACTTTGCCACTTTGGTAAATGACCAATTTGGATCTTACAAAGTTTAGAAACCCAATAGAAGCCTCCTTGCAAAATAAAACTATCTTGTGCATGCTCCCATGCATGACTTAGATTCCATTACTTTGTGTGTGCGAAGAATTGTTTGTTTGACTTTGGTTTG
This sequence comes from Avena sativa, assembly GCA_916181665.1. NCBI lineage: Eukaryota > Viridiplantae > Streptophyta > Magnoliopsida > Poales > Poaceae > Avena > Avena sativa. The sequence continues at coordinate 226,298,994 of OV702283.1, read as the reverse complement.
GAATGTGAATTGAATTTGTGTTTGCTTGATTGATTTGTAGTGAAGTGTGAGACTAGAAAGATCAAGGAGTGAACCACCATTACCTACCAAAAAGGCAAGTGATGCTTCATACTTTCTATCCTATTGCTTCCACTATGCATTAGTAATTTTGCTAAGTAAAACTTGCATGGATTTTGCTAAGTATAGATCTTGCTATAGGAAAACCTAGTAGATGAATCCTTAGTAAGATTTCATAAGTTAAGTTCCCTATTTCTACCAAGCTTAGCCTAGCTAATAGAAAACATGGGTGGAACATATATTCACACTATGGAAAAATATTCTAAGTCTAAGGACTTGTGATTTTGTCTAATAAAACAACTAAGTTAATGAATCACCTGGGTGGAATGGAACAGCATGGTGGAGAATGGTTGAGTGGTTCACAATGCCATGGACTTGGATTGTGTATCTCACTTGTGGATGGCCACCCAGGAAACAAAGGGATTTGAGATGTCAAATGTTGAGAAGCTTCAAGTGCAACCACTTGGCAATATGGGCTCTGCCATGATCATATAGGTTGCAAGAACTTAGCCATATGGAAAGTGGGTGGTAGTGTTTGATAGGATGGAACGCGTCCATATTGGTCTAAGGGAAGGCTTCTGAAAGATTTTGTCTTGGGAAACCAAGTCTTGTGGGTAAAGTGCACCACCTCTGCAGAGTGTAAAATCTAAGTACTTAGCCATGTCCCTGGTAAAGGACAATTTGAGCATCAAGACATGGAAGCAATCAAGAATCTCATCATTCAAATTTCTAAATTAAAATCTTGTGGTTTGAACAAGGGTTGTTTGAAATCTTCAATCATTGATGGAGAGATGGCTTGGTACAAGGATCTTGAAATCTTTGATTGAGGAAAAATGATTTTGTCAAGAAAAAATTTAGTATTTTCAAAATGATAAGAAAAATCTATTTTGAGCAATGCAAGCCTCAAATCCACTTAGCCAAATGCATATAGATGATAGACTCCACTATACTACCATAGTATCACTTGCCAATACAATTCAAATGTATTGACCCTTTGTGGCTGTAACTTGTATGTTGCAGGATGATTGTTTTAGTGAAGATTGTTTGATTAGGATTACAAAGTCTACAACCAACATCTGCCTGTGGCACTTTGAAGATGAAGGACCCATGACTATATTTATTCCGCTGCAATGTAATGTAATAGCCATATGAGCTATGTTTGATGTAATAAACTTATGTTATTCCTGGTTATAAAGTTATATTATGACCCTTGTTTCTTGATATTACATCTTAACTGTGGATGCTAGCTATTGATCCAGGGACTAGCATTGTAAACACAGGAGGGATCAATCTTATTAAAGGTTGGGACCTCTACATAGCTACGGTGACCATTTTTGGGCGGCGCAGCCACCATTCGACTCCCCGCATTCCGCTGAGTCTAAAGCCCCTGCTCTCGCAGCCCCACGCTCTCTCTAGCGTCAAACCAGAACACCACCTGGGAGTAATCCCCATCGATGACGTCACCATGATGTCATGGTGATGCCATATTTAGTTTTTCTTTATTATCATTTATTCTTTTTAGCAATATTTTTGTAATAAATAAATCCCTAACATGTGGGTCCACTTTGTAAGTGTATGTGCATATTCAGAAATATGTTCTATTTAATAAAAGTACATTATATTTCCAAAAAGTAATTTTTATGTATAATTCTTCACAAATAATTTAAAATGAATTAAAATGGGAATCATCAGTAATTCATTTTAAATCAGAAAAATATATATTATCTATATAATTTTAGAAAAATAAAATCTATAACTTAAAATAATTATCAAACATTATTATGCTATTTATTTAAATAATTGTTATTTAATAAAGAGTTTATAAGTAAGAAAACTTTAAAAATGCATATTTTAATAATGGTAAATGATAAAAATATAAATAATATACCAAAATTCTTGGAAAAATAAGAACAAAAATGTAAAACTATAAACATAAAATATTACATCACTTAATTAAATATTTATCATTTATTAAGTGCTTATAAAATAATAAATCTTATAAAAAATCATATTTTAATATTTATAAATCACAAAAAATAAATGTCATATACCAAAAGGATCACAAAAATAATTTTTACATGTTATAAAAAATATAACATTCCACTTTTGAAGTAAGTAAAAATTTAATACTCTAATAATTTGAATTCAAATTTAATTCCTTAGTTGATAATTCATGAAAGGATAAGCAAAAATTGCTAATATTTCTAAAATTATTCCTTTGAGGTTTAAAAATAATATTAGTCTTAAATATTGATAATATAAAGTCAAAATAGTTCAACACAATTAAAATACAATTTTATTGAATTATCATTCAACTATAAGTGTATATTATTTTCTAAAAGGATTCTTATGAAATTATATAATCTTCAGGAATAATATTCTTAACTAATAAAACCTTTTACCATTACTTCAAGAACAAATTAATAAACATATTGTAAATCCAAATAAAATTCATGAGTAGTTACGTAATATTGTTTCCTTATTTACAAACCATAGCCACACCTTTATAAGGAGATAAATCATTCTATTCCATTAAAATGTTCAGAAACCACTATTCAAATAAAAGTAATACCATTTTTAGTTAGCTTTAAATAAACATTATGAAGTGAACAAAGTACAAAAAAATCATAAGCATTACATCTTAAGTCCATTTATGTTCTTAAAAAAATTAACTTTAGTCTACAAGACTATAAACATTACGATGAAGACTTTATTATGTGTTTTATAGTTTACTTTGGTCTGTTTCAATTAAGACCTAATGCACCTCAAGACCAAACTAACCAAGTAGACACCAAGAAACATCGACCATATTCTGTTAACCGTCAAGATTATTTAAACCTTTGAAGAGAAACCTTTTCTTAGAAGGTTATCCTTTTTGCCACTTCAAACAATAGATGACAATTAATCATAATCACATTATTTAGTACACTCCTTTTATATTTAGGTTGTTAATACTTATTGTTTAAATGCTTCTGTTTAATTAAGTAAACTTTTCTTCAAAAGTTATTCTTTAAAGATACACTAAAAGTAATTCTTACGCATTCCAAAATAAATCTACTTAAGTAATAACCTTCATATAAGGGTCATCTTATAACATTCCACACTTGCATGCTTTATTATTCCATATTATTTATTATGTTTACATGTTGTTTCATACACACTCACAAGCCTTAATAACAAGCACAAGTGTTAAACTTATCTAAAAAGAGCAACACATTACAAAGAAACCATATCCAGGATCCAAACCCTAGAACAATGTTTATTCCGGGGATTCACGTTTATCAAATTGCATTACATTACTTATGTATAATAGCATCTTGCTTCTTTAAACATTAGTCCTTACCGGACAAATGATGCTAATTTTAGATGTTGGATATTATATTATCTCGAAGACCGTGAGTGCATAATCTTGCAATCATAAAAGGTAAGTTCACACTTGCTCATGTCCTTTGATTATTTTTTGTAAAGTATTTTGCAAATCCAGCGTTGTTATCACCTGCATTTCAAAAATGTCGGAAAACACTATTTTTATAATAATATGATTATAGGTTATTTACCCTGAGGTAATAACCTACTATGAAACTTCCGGTGGTAAAGGAACATATTACCTAGGACTTAACAACTAATGTCTCCAGTGATTCATGCGCCGTATATTATGCATTGACCATGAGATTTGGAATGGGACGAAGAAGTCAGCTGTATCTTTTCCCTCTCGCATGGAGCTGGATGTGCGGGTCGTGGCTATTATCTTTGTAGTGTGCATTAATTGGTAATTCATAGGAGATATGGAGCATATGGGTAGGAACACTCAACGTCCCATGATAGTTCCAATATCTGAATGGTCTGTACTGCCAATTGCTGTGGCACCCCAGATTTACAGTCCGAGAATACCCGTTATGCATATAATTCACATTCCCATGATCAGTGAGCCGTGAGCATAACCGACTAGTATCATTACATCATCCATAAAGTAACGAGTACAAAAACTTACAAAGGGGCCATTATGGCAATTACAACACAAGTAGCGGAAGTCTTCAGCGCAGAGCCCATGCCTTAACCTACAGGCAACTGACTGGGAAGACGGCCTAGCTCGCATAGACATCAACAACTTCGTTTCCTCTTAACATCTGCAATTTTGCCAAGTAAATAGCCAGGGACAATCCTCTTAACGAAGCAACTTCCTGGGGCATTCCTGCGAGGAAAAGAGGGTAGGGTTAGGGGCAGGAGAGCGAGGGGGTTCGTGTAGGGTGACATGCAGAGAGGAAGGAGGGGAGAGGGGAGCTTGGGGCTTGGTTTCTTTGCCATGGCCGAACCTTGCTTCTCTCTCAGGAAATGTAGAGCAAGGGAGAGGGAGAGGAGGTGTTGGGGAGGTGAGTGGGAGTGGGAGGGTAAAATGAGGGCGAGGGGGAGAGAGGTACTGGCCTTGGGCCTTATAAACCGAGCTAGATGGGTCCATGGTGCACTATGTGCATGGGGAGCTTGGGAGGAGGGGTGCTGGCCAGGCATTGGGAAAGGAGGGCGGTGCTGGGGCCTGTAGACCAGAGAGGGAGAGGGAAGTGGGGTAGCTGCTGCCCTTTTATTGCAAAGATTTTTCAAGATATGGTGCCTCTCTCTCTCTATTACAAGCACATGGGACAAGTGAGGGAAAGTGCTACAGTGATATGCTATAAAGCTGGTCGACCAGGGGAGAGTGATGAGGCTAGGGAGGAGTGCTGGGGAAGATTGGAGTTGGTTTGGTTGTGGTTTGAATCAAGATTTGATGGAGTTTGCCAATTTGATCAAATGAAGGATTGTGAAGGAAGTTGATAAACTTGCATTGGGAAAAGTGTGGAAATGGTACTGGTATATGGAGTAGGTCAAATAAGCTCTCCAAGATTTAAACAGGATTTTTTAGATATTATAACCCTATTTAAATGCACTTATTCAAAAAGTGCAGAAATACATTATGGAAGCTAAGATTATATTTGTACATTGGACAAGCTTGGTTTTTTATGTGATATGGTCCTAAATACCATAACACACATTGGAGAATTTTATTTGGATTTAATGAGGTGGAAAAATATTTTTGGGGAATTATTTCTTATTTCTTCCATCTGAGAAAAAGGGCAAAAATAAATAATAAAGAATCTGAAAAATATTTATTTTTGACTTGGAAAGATGGGATATGATAAATAGGCATCAAATGTGCCTTGAGTTTTCAAGGTGATTTGGAGAAAAACAAACTTGCCTTTGAAGACAAGGTTGTTGCAAAATTGGTAATTAAAAGAAATAAAATAGTTTAATAATCCAAATAATTATGGGAATTATTTGGGGATGCTTATATCCAAGGTAGATGATGTAAAATTGATGTAGGCATCAAGGTCAACCTTGGTTTTGAAGAAAAGTGGTGAGAAGGAGGGAAACTAGATAAGGGAGGATCTAGGGTTTGGATATTCTAATGCCATCTAAACAGGGTTGGATTAGGGAGCTCAGAGCTCACCTTGGAACATGGGATAGATGTATGGATAGACCAAGTCATATAGATGATCATGGAAGCAAGAGTTGGGCTTGGTTGGATTTGAGATGATCATGAGGAGATGGCAAACTTTGTTGAAAATAAGGCTGCCATAACAGATACATTAGGTAGCATCCTAAACCATGTGGGTGTAAGAAGCACAAGGTTCCAATGGAAACAAGTGAAGTGGGAGTTGATAGGCCATGATTAGTAGATCATAAACATTCAAAGAGTTGGTCAAGGGGAGGTGGCATATAGAGGTGAGCTTCTACCAAAGTAGGCAAGATGATAAGATTCACAGAAAAGATTATTATCTTGACTGCAAAACCATCATGGATGAGTGGTAAATAGAATGAATTAGCCAAGGGTAAGAGTAGTCTTTGGAAGTACTAAAGATGTACTACAATATGGTTCAAGTGTATTCTCAAGAATGCACATAGGTTGGAAGAGGTAGAGCTCCAAAGATGGTATCCAGATAAGAAATCCAGATTGGGTCTCCACTGAGTTGGAAACCATCAAGAGGGATTATACTTGGATTGATCTGAGCATGAGATGAGATGATCACTTGAGTGGCTTAGGATAGATCCAGACTTGGATGCTTGCTTTGAGATTGATGATCACAAGCATAGATTAGGTCCTAAAGGATGAGCTACTAGGTTAGCTCAATCTAGTTCCTAAGCAAGCAAGGCAAACAGCAGATCAAGGCAATTCATCTTAACACTTATGTACTACTACTAGGGTTACCATCAAGCCTAGCTTGAGGTAAGGAGGGGTATTTTGGAAAAATGGTTTTGCTTTGAAGTAAGATAAGGATCATCTTGTTTTTCCTACCAAGATGGGAATAAAAAGGTTTTAATAAAGGTTTTGGGAAACCTAGGGATAAGAGTAGTTGAAGGTTCTGTCTTGAAAACATAAGGAGAGTATATATAGGTATCCATAGTTTGTCAATAGAAACTAGTAAAGTATTTGGTGGTGTCAAAGTCATCTTGGCTCAGGTTTTGAAATGCCAGAACATTTGAGAATATGAAAAATGATCCAACACATCTCTTTTGTAAAATAGCTTTTTGGAAACTAGTGTTGAGATGAGGAGTACACTATTAATACACAACCAGTTGCTTGAGCACAAGCAAATAAGTAAGCACACAATGCAAGAGAAAGTTTTTGTCCCCCCTAATTTTTCCCTTTTGTACATTTAATTAGGGTTGCTGAAATTGGGATGTTACAGACCTTTACCCCTTAAAATAATCTCGTCCCGAGATTAGGGAGAAGTAGGGTTGGGATAATAACATCCGCTTAACAATTTCAGCGGTGGAAATTATTAGGCTCTAATAGGTTTTGCAGAAACCCAACATGGTTAGTCACGGGTTGGAGCTGAGTGGCTTCGGATTGGGTGGTTTAGTTTTAAACCAATGGAAAAGACGTAGTCTTTTCCCCTTAGGAAAAGTCTAGGTAGGTTTAGTATCGATGGGGTACTTCCTTCTTGAGGCAAGACGGTGAGTTGAGTCTTCTTTATTCTTTCGCCTCGTGGCCAACTTTTCTCTCTTCAGGGTCTTGATACACCGGGGTGTTGGCTAGACAGTCGAACTTGGAGTGGAGTACCTTCAGATTCTGGAAAGGTGCCGATTGTCGTTCTTCTTGCAAGGTCGATGATTTGGATTTGGAAGGGTGGTCATCGCTTAGTTCTAAGTAGTGGTTGACTCCAGGGGTCTATAGGGTTTTTGGGCGGGAAAGATGTTGTATTTCCCCCTTAGAGCGACACTAGAGGTTCTTGGTGAAGTTGCCGACTTTCTTAATTTGGAGTCTTATGCTGATGTTGGGGGATGGCGCTACACCTTTACTTCAGGGTAGCTATCTCCTGTCGACGTCGTCGGAACTTCTTCATGAGATGTAAGGTCTATCCGAAAGGGCGTCTACTATATTTCGGGTAGTTAGTTCTGGGCGGGTTACGAGTCCGACGGGTTGGAGGATGCCTTTGGAGTTTAGCGGTCTAGGAAACGAGGTCCTTTTTAATTGGGTAGTTCCGGTTTGGTCTGATGCAACGTCGTGGGTAAAACATGCAAATAAGGATATCACTCTTGCATAATATCCATACTTTTAGCAAGTTCAAGCCGGTCGGTGGTAGAGATACTTAAGGGTTACAAAACAGGTCTGTGCCATAGGACGAAAAGGCATTTTAGAGTTTTACAAACAGGTTCTAGGGCGATACATAGGTACTACACTACGCCACAAGGGGTGAGTCAAGAAACGAAGACTACTCCATGGGTATCGCTTGACCCTAGTTGTTCCTCCTTGAGTTGTTGCATTGACTTCGGCTACTACAGTTCCTCAGGGGTGTGAGGAATATTCAATTCTTCGGCAGTGAGGGTGAGGGTCGTATCTGCCTCTGGAGTTGTTTCTGCAGGTGGGTCTTCTACTGGGGTTGACTGGAAGATGGGTTTATACTCATAGAAGGACAACTCCTCATTTTTCGTCTCAGAGCTAACTGCTTCAGAAGTTGAGGAGGTTAGAGCAGTCACTCTCCTTTCCAGACAAGCGTTGGCGGCTTGAAGACTATTCTCCCGGGTACAGAGTATGGCGATATCCATACGCATGAGGATGTTTTGACGACGGGTCTTGTCGAGGTCTTCTTGATGGCGTTGCAGGAGGTACTCCATATTCTCCAGCTGATTTCCAATGCAGCAGGTGAGGAAGGATTCAGTGGGTAGACCATCCTTATCACGCTTCCTGAACAGGTGGTAAGGGGTATCCTTCAGCTCTTCTTCATGGATCTTGCAGAGGCGTGCCATGATTTGTTGTATCGCTCGCATGAATCCATCTACCCAGTTATGGTCAATGAAAGTGAAGATGATGGTCTCTGGGTTGTTCTCATGCTCTGAAATGATGGCCTTGATGACCCACTGAGCTATGCTTGAATTGCTACGAGGAAGCTCTATCCCTTCGATCTTAGGTGGGGGACGACGGATGATCTTCAGTAGATCATGCAGTTTCTCTTCAAAGGGCTAGAAGCTTTCTCCGACGATGATACTTTCTAAATGGGTGGGAGCCATCTGCAGGGTTCTCTGGTGGAGATAAAGTCTCGGGCTGTAGAAGGGAACGGTGCCACAGAGTTAGTCTTCCGAGTTTCGAGGGTAGCGGAAAAAGTGAGGTATAATATTGGGTGGAGAGCTATGGTTGACGGTGATGGGTCAACGGGGTTTTATTTGAGTTGAGTGGAAATACGCAGTCTTTCCACCTTAGGGCTTTACTTGGGGTTGTCGAGGCTTTCTTAGGTGGCCATCCTGCTGAGGAGAGGTTTCCGGCTAAGGGGTTGCAATATTTAGCTTCGGGATACGCCAGCAAGGTGGTCTAATTTTTGGTTCGGAAGATTACCGGCAGGCTAGCAACACATTCCAAGCATTAAAACGCACATGACAAGCAATGCATACCATAATTACTAAGGAAGTGACTACGCGCCATAAATACTTAGGAGGTGACTACGCGCCATAAAAGAGGGATCCTATATTTGGGATGATAATCCTAAGTACGGACGTTACAGGGGTCTTAGCTTCTGTCTTGCCATCTTTTGTTGTTGGTGCCGTACTTGATTTGTTTGGGGGCGGGGAAGGACTCCGTCGGTAGGGCGATCTTGTAGTGTCTTTCGTCGTTGGTAGCTCCTTTGTTGTGCTTGTCTTGGGGTCTCTTCATTCCGGGATCTTCGTCTTCATAGTCTCCGAGTCGGAGTTTGTTTTGTGAAAACTGATTAGTTGAAGTAGACGAGATATAGAGTAATCCATTTTCAAATTGTTTAAGTCAGAGAAGATGAGATAATAAATCCTTCAAAAGCTTTTGAGAAAATAGTTTTCGAAAGCCGGAGGTTTTTCCAAAGTAGTGGTTGTCCTGTCTAACGTCCATGCTAACTAAGGTCTCCTACAGTCAGGATGGCTCTGATACCATGTCTGTGGCACCCCGGATTTACGGTCCGAGAATACCCGTTATGCATAGAATTCATGTTCCCATGATCAGTGAGCCGTGAGCATAACCGACTAGTATCATTACATCATCCATAAAGTAACGAGTACAAAAACTTACAAAGGGGCCATTATGGCAATTACAACACAAGTAGCGGAAGTCTTCAGCGCAGAGCTCATGCCTTAACCTACAGGCAACCGACGGGGAAGACGACCTAGCTCGCATAGACGTCAACACCTTCATTTCCTCTTAACATCTGCAATCTGGCCAAATAAATAGCCAGGGACAATGCCGGTGAGTACTTTGAATGTACTCGCAAACCACCGAGACAAGGGTGACAAAGATAATGCATAATTGGCTGTGGCGAGATAGCTCTACACTATAGTTGCTTTTTGAAAAACCTAATATTGGCATCTCTATATCTTTGTTGAAAAAGGATTTTTAGAAAAATATGCCTCCTTTTTGAAAATCTGGACAACTCCACATCCTTGTTAAAAAGATTTAAATTAGTTTTGTAGTAAAATCCTTTTTAACATCTTCGACCATTTCTGGTCAAAACCAAACTCATTCTTATCTTTCCTCGTGACCAAGTCACATCCTTTACTTCATCACAACATAACCGAAGGGTCCTCCTAGCACTTACCATTCCAACCGTCCTTGACCGTGGACACAGCTATTCGAATAGATTAGACTCTGCAGAGTTTGTGCACTTTACCCACAAGAATCAATACATCCGCCAGGATAAAACCACGGCCTGCTACACACGGTAGACAGGGGCTCGGATAATCAAACTTAAACCTTTCATTTGTCCATTCCTAGCAACGGCGGCTTTTCCTTTTGGGTTGTTCTCTCCGATACGAGTATGGGGTACGACGACCCTGGTGCTTCCTCCCGTACTGACCCCTACCTCCAAACCGAAGTTTGACCGGTAGCAATAGTGACAATAACTTCCTCCCGTAGTAGCCAAAAATCATACCGTCTGCGAGAGACCCAATTTTTGCACCGTTACCTTGCCCAAGGCACCCTGGATTTCACGGGATTTCTCCCCTTTAGCGAGTACGAGCAGCCCCGGCTAAAGACCACAAACTACGAGCTAAGCCCCAGCGTCTGGGGTAATGTGGTTGCACGAATAAAACTGTTCCGGACATTGGCTTAGAACATCCCTTCTCTTTATCTTACTTGACCTTCTCTTCATCCACCTCAGATCTTCTTTAGTAAAACTTCCACATGGAAACGATGCCTCTTGCCAGGGGTTTTATTTTGAAAACTTTGTAGTAGGGTAAAACCCAAAGTAGTTTTATTATTGAAAATCCGTGGGTTTCCAAGAGGGAAGATGCTAATCATCTTAGCCTCGATCTAAGGGATAAAAATGGGTGTCAAATAGGGTAGGTGTCCTAATGGACACTCATCCATAACTTGGAGGAGCCAAGTTACTCACGCACTTTTATTTGAAACAAACCATGAAATTTAATTATGTAGTTGAATAAACGAGATATAAAACAATTGATAAACATGAGTAGGTTAATATAGGAGTTCAGGAAGGGTGGCTTGCCTGTGACCAGCGAGAAGTACCTTGACGGTGTTAGATAACCAGATAACCAATAATGATAATGAAAGAATAACCTGTTCCTTCCTTCTTCTCGGCGTCACACAATCGCAATTATCGCCGTTATTGAGCATACATGCAAACAAACAATACACCAATCAATACAAGGCATACAAGCATCAAACTATACAGCAAACAAGTATAAATACAAGATAAACATTAGTAGGATGTCTGGGGTTTAGATTTGATTGGATTAGAGGAAGATTTGGAGGCATAGGCAAAAGGGGTCCTTTGTGGATTTGAAGCCTAGCAACTAATTAGAGAGGTTTTTGACCAAGGGCTTGATCTGTATGATACCATTGTATAAAAATGATACCATCAGATAGGTATTGATAAAATGAAGCCAATAAAAGTGGTTTCACTATTTTATCAATTTCCCTTGATTTATAATGGATTTTATAGTGGATAAAACCCTAGTTTTAGGAAATAATTCACCAGAACTGTTATGGAGTTCCAAAAATTATTTCCTTGGGTGATTAGGTAGTATTTGGTGGACTTAATCAAGAGGAGTTGGATTCACCTCAAAACAATTACCAGAAAGCCCTTGATAAATCCCCAAACGAAGTACTGGATGGGATTTGTCTTTTTCATCAGATTTATTTTATAGAAACTTTTTAGGTGATTCCAGGGACACATGTTAGGTACTGAGAATACCTTTTTGTAGAAATTAGAATCAACTTTTTTGGAGTTGCAGAGCTACTGAAGTGATTTTATTAGTGAATAAACCATGCACAGAAGAGTTTATTTCACTAAAATTCAGGAGATTCTCATAAAATTATGATCTGCTGTAATATGATGGATATGGGTATGTGTGTCATATGGGAGTTGGAATTAGGTCAGAACCTCACTTGGTTTAACCTAGGGAAAATGCTAAAGGAAGAAAGTACCTTATTTTGTTATTTTTGCTACCAGAAAACTAAGAAGCAAAATACTATGGGGCATGTGGGACATGAAGGGTAGGGTCAGTACCTTTCATCACCAATTGGATTTAGGTCATTTGGATATACCAAACTTAAGAAATTATTTAGTGTTCTGGACAGATCTGGGTAAATGTTTTACCATATTTATTTTAGGCATCATTTTGGTACAAATCTGGGTCTACATGTTCGGGAAGATACTTCGGTAGTTGAGAATATTTAGATCTAAATATTTTGAGGGGCTGTGTATTTTAATTTGGATTTAAACCAAACCCTTATTTTGCAGATCTGGATTTTCAGATGGAAAAGTAAAAGGGCAGGAAGGTCCACGGGCCAGATCTGTAGGAGGAGTGGTTCGTCCAAGAGGATTTGACCCAGCGGCGACGGCGCACACGCGGGCGGCGCATAGCCAGCTGCGGCCTAGAAGCTGGCCCGCCAGTCGAAGGGGTAAGGGCGACCCCCGGGCCATAGGATTAGAGGAGATCCGACGGTTGCTTGGCGTCGTCCTCCTCAGTCCAGGCAGCAACGAGGGGAAACCCTAGGGAGGGCTAGGGAGGAGCGGTGGGGCTTACCAGGGGCTCGAGGGCGTCAGGGAGGTAGCGGGGGAGACACGGCGGACGGCGTCGAGTCCAGAGAGGGGCGGCGAGGCGGGGTGTGACGCTGGGATCCGGCTCGCACGAAGACGCCCGCGGGGTGCTTTCGGGGGCTCGCCGAAGGAGCTTCCTAGGGCCTTCCTGCGAGGAAAATAGGGTAGGGTTAGGGGCAAGAGAGGGAGGGGGTTCGTGCAGGGTGACATGCAGAGAGGAAGGAGGGAGAGGGGAGCTTGGGGTTTGGTTTCTTTGCCATGGCCGAACCTTGCTTCTCTCTCTCATGCAATGCAGAGCAAGGGATAGGGAGAGTAGGTGCTGGGGAGGTGAGTGGGAGTGGGAGGGGAAAATGAGGGCGAGGGGGAGAGGGGTACTGGCCTCAGGCCTTATAAACCAAGCTAGATGGGTCCATGGTGCACTATGTGCATGGGGAGCTTGGGAGGAGGGGCGCTGGCCAGGCATTTGGCAAGGAGGGCGGTGTTGGGGCCTGCAGCTCGACCAGAGAGGGAGAGGGAAGTGGGGTAGATGCTGCCCTTTTATTGCAAAGATTTTTCAAGATATGGTGCCTCTCTCTCTATTAGAAGCACATGGGACAAGGGAGGGAAAGTGCTACAGTGATATGCTACAGTGTTGGTCGACCAGGGGAGAGTGATGAGGCTAGGGAGGAGTGCTGGGGAAGATTGGAGTTGGTTTGGTTATGGTTTGAATCAAGATTTGATGGAGTTTGCCAATTTGATCAAATGAAGGATTGTGAAGGAAGTTGATAAACTTGCATTGGGAAAAGTGTGGAAATGGTATTGGTAGATGGAGTAGGTCAAATAAGCTCTCCAAGATTTAAAGAGATTTTTCTAGAGATTATAACCCTATTTAAATGCACTTATTCAAAAAGTGCAGAAATAGATTATGGAAGCTAAGATGATATTTTTACATTGGACAAGCTTGGTTTTTGATGTGATATGGTCCTAAATACCATAACACACATTGGAGAATTTTATTGGGATTTATTGAGGTGGAAAAATATTTTTGGGGAATTATTTCTTGTTTCTGCCATCTAATAAAAAGGGCAAAAAGAAATAACAAAGAATCTGTAAAGATGGGATATTATAAATAGGCATCAAATGTGCCTTGAGTTGGCATGGTGATTTGGATAAAAACAAAGTTGCCTTTGAAGACAAGGTTGTTGCGAAATTGGTAATTAAAAGTAATAAAATAGTTTAATAATCCAAATAATTGTGGGAATTATTTGGGGATGCATATATCCAAGGTAGATGATGTAAACTTGATTTAGGCATCAAGGTAAACCTTGGTTTTGAAGAAAAGTGGTGAGAAGGAGAGAAACTGGATAAGGGAGGATCTAGGGTTTGGATATTCTGATGCCATCTAAACAGGGTTGGATTAGGGAGCTCAGAGCTCACCTTGGTGCATGGGATAGATGTATTGATAGACCAAGTCATATAGATGATCATGGAAACAATAGTTGGGCTTGGTTGGATTTGCAGGTGATCATGAGGAGATGGCAAACTTTGTTGAAAATAAGGCTGCCATAACAAATACATTAGGTAGCCTCCTAAACCATGTGGGTGTAAGAAGCACAAGGTTCCAATGGAAACAAGTGAAGTGGGAGTTGATAGGCCATGATTAGTAGATCATAACCATGTAAAGAGTTGGTCAAGGGGAGGTGGCATATAGAGGTGAGCTTCTGGCAAAGTAGGCAAGATGATAAGATACGCATAAAAGATTATTATCTTGACTGCAAAACCATCATGGATGAGTGGTAAAGATAATGAATTAGCCAAGGGTAAGAGTAGTATTTGGAAGCACTAAAGATTTACTACAAGATGGTTCAAGTGTATTCTCAAGAATGCACATAGGTTGGAAGAGGTAGAGCTCCAAAGATGGTATCGAGATAGGAAATCCAGACTTGGCCATTTTGGTAGTTTTGGAGATTTTGACTAGAGTATAAGTGTAGATGATTTTGAGAGGATGCTAGATTCCAAACTCATGATCAAGGAGATGATGTTGAGGTAATAACTAAGTATATAATATTCATGCTTAGATTGGGTCTCCACTGAGTTGGAAACAATAAAGAGGGATTATCCTTGGATTGATCTGAGCATGAGATGAGATGATCACTTGAGTGGCTTAGGATAGATCTAGACTTGGATGCTTGCTTTGATATTGATGATCACAAGCATAGATTGGGTCCTAAAGGATGAGCTACTAGGTTAGCTCAATCTAGTCCCTAAGCAAGCAAGGCAAACAACAGATCAAGGTAATTCATCTTAACACTTATGTACTACTACTAGGGTTACCATCAAGCCTAGCTTGAGGTAAGGAGGGGTATTTTGGAAAAAGGGTTTTGCTTTGAAGTAAGATAAGAATCATCTTGGTTTTCCTACCAAGATGGGAATAAAAAGGATTTAATAAAGGTTTTGGGAAACCTAGGGATAAGAGTAGTTGAAGGTTATATCTTGAAAGCATAAGGAGAGTATAGATAGGTCTCCATAATTTGTCAATAGAACTAGTAAAGTATTTGGTGGTGTCAAAGTCATCTTGGCTCAGGGGTTTTGAAATGCCCAAACATTTGAGAATATGAAAAATGAGCCAAGACATCTCTTTTGTAAAATAGCTTTTTGGAAACTAGTGTTGAGATGAGGAGTACACTATTAATACACAACCAGTTGCTAGAGCACAAGCAAATAAGTATGAACACAATGCAAGAAAAAGTTTTTGTTCCCCCTAATTTTTGCCTTTTGGACATTTAATCAGGGTTGCTGAAATTGGGATGTTACAATTGCCGTAATTCAATATGTGGGCTGGCGTACACCAAGGAGACATGTGGGGTCGCGGAGAAGGCAGTGATTGGTTTGGATCATCTACTGGGCCCCACACCATAGGAAGTGTGGACAGGAAAGATCGCACGGTTGTGCAACAAGGATTTGATCTCTCATGGGTAAAGTAACACACCTCTCCAGAGTGTAAGAACTGTAACGTGTTACTCCCTGTTCCGGGAAGGAGCCACGAACGCGGCGGGAAAGCAACTCCATGAATGTTCTGGTAAACCCGTGAACGCTGACGGACATAGCTTTTCAGAATAAAAGCAACCTTTGAAGAAATGTTTATGAAAACCTACACCGCCTACGACCTATGGTCTGTGGCTATAGATATACGAAGGGAATATGCCCGAGAAGCAATAATAAAGTGGTTATTATCATATTCCTTATTTATGATAAATGTTTATTTTGCATGCTATAATTGTATTAATACGGAAACGTTAATACATGTGTGTTTAATAAACAAAAAGGACGTTCCTAGTTATGCCTCTCTTATAAACTAGATCGTTGATTAACAAGATGATCAAAGGTTTCCTGATCATGGACATTGGATGTTGTTAATAACGAGGTTACAACATTGTTGGAATGATGTGATGAACATTCATCCGAAGTACATTACGATCAAGGTCATTGTGTTTATATTGCTATAACATCATACGAAGTAATCTTAGTTCTTAGACCATGAGATCATGTCAATCACTAACACCGGAAGAGTATCTTGATAACATCAAACGTTACATCATAACAAGGTGACTATATGTAGCACCCCGGATAAAACCACTACTAGAAAATCGCATATCTTTATCTTGTGCACCATCGCATCATCATGCATATTTATATCCTCTAAATCTTTTCACCAAAAAGCCTATATCTTTTTTCTAAATATCCTCGTCTTTTATTTCAAATTAAAATTCGGACTCGTTCGGATGTTTTGTCTAAAAACTATTTATAAAATTATTTTATAAAATATATCAAACACCTATATAAATAAAATAAAACTATTTTTTTAAAACCCTGGGGGAGGCCGCCACCGGCCAGGCCCCGCATCACAGCAGCCTGCCACCGCTCTATTCCTAAATCCTAATCTTGCAAACCCTAATCCTAGCCTCAAACCACACACCCGATCCACCCACCCGCCACCACCACTCTAGCGCATAGCACGCCAAGGCTTCCCCGATCCCGCACGCAGGCATGCCCACACATACACGCACACTACCGCGAGCCCAGTGCCTCAACCGGCCGCTTCCCACGTTCCTGGCCCCACCTGCGTGCCCCACGCGAGGCCCCACACGACCCCGTCCTCTCCCTTGTTATCTCCAGCACGAGTCGACGCCCACTTCCCCAACGCCCCCGAGCGCCGCCAGCTCCATCGTCGTCCCGCCACCAGGGCCTCCCGCCTCGTCGGCCGCTCGACGCCCCCTTTCTCGCCATCTCCCTGGCCCCCGCCGCCTCCTCCTCAGGCACTGCAGCACGCAGCGTCGCCAAGCCGTCCCTAGCCGCCTGCCTCGCGGTTCCCTTCCTCTGCAGGTCGCGCGCCTCTGAGCTCTCTCGCCGGCGCCTCTACCTCACCGGCAAACGCTGTCGTCGCCGACCACCCTGGCTCCCTCGTCGCCGCCCCCATGCACCCCGCGCGTGCCTGAGCCCGTCGAGCCGACGTGCCGCTCCTCCCCGCCACCGGATGCCACCCTGTTCCTGCTGCATGAGCTCGCCGTCCCGCATCGCAAGCAAGCCGACACCGCCGCCGTCGGTCCTGTTTTCCTCGTGGGTTGGCCACAACACGACCATAACCCCTTCCCGTCTCTGCCTGCCGACCTGGTGTTTCCTTTATTTCTGTTTGCTAGTTTCAGTGGGCACGTGAGGTGGTGAGATGAAGTATACATGGTGCATACTAAAAACCTTAAGACAATTCCTTACAGATGTTGAAGTGGCGATGATGCTGGCCTCGATTAGATCGGCGCCAACAAGCCACCACGCATCGCTGACCCAATATCGTCCACGGAACTCCAAGGTCTTCTTCATGGATCCGAAAGTTTGAGACCCCGAACCAAGACCTGAAGATCGAAACCGAACCCTCGGAGCCCAAGATCACTGAACCGATGTGTGACCCTTTTCCAGCCCTTTTTTCTAAATTATCATCTATATGAATTGTTGCATATCAAATTATACATGCTTGCACTCATATCATGTGGTTTGGGGCCATTATGCTGATTCACCCACAATTAAATATGAAGACCATATGCGGGCAAATCTAGTCTAATATTAGTCCCATTAAAATTTGTGCATCGAACCGGTGAAATATTTTGCCTTGATAAGACAACATTTAAATTGCGGGGTATCTAAACAACCTAAACCTACTAACTAATTATCGGGACCCCAGTTCCGCTTAATATTGTCTAATTGCACCGCATCTTTGCCATGTCATACATCATACATGCAGCATGCCCGATCTTTTGCCGTAGTATTAATTAGTGCATCCGGTGTTTCTTTAGTGCATTGCTTCTTCACGAATTAGGCCGATGAGTTGACACGAGTGACGCCCGTTCTTCGGATGAATCTTCAGCAGTGTTTCAGGCGAGCATTCTCCCCCTTTCTACCTATTTTTTCTTTATAGTATTTATTTCCTCTTGTTGATCAATTGTTATCCGTGTTGCGATGCTTTAGATTTCGTGCACCATTTAAATTCCTTGCAGCCTCTATATTGCCTTGGACACGTCCTATTGCTTGTTGTTCGATAAATAGTCGGCCTTGCGAGTCGTAGTTGCTTGCTTAGGTGCTGCTTCGTGTCGTCGATGTTCCATCGTTGATTGGATGGTTGGCACATGCTTAATGGTGGAGATTGAAGGAAATATGCCTAGAGGCAATCATAGAGATGATTATATTTCATATGTATCCATGAGTTATTGTAATGTTCCTTGAATATCCATATCAGGTAACTTGTATTGATTGGAAATTATGTGAATTGTTTGTGAAAATCTTTACTTGTATGGTTATTTAAGAGTTCATGTGAGGACACACATGAATATTAGACTAGCACATCGATTGGTTGATGACTATGTTTCGCAAGTCATAGACATGGAGATGTCAAACCAATGATGTGGACACATGTTATGAACATGGGGTTGGACTGACCCAACCTAAGACTGGCAATTAGTTATAGCTCTCTCTCTACACATCGTGTATGTTTTGTCCTTAGACCTGAGATTGTCGCATGTACTTGAGATGTGGATCGACCTACTTTGGGGCTATCAAATGCTGCACCGTAACAGGGTAGTTATAAAGGTAGCTTTCGGGTTTGTCCTGAAGCATGCTGCAAGGCATGGTCAATCAAGATGGGATTTGCCCCTCTCTACTTGAGAGAGATATCTCTAGGCCCCTCGAGTGATCGGATCAAGAAATGCATGGACGTGCTACCTATGGTGAAGAGTTAACCTAGTAAAGGGATTCCGAATCACGGTATCGAGAAAGGGAGGTCAGCTTGGAGCTGGACCAAACATCGTGAGGCAAAGGGAAAGACATGTACTAAACCTTGTGATGGTTCGTCCGATATGATCTTTGTATGCGTTTAGGAGTTGGCACGTCTTGCTAGAGGCCGCTACCAACTATTGACAGAATAAGTGTATTCGTGTCATGTCTATACGCATATGAACCTATAGGGTCACACAATTAAGGGGCTGGAAGCCTAATGAGGATTGGATCTGAATTAGACCAGGCTTAGGGTACTAATGGACTGCTAATGTAGAAGCCCACTAGGGACGCCGATATAAGAGAGGGTGGGGCGAGCTGACCAGAGTTAGAACTTAGACCTCAGATCATTCCCAGCCGCCACTCCTCACGCCTGTGTCGCGCGCGCAGACCTAGCAGTCCGGCGTCTGACGCTTCCACCCTGTACGTGTGGATACCTCGGAGGTGCTGCATCTGTAGCGCTTGGACGAGCCGCGCAAGGGAAGCTGCTCGTGGGTAGAGGACAAGGAGGAGACGTGGAACGTCTGCACTGCCTCGACGCGCTTCATCAATTCCGCAACTGCACGTCTAGTGGTAATCCCGTGATCTATGACAACAGTAATCCTGGTATACACGGTAGAAATTTTTGATTTGCGCTAGTGTAGCCTACCCGTATCCCTACAGAGATGATCATGACTTTAATTATTGTTTAATAACTACAATTGAAAGTAGGTAAATAATGCAGAGGCACCGATGGGTAATAGACAATATTTGGTTTTTAACCGTTCACTTGTGTCCCGTAGGACCCCGAGTTCTTGACACCTGTTCCGAGATCGAGCGCGCTAACCACAGGTGGGGTGTGTGGGAACCCCCATCGATTTAGTACCTAATTTCAAAGTAGTTTGGGGCTTTATTACTATCATGTAATTATGCCATGCTTTACTGCTTTATTTACGATTGCGCGTGGGGCGCCTGTACTGTTTAGGGTCAAATGTGGAATGTTTCCACGGTATCGACAAGCCCAGTCACACTTTCGGGTTCCCAGTCGTTTACAGCCATTGACACAAAGCCTGGGTCCGTCTCGGAGACCGGCCGACTTCGTTTCGGGTTGCTTAGTGGGGTGGCCCCCTGTGCTTGCTTTGGGTCTGGGAAACGTCGTGTCCGATACCCCGTCGATATACCGTTGGGTGTATGTTTTGTGATCTTGTACCTACCTGATCTGACTTTGGTGCACCCCTGCAGGGTTAAATCTTTTTGACAAGCCATGTCCGCGGTTATGGACGACTTGGAGCACAGTTCTCGATGATAGACAACTATAACTAAAGTTTACTGTTATAATTTGACTTTTATCTGATATGACTAGTAAGTTGGATAACCACCATGGAAAGAATGAATAAAATTGCCAACCGTGTGAGTTTGCTCGGCTTGACTTCCTCATTTGGTCTCGAGGGGGAAATACCAGGATAGGTATGTTTGGTGGTAGTATCAGGATGGTTTCAAATAGGTCTTTCTTATCTCTCTATGATAGCCAACAGTTGTATCGAGTTTCTATAGGTTGTTTAGTGCATGTTTCGCTGCCGCTTCAGTCCACCATACCTATGTAGGCGAGGACCGCCGAATTCTAGTCTCGTCGTGTACTGGCCTCAGTACTGACCGCTCTCTTTTTTCCTTTGCCCTTTGCCGGCACCCCTTTTGTTTTAGCAGGTTTTGAGATCGACATCGTTAGCAGGGTTACCCTTCCGTCTTGTCCTGGGCAGGGTTATGGATGCCATTGGTTATTCTTCAGGGCTCTTAGCCCCATTTGCATCTTGTCCGTAGTCGGATGTTGTATCATTTTCAAGGTGATTTGGATATTTGTACCGTATATTTGTATTCTTGACTCATCGAGTCGCTGTTGTATATATGTTCTGTGGGTTCCATCGTGGAGTATTGTGTAATGATATTACTTCGTTTTCCACCTGCACGAAAGTGCCTGGTGGGCACCGTTGAATCGTTTCTATGCGGGTTTGGCGGGAATCACTAAAACTTGCATAGGGCTGATTCGAGGGTGTTATAGAGTGGTATCAGAGCTCAGCAGTTGCGATACCCCACTAGTCCAGCCTGTAGGATAACCTAGCTAACGGCCGATATAGAGTGTCAAAACTATTTTAGAAAATTCGGTTAGATAGATCTGATTAGGTCTGCTTTTGTTCCTTACCCCTTTGCTATTCTCCTCTTACTTGTGTGTGTTTTCAATCTGCTCTCTTACCTTTTCTTCGAGTCCAGGAATTCTCGTTGTGGGTTTCCGTCGTACCTTCAGGGTTCCGCTTCCTTCCTCTTGTAACGGCGTTTCTTCGACATCCGGTCTTCATGCTATCTAATGGATCTTTCATCTGTTGTATCTTTCAGTGGATCAAAAATTCACTAATTTTTTTCTTTGTATCTTCTGGTGTTCTCCTTCACGACGACATCATCTACGTCAGAACTGATGAAGATCCTACATCATTCTTTTGTTTCTGACTCTCGATTGTCGAGATCTTCAGTCTGATTCCGAGAGTTGGTTGCATAATTTCTCTATTCATGTGCAGAGTAATGCTTTGGGTGCGCGATGGACTGATCACCATTCGACTACTCTTATCATTCGCTCTTGTACATTGAATCGGTGGATCAAGCAATTGTACTCCTTCCACAGAAGATTTAATTCCCCAAAAATATTTTTCCACCTCATTAAATCCAAATAAAATTCTCCAATGTGTGTTATGGTATTTAGGACCATATCACATAAAAAACCAAGCTTGTCCAATGTACAAATATAATCTTAGCTTCCATAATCTATTTCTGCACTTTTTGAATAAGTGCATTTAAATAGGGTTATAATATCTAGAAAAATCCTGTTTAAATCTTGGAGAGCTTATTTGACCTACTCCATATACCAGTACCATTTCCACACTTTTCCCAATGCAAGTTTATCAACTTCCTTCACAATCCTTCATTTGATCAAATTGGCAAACTCCATCAAATCTTGATTCAAACCACAACCAAACCAACTCCAATCTTCCCCAGCACTCCTCCCTAGCCTCATCACTCTCCCCTGGTTGACCAGCTTTATAGCATATCACTGTAGCACTTTCCCTCACTTGTCCCATGTGCTTGTAATAGAGAGAGAGAGGCACCATATCTTGAAAAATCTTTGCAATAAAAGGGCAGCAGCTACCCCACTTCCCTCTCCCTCTCTGGTCTACAGGCCCCAGCACCGCCCTCCTTTCCCAATGCCTGGCCAGCACCCCTCCTCCCAAGCTCCCCATGCACATAGTGCACCATGGACCCATCTAGCTCGGTTTATAAGGCCCAAGGCCAGTACCTCTCTCCCCCTCGCCCTCATTTTACCCTCCCACTCCCACTCACCTCCCCAACACCTCCTCTCCCTCTCCCTTGCTCTACATTTCCTGAGAGAGAAGCAAGGTTCGGCCATGGCAAAGAAACCAAGCCCCAAGCTCCCCTCTCCCCTCCTTCCTCTCTGCATGTCACCCTACATGAACCCCCTCGCTCTCAAGCAATTGTACTCCTTCCACAGAAGTTAGAGGTGGCCTTAACTTTTGATACCTCTACCTTTGACCTTTCTTTATCCGGAGTGCTCTCTCGACAAACGGGAGCATCGACCCTTGTTAGTGGTGTCGCCGATTTCAAGACGAAGAAAGAATCCTTGTTAGTGGTGTCACGAGGATCTACACGAAGCGAAAAGAAGCAGACCGCCGGCCTTCTTCCCCGTACCATGTGGCGGATCTCGAGGGCAAGATCCATTGTTAGTGGTTTCGAATTGTAGCACCCCGGATAAAACCACTACTAGAAAATCACATATCTTTATCTTGTGCACCATCGCATCATCATGCATATTTATATCCTCTAAATCTTTTCACAAACAGCCTATATCTGTTTTCTAAATATCCTCGTCTTTTATTTCAAATTAAAATCCGGACTCGTTTGGATGTTTTGTCCAAAAACTATTTATAAAAGTATTTTATAAAATATATCAAACAACTATATAAATAAAATAAAACTATTTTTTTAAACCCTGGGGAGGCCGCCACCGGCCAGGCCCAAAGGCCCAGATGGCAGCAGCCTACCACCGCTCTATTCCTAAACCCTAATCTTGCAAACCCTAACCCTAGCCTCAAACCACACACCTGATCCACCCGCCGCCACCACTCTGGTGCATAGCACGCCAGTGCGTCCCCGATCCCGCACGCAGGCACACCCACACATACACGCACGCTACCGCGAGCCCATCGCCTCACCCGGCCGCTTCCCACGTTCCTGGCCCCACCTGTGTGCCCCGCGCGAGGCCCCATGTGACCCTGTACTCTCCCTCGTTTCCTCCAGCATGAGCCGACGCCCACTTCCCCGCCGCCCCCGAGCATCGCCATCTCCATCGTCGCCCCGCCACTAGGGCCTCCCGCCTCGTTGGCCGCTCGACGCCCCCTTTCTCACCATGTCCCTGGCCCCCGCCGCCTCCTCCCCAGGCACTGCAGCATGCCGCATCGCCAAGCCGTCCCCAGCCGCTGGCCTCGCGGTTCCCATCCTCTGTAGGCCGCGCGCCTCTGAGATCTCTCGCCGGCGCCTCGACCTCCCCGGCAACCGCTGTCGTCATCGACCACCCTGGCTCCCTCGTCGTCACCCCTGTGCGTCCCGCGCGCCTGAGCCCATCGAGCTGACGTGCCGCACCTCCCCGCCACCGGATGCCTCCCTGTTCCGGCTGCACGAGCTTGCCGTCCCACATCGCAAGCAAGCCGACATTGCTGCCGTCGGTCCTGTTTTCCACGTGGGTTGGCCACAGCACGACCATAACCCCTGCCCGTCTCTGCCTACCGACCTGGTGCTTTCCTTTATTTCTGTTTGCTAGTTTCAGTGGGCACGTGAGGTGCTGAGATGAAGTATACATGGTGCATACTAAAAACCCGGAGACAATTCCTTACAGATGTTGAAGTGGCGATGATGCTGGCCTCGATTATATCGGCTCGGACAAGCCACCACGCATCACTGACCCAATATCGTCCACGGAACTCCAAGGTCTTCTTCATGGATCCAAAAGTTTGAGACCCTGAACCAAGACCCGAAGATCGAACACGAACCCCGGAGCCCAAGTTCACCGAACCGATGTGTGACCCTTTTCTAGCCCTATTTAATAAATTAACATGTATATGAATTGTTGCATATCAAATTATACATGCTTGCACTCATATCATGTGGTTTTGGGGCATTATGCTGATTCACCCATAATTAAATATGAAGACCATATGCGGGCAAATCTAGTCTAATATTAGTCCCATTTAAATTTGTGCATCGAACTGGTGAAATATTTTGCCTTGATAAGACAACATTTAAATTGCGGGGTATCTAAACAACCTAAACCTACTAACTAATTGTCGGGACCCCAGTTTTGCTTAATATTGTCTAATTGCACAGCATCTTTGCCATGTCATACATCATACATGCATCATGCCTAATCTTTTGTCGTAGTATTAAATAGTGCATCCGGTGTTTCTTTACTGCATTGCTTCTTCACGGATTAGGCCGATGAGTTGATGCGAGTGATGCCCGTTCTTCGGATGAATCTTCAGCAATGTTTCAGGCAAGCATTCTCCCCCTTTCTACCTATTTTTTCTTTATAGTCTTTATTTCCTCCTGTTGATTAATTGATATCCGTGTGGCGATTCTTTAGATTTCATGCACCATTTAAATTCCTTACAGCCTCTATATTGCCTTGGACGCCTCCTATTGCCTTGTGTTCTATAGACAGTCGGCCTTGCGAGTCGTAGTTGCTTGCTTAGGTGCTGCTTCATGTCGTCGATGTTCCATCATTGATTGGATGGTTGGCACATGCTTAATGGTGGAGATGATCATGACTTTAATTATCGTTTAATAATTAAAATTCAAAGTAGGTAAATAATGTAGAGGCACCAGTGGGTAATAGACAATATTTGGTTTTTAATCGCTCACTGGTGTCCCGTAGGACCCCGAGTTCTTGACACCTGTTCCGAGATCGAGCGCTCTAACCACAGGTGGGGTGTGTGGGCACCCCCATCGATTTAGTACCTGATTTCAAAATACTGTACCGGGGGACACAAAGTAGTTTGGGGCTTTATTACTATCTTGTATTTATGCCATGTTTTACTGCTTTATTTACGACTGCGCGTGGAGCGCTTGTACTATTTAGGTTCAAATGTGGAATGTTTCTGTGGTATCGACACGCCCAGTCACACTTTCGGGTTCCTAGTCGTTTACAGCCATTGACACAAACCCTGGGTCCGTCTCGGAGACCGGCCGACTTCGTTTCGGGTAGCTTAGTGGGGTGGCCCCCTGTGCTTGCTTTGGGTCTGGGAAACGTCGTGTCCGAAACCCCGTCGACATACCGTTGGGTGTATGTTTTGTGATCTTGTACCTACCTAATTTGACAACAAGGGTGTAGGTGCGTGTGGAAACTTTGGTGCACCCCTGTAGGGTTAAATCTTTTCGAGAAGCCAAGTCCGCGGTTATGCACGACTTGGAGCACAGTTCTCGATCATAGACAACTGTAACTAAAGTTTACTGTTATAATTTGACTTTTATCTGATATAACTAGTAAGTTGGATAACCACCATGGAAAGAATAAATAAAATTGCCAACCGTGTGAGTTTCCTCGGCTTATCTCTCTCTGATAGCCGACAGTTGTATCCAGTCTCTATAGGTTGTTTAGCGCATGTTTCGCTGCCGCTTCAGTCCACCATACCTATGTAGGCGAGGACCGCCGAATTCTATTCTCGCCGTATACTGGCCTCAGTACTGACCGCACTCTTTTTCCTTTGCCCTTTGCCGGTCCCCCTTTTGTTTTAGCAGGTTTTGAGATCGACATAGTTAGCAGGGTTACCCTTCCGGCTTAGCTTGGGTAGGGTTATGGCCGCCATTGGTTATTCTTCAGGGCTCTTAGCCCCATTTGCATCTTGTCCGTAGTCGGATGTTGTATCATTTTCAAGGTGATTTGGATCTTTGTACCGTATATTTGTATTCTTGACTCATCGAGTCGCTGTTGTATATATATGTTCTGTGGGTTCCATCGTGGACTATTGTGTAATGATATTACTTTGTTTTCCACCCACATGAAAGTGCCTGGTGGGCACCTTTGAATCGTTTCTATGCGGGTTTGGCGGGAATCGCTAAAACTTGCATAGGGCCGATCCGAGGGTGTTACACTATAAAGATGGGTTCAGTGCTACGAAGGTGTTATGTTGAGGCTCATGGATCAATAGTGGAATTTGTACATCCCTATGACGGAGAGATATACTCTGGGCCCTCTCGGTGATATCACATTAATTAGCTTGCAAGCAAGTGATTTGATCACTAGAATGTTATATCACGGGAACGAGAAAAGAGTACATGTCGGTAATGAGATCAAACTAGGTATGGAGATACTGATGATCGAATCTCGGACATGTAATATATCACGAGACAAAGGGATTGAGTTACATGCGTATAAGGTTCACACGATCATAGGAGTCATCGTTGAATATGTGGGAGTCAGTACGGATCTCCAGGTCACGCTGCTGATTATTGATCGGAGAGGGGTCTCGATCATGTCTACATTATTCGCAAACCATAGGGTGACACACTTAAGGGATACTGACACCATTCGGAGCAAATAATATGCTAGAGAAAAAAAAGGAAAGCGCAGGAATTTATTTCACTAGACACCAAAATTGTTTCGGTTGAAATTGCTGAAACTGGTTCTGCATGTGAAATTCAAATGTTCTAAGGGGTTTTATGTGAATGTTTGTTAATTAGAGTAATTAACAAAATTATGAATAAATAAATAAAAGAGTTTTATTTAAATGAGAGCTTCCATTAAATTTGGTGGAAATTTAATGCATGTGAGTGGAGGCTTTTTTATGGGAGTGGAGGCTTTTCATTTTGAGTGGAAGGTCCACCCACATGAATGTGGAAGAGGTGGGGGTAGCCACCATGGTTGGGCTCCATGCCCCTTGGGGTGCCCCCTCTCCCTATAAAAGGCCCCCTCTCCTCCTCTCAAAGAACATCTCCTCGCGAAGGATCTCTCTCCCCCCTTTAAATTTTCCCCATGGTCTCGGATCAGCGAGATACATGTTCCCGGTGGCTTTTTTTTGGAAGGATTTGTTTCTTCCGCTGCTTCGCTGGAGCGAGGGCGCGGAGGTTGTCGGGTTACCCAGACGTGTGTGCGATCACGGATGGACCACTGCTTTGCGGTGTTGGACCGGCTGGACCAGATGGACTTCATCACGATCTTGAGATCGGCAAGCATTTGACTACACCATCCACGAGTACAACCTCGTTAACGCTATTTGGTCTTAGAGGGTATGTATTCTATGGATGTATATCCACCCGTTTCTTGTATCTAGTAGATAGATCTTGGTACATAGTTGTTCCCATCGTAGGAAATTTTTTGTTTTCTATGGTGTGAACCCTACAATATAGTGCATCAAACACTCCTTCTCTAGTGAACTTGCTGAGTACGCTCATACTCAACGTATCTTCTTAACCCTTGCTAGATTCTGAAGCCAATATTGACGATGTCTACATCAACTTATGCTCCAGGAATCATCACCAAAAGCTAAAGCTCTTCAATGAAGTCAAGAAAGTCAACATATACATCAACTCAAGTGAAGATGAAGTTGTTGATTAGATAGGAATATAAACTTCAGCCATAGAACCCACTTCTGTAGAGTATTGCAATAGCAGCAATACAAGACAAATAGTTAGATGATAGTCTTATTAGTCTGATAGTTTTGAGTTGCTATATTTTGAACCTTCTTTGTAAGAAGTTTCTTTCTCTCTCTTTAACCTAGCGTGTTCTCTGGATCTTATGTAAAGAGTCGAGTTGTAACCTATAGTCATGTCTTGGCCCTGTTGTGTTTCTGTTGTACCACTCTGAGGGATGTAATACTAGTGAACGGTGTTTCATTGGTGTTATGTCAACGACTATAGTATACTACATCATGCAGTGGTATGCTGGGTTACCGCAGCTAGTATCAGAGCATATTCTTTGACCTTAGGATTAAAACCCTTTTAGGAAGATCTGTAGGTTGGATAGTGACTATAGGAGCCATCTTATCTAAACCATATGTTCTTATAACTTGTGATAAGCATCCACTTGAGGATAACCTTGTCACGAGATGTATAAATCATCTTTCTTAAAAGTCGTTATCCATATTTTCTCGGTATAGTGCTAGTCCCAAGATGGTAGAACATCATTAATATGTCTTAAGTAAGCTAAAACAGTAATGTAGATTATGACTAAGTTTAGGATACCATATGGAGTAGTTTAAATGGTGTAGCCTAACCATAGAATTCAAGTAAGGCCGTAAAATCTTATTGTTAATTGGTAACAATAGATAACATAATGAAGACCAATAGAACATGTATAGTTGTAATAGGCAATAAATCATGATGTATAGGTAAAACATAAATCATGGTGAGATTAGCTCCGAAACCATGATGTAGGTGTAAAAATTACAATTAATTAGTAAAGTATTCTGAAGTATAAGTAAGAAAATAATATGGTAGAACTATGATAGAAGTCATAGGTGTCATAAATTTGTGATAACCTTAAATTTAGGTGTTCAATAGAAACTTATTAGTCTTTTTGAGAGATCATGTGAGGTTAGTTACTAAATAAGAATGGTTGGTTATAGTTAATCATTACAAGAGTGAGACAAAAAGGTTAGTTGAAACCAAATTGAGATCACTTTTCTTAGAATTATCCTATTGCAATCGAGCAATTTGGGTAAATATTGAGACAAAGATGTGCTAAGTATCACAATGTAAACCTATACGAGGAGGTGACATATACTACACAACTAAGCCTGAATTCTAAAGATACTATACTCAACTATTATATTTCGGGTTTAGAATATAGTGTGTATATGTACAACATTTGGATTTATTGATTTTCTTGGATCTTCTTGATTGACTAGATCTGTACATGAAGTTTGACTTGGTGTGCAAATGCATGTTGCAACATCCAGCTACTACATGATGTTATAGACCTAGATAGAAAAGGGAATTTGTGTAAGGGAGTGACGAGTTCCAAAGATCAAGATGAAGAATTATATGAAGAGTGAAGCCAAGAATAAGGAGTATTAAAACAATTTTAAGGATGGATCAAGTTCAGATCATTGTTAGTAAGCAATAAGAAGGAAGATTAGTGTAGAAAATGTAAGGAGCAACAAGAAGTGATGAAATTAATTTCACCCAAAATAGGTAATGTTGCTAAGAAGTTAAAGAAGTAATTGTACCAAGTTCATGGAAGTATCATGCTTAAGTGCAAAGAAGAAGTTTTGGAACCAAAATGGTATTCAAGCTCTGACAATTCAGAGAATGTCGGTAGTATGTAGAAAACCGTAGGGTAATACATACACCCTAGGATGGTCCGCAGCTGGTATTTGGTTAATTTAGTTAACCAGATCATCTTAGTATTCCATAAAGGGGATAAAACTTGGCCTAAGTTAGGAAAGACATAAAGGAGTATAAAAATTAAAGGGACCGTCTTTTGATACTCTTCGCGAAACCAGACCTACCAAAGAGAGAATGTCCAAACAGTAAGTAAGACAAATAATGTTGAAAATTCACTACAGAGATCCACAATTGTGTGGGTATACCATAAGCTCTTTCATGAGACCTTAAAAAAATAGAGTATAAGCTTAATAGAGACCAACATTCTAATTATGAAGCAAATGGTTATTATAAGGCAGTTTAGGGACTATTAGTAAACCCTAAGGGCGAGAGTAAACAATAGAACTAGAAGTATTGTTATTTGATCTTCGAGTAAAGGTTGGAGAGGAATAAGTACTAAGATAGGACAACATTAAGCCTTATTTTCATAAGGTTAAAAGAAGTCATCATTATAAAAGTACTTTAGGATGTATGTCTGGATGAAAGATTGAAGTTTACTTCAAGGTAGTAGTATTCAAACCTTAAGGTAATTAATAAATGGAAGTTGAAGAAGTACTTAAGGTAATGACAAAGGATTATCTAAAGCTTGATAAGGTAAAAGCTTGAATTCAATAAAATAGAATAGTCCTAACAGAATATTCTAAAGGAAACAACTCTTAAGTGATCCTTAAGAGGGAATAAAACATATCCAATTGGACATGTGTAGAGGAACAAGAAATTCCAATGGGTATGGACTCAATGTGTTCAACACCAATCTTCGAAAGGATTATCAGTATAAATCATACCATGACAAACCAAAAAGTTAGTCTTTTGGCCACAACTATTGTCCAATAAAATTTAAAAATCCTGTTTTAGTGAGACTTCCTAGACCTTACATAATATAGTAAGGAAACTCGATGATCAAGTAAAGGCATTGGATTAGGATACTTAATCAGGGAAATGAACTAAAGCAGAGACCCCAATTGAAGGATCTTATAGTAAGGACATATCCTTAAGTGACTATAGTGAAAGGAACTTTGGCATATTGAAGACAGCAAGTTGGAGAATGTCAAGAATGATAAGAATTCAAGGAAAAGATCTGGATATGGGATACTACAATTATTCCCACTAAAGTTACCATGGAGCTGAGACGTGTCGTAACCAATACAGGACAATTCCTCATTCCGAAATGAAAGAGTGTATGAACTTTGAGGACGAAGTTTATTTTAAGGGAGAGAGTCTATAACATCCCAACATTAGAGCTTAGAAATAAGCTGAACACAGATGTGTGCATTGCATTCATGCATAGAAAATCCGGATAATTTTCGCGCTTTTGAACAAAACTTGTCAAAGTGATTTAAGCTCTATCAACTTGATGGAATTGAAGTAGCTCATCAAGTTGACTGCGATAAGTTTCAATATGACCTTTGCTAAAACCTTATTTTGGGTAAATATGATTTGATCTAAGGGTAGATCAAATGTAATAAAAATTAAACCATAATACATTGCTTAGATGATTAATATCAGATCCTTAATTGATCATATCATAGTATTCATCACAATAACCCATGAATACCAAGCTATGAATATAACTCAAGTAACAAGAATTTAATAACTAAATATTGACCTATTTTATCCTTATCTATTTCTACCATGACGATCATGGTAATACTTCACCCAAACTCTTTAGTTGTATGGAGTAGGGAGGAAACCAATTCAAGACAATTCACCACATATATTTCTTTCCATATCAATTCTTATCATATCTAATGAATCTTATCCTGATATCTGTTGTGCATCAATGTTGAGTAATTGATATGTTGGAAACGTATCTATAATTTTAGATGTTCCATTCTTATTGAGTATCTACTTTGCTTTACTTGTCTACACTTTGAGGTGCTTTTTACATGTTTTCTGGTTCTAACCTATTAACAAGTTGCAACAGTGCCAGATGCCTGTTTTCTGCTGTTTTTGGTTTTAGAAAAGTTAGTAATGAAATATTCTCGGAATTGTACGGGACAAACGTCAAAGTCAATTACTTTCCGTGGGGAACAAGAAGTCCGGAGGGGAGCCAGAGAGGCAAGCCAGGGCGGCTAGACCCACCCTAGGCGCAGGTGGGCCCGGCCCCGCGCCTGGGAGGGGTGTGGGGCCCCTGGTCGCCGCCTCGGCCTTCCCCTTCGCCTATAAGAAGCCCCCGATGTAGAAACCCTAAGAACCCGATCAAATCTCCATGAAACCGTCTGTACCCGCCGCCACCATCGTCTCTAGATCGGGGGGATCTGAAGTTCTTCCCAGCACCCTGTCGGAGGGGAGATCATCCCGGAGGCCTTCTCTCCGGTATGATGCGTGAGTAGTTCCACCTTGGACTATGGGTCCATGTAGTATCTAGATGGTTGTATCTCCTCCTTTGTGCTTTCATGTATAGATCTTGTGAGCTCCATTCATGATCAAGATCTAATCTATTTGTAATCATGCATGTTGTGTTTGCGGGGATCCGATGGATATTGAGATTATTATGTTGGTTTGATTAATGGTTTTGTCTTTATGATTCTATCATGTTTGTGTTGTTTATTATCTTGCATGCTCTCCGTTGTTAGTAGCTATCTTGGCAAAGTAGTTGCTAGTGACTCCAAGAGGGGGTATTTATGCTCGATAGTGGGTACATGCCTCTAGTTTACAAGGGAAGTGACAATAATCTCTTCGGTTGTAGATGTGTTGTTGCTACTAGGGAGAAAACACCGGTCTCTTGTTCATGGAACATGTGGACTGTTTACCTTACACACTTTGCTTAAAGCAGTTGTCTGTTGCTTGCAACTTAATACTGGAGGGGGGTCGGATGATAACCTGAAGGTGGAATTTTAGTCATAGATGCGGTTGGATGGCGGTCTATGTATCTTGTTGTATTGCCCAATCGAATCTCATAGGATCTTTCTGACTAGTAATTGCATTTTTATGCCTTGCTCAGTTCCTGTCAATTGCCCTGCTCTAATTTGTTTACCGTTCATGCCATGTTGTTTATCTAAGGAGAGCACCTCTAGTGAACTATGGACCCCGATCCAATCTTTACCATTGAGACATCTTCCACGGTTACTTGTTTACTTGCTGCAAACCATTACCTTTCACACCATACGTTTAATCCTTTGTTACAGCAAACCGGTGAGCTTGACAACCTCACTGATTCGTTG
The DNA here is from genome assembly GCA_916181665.1 of Avena sativa. Lineage (NCBI taxonomy): Eukaryota > Viridiplantae > Streptophyta > Magnoliopsida > Poales > Poaceae > Avena > Avena sativa. The sequence goes on along the minus strand of OV702283.1, from coordinate 226,266,509 downwards.
GGGCAAAGTCTTGAGTTTCTGTTGTGCAGGTCTCCGTGTTGCTTGCAACACCTGTGTGATGTTTCCTTCCTCCTTCTGGTTCGATAACCTCGGTTTCTACTGAGGGAAGAGTTGCTGCTATGCTCATCAAACCTTGCTCTTGGGGTTTCCAACGAAGTGCTCCACGTCAGCACCATCAACAAGTTTTCTAGCGCCATTGCCGGGGAGGCTAAGGACGTCTTCACAAGGGGAGTCCTTCACTTCCTTTCTCTTTACTTTGTTTTGAGTTTGCTTTGTTTCTTTTGCTTGGTTTTATTTTCCTCTTTTCAAAAAAAAAAGTAGTTCCTGCTCTAGTTGCTGGTATGTTGTTGCCTTGCTTGGTCATGCTTTCTATCAATGGATGGTTTCTTTGAAACTAGTTCTTATTGGCAAGGTGGGTTCATGGAAGAACAAAAATATTATTATAAGGAACACCGTTTGTCACAAAAAGGGAAACACTTAAGGGAACAAATTGATAAGTTGAATATTATTGCTAGAGAGGTGTGCTCTACTTATAATGTTACCTATTGCTTTGATAAAGCTTGTTGATGTAGGAGGTACAAACATCTCCCTTTCCAATGTGAGTATAATGACAATGTTACCATATCCTCTTATGTTAATGGAAATTATGACTTTTATGATGTGGAATAGATTGAAGAATTTATTGCCTTCGAGGGGGCATTTGAACTTCCCAGTTTGCTTGAAAAAACTGATGATGCACCTTATGAACATGAGGTTTATGAGATACTTAAATTTTGCTTTGATAATTACAAGGAAGCAAATGGCTATATTCTTGAATATTTTAATAGGCGTTTTCCACATTTGGAAGAGACTAATGCCTTGCAGGAGCCTATGGAAGAAGAAATTGTTGAAACTGGAAGCTCATTAGATGAAAAAGAGGACGAGAGTGATGAACAAAAGGAGGAAGAATGGATCTACCCATGCCTACCTTCTAATGAGAGTAACTCTTTACCTCTTATATTATTTGATTGTCCCCCATGCTTACCAAAGGAGGATGAATGCTATGTTCCTGTGGATCCTTTTGAACTATCTACTTTGGATAAAACCTGTGAAGGTTTTAATCCCACTATTTTTGAGCTTGATAGGAATTATGAGTTTGTAGATCATGAAGAGCATGCTTTATATGATAACTATATTGTTGAGTTTATTCATGATGCTACTGAAAATTATTATGAGAGGGAAATATGGTTGTAGAAGTTTTCATGGTACTGAAACACCTCTCTATGTGCTGAAAGTTTTGAAGTTGCTCTTGTTTCATCTTCCTATGCATGTCACTTTGTTCTTTGTGAATTTATTTGCATACAAGATTCCTATGCATAGGAAGTGGGTTAGACTTAAATGTGTTTTCAATTTGCTTCTTGATGCTCTCTTTGACTTCAATTCATATTACTTATGTGAGCATCTTCTCAAACTATCATGCCTAACTTAAAGGCGTTAAAGAAAAGTACTTGTTGGGAGATAACCCAAGAGTTTACTTGATTCTTGGAAGTTATTACTTCAGTAATTACCTCTCCTTATCCTTTTTGTTTGCTTTTTGTGCCAAGAATGACCTCTAATGAGAGGGAAGTAAGATTTGGGGAGTTGCTGTCCTGAAACAGATTTCTATCCTCCACAAAAAATATTCGTGAGGAGTCTCTGTAACTCGGATTGAGCTAAAAATTTATGAATAAATCCCCCATTATGTTATCTAACTTTCATTAGTTCAACACTTTTTGATTTGAGCAACAGAAGATGTTAGGAAAAATCGGTTCCTACCTACTGGTATGTTTTGACAGATTTCTGCCATTATTTCCATTTGCTTCTTATTGATTAATTTTTGAGTTATCTTTAGGTGAATTGAGCTTTTTGAAGGAGTTGCTACAGTAGTTTGTGTTTTTAGTGAAAAGCCTTGTTATTCCAAAGCTTTGCCAGGGGTCTAATATCTTTTGAATACAGTAATGTTGCTAATGAAGATTGTGTGAAGTTTTGTATGAAGGAAAAATTTGAAGTGTAGAGGGAGAATGATGCAATGAGATGAAGAATGGACAAAAGCTCAAGCTTGGGGATGCCACCATGGTGTCACCCCAAGAAATATCCAAGAGGTACAAGCGTCAAAGCTTGGGGATGCCCAATGCATCCCCTTCTTCATCAATAAAAAGCTCAGGTCTGTTTAGACACTTCGTTTTTATTGTTTCATGCACGGTTGTGTTGTTGTTGGAGCGCCTTAGTTTTCGTTTTCTTTGCTTAGGTTGTTTAGTTTGCTTGAATAAAGTAGTTTGTACCCCCGTTCTCGCTGTGTTATTTTGCAAATAAGTTGCTTGGTGTTGGAAAGGAGTAGTAAGTTCTTGCTTGAAGTGCAAGAGGAGCTTACATTGACTGTGACTTAGACTTTAGCATGACATGCTAGGTGTTGTTTTGACCTTATGCTTAGTGATTATTGCTGTAGCATGTCTTGTTCCAAACAATTGGGATTTCGTAGTGTTCCTTGAAGAAATTATGCGTTGTTTTAGCATGCAAAAGCATAGTATTGTGGTATTCTCCTTTGATGATTTGCTTTGGTTGACTTGGCACATGCTCACACCATGTTATGACTCTCACAAGTCACCAATTAGCCTCTATGATCATTTAGTCCTTGACTTGTAGTACCACTCTATGCTTTGATTAGTAATGCTTTGTTGCTCTGCATGATTATGGCCATTATGCTCTCTTAGTTGATTGCTCCCGGTCTTTTGCTAGCCTCCACTTGTATGTGTAATTCCTACCCATGCTTCCAACTCCCAAGAAACCAAGTTATTCCAAAGTGTCCACTATAAAATCCTATGCATGGTGTGTTACACCATTCCAAGTATATTCTTGTTTTCAGTTATCTTCGAATTAAAAACTATTTTGTTATGTGAAAACTTAGTGATTAAAGCCCTCACGAACTTGATGGCACACTTTATACTCTTTTCCCCTAATAAACTTGAACCATTGTGAAAACTTTGTTATATATGCTTGCACTTATACGTTGGAATTAGCAGAACCGTGCTGTCATGGGGAACGCTTTCAACATTGCACTTGTACTTTGTACTCAGTTGATATCATGCTCTTTTGTCTATGGATGTCACCGGTGTGAAATAAGGAGGGAACTTGTAAGTCCATGGAATTTGTATCCTGTGTTAGAGAAATGCCTAGGCCGCTAGCCTAAGCCTTGCCTAATCATGGTGAAAACTTGCAGCATCACCATAGTGACATCTATGAAGCATTCTTCTTATAAAAAAGAGACACATTGAGAAAAGAGGAAAGAGAGAAAAAGCACCATATTCCCATGGTATATAAGAAGATTGTTGAGATGCTCATTGTCTGCTTGCCTTGTCATTTTGGTTATGGGATAGCTCCTATACCATGTGCAAGGGGTACCCCGTTGGCGGTTCTCAATGATATGAAAATACTTCTTACCTGGGCCCAAAGTTGAGTATGCATGAGGTGTGGCCCTCGTATTCAAAGGACTTGAGATTGCCAACTTATACTTCGTCAAGCATATACTCCATCTTTGCCACTTAAACCTTAATCACTTCAAGATGCTTATGATAGGGGCAATGAGGGCTGAAAGCTAACAAGTACCATAATTTTTGGAAGATCTTTTTGAAACTTGTAATCCCTGCTTCCTTAGGGTGGCCCGATCTTTCACGAATTCCGTGGGAAACGAGGGAAAAGCGGTGGAAGGGAGAAGGGGATGAAATCCAAGAACACACACGTGAAGAACTCGATGAACTCACACACACGAAAACAAGATACAAACCGATAGTTCACGCCGGTGGCAACCGGTCCAACATAATCCCTAGGATCGGTGTTGGGCGAAGCTCTTTCTCCATGGCCAACAACGGGGGTGAGGATCTTGGTGAGATCTTAACTATTTGGGCACGAGACACCGAGATCCCAAGGACTTGTACAACTTGAACGCGCTAGGCAAAATCCAAGAGGTTGTGGATAATTTGGTGCTCCTTGGTAGGAGCATGAGACAAATAGTTGATATATCCTCAAAGGGGTGTCCTCAACTATAATTATCCAAGTCTAGGGTTTACAATAGGGGGTGGGGGCTATTTATAGGCCAGCCACATAAACAGGGGTAGTTTAGGCACGAAAAGGGTAAAAACTAGGTGAAATAAGGAGTTGCACGGGCCTAGACCGAATGTTGACTTGAATCTGGGGATTTACGGCGAGGGGTCCGGCGACGCCGGCGTGGTTGCCAGAAATTCCGATCATCGCCGACATTTCCGGTCGCCCACCGGAAAGCCTTACAGAAGGTGCTTTCGGTCGTCGCCGGAGGATTCCGATCGCCGTCGGGATTGTCGGCATGGAGGCCGGTCGACCGGGCCGGTCGCCGGGAGTTCCGGCGAGGAGACCGGTCTGCCGGGCCTGGCGCTTGTTTGCTCTAGCGGATCTCCTCGGGTAGCCTTTGGTCCCTCCCTTGGTGATGCTTCATTGGGTTCATAGCTGAGAATGCACAGGGTTTAGGCATGAAGTATCAAGCCATCCAAGGATGTATTGAAATCACACGAGGAGAGGAGCGAGTTAACCTTAGCTTGTAGGAGCTTGGCTCGAGCACGGGTCATCGGTCCACTTGGGGGACTAGTTGGCGGGGATGTAGGCGCATCCGTAGGACGGGATGCATCAGCTCCCCCCTTGGGAAAGAGTCGTCCTCGACTCTTCAACCTTCTCAACTTCATCTTCTCCATGGTAGGGTGAGAGGTCCTTGACATTGAACGTCGGGCTCACAAGGTACTTTGATGTTGGGATATCAGTGATGTAGGCGTTGTTTTTGATCCTCTTTAGTACTTTGAATGGTCCATCACCTCTTGGCTTAAGTTTGGAGTCGCGGTCCTTGGGGAAACGGTCTTTACTTAAGTGTATCCACACAAGGTCGCCTTCTTCGAAGATCATATCTTTCTTGTTCTTGTTTAGTCTTGATGCTTGGCGAAGGACTTGCTGCTCGATCGTAGTTCTTGTGTCTTCATGGAGTTTCTTCATTGTTTGGGCACGCTTGTCAACGTCCATATTGGTATGGTCATGAAGAGGAAGTGGGAGGATATTGAGCGTGGTGAGGGGCTCGAAGCCATAGACGATCATGAACGGGCTCCTCATGGTGGTGGAGTCCTTGGCGCGGTTGTAGGCGAACTCGGCGTGTGGAATACATTCCTCCCAGTCTTTAAGGTTCTACTTTATCAACACACGTAGAAGTGTGCCCAGGCTTCGATTGATGACCTCGGTTTGTCCATCAGTTTGAGGATGCGAGGCAGACGAGAATAGGAGCTTGATGCCGAGATTGGCCATGAGGGTCTTCCAAAAGTAGCTCATGAATTTGACGTCGCGGTCGGAGACAATTGTTCTTGGTACACCGTGTAGCCGAATTATTTCCCTGAAAAACAAATTTGCTACATGTGAAGCATCATCGGTCTTATGGCACGGAATGAAGTGTGCCATTTTGGAAAAACGATCCACTACCACAAATATAGAATCATGTCCATGTTTATATCTAGGAAATCCTAACACAAAGTCCATGCTAATGTCCGACCAAGGTACATGAGGAATATGCAATGGCATATAAATACCAAAGGGGTTGGACTTGGACTTAGCTTGACATGTAGTGCATCGTTGGACGTGGCGTTCTACGTCGCGCTTCATCTTTGGCCAAAAGTAGTGAGTGGATAGCATGTCATATGTCTTGTCACGGCCAAAGTAACCCATAAGGCCTCCACCATGGGACTCTTGAAGAAGAAAATTTTGGAGAGACGACTTCGGAATGCAAAGCTTGTTTTTGTAACATCCCTAAAATCATGTTTCAAACTCATGCATATCATACATGCATCCATGATCATTTAGAATTTCATTTCAAAAATCATCTCAAAAATAGGAGCATTGTTGCTCAATATTTTATATAAGTTTACTCAAGCCCTTGTGCTACTTGTTTTTGAGAAAGGTGTTGTTAACCATTCAGTATTGTTTAGAATCCAAACCCAAGTGATTTCAAAAATTTGAGCAAAGTCTCAAAGCAAAATATGAGATAAAACCAATTCTATGCCTATTATCACACCTCATAAAGGCATGGTTTTATTTTATTTTCTAAAGATCCAAGTGTGTTTGAGTGAACAGATGTGTATGACACTTATTTGAGTACAAGATTTATTGTACAAAAATCCTGAAAAGTTTTGGAATCAAACAGATTTGAATTGAAGTTTGAAAACCATTTCAGAAAAGCAAACAGAAAAAGAAAAAGATTAAGAGAGAAAAAAATAAGCCTTCAATCGAATCTGGCCCAACTGGCCCAGCTAAGCCCAGCACCCCCACCCCGCGAACCATTTTCTTTCACTCGCCCCCGCACCCGCTGAGTGACTGACATGCATGACCCACTCCCCCTCTGTTTCTCTCGCTGACAGCCAAGGCCCACACGGCATCGTCGTCTCCACCCCACCGCAACGTGTTCTTCCCCAAATCATGTCGTGCGTTACCTGGTTGATTCGCTCGTCAATTCGCGTTGATTTCAAGAGTAATTCACGCCCCCGCCTTGCCTACTTAAACCCCCTCTGCCCCCTCTCCATTTTCCCCCAAACTCCGAGCCCAGAGCGCCCCCAGGCTGCCCGCATTCGTCCTCGCACCGCCGCAGACAGAGAGCTCTCCGGCGACCAATTCCGGTGAGCCCCGTGCGCCCCTCTCCCTCTGGATCTTGCAGACAGCCTCGCCACTTTCTTGCGCATCTACTGACACCGCTGGTTCCTTTTATACTGCCCCAGTTTGTCGATTCCGTTCAGCACCGCAAGCTCCCGACGACACCCTCAACTCCGGCGACCAAATTATGTAAGCCTTTTGTTCCCCTTCGCCTCTGACTCACACGATGTTGTTCGCCACTATCTTGTGCATCACCTGATGCCGCTTGTTCGTGCTAGGGAGACCAGGAGCGTCGCCAACATCGCCGTCCACCCAAGCCCGACGTCGCCCGCAACTTCGACGAGCTCCAGCAACCCACTCCGTGCGCCCCTTGCCAAGCCGCCGCCAGGTTGAGCATCAGTGCATCGCCACGGTTCTGGTAAGCCCCTCCGACGACCCTAGGACCACCTGTAGCGCCGTGCCGCTGTAGGCCAAGCTCGCCCCCGCCAATAGCCACCGCCAGCGCCGCCAGCTTTGGTCGTTTGATCCAGAGCCGTCAGATCTGGATCCAGCGTGCAGGATTAGATCACTTAACGAATCGGTACGAGCAGATCTGAGCCGTGCGGTTTAAGTAGATCTAACGGCTCGGAAGCGTGATCCTATGCGAAGCGGTACGGGCCAATTAGAATAAGACGCATGGCATCTGTTAGAGTTTAAAAATAGAATTTGAATCTATTAGATGTTTAAATTTGTTTTGGCTATAACTTTTGATCCCCACGTTAGAATTTGACAAATTTTATACCGTTGGAATCAGGAGAGCATGCTCTTTCTAAATATGCAATGTGTTTAATGTTTTGCTTCTGTTAAAATGACTTTATTTGCAGAAACTTGTGTAGGGCTAATTTGAGTATATGAATTATTTAAGATTTGAATTAGGGTTTAACTAAATGTTTTTTGGCAAGTTTTTAACTTGTTTATGAATCAGTACTGTACACTTGCTTTGTTGAGTTTTAAAAATCATCACATATCATTTTGCATGCATGCATATATTTTTGATTGTATATGTTTTGTATGTGATTGTGGCTATGATTCTTTGTGTAGATTTTGGTGCTAGTGATTGTGATTGTGAGGAGTGTAGCTACTCTCCAAACTACCAAGGCAAGTGGTACTTCATGAATATTTTGTTCCTATGTTTTGTACTAAGCATTAGAAATATTTTGTTAAGTCTAGCATGCTATATTTTGCTTATATGCCATGTTGGGAAATCCTAGTAGTTGTAGAATTGCTAGAAAATTTATAAGTTAAGATACTATCTATGCCATGCTTAGCCTAGCTAGTAGCAACCAAGGGTTGGTGAAATATATACATGCTATGATGAAAATATTTCTAAGTCTTTGGACTTGTGTTTTGCCTAATAAAACAACTAAGTAAATGAAACACCTGGGTGGAATGGAAGGATTGGTTTGTGTTGAGTGGTTACACAAGGCCAGGGGACTGGTGAACCTTGTGTATCTCACTTGTGGAAAGCCACCTAGGAACAAAGAGATTTTAGAGGCCAAGTGTTGAGAAGCTTCTAGTGCAGCCACTTGGCAATATGGGCTCTGCCTGGATCATATAAGTTGCTAGAACTTAGTCATTTCGACAGTTGGTGGTAGTGGGATGATAGGTTGGAACGCGTCCATTTGGTCTAAGGGAAGGCTTCTGAAAGGTCCTGTCTTGGTGAAAATCAAGTCTGGTGGGGAAAGTGCACAACCTCTGTAGATGGAAAAACCTAAGTACTTAGCCATGTCCCTGGAAAAGGACAACTTGAGCATCAAGACATGGAAGCTATCAAGAATCTCCTCATCCCAATTTCTAAGTAAAAACTTGTGGGTGAACAAGGGTGAAGGACCTCAATGTCTATTGGTGGTTCCTTGGAAAAAAAATTGTCAAAGAAAAACTTAGTGATTTCAACTAATAGGAAAAACCTATTTTGAGCAAAGCAAGCCAAGCTACACTTAGCCAAATTGCATATATAAATATAGTCCACCTAAATTATACTAAGGTATCACTTGCCAATACTATTCCAATGTATTGACCCACTGTGGCTGTAACTTGTGATGTTGCAGGTTACGCTGATGAGGATTAGGAGTCATGAGTCTACACTCAACATGTTTGCCTGTCGCACATGAAGATGAAGACTTTTATTTATTTACTTATTCAAACTCTTGTATTAGGCCTGTGGCCTTGGAGTTGTAAAGACTATGTTTGTCTCTGGAATGCCTGTAATAATGACCTTTGTATCTGTGTACTTCATCTTAAACTGTGGATGCTAGCAATGATCCAGGGACTAGCATTGCAATCACAGGGATCCTTTTCCTTTATAAATAAGGGATCTTACAGATGGTATCAGAGCACTGTGTTGCCTGTAGGATTATGACCCTAGGATTGGAAACCACTAAGGAAAATTTTTCAACAACTTCTACACTTGTCTATTCTTCTCGTAAACTTTCGTAATCTTCTTTCTCATCTCCAATTGTAGATGAACTCCATCAACGAAGCCGTGAGGAAAGGACCACTCATGACAATGACCTTGGAGTGTGAGACAGAATTCCCCAAGGCTCTCAAGGACCTCATGGTTGCAATGGAAATACATGGTGCAGCTGTTTACAAAGGTTTTCCTGTGATGGATGAAGGAGTTGAGTACTGGTGGGTGCAACTTCACTTGTATAAAAACAAGGAAGACAACCACAAGGACTCAGGATTCTGCATGTTCACCAATTCAGTGATGCACCCTACATTCTTTGACTCAGCAAGGGATGTAGCTTGGAAGACCATCAAAGAACTTGGTGAAAGAGTCAAGTGCAGAATGTTCAACATCCAAAATAGCCTGAAAGAAGAGAAGAAACATACCCAAGAGTTGGAGGCTACCAACCAAACTTTAAGAGGAGACATTATAGACTTAGTGATGGATTCATGTGAGCAAGATAGGCTGATTGCTTCTAGAAACATTATGTTAGCCAATAGATCCAGTGAGATAGGCTTGTAAACGTACTTCGTTAGTTGGACCACCACTTATCACCTTATTTTCCAAAATGTTGCTTTAAAATAAGTTGAACCTTGGTTGTTGTAATGGATCCATGTATGCCATGACTTGTGTGTTTTGATTTCCAAGGATATGTATGTGATGTTTTGTCTTTTGTTTTATCTTGAATTGTGTTGTTCTAACTTTTCTATCTTATAAATAGATGCCTACTGTTACCATCAGCACTGTTGAGGAGTTCCAGGGAACTCGCTTTGGTCCTCGTATTGTTGAGCTTACTACTTTGCTCAATATCCCTCTTCCTACCATCATGGTGCTTCCCCTCACCAAGTTTGAGAGGAAAGACCTCTGGGGTTTCAAGGTCAACCAGCCCGGACGCCAGACTGAGCCTACCACGGAGGCCATTGTCTTCAAGCTCATGCACGATGACAAGGAGAGAGGCCTTGAGGTAGTCATGCAGGATCTGATAGGACGTCTGCTGGGGAGACACTCCCGATAGGTTAGAGGTACTCACTTCCACGTCTTCGGTAGACGTGATGAGGATGGAGAGTCCATCGACTTCGAGGACACTGCGAGGGATACAGCCGAGCTGATTCGTCTATACCTCCAGGACTTAGAGGCTCTCATTAGGCATGTGGACTTCGATAGGACCAACGTCATGCTCAGCAATGATGAACTCCAGGTGCAGCTTCGCGAGAAGGACAAACTCTTCGCGGAGCAAGATGAGATATTTAAGGAGATGGAGGCGAAGTTCGAGAGCCAGGACAGAAAGTTCAAGAGTCAGGAGAAGCGAGTCCAGGATAGGAACAAGAAGATCCGGGACATGACTGAAGAACTGCAGGCCAAGGACTTCGAGCTCGAGCATCAGCAGACGGTGATTGAGAGACTTCGTTCCCAAAAGAGGGCTCTCAAAGCCAAGATTGAGACCTTGACCACCAGCGTCGAGTAATACAAGACCGCGATGGAGAACGCAGGTCTTACCTTTGGCGAGGAGGAGGTTGATGCCGAGGAGTAGATTTGACTACTCATTTATCATTTATTATCATACTTGTCGTTGAGAACTTGTTATTGACCATCCAACATGTGGATGGCTTGTTATTTGTGTGTGTTTTACTTTGCGAACTTGTTATCTGGTTGTGAATCTTTATCATTATGTTGCATGATTTGTGATTTTTTATGTGATGTATTGTGCATGAAAGCATCTATGGGTATCTCATTCTTATCTCTATTGAACAAACCACAGATGCCTCCCCGTCGTGCAAACCCAACCCCAACAACAACAACATCACTCCAGAAATGCAGCAAATGATGACCGCTCAAACTCAGCTGATGCAAATGATGACGACGCTCATCCAGAACCAAAAAAACAACAACAACAATAACAACAACAACCCACCAGGTTTTGACATGCTTACCAGGTTCTTGAGATTGAGGCCAGCAAAGTTCTCGGGAACAACTGATCCCATGGTGGCCAATGATTGACTACGCTCTGTGAACAAGGACTTGGTAACTGTGGGCTGTACTGATGCAGAAAAGGTCAGATTTGTAGCACATTTGCTGGAAGGACCAGCCGCCACTTGGTGGGATAACTTCCAGATCACCACTCCCATAGAAGATGTGACATGGGCTATCTTTGAGGATGGCTTTCGCACTGCTCATATCTCATCTGGAGTGATGAGTCTGAAGAAGAAAGAGTTTCATAACCTGAAGCAGTGCCACCGCAGCGTGGCTGAATATATTGAAGAGTTCAACAATCTGGCGCGTTACGCACCGGATGAAGTTGACACTGATGCTAAGAGGAAAGAAAAGTTCCTCGAAGGGTTGAATGATGAGCTGAACCTGTAGTTGGCTATGGCGTATGTTCCCACATACCAGTCTCTTTGTGATAAGGCTGCTATTTTGGAGAACAAAATGAAGCAAGTTGAGAGCAGGAAGAGAAAGCACTCGGACAAGCATAGCTCGGGATCGTCTCACAAACGTTCCCATTATGATGACAGTGGAAGCTCAGGATCCCACAAGCATGGGAAATTCAACAAGCACCACAACCACAACCGTCATGACAACAAGCATCACCGTAGTCATGACAATGACAAGTACAAGAACCACAAGGGTGGATATAAGAGCCACCATAGTGGAAATGGAAGTGGCAGTGGAAGCCAGCCTATCAAGAAGGACATCAGTCAGGTTGAATGCTTCAAGTGCAAGAAGATGGGGCATTATGCCAATGAATGCCCAGAAAAGAAAGTTGAAGGACCCAACAAGCCCAACCCTTTTCAGAAGGGACAAGTTAACCACATCAATGTGGAGGAAATCTATGAGGAGCCTGATGCTGTTGCTGCTAAGTTCAAACTCAATTCTGTTCCAGCATTTGTTCTCTTTGATACTGGTGCATCTCATTCATTCATATCAAGAGCATTTGTTGAAAGAAATGAACTGCCAGTAGAAACTATTGGGTGTCCTATAAAAGTAAGTTCTCCTGGCGGAGAAATGATAGTGAACTCAGGATGTCATGATCTAGTTATAGAGTTTGGGAAGTATAAGTTTCCCGTTAACTTGATAATCCTAAATTCCCAAGGTTTGGATGTCATTTTGGGAATGGACTGGATGACTAAGCACAAGGGAGTGATAGATTGTGCCAACCATACTGTCTCACTCACAACTCCTGAAAATAAAAGGATCAGATTCAAGACCAACTTTGAAGCAAGAAGGAGTATGCTAAATTCTCTTAAGGGGGTTAGCATAGACAGTGTGCCAATTGTGAGTGAGTATCCGGATGTGTTTCCGGAAGAATTAACGGGAATGCCACCAGATAGAGATGTGGAGTTCCTTATTGATTTGCTACCAGGATCTGGACCAATAGCAAAGAGACCGTACAAGATGTCAGTTGATGAACTGAAAGAACTCAAGAAACAACTCGGAGAGCAGTTGCAGAAAGGATTTATTCAACCAAGTTCTTCATCTTGGGGAGCCCCAGTTTTGTTTGTGGAGAAGAAGGATAGAAGTCAAAGGTTATTCATTGATTACCGTTCACTCAATGAGGTGACAATCAAGAACAAATACCCTTTGCCTAGAATCAATGACTTGTTTGATCAGCTAGAAGGAGCTTGTGTGTTCTCGAAGATTGATCTCCGGTCAGGATATTTCCAACTCAAGATAAGAGAATAAGACATACCTAAGACAGCTTTCACCACAAGGTATGGATTGTATGATTATACCGTGATGCCATTTGGTTTAACCAATGCTCCAGCATACTTTATGAATATGATGAACAAGGTATTCATGGAATTTCTTGATAAATTTGTTGTCATTTTCATCGATGACATTTTAATCTACTCCAAGAGCAAACAAGAACATGAAGGACATTTGCGTTTGATACTTGAGAAGCTTAGAGAGCATAAACTGTATGCCAAATTCAGCAAGTGTGAATTCTGGTTAAATGAAGTTGGATTTCTTGGTCATGTTATGACAAAAGATGGTGTAGCAGTTGATCCTGCTAAAGTTTCAGCTGTAACTGAATGGGAATCTCCCAAGTCAGTGAAAGAAGTTCGTAGTTTCCTTGGCTTAGCAGGTTACTACAGAAGGTTCATTGAGAATTTCTCCAAGGTAGCTAAGCCTATGACAGAATTGCTAAAGAAAGACAAGAAATTTGCTTGGTCTGAAAGGTTGTGAACTCAGCTTTCAGGAATTTAAGAAGAGACTTTTGACAGCACCAGTTTTGTGTTTGCCAGACTTGGAAAAGGATTTCCAAGTATATTGTGATGCATCCCATCATGGTTTGGGAGAAGTACTTATGCAAGACGGAAAAGTTGTGGCTTATGCCTCGAGACAACTCAAAACTCTGAAGTGAACTACCCTACTCATGATTTAGAGTTAGCCTCTGTTGTCCATGCACTCAAAACATGGAGACACTATCTTTTGGGAAAGCGATGTGAAGTGTTCACAGATCACAAAAGTTTGAAGTATATCTTCACCCAGAAGGAAATTAATATGAAACAAAGAAGATGGCTGGAACTCATCAAGGATTATGACTTAAGTTTGCAATACCACCCCGGTAAAGCAAATGTTGTAGCGGATGCTCTAAGTCGTAAGGTTTTTGTGAATGCCCTTACCAAGGGAGAATTGCCAGATGATTTGTGTGCCCAATTCAGAGATCTCAGATTGGAGATTGTGCCTGAAGGACATCTCATGTCTTTGGATGTTCAACCCACTTTGTTGGACAAGATAAAAGAATCCCAGAAGACTGATAAGGAAATTGAAGAGATCAAGGAAAATATTGGCAAAGGAAAAGCCAAAGGATTCCATGAAGACGAACAGGGTACTTTATGGCATGGGAAACGTATCTGTGTTCCACAAGATCCGGAGCTTCGGAAACTGATTTTGCAAGAAGCACACAACTCACCGTATTCCATCCATCCGGGTAACACCAAAATGTACATGGACATGAAGGAAATATTTTGGTGGAATAATCTCAGGAAGGACATCGCCGAACATATTGCTTTGTGTGATGTGTGTAGTAGAGTGAAAGTGGAACATCAGAAACTAGCCGGTTTTCTTCAACCACTACCTATTCCTGATTGGAAGTGGGACAAGATTGGTATGGACTTCATTACCAGATTACCAAGGACCAAATCAGGATATGATTCTATTTGGGTAGTAGTGGATCGCCTGACTAAAGTGGCTCATTTCATACCCGTGAAGACAACTTATACAAGTGCTAAGTTGGCCAAGATCTACATGAGTAGAATTGTATGTCTACATGGAGTGCCCAAGAGTTTTGTGTCTGATAGGGGAACTCAATTCACTTCCCATTTTTGGAGACAGCTACATGAGTCGTTGGGAACGAGGTTGGAATTCAGCACTGCTTTTCATCCTCAAACTGATGGACAAACAGAAAGGACTAATCAAATTCTGGAAGACATGTTGAGGGCATGTGCCCTAGACTATGGAGCCAGTTGGGATGAAAGTCTGCCTTACGCAAAATTTTCTTATAACAACGGCTATCAAGCCAGCATTGAGATGGCACCATTTGAGTTTCTCTACGGGAGAAAGTGTACCACCCCGTTGTTATGGAATGGTGTGGGAGAAAGAAGCTTGTTCGGACCGGAACTTATCAAAGAAGCCGAGGAGAAAGTCAAGTTGGTTAAAGACAGATTAAAGATAGCACAGTCCCGACAGAAAAGCTACGCAGACCCTAAGCGTAGAGAAGTCACCTACGAAGTTGGTGATAGAGCTTACCTTAGAGTTTCGCCACTTCGTGGAGTGAAAAGGTTTGGAGTCAAGGGAAAGTTGGCCCCAAGATATGTTGGGCCATTCAAGATTATAAGTCGCAAAGGAGAAGTTTCTTACAAAATTGAATTGCCAGAGTCTTTGTCAGCTGTCCATAATGTGTTTCACGTGAGTCAGATTAAGAAATGTCATCCAGAAATGGAAGAAACTTCTTTGAAGGATACTATACCCTTGGAAGAGGTTCAGTTGGAGAGTGACCTCACTTATGAGGAGAAGCCTATCAAGATTCTTGAGACTGCAGAAAGAGTCACACAGACTAAGACTATCAAGTTTTGCAAAGTGCAGTGGAATCATCATACCGAAGAGGAAGCAACTTGGGAAAGAGAAGATGATCTTCGGAAAGACCACCCTCACCTATTTGCTAGCCAACCCGAATCTCGAGGGCGAGATTCACCTTAAGGGGGTTAGATTTGTAACATCCCTAAAATCATGTTTCAAACTCATGCATATCATCCATGCATCCATGATCATTTAGAATTTCATTTCAAAAATCATCTCAAAAACAGGAGCATTGTTGCTCAATATTTTATGTAAGTTTACTCAAGCCCTTGTGCTACTTGTTTTTGAGAAAGGTTCCGTTAACCATTAGTATTGTTTAGAATCCAAACCCAAGTGATTTCAAAAATTTGAGCAAAGTCTCAAAGCAAAATATGAAATAAAATCAATTCTATGCCTATTATCACACCTCATAAAGGCATGGTTTTATTTTATTTTCTAAAGATCCAAGTGTGTTTGAGTGAACAGATGTGTATGACACTTATTTGAGTACAAGATTTATTGTACAAAAATCCTGAAAAGTTTTGGAATCAAACAGATTTGAATTGAAGTTTGAAAACCATTTCAGAAAAGCAAACAGAAAAATAAAAAGCTTAAGACAGAAAAAATAAGCCTTCAGTCGAATCTGGCCCAACTGGCCCAGCTAAGCCCAGCACCCCCACCCCGCGAACCGTTTTCTTTCACTCGCCCCCGCACCTGCTGAGTGACTGACAGGCATGACCCACTCCCCCTCTGTTTCTCTCGCTGACAGCCAAGGCCCACACGGCGTCGTCGTCTCCACCCCACCGCGACGTGTTCTACCCCAAATCACGCCGTGCGTTACCTGGTTGATTCGCTCGTCAATTCGCGTTGATTGCAGGAGTAATTCACGCCCCCGCCTTGCCTACTTAAACCCCCTCTTCCCCCTCTCCATGTCCCCCCAAACTCCGAGCCCAGAGCGCCCCCAGGCTGCCCGCATTCGTCCTCGCACCGCTTCAGACAGAGAGCTCTCCGGCGACCTATTCCGGTGAGCCCCGTGCACCCCTCTCCCTCTGGATCTTGCAGACAGCCTCGCCACTTTCTTGCGCATCTACTGACACCGCTGGTTCCTTTTATACTGCCCCAGGTCGTCGATTCCGTTCAGCACCGCAAGCTCCCGACGACACCCTCAACTCCAGCGACCAAATTCCGTAAGCCCTTTGTTCCCCTTCGCCTCTGACTCACACGATGTTGTTCGCCACTGTGTTGTGCATCACCTGATGCCGCTTGTTCATACTAGGGAGACCAGGAGCATCGCCAACGTCGCCGTCCACCCAAGCCCGACGCCGCCTGCAACTTCGACGAGCTCCAGCAACCCACTCCGTGCGCCCCTTGCCAAGCCGCCGCCAGGTTGAGCATCAGTGCGTCGCCACGGTTCTGGTAAGCCCCTCCGACGACCCTAGGACCACTTGTAGCATCGCGCCGCCGTAGGCCGAGCTTGCCGCCGCCAGTATCCACCGCCAGCGCCGCCCAGCTTTGGTCGTTTGATCCAGAGCCGTCAGATCTGGATCCAGCGTGCAGGATTAGATCACTTAACGAATCGGTACGAGTAGATCTGAGCCGTGCGGTTTAAGTAGATCTAACGGCTCAGAAGCGTGATCCTACGCGAAGCGGTACGGGCCAATTAGAATAAGACGCGTGGCATCTGTTAGAGTTTAAAAACAGAATTTGAATCTATTAGTTGTTTAAATTTGTTTTGGCTATAACTTTTGATACCCACGTTAGAATTTGACAAATTTTATACCGTTGGAATCAGGAGAGCAAGCTCTTTATAAATATGCAATGTGTTTAATGTTTTGCTTCTGTTAAAATGACTTTATTTGCAGAAACTTGTGTAGGGCTAATTTGAGTATATGAATTATTTAAGATTTGAATTAGGGTTTAACTAAATGTTTTTTGGCAAGTTTTTAACTTGTTTATGAATCAGTACTGTACACTTGCTTTGTTGAGTTTTAAAAATCATCACATATCATTTTGCATGCATGCATATATTTTTGATTGTATATGTTTTGTATGTGATTGTGGCTATGATTCTTTGTGTAGATTTTGGTGCTAGTGATTGTGATTGTGAGGAGTGTAGCTACTCTCCAAACTACCAAGGCAAGTGGTACTTCATGAATATTTTGTTCCTATGTTTTCTACTAAGCATTAGAAATATTTTGTTAAGTCTTGCATGCTATATTTTTCTTATATGCCATGTTGGGAAATCCTAGTAGTTGTAGAATTGCTAGAAAATTTATAAGTTAAGATACTATCTATGCCATGCTTAGCCTAGCTAGTAGAAACCAAGGGTTGGTGAAATATATACATGCTATGATGAAAATATTTCTAAGTCTTTGGACTTGTGTTTTGCCTAATAAAACAACTAAGTAAATGAAACACCTGGGTGGAATGGAAGGATTGGTTTGTGTTGAGTGGTTACACAAGGCCAGGGGACTGGTGAACCTTGTGTATCTCACTTGTGGAAAGCCACCCAGGAACAAAGAGATTTTAGAGGCCAAGTGTTGAGAAGCTTCTAGTGCAGCCACTTGGCAATATGGCCTCTGCCTGGATCATATAAGTTGCTAGAACTTAGTCATTTGGACAGTTGGTGGTAGTGGTATGATAGGTTGGAACGCGTCCATTTGGTCTAAGGGAAGGCTTCTGAAAGGTCCTATCTTGGTGAAAATCAAGTCTGGTGGGGAAAGTGCACAACCTCTGCAGATGGAAAAACCTAAGTACTTAGCCATGTCCCTGGAAAAGGACAACTTGAGCATCAAGACATGGAAGCTATCAAGAATCTCATCATCCCAATTTCTAAGTAAAAACTTGTGGGTGAACAAGGGTGAAGGACCTCAATGTCTATTGGTGGTTCCTTGGAAAAAGTTTTGTCAAAGAAAAACTTAGTGATTTCAGCTAATAGGCAAATCCTATTTTGAGCAAAGCAAGCCAAGCTACACTTATCCAAATTGCATATAGAAATATAGTCCACCTAAATTATACTAAGGTATCACTTG
Organism: Avena sativa; assembly: GCA_916181665.1. NCBI lineage: Eukaryota > Viridiplantae > Streptophyta > Magnoliopsida > Poales > Poaceae > Avena > Avena sativa. Next base: position 226,248,269 of record OV702283.1, on the reverse strand, counting down.
CCAATACTATTCCAATGTATTGACCCACTGTGGCTGTAACTTGTGATGTTGCAGGTTACTCTAATGAGGATTAGGAGTCATGAGTCTACACTCAACATGTTTGCCTGTGGCACATGAAGATGAAGACTTTTATTTATTTACTTATTCAAACTCTTGTATTAGGCCTGTGGCCTTGGAGTTGTAAAGACTATGTTTGTCTCTGGAATGCCTGTAATAATGACATTTGTATCTGTGTACTTCATCTTAAACTGTGGATGCTAGCAATGATCCAGGGACTAGCATTGCAATCACAGGGATCCTTTTCCTTTATAAAGAAGGGATCTTACAGTTTTGTTTGAAAATAAAACCGTTATGCAAATAGAAATCATCAATCCCTTTGTCTATTGAACACTTTGCAAAAATTGATCCAAAGAATGGGTCGGACTCGTACAAAGATTTGATGTCATCAAGACCCAAGACATTTACTTCGAGTCACGTAAGAAGGTTTGTGTTTTTGCGAGACAAGGCGTCCGCTACCACACTTCCTTTGCCCTTCTTGTACTTGACAATGTAAGGAAAGGATTCCATGAACTCAACCCATTTGGCGTGCCTTTTAATCAAATTGGCTTGGCTCTTAAGATATTTCAACGACTCATGGTCAGAATGGATGATAAATTCTTTGGGCCAAAGGTAGTGTTGCCACACTTGAAGGACATGAACCAAGGCAAAAAGCTCTTTGTCATAAATTGGATAGTTAAGGCGTGCGCCATCAAGTTTCTCACTATGGTATGCAATAGGACGCCCATTTTGCATAAGGACGCCTCCAATGCCAATACCACTAGCGTCACACTCGACCTCAAAAGTTTTTGTGAAATCCGGTAAAGCGAGGAGTGGTGCTTGGGTGAGCCTCTTTTTGAGCTCATCAAACGCTTTTTGTTGTGCTTTTCCCCAAACGAATGTGACATTTTTCTTGGTCAATTCGTTGAGAGGGCAAGCAATGGTAGAAAAGTCTTTCACAAAGCGACGGTAAAAACCGGCCAACCCATGAAAACTGCGAAGTTCACTAACATTGGTAGGGATGGGCCAATCTTGTATGTCCTGAACTTTTGAGACATCGACTTCAATGCCATTAGAAGACACAACAAAACCAAGGAAAATCAGTTTGTCTTTTGCAAAAGTGCACTTTGGGAGATTAGCATAGAGCTTTTCATGACGAAGGATTTGAAGGACCTCCTTAACATGAGTAACCTGCTCCTCTAGTGACTTGCTATAGACAAGGATGTCATCAAAGTAAACCACTACACTCTTTCCAATGAGAGATCTCAAAATATGGTTCATGAGGCGCATGAAGGTAGATGGGGCATTTGATAAGCCAAAAGGCATAACCAACCATTCATAGAGACCAAGCTTGGTCTTGAAGGCGGTCTTCCACTCATCACCTTCGGCCATGCGAATTTGATGGTAACCACTACGAAGATCAATTTTCGAAAATATAGTGGCTCCACATAACTCATCAAGCATGTCATCAAGGCGCGGTATAGGATGTCGATAACGCACGGTGATAGCATTGATTGGACGGTAGTCCATGCATAACCGCAACGTATCATCTGTTTTTGGCACGAGAATCATGGGTACCGCGCTTGGGCTAGTGCTTACTCGGATCAAACCTTTGGAGATGAGTTGGTTGATTTATCTTTCTATGTCCTTCGTCTCTTCCGGGTTCGTGCGATATGCGACACGGTTTGGGAGTGGAGCAACGGGTATGAGGTCGATGCGGTGCTCGATTCCGCGAAGAGGGGGTAGTCCATGAGGAAGCTCTTTGGGAATATATCTTGGAATTCCTGCAAAATAGCCATCAAAGAAGGAGGAACATTCGTCAAGTCATTAGTTCCTTGCGCTAGTCCCTTGCATACAAGGACATAGTGCAAGATGGATGGGTTGTTCCGCACTTCTCTCATCTCACTTTTGGTGGCAATAAGAACACTCTTAGTTTTTCCACTCGAGTTTGGCTTGTGGTACTCACTCACTATAGTGTGGTTCTCTCGCTCACCGCTCTTCTCACAAGGTGGTTTTGTGTATTGCGCCCTCGCTAAAGCCTTTGCATTGTCCGCAATTATTTGGCTAGGAGTCATTGGTTGCAAAACACAAGTTTTTTCAAGCCATTTGAAGGTATAAGTGTTTGAGTGACCATCATGCAAAGCACGCTTGTCATATTGCCACGGCCTTCCTAGCAACATATGGCAAACCGTCATGGGGACCACGTCACATTCCACCGTGTCTTTGTATGGTCCAATTGAGAACGTTACCGAGACGGTGTACTTGATCTTGACGGACCCTTGGTCACTTAGCCATTGTATATGGTATGGATTCTTATGCGGATGGAGGGTGAGGTTGAGTTGCTCACACAATTCCGTGCTTGCAAAATTGTGGCAACTCCCTCCATCGATGACAACTTTGATGGACTTCCCATTGATACCGGCATGAGTTTGGAAGATGTTTGATCGTTGGTCTTCCATCTCATTGACTTGCGTAGTCAAGACCCTTGTGACAACAAGCGATGGACTTGCGTCATGCTCACACACAAGTAGTTCTTGGTCATCTTCCAAATGTTGCCTTGCCATTTCTTCCTTGACCCTTGCATCAAACTCATCTTCACTCAAGTATTCTTCATCGCCATTGTCGTGGATGAACAAAACTTTCTTGTTTCCACATGCGGCCGACTTGTGTCCTTTGCCTCCACACTTGTAGCACTCACCATTGAATGGTTGTTCATCCTTTGTGTATTTGCCACTTGGGGGCGGTTTTCCTTGAGGAAGTGTTGGCTTGAAGGGAAGCTTGGTGGTACTTGATGAGCTTCCACTTGGTGTTGTTGGAGTAGTGGTTGGCGCTTGTTTGTATGTGAAGTACGTCTTTGGCTTGTTGTACTTGATGTCCTCTTGCACTTGACGTTCGGCTTTTGAAGCTATGTGTACAATCTCAACCATGTTGTTGTACTTTTGGAACTCGGTGATGCGCTTAATTGGATGGTTCAAGCCATTGAGGAAACGTGCCATTGTTTGCTCATCACGCTCTTCAATGTTGGCACGGATCATGTTGAGCTCCATTTGCTTGAAGTACTCTTCCACGGTCTTTGTCCCTTGACTAAGCGTTTGAAGCTTGTTGAAAAGGTCACGCGTGTAGTGCGAAGGAACAAAGCGGGATATCATATGAGCCTTCATATCTTGCCAAGTTGAGATTGGAGGCTCTCCTTTTGCTTCACGAGCGAGTTGGACTTATTCCCACCAAAGGTTGGCTTACTCATCAAACTCGAGGGATGCCATGGCCATCATCTTCTCCTTGCTATAGTTGTGGATGCGGAAAATCTTGTCAACCTTGAGTTCCCACGAGAGATATTCTTTGGGCTCATTGGAACCGGTGAACTTGGGCATGGTTAATTTGAGCTTGCCAAATGTTTCTTCTTCATTGCGGTTCCGGTGGCGGCGGTTGCATGATTTTGGCGGCCATCATCATCATCCGAGCTCTCATGTCTTGCTTGGTGATGGTTGTGTTTCCCTTGCGGTTGTTGAGGTGCCTCGTTTGGTGGTGGAACTTGATTTTGATGACGAGCTTGGGGAGCTTGCTCGTTTTGTTGGCGCGGTTGAGGACGAGGAGGAGGTTGTTGGTCCTCACGACGAGCTTGGGGAGCTTGCTCTTGTTATTGCCGTGGTTGATGCTGATGAGCATTGTCTTGCGCCATGTGGCGAGGAGGACGACGAGCCGCTTGCGCAATGGGCTGCTCCCATTCTTCTTGATGTGGAGGAGGCTCGTCATGATGATCATGTTGTCGACGTTGACCGTCATGTCGATGATGACGCCTCGGTGGATCTTCGAGTGCTTCATGCCGACGGTGATCTTGTTCGTCCACTTCGGATGCTTCACTTGTTGTTCAAGGAACACATCGTTGACAATGGGCTTGGTGGTCCACGTGAGGTTGCTCTTGTTGAATCACAAGTGCCCTTTGTTGAGGCCGGTTCGCTTCACGTCTTGGAGGTCTTGCGGAGAGATCACCATCATAGCTTGACGTCGCGGCGTGTCGCGGAGATGGTACCGCTTGAGAAGAGCTCATGGATTGAAGGACGGGTCCATCCCGGTGCCTTGAAGCGTGACGGTGAGGTGCGCTTAATTCACTTGAGGAGTGCCGTGATGAGCTTGAGTCGCGCGATTGTGGCCTTGATATCCCATCAATGAGGCGTTGAATCTTCTCATCCGTTGAGGCGAGGGCACGACCAAGAGCTTCATTTTGATGGCTGAGGTTGTGTTGCATAACATGCATTTGTCCTCGGACTTCTTCGAAGCGGTTGTCGATGTTCTTGAACTCCACGCGGGCTTCGCTAAATTGTTCATCTTGGCGCCGCTCAAGGGCTTCACAACGGTAGTTGAATTCTCCTCGAACCTTCCAATGATCCCATCTTGTCATGTATTGTGTGTCGTCCTCCGGAGGTGATGGTGGTTGGGACGGCTCGCCATTCCTGTCGATGATGCAAAGCCGACAAGGGTTGTATATGGAGAAGAAGAATTCGGGGAGTTAGCCTTTTACCTCACCTTGGAGATTATATCAAACCAATTGCCACCCAAGAGAGCTAATAGCTTTCAAAGTGAAATCGCAAAGAAACTCACACACAAATAAGCTACAACTCTCAAAAGCTTTTGGTCGAAGGTTAGGATTGTGGAAAACCAAACGAAATGATCCAAGAAAAAGGTTATTGTTCTAAGTGGTAAAGAACCAAAGATCAAAAGCAAAAGGATACGATCTACAATACACGGGAGAACGCACACGTGGATATTAACGGGATTAGCACGACTATGAAAATGAGCACAAAAGGTCCTAACGAAGACTACGCTCGGTTGTCGTGCCAACTCAAGGAGAGACCACAACTCGTTCGCCAAAAGAGGGTAAGCAACGGATTTGTGCACTTTCCTTGGCGCGCTCTTTTCTCTCTCTTTTTGCTTACAAGCTTGATACTCGCTTTGTATTGGGACACTATGTATCTTTATATTTTTATTTTGCTTATTTTTTTTTATTCTTTTTCTCCCTTTCTATACTACTATGTTAACTTTTGTATTTGCCCTCACACTCTCACTTTACAAAGGCAAGTGCACAATTCTTAGACAAACACAAAATGAGTTGCTCTCATAGGATAGATACACACAAAGGAAGATATGGGGCTGTCAAAGTGGTGCAAGTTATACCTTTGGTATTGTTGACGACTTGCAACCAGTGGTGTGGAAGATGTTCGGGAGTCGCGATGTCGAGGAGCGTGTGATGTAGTGATTTGCGGAATCTTGTTGTTAGTTTTTGGCGACACACACGCGAAACACGAACAAAACAAGGGGGAAAACAGTCAAAATCTGTGGTCTGGAAAATTTTCGGCGCCGGGTTTGCCGCCGGAAATTCCGGTCGCCGGTCCGGTCGACCGGAGCTGTCGCCGGAATTTCCGGTTGCAGAACCGGTTCGCCGGATCTGGTGCCGAAAGCTATTCGAGCTGAAATCCAAAAAGTCAAACTGAGAATTGTGTAAAACTTTCGACAAAATTGGGCTGGGGAAGGTTAAGGGATGTAGATCAAGACCCAAAGCAACAGATCTATGGACCAAAACCACTAAAAACTCACCAAATCCAAAGATCGATCAGAAGGCAATTTGGGGCTCTTTTTGGGGAATTTTCGATTTTATGGTGGATAGAAGAAAAATTTAGGGGAAATTCATGATCAACCTTGCTCTGGATACCAATATGTTAGGGGTGCCCACTTAGGGTGGCCCGATCTTTCACGAATTCTGTGGGAAACGAGGGAAAAGCGGTGGAAGGGGGAAGGGGATGAAACCCATGAACACACACGTGAAGAACTCGATGAACTCACACACACGAAAACAAGATACAAACCGATAGTTCACGCCGGTGGCAACCGGTCCAACATAATCCCTAGGATCGGTGTTGGGCGAAGCTCTCTCTCCACGGCCAACAACGGGGGTGAGGAGCTTGGTGAGATCTTGACTACTTGGGCACGAGACACCGAGATCCCAAGAACTTGTACAACTTGAACGCGCTAGGCAAAATCCAAGAGGTTGTGGATAATTTGGTGCTCCTTGGTAGGAGCATGAGACAAATAGTTGATAGATCCTCAAAGGGGTGTCCTCAACTATAATTATCGAAGTCTAGGGTTTACAACAGGGGGTGGGGGCTATTTATAGGCCAGCCACATAAACAGGGGTAGTTTAGGCACGAAAAGGGTAAAAACTAGGCGAAATAAGGAGTTACACGGGCCCAGCCCGAATGTTGACTTGAATCTGGGGACTTCCGGCGAGGGGCCCGGAGGCGCCGGCGTGGTCGCCGGAAATTCCGGTCGCCGCTGACATTTCCGGTCGCCCACCGGAAAGCCTTACAGAAGGTGCTTTCGGTCGTCGCCGGAGGATTCCGGTCGCCGCCGGGATTGTTGCCGTGGAGGCCGGTCGACCGGGCCGGTCGCCGGGAGTTCCGGCGAGGAGACCGGTCCGCCAGGCCTGGCGCTGGTTTGCTCTAGCAGATCTCCTCGGGTAGCCTTTGGTCCCTCCCTTGGCGATGCTTCATTGGGTTCATAGCTGAGAATGCAAAGGGTTTGGGCATGAAGTAGCAAGCCATCCAAGGATGTATTGAAATCACACGAGGAGAGGAGCGAGTTAACATTAGCTTGTATGAGCTTGGCTCGAGCACGGGTCATCAGTCCACTTGGGGGACTAGTTGGCGGGGATGTAGGCGCATCCGTAGGACGGGCTGCATAAACTTGTAAGTCCATGGAGTTTGTATCCTGTGTTAGAGAAATGCCTGGGCCACTAGCCTAAGCCTTGCCTAATCATGGTGGAAACTTGCAGCATCACCATAGTGACATCTATGAAGCATTCTTCTTATAAAAAAAGAGACACATTGAGAAAAGAGGAAAGAGAGAAAAAAGCACCATATTCCCATGGTACATAAGAAGATTGCTGAGATCCTCATTGTCTGCTTGCCTTGTCATTTTGGTTATGGGATAGCTCCTATACCATGTGCAAGGGGTACCCAGTTGGCGGTTCTCAATGATATGCAAATACTTCTTACCTGGGCCCAAAGTTGAGTATGCATGAGGTGTGGCCCTCGTATTCAAAGGACTTGAGATTGCCAACTTATACTTCGTCAAGCATATACTCCATCTTTGCCACTTTAACCTTAATCACTTCAAGATGCTTATGATAGGGGCAATGAGGGCTGAAAGTTAACAAGTACCATAATTTTTGGAAGATCTTTTTGAAACTTGTAATCCCTGCTTCCTTTAAAAAATGCCTTTCTTCCACCATTATTGAGTCTCCACCTTCTACCTTTAGGCACCATTAAGAGAGCATAGTTGTCATTTTGTGTGCAATGTTCCAAATATTATAGATTGATGCATATTGTGATATTACTTGTTCTTGTGCTATTTGTTTCTACTCACCCTTGTGAACTTTGAAGGTGTCCTATGCATCTATATTGCTACTCTATGAGGGACAAGATGATTGCCACTATGCTATGTTTTCTGTATGTGAAACAAACAAACGTTTTTCAATGCTTGTTATTCATGATCTTTGTTTATAGCATTTCATGTTGCATGCATAGTTACTATGTCCTATTGTTAGAACTCCATCTTTCATGCACATGTTTAGATTTCTTTGATCCAAGCTTTCAATGCTTGCAAATGGTTGGATCTTTATTGTGAGGGTGGATGTCACCTCAAAAATTATTCTTTTATCACTTACCTACTCGAGGACGAGCAGGAGTTAAGCTTGGGGATGTTCATACGTCGGAAACGTATCTATAATTTTTTATGCTCCATGCTTGTTGAGTATCTACTTTGCTTTACTTTTCTACAATTTGAGGTGCTTTTTACATGTTTTCTGGTACTAACCTATTAACAAGTTGCAACAGTGCCAAATGCCTGTTTTCTGTTGTTTTTGGTTTCAGAAAAGTTAGTAAAGAAATATTCTCGGAATTGGACGGGACAAACGTCAAAGTCAATTACTTTCCGTGGGGAACAAGAATTCCAGAGGGGAGCCGGAGAGGCAAGCCAAGGCGGCCAGACCCACCCTAGGTGCGGGTGGGCCCTGCCCCGCGCCTAGAAGGGTGTGGGGACCCTGGCCGCCACCTCGGCCTCCCCCTGCGCCTATAAGAAGGCCTCGATGCAGAAACCTTAAGCACCCGATCAAATCTCCACGAAACCGTCTGTAGCCGTCACCACCATCGTCCCTAGATCGGGGGGATCTGAAGTTCTTCTGGCACCCTGCCGGAGGGAAGATCATCCCAGAGGCCTTCTCTCTGGTATGATGCGTGAGTAGTTCCACCTTGGACTATGGGTCCATGTAGTAGATAGATGGTTGTATCTCCTCCTTTGTGCTTTCATGTATAGATATTGTGATCTCCGTTCATGATCAAGATCTAATATATTTGTAATCATGCATGTTGTGTTTTTGGGAATCCGATGCATATTGAGATTATTATGTTGGTTTAATTAATGGTTTTGTCTTTATGATTCTATCATGACTGTGTTGTTTGTGATCTTGCATGCTCTTCGTTGTTAGTAGCTATCTTGGCCAAGTAGTTGCTAGTGACTCCAAGAGGGGGTATTTATGCTCGATAGTGGGTTCATGTAGATGTGTTGTTGCTACTAGGGAGAAAACAACGGTCTCTTGTTCATGGAACATGTGGACTGTTTACCTTACACACTTTGCTTAAAGCAGTTGTCTGTTGCTTGCAACTTAATACTGGAGGGGGTTCATATGATAACCTGAAGCCGTACTTCTAGTTATAAATTCAGTTGCATGGCGGTCTATGTATCTTGTTGTATTGCCCAGTCGAATCTCATAGGATTTTTCTGACTAGTAATTGCATTGGTATGCCTTGCTCATTTCCTGTCAATTGCCCTGCTCTAATTTGTTTACCCTTCATGACATGTTGTTTATCTAAGGAGAGAACCTCTAGTGAACTATGGACCCCAGTCCAATCTTTACCATTGATACATCTTCCACTATTACTTGTTTACTTGCTGCAAACCATTACCTTTCACACCATATGTTTAATCCTTTGTTACAGCAAACCGGTGAGCTTCACAACCTCACTGATTCATTGGGGGCAAAGTCTTGAGTTTGTGTTGTGCAGGTCTCCGCGTTGCTTGCAACCCCTGGGTGATGTTTCCTTCCTCCTTCTGGTTCGATAACCTAGGTCTCTACTGAGGGAAGACTTGCTGCTGTGCTCATCACACCTTGCTCTTGGGGTTTCCAACGAAGTGCTCCATGTCAGCACAATCAGTCATCAACTATTGATCTATCAAGTCTTAGCCTATACATTCTTGATCTATTAACTCTTGTCTTTATCATAGCATTCATTTTAAAGCCTATAGAGAAAGAAGTCACAAGAGGTAGATGGTAATGCTAATTATAGATATCATCTATAGGATGGGAGGGTTTGAAGAGAATCAGATCAAAATGATAATTGCTGGAGTTTACTCACTCCTAAATGGATAGAAGAGTTATCTGGAAGATACAATTATATGGTAGCAAAGAAGATTACAAGGATGAATTCTAAGATAGTTACCAAGGAGTAATTCTATTAGATCAAGTAGGCATAGTCAATGAATAATATCTCTTAGTCAGATGGAAATATTAGGGAGATAATTATAATACAACTGTAGTGTTGTATTGATGAAACCTTGATTATCCAACTGGACATCTAAGCCATCAATGACCAATAAATTGTAATGATCATGCTTAAGTCACTAAGAGTGAATTATTATATCATGTATAAGTGACATTGGTGAATAGAACATGATTAAACCCTAGTGTAGATATGTTATCCTAGATGAGTCATGATAATTCACAATGTTATAATGTGAAGTTGGAAAATGAGATATTAGAGCCAAGTAGAGATAAGGTATTGTGAATAAGATTATGCTAGAGAAGCACTGAGTTGTAGAATTAGTATATTCCTCTTATAGAATATTAAACAGTTGAGGAAAGTAGAATTTGATATATACATCTATTGGAGTAATATTAGTGATGGAGGATAAAGGAAGTAAATGAGTGGAGTTATAAGTAACTACTGGTTGGATTGGAGATTATCTTCAGTAGAGTAGTTCTATATAACCAAGTGGAGGTAGAAGAAATATTATGAAAAGCTTCAGTGACAAGCTTCTGAGATCTATAAGTGAGATTAGAAAGTAGATGATGAAGTAAGAGAGTAAACTGTCAAGTGGATTTGGATTCATAATAAGTATTCTAGAGATGAGAATTAGCTCTATGAGGAGATCATGTAGAGCTTTAGTGTCAAGCTCATTAGATTTACAAATGGATTTAGAAGAAAGTATTGAGAAGATTATTCTTGTGAAGTAAAGTGTAACACCCTCCGAATCAGCCCTATGCAAGTTTTAGCGATTCCCGCCAAACCCGCATAGAAACAATTCAAAGGTGCCCACCAGGCACTTGCGTGCGGGTGGAAAACGAAGTAATATCATTACACATTAGTCCACGATGGAACCCACAACACAGATATATACAACAGCGACTCATCGAGTCAAGAATACAATATACAGTACAAAGATCCAAATCACCTTGAAAACGATACAGCGTCCGAGTACGGACAAGATGCAAATTAGGCTAAGACCCCTGAAGAATAACCAATGGCGTCCATAACCCTGTCCAGGCCAAGCCGGAAGGGTAACCCTGCTAACGACGTCGATCTCAAAACCTGCTTAAACAAAAGGGGTGCCGACAAAGGGCAAAGGAAAAAGAGAGCGGTCAGTACTGAGGCCAGCACACGGCAAGACTAGAATTCGGTGATCCTCGCCTACATAGGTATGGTGGACTAAAGCGGCAACGCAGCATGCACTAAACAACCTATAGAGACTCGATACAACTGTCGGCTATCATAGAGGGATAAGAAAGACCTATTCGGATCCAACCTGATACTAACACCAATCATACACATCCTGGTATTTCCCCCCTCGATACCAAACGAGGAAGTCAACCGAGGAACTCACACAGTTGGCAATTTTATTAATTCCATTATAGTTGCAACACTTACTAGTCAGATATAGATATCATGAGTCATCCTGATATAATAAGCAGTGGGCATGTTTAGTGAACATTCTGTTCTAGTTGCGATACTTACTAGTCAGATACACATAACTTGAGACATTCCAAAACCAGCAGTTGTTGGTACTTTTATTTAGCCATTCTATTGTAGTGAAGCTGATTACTAGTCATTATAAAGTCAAATTTATAGCACTACTTTAGTTATAGTTGTCTATGATCGAGATACTGTGCTCCAAGTCGTCCATAACCGCGGACACGGCTTTTAGAAAGTTTTACCCTGCAGTGGGGCACAAATAGAAACACACGCATGATCAACCTCGAAAAAAACCAAATGAAAACCCAACGAGGCATCACAATAGAACATTCGCAAGATTCATATTTGATTTCAGGGGGCCACCCTACTAAGCAACCCGCGACAAAGTTGGCCGGCTTTGAGACGGACCCAGGGTTTGTGACAATGGCTGTAAACGACTGGGAACCCGAAAGTGTGACTGGGCTTGTCGATACCGCGGAAACATTCCACTTACCTAAATAGTACAGGCGCTCCACGCGCAATCGTAAATAAAGAAGTAAAGCATGGCATAAGTATAGGATAGTAATAAAGCTCCAAACTACTTTGTGGCCCCAAGGAATTAAATATGACTCAAGCTAGGGTTAGGGGGATTCATGGTCCCACATGCGGATAGTGCGAATATTCAAAGAACAGGTATCAAGTACTCAGGGTCCTACAGGACACAAGTGGACGGTTAAAAACCAAATAACATCTATTGCCTACCTGTGCCTCTGCATTATTTACCTACTTCAATTTTAGTTATTAAACAGTAATTAAAGCCATGATCATCTCCAACATTAAACATGCGGCATTACTCCAACAACTGTGGTACTGACAATATCGAAACAACACCTGAGCAAGCAACTATGACTCGCAAGGCCGACTATCTACCAAAAAACAGGTAATAGGAGGTGTCCAAGGCAATATAATGGCTGCAAGGGATATCGCGGGTATGAAAACTAGAGCATCGCAACACAGATAGCACTAGATCAACAGGAGGAAATAAAGACTATAAAGGTACAATGGGTAGAAAGGGGGATAATGCTCGCCTGAAAACATTGCCGAAGGTTCATCCGAAGATCGGGTCGACTCTCACATCAACTCATCGGCCTAATCAGTGAAGAAACAAAGCACTAGAAGAAACACCGGATGCACTTTTTCATACTACGGCAAAAGATCGGGCATGATGCATGTATGATGTATGGCATGGCAAGGATGCGAATCAATTAGGAAATATTAAGCGGAGCCGGAGTCCCGACAATTTATTAGATGGTTCATGTTGTTTAGATACCCCGCAATTTAATATTGTATTAACAATGCAAAATTATATCATCGATTCACTACATAAATTTAAATGGAGCCAATATTAGACTAGAATCGCCTGCATATGGCCTCCATATTTAATTATGAGATGAATCGGCAAAAGGCCCCCAAACTACACAATATGTATGCGACATGACCAATTTAAGATGGAATAGATATATGTTTCATTTATAAAAGTAGGGTCTCGGAAAGGGGGTCACACATTGGTATCGATGATCTTGGGGTTCGCCACGGGTTCGGGATCGGTCTTTGGGGTCTTGGCGTCCGAGAACGGGTCTTCGGGGTTCCGGTCATCGGATCCGTGAGGGAGAACATGGCGTTCTTGGAAGGAGACCTTGGCGTGTCGAGTGTTCGGTCTTGTCAGTGGACTTCAGAGAGGATTCACAAGGAGCGGTGACAGTTCTCGGCTAAAGGGCACTCGTATTGTTATAGGGGACACATATCTAGTAAAACCAGATGCATCCAAAGCAACAATGAGTGTCGTTGGCTGGGACAAGACAGATCAAGGTGGTAAGACTTTGTGTAACCGCAAGGCACAAAAACCTGCAGGAAAAAGGACACATTCAATCAGGTACATGTGGTTGATTAGGTGCACGCGCAAAATGCAACCGATCAAGGAGACAGAGAAACCGCAACCGGAGTCCGCTCGCGAGCTCGGGGTCGGGAGCCGACGAAGGAGAGCGGCCCAAGGCGGTGAACAGATGGCGAGAAAAGAGGGAAAAGCATCGTGGGGCCGAGGGCTCGATCGATGGTGGCTTGCCGGACAGAGCAAAGGAGGGCCTACAACAAGGTCGGCTCTATAGGAGAGGTGGTGCTCGCAGGAGGCGACGAGGGCGCAGGGCGAGCACGGGCCACGGTCGGAGGATGACGAGGAGGGAAACCCCGGGCGCGTGGTCGGGAGGCGACGCTGGCGCCAGCATGCAGGCGGACAGAGCAGCACCACGGCGGGGGCCTGGGCGGAGAGGAGGCGGTCGGTGCGAACGGCGGCCTCCTGGTGGCGGTCCTGCCGGAGAGTTGGGAGGCGGAGGCGGTAGGAAGGTGCAGGGACGAGCGGGCCCCCTGGGCGACACGGGGAGAGGTGGTGGCGGTGGTCGCTATATAAGATTGAGGGAGGCAGCCTCGAGCAGCGGCGGGGATCGCGGAAGGGGAAGGTGGGGTTCAGGGTGACGCGAGGGGAACAGGACGAGGCCGGGGATGCGTCGGGGTGGGGCCAAGAGTGGGACAGGTAGCAGGGTGGTAACGAATTCGTGGCGTGCGTGGCGAGCGATGCGTGAGGCAGGGTGGGGCCAGGGTTAAGAGGGGTTGACCATGAGGTGTGGATCGGGCTGGGGAGCGGCGGCGGGGGTGTTGGGTGGTTTGGGAATAGGGGATCTAGGGTTTCTAGGAATTTAGGGTTAGGGTTTTATATATGGGGTAGTAGGTGGTCTATCTAGTTGGGCCTTTGGGACTGACCGGATGGACTGCCTCCCCCTAACAAAATATTTTTGTTATTTATTATTTTCTTTTTTTAAAATAAAACATTTGCAAAAAGGTTTTAGACAAATAAAAGATTCGGACGGATCTAAGGTTTTGATTTGAACAAAGAGGGGAATATCTAGAGAACAAAATAAGCTTTTTATAAAATAGTTTTGGCAAACAGGTGCATGCAGATGTCATGATTATGCACAAAGTATTATTTAGCACGCGATTTTCTAGTAGTGGATTAACCGGGGTGCTACATAAAGCTCATCCTGTTAACACATGACGATGGATATGAGGAAGTAGTATATGTAGGAAAGGATTTCCTTATTAGAATACATGGTTATGAATTATGGAAGATAGGAATTCTTGGTATACACATAACCTTAAATCTATAAGCAAGCTTAATATCCATCCCATATGTTTGATCTATCATCCTATTTCTCATTGGTTTATAGGAATATTTTCCTATAGCAAATCACTTCAGCATATCTTTGCCACTTCAAAACATTAAAATCATATGTGCTTATAAACCATAATTATTAACTATTTCTCTCAAGCCAGCCAAGAGAACTACTCCCTTATTCTACTTTAGTTGGTGATATCATTCATGATCACAAACATAAAGACAATATGTTTTCAACCATGAACCTTTATTCACTTCAATAAAAGGATATATATATTAAATCTCCTAAAAACTCATGGTAAATATTTATAATTTTAAACCCTAACTCCTATGTTAGTTATAATAAAATATATACCTTGGTATTTCCTAGATTCATGGGAATAATATTAACCATATTAATTCCTTAGATTATCATGCATCAAATAATGATATAGGATCATTATATAGAGAAGTTTCCCTCCAAACTATAAGTTAACTAGAATTAAGTTTTATAATTAAATAAGGAAATATCATATAATAAATCCATGGTCTATTATAGAAAGAAAAATCATCACAAAGATTATTACAAAATATTTAAAAGAAAAGAATCTATATAAGAAAATAAAGAAACTATAACACTATATAATAAAAGCTCACAAAATGACTTTAAATACCATTTATTATTGCTGCAAGTATTTAGCAAAGAAATTCCATAAAGAAAATTCAAAACAATTGTTTAAATACAAAAGCTAGAAAAGAGAACATAAAATAGAAAATGGAAAATGGAAAAGAAAACCGGAGCAGCATCTGGCCTGGGGCCCATCTTTCCTCTACTCTATCTGATGCTCGCGCAGTCTCGCAGCCCACCTGGCCCAAATGCGGCCCGGCACTATCTCGTACCCCTTCAGCCTCGTTTCCTCGCCGTCTTCCTCATGGGCAGAAGCAGCTGCGTGGCGTCGCGGCTGTCGTCGATCCTCCGATGCGCTGTGATGCATGCCGCCACTGATGGAGGAGGGGATAAGAACGCCCGTGTTCTCCTCTATCCGTCCATACCCGTATCACTCGCTCTCGTCCTCTTTCTCTCGATTCCTCCTCTGACCAAAAACCTAGTCCCGCCGGAGCTGTTCATCGCCGTCGTTCCCAAGATCCCCTGGCCTCCCTGAATGCATCGTTGGACTCGCCTCGTTGTCCTTGTTCTCCCAAGCTAGTCCATGAAGCCTGAAAGCTCTATGTCGAGCCAATCGACATCTCACTTCCGCCGCCAGTCACCGTCGTTCGTCGTCGATTTAGAGCTCGCCTCTTCTCACCGACAACCCTGCGAGCTTCCTAGTGAGCTGTTGATTCCTCCAGTACCTCCCACGCTCTTCCTCTTGCTTTGCGTCATCGCCGTGCCGTGTTTTGTTGTCGGCTGCCGCAGTAGGACATCGTCGGAGTAGCTCCGGTGACCATTTTTGGGCGGCGCAGCCACCATTCGACTCCCCGCATTCTGCTGAGTCTAAAGCCCCTGCTCTCGCAGTCCGACACGCCCTGTAGCGTCGAACCCGAACACCACCTGGGAGCAATCACCATCGATGACGTTACCATGATGTCATGGGGATGCCATAATTAGTTTTTCTTTATTATCATTTATTTCTTTTTAGCAATATTTTTGTAATAAATAAATCCCAGACATGTGGGTCCACTTTGTAAGTATATGTGCATATTCAGAAATATGTTCTACTTAATAAAAGTACATTTTATTTCCAGAAATTATTTTTTATCTATAATTCTTCACAAATAATTTAAAATGAATTAAAATGGGAAAAATCATAAGTAATTCATTTTAAATCAGAAAAATATATATTATATAAAAAAAATTCAGAAAAATAAAATCTATAACTTCAAATAATTATCAAACATTATTATGTTATTTATTTAAATAATTGTTATTTAATAAAGAGTTTATAAGTCATAAAAATTTAAAAATGCATATTTTAATAATGGTAAATGATAAAAATATAAATAATATACCAAAATTCTTGGAAAAATAAGAACTAAAATGTAAAACTATAAACATAAAGTATTACGTCACTTAATTAAATATTTATCATTTATTAAGTGCTTATAAAGTAATAAATCTTATAAAATCATATTTTAATATTTATAATTCATAAAAAATAAATGCAATATACCAAAATGATCACAAAATAATATTTACATGTTAAAAATATAACATTCCATGTTTGAAGTAAGTAAAAATTTAATACTCTAATAATTTGAATTCAAATTTAATTCCTTAGTTGATAATTCATAAAAGGATAAGCAAAAATTTCTATTATTTCTAAAATTATTCCTTTGATATTTAAAAATAATATTAGTCTTAAATATTGATAATATAAAGTCAAAATAGTTCAACACAATTAAAATACATTTTTTATTGAATTATCATTCAACTATAAGTGTATATTATTTTCTAAAAGGATTCTTATGAAATTATAAAATCTTCAGGAATAATATTCTTAACTAATAAAACCTTTTACCATTACTTCAACCACAAATTTATAAACATATTATAAATCCAAATAAAATTCATGAGTAGTTATGTAATATTGTTTCCTTGTTTACAAACAATAGCCACACCTTTAGAAGGAGATAAATCATTATATTCCATTAAAATGTTCAGAAACCACTACTCAAATAAAAGTAATACCATTTTTAGTTAGCTTTAAAGAAACATTATGAAGTGAACAAAGTACAAAAAAATCATAAGAATTACATATTAATTCCATTTATGTTCTTAAAAAAATTAACTTTAGTCTACAAGACTGTAAACATTACGAGGAAGACTTTATTATCTGTTTTATAGTTTACTTTGGTCTGTTTCAATTAAGACCTAATGCATGTCAAGTCCAAACTAACCAAGTAGACACCAAGAGACATCGACCATATTCTGTTAACCATCAAGATTATTTAAACCTTAGAAGAGAAACCTTTTCTTCGAAGGTTATCATTTTTGCCACTTCAAATAATAGATGACAATTAATCATAATCACATTATTTCGTACACTCCTTTATATTTTAGATTTTTAATACTTAATGTTTAAATGCTTCTATTTAATTAAGTAAACTTTTCTTCAAAAGTTATTCTTTAAAAATACACTAAAACTAATTCTTACGCATTCCAAAATAAATATACTTAAGTAACAACCTTCATATAAGGGTCATCTTATACCATTCCACACTTGCGTGCTTTATTATTTTATACTATTTATTATGTTTACATGTTGTTTCACACACACTCATAAGCCTTAATAAGAAGCACAAGTGTGAAACTTATCTAAAAAGAGAAACACATTACAAAGAAACCATTTCCAGGATCCAAACCCTAGAACAACGTTTATTCCAGGGATTCGTGTTTATCAAATTGCATTACATTACTTATGCATAATAGCATATTGCTTCTTTAAACATTAGTCCTTATCGGACCAATGATGCTAATTTCAGATATTGGATCTTATATTGTCTCAAAACCGTGAGTGCATAATCTTGCAATCACAAAAGGCAAGTTCACACTTGCTCATGTCCTTTGATTATTTTTTGTAAAGTATTTTGAAAATCTAGTGTTGTCATCACGTGCATTTCAAAAAGGTCAGAAAACACTATTTTCATAATAATATAATTATAAGTTATTTACCCTGAGGTAATGACCTACTATGAAAGTTCTAGTGGTAAAGGAACATATTACCTAGGACTTAATAACCAATGTCACCAGTGATTTTTGCGTTGTATATTACGCGTTGACCATGAGATTTGGAATGGGACGAAGAAGTTAGTTATATCTTTTCTCTCTCGCATGGAGACGGATGTGCGGGTCGTGGATGTTATCTCCGTAGCATGTATTAATTGGTAATTCGTAGGAGATATGCAGCATATGGGTGGGAACCCTCAACATGCCACGATAGTTCCGGCATCTGAACGGTCTATACTTCCAATTTCCGTAACTCAATATGTGGGCTGGCGTACACCAAGGAGACATGCGGGGTCATGGAGAAGGCAGTGATTGGCTTGGATCATCTACTGGGCCCCACACCATATGAAGTGTGGACGGGAAAGATCGCCCGGTTGTGCAACAAGGATTTGATCTCTCATGGGTAAAGTAACGCACTTCTGCAGAGTGTAAGAACTGTAACTTGTTACTTCCTGTTCCGAGAAGGAGCTACGAACGCGGCGGGAAAGGCAATCCATGAAAGTTCTGGTAAACCCGTGAAGGCTGACGGACATAGCTTTTCAGAATAAAAGCAACCTTTGAAGAAATGTTTACGAAAGGCTGCATTGCCTACGACTATGGCTGTAGATATAGTGCATGAAACACTCCTTCTCTAGTGAACTTGCTGAGTACGCTCGTACTCAACATATCTTCTTAACCCTTGCTAGATTCTGAAGCCAATATAGACGACGTCTACATCAACTTATGCTCTAGGAATCATCTTCAAAAGCTAAAGCTCTTCAATGAAGTCAAGAAAGTCAATATATACATCAAATCAACTGAAGCTGAAGTTGCTGATTAGATAGGAATATAATCTTTAGCCATAGAACCCACTTATGTAGAGTATTGCAATAGCAGCAATACAAGCCAAATAGTTAGATGCTAGTCTTATTAGTCTGATAGTTTTGAGTTTCTATATTTTGAACCTTCTTTGTAAGAAGTTTCTTTCTCTCTCTTTAACCTAGAGTGTTCTCTGGATCTTATGTAAAGAGTCGAGTTGTAACCTATAGTCATGTATTGGCCCTGTTGTGTTTCTGCTGTCCCACTCTAAGGGATGTAATACTAGTGAACGGTGTTTCATTGGTGTTATGCAAACGACTATAGTATACTACATCATGCAGTGGTATGCTGGGTCACCGCAGTCGCCATCCCCCTCATCGGAACCAACAATGACAAAGGGGATGGGGTGGCAACGATCGAGCCCCGTCGTGCATGGCGGTTCCTACTCGAGCTCGACGCTGCAGTAGTCCTTCCATAGATAGGAGATGCCGAGATTAAAGACGCAGCACAGCCATTCGGCTCAAGAAACCATGGGCATTTTATACTACGATGGTAAGATCTCGGGGTGGATATGCGGCGGCGAGCCTGACCATGAGCATTGGAGTGGATGGATCTACCACCGCGAGCCATGAAAAGTTTGAGTAATTTTTCTAGATACAGGGTGTACGGGGACGGTGGAAGACTGCGGGACCAAACGTGTCTAGCTACTTACCAAGGCCTCCCAACGATATGGAGGCGGGCATGAGGCCAAAAATTATTGGTCAATGCGCGCGAGAGGGTCTTTGAAGAACAAAGGTGCGACCTTTGGGTGACAAGTCGGCTCGTTAGGCCCCCCACCTGTTAGGAAAATGTGGACGGTAGGATTATCCTAGAGTTATTTGGGATAAATCATGCTTCACCATGCCCCTGCTATGACATCCAAGGCTCCTCTGTCCTCCCCTCTTTCATCTGCCCTTGCTCCCATCGATCATGTCTCGCAGCTCATGTAGTTCGTCTCTGGTGGAATCAGGTCGGCTCAACGCCGCTAGGAGGGTTCCCCCATTAGGTAATGGAAGACACCCTACGATTACTACCCCGAGATGATGTGTTTGTGAGATGAGAAGATGCCAAGATGGATTTCATGAAACAAAGAAAATACTGCAGGAAAATTCAGCAACTACAGCATCAGAGCGGTAACTTTGTATTCTATGTGCAATTGATAACCCCGATCCAGAAAGCGTGATGTGATTTTTTATTTGTCTTCTTTGATTTTTCGCATGAAGGGAGGGGACCAATGTCAGAGATTTGTCCCACGAAGCAAGTAGGGTCCAACGAGGCCTTGGTTCGAGAGGGGGCTAACCACACGGTTCAAGGAATCTCGGCGATGGTGGCGACGACGGGGCTAGAACAAGATAGAGAGTAGACATAGGGGTTTTTGAACCAGGTTCAGGACCCTCGTGAGGAGGTAAAGCCCATACTCCTGCTTTGTTGTATTGCTCGTGTTCCTCGTGAGGGTACAATGGAGGTGTTATTCCTAGGTTTCAGATCTCATGGATCAACCCATTGTTAGGATAATGGTTCGTTATATAGCGGCGATGGGCCTCTTCATCTAATCCTTGGGCGGAAAGGGCTACCACAATGCAGCACTTCTAGATCCCAGTCTACAAGACTACTTTTCATGGACTGAGTCATGCACGCCGGGCACTTCTCCACCCTTCTGTAAAAGCCCCTTTAGCTCCGCTTGTCTTCATCCGGCCCGCCCACTTTCTCCCTTGCACCAAAACGACAAAGGGAAGTCCTACACACGTTGAGGTCGTCCGTCCTCCCCTTACAGAAAAGGAGGCGAACCGGACCCTCCTTTACCAAGGTGAACCAGGAGCCCAGGTCTGCTGCACCCCTAGTCAGGATTCTCCCCACCTGCCCACTTCTTGTCGAGATTACCATTTAGTCCCAAAACATGCTCCAAGTATCCAAGGACCTAAAGTGCAATAGGGTACTGCAGTGGGATCCTTCTCTCTGAGGCATCCTCTTGAGGTCGTCTCCTCGCGAGGCGGGGCCTCTCGAGGGGTCATTTGACCATACCGCTTATGGAGGAGACTCAGCCTCTTGAGGGATCATCTATCCAAACAATAGACCTATCAACCATCGGGAGGTGTCACCTCGGTTGCCAGGTGTAACATCCCAAAAATATGAAACAATGATCATAAAATTCTAATCACTAGAAGCATGCGGAGCCATTGTTGGTGTTGTGCTCCGTCATATCCTCTATACTTGTGGAGTCGTAGTCATGGTGGCTCATCATGGATTCTTCATAGATATCATCCTCGGTTCCGGAGTCCCTAGACATGATGCACAAGACCAAGCGGTGTATATGGAAGTGGTAGTGGGAATTAGGGATACAAAGTCAAACCTTACTTTACCTTGGAAGATCGTATCGTGCAAGTGGCCACACTTGAGAGCAATAAACCAAGAAAAGTGAAGTTCACGCGAAACACCAAAACCAACTACTAACCAAAAAACACACACACAGAAGGCCTATGGTGGATAGGTATGAAAAGTGGCATGTCAAGAACCAATCCGAAATCAAGATGTTGTAATGGCAAGTAAAGAACCACAATGATCACAAAGCAAACAAGTCAATCCACAAGATAGGAAATATGTACAAGGAAACACACACGGTGGGATAAATGGGACTTGTGCGACGGAGAAAGTGAGCTAAGAACCAAATGATTACCTAGCGAAGACTATAAGCTCGTGTCACACAAGTACAAGGAGAGATGCTAGTTCGATTGCAATTAATTGGTGGGCTACAAGATATGCACAATAAGTACCACCTATATGATGTTCATCGAGTTTGCGCTTCCTATTTTATGAGGCACATGTATATTTCTTTCTTTTTTCTCTTTTTCTTTTTTTCTATTTTTTTCTTTTCTTATCTTTTTCTTTTTCACTTGCCTCTTCCTTGTGCCAACAACTATACAAGATAACTATATGAGATAGCGCTCACACGTTTGCTCGGAATTC
This sequence comes from Avena sativa, assembly GCA_916181665.1. Taxonomy (NCBI): domain Eukaryota; kingdom Viridiplantae; phylum Streptophyta; class Magnoliopsida; order Poales; family Poaceae; genus Avena; species Avena sativa. Next base: position 226,226,440 of record OV702283.1, on the reverse strand, counting down.
TACAAGGTATCAAATGTGCGTAGCCCAAGCAATCATAAGAGGAACTAGTCTCAATAGGTGTTGTTGCTCGCAAAGATAGTGGGGTTCACAACGGAATGCAAGTGGGGAAAAGTCGCGGAATGTTATACCTTTCGTCGACGAGCTTCACCCTTTATTGACGGATTCCGCCTTGCACACGGTATTTGGATGGAGTAGATAGCATGAACAACGTGGATGATGATGTAGAGCTCCTTCTCCTCTTCGAAACGAGCTAAAGAACACCAAAATCCGAGTTCAAATGCAAAAGTTATGCTCAAAACCGTGCTGCAGTTTTTCTGTCTGCAGGGGGGCGGAGACTCCGGTCTGGAGGTCCGGAGACTCCGGTATGGAGGTCCGGAGACTCCGGTCTGGAGCTCAAAAAGTCCGGAGACTCCGGTCTAGGCCGGAGACTCCGGTCCGGGTGATTCCAGGACGTCCAGAACTCGAACGGGACGTGTTTTGGGCGGAAGAACTCGAACCAAAACCTCAAATTGATGGGGGAAATCAAGGAATTAGGGCATGGGAACGCAGGGGAAGGTAGATCAACTAGTTTAGCAAGTAATCCACGGATCAAAACCTACCAAAACTCACTCAAATCACAGATCGATCCAAAACACGAATTGGGGCTGTTTTTGGTGGAATTTTCGAATTTATGGGGAAAAGACCAAATCGATGAGAAATCCATGGCAACCAAAAGCTGCTGATGCCAGATGATGGAGGGATTAACCTCTTGGGTGGCCCGATCTTCACGGATCTCGTGGTCAAATCGATGGGAAAGCGAAGGGAAAGGGAGAAGGTAGCGGAAGCGAACACACACCTCGCGAAGAACACGATGAACACACGCAAACTCACACGATACCAGGCCGATTGCTCCCGAACGGTGGCCACCGGTCCGATAGAATCCTCGCAAGGAAAGATCGGTCAACGTGCTCCCTCAAATCCACATCGGAGAGGGAAGAACACCTTAGGTAGGGTCTTGACAACTTGGAGACGAGACACCGAACTCCAAGGCCTTGTTCAACGATGGATGCGTGATGCAAAGTCCAATCGAGGTTGGTGACGATAGTCGGTCCCCTTGGTAAAGGGGATGAGGCAAAACTAGAGTTTCCACAATGGGGGTTGTCTTTAGTCTATCATCTATGCCTAAGGGATACATGAAGGGGTGGGGCTCTATTTATAAGCCAGCCACATAAACAGGGGTAGTTTAGGAATAAAACTAGGGTTTGGACGAGCTAGAGGGGTACATGGGCCGAAGGCCCAGCTGGCTGCGTGCAGGCCCATCTTGTGGGCCGGAGACTCCGGTGTACGGGCCGGAGACTCCGGTGTAGGCCGGATGAAAGAACATGTTGGGCCCCCGTGTGTGGTTTTGGTAATTAATGACAATCTTTATGGACTAATGTGTGTATTAAGTTATACTTGTAGGATTTGTCCATTGGCATCGCTTGGAGCATGTGTTGGCTTCAAGGTCGATGAAATGCAAAGAAGATATGTTGTGCAAGATAAATATGCGAGGTCGATGATGAGGAATTAAGAAAGGCGTTCCATCTTGAGAAGGGCAAGACCGTCTACATCGAGCTCAAGTGGAATGCTCAAGGCAAAGGTATAATCTTGATAGGTTTTCCTTTTGTCGGTCTCTTGTTGTGTGTAGGATACCGGGTTTAGGATAGATAACCGTACTATCAAGAGGGGCTCTCGTATGAGTAATTCGGTCATTCGGAGAGAGCTCAAACCTTTGCATACTTGCATCATCGTATTTGGTTGTTATTTGGTCTTATCCATGTGAAGATATAGAGCTTGTGGTAATCTCCATAACAAGCTCTTGTTCATCTAAATCGGATCTCCCATTTGTATCTTGTTGCGATTTTGATTTATGCGTCTTTTCGGTTTCTCACCAAGTGAGTTATATCACATTATTCTACTTGATACTTTCTCACTTGGTGATAATCAATATTTCCACTTTTTATTGGGAAGCCCTTGTCGCCCTCTATCCAACGCAATTTGCATCGGGTCAATCGGAGCTACCGTTCAAAAGTTATGACCGTTTAAATATTTGCCTATTCTGTTTGAAAAAGAAAAAGGAAAAAATATTTTCTGGGCTGTCCGGTACTACCAGGCCCAGTACCGGACGAGCCTGGTTCAGCACGCTCCCTTCCTGGCCCATGCGGTAGTCCAGGCCGGCACTACCGGCCCGTGCGGTACTACCGCCCCATGCGGCCGGTAGTACCGGGCCGCCTACTCCCTGACCCAGCCTACTTCCTCTCACCCGCGCTGGCCACGCTGGGCTCCCCCGCGAGCTAGGCCAGCCCACCTCCTCCCGCCGCCACCGCACGAGCCACCCGCTTCCCACTGTCGCCGCCTCGCTCTGCCTCTTGCGCGCTCGCTTGCCTCGCTTGGCCCGCCGCGCCTGCCCGCCTGGCCCTGCATCACACACTGCCGCGCGCGTCGCGCCTGCTCCTCGCCCAATCCCAATCGTGCCCGCTCGCTCTGCTGCACCCTGGCCGCTGGGTCCGCTGCTGCTGCTTGCCTCTCGCACGCGCGAGCCCGCGCGCCTGCCAAGCTGCTGCTGCACTGCGCGCGCTGCCTGCCTAGCACAGCGCATGCAGCTGTCCCCCTCCTACAATACTCGCGAGCTGCGTTGTCTGCTACTTCTCTCTCGCATGCGTTGAATTCCCCTTTTTTCCTGGCATCGAGCGGTACTACTGGTCTAGACCGAAAAATAGCCCCAACGGCATATTTTCTGGGCCTCCTATTTAAGCCTTGCCCGTTTTCAGTTTAGTTTGCTCCTCTCTTATCTATTAGGCTAAACTTTGTCCACACTTGCTCTAGATCTTGAACTTGCCTAATCTTTTCCCTCCGATGATTCTTGTCCATATTTGAGTGGAAGAGAGAGGAGATCTAGCCCCATGTTTTGACCTAACCGATTCATCTCTTTGTGAGTGCATCTTTGGGGATCTAGATTTTGGGGGATTTGTGTCTCTCTTTGATTTCTCCTCTCTTGTTCCCCCAATAGCTTTGGTAGCTTTGTTGGGACTTGAGAGTGAGGGATTTGAGCATCTTTGTGGTGTTCTTGCCATTTGCATTTGGTGCATCGGTTTGAGTTCTCCTAGGAGGATTTAGTTTGATTTACTCATTGAAGCTTGTCCCTCTTGGGTTCTTGGAACCCTAGACGGTTTGTAGCCTTGGTGGCATTGTGGCCTTTTGTGGCGTTTGTTGGGAGCCTCCAATTAAGTTGTGGAGTTGTGCCCCAACCTTGTGAGATGTTCCGTTTGCCACCGACAAGTGCACTGATAGTGGAAGCGTGGATAAATCCCATTGGGGTGAGATTCAACGGAGAATAAGGGAGGCCTTTTGTGGCATTGGTGGTTTGATATCACCCCCTCTCCAAACGAGACGTCCTCCATGTTGGGAGGAACTCGGTAAAATATCGGTGTCCCCACGTGCCTCGGTTATCTCTATACCCGAGCTCTTTACTTATGCACTTTACATTGTGATAGCCTTCGTGCTTGAAGTAATATATATCTTGATATCACTTTGTTGCTTGTATTGCTTAGCATATGCTGTTGGTGCACATAGGTGAACCTTAGTTGTTTCAAGGTTGTGCTTAACAAAGTAAACACTAGTTTTATTCCGCCTTTGTTGAGCCACTCTAGGAAAAAATTTAATCGCCTATTCACCCCCCCTCTAGGCGACATCCGTATCCTTTCACCGGAGACTCCGGTCAGTCTCCGGTGTCGTCTCTGGAGTGGCGTACTGACTGTCCCCGGGTCGGTCGCTGGGGTCGGTCCGGAGGTAGGTCCGGAGACTCCAGTGTAGCAGGACCGGAGACTCCAGTGTAGGCTGGTCCGGAGACTCCGGTGTAGGCCGGAGACTCTGGTGGTTCAGCCGTGGCTTCTTCCGGCTCCTCTTCCAAGCCTCCGTCTTGTCGGGCTTGATGTTCCGGGCTTCCTCCCTTGCCTCCGTACTTGTCGGTGTGAACCTATCATGCATATGTGACGGAGTATGACGTAGCATACCATTCAATAGGGTAGGAAGTGGGCTCGCATAGAGGAACGGATTCACCTTTGGAGTTCATGACGACTTGGCGTAAGTTGGAGACCATGATGTGGTAACGACCGTAGGTCGGGCTGCATCATCTCCCCCCCTTCAAAAAGAGTCGTCCTCGACTCTCCATGTTTATCACGAAGTAGAAGAGGTCAAAGGACATCCTTGATCCTGGGGTTCACCATATAGTCGTCCTCGGGAAGATTGACTTGACAACACTTCAATGTTCCTTCACCCTCCATGAAGCCTACAAAGCTCACGACAAAAGCGAAGCAACACTCAAAGCGTAGCCAATTCATGAACATTATAGCATGAGTCCTCAAGTAGAAGGAAGTCACCTTAGCTTGTAGAGATAGCTCGATGAAGGGTAGCCATAGGTAACTCTCTTCAGTTCTTCTTGTCAACATATAGTCCATAGAGGTTGACGTGTATGCATTTGTGCCTTCACACAACAAAGACCAAGCAAAATATTTTCGTGTGTGATAGAGGAGCATGTCAAATGTGGCATGTCCATTCTTGTGCACAACACTATTAGCACAATACAAGGATAGCAAATGGAATGCATATGCAAGGTCAAAGTGCATGGAAATCGTTTGAACATCATCCAAATGTGGAAACTCAAAAACTCCATATAACGTAGTAGTGGGGCACTCAAAGCATTGGATCCAAATTTCAAACAACATCTTTGATGCAAGAATAGGAGAATTTAGCAAAAACTCACCAGGAAGAATGTCCAAAGAAACATCATTATGTGTGCAAACCAACCATTGGAAAGCGAAATTGTTCAACATGTTGGATGTCACACACAAATCATCAAAAGAAAATTTCATGGGAGTATGGGTATCCCAAGTGGAAGAAAAAATGGCATGTTTGCAAAAAAAACCAAATGAAAGAGCAAGTGTTCCTTATGTTTGTTGCAACAACAAGACGAGATTCTTGGAAGCTCTCATGACAATACATTCTCTTAATGGAATTGTGGTTGCACATAAAACATCGGAAAGAGAAAATGTTCAACATTTTTGTTGCAACACACAAAGCATCAATATCCAATAGCAAAGAAACATGAATGTCACAAGGTGAGATAATACCATCAACATGCTTGCAATCAAACCATAGGAAAGGGCAATTTGTCAACATGAAAGATGCAAAGCATGCAAAAGGTATCAGAGCTGGGTTCGATCTTGAACTCACTTTTGGGATGCTCTCTAGAGCTCTTTTTGTCAACTCGTGCTCAACCGAGGTTGACATTCTTGTGTGGGTACCTACACACATCATACACAAAAGGAAGAATGTGTGTGCATGGTAGAGATACACATCATCCATCATGACGTATCTCTTCTTGTGCACATCACCATTAATGTCAATCAAGTATGACATAGATGCATGGTGATTATGCAAGTGGGGAACATGCTTATCATGGAAATCATCAAAATCTCCAAATATTAAGAAAGCTATGGGGGCCATCTCATTATAACGCATATGATCCATATTGTTGCAAGAAAAACAAGTGAAATAGCAAGCATTCATCTTATCGCAAGCAACGGGAGAAATTGAATGACTAGCATGACAAGGCAAGTCTGAAGCCATTGGAGGATACACACAAGATGCATAGCATGGCATGTTTATGGCAATGGCTTCGCAATCAAACCATTCCACATGAGAAATATTATGCAAAGGCAAAGCATCACATGGGAATATGAATGAAGCATATGTAATGTCACAAGTATCATCCATAACATGCATATCCTCACAATTCATCATGTCCACTAGTGGGATCATGGCATCATCAACACCCTTATTATTACCTTGTTCATACCTCTCATATGAAGTGGGTGTTGTGGAAGTAGTGGCCTCCTTGTGGACGACTTCGTTTTCTTGATGTAGCCATGGCGTAGCATCATCTTCGTGCACCATGTACATCTTCTCTAATCGAGGCATCGTTGCTTCATGGCTTGGCGCGTCTTCATCCATGGAACCTAGCACAACGTAAGAGAACACACTAGAGGTAGAGGGTATGTTTTTAGAAATAGAAATGGTCTCACTTGACCTATCAACTACCACTCTCAACTCACTCGGTGTATCACTCATGCCCTCAAAGTGGAAACACTCAATCTCACATAAGGTGGAGTCACTCATCTCAGTCTTGTTCTCACTCAAGTGGGTTAAGTGGCTCTCATACTCACATGGGATTGGTACCACATCATCACTCAAGCATATTGGGGTAGGCTCGGGTTCCTCAACTCTATGCGCCTCATTTGGTGAAGGGAAAATCACATGCTCACCATTCTTGACCTTGTCGCCTTCAAGGTTGGATGCCATAAGATGGGCATCAACGTTCTCCTCCATGGTCAAAGGGAAAATCCCATGCTCGACCGTCTTGTGGACATCTCGTAGTAGTGGTGGAGGTAGGCTCATGCTATCCAACTTGGCAAAGTAGAGGTCTACATTTTCCTCGTTGGCGAGGTCATGGAAGTCAATCGTAGGCATTGAAGCTTGATGGCGTGGAAGGCTTGCTCGTGGTGCCATTGTGGTGGTGGCACGAGTAGTTGAAGGTGCCCTATGATGGTGTCGACGGAGGTCATTGGCGTGCCTTGCCGATGGTTGATGTTGGTGAAGCACTTGGTCATCCACATGACGCTCACGACGGTGATCATTTGCCTTGGCACTCTTCTTGTGTTTGTGATTCCTTCTTGAGCTTTCTTGAGCATTATGGTTGGTGCTCATCACGAATTCTTCGTCTGTATGGCGAAGATGCCTTTGACGATGTCTTGTATCCTCTTTATGGTGGCAATGCTCATGAGAGGATGTTTGTCGATGAAGAGTCTTGTTTCTTGGCGCCTCTTGATGTATATGATGTTTGGACGCCACTCTTGTTTGGATAGGAGGTGGATCTTGGCGCCTTGGAGGTGATGGAGCTTGGCGCCTTGGAGATGGTGGAGCTTGACGCCATCTAGGTGGTGGCACTTGATGCCTTGTCGATGGTGGCGCTTGACGCCTTGGAGGTGGTGGCGCTTGTCGCCTTGGAGGTGGATCATCAAAGTAGGTGGTGCCCTTGGTGTGGCACGCTTGGCCTTGAAGGTCATGGAATCTTGATGATGCGCCTCCTCTTGCTTGGCGTAGTAGGCTTCCATCTCCACGCAGTGGAGGAATTCTTCATGCCTCGTGGAGGAGCCATCAAACTCGATGAAGTTCTCTGTGTCCTCCATGCTTGGCGAGGCATCGTCGATGTCGCACTCGAAGTCGTCCATGCTTGGGGAGTAATTGTTGGTGTAGTACTCCATATCACCCAAGCATGTGGAGCCATTGTCGGTGTAGTGCTCCATATCCTCCATGTATGAGGAGCCATTGTCGACGTAGAGCTCCATGTCTTCCATGCATGTGGAGTCGTCGTAGGTGTAGTGCTCCGGGTCCTCAAAGCATGCGGAGCCATTGTTGGTGTTGTGCTCCGTCATGTCCTCTATACTTGTGGAGTCGTAGTCATGGTAGCTCATCATGGATTCTTCATAGATATCATCCTCGGTTCCGCAGTCCCTAGACATGATGCACAAGACCAAGCGGTGTATATGGAAGTGGTAGTGGGAGTTAGGGATACAAAGTCAAACCTTACTTTACCTTGTAAGATCGTATCGTGCAAGTGGACACACTTGAGAGCAATAAACCAAGCAAAGTGAAGTTCACGCGGAACACCAAAACCAACTACTAACTAAAAAACACACACACAGAAGGCCTATGGTGGATAGGTATGAAAAGTGGCATGTCAAGAACCAATCCGAAATCAAGATGTTGTAATGGCAAGTAAAGAACCACAATGATCACAAAGCAAACAAGTAAATCCACAAGATAGGAAATATGTACAAGGAAACACACACGGTGGGATAAATGGGACTTGTGCGACGGAGAAAGTGAGCTAAGAACCAAATGATTACCTAGCAAAGACTATAAGCTCGTGTCACACAAGTACAAGGAGAGACGCTAGTTCGATTGCAATTAATTGGTGGGCTACAAGATATGCACAATAAGTACCACCTATATGATGTTCATCGAGCTTGCGCTTCCTATTTTATGAGGCACATGTATATTTCTTTCTTTTTTCTCTTTTTCTTTTTTTTCTATTTTTTTATTTTATTTTCTTTTTATTTTTCACTTGCCTCTTCGTTGTGCCAACAACTATACAAGATAACTATATGATATAGCGCTCACATGTTTGCTCGGAATTCTACAAGGTATCAAATGTGCATATCCAAAGCAATCATAAGAGGAACTAGTCTCAATAAGTGTTGTTGCTCGCAAAGATAGTGGGGTTCACAACGGAATGCAAGTGGGGAAAAGTCGCGGAATGTTATACCTTTCGTCGACGAACTTCACCCTTTATTGATGGATTCCGCATTGATCACGGAATTTGGATGCAGTAGATAGCATGAAAAACGTGGATGATGATGTAGAGCTCCTTCTCCTCTTCGAAACAAGCTAAAGAACACCAAAATCTGAGTTGAAATGCAAAAGTTATGCTCAAAACCGTGCTGCAGTTTTTCTGTCTGCAGGGGGCGGAGACTCCGGTCTGGAGCTCAAAAAGTCCGGAGACTCCGGTCTAGGCCGGAGACTCCGGTCCGGGTGATTCCAGGACGTCCAGAACTCGAACGGGACGCATTTTGGGCGGAAGAACTCTAACCAAAACCTCAAATTGATGGGGGAAATCAAGGAATTAGGGCATGGGAACGCAGGGGAAGGTAGATCAACTAGTTTAGCAAGTAATCCATGGATCAAAACCTACCAAAACTCACTCAAATCACAGATCGATCCAAAACACGAATTGGGGCTGTTTTTGGTGGAATTTTCGAATTTATGGGGAAAAGACCAAATCGATGAGAAATCCGTGGCAACCAAAAGCTGCTGATACCAGATGATTGAGGGGTTAACCTCTTGGGTGGACCGATCTTCACGAATCTCGTGGTCAAATCGATGGGAAAGCGAGGGGAAAGGGAGAAGGTAGCGGAAGCGAACACACACCTCGCGAAGAACACGATGAACACACGCAAAACTCACACGATACAAGGCCGATTGCTCCCGAACGGCGGCCACCGGTCCGATAGAATCCTCGCAAGGAAAGATCGGTCAACGTGCTCCCTCAAATCCACATCGGAGAGGGAAGAACACCTTGGGGAGGGTCTTGACAACTTGGAGACGAGACACCGAACTCGAAGGCCTTGTTCAACGATGGATGCTTGATGCAAAGTCCAATCGAGGTTGGTGACGATAGTCGGTCCCCTTGGTAAAGGGGATGAGGCAAAACTAGAGATTCCACAATGGGGGTTGTCTTTAGTCTATCATCTATGCCTAAGGGATACATGAAGGGGTGGGGGCTCTATTTATAGGCCAACCACATAAACGGGGGTAGTTTAGGGATAAAACTAGGGTTTGGACGAGCTAGAGGGCTACATGGGCCGAAGGCCCAGCTGGCGGCGCGCAGGCCCATCTTGTGGGCCGGAGACTCCGGTGTAGGCCAGAGACTCCGGTCAGTCTCCGCTGTCGTCTCCGGAGTGGCGTACTGACTGTCCCCGGGTCGGTCGCTGGGGTCGGTCTGGAGGTATGTCCGGAGACTCCGGTGTAGCAGGACCGGAGACTCCGGTGTAGGCTGGTCCGGAGACTCCGGTGTAAGCCGAAGACTCTAGTGGTTCAGCCGTGGCTTCTTCCGTCTCCTCTTCCAAGCCTCCGTCTTGTCGGGCTTGATGTTCCGGGCTTCCTCCCTTACCTCCGTACTTGTCGGTGTGAACCTATCATGCATATGTGACGGAGTATGACGTAGCATACCATTCAATAGGGTAGGAAGTGGGCTCGCATAGAGGAACGGATTCACCTTTGGAGTCCATGACGACTTGGCGTAAGTTGGAGACCATGATGTGGTAACGACCGTAGGTCGGGCTGCATCACCCCACCTCTCACTAATACCCCCCACTCACTGCCGGAGCAAGGCGAGCACCAGGTGGCTAGGATTTCACCAGAGTTCGCTGTTACAGAGGAGGAGAGGCGCCATCAATTGGAGCCGCCCCAGGAGAAGCTGCCGGTACCAGGAGGATCGCCGTCATCGACTTTGTCTTTCGCCCCCATCGCTGATCATCACGTAAGCCCCAGTGATCCTCCCACGACCCCCACCGGCCGTGCTACGGTTCTGTCTCGCCGGTGCTGCCCGACGTGGACGATGAACCAGAGCCGTTCGATTAGAGTTAGATCCTACGGTCCTAATCGCCCCATACCGCTTCTCCCCTCGTTATCTCACTGACGAGTGGGGTCGCTCACTTAAACAGCCCGTGCGCGCAATGTGCATAGTGGGCCGGCCCAGTTAAACATCCCGCACAACCCACTAATTCAAATTTAGTTTTATTCATTTAATTTCAAACCCAGTTATGTACCTAGATTCAAAAATCAACCCAGCTTGATTCATTGAACCAAAATGCATGAAACCAATTTTGTTAGAAAGGTACTGGAATGCTTAATCCAAGCCCGTTGGATTCAAACCATTTAGATTTGTAGATCACCCATGGTAAAAATAACAAGGCAGAAGTTTTTCTGCATTCAAACATTTTTCAAAATTCAACCATAATAGCTTTTGAGTTGATTCCAACTCTCAAAAATCACATTTAACCATACCTTTCAGAATATATAAAACTATATAGGTTTACTTACAGAAATAATGATCAAGTAATAAAAGAATGCCACATAGGCATTTCTAGTCACTTTAATTAAATAAAATAAAAATGTTAAACCTTATTAAATTGTGACACCACTTTAAATCACATTCACATGTACTAAAATATGTGGTGATGGCATGTGTCAACATGATCCCATGTTTGAGTTGGAGAATATTAAATCTTAAGTAGTTTTTCAATGAGTAGAAATTACTTTTCTCAAATAAAATAAATGGGACAAGTGCTTTAATCTGGTAATGTTAGTGATGATGCTAGATCATCTAGTGTGAACCTTTGTGTGATGATTAGAAATATTTAAGTATTGTTTGGTGATTGTGTACCTCGTATTTATTTATAGACGCTAGTATCGACCAAGGATATGAGGAGGAAGGAGGATACTACGAGGAAGAAGCCGAGGAGAACTTCAACCACTGCTCTGCACAAGGCAAGCCAATACTTGCAAGATATTAACTGAGCAAGCTAACACTTGCAACTTAGGAAGATTATACTACTATCTTAGCAAGCTAAACCATGCAAGTTTTACATGCAAGCTTACACCACTTGATACCCAGTCCTAGTTTTACTTGCAAGCTTAATACTATATTTTCTTTACAAAGCTTTCTCTTAAAGTTTACTTAGTACCTTGTAGATAATAGAAGGATATTGGAATGTAGCATAAAGAGCATAAAAATTGGCCTAAGTTAGATAATCTTGATGTCATCCTAAGGCATGAGATAACTTACCTAATCCCCACTTGTTTATTATCCACCATTAGTATTTATCCCCACCTGTAGATGCTAGTGCTAAGCATAAAACTTGATCAACTTTAGATGGGAATACTTCGTGAAAATGGTTATGAAAACCTTAGAATGATGAGTCATTCTACTGAAATGTTTTGACATGTGTTTCCGAACACCAAATGATTTTGATGATGAAAATGTTAAGGCATGAGCCTTAGCCCCTTTATAAAACTGATGGTTGTCTGAATGCGATACCATTCCAATATTACCGTACAACCCCAATATCCAAAATTTGGGAAGGGCTTGACAGGAAATTTATATACCTTAGTATGGGTTCCCTTGTGGCCAAGGTCTGAGCTGAGGCTACCTTGTGAAGATTGCCCGCCTGTACAGTACCCAAGATGATAGTTGGTCATGGTTGGGAGGCCAAACTCACAAGAGAGGTGCTTATACTAGGGCGTGTAATTGAAAGGTTAGGATTGATTATCCGCATACTGAGTACGATGAATTCAAGATTGTTCCTGACGGATGTATCGAATGTTGTGGTGAAAGTGTACAATCTCTGCAGAGTGTCAAACTATTCGAATAGCCGCGTCTGCGGTTATGGACAGTTGGAGTGGACATACTGTTCCATCGTCAGATGTTTTCAAAATGTCTTTTGAAATGATTTATGACTTAGACTTGACCACAACAGAGTTGTGATATGAAATTCAAGTTCCCACTTAGGTGTTATAAAATTTTCAACTAGCTTTCTTTGCTTCTAAACTTAGTAGAGGTAAATCTGGCTTTTTGCAAAACAACCCTAGAGCTTAGTATACTACTACAAAAACCCCTTCACCTGTTATTATTAGTTTGCGAGTACTTAAAGAGTACTCATGGCTTTGTCCCTAGCTATTCCCGTGGCTAGACTATGAAGAGGAGTATCAGGATGATGGACCGCAGGAAGGTTACGACAACTAGGATCATCTCCCATCGTCAGCATTACCTGTGACCCTAAAGATGGAGCTTCGCCTACGCTATCGTTACTATTACATTATTCCGCTGCTTGAATTGTCTTAAGAACTTGATCATGAGATCCTTATTTGTGTAAGACCTTATGTATGGTTTGTAATGGATGATGTACTGTGATATCCAATATGTTATGTCTCGAAAAAAGGGTAATCATGGGATTGCGATGTATAGCATAACAGGCATCTGTGATTAAAAATCCGGGTGTTCACAAGTTGGTATCAGAGCCATCCTGACCATAGGAGACCCTAGTTAGAATGGACGTTTGAATCAAAAACTTAGTTTAAAAAACCAAAGGAAGTGAGTATTTACAAAAACTTATTCTCATTCTTATCACTTGGATTCTTTCATGAAAATTCATGTTCCTCAAAAATTCTTGCAAACTCGCATAAAATTTGACACACTTGATCACTCCACTAACTTACACATCCTATATTCTTATAGATGGACGTGAAGTACAACAAGTTTTATTAGTTGGGGAATGGAGGAGACCTCATCTTTGAGCGTGACTTGGACCAGCTGTCGGAGATGCTGGAGCGTCCACACCCCGAGTTCTTCGGAGCTCAGCTCAATGATCAGGAAGGATAAGATCTGCAGTAGTTAGTTGTTGCAAGTATCAGATGAAAGATTGAACCCCCCCCCCCCCCCACTGCAGAGGGAATTCAGTTCACCTTAAGAGAGAACAATTGGCTTGATGGACTTGCCAGGGCAATGCAGGAATCTCTTGCCCGTCTGTGTGGGAAGAGTATCAATCAAATCAAGGGTACCCGCTTTGAGTTCTACCCAAGGCGTGATGTTATGGGACAGCCACTAGAGGCCCCATACCACCACGAGCTGAAGAGTCAATTGGACCACCTCAGCTTCATGATGTATGACCGTCGGAAGGAGTTGGAAAATGCCCGTTCCTATGCCAACCACAAGTACGCCATCGCCACGAAGAAGGGTTAGACCATCGCCATGCTAGTGAAGGATCGCAAGTCTCGTCGCCGTCAGCTCGACAAGAAGGAGCACATCATTGCCCGTCTTCGCCACCGGATCATGGATTTGGAGGAGACCATCCACGAGAGAGACATGCAATTGGAGGAGAGGGAGAATGCAGGGGAAGACCTTCGTGGAGACCCCTACTCATATCTCAGCGATGATGATGACTTTCTAGAGGATCAGGCCATGGAATTCTTCACCGATGAGGATGACTTCGCCTTCATCGATGATGATGATGATGATGATGATGATGAGGAGGATGATGAGGACACTGACTCTGAGGAGTAGTAGCACTTGAGCACTAGCGTTAGTGAGTTGTAGTCAGTCCCACTGTATCGTAGTTTCCCATAATGGTTCTTAAAACCATCTGTTTTCCTTTGTTGTGGTGTGTGTTTGTATCGTGTGATATGAATGAATGAATGAAAAGCAAGTTGCTAGAAAAATCTGGGTCAAACTTTAAAAACTTTTCGAAACCGCTGAACCTTAGAAATTTCCCTCTTTTCTCATGATCTATCTCCATCTTTAGATGCCTCACGGAGGAAGCAACTCAACCCCGGACCCGATGTTGTAACTCTTGCAAATGTTGGTTTTGTGACCGCGAAGCCGAAAGAGCCAAACGTCAAGCCAACTTAGACACCCTTCAACAGATAGCTCAGATGGCCAACAACAATCAAGGCCATGGAAATTAGGACAACCATGGATCTAAGCTCAAGAATTTCCAGAACACCAATCCACCTGTTTTCACTAAGTCAGAAGAGCCCCTAGATGCAGATGATTGGTTGCAAACCATGGAGAACAATCTGGAAGTTGCAGGAGTGGAAGCTAACGAGAAAGTGTTGTTTGATACCCACTATCTGGCCGGAGATGCAAGAGCATGGTGGAACAGCGTTCGCGCAATGACAAGAGGTCAGCTGATGACTTAGGAAGAGTTCAAAGTCAAGTTCAGCAGAACCCATGTGCCACCGAGTTTGATCAAGAGGATGAGAGATGAATTCAGGGAATTGGAGCAAGGAAGGATGACAGTAGTGGAATACCGTGACAAATTCTTGTCATTGGCTAGGTATGCACCGGATGAGATAGACACTGAAGCCAAGAAGAAAGAGAGATTCCTAAATGGTCTGCACAATGAAATGCAAATAGTGTTAGTCAATATCCCCTTTGTAGATATTGAAGCCTTAGTTGACTCTTCCATTCAGATGGAAGGAAAGATCAACCAAGCTAATGAGAACCGCAAGCGTCGCATGATGCATCAACCAGGAACCCACCATACACCAAAGTATCGCCCCAACCCATCTCTAGGTTTTGCCCCAAGAAACAACAGACCCCCGATGAACCGTCCAACCTATCCCAACCGTGGAAACCCAAGGCCCGGAGGAAACCACAACAACCCCGGCAACCCCAGCAATTTCAACCGTGCACCGCCTAAGTTCAACAACAACAATGTCGCCACCAACACCAACACTGCCCCAAGGACTGGAAGCAATGTTGTGCCTATTGCAGCGAAGGACAAGTCGCAAGTGACTTGTTATGAATGTGGAACCAAGGGTCACTATTCCAATGAGTGCCCCAAGAAGATCGCCGCAGCCCCCAATGCAAATGCCCTAGCTCAGCAGCAGCGTCATGTTCAGCCTGGAAGAAGGTTTGCCCCAGGGAATTCGCTCAACCGCAATGGCCGTCTCTTTCTCATGCATGCTGAAGAAGCCCAAGAAGCGCCAGATGTCGTGCTGGGTATGTTTTCTGTTAACTCAGTACTTGCAAGAGTGTTGTTTGATTCTGGATCATCGACTCATTTGTTACTGAAGAATTTGCATGCACTAGTAAGATTCAACCAACCAAATTGAAGCATGTTATGATTGTTCAAATACCTGGTTCAACCACCAAAGCTATACAAATTTGCAAAGCCGTCCCTATCTGAATCCATGGCATAGATTTTTATGCTGATCTAATATTACTCGGAACTAAAGGTTTGGAAGTAGTACTAGGAATGGATTGGATGTCCAAACACAAAGGATTAATTGACTATTCCAAGAAATCCATAACCATGACCAGTACAGTCGGAATATCAGTCGAGCATGTATCTGAAACCTTTCCCCGTCAATTCAAGTGCAACAAGAGTATAGCTCAGCCAACCATTGACCAAGTCCGGATAGTCTTTGAATACCCCGATGTATTTCCAGATGTTTTGCCCAGTATGCCCCTAAATCAGGATATCAAGTTTGTCATTGAACTAATACCTGGAACCGGACCCATAGCCTAGAGACCATATAGTATGAACCCGTCGAAACTAGTGGAACTGAAGAAGCAACTGGATGCCATGCTGTAAATTGGATTGATTCAACCAAGTGCGTCACCATGGAGATCACATGTTTTGTTTGTGGACAAGAAAGATGGAGGTGACCGTTTGTGTACGGATTATCGGAAGTTAAATGATGTCACCATCAAGAACAAGTACCTATTGCCAAAGATAGAAAACCGGTTTGACCAGTTGACTGGTGCCAAAGTGTTTTCTAAGATTGATCTTAGAACTGGCTATCATCAACTCAAGATTCACGCAGAGGATATTCCAAAGACTTCCTTTACCACCCGATATGGATTGTATGAGTATACTGTCATGTCTTTTGGATTAACCAATGCCCCCGCTTATTTCATGAACCTCATGAATAAGATTTTTATGGACTTCCTAGATAAGTTTGTCGTTGTTTTCATCGATGACATTCTGATTTATTTCTGTAAGATCCTTCCCTTTATAAAGGTAAGGATCCATGTGATTGCAATGCTAGTCCCTGGATCAATGCTAGCATCCACAGTTTAAGATGAAGTACACAGAAACAAAGGTCATTATTACATATCATTCCAGAGACAAACATAGTCTTTTACAAACTCCATGGCCACAGGCCTAATACAAGAGTTCAAATATATAATAAGATAAATAAGTCTTCATCTTCATGTGCCACAGGCAAGCATGTTGAGTGTAGACTCATAACCCCTAATCATCATCAGAATAACCCGCAACATCACAAGTTACAGCCACAGTGGGTCAATACATTGGAATAGTATTGGCAAGTGATACCTTAGTAGAATATTAGCAGTCTAGATACTATATGCATTTTGGCTAAGTGTAGCCTAGGCTTGCTTTGCTCAAAATAGGTTTTACCTATCAGTTGAAAACACTAAGTTTTTCTTTGATAAAACTATCCCAAGGAATCACCAATAGACATTGGTGATCCTTCACCCTTGTTCAACCACAAGTTTTAACTTAGAAATTGGGATGAGGAGATTCTTGATAGCTTCCATGTCTTGATGCTCAAGTTGTCCTTTTCCAGGGACATGGCTAAGTACTTAGATTCTTCCATCTGCAGAGGTTGTGCACTTTCCCCACAATCCTTGATTTTCACCAAGACAGGACCTTTCAGAAGCCTTCCCTTAGACCAAATGGACGCGTTCCAACCTATCATCCCACTACCACCAACTGTCCAAATGGCTAAGTTCTAGCAACCTATGTGATCCTGGCAGAGCCCATATTGCCAAGTGGCTGCACTAAAGCTTCTTAACATTTGTCCTCTAAAATCTCTTTGTTCCTGGGTGGCTTTCCACAAGTGAGATACACAAGGTAAACCATAGAAATGGGCCTTGTGTAACCACTCAACACAGACCATTCTTTCCATTCCACCCAGGTATTTCATTTACTTAGTTGTTTTATTAAGCAAAAACACAAGTCCAAAGACTTAGAAATATTTCACATAGCATGAATATATAACCACCCTTGGTTGCTACTAGCTAGGCTAAGCATGGCAATGGTAAGCATCTTAACTTAGAAATTTCTAGCAATTCTACAACTAATAGGATTTCCCAAGCATAGCATATAGATCAAAATATTCATGCAAGTCCTATAAAAAATATTTCTAGTGCATAGTTGAAAAATATAGGAATAAAATCATGAACCACCACTTGCCTTGGTAGTTTGGGGAGTAGCAACAATCTTCACAATCACAATCACTATTTTCACCAAAATCTACACAAAAAATAATGGCACAAAGATCACATATCAAAATATACAAAAAAATATATGAATGCATGCAAATGCCATGTGATGATTTTTCTACACCAAACAAGACAAGTATACAGTACTGAATCCTAAACAAGTCCAAAACACACGAAATAGACTTTATTTGATCAACAAATCATTTTTCAAATAACTACTATACACAAATTATGCCTACAAATGTTTCTATAAAAACAACCATTTTTACATAGGCAAAACATTAAACACATTGCATAAACATAAAGGATTTTCTCTCCTGATTCCAATGATATAAAATTTGTAAAATTTGAACGTGTGGATCAAAAGTTATGAATTTTACAAGTTTGGTTAACTAATAGATCAAATTTCTGTTTTAAATTTAAACACAGGCCACGTGGAGCTTTCTGATTCGTCGGTACCGCTTCGCACGGATCGACCAGCGTGGACCGCACGATCTAAATGAAATCGCACGGCCAGATCTATCTCGTACCCCTTCGTTTAAGTGATCTATCTAACGCATTGGATCTGGATCTAACGGTTGCTGATCAAGCGACCAAAGTCTGGCGGCACCAGCGGCGGAGAGTGGCGGCGGCGGCTCTGTCAGAGACGTTGCCGGCGATCTAGGTTGCGTGGGAGAGGGAGAGATAGCTCACCGAGTTCGTCGTGCGCTATTGATGCTCAAGGTATGCTTGGTTGGCGATGGGGCACTCGAGGTCGACGGGTATTGCTCGCTGGAGTCGCTGCTGTCGTCGGGCGTGTGCTGCTGGAGACGGTGGCGACGCTACGGTTCATGCTAAGGCACGAGAGAGATTGCGTTAAATGCGTGCAGACGAGGCGACTGTGTGAGTATGAAGAAGAGAGGGAGGCACGGTCAGTACAAACCAGGAGAGCTCGTCGGAGTTGCGGCTGCGTCGGGCACTTGCGGTCGTCGACGTTGGCGAAGCTCCGGATGGTCCTAGCACGCACCAGTGGTGTTAGAAGATGCGCAAGGTTGCTGCGATCATGCTGGCAAGATTAGAAGGCAAGGAGCGAGGAGTGCTCACCGGAATCGCACGCCGGAGTGGCTCGGTACCGCGGCGCTGCAAGCGAGATTGTGGGCAGCCTGGTGGCGGAGTGGGGGCGCTGAGTGAGGGGAAATGGTCGCAGAGGGGTGGGGGTTAAATATCCGGAGCAGGGGCGAGAATTACGCACGGCATCAATGGGATTTAAGCGCATTTGCATCGGGAGGAAACGGCCGCGGCGGCGCTGGTCGCAGGCATGATTTGGGGACGACGAGGTGACGTGGCTGTGGGGCACAGTGGTCAGCGAGGGGGTGTGCGCGGGCGCGGTGAGGAAAGGCAGAGAGAGAGGTGGCCCGGGTGGGCTGATTTGCCTGTTGGGCTGGAATGGTGGCGCCAGGCCCAGTTAGATTTCTAATTCTCTTTTCTTTTTCTAGAATGATTTTCAGGATTCTTTTTCAAACAAATTCAAAAGCATTTGAAATCCAAACCCCTCTGGATTTTTGTAAAGTGGAAACTTCATATTTTTGGGCATAAAACCTTGCTGTCTCATTAGACTTGCTTGGTCCTTTTGAAAATTCAAAATAAACAGTGCCTCTGTACAAAGTTTGATAAAGATTTTAAAATGGTTTTAATATCAAATTTTGTTTTGGAAAAATTTGTCCAAGCTTGGAACTCAACCAACCAATCCTATGAACTCACAACCATGGTTTTAAAACAAATATTCCCTCACTAGAGAGTGGCATTGAATCAATGCTTGTTTACATAAAATAATAAGCACCCAAATGCTTCTGTTCTTGTAATGACTGTGAAATTGAATCCTAAATGATCATGAATGCATGGATGATATGCAAAGCTTTAAAAACATGATTTTAGGGATGTTACAATTCCAAATCAGAAGAAGAACATGAGATACACCTAAGGACCATTCTTGGAACCCTTAGAGAGCATCAGCTATATGCCAAGTTTAGCATATGTGAATTCTGGTTATAGGAGGTAGGATTTCTCGGACATATTGTATCAGCCGGAGGAATTGTCGTTGACCATGCGAAGGTGAAAGATGTTGAATATTGGCAAGCCCCAACCACTCAAACCCAAGTTCGTGCATTTCTCGGATTAGTGGGATACTACCGCAAGTTCGTAGAAGGATTCTCGAGTATTGCCAGACCCATGACTAAATTGCTGAAGAAGGACAAGAAGTTTGAATGGACAGAAAAATGTGAAGCGAGTTTTCAGGAACTCAAGAGGAGATTGATTTCAGCCCCAATCTTGACCATTCCGGATATCATGAAGCCATTTGATGTGTATTGTGACACATCCAAGATCGGTCTTGGATGTGTGCTAATGCAAGGATGCAAAGATATATCTTATCTATCCCAACAACTGAAGCAGCATGAGCAGAATTATCCAACCCATGACCTTGAACTAGCAGCCGTAGTTCTAGCCCTGAAGACATGGAGGCATTATCTGATGGGAAACCGTTGTGAGATTTATTCGGATCACAAGAGCCTGAAGTATATATTCACTCAAAAGGAGCTGAATATGAGGCAGAGAAGATGGATTAAGCTAATCAAGGACTATGACCTGGACATTCACTATCACCCTGGTAAAGCCAACATGGTAGCAGATGCCCTTAGCAGATTGTCGTGCCGCTTGAACTCCATAATTTTGAAGGAGCAACCAAGTTTGCACAAAGAGATGGAAGATTTCCGAATGGAATTAGTGAGTGAAGGATTTTTGGCTAGCATAGAACTTCAACCCACTTTGATCAGTTAGATCAAGGAGGCGTAGAAAGGAAATGCTAGTATCGACGGAATCAAACATCGTATCGGTACAGGCAAAGTATCTGAATTCACCGAAGACGAAGAAGGAGTTCTGTGGTACACAGGACGTCTCTGTGTACCAGAAGATTCAGAGTTGAAAGAAGTCATATTGAAAGAGGCCCATGATAACCTTTATTCTATCCACCACGGAAGAACAAAGATGTATCAGGATTTGAAGGAGCAATTTTGGTGGCATAAGATGAAGAGAGAAATCGGAAGCTATATCGCCAAGTATGATATATGTCAGAGAGTCAAGGCGGGACATCAAAGACCCGCAGGACTGTTGCAACCATTACAGGTTCCGGAATGGAAATGGGATTCCGTTGGAATGGACTTTATCACCGGATTGTCTACTCCGAGTAGGGGAAATGACTCTATTTGGGTCATAGTTGACAGATTGTCCAAGGTAGCCCATTTCTTACCAGTCAAGACCACATACCAGATTTCAAAGCTAGCAGAGTTGTACATCGCTAGGATCGTCAGTTTGCACGGAGTTCCCAAGAACATTTTATCGGATCGAGGAACTCAGTTTACCTCGAGATTCTGGAAGAAAGTCCAAGAAGGTTTAGGAACCCGACTGGATTTCAGCACAGCTTATCACCCTCAGACTGATGGACAAACGAAGTGAGTAAATCAAATACTCGAAGATATGTTGAGAGCATGTGTGCTAGAGTATGGATCTGAATGGGAAGACTGTCTACCTTTCGCAGAATTTTCATACAACAACAGTTATCAAGCTAGTTTGCAAATGGCCCCATTTGAGTTCATGTATGAAAGGAAGTGTCGCACCCCTTTGAATTGGTCGGAAGTAGGAGATAGTCAGATTTTCAGACCCGACATCCTACGAGAAGCAGAAGAGAAAGTTCACAAAATTCGTGAGCACCTCAAGACCGCCCAGTCAAGACAGAAGAGTTACGCCGACAAGAGACGTCGAGACCTCGCTTTCAATATTGGAGATTTTGTGTATCTCAAAGGGTCGCCTTTGAAGGGAATGCAGCGTTTCTGATAGGGCAAAGGTGTCCGATCTTTCGATGAGATGGTGATAGTCTTTTTGGTGGAGTTCGGGCTTGACGATCCGACTAGACGTGCGAGCACGAGCGCGAATGCAATCGCTAGGCGAATCTCCTGGAAGTTACCGATCATGCGGGAACACGATCAGCCTGACCAGCAAGGGTCTTAATTCCTACCTGAAATCGAGAACAAGTAAGAATTAATATTGCAATCAAGATATTGCGGATTAAGATGAAAGCTTTATTGAAAAAGGTGGGATCTTGTATAGGTGCGAAGTACAAGAGGCCTCTGCGACGCTCGAGCCTTGGTGAAGTTGCTATGATGGCTAACATAATGTCTAAACAAAATCCGAGTCTATGGTGATGGCTAAGGGGAGTATTTAAGGAGAAAAACGTGGGGTTTCGGCCAGCCATAGAAGTGGTGGCCGAATCCAACCCTAGAAGTCCTTTTCTCCTCAAATACGGACTCTAAAAAGTGGCTATTTAAAATCCTGCGAAAATTACATGGGCCTAGCCCAAAATAAAGGTGTTGCAGCACCATATTAAGCTATGGACGAATTTGTGAAGTATTAATCTTGAATATTTCGTCCAAGCCTTCTTTCTTCATTATGGTGGCCTCAAAGTTCTGAAATCTTCATCCGTGGCCTTATCTTGCATCATCACATGCTTGCTGCCATCTCCATGCATGCCCATGCTCCAATGCTTGTCCCTCTCATCCATGCTTGGTCCATCATTCCTAAGAGTAAGAAATACATCTGATTTAGGCAGCATCATATTCTCATGTATGTGAGGAATAGTTCCAAGAAACGAAAATACCTGATAGTTAAGTTGTTTGGCACGAGATCGAGTGATAGGTCCTTGTATGTGTGTAGCTATAGGTACAACGGTTGTATCAATAGATGGGATGTCCACATCAGTTTCTAGCTCAAAGGAAAGTTAGCCCCCAGATATATCGGACTCTTCAAGATTCTGAATCGTCGAGGAGAAGTATCATATCAATTGGAACTGCCAGAGAAAATGGCAGTAGTGCACAATGTGTTCCATATATCGTTACTTCGCAAATGCCTTGAAGTTCTGGAGAAAAACGAAGTGTTCAAGAACATTGATCACCGCACCATAGAGATCAACAATGACCTGACGTATCCCGAAGTACCCATCCAAATTTTGGAAGAAGCTTTCAGAACCACCAGAACCCGAAGCATCAAGTTTCTCAAGATTCAGTGGAGCAACCACACTGAAGAAGAAGCTACCTGAGAGCGATAAGATCACATCAGGACGGAGTTTCCCGATCTCTTTAAATCCTTGGTAATCTTTTTCTTCTTTTTCAAATCTCGGGACGAGATTTTGTTTAAGGAGGGAAGGTTTGTAATATCCCAAAAATATAAAACAATGATCATCAAATTCTAATCACTAAAATTAGGGCTAACAAAAACTTTGATTAATTAAAATCATATGAATGCATGTGTGTATGTGATGATTTGATAAATGCATGAATGGACTTGTGTGATTAACCTAAATAGCAAGAAATGGTTTAAAGATGAAAATAACATCATCTAAATCACTTCCAAGCAGAAAAAAATCAAGAGAAAATCAAAAACAATTCAAATAAGGCAAATGGTCATTTTTGCCAATGTTGCTCACTAGGTCACTTTGAGTGTTTCTAGTCCAAGATTTCAAACAGAAACTTTTCCAATTCTTTTCACCCCTTGCAAGACCAAGTAAAAATGAATCAAAGGCCACCTTTCAAACTTGTAGAAAGATTTGGCAACTTGAGTCAAATCACATTTGAAAATTGAATCTTTATCATATGTGAAGATCCCACCTTTTCAAAACCCAACCAAACCAATGCCCCTTGACCAATCCAACAAACCAGAGACTCCCTAGTATGTACCTAGCCAACCCACCAAGTTTGAATCCAAAATTCAAATTTGATTTTCTTTCGGCCATTTCATCAAAGACCTTTTGGGCACAAATCAAATTAAACAACAAACACTATAGTCAGCAGTGTTGTGCCAACCTTGTCCCCTCCCTAGCTCTCTCTACACTCTCAATAGATCATCTAAATAGTTTAACCATCTCTAGCTCACTATAAACTCGACAATGCCATCAATGGTGACCATGGCCGAGCCCAATTGCCAACCCCAATGTCGACAGCAATATACAATCCTAACTAGCCTCGCCAACCTTTTCTAGCAGACACTCTACCATCCACCGCCACCCCCTGTCCAACGCTCGAACCCTGCTAGCCACTGGACCACCCAGAACGCGCGTGACCATTCTCTCAGCGGCCATACCGAGAGCGCGCCAGAGCGCCACGCTCAACACGCTCGCACGAACTGTGCCCCGCCTTCGCTGCTCGCGTACGTGATCACCACCGCACCAGGAACCGCCCAGACATGCTCGTTCACCGCCGCGCGACCAGGAGCGCCTATGCGCAATTAAAATCACCGTCGGACCCGCCCAAAGCGTCGAGGTGTTCCGACCGATCAGCACCGCCCCATGCCTCGCCACCACGCCGTTGAGCTTCGCCAGGAGGCAATGCATTGCCCCTATCGTCTCATATGTCGTTACCTCGTTGTGCAGCCAACCCCGATGAGCTCAGCCCGCGCCATTCGGTCCCCTTTAGCCACTATAAAAGGAGGCCTCCCCCACTTGTTTTCTTCACACCAGTTCACTCCCCACCTCTCACTGATACCCCCCACTCACTCCTGGATCAAGGCGAGAACCAGGTGGCTGGAATTTCACCGGAGTTCACCGCTGCAGAGGAGGAAAGGCACCGTCGATTGGAGCTGCCCCAGGAGAAGCTGTCGGTACCAGGAGGATCACCGTCGTCGACTTCATCGTTCGCCCCCGTCGCGACCATCGCCTGTGAGCCGGTGATCCTCCCACGACCCCCACCGGCCGTGCTAGGGTTCTGTCTTGCCGGCGCTCCCTGACATGGACGATGAACCAGAGCCGTTCCATTAGAGTTAGATCCTACGGTCCTAATCGCCCCATACCGCTTCACCCCTCATTGTCTCACTGACGAGTGGGGATGCTCACTTAAACAGCCCGTGCGTACACTGTGCATAGTGGGCCGGCCCAGTTAAAGATCCCGCGCAACCCACTAATTCAAATTTAGTTTTATTCATTTAATTTCAAACCTAGTTCTGTACCTAGATTCAAAAATCAACCCAGCTCGATTCACTAAACCAAAATGCATGAAACCAATTTTGTTAGAAAGGTACTGGAATGCTTAATCCAAGCCCGTTGGATTCAAACCATTTAGATTTGTAGATCATCCATGGTACAAATAACAAGGTAGAAGCTTTTCTGCATTCAAACATTTTTCAAATTTCAACCATAATATCTTTTGAGTTGATTCCAATTCTCAAAAATCACATTTAACCATACCTTTCAGAATATATAAAAATATATAGGTTTACTTACAGAAATAATGATCAAGTAATAAAAGAATGCCATATAGGCATTTCTAGTCACTTTAATTAAATAAAATAAAAAGGTTAAACCTTATTAAATTGTGACACCAATTTAAATCACATTCCCATGTACTGAAATATGTGGTGATGACATGTGTCAACATGATCCCATGTTTGAGTTGGAGAATATTAAATCTTAAGTAGTTTTTCAATGAGTAGAAATTACTTTTCTCAAATAAAATAAATGGGACAAGTGCTTTAATCTGGTCATGTTAGTGATGATGCTAGATCATCTAGTGTGAACCTTTGTGTGATGATTAGAAATAGTTAAGTATTGCTTGGTGAGTGTGTACCTCGTATTTACTTATAGACGCTAGTACCGACCAAGGATACGAGGAGGAAGGAGGATACTACGAGGAAGAAGCCGAGGAGAACTTTAACCACTGTTATGCACAAGTGTTAGATCCCTCCTTTATAAAGGAAAAAGATCCATGTGATTGCAATGCTAGTCCCTGGATCAATGCTAGCATCCACAGTTTAAGATGAAGTACACAGAAACAAAGGTCATTATTACAGTCATTCCAGAGACAACATAGTCATTACAACTCCATGGCCACAGGCCTATTACAAGAGTTTAAATAAGTAAATAGATAAAAGTCTTCATCTTCATGTGCCACAGGCAAACATGTTGAGTGTAGACTCATGACTCCTAATCCTCATCTGAGTAACCTGCAACATCACAAGTTACAGCCACAGTGGGTCAATACATTGGAATAGTATTGGCAAGTGATACCTTAGTATAATTTAGGTGGACTATATGCAATTTGGCTAAGTTTAGCTTGGCTTGCTTTGCTCAAAATAGGTTTTGCCTATTAGTTGAAATCACTAAGTTTTTCTTTATCAAAACTTTTCCCAAGGAACCACCAATAGACATTGAGGTCCTTCACCCTTGTTCACCCACAAGTTTTACTTAGAAATTGGGATGATGAGATTCTTGATAGCTTCCATGTCTTGATGCTCAAGTTGTCCTTTTCCAGGGACATGGCTAAGTACTTAGATTCTTCCATCTGCAGAGGTTGTGCACTTTCCCCACAAGCCTTGATTTTCACCAAGACAGGACCTTTCAGAAGCCTTCCCTTAGACCAAATGGACGCGTTCCAACCTATCATCCCACTACCACCAACTGTCCAAATGGCTAAGTTCTAGCAACCTATGTGATCCTGGCAGAGCCCATATTGCCAAGTGGCTGCACTAAAGCTTCTTAACATTTGGCCTCTAAAATCTCTTTGTTCCTGGGTGGATTTCCACAAGTGAGATACACAAGGTAAACCATAGAAATGGGCCTTGTGTAACCACTCAACATAAACCATTCCTTCCATTTCACCCAGGTGTTTCATTTAGTTAGTTGTTTTATTAGGCAAAACACAAGTCCAAAGACTTAGAAATATTTTCATCATAGCATGTATATTTCACCACCCTTGGTTGCTACTATCTAGTCTAAGCATGGCATAGATAAGCATCTTAACTTAGAAATTTCCTAGCAATTCTACAACTACTAGGATTTCCCATCATGGCATATAAGCAAAATATAACATGCAAGACTAGCAAAATAATTCTAATGCTTAGTAGAAAACATAGGGATAAAAATATCATGAAGCACCACTTGCCTTGTTAGTTTGGAGAGTAGCTACACTCCTCACAATCACAAAATCTACACATAAAATAATAGCAACAATCACATACAAAATATATACAAACAAAAATATATGAATGCATGCAATATGATATGTGATGGTTTTTAAAACTCTACAAAGCAAGTGTACTATACTGGTTCATAAACAAGTTCAAAACTTGCCAAACAACATTTATTTACACCTTAAAACATTTCTTAAACAATTCATATACTCAAAATAGCTCTACACATGTTTCTGTAAATAAAACCATTTTAACAGAAGCAAAACATTAAACACATTGCATATTTAGAAAGGGCTTGTTTTCCTGATTCCATTGATATAAAATTCATCAAATTTGGATGTGGGGATCAAAAGTTATGGCTAAATCAAATTCAAACATCTAATAGATTTAAATCCTGATTTTAAACCTAAACTCTAGCCACGCGTCTTAATCTGATTGGTGTGTACCGGTTCGCTCAGGATCGCGTCTGTGAGCCGTTAGATCTACTTAATCTGCATGGCCCAGATTTACTCATAACGCTTCGATAAGTGATCTGTTTATATGCACTGGATCTAGATCCTACGGTCCTGGATCAAGCGACCACAGATGGGCGGCGCTGGCGGTGGCTACTGGCGGCGGCGAGCTCGGCCTACGGCGGCGCGGCGCTACAGGTGGCTCTGGGGTCGTCGGAGATGCTTACCAGAATCGTGGCGATGCACTGATGCTCAACCTGGCGACGGCTTGGCAAGGGGCGCATGGACACGGCTGCACGAGCTCGTCGGAGTTGCTGTCAGTGTTGGGCTTGTGTGGACGACGACGTTGGCGACGCTCCTGGTCACCCTAGCACGAAACAAAGGCATCAAGGGATGCGCAAGACTACAACGAACCTGATCGTGTGAATCAGAGGTGAAGGGGAACAAGGGGCTCACCGAATTTGAACGCCGGAGTTGATGATGTCGTCGGGAGCTTGCAGCGTTTGACGAAGTCGACGACCTGGGGCAGTATAGGATGAACCAGTGGGGTCAGAAGATGCGCAAGGAAGTTGTGAAGCGGCTTGTATGAACTAGAGGGAGAGGGACGCACGGGGCTCACCGGGATTTGTCGCTGGAGTGAGCTCTGTTTGCGGCGGTGCAAGGATGATTTGGGCAGCCTGGGGGCATTTCTGTCTGGCTTTGTTGGGGGAAATGGCCGCGAGGGGGAGGTGGTCTTATAGCCAGAGCGGGGGCGAGGATCGCGCGTGGTATCAAGGGCAATTAAGCAAGGAATCAATGCGGCAGTGAATGGCGGAGGGAACGGCCGGCGACGTGGTCGTGGGCGCGATTTGGGGAAGATGAGGATGAGCTGGCGAGGTCCACCAGTCAGCGAGTGAAACAGAGAGGGGGTGGGGTCGTGTGGTCAGTGACCTGGTGGGTTCGTCTGCGAGTGAGAGAGAGAGAGAGGGGGGAACCCGGGTGGGCTTAATGGGCTGGATCCATCGTTGGGCTAGATAGGTGGCGCTGGCCTTTTTCCATTTCTTTTCTCCTTTTCTTTTTCTGTTTTCAATTTCAGGAACCAAATTCAATTGATTTCAAAATCTATTTGAATTCAAATCTTTTCAGGATTTTTGTAGTGTGCAACAGTCACATTTCTGGGCATAAAACCAAGTGGTCACTTTGAATTGGCTTGGTCACTTGGAATAAAATAGAATAAGCAGTGGCATAGCACTAGTTTGAATAGGTTTTGAAATTGGTTTTCAAATCATATTTGTTTTGAAACTTTGGTTTAAATATTAGAAATCTAGCAATACAACCTGAGAGAAATAAGACAACAAAGTTTGGTTTCTGGACAACAATATCCCATTGGAGAGTAGCATTTGTTTCAAATGCTGATCACATAAAATAATGAGCTCATATGCTCCTGTTTTTGAAATGGTTTGTTTGAAATGAACTCTATATGATCATGTATGCATGGATGATATGCATGAGTTTGAAACATGATTTTAGGGATGTTACAACAAGGCAAGCCAATACTTGCAAGCTATTAACTGAGCAAGCTAACACTTGCAACTTAGGAAGCTTATACTACTATCTTAGCAAGCTAAACCATGCAAGTTTTACCTGCAAGCTTACACCACTTGATACCCAATCCTAGTTTTACTTGCAAGCTTAATACTTTATTTTCTTTATCAAAGCTTTCTCTTAAAGTTTACTTAGTACCTTGTAGATAATAGAAGGATATTGGAAGGTAGCATAAAGATCATAAAAATTGGCCTAAGTTAGATAATCTTGATGTCATCCTAAGGCATGAGATTGAACTTAGCTAATCCCCACTTGTTTATTATCCACCATTAGTATTTATCCCCACCTGTAGATGCTAGCGCTAAGCATAAAACTTGATCAACTTTAGATGGGAATACTTGGTGAAAATGGTTATGAAAACCTTAGAATGATGAGTTATTCTACTGAAATGTTTTGACATGTGTTTCTGAACACCAAATGATTTTGATGATGAAAATGTTAAGGCATGAGCCTTAGCCCCTTTATAAAACTGATGGTTTCCTGGATGCGATACCATTCCAATTTTACCGTACAACCACAATACCCAAAATTTGGGTAGGGCTTGACTGGAAATTTATATACCTTAGTATGGGTTCCCTTGCGGCCAAGGTCTGAGCTGAGGCTACCTTGTGAAGATTGTCCACCTATGCAGTATCCAAGATGAGAGTTGGTCATGGTTGGGAGGCCAAACTCACAGGAGATGTGTTTATACTAGGGCGTGTAATTGAAAGGTTAGGATTGATTATCTGCATACTGAGTATGGTGAATTCAGGATTGTTCCTGACGGATGTATCGAATGTTGTGGTGAAAGTGTATAATCTTTGCAGAGTGTCAAACTATTCGAATAGCCGCGTCCGCAGTTATGGACAGTTGGAGTGGCCATAGTGTTCCATCGTCAGATGTTTTCAAAATGACTTGTGAAATGATTTATGACTTTGACTTGACCAAAACAGAGTTGTGATATGAAATTCAAGTTCCCACTTAGGTGTTATAAAATTTTCAACTAGCTTTCTTTGCTTCTGAACTTAGTAGAGGTAAATCTAGCTTTTTTAAAACAACCCTAGAGCTTAGTATACTACTACAGAACCCCCCTTCACCTGTTAGTATTAGTTTGCGAGTACTTAAAGAGTACTCATGGTTTTGTCCCTAGATATTCCCGTGGCCAGACTATGAAGAGGAGTATCAGGATGATGGACCGCAGGAAGGTTACGACAACTAGGATCATCTCCCATCGTCAGCATTGCCTGTGACCCTGAAGATGGAGCTTCGTCTACGCTACCGTTACTATTACGTTATTCCGCTGCTTGAATTGTATTAAGAACTGGATCATGAGATCCTTATTTATGTAAGACCTTATGTATGGTTTGTAATGGATGATGTACTGTGATATCCAATCTGTTATGTATCACAAAAATGGTAATCCTCGGATTGCGATGTATGGAATAACAGGCATCTGTGATTAAAAATCTGGGTGTTGACACCAGGGCCCCGACAATAACCCCCGGGCGCTTGGCTTGCATGTTTCCTTCGATGAACGCGAAGGTTTAAGTATCCTAGGTCGATTGATGGGTCCCATCTCCCGTTTGGTCAACATGGGTCTGCCATGCCCTTATCCTTACCATGGATTTGAAACGGCTGCGTGCTCCCCACCGTTAGACGCAGTAACACTCACTTCATCTCGGAGGCCGCTTCCACTATGTGATGGCGTGTGGAGCGCCTAAGATTAATGCCGCATCACTTCTCCTTGTCCTATTGAATCAGGGAACGGGCGTGCCGCCCCTATTTTGGCACCACCTTCCCACTTCTCCCTTCTTGTTTCACACAGTCGGGGCCCCGCTCTCCCCAATGGCGCCCAAGCGCTTCTACCTCGACGAGAAGGGAAAGTCTACAATAGTGGAGGTGGAAGGGACCCAGCCGGCGAAGCGTGGGCGCGGGCGACTAGAAGGGAGTGGTTGTGGGGGACGCAGAGGCAGCATCGCCACTCCGGCTCTAGCCTCCTCATTTGGGGTTGCTATGGCGAGTGAACGAGTGATACGTCGGAAACTTATCTATAATTTTTGATGCTCCATGCTTGTTAGTATCCACTTTGCTTTTTTTGTCTACACTTTGAGGTGATTTTTACATGTTTTCTGGTACTAACCTATTAACAAGTTGCCACAGTGTCAGTTTCCTGTTTTCTGCTGTTTTTGGTTTCAGAAAAGTTAGTAAAGAAATATTCTCGGAATTGGACGGGACAAAGGTCAAAGTCAATTACTTTCCGTGGGGAACAAGAAGTCCAAAGGGGAGCCGAAGAGGCAGGCCAGGGCACCCAGACGCCCCCTAGGCGCGGGTGGGCCCTTCCCTGCGCCTGGGAGGGGTGTGGGCCCCCTGATCACCTCCTCAGTCTCCCCTTCGCCTATAAGAAGCCCCTGATGCAGAAACCCTAAGTACCTGATCAAATCTCCACGAAACCGTCTGTAGCCGCCGTCACCATCGTCCCTAGATCGAGGGGATTTGAAGTTCTTCCCGGCACCCTGTCGGAGGGGAGATCATCCCGTAGGCCTTCTCTCTGGTATGTTGCATGAGTAGTTCCACCTTGGACTATGGGTCCATGTAGTAGCTAGATGGTTGTATCTCCTCCTTTGTGCTTTCATGTATAGATCTTGTGAGCTCCGTTCATGATCAAGATCTAATCTATTTATAATCATGCATGTTGTGTTTGCGGGGACCCGATGGGTATTGAGATATTATGTTGGTTTGATTAATGGTTTTGTCTTTATGATTCTATCATGTCTGTGATCTTGCATGCTCTCCATTGTTAGTAGCTATCTTGGCCAAGTAGTTGCTAGTGACTCCAAGAGGGGGTATTTATGCTCGATAGTGAGTTCATGCCTCTAGTTTCCAAGGGAAGTGACAATAATCTCTTCAGTTGTCAATGTGTTGTTACTACTAGGGAGAAAACAATTGTCTCTTGTTCATGGAACATGTGGACTGTTTACCTTACACACTTTTCTTAAAGCAGTTGTCTGTTGCTTGCAACTTAATACTGGAGGGTGTTCGGATGATAACCTGAAGGTGGACTTCTAGTCTTAGATGCATTTGGATGGCGGACTATGTATCTTGTTGTATTGCCCAATCGAATCTCATAGGATCTTTCTGACTAGTAATTGCATTGTTATGCCTTGCTCAGTTCCTGTCAATTGCCCTGCTGTAATTTGTTTACCCTTCATGCCATGTTGTTTATCTAAGAAGAGCACCTCTAGTGAACTATGGACCCCGGTCCAATCTTTAACATTGATACATCTTCCACTGTTACTTGTTTACTTGATGCAAACCATTACCTTCCACACCATACGTTTAATCCTTTGTTACAGCAAACCGGTGAGCTTGACAACCTCATTGATTCGTTGGGGCAAAGGCTTGAGTTTGTGTTGTCCAGGTCTCCATGTTGCTAGCAACACCAGTGTGACGTTTCCTTCCTCCTACTAGTTCGATAACCTCGGTTTATTACTGAGGGAAACTTGTTGTTGTGCTGCTTCATACCTTGCTCTTGGGGTTTCCAACGAAGCATCCCATGACAAGTGGTGGGCGCCATCAAGCTATTTTCTGGCGCCGTTGCCGGGGAGTCTACGGACGTCTTCACTAGGGGATTCCTTCACTTCCTTTCTCTTTACTTTGTTTTTAGTTTGCTTTGTTTCTTTTGCTTGGTTTTGTTTGCTTCTTTTAAAAAAAAACAAAAAAATTAGTCTAGTTTGGTTTGCTTGTTTTATTAAAAAAAAATTAGTTCCTACTCTAGTTCCTGGTCTGTTGTTGCCTTGTTTGGTCATGCTTTCTATCAATGGATGGTTTTTTGAAACTAGTGCTTATTGGCAAGGTGGGTTCACGGAAGAACAAAAGTATTATTATAAGGAATACCGTTTGTCACAAAAAGGGAAACACTTATGGGAACAAATTGATAAATTGAATACTATTGCT
Source organism: Avena sativa (assembly GCA_916181665.1). NCBI lineage: Eukaryota > Viridiplantae > Streptophyta > Magnoliopsida > Poales > Poaceae > Avena > Avena sativa. The sequence goes on along the minus strand of OV702283.1, from coordinate 226,194,034 downwards.
AGAGACGTGTGCTCTACCTATAATGCTACTTATTGCTTTGATAAATCTTGTTACTGTAGGAGGTATAAACACCTACCTTTTCAGTGTGAGTATAATGATAATGTTACCATATCTTCTTATGTTAAAGGAAATTGTGACTTTTATGATGTGGAACAAATTGAAGAATTTATTGCTTTCGAGGGTGGATTTGAACTTGCTAGTTTGCTTGAAAATACTGATGATGCACCTTACGAATGTGAGGTTTATGAGATACTTAAATTTTGCTTTGATAATTACAAGGAAGAAAATAGCTATATTCTTGAATATTTTAATAGATGTTGTTCACACATGGAAGAGACTAATGCTTTACAGGAGCCTATGGAAGAAGAAATTGTTGAAGCTGGAAGCTCATTAGATGAAAAAGAGGGGGAGAGTGATGAAAAAAAGGAGGAAGAATGGATCTACACATGCCTACCTTCTAATGAGAGTAACTCTTTATTCCTTACATTATTTGATTGTTCCCCATGCTTACCAAAGGAGGATGAATGTTATGTTCGTGTGGATCCTTTTGAAATATCTACTTTGGATAAAACCTGTGGAGAATTTAATCCCACTATTTTTGAGCTTGATAGAAGTTATGTGTTTATAGATCATGAAAAGCATGCTTTATGTGATAGCTATATTGTTGAGTTTATTCATGATGCTACTGAAAAATTATTATGAGAGAGGAAAGTATGGTTGTAGAAGTTCTAATGGTACAGAAACACCTCTCTATGTGCTAAAAGTTTTGAAGTTGCTCTTGTTTCATCTTCCTATGCCTGTCACTTTGTTCTTTGTTAATTTATTTGCATACAAGATTCCTATGCATAGGAAGTGGGTTAGACTTAAATGTGTTTTGAATTTGCTTCTTGATGCTCTCTTTGACTTCAATTCATAATTCTTATGTGAGCATCTTCTCAAGCTTTCAAGCCTAAGTTAAAGGCGTTAAAGAAAAGTACTTGTTGGGAGATAACCCAAGAGTTTCCTTGAGTCTTGGAAGTTATTACTTCAGTAATGACCTCTCCTTATCCTTTTTGTTTGCTTTTTGTGCCAAGAATGACCTCTAATGAGAGGGAAGTAAGATTTGGGGAGTTGTTGTCCTGAAATAGATTTCTGTCCTCCACCAAAACAATTCGTGAAGAGTCTATGTAACTCGTATTCAGCTCACAATTTACTAATAAATCCCCCAATATGTTAGCTAACTTTCGTTAGTTCAACACTTTTTGATTTTAGCAACAGAAGATGTTCGAAAAAATCGGTTTCTACCTGTTGGTCTGTTTTGACAGATTTCTGCCATTATTTGCATTTGCTTCTTATTGATTTCTTTTTGAGTTCTCTTTAGGTGAATTGAGCTTTACGAAGGAGTTGATACAGTGTCTTGTGTTTTTAGTGAAAAGCCTTGTTGTTCCAAAGCTTTGCCAGGGGTCTAATATCTTTTGAATAAACTAATGTTGCTAATGAAGATTGTGTGAAGTTTTGTGTGAAGGAAAAATTCCAGGTGTAGAGAGAGAATGATGCAATGAGATGAAGAATGGACAAAAGCTCAAGCTTGGGGATGCCACCATGGTGTCACCCCAAAAAATATCCAAGAGGTACAAGCGTCAAAGCTTGGGGATGCCCAAGGCATCCCCTTCTTCATCAATAAAAAGCTCGGGTCTGTCTAGACACTTCGTTTTTATTGTTTCATGCACAGTTGTGTTGTTCTTGGAGCGTCTTAGTTTTCGTTTGTTTTGCTTAGGTTATTTAGTTTGCTTGAATAAAGTAGTTTGGACCCCCGATCTCACTGTGTTGTTGCAAGTAAGTTCCTTGGTGTTGGAAAGGAGTAGTAAGTTCTTGCTTGAAGTGATCTTGCATTGACTGTGACTTAGACTTTAGCATGACATGCTAGGTGTTGTTTTGACCTTATGCTTAGTGATTATTGCTGTAGCATGTCTTGTTCCAAACAATTGGGATTGCTTAGTGTGCCTTGAAGAAATCATGCATTGTTTTAGCATGCAAAAGCATAGTATTGTGGTATTCTCCTTTGATGCTTTGCTTGGGTTGACTTGGCACATGCTCACACCATGTTATGACTTTGACAAGTCACCATTAGCCTCTATGATCATTTAGTCCTTGACTTGTAGTACCACTCTTTGCTTTGATTAGTAATGCTTTGTTGCACTGCATGATTATGGCCATTATGCTCTCTTAGTTGGTTGCTCCCAGTCTTTTGCTAGCCTCCACTTGTATGAGTAAGCTATAATCATGCTTCCAACTCCCAAGAAACCAAGTTATTCCAAAGTTTCCACTATAAACTCCTATGCCTGGTGTGTTACACCATTCCAAGTATATTCTTGTTTTCAGCTATCTTCCAATTAAAAACTATTTTGTTATGTGAAAACTTAGTGATTAAATCCCTCACAAACTTGATGGAACACTTTATATTCTTTGCCCCTAATAAACTTTAACCATTGTCACATATATGTTGTATATGCTTGCACTTATACGTTGTAATTAACAGAACCGTGCTGTCACGGGGAACATTTTCAACATTGCACTTGTACTTTCTACTCAGTTGATATCATGATCTTTTGTCTATGGATGTCACTAGTGCAAAATAAAGAGGGAACTTGTAAGTCCATGGAGTTTGTATCATGTGTTAGAGAAACGCATGGGCCGCTAGCCTAAGCCTTGCCTAATCATGGTGGAAACTTGCAGCATCACCATAGTGACATCTATGAAGCATTCTTCTTATAAAAAAGAGACACATTGAGAAAAGAGGAAAGAGAGAAAAAACACCATATTCACATGGTACATAAGAAGATTGCTCTGCTTGCCTTGTCATTTTGGTTATGGGAAAGCTCCTGTACCATGTGCAAGGGGTACCCCGTTAGCGGTTCTCAATGATATGCAAATACTTACAAAAACAAGAACTTACCTGGGCCCAAAGTTGAGTATGCATGAGGTGTGGCCCTCGTATTCAAGGGACTTGAGATTGCCAACTTATAATTCGTCAAGCATATACTCCATCTTTGTCACTTAAACCTTAACCACTTCAAGATGCTTATGATAGGGGCAATGAGGGCTGAAAGCTAACAAGTACCATAATTTTTGGAAGCTCTTTTTGAAACTTGTAATCCCTGCTTCCTTTACAAAAAGGTTTTTCTTCCACCACTATTGAGTCTCCACCTTCTACCTTTAGGCACCATTAAGAGAGCATAGTTGTCATTCTGTGTGCAGTGTTCCAAAGCTTATTGATTGATTCATATTGTGATATTACTTGTTCTTGTGCTATTTGTTTCTAGTCACCCTTGTGAACTTTGAAGGTGTCCTATGCATCTATATTGCTACTCCATGAGGGACAAGATGATTGCCACTATGCTATGTTTTCTATATGTGAAACAAACAAACGTTTTTCAATGCATGTTATTCATGATCTTTGTTTGTAGCTTGCCATGTTGCATGCATAGTTCTATGTCCTATTGTTAGAACTCCATCTTTCATGCACATGTTTAGAGTTCTTTGATCCCAGCTTTCAATGCTTGCAAATGGTTGGATCTTTATTGTGAGGGTGCATGTCACCTCAAAAATTATTCTTTTTATCACTTACCTACTCGAGGACGAGCAGGAGTTAAGCTTGGGGATGTTGATACGTCGAAAACGTATCTACAATTTTTGATGATCCATGCTTGTTAGTATCTACTTTGCTTTGCTTTGTCTACACTTTGAGGTGCTTTTTACATGTTTTCTGGTACTAACCTATTAACAAGTTGCCACAGTGTCAGTTGCCTGTTTTCTGCTGTTTTTGGTTTGCGGCCAAAGTTAGTAAAGAAATATTCTCGGAATTGGACGGGACAAACGTCAAATTCAATTACTTTCCGTGGGGAACAAGAAGTCCAGAGGGGAGCCAGAGAGGCGGGCCAGGGCGCCCAGACCCCCCTAGGAACGGGTGGGCCCTGCCCCACACCTGGGAGGGGTGTGGGGCCCCTGGTCGCCTCCTCGGCCTCCCCCTTCGCCTATAAGAAGCCCCCAATGCAGAAACCCTAAGTACCCGATCAAATCTCCACGAAACCATCTGTAGCCGCCGCCACCATCTCCCCTAGATCGGGGGGCCTGAAGTTCTTAACGGCACCCTGCCGGAAGGGAGATCATCCCGGAGGCCTTCTCTCTGGTATGATGCGTGTGTAGTTCCACCTTGGACTATGGGTCCATGTAGTAGCTAGATGGTTATATCTCCTCCTTTGTGCTTTCATGTATAGATCTTGAGCTCCATTCATGATCAAGATCTAATCTATTTGTAATCATGCATGTTGTGTTTGTGGGGATCTGATGGATATTGAGATTATTATGTTGGGTTTTGTCTTTATGATTCTATCAAGTCTGTGTTGTTTGTGATCTTGCATGCTCTCTGTTGTTAGTAGCTATCTTGGCCAAGTAGTTGCTAGTGACTCCAAGAGGGGGTATTTATGCTCGATAGTGGGTTCATGCCTCTACTTTCCAAGGGAAGTGACAATAATCTCTTCGGTTGTAGATGTGATGTTGCTACTGGGGAGAAAACAGCGGTCTCTTGTTCATGGAACATGTGGACTGTTTATCTTACACACTTTGCTTAAAGCAGTTGTCTGTTGCTTGCAACTTAATACTGGAGGGGGTTTGGATGATAACCTGAAGGTGGACTTCTAGTCATAGATGCAGTTGGATGGCGGTCTATGTATCTTGTTGTATTGCACAATCGAATCTCATAGGATCTTTCTGACTAGTAATTGCATTGTTATGCCTTGCTCAGTTCCTGTCAATTGCCCTGTTGTAATTTGTTTACGCTTCATGCATGTTGTTTATCTAAGGAGAGCACCTCTAGTGAACTATGGACCCCGTTCTAATCTTTACCATTGACACATCTTCCACTATTACTTGTTTACTTGTTGCAAACCATTACCTTCCACACCATATGTTTAATCTTTTGTTACAGCAAACCGGTGAGCTTGACAACCTCACTGATTCGTTGGGGCAAAGTCTTGAGTTTGTGTTGTGCAGGTCTCCACGTTGCTAGCAACACCTGTGTGATGTTTCCTTCCTCCTACTGGTTCGATAACCTCGGTTTCTTACTGAGGGAAGCTTGTTGCTGTGCTGATTCATACCTTGCTCTTGGGGTTTCCAACGAAGCGTCCCACGACAAGTGGTGGGCCCCATCAACGAGATGCGCCAGTCAAGCGCGGCCGAGGTTGCCCTCGTGGCAGCTATCGAGGACGCCACGAGGGACGCCGAGGACGGCCAAGCAGTGGCTTGGAGACTGCATCGCTCCCCTCTCCACCTCCACCAGTAGCCATGATCAAAATGGAGGATGAGCCTGAGCCTGCCGGGGTCATCGACTTCGTCATCATCCTCAATGACCTGGACTGGTTCATGAAGCTTCCTCAATGTTTTTCTCTCGGGGCTGTGGGTGACCTTCCCGGGGAGGTGCAACTGCGCCACTCCGGAGTTCATGAGAGGTGGGAGGTGCACGTCGACACCTTCTCGCCAGGCGATATGTTCCTCTCCAATGGCTGGGATTGCTTCTTCATGGAGCACCGCATCCAGCATGGCTCCGTGATGCGGTTTCGGTACACCAGTGGGGGGAGCTTCTCTATCTCGGTGTTCCACACCCAGATGTGTCACGTCGACTACCCTCTTCACCTCTGCTAGGTCTGAGCAGGGCATCTGCCGCGTCCATTGTTGCGCCGACGTGAGCATGGGCCTTTTGCTAGTGTAGATGTGATGTTGTAGCACTTTTCATCCTTTTGCCTTATAAGCGTGATTGTGATGAGCATGTCTGTGTAGACTCCTATGTTGGTTATCTTATTTTCTATGCGTTTTGCTTGTGACGCTGGGGTTTGAGAGTAACCCTGGCACGCGTGATCTTGACGGAGCTGGCGGCGGCAACCTGTATGGCTTCCTAGGGGGATTGTCCTCGCGAGGCTACCGTATACCTGTCGAGGGGCAAAGATGTTCTGGGAATGTGTCTTCGCAAGGGGGGCTTGTAGAGGCCGCACCCGACTAACTTTATCCCTGAGGAGACATGGGGAAGATGCTGCTCGTGAGGAGTTCTTCCGGCCGATGACCTTGCCTAACGTGTTGCGGATTCCACGTGGTGGCTCGCGACAAGTTTCCACGTGTTTATGAGTGAGGGGGTAGCCCCCTTCCTTGTGAAGGGCTTCTTTGCTGCTAGCACAACGACCAGCGAGGCCACTTGAGCCATAGATAGTTCTGGCGTGTGCCCTTATGAGAGAGCCTGACACTGGTCCCAGCGTCGGGGGCGCCTGAATGCACATGCTCTTGTACCCGAGGAGGGAATTTTTTGTGGGCTTAGGACCCAACAGTTTGAGTGACGCTGCCCTTGCGAGCCCAGCATGCTCTCCTATTCCTTGGTTGGGGAGCGATCTCGCGAGCCAACTCTCGAGGGGGAAAGGGTGCGATTTCAGGCGCTTGTCGTAGGTGCCAACATTGCCAGTGTTTTGGCCTGTGACGAGGGTTTGTCTCCTGGGTCACCCTATAGGCCTCTCGAGGAGATGACTATAGAGAGAACACACGAGCCACGGAGGCCTCTATGTGGACATGCGCAAAGAATTTTAAGCATACACAACCGTGGGTGAGGTGACTTACTGCCGAAATCGGACCATCAGTTTAGAGCTCGACACTTTAGGTCCCGGAGATTTTTGGCCGCTGGAGGGAGTGTGCGTCACGAGCCGCCTCGTAAGCCTCTTGAGAAGAAGGCTGTAGGGCAAATGCTTATCCCGCCAACCCCTTCTGGAGGGGGTTGTAGGTTTAGTATGAGGGTTTTTTAATATCGGGAACCAGTGGTGAGGTGACTTACCGCCGAGATCGGTGAGTAAATTTAGAGCTCAACACTTTAAGTCCTGAAGCTTTGGCCGCTAGAGCGGTAGTTCCTCACGAGCCGCCCCGTAGGGACAAAAATGAGCACCGTTGGAGCACGCGTGTGACATGCTAGAGCTCCGGATGCCATGAACCATGGATTAGGTGACTTGTCGCTAGAACTAGTCTGTAACTTCAGAGCTCGACACTTTAGGTCCTGTACTTTTTTGGCCACTTGAGAGAATGTGCCTCACAAGCCGCCCCGTAGGCCTTTCCAGGAGAGAGTTGTAGGGCAAAGACGTGTGCTGCTGGGGTTCCGTACATGCGTGGTGCGAGGGTCTCAAGCACCAGAAACTACGGGTGAGGTGACTTATTAGCGGAGTTGGTCCGTAAGTTTAGAGCTCGACACTTTAGGCTCTAACATTGACGGGGAGTGACCTGGTGATAGACACCGTGCATATCCCCCCGCTCGTGTGGCGTATGTAAGGGAACTCCTGTCGCGCACAGTTTTGGAGAAATGTTTTTCCAAGGGAAAAGCAAATAGCAAGACGTGCGTGAAGCAAAAGATCCAAAAACCCGCCAAAAGTTTGAGCTTATTGCAATGCCGCCATGGATCACATAGGGTCTTAGAGGATATAAAGCTGTAAGGATGAGACTTTTGGGAGTAATCTTAAAAAGGTCGAGAAGTCAAGAGCGCCATATGGAGAGGTTTGTCCACCTTCTAGCAGTCACTCAGCCGGTATCTTAGGTGTCGTCGGGGAGGCAATCGATGTTGTACATGCGCTGAGTGCAATCCACCAGGAAGTCTGGAGCCCTCGGGTCAACGCAATTCTCATAAGCTTCTCCTGCACTCGCGAGGGTGAGGAGCAGTGGCCCCGAGTCCCTCTGGAGGGAGCGGGTACCAAACACGGCCTATCCCTCATGAGGCGGGTAGAAATTAGCCGTCTCTCTTTTTTACGTGGAGTTTCCCTGGGCCACCATTTTCTTACTCCTCGTGGAGACCTAGACATAGTCAATGGCGTCCACGTCTTCTGTGTAGGTAGCAGCCATAGTTTTGTAGGCATGATTGAGGGAGCGCAGGTCTTAACCTCATCGCACTTGATTGTGATGACTTCATCGCTACCCCAGGCATCTTAACGACATTGTAGACGTGGTGACTAGACGCCATGAACTTGGCCAGCGTAGGGTAGCCTAGGATGACATTGTAAGGGAAGCCGATGTGCGCCACATCGAGGTCGATGAGCTTGGTGTGGTAGTTGTCACGCGTCCCGAACGTGATGGAGAGGCGCACCTACCCGATGGGTATGGTGATCCTGTTGGTCACACCGCAGAACGGCATGGTCGCATCAACCTGTCATATGGCACCTACAGCTTGGCAAACGTCTCGGTGGAGATCACGTTCAGGCCTGCACCACTATCAATGAGGGTCTTCGCGACTGCGATTTTGTTGATGGTGGGGGTGCAAATCATGGGTAGAGTGCCCACGGCCCTGGTAGAATTGGGGTGGTTGCCGCCGTCGAAGGTGATGGCAACTGGGACCACTTGAGCATCGAGGATCGGAAACCCTGGTCTGGTGAAGGCAACCTCGGGAGTGAACAACTTCAAGTGTCGGTTGGACGCTAGAGCCTGGGAACCACCAAGGATGCAGGCTATTGTGCCTCGTGGCTCTTGGTAGCCCCTAGCGTTCTTCTCAGCGCGACCTTTCTCCTAAGGGTGATGATGTTGTTGCATGGTGTTGGCCTGGTGGCCCGTTTAGGGAGTGTCATAGCCGCCGGAGTTTTTGTTCTAGTGTTTGCCCCCTTAGTAGTCGCCTCGCGGGCTAGCTCGCTCGCCGCTCTACCTTCACCTCCTCTGGTTGCAACGCATGTCGCAGAGCTTCTTGAGCTTGTAGCAGTCATCAGTGTTGTGCCTATGCTTCTTGTGGAGGAGGCAAAATGAGCGGTCTTCCCGCTCCCTTTCGCCATTCCCCTTGCGAGGGCTCTTCCGGTCTAGCTCCGCAGTGAGGACTATAGCAGTCTTGCGCTTGGGAGTCGTGTCCATTCTCTTGGACGAGCTTGAGGCCTTAGGGGTGGTATCTGCCTCGTCAAGGCCGAACATTCACCCCGCCTCCGCCTTTGCACACTTTTCTACCAAGAGGAATATTTGGGCCGCTGTGGTGAGGTTTTCACCTCGGATGCCAATCTTCCCCCTCATATTGACGTCCTTGACACCCTCGAAGAAGGCGGTGATGAAGTTGGAGTCTGAGATCTTGGGGATTTTCTTCCGGACTCGGTTGAACCTCTGCAAGAACTTGAACAGGGTCTCTCCAGGTTGCTGGTGTACCTGGGGGAGGTCGTAGTAGGCTAGAGGGCGCTCGTAGGTTTTCTTGAAGTTGGCGACAAAGAGGGAGCAGAGGTCTGACCATGATTCGATGGATTCCTCGGGAAGATTCATCAGCCAGGTGCTACCCGTGTCCTTCAGACTCAGGGGGAACCAATTCGCCATGACGTGGTCGTCGCCTCACGCGGCCTCGACACCCATGGTGTATAGTTGCAGGTACTCACACTGATTGGTCGTCCCGTCGTAGTGTGAAGGTATCTCCGGGCGGAACTTGTGCGGGCAGACCACCCGGAGAAGCTCCCGGGTGAAGGCGAGGCAGCCGTTGGCCTGCACCTCCTTGTCATTGGAGAGAGCCACGCAGTTATGTTGACCCGCAGTGGTGATTTCCTCGACGAGGCAATCTTCGTGCCCAGCAGTGGTGCCACGACAACGGGCTCAAGATGATTTGGCAGTTGTTGGCTGGGGGTGGAGTGGCGTTGTCGGGCTTGGGTGCGCTGTTGTGGCATTGAGTCGGGTGTGAGCTCCCAACCCTAGGTGCCTTGTCCTTGTCCCAAGCTGCCTACCCCTCCAGTGAGAGGGTGGCGATGTCAAGGAGCTCGGTGAGTAGGTCGCACTACCTCCCTTTGCCTGGTTGGGCTGGCGGATGGTCAGAGCTTGTTCACCATCCGCTTGGTGCCCTCTAGCGTGAGGCGCTCGATGTGGTCGCGCAAAGACGCAGTGTGGGAGAGCGACCTAGAGCTATGCGAGGAGGATAGGGGATCTCGCGATGGGCGGTCGGAGGAGCCCCCTTCGTCCTCCATCCATGGGGCCTGGTCAGAGGCGGTTCTCCATGGATCTGGCTTTGTCTAAGCCTTTCTCCCCGCGTGATGGATAACATGCTCGGTGCAGGTATCATTGTGAGTCAACATGCCATCGAGGTCGATGAAGGACTTGAAAGCGTGCCTCAACCCCCTACCTGGCATGCCAAATGTTGGAGATTTCTCCCGCGAAGGAACTAGGGTCCAACGAGCCCTTGGTTCGAGAGGGGGCTGACCACGTGGTTCAAGGAATCTCGGCGATGGTGGCAATGACGGAGCAAGCACACGACAAAGAGTAGACATGGGGTTTTTTCACCCAGGTTCAGGACCTTCGTGAGGAGGTAAAGCCCCTACTCCTTCTTTGTTGTATTCCTTGCGTGCCTCGCGAGAGTACAATGGCGGTGTTATTCCTAGGGTTTCAGATCACATGGATCGACCCGTTCTAACATAGGAGAAGGGTTCCCTATATATAAGCGATGGGCCTCTTCCTCCAATCGTTGGGTGGGAAGGGCTACCACAATGCTGCTCCTCGAGATCCTGGTCTGCAAGACTACTTTCCATGGACCAAGTCCTGGACGCCGGGCGCTTCTCCCTCTTTTGTAAAGTGAGCCTCTTTAGCTCCGCTTGTCTTTATCTGGCGCCGCCTGCTGTGTCCCTTGAACCAAAACGGCAAAGGGAAGGCTTTCACACGCTGAGTTCGTCCATCCTTTCCTTACAAAAAAGGAGGTGGACTCCTCATTTACCGACGTGAACTAGAAGCATAGGGCTGCTGTGCCGCATGTCGAGATTCGCCCCACATGCGCACTTCTTGGCAAGATTACCATTTAGGCCCCAGACACGCTCCAAAGCATTAAAGGATCTATAGCACAGTAGGGTACAACAGTGGGATTCTTCTCCCTGACACATCCTCTTGAGGTTGTCTCCTCGCGAGGCGGGGCCTCTCGAGGGGTCATTTGACTGGATCGCTTCAAGAGGCATCTCAGCCTCTTGAGGGCGCGTCTATCCAAACGATAGACCTATCAACCATCGGGACGTGGCACCCTAGTTTCCAGGGGCCTAAAAACCAGGTTGTGACAAGTTTGTGTGGATCAAAAAGCCCCTAATAAGTTTTCACAAAGAGCTTTTTCAAGATCTTCGTGATGCTGTGTGGGACAAGAAAGAGGAGATTCGTGTGTTGGAGCGAGAGATCCAGGAACTTCACCATATGCAGGGGAGGCAGGAACAGGGAGGAGGCGTGCAGGCTCAGTTGCGGAAGCAAGCTGGTGAGATATATGAGCTCAAGATTATGCTAGAAAGTGGAAACAATTTCCTCATTATCTGGTGCCTTTGCTGTTTATGTTGCCATGGCGTTGAACAATAGCTAAAAAAATTGCTGCTTCGTGGATTTGTAGATGTTTAGAAAAAATTAGCTCAGAACCTTTTAATAAGTATAGTGCTAAAAGCAGGGATTTATTCCAACTGGCGCACCCAGTAAGCGCTTATATAAATTATGTCTGTGTCACTATCACCCATCGAATTGGAGAAACACCCCCTAGCAATCGTGGTCCCGGTGCTACGATTGTACAGATAGTAGTGGCACATTCACAGTTTTGGCTTCAACAGGTGACTTCAGCCGTATCCAAACCTCAAGTCGCAGTACATTTCACTACGAAAACATGAGCAAATAGTCAACGCATTGAGAAGTACAAGAATGGAAAATAACCCAGATTGTCTGAGACACCACTACATGCTTGGTTCGCCCTATAAGTTCCACAAACACAAGTCCATAATTTAATAGAACTACATACATAGGTTTGAGTTCAACACATTATTAGGGTTCTTCATTGCCAACCTTCTTCCTCTTTCTAGATGCCAACTTTCTTGCCTTCATGTCCTCTAGCTTCTTCATTGCCAGCCTTCTTCCTCTTCCTGGGTGCCAAATTTCTTACCTTCACGTACTCTACATCTCCGGGTCGAGGGAAGTCAGGCCAATCAGCACTTGAATCATGTTCAACATCATCACTCCACTCTTTTTGATTTTCTTCCCACAACAAAATCACTGAGTCAGCAGTCAAGTTTCTTGCCTTGTGCTTCCTATTAGAAAATAGGATACGGTTAACTCCCTAATATCTACAGAGTAAACACTTTTTATAGGTACCATTTCATACCTAGGTTTGGGAGAATTAAGAGGACACCTCACTGCTCTATGGCCTATAAGATGGTAGGTCTTGCATCGGTTTTTCCCTTCTTGGTACCACTAAAAGCCAAACTTGTCTTTTCCAGAAAATTCTTAAACCTCTTCACCTGGGGTCTTCCTTTGCCCTATTTTGTTACTGGCTGGCACAACTCAAAACTCAGGTGGACTTGAGGTCACTAAGATGGCTCTATACAGGGATCGACAGAACCAACGTACACACCTCTGAACTTTTCCAGAGAGAAATAGTTAGACAAATATTGATCCAAATGTGGTAGCATTCTTTTCTTCACCAAGAATACCAAGGCGTGGTCGCATGGTTTCCCTGTATGCTCCCACTCTAAGCAGGTGCATTCTTGATGATCGGTGTTCAGAACATCCATGTGGCCATTTTTGCACATTACGACCACCTCATAGTTGTTGTTGTTGTTTGACTAGAGAACCCTAAGATGACCAAGTACTCGGTTTCTCTTATGAAGTTGCTATACAACATGCGATAGCATATGACCTATAAGTCTCCGACCGATCTCTCTCCTTATATTTAAAAACTTTATGATCATACCCTCTATGTTGTCCATCAACATATGAATAGGACGGACTTTTATGTCCTTCACCCCAGTTATTCAGGCATTTAGCTAGGTTGTTGTTTATTTAATCGACTTCGATGTTAGGGATGAATTGACTCCTCTTCCATAGCTATGAATGATGTGCGGCTAATTACTGCGGAAGATCAGGGGCTTCCGAAAAAATCTTGCTCATGAAATATTCTCATCTCCTAGCTCTGTAAGCTCTAGTAGAAGGAAACATGTAACCAAATACGCCTCCTTCTTAGTGCTTGTAAAAGTTGAGCATCAGGTGGGCATGGCATTCTATACCCTCAGCTTGAGGGAATACCTCCTTCACTGCATTCATTGGCCCTTCGCATGCATCTGTGGATATATCCAATGGATCCATGTGTCCTATTGATCTCCTAAGATGCCTCATAAACCAGATCCAATTTTCCTATGTCTTTGTATCGAATATCCCGAATGCCACTAGGAACATCCATTTGTGACCATCAAGTGCGTTCGTAGATGCCAGGCAGCCTTTCCATTTGCCAGTTAGGATAGTACTGTCTACACTCAGATATGTCCTATTGTATTCCTTGAATCTCTGGATGCAAGGATTAAGCGCTATGAAAAATCTATTGAAATTAATTTTACCACCTTCCAATTTATTGTCAATCTTCACAACACTCCCTAGAAACCTAGCCTATAGCTCAGCCTTCAAGTTGTACAGCATCATGTATCTATTAGTCCAATCCCCATGCAAGACTTTCATAGCTTTCTATTTACCTTTCCAAACTGTATAATACAGTAGGACAATGTTGTATTTAGCAACGAGTCTAGTCTGAATATTCTTCATGGTCTCCTTAGGGTTATCCTTTAGTATGGACATACCTTGTAAAGCCACCTACTTTGTATCATTCATTGAGGATTTCAACATGCCCCTGTTGCGCACATGTGGGGAGGACCCAATTTGTTTACCTGCAGCATAGATTCATTTACAGTATAAGCGGAGCGGCCAAAAAGATCTTGCACAAAAACTATAGTTATAGAATGAAAAATATGAGAAATTTCAAATGGTTTGATCCATTCATTGCCTGAATACCCAAATTTTCCCTGACGCGGGTAGGGCTCCGACTGCGATCCTCCACGGACAAGGTATCACCACCGGTCCATTATTCCACTTTAACCTGCAAATAGCCTCATACCTCTGGGAAATTTTCTTTAGTCTATGAACATCGAACTCCCTCTTAATACAAAAATGCCAGAACGACACCCCGAACTCATGCATGCTGCTGAACTTGGTGCCAACCGAAATTATAGGATCCTTGTGGTCATATATCATCTTTTCTATGTTGGCACCCAAATCATCAACTAGAATGCCAGCCCCATCCTTAAGTGTCTCGTCTATTTCATCATCACCAGATTATTGATCCTCTATAGTGCCATCTTCTACATCTGATTCAGAATCTTCACCATCCTCACCTATGCGTAATAGTGCACACATCGTATTTTGACTCCCAGGGGTGGGGCTACACCATAATTTCCTCGACAACTCTGTTTTCTCCCAGACGCTCTGTTGGTGCTGCTGCAACTACATGGGGTAGTCTTACACTGTCATGTATCCCATGTTCGTTAGTAGACAAGCAGTAATCAGACTCCATTTCATCTCGACTGTATAGAACCCTCTTGCTATTCTTGTGTACATCCTCCTTCCTAATGGAATCCTTCCTGCTAGTATCATTCGTGATGGTATCATTAGGGCTTGACCTTTATCTTGTGTTCCTCATCAAACTATCCTTTTGGCTGCTACTCTTGGGTGTGATCTCCTTCCCGCTTCTCCTCACGGGTGTTGGCAGACCTCTACGGCATGTTCATCTTTGAATTAGCACTTTTTATGCTACTATTGGGTGTGTTCTCCTTCATGATGGCATTATTGTCGGACCTCTACAACATGTTCATCTTCAAATTAGCATTTTTGCTACCACTATTGGGTGTGGTATCCTCCATGCTAGCCATCTTAGCCTTTTTGCTGCTACTCCTAGGTGTGTTTACCACCTCGTTCACCACCGTGCTGGCCCTCTTAGCTTTTTTGCTGCTACTATTCGCTGTGGCATTATGACTGGATCTCAGGGGTATACTCTGCGGTGTGGTTCCATTTTTCGTGCAATTCTTGGGTGTCCTCTTCTCTGGCATGGTCTGCTTGGTGATGTTCTTCTTCGAGGATGCTAGCTCTTCTGGCTCCTCTTTATAATGCTCCTCTATAAGACTCTCCTTGTTTGAAGCTACCCTTAATCGCACAACCATGAATGATGCTAGCGAGCAGGTCAAGCATGTCTTTTACAACTGCATCTTCATTATGGCTAAACTCCAATTCCTGTCCAACCATTTGCACCATCGTAGACAGGTACACTTCCTATTTATGACCTATCCTACCAAACAGTATGGCTAAATCACTGGTAACTTTCAGTGGGACAACCTTTTTGGTCTTGTAACAAAATATGCCAAATGTGCTTCCTGGGAGGATCCCGACACCACCTTCGCATGTAACACTGCTATCGGGTCAGATAACTGTACCACTTCAGTGAAGGGAATATGCCCGAGAGGCAATAATAAAAGTGGTTATTATCGTATTCCTTATTTATGATAGATGTTTATTTTGCATGATATAATTGTATTAATACAGAAACTTTAATACATGTGTGTTTAATAAACAAAAAGGAAGTTCCTAGTTATGCCTCTCTTATAAACTAGATTGTTGATTAACAAGATTATAGCAACCTCGGATCGATAAAGATCCTAAGTCCCTGTGATTAACATGCTAGTCCCTGGATAAATAGCTAGCACTCACAGTCGATGAAATATCATGTAAAACACAAGTCTTTAATACATGAATCGAATAATCCAGAGTTTACTTTATTACAACATAAGTGATATAAATACAACTTGGAGTCCCATCAATGCATCAGGCAGGTTGAGTGAAGACCCGCGATCCTAGCTCACCTTTCAATGATCTCCAGATTCTGCACATGAAACGTGCAGCCAAACGAGTTGGTTTAATACTTTGAATGTATTGGAAAATTACACTAAGGAAAGAATAAGGCTAACTTTACATGCAAGGCTGAGTAGGCTTTGGAGTTCATTTGCATAAAGTCATTTTTCTCTAAGTAAGAAGAAAAGAAGAAGAGTTTTATCCTACTTTGTAAACATTTGCTTGAGTAAAAAATAGGGTCGAATGGCACACGAGGATATTACTCACCAAGTGTACAAACAACCAAACACTTGGATATTACTCACCAAGCGACACTTGGATATTACGCACCAAGTTTCCAAAATCCCGCCCATTGACGATATGACTCACGCCTTGGGTTTTTAGAAAACTCAGTTTTTAAAGAGAGAGAGGAAGATCCTTCAGAGGCTCCATCCTTCAAATGCTCAATGTTGTTCTATTTCCGTGAACACGGCTGATCGATCACACTGCAATACTCTCGAGAGTTTGTGCACTTTACCCACAATCCACGATCAAGTCCTTTTACAGACAAAACCATGGCGAGGCTTTCCCTTAGTAGCCCCTCTACCTTCTGGTTCCAACCGTGCCATGAACCTCCAAATGTTGGTACCCAGGTGAGGTTTCCCACTAAGTACTAGGCCAAGACAGAGCCCATATGTATTGTGGTTGCACTAGAAGCTTCTGAATTCTGAAACATGGCAGACTTGTTTGATTCCTGGGCGGCCGTCCTCCACCAAAATCTCACTCGTTATCCCGACAACCGTTCCTCCCAGAAGAAAACTTAGTTTTATTTTGAAGTGGATTTGAGAAGAAAAGATCGCTCAAAAGAGCCTTTATACTTAGAAAAATTCCTTGTTTTTCGAACCCCTCAACGGTACTTTATATATACATAGCATAGCAAGTACTTAGCAAAAACAGGGGTAACCTATTAGGAGGGGAAATCCTAAGTATAGAGCTACTCATGGCATACTACAAAATCATCGCACTTGCAAAATAATACTAAGGAAAAATTCTACTAGAACATCCTACACATGCATACTACAGAATTTTGAGGATCACATGCATAGAATCAAAACTGGGACAAAAGTTATGTACAAGTGGTGTAACTTGCCTTATGTTTATAATATGGGTGATGATTGTATTTCTCCGTAGCAGTCGCACTCTCGAAACAATCTAACGCAGGAATAAAGCAATTCCAATCAAAACAATTGCAATATACAATACAACAATGATGATCACAAATATGCATGATGATTTAACATGACACAATGGTTATATTTAGTTTTACGAACATTAATATATCATATGATGCATGTATGAGATCATATAATGCAATAGGGTATTTATCATTAAATGTTGATTTCCATAATGGGGTTTTAATAGTTTGGTTGTAACTTCTATCCTAACTGTAAAATTAAATTTGGTTCCCAACTTTAATGGATATAGGATATTGATACAAACCACTAGGAATTGGATTCACCCTAATCGGAGTTGTAAATATTTTTCTATGATTTAATTACCTTTTAATGGAGTTTAATTCATTTAAAATATTACTTCATCAAAAATTATGTCTAAGACCAGATCTGTATTATTCGAGAAATTGTGAATCCTGAGACATATTATTTATATTTTTCTGATCTATAAATAATTTATTATGAATTTAATAATGTAATGGACATTAAAACTAATTAAATTACTACAGCAATTTTTACAACTCCTAAATTGGAGCTAATAGCATATTAAGGTCTTATATGAAATTATGAATCCATATATACTTTATTTGTATTCTTATGATATACAAATAATTTACTATAATTTATTTAGTCTAGATTATCCATTATACTATTTAAATTATTACAGTAAAACTATACTGTAAAACCTAGATATAATCTCATATTATTATTCTAAATATTTTTATGAATCCATAGGTATATTATTTGTATTTTTCGGAGTAGTATTTATTTTTCTACAATTTAAATACCATGAAAGGGCTATTTAACCAATTAAATAAATACAGAAAAACTATACCTTGAAAAATAGATATGATCACGGAATAATGTTCTACGATAAAATATCTTTCCAACTATATATTATTTATAATTTTTGGACTTGTCAATATTTATCTATGATTTTTGCAAGGTTAAACACATTTTACGCCTATTTTAAATTAACAGGGAATATTCTGGGAATATTCCGTGTTGACTGGTTGCTGACCTGGGCCAAAGCGATGACAATGCGCCGACGTGGCTGACGATTAAGCTTCTGATGAGGATGCCCACACGGCGCGCGCTGATTCGTTGATACCCCTTCGCGGGAAAGATTTATCCTGGACCGCCGGATGGGGATCCAGCGGCCTGAAAGCAAAGCTTCCTACGGGCTCACCGCGGGTGACGTCGCCGGCGGCGGAGCGGCGACTGGCGCACGGGAGGTGATGGTAGGCGCTATTCCAGCGGCTCCCGACTGATATGGGGTGGCCCGATCTACTCAGCAAGCACTTGTTGATGATGATGGTGGATGATAGATAACTAGCCTGTAGCTATGAACTCTCCCTCTCGAAACCTGATGCCAATGCAACAGCTCTCGAACCATGTGGGATATTCACAACACCACGCTCTTGCGCACGCAGCCGTCGACCACGAACGGTAGTTCGCAATCTACTAATTCCCAATTGTAAGATCCCTCCTCTGTAAAGGAAAAGGATCCCTGTGATTGCAATGCTAGTCCCTGGATCATTGCTAGCATCCACAGTTTAAGATGAAGTACACAGATACAAAGGTCATTTATTACATCCATTCCAGAGATAAAACATAGTCTTTTACAACTCAAGGCCACAGGCCTAATACAAGAGTTTTGGAATAAGTAAATAAACATAAGTCTTCATCTTCATGTGCCACAGGCAAGCATGTTGAGTGTAGACTCATGACACCTAATCATCGTCGGAGTAACCTGCAACATCACAAGTTACAACCACAGTGGGTCAATACTTTGGAATAGTATTGGCAAGTGATACCTTAGTAAATTTTAAGTGGACTATATTACTATATGCATTTTGGCTAAGTGTAGCTTGGCTTGCTTTTCTCAAAATAGGTTTTTCCTATTAGTTGAAATCACTAAGTTTTTCTTTGTCAAAACTTTTCCCAAGAAACCATCAATAGACATTGAGGTCCTTCACCCTTGTTCACCCACAAGTTTTACTTTGAAGTTGGAGTGATGAGATTCTTGATAGCTTCCATGTCTTGATGATCAAGTTGTCCATTGCCATGGACTTGGCTAAGTACTTAGATTTTTCCATCTGCAGAGGTTGTGCACTTTCCCCACCAGACTTGGTTTCCCAAGACAGGACCTTTCAGAAGCCTTTCCTTAGACCAAATGGACGCGCTCCAACCTATCATTCCCACTACCACAAACTGTCCAAATGGCTAAGTTCTAGCAACTTATGCGATGCTCCAGTATCAAAAAGAACAAATGCTGGAATAGAATTGAGTCTGAACTTACCAGCAACAGCGTCAGGCTCCTCATAGACCTCCTCCACACTGATGTGGTTCACCTGTCCTTTCTGGAAAGGATTGGGCTTGACAGGTCCTTCAACTTTCTTTTCGGGGCACTCATTTGCATAGTGTCCCATCTTCTTGCATTTGAAGCATTCAACCTGATTGATGTCTCTCTTAGCAGGCTGACTTCCACTTCCACTTCCATTACCACTGTGGTGGCTCTTATGTCCACTCTTGTGGTTCTTGTACTTGTCATTGTCATGATTGCGATGATGCTTGTTGTCATGATGGTTGTGGTTGTGGTGCTTGTTGAATTTCCCATGCTTGTGGGATCCTGAGCTTCCACTGTCATCATAGTGAGATCGTTTGTGAGACGATCCCAAGCTATGCTTGTCGGAGTGCTTTCTCTTTCTACTCTCGACTTGCTTCATTTTGTTATCCAATATAGCAGCCTTGTCACAGAGCGACTGATAAGTGGGAACATATGCCACAGCCAGCTGCAGATTCAGCTCATCATTCAAGCCTTCCAGAAATTTTTCCTTTCTCTTAGCATCTGTGTCAACCTCATCCAGTGCATAACACGCCAGATTGTTGAACTCTTCAATGTATTCAGCCACGCTGCGGTGGCGCTGCTTCATATTGTGGAACTCTTTCTTTTTCAGGCTCATTATTCCTGATGAGATATGAGCGGTGCGAAAGCCATCCTCAAAGATAGCCCAAGTCACCTCATCTATAGGAGTGGTGATTTGAAAGTTGTCCCACCAAGTGGCGGCTGGCCCTTCCAGCAGATGTGCTGCAAATCTGACCTTTTCAGCATCCGTGCAGCCCACGGTTACTAAGTCCTTGTTTACAGAACGTAGCCAATCATTGGCCACCATGGGATCAGTCGTCCCCGAGAACTTAGCTGGCCTCAACCTCAAGAATCGGGTAAGCATATCAAAGCCCGAAGGGTTGTTGTTATTGTTGTTATTGTTGTTGTTATTGGGGTTGTTATTGTTGTTGTTTTGGTTCTGAATGAATGTTGTCATCATCTGCATGAGCTGTGTTTGAGCAGTGATCATTTGTTGCATTTCTGGTGTGATGTTGTTGTTGGGGTTGGTGTTTGCGCGACGGGGAGGCATCTGTGGTTTGTTCAAAAAGAGATAAGAATGAGATACCCATAGATGTTTCCATGCACATTACATCACATAAGCAAACACATAGCATGCAACACAAGATAAAAGTTCAACATCAAGATAAAAAGTTCATAAAGTAAAACACACAAGTAGCAAGCCATCCACATGTCGGATGGTCCAATAACAAGTTCTCAAATAACAAGTACGATGATAAAAGATAAACGAGTAGTTAAATCTACTCATCAGCATCAATCTCCTACTCGACAAAGGTAAGACCTGCGTTCTCCATCGCGGTCTTGTTCTCCTCAATGGTAGTGGTCAAGGACTCAATCTTGGCCTTGAGAGCCCTCTTCTGGGAACGAAGCCTCTCTATCACCGTCTGCTGCTGCTCTAGCTCGAAGTCCTTGGACTACAGTTCTTCAGTCATGTCCCGGACCTTCTTGTTCCTATCCTAGACACGTTTCTCCTGACGCTTGAACTTCCTGTCCTGGGTCTCGAACTTCGCCTCCATTTCCTTGACTATCTCGTCCTGCTGTGCGAAAAGCTTGTCCTTCTCGCGAAGCTGCACCTGGAGCTCGTCATTACTGAGCATGACATTGGTCCTGTCCGTGTCCACGTGCCTAATGAGAGACTCTAAGTCCTGGAGATACAGACGTATCGGCTCTGCGGCGTCCCTCGAGTCGTCCTCGAAGTCGATGGACTCTCCATCCTCATCACGTCTTCCGAAGACGTGGAAGTGGGTGCCTCTAACCTGTCGGGAGTGTCGACCTAGTAGACGTCCGATCAGGTCCTGCATAACTACCTCCATGCCTCTCTCCCTGTCATCGTGCATAAGCTTGAAGACGATGGCCTCCGTAGTAGGCTCTGTCTGGCGTCCGGGCTGGTTCACCTTGAAGCCCCAGAGGTCCTTCCTCTCGAACTTGGTGAGTGGATGCACCATGATGGTGGGAAGAGGGAGATTGAGCAAAGTGGTAAGCTCCACAATACGAGGACCAAAACGGGTAACCTGGAACTCCTCAACAGTGCTGATGGTAATAGGCATCTATTTAAGATAGAAAAGTTAGAACAACACAATTCAAGATAAACAAAAGTCATAACACACATACATACATATCCTTGGAAAGCAAAATCACACAAGTCATGCATACATGAATCCATTACATCAACCAAGGTCCAATCTTATTTAAGGTATCATTTTGGAAAATAAGGTGATAGGAGGTGGTCCAACTAACGAAGTATGTTTACAATCCTATCTCACTGGATCTGTTGGCTAACACAATGTTCCTAGAGGCAATCAGCCTATCTTGCTCACATGATTCCATCACTAAGTCTATAATATCTCCTCTTAAGGTTTGCTTGGTAACTTCCAACTCTTGGGTATGTTCCTTCTCTTTCTCTAAGTCTTTTTGGAGGTTGAGCATTCTGCACTTGACTCTAGCACTAAGTTCTTTGATAGTCCTCCAAGCTGCTTCTCTTGCTGACTCAAAGAATGTGGTGTGCACCACAGTGTTGGTGTACATGCAGAATCCTTTTTCTTTGTGGTTGTCTTCCTTGTTTTTGTACAAGTGAAGTTGCACCCACCAGTGCTCAACTCCTTCATCCATTACTGGAAGCCTTTGTACACAGCTGCACCATGTATTTCCATTGCCACCATGAGGTCCTTGAGAATTTTGGGAAACTCAGTCTCACACTCCAAGGTCATGGTCATGAGTGGTCCTTTCTTTGATGGAGTTCATCTACAAATAGAGATGAGAATGAGAAGATTAGAAAAGTTTTACGAGAAGAATAGACAAGTGTAGAAGTAGTTGAAAATTTTTCCTTAGTGGTTTCCAATCCTACGGTCATAATCCTACAGGCAACACAGTGCTCTGATACCATCTGTAATATCCCTCCTTTGTAAAGGAAAAGGATCCCTGTGATTGCAATTCTAGTCCCTGGTTCATTGCTAGCATCCACAGTTTAAGATGAAGTACACAGATACAAAGGTCATTTATTACATCCATTCCAGAGATAAAACATAGTCTTCTACAACTCAAGGCCACAGGCCTGATACAAGAGTTTTGGAATAAGTAAATAAACATAAGTCTTCATCTTCATGTGCCACATGCAAGCATGTTGAGTGTAGACTCATGACACCTAATCATCGTCGGAGTAACCTGCAACATCACAAGTTACAGCCACAGTGGGTCAATACTTTGGAATAGTATTGGCAAGTGATACCTTAGTAAATTTTAAGTGGACTATATTACTATATGCATTTTGGCTAAGTGTAGCTTGGCTTGCTTTGCTCAAAATAGGTTTTTCCTATTAGTTGAAATCACTAAG
The DNA here is from genome assembly GCA_916181665.1 of Avena sativa. NCBI lineage: Eukaryota > Viridiplantae > Streptophyta > Magnoliopsida > Poales > Poaceae > Avena > Avena sativa. The sequence continues at coordinate 226,171,413 of OV702283.1, read as the reverse complement.
TTTTTCTTTGTCAAAACTTTTCCCAAGAAACCATCAATAGACATTGAGGTCCTTCACCCTTGTTCACCCACAAGTTTTACTTTGAAGTTGGAGTGATGAGATTCTTGATAGCTTCCATGTCTTGATGCTCAAGTTGTCCATTGCCATGGACTTGGCTAAGTACTTAGATTTTTCCATCTGCAGAGGTTGTGCACTTTCCCCACCAGACTTGGTTTCCCAAGACAGGACCTTTCAGAAGCCTTTCCTTAGACCAAATGGACGCGCTCCAACCTATCATTCCCACTACCACCAACTGTCCAAATGGCTAAGTTCTAGCAACTTATGTGATCCAGGCAGAGCCCATATTGCCAAGTGGCTGCACTATAAGCTTCTCAACACTTGGCCTCTAAAATCCCTTTGTGCCTGGGTGGCATGCCACAAGTGAGAAACACAAGGTAAACCATGTCCATGGGCCTTGTGTAACCACTCAACCAAAAACCACCATTCAAGTCCCATTCCACCCAGGTGATTCATTGACTTAGTTGTTTTATTAAGGAAAACATAAGTCAAATGACTTAGAAATATTTTCATCATAACATGTATACACTTAACCAACCCTTGTTTGCTACTAGCTAGACTAAGCATGGCATAGTAACTTAACTTAGGAATTTCCTAGCAATTCTATATCTACATAGGATTTCCCAACATGGCATTTGGCAAAAATAGTAACATGCAAGACTTAGCAAAATAAATTCTAATGCTTGTACAAAATATAGGGATGGAAATATTCATGAAGTACCACTTGCCTTGGTAATGGGGAGAGTAGCACTCTTCACAATCACAATCACTAGCACCAAAATCTACACAAAATTGGTAGCACAAAATTACACACAATTCATATACAAACATAAATATATGCATGCATGCAAAAATGCTAAGTGATGATTTTAAAACTCAACCAAGCAAGTGCAAGATACTGAATCATAACTATGTCAAAAACTTGCTAAATAAAACTTATTTAGTATTAAAACAAATTACTAAACAAATTCTATACTCAAAATAGTCCTAAACAAGTTTCTGCATAAAAAGTCATTTTAACAGAAACTTTTCACTAAACACATTGCATAAACAGAAAGGGCTTGTCTCCCTGATTCCAACGGTATAAAATTTGCAAAAATCTAACATGGGAATCAAAAGTTATAGCCAATTCAATTTTGAATCTAATTCTGTTTTAAACACAAACCCTGGCCATGCGTCTTAATTCTATTGGCGCGTACCGCTTCGCACCGGATCACGCAGCGAGCCGTAGGATCTAAGTGGCGATGCACGGTTCAGATCAAAACATAACGGTTCGTTAAGTGGACTAATCCTATGCGTTGGATCTAGATCCAAGGGCTCTCGATCAAGCGACCATGTTCTGGCGGCGCGCAGCGACGGCGAGCGGCAGAGCACTCTGTCAACGGCGGCGCTAGCGTTCTAGATCGCTCGGGGAGGAAAGGGTGTGCTTACCAGATCCGCAAGGTCAAGGCGAAGCTCAACGTGGAGGTGGCTGGGCAAGGGGCGCACGGCAGGGGCTGCTGGAGCTCGTCGGAGTCGTGCGCGGCGTCGGGAGGTTGTTGTCGAGTTGGTTGCCGAGGTTTTGCGTCGCCCTAGTACGAACCAGAGGGATTAGGAGATGCACAAGACAAAGGCGAACATCCTTGTATGCAAGAGGGAGCAAGGGGCGCTCGGGACTTACCGCGATTGGTCGCCGGAGTTGAGCGGCGGCTCGGTCGGTTGCGGGCACGAACGGGGACGGCGTTATGGGTCACGAGAATGCAAAATAAAGGTGTCAGGGGATTCACGAGACCACGCTGGACACAACAGTTTGAACCAGAGGGAGGGGGCGGTCGAGGCTCACCGGAATTAGTCGCCGGAGTTGTCGGTACTGCAGGGTTTCGAGGTCAAATGCACGCAGCCTGGTGGCGGAGTGAGCAAGGAGAGTGGGGGGAATTGACCGCGGCGGCGAGGGGTTCTTATAGGCGAGAGCGGAGCGGCGATTAAGCGTGGAATCAAGGGCAATTAAGCGAGGAATCAATCGCGGCAGTGATGGGCGGAGGAAACGGCCGGCGACGGGGTCGGGCGCGATTTGGGGAAGACGAGGGTGAGCTGGCGAGGTCCACCAGTCAGTGAGTGAGACGGAGAGGGGGTGGGGTCTGGGTGTCAGCGACCGCATGGGTGTGTCCGCGCGTGCGAGCGAGCGAGAGAGTGGCCGGGTGGGCTAGCTGGGCCGGTTCTGCTACTGGGCTAGAATAGGAGCGCCTGGCCCTTTTCCTTTCTTTATTCCTTTTCTTTCTCTGTTTTTGATTTTCAGGAATGGTTTTCAAATGAATTCAAACTCTTTTTGAATTCAAATCTTTCTGGGGTTTTTGCAGTGTGCAACAGTCTCAAATCTAGGCATAAAACCAAGTGGTTACTTTTGTAAAGGCTTGGTCATTTTGGAGAAACAAAATAACAGGGACTTTGCACTTGATTTGCAATTGTTTGAAAAATGGTTTTTGAAACCATTTCCATTTTGTAAAGCTTGGTTCAAAAACCACACTCAATCCATTCAACAAAGGAGATAAACACTCTAGGTTCAAAACATTCAAACTCTCAAATGGGGATGGCCATTTGATATAAGTTTGTTCACATAAAATGATAGCACTATGTGCTTCTGTTTTCTGAAATGAGTTTTTGAAATTGATCTCAATTCTATATGCATGAATGAATGGTATGCAATCTTTGAAATCATGATTTTAGGGATGTTACACCAATGGAACAACAGATCACACTCAATTGCAGTAGTATAACTCGATCATAGGGTAATTCCAGAGGTTCTTGATAAGAAACAACTCCAAAATAGTTTTAACGTGGTCTAACGCTAACTATGGGGACGTCCCAGGGCATATAAGGGCGGCTGGGGCGGCCAAAAACACGAAACAAAACGTGTCTGATACAGTCAGATCCGTCCAGATCTGATGGTAACTTTCAAGGCTGGACTTTCCGCCCTAAGTAGGGGCGGATTATCCGCCCCCCCCCCCCCCCCCCCGGATTATCCTCCCCTGGGGCGGATTATCCGCCCCCCCATACTGAGCGTCGCGCCCGAAGTCCGTAGCAGAAATTCTGGAACAGGGCCAGATTATCCGCCCTTGTGGGACGTGTAAGTACTCGTTGGAAAGCTCTCGGAATGATCTTTCCAACAAGTGCTTATTTGCTTGATTTGGAGTTTGTATGAAGAATCCACGTTCGTTTCAATCTCAGGGCTTCTATCTGTCCGAACTGAACCGTCCTTCTTGATGATCTTCTCTTGCGCCTTCCTCCCGCTCCTCCCTCGCGCATCCTTGGCGATCATCACGTCAGACTCCTTGCCTTCCTCCCTCTCCTTCCTGCTGGCGTTATTCCGATGGATATTAAATCTAGTCAAACAATAACACCATGGTTTAGGTAGTATAAAGTTCTTATAAATCAATGTATCTTGTCCAACTAGGAATGAAGTCACCTTGTGATATTTTTCAATAAGGTTCAATATTTCATTCCAGCTGAGACAACTAGAATCTGCATGATCCATGATTGTATCCTCATCATCCTCCCTTTCTTCAAGAAAAGTCGTCCTCGGCTTTGGGTAAGCTGAAAGTGGAATGAACAAAAAGAACAACGTGTACGCAGAGTATATGTATAATAACATGTTGTATCATTTGTGTTCACATAAATAATATGTCTACTATACATCAAGCAACTTAAATTGCAGGTATAAGTGAAGTACAAAGAATCATGATCATGTTGAAAAACAAATAGATATATAGTCTTATTGTTCATTATTAAATTCAGTTTTCTCAAAGAAGATCTATGATCAAATTTGTGATGAACAAGATCAAACCAATTCAAAATATGTGAAAACGGAACTGATTCGGGCCATGCTTCAAGAGCGCTACTCTGATTATTATGAACATAAACATTTTGTTCAGTATGTAACATGCAACTCAATTTGCCAATATGACTGAAGTATATAGAAGTAGCACACTTATGCAACACATTGTCGGACAAACACAAAGGGCATGAAAAATCTAATTCAAATCTAGAAAGATTGGAACAATCCAACATAGGTAAAGTTACTTTTGTTGGGCGGACTATATAAACTAGATGAGAATGTACTTTCATATTATCAAAACTTGTAGTATCTATCCCACCACAAAGATATCTTGACAAATAGCATCTATGGCTAAACACAACAAGTTTCAATTTAGCAATTCTATCACATGTAATGCATATGTGATCCACAAGAAAATTTTCATCCATGCTCTATATTCACCAATTAGATTAAAGATAAAATATGGAGAATATGTGCTTGAATTCAGACATGAAATTTCAAAAATCTTATCCACAGCACAACTCATATTCATAGGTTCATTTAGCATGATGGAATATACAATATCAGTAGATGGTATTCGAGCAAGTATTTCCTTATGTGTAATAAGTACCACATGATCAACATGAAAATTTGGTAAACTATCACATGGTGCTGTAACATTATTGCAAGACAAGTCACAAGGAGGTACCAACAAAGGAATAGACTCACAAAAGGTTGTGCTTGTTGGCTATAGCTCCAAATCAATACCGATATCTTCAGTATGCTCCTCACATGTAGTAGGCACTGGAACATCCTCCTCAAGTGACAATGCACAGTCCAGCGATGCAGGTTGTAAAATAGATGGCTCCCTTTCTTCAAAAGCAACCTTCATATCACAAGAAACGACACTAGGAGTAGAGATAATTACATTAGTAGAAACCTCATTTGTCTCACCAACTTTCACTCTCGGTTCTTCTACGATAAGATCAACATGTGGGTTTATGTTGGTGGTTACAGGTGGACAGAGGTTTTGATGCCTAATCTCCTGAAATTGCTTAATGTGTGTATGTGATACCCAAGTGTGCTTATAATTCCAAAAGATGGAAGGATCTGAATACTCATTACCAAACACAATCTGGAATTTATTACACCAGTTTGTTCCCAACATGATATGGCAGGAGTTAAACGCTCTAGGAACGACAAAACAAGAAACATATCTGCTAGGGCCATAAATGGTGAGTGGAACACATGCGATCTGAGTAACTGGTAGTGCATGACCAGAAGTTGCTAACATAAATGGGATTGTTAATGCACGTGTGTATAATTGTAGCTTTTCAACAACCTCAACACTAACCAAATTTATGAAAGAACAAGTATCAATGGTAGTAGCAGCATGTCTACCACAAATTTCCGTCGTGAAGTGGAACAAACCCGGATTAGGCACTACTCCTGACTCCTCCTCCCAAAATGTATTACTGCAGTGGTATCGTAATGGAAAGGGATAATCATCTGCATCCTTTTCTGCATCACATCAACACTACTAGAAGACATGATTAGTATGTTAGTGCATAAAACAAAATCTGATGGTGGAACTCTCACAACTCACTCAAAACTAACAAGAAAGCAGATCTTACCGTTCCAAAGTGAATAGTGATGCTTACAAATTCGAATCAACAACTTATGCACGGATGTGATGAAGTGAATATCAAGGGTATATAGAACGATCACAGGGCACACAGGTTATTTATGGTGGACCTGTAGGTATGGAATCCTAACTACACCGCAAACAAGTCCTAGTGCTGATTGTTATGATAACCCAAGAAACACACAGTGGAGATAAGCGTGGCAAAGAAACTTATGAACAGGAATATTGCAATGCACAAGAGAGACGCTAGTAATAGCTCAAAATAAACAGGCACAAGATTGCTCAATCTACAAGTGCTATGATCAACTAGGCTTCCAATAATGCACACTTTGATATATCTTTTTGTCACGCTTGTAGCTCTTTTCTCTTTGTTTTTATACTGGATCTCTTTTCCTTTTTTTGATTTTTCAACTATATGACTCAAAGCAAAACGAATGCAAACTTCTAAACAAACTTGGGGACCGGATAATCCGGTTTGTCAGGGGCCGGATAATCCGGTCTGTCAGGGCGAAAATTGTGCACTTTCAAAACCCTAATGAGCAGCCTGTGAGAGCAAAGAAACTAGTCTCGTGGGTACGTTCCTAGGCACGGATGCAGTAGATAGGATGTATCTAGGTTTGAAACACAAAAGTACGCTATGTGGACTCGGAAAAGTAGATGGAACCTTGTGGGAAACGGTGATCGTGGACTCGGCGGAAAATAAGATCAAAACCCCAAACTTAAACTCAAACAAAAACTAGACTCCTACGAGAAAAACCTGCAGATCAGATCTACGAGAAGACACGACCAACAACTAAAACTTGAAAAACGATGCAATCTAGGGTAGGGCAAAAAAATTTGTATGGATTTTTCTGTATAGGACGAAAACAAGAACTAATCTATTAATGGATTTGTGGATGCTCACCGAGTAAACGAGGAGCTCTGATACCAAGATGATATGGGGTGGCCCGATCTTCTCAGCAAGCACTTGTCGATGATGATGGTGGATGATAGATAACTAGCCTGTAGCTATGAACTCTCCCGCTTGAACCTTGATGCCAATGCAACAGCTCTCGAACCCTATGGGATATTCACAACACCACGCTCTTGTGCACGCAGCCGTCGACCACAAATGGTAGTTTGCAATCTACTAATTCCCAATGGAACAACAGATCACACTCAATTGCAGTAGTATAACTCGATCACAGGGTAATTCCAGAGGTTCTTGATAAGAAACAACTCTAAAATAGTTTTAACGTGGTCTAACGCTAACTATGGGGACGTCCCAGGGCTTATAAGGGCGGTTGGGGCGGCCAAAAACGTGAACCAAAACGTGTCTGATACAGTCAGATCCGTCCAGATCTGATGGTAACTTTCAAGGCCGGACTTTCCGCCCTAACTAGGGGCGGATTATCTGCCCCCCGGATTATCCTCCCCTGGGGCGGATTATCCGCCCCCCATACTGAGCATCGCGCCCGAAGTCCGTAGCAGAAATTCTGGAACAGGGCCGGATTATCCACCCTTGTGGGACGTGTAAGTACTCGTTGGAAATCTCTCGGAATGATCTTTCCAACAAGTGCTTATTTGCTTGATTTGGTGTTCGTATGAAGAATCCACGTCCATTTCAATTTCAGGGCTTCTGTCTGTCCGAACTGAACCCTCCTTCTTGATGATCTTCTCTTGCGCCTTCCTCCCGCTCCTCCCTCGCGCATCCTTGGCGATCATGACGTCAGAATCCTTGCCTTCCTCCCTCTCCTTCCCGCTGGCGTTAGTCCGATGGATATTAAATCTAGTCAAACAATAACACCATGGTTTAGGTAGTATAAAGTTCTTATAAATCAATGTATCTTGTCCAACTAGGAATGAAGTCACCTTGTGATATTTTTCAATAAGGTTCAATATTTCATTCTAGCTGAGACAACTAGAATCTGCATGATCCATGATTGTATCCTCATCACCGACGATGAATAAGACACGTACGAGTTGCGGAAGATTATGTCGATGTCCCTCGTGCGTTCTTCGGCTCCTATCGGTGTCCTTGGCAGCGATGGAGGTCGATTGGAGCTTCGCGGTTCCTGACATGCTCCGACGCCCTCGGGTACGTGCTGTAGGGATCTGCGGAAGGGGAAAACGAGGTGAGGCGAAGCGGAAGTGCTAGGGGAAGAGAACGAGGGAGATAGGAGGGGCGCGGGGTGACCGAACCATCGAAAACGAGATCGACCTGAGCTTTCTTCGATAATGGTGGCGGCGGGATTGGAGTAGATCGATCTGGCGGCTAGGGTTTGTCGATGGCAAAATTTCTCTCGGTGAGGAAGGGAGATGGTATATATGGGGAGATTTGCGTGCGGAGGGGGCAAGAACAACGAACCAGATCGACGAATTTCGCGGGATTTGGATCAGGCACGCGATGAACTCATGGGGAAAGTGGTCTCTGGCTAAGGAAAAGAGATGACAAGTGGGCCTGGTCTGTCGATGACTGAGAGGAAAAAAAGGGAGGGGTTTCTTCTAGTGGGCTGCAGCGCTATGTGGTGCGCGCTTCTCGCGCGGTTGCAGTAGAGAAGAGGTGGGCCAGGTTGGGCCGACGCGGTCCGCAGGGTAGGATAGGTTTAGTTTTTTTTCTTTTTATACATTTTCCTATTTAGTATTTCTCTTGTATCTTTTGCCTCACAACTCCAAATTGAGTGAATTTTATTTCAAAATTTTTGTAAATTCAAGGTACACACCTTGAACTTCATATAAACTGTTTTTGATCAAAGAAAATTTATCCTTTTGCCATTATGCATATAAGTCATTAGATGGTTATTCAGAAAGAATCAACTAGGGGTATTTTGAATAAGGATTTGCATGATGCAATGGAAACTCAAAGGTTTGGATCTTAACAAACTTATCAACTAGTTGGATGGTCATTATATTCCACTTATTTTAGTGTGACTTTAGTGAACTTCAAACAAACATTTAAAGTTTCTTTTCATTCAAAATTTCAACAAGATCAGACAATTCGAACAACTTATTAATTTTATTTAAAACATTTAAAAATAGGAAAACTTTGGGATGTTACAAAGATGATCAAAGGTTTCCTGTTCATGGACATTGGATGTTGTTAATAACGAGGTTACAACATTGTTGGAATGATGTGATGAACATTCATCCGAAGTATAGCATTACGATCAAGGTCATTGTGTTTATATTGCTATAACATTTTACGAAGTAATCTTAGTCCTTGGACCATGAGATCATGTCAATCACTAACACCAGAAGTGTATCTTGATAACATCAAACGTCACACCATAAAAGGGTGATTATGAAGATGGGTTCAGTGCTACGAAGGTGGTATGTTGAGGCTCGTGGATCAAGAGTGGAATTTGTCCATCCCGATGACGGAGAGATATACTCTGGGCCCTCTCGGTGATATCACATTAGTTAGCTTGCAAGCAAGTGATTTGATCACTAGAATGTTATATCACGGGAACAAGAAAAGAGTACATGTCGGTAACGAGATCAACCTAGGTATGGAGATACCGATGATCGAATCTCGGATATGTAATATATCACGAGACAAAGGGATTGAGCTACATGCTTATAAGGTTCACACGATCACAAAAGTCATCGTTGAATGTGTGGGAGTCAGTACAGATCTCCAGGTCCCGCTGCTGATTATTGATCAGAGAGGGGTCTCAATCATGTCTGCATTATTTGCGAACCATAGGGTGACACACTTAAGGGATACCGACACCATTTGGAGCAAATAATATGCCAGAGAAAGAATTACAAAGCGCAGGAATTATTTCACTAGACACCGGAACTGTTTCGGTTGAAATTGTCGAAACTGGTTCTGCAACTGAAATGGAAATGTTGTAAGGGTTTTTATGTGAATGTTTTTTAATTAGAGTAATTAACAAAATTCTGAATAAATAAATAAAATAGTTTTATTTAATGAGTGATTGCATTAAATTTGGTGGAAATTTAATGGAGGTGAGTGGAATTTTGAGTGGGTGGCTATTTATGTGAGTGGGAGCTCCACCCACGGAGGTTGTCGGGGTATCCGGATGTGTGTGTGATCACGTATGCACCACTACTTTGCAGTGCTGGACTTGATGGTGCTGGACCAGATGGACTTCATCACGATCTTGAGATCGGCAAGCGTTCGACTACATCATCCACGAGTACAACCTTGTTAATACTATTCGGTCTTCGAGGGTATGTATTCTATCTATGTATATCCACCCGTTTCTTGTATCTAGTAGATAGATTTTGTTACTTAGTTGTTCCCATCTTAGGAAATTCTTTATTTTCTATGCAGCGAACCCTACAGTGGTATCAGAGCCGGATCTATGAGTAGATGCTTTGCACGGGTAGTATACATATGAATATGTGGGTGTTGATGGTCATGTTATTACTTCTTCCTTGTACTTTTGATATTGGTGGCATAGTGGGATGAAGCGGCCCGGACAAACTTTACATGTCCTCGCACATGAGACCTGTTCCACGCTTGACATGCAACTAGTTTTGCATAAGTGGCTTGCGGGTGTCTATCTCTCCTACTATAGTCAATATTTGATTTACAACAAGTTGTCAATAATTTGATTATCATTTTTGTGGTTCCATGTTCGTAGGTAAGAATGGTTCTATCTCCGAAAGCCCTCAGCCACGTAAAACTTGCAATGGATAAATTAGAAGCGTATAGTTTAGATTGTTCCTGGGCTAGTGTCATGATATGGTGATGTTGTAAGGAAAAGTATAAGTTGATACTCTTACAACACACATAACGTGTAAGTTCCATATACCTTGGCCTTACACATAAAGGAATGATGAAGATCATACCACGATGCACATGATAATGATCAAGTGCAAGGACCATATCATTTCACTTTTCACGTAAGTTTTATTGCATCTTATATTGCTAGTTTGGCGTTTTATTAGCATAATAAATGATCCCTAATTTAGATATCAAGATAAAAATGTGTTCTTCCTTAAGTATGCACCGACAATGTTTCGCCGCTTCAAGACATCACGTGATGATCGGGTGTACTTCAATCCACGAGCATATCTCGGGTGTAAGACAGTTTTACACAAGTGAATACTAAGGTTCTTACTTGGCGAGCCTATCATGTGCAGACATGGCCTCGGAACACGGACCGAAAGGTTAAGCATGAGTCATATGCTTGATATGATGACCATGTAGATGCTCACCTTTGAAGCTACACCGACTCACGTGATGATCAGACTTGGTGTAGTGGATTTGGTTCATGTAATCACCAAAAAGACACGAGGGGTGTCTTTTTTTAGTGGGAGTTCATTTCTAATTTGGATTAGTAGAACTCAATTTATCATAAATTAAATCAAAGTTAATTTGCATAATTTGTTGTAGTCATTGGCATACGTTCACCACCTTATGATTAGTTGTAATTGAGATAATAGAACTATAGAATTCTGGATATTTACTTTACGAACTGGTATTGTATTGGGTTGAGTGTCAATCTAAAGTTTAAAGTCATATTGCAAAGTTTTAGCAAACTCTATTTACTCTGTGAAGTTTTATAATTATTATTAAATCGAGAGTGACAATTCCAGTGTTAGTATCTAAAGTATCATGTTTGCCTCCATGATTCTTGATTTAAATATCGAGATTATCTAGGAGCTGAAAGAATTGTTTCAGAAACCATAATGTGTGGCAGATATAACGATATCTAAAACAATGTTTTGGTTCCAATATGATAGAGTATTGTATGTTCTCATTTTGGATGAGAATTTGTGAAGGTTGGAGATGCTAGACATCCTAATCATCCAAAAGGGTTTTGGAAAGTAACATTATATTCACAATTTCCTTTATAAGCTACATTAGCTTGATCATGAAAGTCTTCGTGATAAGGATGAATAGAAGATGTATGTAAAGTGTTTAGTATACTAAAAGATTACTAAAGAATGGTTTTTTGAAAGAACGCAAATCATTTGATGATTGTGATCTACTTCAAAGTGCAAGTCCAAAGGTATTAGTATTTGAATATACATGCTTTGGACTATGTGTCATGTATATGGCTCCACTTTTGATATTGATAGATTCTTTTAAAAGGAAAAAGGAAATGCTGAAAGAGAATCTATAAAATATATTTGGCAAAAAAGAAAAGATTGAAAATATCCAGTTTAGGTATATAGATGATATACATGTTATGGTTGTATTCTTTGCTTATTAAACAATGTGGTTCTTGGGTATTGAATACCAAATTGGTTGGTATGAAATTTCATACAGAACGATGCAATTCATGAACCACAATGGCCTAAGTAACTAGCAAGAAAATATGTGATGATGTTCATCGAAAACAAACAAGCTGTTGTTTGTATTCCTCGTTGACATCAAAGCCTACCTTCAAGATTTGTTTTAATCAGGTATTATGAGAACAAAGATTGTTCAAATAATTACCGTATTCCATATAAGATGGATGATTTACAAATCTAGTTGGATAAATCACATCCATAAAACTAATGCTAAAATGTCTCAATTCAAATGATTGGAAGATCACTTACAAAGTGACATCGCCATTTAAATTATATTGGAAAGAAAACATGAAGAAACTCCATTTTCATGGATTTTTGGAGTCTTTGATTTGATCAAATGATGCTTGTGAGACTTTCCTCGGGATAATCAAAACTTCGTTCAAAGGCCAAAGAAGAATGAACGACTAAAATATTGAAATTTATACATAGCGATGTATGTAGTCCATTATGTATAGTCGTAAGTGATGGACTTCAACTTCATATGCTTTCTCCGGAAATTTGAGTGAATAATCACTTAATGAGAAAGAAGTATGAAATATTTGAAAACTTTCAAAGATTTCCAAGATGAAGTGGAAAATCATTGTAACAAGAAAATAAATAATTTATGATTTTATCATAAAGGGATTTATTTGAGTTGCAAGTTTAGCAAAACACCTAGATTTGCATCTCCCGAAACACCATAGGAATATGGAGTGTTTGAGATTTGTAATGAAACCTTGTTTGACATGGTTGGATCAAAGGTGTTATTTATAAAACTGCCATTATGTTTGAAAAGATTAAATCTTTAGAGACTACTGCTTTTACACTGAAAAGATCTCCATCTTGATCAGTTGAAATGACACCATGTAATTTATGGTTTGGGGTAAAACCCAAGTTGTCCTTTCTTAAATTTTGGTATTCTAAGCATAAGTAAGATGTTTAGAACCAAAGTGGGATGAGCATGTCTTTGTAGGTTATTTCGAATCCTCCATAACATCGAAGACAAAAGCCTTTGTCGCTTAGAACATCAAGTTTCTTAAAAAAGGAATTTTTTGTAAATGTTAAGTGGGAGGACAATAGAATTTTGATAAGGTTAATCAACCTTAGATAAATGTGCTGAGTTGCGTGGAGCCGGAAATTGTTCTGGAGGCAGCCATAATGCTCATAACTTATTTGCCTCAAAGGTTGTGGTCACGGAGATCTAAGTTCCTATTGAACCAAGTAGGTCGGATAAACAATCAAATGCTGAGATCTGAGAGTAAATCATTGTTGTTTGACAATGATGAACCGACTACATGCAAAGAAGCGATGATGGGCCCTGACTCCGTCAAATGGCTTGAAGCCATAAAATCCGTGATAGTTCCATACACGAGAAATCAAGTTTTTTGAACTTGGAAGACCCTCCGGAAAGGTGTAAAAACCTATCGGTCATATTTGGATCTATAAAGAAACAGACATGGATGTTTCACATCTATGAAATAGTCGACATGTCGTAAATTATTTTACGACGATGTTCAAGGAGTTGACTATGACAAGATTTGATCGTTCATAAGCGATATTTAGTCTGGATGGATTAAAGTAGCAACCACTACATATAATCTGGTATATGGTAGATGAATAAACAAAACAAAGTTCTTCTAATAGAATGGTTACCTAGGACATGTGCATGGCACGATCCAAATGGTTTTGTTAATTGAAAGGATGCTAAAAAGGGCATGCAAACTTCAATGGTTGAAGTAAGCATCACGGAGTTGGAATCTTCGCCGTGATGAAACTGTTAAAGGAGTTTTCATTAGGAGACGATGAAGATGCTTGCATTTGCAAGAAATTAAGTGGAAGCGCTGAGACATATTTCTAATACATTATGTGGAGGACATCTTGTTGATTGGAAATGATGTATCTTTTATTGACAAAGGTTAAGAATTTCATTTTGATGAAAGACTTAGGCAAAACCCGAATATTTAGCATGAATGTCTACATGGATAGATAGTTACGCTAATATGGTCATGCCAAATGTACATATATGAGATATTGAAGGGGTTCAATTATAGAAATGACGAGAAAAGGATCTTGTCGCATGGAAAAGAATTGATTCAAGATTCAAGATTCAAGTGTATCGACACTTGATAAGTGAAACAAGATTCAAGTGCTTTGACACTTGATGAGTGAAATCAAAAGAATGTTTTTGATCAATCATACCATCATATGTACAGATCCAGATATGTCCTATGCTCTAAGTGTTATGAGCATATACCAGAATGAATCATAAAATGATCATTGGACGATAGTGAGGATATTCTTATAATCTTTTGGAAAAATTAAGAATATATTCCAATTGTATAAGAGACAAATAGTTCATTGAAAAATGATACTAGTTTTGTCACAAGATACAAATTAAGTTTATCTTAGTTTAAACTATGGGTGGCACAATGAAATGGAAATAAAGTTTCCATGATGGATTTGGATGAATTCCAAAGTTAAGACATTGTGACAGATACTACAACAAAAGGCTAAGTATATGACTGCTATAGTAGTAGCAAAGGAGGGCATTTGTGTCAAGTAGTTTGTTATCAAACTAAGGTGTGGTTCTCAATGGGCTAACACTAAAGATATATTGTACGAAAATAGTATCGATATGATTTAACCCCAAATAACTAAAGGTCTCACCAAAAGACCAAATTTATACAATGCCATCTCATTGGAGAATGAGTGATGCGTGAAGACGCAAAGACATGCAAATACACACGGACCTGAAAGCGTCAGATCTGTAGATTATGTTAACCACTTGCAATCGCGTATATGGAATACCAGAAAGCCATAGGTGTTCAATACGCAAAGTTTTCAAACTAAATTATTGTCTCTAGTGCAAGTGGGAGACTGAAGGGAATATGCCTGAGAGGCAATAATAAAAGTGGTTATTATCTAATACGTCCAAAACGTATCTAATTTCTTGAACACTTTGCTATTGTTTCTCCTCTAAACTTGTGTGATTTGGATACAACTAACACGGACTGACGTTGTTTTTAGCAGAATTACCTTGGTGTCTTGTTTTTGTGCAGAAAATCAACTATCAGGAAAAATCCCGGAAAATATTCCACAAACTATTTTTCACCAGAAGATCCACGGAGCCAGAAGGGGAGACAGAGGGGAGGCCTGGGGGGCCTAGACCCACCGCAGGTGCGGGCAAACCTGACCCCGCGCCTGGAGGGGGTTTGGCCACCCCAGGAAGCTCCTCGGCCTCCCTCCGCGCCTATAAGTTGCCTTCTGACCTAAAAACAGAGGGGGGTTCGATAGTTTTCCAGAAAGAGTTGCGCTCCGCCGCTGCCACCAGAAAACAAGATTCGGATCCAGAAAATCCGTTCTAGCACCCTACCGGGACAAGGAATTTGGAGAGGATCATCGCCATCGTCATCACCAACGCAACTCCATCAACCACCGATGTTTCCCTCATCCATGAGTGAGTAATCCCCCGCTGTAGGCTTGGGGATGGTAGGGATTGGATGAGTTCTATCATGTAATCGAATAAGATCTGTTAGCGGCATAGTGCCTAGTATCTCTATTAGTGCTATTTGACTTTGTTGCAACTTGTTGTGCTTAATGCTTGTCACTAGGGCCTGAGTGCCATGATCTTAGCTCTGAACTTATTATTGAATCATTATGATAGTATTGTTTGTGATCTTATCTGCAAGTTGTGTACACATATCATTTTCCGGATCCAAAGGCCCCAAAGTGACAATAATTGGGACAACCAGAGGGGATGACTGTGGTGTGAGGATCACATGTGTTCACAGAGTGTTAATGCTTTGCTACGGTGCTCTATTAAAAGGATCACCTTAATTGCTAGTAGTTCTCTAGAGGCCCCGCTGCCACGGGCTGGCTGGACAGAAGATGTTGTGCAAGTTCTCATTGCGAGCACGTATGACTATATTTTGAGCACATTCCTAGGATTGTTTAGTACTTGGATGCTTGTTATTATTTATCTCCAATGCCCTAGTTCTTGAAGTTACATGTTTAGACTCGTCCATGCAACGCCCGTCCATCCATCCCTATGCCTACCGCACTCGAACCCTACTGTTATCGTTATTGTTACTATTGCTACTGTTTCACCGTTGTTGTTACTGATGTTGTTGCTTTGTTGTTGCTACTACCAAACTGTTGCTACTGATAAACTTCTGGGAGCAAGAACTATTTCTAGGTGCAACTGAACTGACAACTCAGTTGTTAAGGCTTGCAAGTATTCTTTGGCTCCCCTTGTGTCGAATCAATAAATTGGGTAATACTACCCGCGAAGACTGTTGCGATCCCCTATACTTGTGGGTCATCAAGACTATTTTCTGGCGCCGTTGCCGGGGAGCATAGCTTTATTTGTAAGTTCACTTGGATCTATTATTGTTCACTGCTACTCCTTTCATCATGGGGAAGTCTCGTGATGGAAAGTTCCCTATTTTACCATCCACTACAAGAACAGGTATAGTCCTAAACACCTTTGCTGCTATTGATTAACTATCTGTTATAAGTAAGCTTGTCACACCACCACCACATACACATGCTACACATACTGCTACTACTGCTGAGACTGAAACTGCTTTTGATGCTCATGATGTTACTTCTACTATGCTTGATGCGAGTGTTCATTAGGTCCTTTTCTAGATGCTACTATGGCTAGTCTAGGAAATACCAAAACTCCTAGTGAATGCACTGTTACACCGGTTAGCTCATCTGAGGCTAGTGAGAGTTATGATATTAATGATGGTTACATTGAGTTCACTGATGAATTTGTTGAAGAGTGTCGAAACACACATGGTAGTAGTGCTATGAAGAGTCTCCTTTCTAGACGTACTATTATGCCTAAGTTGTCCTCTGATCCTAAGTTTGCCACTTCTCCCATAGATATTAAAGATGAAGACTATGATTTCTCTCTTGATTTCTCTTATTTAGATATTGTTGAGAAATAACCTTTTTGTGGTATTAAAATGAGAGTGTTGTGGCTCATATGAATGAGCTTTCTACTATGAGTGCTTTGTTCTTTGATGATTTTAAAATGCGCAAGTACTTTGTTGCTAAGATCTTCCCTTTTTCACTAAAAGGGGAAGCTAGGGCTTGGTTTAATAGATTACCTCCTGGTTCCATTGATAGCCCTGATTGCTTGATTGCTTCTTTCTTCCATAAATATTTTCCTCCCAGTGCTAGACATGCTGCTTTGCAAAGACTTTTTGATTTTAAACAGGGAGAAGAAGAGAAATTGTCTGAGTCATGGAAAAGGATCTGTGCCTTGATTCATGCACATCCTGGATGTCTATTACCTAAGAATGAGCTTCTTGATATTTATTATAATGTACTAACTGATAATTCTAGGACCTACCTAGATAGCTTTGCTGATTGTGTTTTCAAGAAAAGGACTCCTATAGATGCTGAAGAATTAATGACCAAGATAAGCAAGAATTATGATGATTGGACTTCAACTGAGCTGAATACACCTGAGAATATTACTCCTGAACCAGTTGTTCCTAAACCAGTTCCAACACCAATAACAAAGAAGAGGGGAGTTATTGCATTAAATGATGAAGTGATGAAGGAAGCTAAGAAATGTCTAAAGGAGAAGGGTATTAGAGCTGAAGATGTGAAGAATTTACCTCCTATAGAAGAATTATGTAAGCCAATTCCCCACTCATCTACTATTGAGGTACACTCTCTCCAATTTAATGAAGGTGATATTCCTTATGGTAAGCCTCCTGATCAATGCTTAGAGGAACTTGACACATTTATTGTTAAACAAGGTAATTTTAATAAACCAAGTTTAGAATCATTTATTGGAAAACTCTAGAGCTATCCATGAGTTGAAAGATATTGTGGAAAGAACTTCTAATGATATTAAAATTCTTTGTAAACACTTTCAAATGGTTCAAATTCAACTTGATCAAATTGCTAAGGTACAAAAGGATATGCTAGTTAATGCTTCAGGAAATAAACATGCTTATGGAATTAGAACTAGGAGTGGTGCAGCTACTCAAGATCCTTTATATCCTGAAGGACACCCTAAAAGAATAGAGAAGGATTCCCAACAAGGTGAGGATAGTGGTAGTCCTCGTAAGAGGAAGAAAAAGAAACATAAGAAAGTTGAGGAACCACTTGAACCTGCTGTAGATCCTAATAGTATATCTGTCTCTAATGCTGAAACTAAGAGTTGTAATATTGATGAGTCTCCTGATAAGGAGGAAGGTGAGGAAGAACCTAAGAAGCACACTAAAAACACTAGGTACACAAAGGAAGATTTTATTGCTAATAAACATGGTAAAGAGAGAGAACCTTGGGTGTAGAAACATATGCCTTTTCAAGGTAAGAAACACAAGTCAAAGGAGGAAGAACACTACAACAAGTTTTGTGAGTGGATGAAACCTTTATTCTTGCAAATTCCTTTGACTGGTGCTATTAAGTTGCCTCCTTATTCAAAGTATATGAAGGATATTGTCTCTAATAAAAGGAATATTCCTAATGAGGAGATTTCTACTCTACTTGCTAATTACTCCTTCAACGGTAAGGTTCCAAAGAAACTTAGTGATCCAGGTATACCAACTATTCCTTGCTCTATTAAGAACAATTATGTTAGAACTGCTTTATGTGATTTGGGAGCTGGAGTTAGTGTTATTCCTTTTTCTCTCTATAAGAGACTCCAGCTAGAAAAGTTGATACCAACTGATATTTCTTTGCTAATGGCTGATAAGTCAACTACTATTCCTGTTGGTATATGCGAGGATGTTCTTGTTCAAGTTGCTCATAATTGCATGGTCTTAACTGATTCTGTTGTGCTTGAAATGCCTGAAGATGATAATATGTCTATTATTCTTGGGAGACCTTTTCTTCATATTGCAGGTGTTGTCATCAATTGCAATCAAGGAAAAGTAACATTCAATATTAATGACAAAGAGCACACTATCTATTTCCCCAAGAAGGTTGTTAAGAGCTATTGCCTAAATTCCATTGGAAATATTGAGGGCATCAAGGTTGGAGAAATATATTGTCCCATTCCACAAGAAAATTTTGAAAGTATTATGATTGGGACCATTCTATCAAGTATGAGGTAACATAATCACCTTGTGGAATGCAAAGTTTTGCTTCATATAAGATTGTTTTGGTAACAAGACTTGATCAACCTTGTTAACAAAAGTATTTTAATGAACAAAATAATGTTTTCATAGTGGTTATACTTGCTCACTTTTATTTTTGTCCTTTCCAATCTTTGCTATTCGCCGTGCCTAACTTAAAGGCGTTAAAGAAAAGTACTTGTTGGGAGATAACCCAAGATTTTCCTTGAGCCTTGGAAGTTATTACTTCAGTAATGACCTCTACTTATCCTTTTTGTTTGCTTTTGTGCCAAGAATGACCTCTAATGAGAGGGAAGTAAGATTTGGGGAGTTGCTGTCCCGAAACAGATTTCTGTCCTCCACCATAAAAATTCGTGAGGAGTCTTTGTAAGTCGGATTGAGCTGAAAATTTACGAATAAATCCCCCAGTATGTTAGCTAACTTTATTTAGTTCAACATGTTTTGATTTGAGCAATAGAAGATTTTCTAAAAAATCATTTTCTACCTACTAGTCTGTTTTGATAGATTTCTGTCATTATTTGTATTTGCTTTTTATTGATTCCTTTTCGGGTTATTTTTGGGAAATTGAGCTTTTTGAAGCAGTTGCTACAGTAGCTTGTGTTTTAAATGAAAAGTCTTGCTGTTCCAAAGCTTTGTCAGAGGTCTAATATCTTTTGAATAAACTAATGTTGCTAATGAAGATTGTGTGAAGTTTTGTCTGGAAGAAAATTTTCAGGTGTAGAGAGAGGATGATGTAATGAGATAAAGAATGGACAAAAGCTCAAGCTTGGGGGGAGCCACTCCATGTCACCCCAAGAATTACTTAAGAGGTACAAGCGTCAAAGCTTGGGGGTGCCCAAGGCATCCCCTTCTTCATCAATAAAAATCTCAGGTCTTTCTAGACACTTCTTTTTTATTGTTTCATGCATAGTTGTGTTGTTCTTGGAGCGTCTTAGTTTTTTTTTGGTTTTCTTTTGCTTCGTTTGGTTTTGCGTTGGTTGCCTTCTAAAAAAATCGAAAACACCAAAAATATGTGTTGTTCTTCTTTGGTTTTGTGAGTTCTTTGCAGGGTTCAGCCGTCCTCAGTGATTTTGGTTTCATGTTAATTATTCAAGTAACATAAGTGAAGGGTAATAATGAAGATTAAGACAACTCGAGGTGTGGTAAGAGGCTGGTAACGAACTCTATTTGTTTCATTCTTGTACATATACTCTCCATTGTGAGCATGCTTAGCCTGTTTGTGTAAGGTGTATGTCATTATGGATGCTTAGTAGTTCTTGCTTGTCTATGATTACCTACATATTGCTAATATTTTGTAGCATGGCATATGAATGTTTGCTTGCATGTTTTATTCATACTTTGGTATGTTATTGTGGTATCCTCCTCTGACTGTTCATGTGAATCGACTTGGCACATGCTCACGCATGCATATGACTAATCAATAGTCAGTAAGCCTTGATGATTTATTTTGCCTTATAGTTCTTGTATCACTTTCATGCCATAATTAGTCCTGTTTTATTGCAAGAATGATTATGATAGTTATTGCTCTCTTGTTTGTCGCTCCCTCTCTATTGCTAGCCTTCACTTGCACTGAGTATGTGCTCTTCCTGTGCTTCCAACTCCCCAAACCAATAATGCCAGCTGTGTCCACCATACCTACCTATTAGCATCATTTGCTATTGCAGTGCATATTCCTTATGCCGTGTTTTCTTACAAAATAAAATGTTTGTCTATTTTGAGAAATTTAGTTAGTAAATCTCTCACAAACTTCATGGCACATTTTATTCCTTGTGCTTAATAATCTTGAACCATTGTGACTAGTCCATGAAAGTTATATGCTTGCTTATTATATACTAGGAGTCAGCAGAACCGTGCTGTCACGGGGAACGCTTTCAACACTTTTTGGATATCTCATCCAGTTTATTCCTTGCTCTTTTGTTTATGGATGTCGACGATGTGAAATAAAAGGGGAGGTTGTGAGTTCATGGAGTTTATACATTGTGTTAGAGAAACGCCCGGGCCGCTAGCCTAAGCCATGCTTAATCATGGTGGAAACTTGCAGCATCACCATAATGAGCATCTATGAAGCGTCCTCAATAAAAAGCTATGCATATGGTAAATAAAAATATTGTTGAGATGCTCATTGTCTGCTTGCCTTGTCATTTTGGTTATGGGAAAGCTCCTGTACCATGTGCAAGGGGTACCCCGTTGGTGGTTCTCGATGATATGCATGTATTTACAATGACAAGAACTTTTAGGTGACCAAAGTTGAGTAGCATGCGGAGCGACCCTCATACTCAAGGGACTTGGGATTTCCAGTCTATGGTCTGTTAAGCATATGATTCAGAGTGGACCTCACTTTCACCTTAACCACATGAAGATGCCTATGATAGGGGCAATGAGAGCTCATAGCTAATGAGTACCTTCCTTTTAGCATTGGGAAGCCCTTCAAACCTTCACAAAACCGTTTTCACAACTTTGTTCAGTCACCACTTATTCTATGAGCACCTTCTTGAGAGCATAGTTGTCATTCTTGTGTTTGTTCCAAAACTTGGTTAATTATGTCATGACTATGATGCTTGTATCTCTGATATCTTTATCTCTAGTCTTCATGTGAACTTCAGAGGTTCCTTGGCATTTATAGTGTGCTCTTCAAACAAAGGCAAGCGAGATACCACTCTATCATACCTTATTATGAGCATTGCAATGTTGCTTATGTTTATGTTTCATGCTACTTATTATTATTGAGTTGATTTCTCTTCATAGCTTGCAATGACTATTGAGTAGACTTAGTTGCATACTTCTTATTATGAATTGTCTAAGCATCTACTCCTGTGCTGAGAATATTTACATCATATGAATCAAAGTGTTCGTGAAAGTTCTTTTATCGCACTCAGTTTTCAACTGAATTGCTTGAGGACAAGCAATAAGCTAAGCTTGGGGGAGTTGATACGTCCAAAACGTATCTACTTTCTCAAACACTTTGCTATTGTTTCTCCTCTAAACTTGTGTGATTTGGATACAACTAACACGGACTGACGCTGTTTTCAGCAGAATTACCTTGGTGTCTTGTTTTTGTGCAGAAGATCAACTATCAGGAAAAATCCCGGAAAATATGCCAAAAACTATTTTTCACCAGAAGATCCACGGAGCTATAAGGGGAGACAGAGGGGAGGCCTGAGGGGCCCAGACCCACCCCAGGCGATGGCCCACCTGACCCCACGCTTGGAGGGGGTTTGGCCACCCCAGGCAGCTCCTCGCCCTCCCTCCGCGCCTATAAGTTGCCTTCTGACCTAAAAACAGAGGGGGGGTTCGATAGTTTTCCAGAAAGAGTTCCGCTTTGCCGCCGCCACCAGAAACCAAGATTCGGATCCAAAAAATCCGTTCTGGCACCCTGCCGGGACGGGGAATTTGGAGAGGATCATCGCCATCGTCATCACCAATGCATCTCCATCAACCACCGATGTTTCCCTCATCCATGAGTGAGTAATCCCCCTCTGTAGGCTAGGGATGGTAGGGATTGGATGAGTTCTATCATGTAATCGAATAAGATCTGTTGGGGGCATAGTGCCTAGTATCTCTATTAGTGCTATTTGACTTTGTTGCAACTTGTTGTGCTTAATGCTTGTCACTAGGGCCCGAGTGCCATGATCTCAGATCTGAACTTATTATTGAATCATTATGATAGTATTGTTTGTGATCTTATCTGCAAGTTGTGTACACATATCATTGTCCGGATCCAAAGGCCCCAAAGTGACAATAATTGGGACAACCTGAGGGGATGGATGTGGTGTGAGGATCACATGTGTTCACGAAGTGTTAATTCTTTGCTTCGGTTCTCTATTAAAAGGAGCACCTTAATTGCTAGTAGTTCCCTAGAGGCCCCGCTTCCACGGTCTGACTGGACAGAAGATGTTGTGCAAGTTCTCATTGCGAGCATGTATGACTATATTTGGAGCACATGCCTAGGATTTTTTAGTACTTGGATGCTTGTTATTATTTATCTGCAATGCCCTAGTTCTTGAAGTTACATGTTTATACTCGTCCATGCAACGCCCGTCCATCCATCCCTATGCCTACCGCACTCGAATCCTACTGTTACTGTTACTATTACTATTGCTCATGTTTCACCATTGTTGTTACTGTTGTTGTTGCTTTGTTGTTGCTACTACAAAGTGTTGCTACTGATAAACTTCTATGAGCAAGAACTATTTCCAGGTGCAGCTGAACTAACAACTCAGTTGTTAAGGCTTGCATGTATTCTTTGGCTCCCCTTGTGTCGAATCAATAAATTGGGTAATACTATCCGCGAAGACTGTTGTGATCCCATACTTGTGGGTCATCATTATCGTATTCCTTATTTATGATAAATGTTTATTTTGCATGCTATAATTGTATTAATATAGAAACGTTAATACATGTGTGTTTAATAAACAAAAAGTAAGTTCCTAGTTATGCCTATCTTATAAACTAGCCCGTTGATTAACAAGATGATCAAAGGTTTCCTGATCATGGACATTAGATGTTGTTAATAATGAGGTCACAACATTGTTGGAATGATGTGATGAACATTCATCCGAAGTATAGCATTACGATCAAGATCATTGTTTTTATATTGCTATAACATCATACGAAGTAATCTTAGTCCTTAGACCATGAGATCATGTCAATCACTAACACCGAAAGAGTATCTTGATAACATCAAATGTCACACTGTAAAAGTGTGATTATAAAGATAGGTTCAGTGCTACGAAGGTGTTATGTTGAGGCTCATGGATCAAGGGTGGAATTTGTTCATCCCGATGACAGAGAGATATACTCTGGGCCCTCTCGGTGATATCACATTAGTTAGCTTGCAAGCAAGTGATTTGATCACTAGAATGTTATATCACGGGAACAAGAAAAGAGTACATGTCGGTAATGAGATCAAACTAAGTATGGAGATACCGATGATCGAATATCGGACATGTAATATATTGTGATACAAAGGGATTGAGTTACATGTGTATAAGGTTCACATGATCACAGAAGTCATCACTGAATGTGTGGCAGTCAGTACGGATCTCTAGGTTCCGCTGCTAATTATTGATCGGAGAGGGGTCTCGGTCATGTCTGCATTATTCGCGAACCATAGGGTGACACACTTAAGGGATACCGACACCATTTGGAGCAAAGAATATGCTAGATAAAGAATTACAAAGCACAGGAATTATTTCACTAGACACCGGAACTGTTTTAGATGAAATTGCTGAAACTGGTTCTGCATGTGAAATTGAAATGTTGTAATGGGTTTTATGTGAATGTTTGTTAATTAGAGTAATTAAAAAAATTCTGAATAAAATAAATAAAAGAGTTTTATTTAATGAGAGATTGCATTAAATTTGGTGGAAATTTAATGGAGGTGAGTGGAATTTTGAGTGGGTGGCTATTTATGTGAGTGGGAGCTCCACCCACATGAATGTGGAAGAGGTGGGGGCACCTCCATTCATCGGAGGGGTCTCCCCCCCCCCCTCTACCAATAAAAGGCACCCCACTCCCTCCTCTCATCTCACACCTCCTCGTGAAGGATCTCTCTCTCCCCCCTTCAGAATTTCCCCATGGTCTCGGATCAGCGAGATACATGTTCCCGGTGGCTTTTTTTGGAAGGATTTGTGGCTTCCGCTGCTTTCCTGGAGCGAGGGCGCGGAGGTTGTCGGGGTATCCAGACGTGTGTGCGATCACGTATGCACCACTGCTTTGCGGTGCTGGACTTGATGGTGCTGGACCGGCTGGACCAGATGGACTTCATCACGATCTTGAGATTGGCAAGCGTTCGACTATATTATCCACGAGTACAACCTCGTTAACGCTATTCGGTCTTAGAGGGTATGTATTCTATGGATATATATCCACTCGTTGCTTGTATCTGAAGGGATACGGGTAGGCTAACTAGCGCAAATCAAAAAAAATTCTACCGCGTAAACTAGGAATACAGTTGTGATAGATCACGGGATTACCACTAGACGCGCAGTTGCGGAACTTGATGAAGCGCGTCGAGGTAGTGTAGACGTTCTACGTCTCCTCCTTGTCCTCGTCCCACAAGCAGCTCCCCTTGCACGGCTCGTTCAAGTGCTACAGCTGCAGCACCTCCGAGGTATCCACACATACAGGGTGGAAGTGTCAGACGCCGGACTGCTAGGTCTGCGCGTGCAACACAGGCATGAGGGGTGGCGGCTGGGTGGAATGGTATAACCCTTGTCAGCTCGCCCCACCCTCTCTTATATAGGCGTCCCTTGTGGGCTTCTACATTAGCAGCCCATTAGTAGCCTAAGCCTAGTCTAATTCGGATCTAATCCTCATTAGGCTTCTAGCCCCTTAAGTGTGTGACCCTATAGGTTCATATACGTGTAGACATGACACGAATACACTTATTATGTCAATAGTTGGTAGTGGCCTCTAGTAAGACGTGACAACTCCTAAACGCATACAAAGATCATATCGGACGAACCATCACAAGGTTTAGTACATGTCTTTCCCTTTGCCTCATGATATTTGGTATAGCTCCAAGCTGACCTCTCTTTCTCGATACTGTGATTCGGAATCCCTTTACTAGGTTAACTCTTAAGCATATGTAGCACGGCCATGCATTTCTAGATCCGATCACTCGAGGGGCCCAGAGATATCTTTCTCGAGTAGAGAGGGGCAAATCTCATCTTGATTGACCAATGCATTGCAGCATGCTTCAGGACAAACCCAAAATCTACCTTTATGACTACCCAGTTACGGAGTAGTGGTTGATAGCCCCAAAGTAGGTCGATCCACATCTCAAGTACATGCGACAATCTCAGGTCTAAGGACAAAACGTACATGATGTGTAGAGAGAGCTGCAAGTGTAATTGCCAGTCTCAAGTTGGGTCAGTACAACCCCATGTTCATAACATGTGTCCACATCATTGGTTTGACATCTCCATGTCTATGACTTGTGAAACATAGTCATCAACCAATCGATGTGCTAGTCTAATATTCACGTGTGTCCTCACATGAACTCCGACTAGGGACAACTATTAAATAACCATACAAGTAAAGAGTTTTATAAACAATTCACATAATTTCCAATCAATACAAGTTGCCTGATATGGATATTCAAGGAACATTACAATAACTCATGGATACACAAGAAATATAATCATCTCTATGATTGCCTCTAGGGCATATTTCCTTCAGTCTCCCACTTGCACTAGAGTCAATCTAAAATGTATCTAATACCAATTGCTCTTGTGTGTGCTTCATGTGCGGGTTGCGGGAGAGGCTTAGTCAAGGGATTAGCAACATTTGAGTTCATATGTATTTTGCATATCATGACACTACCATCCTCAACAAACTCACAAATCTGATGGTGACGCATGCGAATATGTTTGTTCTTCTGGTGCTGTCTAGGTTCCTTGGCTTGTGAAATAGCACCATTATTTTCACAATAAACGTCCAAGGGATTGGACGCGCCCTGAACCACACCGAGAGCGATCAGGAAATTCCTAATCCAAACAGCTTCCTTTACAGCCTCCGAGGTAGCAATATATTCAGCTTCTGTTGAAGAGGAGGTCATCATATCTTGCTTGGAACTTTTCTAGCTCACGGCACCACCATTCATGACAAACACATAATCTGATTGTGATTTGGAGTCATTTGAGTCGTTAAGGTAACTCGCATCTGTGTAACCCTTTACACTGAGTTCATCCTCACCTCCATAAACTAGGAACACATCCTTAGTCCTTTTCAAGTACTTAAGGATGTTCTTTATCGCTGTCCAGTGACCTTCACCTGGATCAGCCTGGTATCTGCTCGTAACACTTAGAGCATATGAAACATTTGGGCGAGTACATATCATTGCATACATGATGGATCCAGTAGACGAAGCATATGGAACCTTGCTCATGCGCTCATGCTCATCAGTAGTTGAAGGACACTGAGTCTTGTTGAGTTTAATGTCATGAGACATGGGCAAGAACCCCTTCTTAGCCTCTTCCATGTTGAACCGTTTCAACACTTTGTCAATGTATGTACTCTAGCTTAATCCAATTAGCCTCCTTGATTTTATCTCTATAAATCTTGATGCCTAGAATATATGCCGCTTCTCCTAAGTCCTTCATCGAAAAACTATTTTTCAATGAGGTCTTAATAGACTCGAGCATAGGAAGGTCATTTCCAATCAACAATATGTCATCTACATATAAGATTAGAAATACCAGCACTCTCCCACTTTCCTTCTTGTAAACACAAGGTTCTTGTTCGTTTTTGATGAAGCCAAACTCCTTTACAACTTCATCAAATCAACTGTTCCAACTCTGAGATGCTTGCTTCAGCCCATAAATGGAATTTAGAAGTTTGCATACCTTTCCAGCATTGTTTGGATCGACAAAACCTTCGGGTTGCATCATATACATGTCCTTAGCAAGGATTCCATTTAAGAAATCCGTCTTGACATCCATCTGCCATATTTCATAGTCTAAATGCGCAGCAATGGCTAGAATAATCCGTATAGATTTAAGCATCACTACGGGCGAGAAAGTCTCGTCATAGTCAACTCCTTGAACTTGTCAAAAACCTTTTGCAACAAGTCGAGATTTATGGATGTGAACATTTCCATCCATATAAATCTTCTTCTTACAGATCCATTTGCACTCGATGGCTTTAAAACCATCAGGCAGGTCAACCAAGTTCCAAACTTGATTGTCTCCCATGGACTCTATCTCGGATCTCATGGCGATCATCCATTTCTCAGAGTCTGGGTCCACCATCGCTTCTGCATAGGTCGCAGGCTCATCATTGTCTAACAATAATAATTCCCTTGCTTCGTGGAGCCTCGCTAACCTTCGTGGTTGTGGTGCTTCTATTGCCACGGGTTCCTCAACTTGTTCTGCTACAATAGGATCACTCGTAGAAGCATCCCCGACTGGCTCATCTTGAACTTCTTCAAGTCTCACCGACCTTCCACTCGTTACCTTTGTGAGAAACTCTTTCTCTAGGAAAACACCGCTACGAGCGACAAACACTTTGCCCTCTTCTCGATTGTAGAAGTAATACCCTAAGGTTTCCCTTGGATATCCCACAAAAATGCACTTATCCGATTTGGGTGTTAGCTTGTCCGACTGAAGTCACTTGACAAATGCATCACAACCCCAAATCTTTAGAAAATACAAACTGGGATTCTTTCCAGCCCACATCTCATATGGTGTCTTAACTACAGATTTAGATGGTACCCTATTAAGTGTGAAAGCTGTCGTTTCTAGAGCATAACCCCAAAATGATAATGGTAAATCCGACTGGCTCATTAATAATCGAACCATGTCCAACAAAGTTCGATTGCGCCGTTCAGAGACCCCGTTTCTTTGAGGCGTTCCAGGCGGCGTGAGCTGTGGAACAATTTCGCAACTCTTAAGATGATTTCTAAATTCGTGGCTCAAATATTCACATCCATGATCAGATCGCAAGGCCTTTATTTTCTTGCCACGTTGATTCTCTACCTCACTCTAAAACTCCTTGAACTTTTCAAAAGTTTCAGAATTATGCTTTATCAAGTAGACATAACCATATCTACTGAAATCATCAATGAACGTAATGAAGTAGTGATATCCTCCTCTGGCCGTCGTTCTCATTGGTCCACATACATCAGTATGTATGAGTTCCAACAAGTCTGTCGCTCTCTCGGGTAAACCCGAAAAAGGCGACTTGGTCATCTTTCCAAGTAAACAAGCCTGACATGTCTTGTATGATTCAAAATCAAACAAAGTTACAAGACCATCACCATGGATGTTCTTCATGCGCTTTTCACTTATATGCCCCAAACGATAATTCCATAAATAGGTAGGACTCAAATCATTAGGCGAAGCCTTTTAGCACAAACATTGTAAACAGATGCATCATCAAGATTTAAAATAAATAACCCATTCACAATGGGAGCATCAGCCATAAACATAGCATTCTTAGAGATTACACAACCATTGTTTGCACTCGCGAATGAATAACCATCCCTCATCAAACATGAAGGTGATAAAATGTTTCGACCCAAACTAGAAATGTAATAACAATTGTTCAACTCCATAATAAATCTTGACGGAAGGTGAAGTTGCATGACTCCAACGAACAATGCAGCAACCCTTGCTTTATTTCCGACGTGAAAATCCACTCCGCCTTTCTGCACTTCTCTAGTCCTTATTATCCCCTGCATCGAATTGCAAATATGAGCAACCGATCCGGTATCAAATACCCAAGAGTTAACATAAGAATCAGCGAGAAGAATGTCCACAACATTTACAACAAGCGTACATGAGTGGGAAGTACTCTTACTTCCACTCTTCTTCAAAGAAGCCTGGTACTTGCTGCAGTTTCTCTTCCAGTGGCCATGTTCATGACAAAAGAAGCACTCAGTGTCATCTGCAGGTCCAACATTTTGCTTGGGTGCAGGCTTAGGGATCGTATCCTTAGCCTTGCCCTTCTTCTTCGACCAAGAAGTACCCTTTTTCTTAAACCTAGGCTTGTTCTGCACAGCTATCACATGGCTATGCCCTGCACACTTCTTCATGTCACTTTATGTTGTTTTTAGCATCTCACATAACTCATTAAGGCCCTTCTCCACCCCATGCATATGGTAGTTCGAAATGAACTGCCCATAGCTAGATGGAAGAGACGCCAAAATGAAATCAGTAGCCAACTCTTGGCCTAGTGGAAAACCAAGTTTTTCCAAAGTCTAACTGTAACCAACCATTTTGATCACATGGGGGCCTACGCCTACTCCCTCTACCATCTTGCATTCCACGAAGGACTTGGCGACATTGTACCTCTCAGTCCTGGCCTGAGTCTAGAATATGTCCCTAAGCGCGATGATCATATCGTATGCTTCCTGATCCTCAAACTTCTTTTGGAGTTCAGGTTCCATGCATGCAAGCATAAGACAGGTAACCTCAAGAGAATCATCACATTCTCTCTTGTAGGCATTCTTGAGGGCAGCAGATGCATTATCAGCAGGTTCATCGGGGATTGAGGTATCCAAAACCGTTTCCTTTTTATCAGACCTGAGAACAATTCTCAGGTTACGGACCCAGTCCAAATAGTTTGTTCCCTTTAGTTTATCCTTGTCAAGAATCGAACGCAAAGAAAATGGTGATGTTGTGTTCGGTGCCATTGATCTACAACAGAAAACATGCAAAATACTAAGCCATGTAACCAAGAAAGAGTAAAACATATTAAACAATTTAATACCATATACTCCCACTTAAATCAACATCCCTCTATTGATACTAAGTGATTCAAGATCCACAATTAACAAGTCGAGTAGTGAGCTTTAACATCACTGCTAGAAGACAAGGTAAATCGGTAAGCAACTCTTGCTAATCATATCGCATATGACCTTGTTGTTGGGTGACATCTCTATGTCTAAAATAGGCGCCCAACCTTTATGCCCCAAGGTCCTTAACTATTA
This sequence comes from Avena sativa, assembly GCA_916181665.1. NCBI lineage: Eukaryota > Viridiplantae > Streptophyta > Magnoliopsida > Poales > Poaceae > Avena > Avena sativa. The sequence continues at coordinate 226,141,153 of OV702283.1, read as the reverse complement.
AGATGACCTTGTCAATTTCACCAACCCTTATGCGTGTAGGTATCCAATACAAACCCATCCATCCAAGGAAAACCGCGGCACCCTAATTTCATAGGCCCACCAATGATTGTACAGGGCATATGATGGTGCAAGGTTTCGTTGGGAGGGCATGGTTTAACTTAAACTTTGTGAGGGATCGTTCTACTTCTATCATCTAAGCATGCATAGTAGTAAAACGCATAAAAATAACATTCACATAGATGTGTCACAGTATGGCCCATTTTCTCATGGTGATATCCATCTTCATGTTCCATGTGAGCCATCCTCTAAGTGATGAGTCCTCCAAGAAACTAATACAAGCTATTACTCCTAACAGCTAGTATTCAAAATTACATAGTATAGGGATCATCACTGTTGGGCCACGTGGAGATAAAACAAAAACTTTTCCCTCTAACGTGATGATCCCAAGATCCAGCTGAGGTAGAAGGCCACGAGGTTTACCACTAGACGCGCAGTTGCAGATTACTGATGAAGCGCGTCAGTTGATGCAGTGCAGTCCTTTGCGATCCGATCGTCCTGGTGCTGATCGTACAGCACCTCTGCTGGTATCCACACGTACAAGGAGGAGAACCGATAGTGAACTGCTAGGTTCGTTACGACGGCAGGACTGCTGTGGAGCTAGGGTTTCCAACACATGGAATGACCTAACCGATCAACGATTAACCCCTATGGGTTACTGTGCTCCACTATATATAGGGAGTGAACGTGGGCTCCACTCTCATGGCACATTCACTAAAGCCCATATAACACTAGTCACCGCGAGTCCGAATCACTGACTCAGTCCTAATCCGGCTTGGGTCCAACCCAACCAGATTTCCGGTTCAGATACTATCCGAACTTGCTCCGCTCTTAAGTGTGTGACCCCGCAGGCTCTTGGCAACTTGGACACGATTAGAGTATGACTCTCAATCGATCAGTCGGTAGCGGCTCCTAGCAGAACGTGCCGACTCCCAAGTACCAAAGAGTCATGACGACTTGCCTTTCCAATGCGACTTACGTCCAGTCCCTTTTGCCTCACGATATACCTTGTCAGACTATAGGCGAATATTTGTCATCCCTTAAATAGTATGACTCTCTTCTCGATCCGAGATAAGTGATTCACCCGACTAACTCTTAGTCGATCGCCTTGGTTAACACTTAACTGAGTCGTGCATGGCCATGCTTTCCGAATCATATCGTCCGAGAGGTCCCAGATAATATCTCTCCAAGTGGAGTGGCAAAATTTTGTCTTGGTTATTCACATCACGCAGCTTGATTCTTAGTCGACCCGAACTCTGCCTTTATTATAGCCCAGTTACGGATCAGCGTTTAACAGAACCTAAGTCGGTGATCCCCAACTCGGACTATGCAACAACCTCAGGTCTAATGATTACATTGATTGAGATATACAAATGACAACTTGTCCATTGTACCTCAATATGGGTCAATCCGACTCGCTAAACTCTTTAGCTGAATATGTGTAAGTCAGAATAGCATCACCATGCCCATGACAAGTGGAACCGAGTCATCAAGCCGACTTTCACATTGGTCTAAGTTGTGTGTCCAGCACAACCTTAATGACCAATGATATTTAGTATAAACAACATGAATGTATAGTTCCACAACCGAATCACATATTCAATGATACACATCAGATGTTTATACAAGGACAACTTAATAACTTTATGAATACAATGGTAAATATCATCATACATGATTGCCTCTAGGGCATATTCCCAACAGTCTCCCACTTGCACTAGAGTCAATCTTCCGACATCACATATCTAAGCATCTAATGCCCATGGCTCTCAGGTGTGCCTCATGCTTCGGCTGGGGTAACGGCTTTGTCAACGAATCCGCAATATTTGCATCCGTGTGTACCTTGCATAACTTGATATCACCCTGATCCACGAACTGGCGAATCAGGTGGTACCGCATGAGTATGTGCTTGTTCTTCTGGTGTTGTCTAGGTTCCTTGGCTTGTGCAATAGCACCATTGTTGTCACAATACACGTCTAACGGATTGGACGAGCCCTGAACCACACCAAGATCCATGAGGAAATTCCTCATCCAAACAGCTTCCTTTGTTGTATCCGAGGCGGCAATATACTCAACCTCTGTTGTAGATACAGACACAGTCTCTTGCTTGGAACTCTTCCATCTCACAGGACCTCCGTTTTTAATAAACATGTATCCGGATTGAGAACGAGAATCATCAGAGTCGGTAAGATAACTCGCATCTGTGTAACCCTTTACACTGAGTTCATCTTCACCACCATAAACCAAAAACATATCCTTAGTCCTTCTCAAGTACTTTAGGATATATTTAGCCGTTGTCCAGTGGATTTCTCCAGGATCAGCCTGGTATCTGCTCACAACACTTAGAGCATAGGAAACATCCGGCCTAGTACAAATTATGGCATACACGATGGATTCGACTACAGAAGCATACGGAATCGCACTCATCCGACTTCGCTCATCAGTTGTCGAAGGACACTAAGTCTTGCTAAGTTTTATACCATGGTACATCGGTAAGAACCCCTTCTTAGACGATTCCATGTTGAACTTCTTCAACACTTTTTCCAAATAAGTACTCTGACTCAATCCAATGAGTCATCTTGATCTATCTCTATAGATCTGGATTCCGAGAATATATGTTGCCTCACCCAAGTCTTTCATTGAGAAACTCCTTTCAAATGATTCCTGGTTTCTTGCAACATCTGGACATCATTTCCAATCAATAATATGTAATCTACATATAAGATTAGAAAGTTTACTTTTCTCCCACTAAACTTCTTGTATAAACAAGAATCATGATCACTCTTGATGAAGCCAAATGATTTGACTACCTCATCAAAGCGAATATTCCAACTTAGAGATGCTTGCTTCAACCCATAAATGGATTTCTGAAGTTTACATACTTTGTCAGCATTATCCGGATCGACAAAACCCTCGGGTTGTATCATATACACGTCCTCCGTAAAAGTTCCGTTAAGGAAAGTCGTTTTGACATCCATCTTCCATATCTCATAGTTGAAATAGGCTGTTATTGCTAACATGATCCGAACTGATTTAAGCATCGCTACGGGCGAGAAAGTCTCGTCGTAATCAACTCCTTGAACTTGTCGGAACCCCTTCGCGATAAGACGTGCTTTATAGACAGAAACATTTCCATCCATATCAGTTTTCTCTTAAAGACCCATTTGCACTCGACGGGTCTTGCACCGTCTGGCAAATCAACAAAGTTCCAAACTTGATTTTCATCCATGGACTTTAACTCGGATCTCATGGCTCCAAGCCATGACTCGGAATCAGATCCCACCATCGCTTCCGAATAATTTGCCAGCTCATCACTGTCTAACAGTAATACATCACGAACACTTCGTAATCTTGCCGATCTTCGTAGTACAGGTGCTGCTGCCGGCTCAGCTACCACGACCGGCTCAACCTCCAAGGTTTTTGCCGACTCGCTACTAGTCGGTTGCTCTCGAATTTCTTCGAGCTGCACCGTGCTCCCACTAACTCCCTGACTGAGAAACTCTTTCTCAAGGAAGACACCATTCCGAGCGACAAACACTTTGCCCTCTTCTCGGTTGTAGAAGTAGTAACCCAAGGTTTCCCTCGGATACCCCATGAAAATACACTTATCCGACTTGGCCGTAAGCTTGTCCGACTGAAGTCGCTTGACAAATGCTTCACAACCCCAAATCTTAAGAAAATACAAACTCGACTTTTTGCCTGTACACATCTCATGCGGTGTCTTCTCTACCAATTTTGATGGTACTCTGTTTAGTGTGATCGCCGCTGTTTCGAGACAATAAGCCCAAAATGATAAAGGCCGATCTGTCCGACTCATCATTGATCGTACCATGTCCAACAAGGTCCAATTCCGCCTTTCTGAAACATTGTTCCTTTGCGGCGTTCCTGGCGGAGTAAGTTGAGGAACTATTCCACAACTTTTCAGATGGTCATCAAACTCATGGCTCATGCACTCGCCTCCTCGGTCCGACCGAAGAAACTTTATTTTCTTGCCGAGTTGATTATGTGCTTCATTCTGTAATTCTTTGAACTTTTCAAAGGCTTCCGACTTATGTTTCATCAAGTAGATATATCCATACCGACTCAAATCATCAGTGAAGGTAATGAAGTACTCATAACCACCCCTGGTTGTCGTGCTCATTGGTCCACATACATCACTATGTACTAGTCCCAACAAGTCGGACGCCCTTTCACAACTCTTTGCAAAAGGTGTCTTGGTCATTTTGCCGAGTAGGCAAGATTCGCATGTCTCGAACGACTCCAAGTCGAACGAAGTTAGGAGTCCATCATCATGGAGCTTCTTCATGCGTTTCCAACTTATATGACAAATCCGACAGTGCCAAAAGTAAGTCATATTCAAATCATTCGGTTTTAACCTTTTAACATTTATGTTATAAACCGACTCACCATCAAGATTCAAAATAAATAACCCGTCCTGGACGGGTGCAAAGCCGTGAAACATATCATTCAAATACAATGAACAACCATTATTCTTGATATTCGACTCATAGCCTTGCCTCATCAAACATGAAGTAGAAATAATGTTTTGACTGAGCACTGGAACATAATAACAATTATTCAGTTCCATAATGCATCCGGAAGGTAAATGAAGTTGCATCGTGCCAACTTCCAATGCAGCAACTCTTGCTTTATTCCGACTCGAATATCAACCTTGCCTCTTGCTACGCTCCTAGTTCTTACCAGTCCCTGCAACGAGTTGCAGATGTGAATAACTGATCCGGTATCATATACCCAAGAACTATTAGGTGCATCAGCAAGATATATGTCTATAACATTGCAAACAAGTGTACTTGAGTCGGAAGTCATACCTCCACTCTTGGCTTTGTCGGCCAAATACTTGCTTTAGTTCCTCTTCCAGTGGCCATCCACCTTGCAGTAGAAGCAAGTGGATCCGGCTGAAGGAGATGGCTTAGTCCCTGAGGAAGCGCTTGGGACCGGGTCCTGAGCCTGCATTCCTCCCGACTTAGCCTTCTTCTTAGTCCAAGAACTCTTCTTGAACTTAGACTTATTCTGCACCATCAACACTTGACTGGTGCCCTTCTTGAGATCCGCCTCTGCCTGCTTGAGCATCCCATGCAATTCAGTGAGCTTCTTATCCATACCATGCATGTGGTAGTTCGAAATGAACTGCCCATATGCACTAGGAAGAGAGTTCAGAATTATATCCATAGCGAACTCTTCGCTAATGGGGTAGCCAAGCCTCTCCAAAGACTGCACATAACCAACCATTTTGATCACATGCGGAATCAGTGGATCACCATCCTTAAGCTTGCAACTCAGCAAAGCCTAAGAGACTTGATACCTCTCAGTCTTCGCCTGAGCCTGGAACATACTTTTGAGGCTTTCGATCATATGGTAGGCCTCAACATTCTTGAACTGCTATTGCAAGTCCGGTTCCATGTGAGCAAGCATAAGAAAGCTAATAACCGTGGACTCATCCTTAGCCCGACGGTAGGCATTGGTGGCAGCGACAGTCGCATTCTCATTCGGCTCATCTGGAAGTGGGTTGTCTAGGACATGGTCCTTATTTTCTTGTTTGAGAACAATTCTCAGATTTCGATACCAGTTGGTAAAATTAATGTCGTTTAGTTTATCTTTCTCAAGGATAGTTCTCAACGCAAAACCGGATATCTAAGAGTGACTGCTACTTGGTGCCATGATCTACAACAGAAATATGCAAAACACTTAAGACATGTATTCATAAAAGAGCAAGCATATTAAACACTTTAATATTTTATGCTCCAACTAGAACCAACACCCCTCTGATGGTTACTTAGTGATTCAGGATCCTAAATAAGCAAGTCGGCTAGTGAGCTTTAGCATCACCGCTAGCCGTCAAGTGATCTAGGTAGACAACTCCTTGTCAATCGCATCTCATACGACTCCTGTTGGACGGGTGGCATCACATGCCCCGGCTCCCATCCGACTTTTCCCCGAGCCCCACAACCGTTGTGATAGACCCATCTAGCTTACCGAGTGTTTCCGCAGTAAGAGTCCGACTCAAACCCACCTAGTCGGAAAGAATTCGCAGCACCTCAATTTTATAAGCCCACTACCAAAAATGTCCGACTTGTGATGGTGCAAACACTGGCGGGAAAACCGACTAGACCTTCTTTGAGGGATTAAATTTTACCGACTATCTAATAGAGGTAAAACAGAGATATAACAATAATACATAATAAAATAATCATAATGTGAAATGGTATGGCTCTCTTCATGGCGATCTCCATCTCCACAAAGCGTGTAATCCGACTCGTGCCAACTCTTGCCACTTGAAGTCTTACTCCATGTCGTCGACATGTACATCGTCTTGCTTGCCATCCGGGATCTCCAAACAGCTACACTAGCTTAGTAAAGTAAATTACATGGAGAGTCCGACACGTAGGTCGTTATACAATAATATGACAGCACCTAGGCTCCAGCCGGCTGACAAAACCGTGATTCGCAGATCACGTATGGATTACACACATACATCACATGCACATGAACCATACCATTCACAACTTCCTGCAAAAAACAAGTTATGCATAGATACGCTATCTACCGGCGTTGTGAAACTCGCAACGACATCTAAGGCACTACGACAGGGCGAAGCCGGCGGTCCGGACATGGATTTTTTCGAAAACATAGATCTCATCTATGATCCGGACATGGATTCCGACCATTATTACGATTCGATCAAACTCTTTGATCTTTGATCACCGCTTCTGGATTTACGTGTCACAGTCTACCCTGATGGCAAAAACCGACCGGTAGGGGTATGTCATTCTACGACGTCAGCAGTATGATCGTGGAAATCAGATCTACCATTCCCCGAGTATAGTTGATCCAATCAACCTCGTACAAAACCGATCTATCTCATAGATCGACCACCAAAACAGCATATAGATCTCATCTACAGCCTACCGCATATCACATATGCGAGATCTCAAGCCTAAAACCAGAAGCTATCGCTCTGATACCACTGTTGAGCCATGTGGAGATAAAACAAAAACTTTTACCTCTAACGTGGTGATCCCAAGATCCAACTGAGGTAGAAGGCCACGAGGTTTACCACTAGACGCGCAGTTGTGGATTACTGATGAAGCGCGTCAGTTGATGCAGTGTAGTCCTTTGTGATCCGATCGTCCTTGTCACATCCCAAAATTTTCCAAATTTTGAAATGTGAAAAATAAATAAACAAAATAAATAATTGTTGAAATTTAGGGTGAAAAGAAACTTTTTGATTCCAAGTGGAAACTTAAAAACCCATCTTGAACAAACTTTGAATAAAATTTGAATCCAACTAAATTCAAATCAAGTGAAATGCATTCTTCATAAAAGCATCTTGAAATTTAAACACTTGGAAAATAAACCAAAACTCTAAAACCCTAGTGGAAGAAAAACATTTCCAAGATACCTCAAAGACTATGGGTTTGATCCATATAAAAATTTGTCAACAAACATTTTTAAATGATCCAGATTGATAAATAAGAATATTATAAAACCATAGAAATTGGTTTCACTTAATTTGGAACCATAGATAAAAACTTATAAATTTAAGGAATTAATTTTCAAAGCTAATAAAGCTCCTATCTGAAATCCATACCCAATTATGATCAAATTAATCCTAAAGAGATATAAAAGGATAAACAAATATTAAATAAGATTTTTCAAATTGGAATCACCAAGTTTGGATCTTTAAATAAAAAGATATGGATTTTATAAGATAAAGAAAGAAAGAAAGAAATAAAGGATATTTAAAAGCCAAATTAAATCTTGGCCAAATCCATAAGCAAATGAAAATAAAGATAATCCAAATAAAATAATAGGATAAAGATTATTCCAATAAAATTATATGGCATTAAACCATATTCTAAATTATATATGGATAAAGATAAAATTCCTAATAGAAATGATTAATTAAATCATGAGAAAGCAATAAATGGACATTTATCAAAGTGGGTTAAAAAGTTATCAAATTAACTTTAAAGAATTATTTGAATAAAAATTTATAGTATTAAAACCATAATCAAATTTTATTTAATTGAAGACAAATACTCATTTTAAATGTTTAATAAATCATATTAAAAAAATATTTCAAATAATTCAAAGTGAACTTTTTAAACACCCTATTAAATTAATAAAACCTACTGAAAAGGATTTGATAAAATTTGGAATTTAAATAAAAGTTGGAAAACATATTAAAATCCTATTTAAATAAAGAAAAAAGGGCCATTTTAAATAAATAATTAAACCATGGGGGAATAAAAGAAATATTCCAAAATTATCTTTAAAATACATGTTTGAACAGAATACAAAAATTCTGAAAGTTTGGTAAATATTTAAGTTCAAATGGTGTTTGAAATCATTTGAAAGAAATCAAAACAGAATAAAAGAAACAGAAAAAGAAAAATGAAACAGGACAAAAAAAAGGGAAAACTAACCAGCCCAGCCAGCTAAGCCCATCAGGCCCAGCTAGCCCATCTCCTCTTCCCCCGCAGGAAAAATGATTCGCACTAGAGAACGAACCTGCACCCTCACTGACCACCGGACCCCACTGAACGCTCCTCTCACCCGCTGACAACGATGCCCCACCGCCAAGTCATCACCCCTAACCTCGCGCTGACCCCGCCCCCTCTCTCTCTCGAACATTTCTGGTCTGAATTCAAATGCGTTAATTCGAGTAACATCGCGAGTAACTCTCTCATGTGACCACGCCCTACTAATTGCCTCCCTCCCCTCTCCATTTCCTCCTAGAAGCCACCCACCCTCTACCACCAGGCCGCTCGGAATTTGCTCGAGAACTCCCTCTGCTCCGATGAGCTCCCACTCCGATTCCGGCCAGCCCTCATCGCCCCACTGCCCCCAGAGCACATGAGAGTGAGCCCCATCGCCCCTTGCATCTCCCAGTAGATCTAGCTAGCCCGGGCGCGTTCTGAAACATCGGCAACGACGACAACCGAGAGCGCCACCATCTGCCTCCACTCCGGCGACACCCCTAGGTAGCATCTGACCACCCCCCTCCTCCTCTTTCACACACGCATACTTGCCACGACTTTGCGCATCTAACCATACCCTCCTTTCCCTATGGCGTGCACCGTAGCCTCGCCACCGTCTCCAACAGATCGAACCCGACGTCGTCTCGATCTCCGACGAGCAATCAACATCGACTCTGTGCGCCCCTTCGCCAACCAAGCACACCTTGAGCATCAGCGCGACACTGCGAGTCTGGTAACACTCCCCATTCTCTCCCTCGCTTCCAGTAGCCGCTGCAGCATCGTAGACCGAGCGCGACACCGATCACCGTCGTCGCGCGCCGCCAGTTGATGGTCGTTTGATCAACGGTCGTTAGATCCTGATCGTGTGGTTACAATAGATTGACTAACCGAAAGGGTATCCTTTGATCTGTGCCGCACGATCCTCTTTAGATCCAACGCACCGCGCAGGCTGATCCATGCGAACCCGTACCAACGAATCAGAACACACCACGTGGCCTAGAGTTTTTTTAAAACCATAAATTTTTCTATTAGATGTGTGAATTTGTAAATTGCATAACTTTTAATCCACACGTCCAAATTTTGCAAATTTTATATCAATGGAATCAGCAATAAGAGTACTTTCCAACCATGTACTTTTTTTAGTAAATTGCTTCTATAAACTTAGTTGTTTTTGCAGAAACTTGTGTAGGCCTAATTTTAATATAAATATTATTCTAGAAATATTTCTAAGGTAAAATCTTTGGCAAATGGATTGTTTTGAACCTACTGACCATAGAAACCAACTTTTGGATTTAAAAACATATTTGGTGAAGCTAAATAATAAATCTTTGGATTAAAGCATTTCTAGCTAAATAAAATTGTTGATTATGGTTTAAAAATGATTATAGAGTAAAACCTTTGGAAAATGATTTGATTTAAACTCTCTGGCCCTAAACACCAAGTTTTGAGATTTAAAAATTTATTTGGTGAACCCTATAAAAATTATTACTTTGTTTAAAGGCATTTCTAACAAATAAAATATTGCTTTGGTATAAAAATGGATTATAGATAAAACCTTTTGCAAATGGTTTTAATATTAAACACTTGACCATAAACCACTAACATTTGTGTTTAAAAATATATTTGTCAAACACTAGGAATTATTACTTTGATTAAATCATTTCTAACAAAACAAAAATGGTTTAAATGGCCATTTTCACTAACTTAATATCAAATGACTTTGCCACCTTTATAAAATACCAATAGGTGTTTTATAATGTTTATAACCTATTAGAAACCACTTTTCCAAATAAAACAATCTTTGGCATGCTTGCATGCATTGCTTTGTTTTTATTATTCTATGTGGTGATTGCTTGAATGGTAGATTGAATATTTGCTTGCTTGATTGAATTGTAGTGGAATTTGAAGAGTGTGACTATTGCAAGATCAAGGAGTGGACTATTATTCTCTACCAAAAAGGCAAGTGGTGCTTCATACTTTTGTCCCGATATTGTGACTATGCATTAGAAATATTTTGTATAGGGCTTGCATGATAATTTTTGCTAAGTATCTATATGCTATGCTTGGGAAATCCTAGTAGTTGTAGAATTGTTAGAATTTTCTCTAAGTTAAGATACTTGCTATTTCCATGCTTAGCCTAGCTAGTAGCAACCAAGGGTGGAATATATACATGCTATGGAAAAATATTTTCTAAGTCTTTGACTTATGTTTTTGCTTAATAAAACAACTAAGTGAATGAAACACCTGGGTGAATTGGTAATTGCTTGGTGGTTTTTGGTTGAGTGGTTACCAGGGCCCATTTTCCAATGGTCTACCCTGTGTATCTCACTTGTGGAATGCCACCCAGGAGCAAAGGGATTTGAGATGCCAAATGTTAAGAAGCTTCTAGTGCAGCCACATGGAAATATGGGCTCTGCCTGGATCATATAGGTTGCAATAACTTAGCCAAATGGATAGTTGGTGGTAGGGGATGATAGGTTTGGAACGTGTCCATTTTGGTCTAAGGGAAGGCTTCTGAAAGGTCCTGTCTTGGTGAAAATCAAGTCTTGTGGGGAAAGTGCACCACCTCTGCAGAAGGAAGAAACTAAGTACTTAGTCGTGTCCCCGGTAATGGACAATTTGAGCATCGAGACATGGGAGCTATCAAGAATCTCCTCATCCCAATTTCTAAGTTAAAAACTTGAGGTTGAACAAGGGTTAAGGATCTTCAATCAAGAATTGGTAGATGCCTTGGGTAATTTTTGCCAAACAAAAACTTAGTGCTTACAAATGATAAGGAAAATCTATTTTAAGCAAAGCAAGCCTAAGCTCCACTTAGCCAAATGCATATAGATGATAGATACCACTACTATACCATAGTATCACTTGCCAATACAAATCAAATGTATTGACCCTTGGGGTTGTAACTTATTATGTTGTAGTTTTGTTTGATGTTAGTGAAGTGTGTTGATTAGGATTACAAGTCTACAACCAACATGAATGCATGTGGCACTTTGAAGATGAAGGACTCCATGCTATAGATATTTCTGCTGCATTGTAATGAGATAGCCAAATGAGCTATGTAAGATGTAATGAATTATTTTGTTCCCGGTTATAAAGTTGTACTATGACCTTTGTTTCTTGATATTACATCTTAACTGTGGATGCTAGCTATTGATCCAGGAACTAGCATTGTAAACACAGGGATCTCTACCTTATTAAAGGTTGGGACCTCTACAGTCCTGGTGCTGATCGTACAACACCTCTGCTGGTATCCACACGTACAAGGAGGAGCACCGGCGGCAAACTGCTAGGTTCGTTACAACGGCAGGACTGCTGTGGAGCTAGGGTTTCCAACACATGGAATGACCTAACCGATCAACGATTAACCCCTCTGGGTTACTGTGCTCCACTATATATAGGGAGTGAACGTGGGCTCCACTCTCGTGGCCCATTCACTAAAGCCCATATAACACTAGTCACAGCGAGTCCGACTCACTGACTAAATCCTAATCCGGCTTGGGTCCAACCCAACCAGATTTCCGGTTCAGATCCTATCCGAATTTGCTCCCGCTCTTAAGTGTGTGACCCCGCGGGCTCTTGGAAACTTGGACACGATTAGAGTCCGACTCTCAATCGATCAGTCGGTAGCGGCTCCTAGCAGAACATGCCGACTCCCAAGTACCAAAGAGTCATGACGACTTGCCTTTCCAATGCGAGTTACGTCCGAGTCCTTTTTGCCTCATGATATATCTTCTCACACTATAGGTGAACATTTGTCATCCCTTAAATAGTCCGACTCTCTTCTCGATCCGAGATAAGTGATTCACCCAACTAACTCTTAGTCGATCGCCTCGGTTAACACTTAACCGAGTCATGCATTGCCATGCTTTCTGAATCATATCATCCGAGAGGGCCCAGAGAATATCTCTCCAAGTGGAGGGGCAAAATTCCGTCTTGGTTATTCACATCACACAGCTTGATTCTCAGTCGACCCGAACTCTGCCTTTATGACTGCGCAGTTACGGATCAGCGTTTGACAGAACCTAAGTCAGTGATCCTCAACTCGTACTATGCAACAACCTCAGGTCTAAGGATTACATTGATTGAGATATACAAATGACAACTTGTTTGTTGTACCTCAATATGGGTCAATCCGACTCGCTAAACTCTTTAGCTGAATCTGTGTAAGTCGGAATAGCATCACCATGCCCATGACAAGTGGAACCGAGTCATCAAGCCGACTTTCACATTGGTCTAAGTTGTGTGTCCAGCACAACCTCAATGACCAAGGATATTTAGTATAAACAACATGAATGTATAGTTCCACAACCGAATCACATATTCAATGATACACATCAGATGTTTATACAAGGACAACTTAATAACTTTATGAATACAATGGGAAATATCATCATACATGATTGCCTCTAGGGCATATTCAACAATCACAAGTTGGCACGCAGGCCATTACAATAATTGACAACACATATGGCTCCAGCCGTGTTGCCCTACTCACGACACGTAGGTCATGAAATTTTTCATATATGCATCACATACATATATGGGCCATACTGATCACATACATCCTGCAAAAACAAGTTATGCATAGAATCGCATTATATCGGATCATGTGAAATCGCAACACCTAGTTGCCTTAACGAGATACAAGAGGGGCTACGACTAAGGGGGTCTAGGGGGTCTCCCCCTGCGGGGTTCGAAGGGGCAGCACCCCTCACTGTATGTACACAATTTTCTTTAAGGATTTTGATCGGAAAATTAAATTTACCATAAACCGACTATTGTTCCGATTCAATCAAACTCCTTTGATCATGGTACATAAATTTTAGATCTAGGTTCCGTTTCGATCAATCATATTGATCTTCGCGTGATTCAACATGATTTATGTGTCACTGTCTACCTCGATGGCGGAAACCGACCGGTAGGGGTAAGTCGTTCGACGACCTCAAAATCACGATCACGGAAAGCAAGATCATAGATCAATCCTGAACCGCCGCAATATAAATGATCACATCATTCATATCAATCTGCATATCAGCATATGCAAACATCTCGAACCTATAACTAAACATCAACGGCTCTGATACCACTGAAGGGATACGGGTAGGCTACACTAGCGCAAATCAAAAAATTATACCGAGTAAACCAGGAATACTATTGTCATAGATCACAGGATTACCACTAGACGCGCAGTTGCGGAACATGATGAAGCGCGTCGAGGCAGTGTAGACGTTCTATGTCTCCTCCTTGTCCTCGTCCCACGAGCAGCTCCCCTCGCACGCTAGTCCAAGTGCTACAGCTGCAGCACCTCTGAGGTATCCACACGTACAGGGTGGAAGCGTCAGACGCCGGACTGCTAGGTATGCGCGTGCAACACAGGCATGAGGGGTGGCGGCTGGGTGGAATAGTCTAACCCTTTTCAGCTCTCCCCACCCTCTCTTATATAGGCGTCCCTTGTGGGCTTCTACATTAGCATCCCATTAGTAGCCTAAGCCTAGTCTAATTCAGATCTAATCCTTCTTAGGCTTGCAGCCCCTTAAGTGTGTGACCCTATAGGTTCATATACATGTAGACATGACACGAATATACTTATTATGTCAATAGTTGGTAGTGGCCTCTAGTAAGACGTGACAACTCCTAAACGCATACAAAGATCATATCGGACGAACCATCACAAGGTTTAGTACATGTCTTTCCCTTTGCCTCATGATATTTGGCCTAGCTCCAAGCTGACCTCTCTTTCTCGATACTGTGATTCGGAATCCCTTTACTAGGTTAACTCTTAAGCATATGTAGCACGGCCATTCATTTCTAGATCCGATCACTCGAGGGGCCCAGAGATATCTTTCTCGAGTAGAGAGGGGCAAATCTCATCTTGATTGACCAATGCATTGCAGCATGCTTCAGGACAAACCCAAAAGCTACCTTTATGACTACCCAGTTACGGAGTAGTGGTTGATAGCCCCAAAGTAGGTGGATCCACATCTCAAGTACATGCAACAATCTCAGATCTAAGGAAAAAACGTGCATGATGTGTAGAGAGAGCTGCAAGTCTAATTGCCAGTCTCAAGTTGGGTCAGTCCAACCCCATGTTCATAAAATGTGTCCACATCATTGGCTTGACATCTCCATGTCTATGACTTGCGAAACATAGTCATCAACCAATCGATGTGCTAGTCTAATATTCACGTGTGTCCTCATATGAACTCCGACTAAGGACAACTATTAAATAACCATACAAGTAAAGAGTTTCACAAACAATTCACATAATTGCCAATCAATACAAGTTGCCTGATAATGATATTCAAGGAACATTACAATAACTCATGGATACACAAGAAATATAATCATCTCTATGATTGCCTCTAGGGCATATTTCCTTCAGTATCTAGTAGATAGATCTTGGTACTTAGTTGTTCCCATCGTAGGAAAAAATTTGTTTTCTATGCTGTGAACCCTACATTCAGGATTGTATGTGCCAATGACTACATTAATGTCGTTGACAAAAATTTCCGTTCCATCATATAATTTTGAAGTGAACTTCCTGATACCAATAAGACCGTGTACTTTTCCATCATCAGGTTCTATAGGACCGAAACCACCGAGAGGTTCGATAGGTGGAGAAGCACCATCATACCCATATACAACGCCATTGACGCCATCACCAGAGTCATTGGTAGCTAGAGCAACCTTGGTGATAGTATTAGTAGGAGGAGCAACGCGAACGACAGCTACAATAGAAGCAGCTACTAAAATTCCACAGTGACGACCATGATCAATTTCCACAACAGGAGGGCTTCGAGTAGTAGCAGAGTTCATACCATGAGCTTGCTCCAAAACAACAGGGCTTCGAGAAGCCATAATAGCATGTTGAACATCACTACGGGTTCGAGGAGGACCACCACCCAAGATAGCAGTTTTGGCAACAACGGTGGTGCAGCCTCCCGGATCCTTAGTGCTCAACAGCAGCAGGGTTTGCGTTAGTCGCAGGCAGAGCAACAACACCACGACGACGACAAGTACTAGCAGATTCCATAACAGAAGCACGACCTGCATCCACGTCAAGGTTTTGCACAATGGCAATACTGTCACTCCTACGAGGAGGTTGCACAACAGAAGCATGGAGCATATGAGGAACCAAATTTTGCTTAATATTAGCAGGAATTCGAGTTAGCCACCCTGACCAAAAATAGCAAGGGGGATACTATGGTGACCCCGCATACCACTGCATGATGTACTACACTATAGTCGTTGACATAACACCAATGAAACACTATTCCACCATTATTACATCCCTCAAAGTGGTACAACGGAAACACAACAGGTCCAATACATGACTATAGCTTACAACTCGACTCTTTATAAAAGATCCAGAGAACACTCTAGGTTATAGAGAGAGAAAACAACTTCTTACATAGAAGAATCATAAATAACAACTCAAAAATATCATTCTAATAAGATTAGTATCTAAACTATTAGGCTTGCAATTGTTGCTATCGCAATGTTGTACAAAATTAAGTTCTAAGGCTAGAGATTATACTCCTATCAAATCAGAAACTCCATCTTCACTTTAGTTGATGTATATCTTGACTCCATTGAATTTATTGAAGATCTTGAGCTTTCGATATCGATTCCTTGAGCATAATTTGATGTTGACGTTATCTTTATTGACTTAAGAATCTAGCAAGGGTTAAGAATATATGGTTGAGTACGAGCGTACTCAGCAAGTTCACTAAAAAGGAGTGTTTGATGCACTAGCTACAGCCTAAGATCATAGGTCATATGTTATGTAGGTTTTCATAAACATTTCTTCAAATATTGCTTTTATTCAGAAAAACTATGTCCGTTGGCCTTCACATGTTTACCAGAACTTTCGTGGAGTTGTTTTCCTGCAACGTTTGCAGCTCCTTCCAGGAAAAGGGAGTAACATGTCACAGTTTATACAATATGCAGAGGTGCATTACTTTACCCATGAGAGATCAAATCCTTGTTGCACAACCGGGCAATCTTTCCTGTCCACACTTCCTTTGGTGTGGGACATAGTAGATGATCCAAGCCAACAATTGCCCTTCTCTACGACCCCATATGCCCGAATGATCCTTCGGCTAGACTACATCTCTATTAAGCCCCCTTTCGGGCAAGCTATAACTCTGATGAGTTCCCGAAGACTCTAAAGCCAGTTGTGCCCATGGAAAGCTCCATGAAGGTCTGACTATACCTCCAGCAGCCACTCACAGATAATACAGACACCAATATCGTGGGGCCTAAGGGTGCCCACCAATATGATGAATCCATGCAAGGAATTACAGAGTCACATTAAGGTCGTCTTGCCGACATACGGAAGGAAGAAGATCTAGGTGACTTATCCATCCCATTCCAAATCTCATGCTTAACGCGTGATATACGACACAAGGATCACTGACGACATTTGTTGTTAAGTCCTAGATGATATATTCATGTACAATGTGGTTTCCATTGCCGGTCTTAATAGATTAACTGATCACCCTAGACCAGTAACCAATAGTTCATATTAAATTCGAAAATAGAGTTTTCTGACCTTTTCGAAATGCAGGTGGTGATAACATTTAATTTGAAAATACTTGATAGAAAATAACCAGAGGACATGAGAAAGTGTGAACTTGCCTTTTGTGATCACAAGATTATGAAATCACAGTCTTCGAGACAATACAAGATCCAATATCTGAAAACGACATCATTTGTACGATAAGGAATAATGTTTAAAGAATCAATATGCTATTATGCATAAGTAATGATATGCATTTTATAAAATTCCCAAAGTAAAAACCCAATACTATAAGTGAATTAAACTTAGGTGATTTCTTTAAGATTTGGTTTATTTTCAATTTTACTTCACAAGCATATATATTTATAAGGAACTTAAGTCTTATCATATAAGATATAGTAGAGTACAAATCATTTTAAGATTAGAATTAATTATTATCTGGTAATTATTATGAAAGTCCAGGTGTTGGGTTGTTAAGAGTTGGAGGACTTATATAGGGTTATTGTATGAAGTGGCAAAAATAATAACCTTTGAAGAAAATATTGTTTATAAGAAGTATATTAACCTTGAATAATTCTGGTATTAAGTTTATGGTTTCTAATATTTAAATGATGTTGAGTTATCATACTTTTGGTTTGGTTTTATAACATATGAAATTTAATTATAAAAGTAGAGATGAGTTTTTAAGTCATGATGTTTAAAGTATTTCAAACCAAAGCTAACTATAAAAACATGAATTAAGGTGTAATGGTATAATTTATTATCAAGCCTTAAGGCTTTGATAAATATACTTAAGAGTGTGAGAACATTCACTTTCAATTTAAGTGAATGATGAGTTTAAAATTTGACTTACTATTATGAAACTAGTTTACAACTTATTGATGGAAGCATAATTAGGTGATATTATTAGATTGTTAGGTTTTAAAGTCATGTTAAATATGGTTAAAATATAAAGATTATTCACCCATAATATAAGTGAATGATGCATAAGGTTAGCTTAAATATTGTTGGTTTAAATTTGGATTTAAGATTCCAAAGGAGTATTATAAGTTTAATAATTTACATTTAAGGAATTATAGTTATGATTTTTGATTTGGTACCTAAACTTGAAGTATTTAAGGTTTATAAATGAATGTGATTATTTCCTACTTAGGAAATAATTTTAAAGAATTAACAAAACAGTTATCCGATTTTAAGAGGTAAAGGAAATGTATTAGTTTAGAACCTTAAAATGTTTTAGGAATAATGTACTTAGTATTTTTCTAGTAAAATAATTTTACTTAAGATCGTAAAAATGAATTTTATTAATTTTTAAGTATTATCTATATATTTTATAAAATTCCTCAAAGGATTAAAGGTCCTTAGATATTTGTTTCAAGTTTTATTTGTATAATTTTTAAGTTAGTATTTTTATAAAATAGTAGATTTATTTTTATATACAAAAATGATTTTTATTCATTTTAGGATTTTTCCTTATTTTATTAAATGTCATTTAGGATTTTAATATCTTCAATATTTAGTTTTAATTTTTTTAGCTTAAATAGGTAAGGTTATATTTTTCTTAAGTAGCGATTATTTTTGTGAACATATTTATGTATCATAGGTATTTTTAAGCTTTTATATGAATTTTATATATTAGTTTCTAGTTTTGAAATATTTTTATAGAGTTTATTAAATAGAAATTTTACTTTGTGGTGGCAAATAGTTGGGCTATGGCCTAGCTGGTCTAGCTAAACCGAATCCAGTGGGTCGACCTACTAGGGCCAAGTCCGGTCAGGTCAAACTGACCCGAACCCACCACCACTCTCGCTCACACGGCAGACACATGTACGCACGATTCTCATCCCTTGCGTTCCCCTCTTGGTCATTGTGATGTCACTACCGCTCGCCCGATTCTGGCGGTAAAGGTCGCTGCGGCCGCCGCTGACGATCGCTGGAGCTCCGTGGCACTCTCCTACTCCTAATCCTCCTACTCCAACTCCTTCTGGTCGATTTGTTTTTAATAACCTCACATGCTCATCCTTGATTCATCTCTGGCTCGGGCAAGACATTGCCTCCAGTAGCCGCCCCTGCATGCCGGAAGGCTCCACTTTAGCTACCTACCTCGACTCTTAGCTGCCTCTGCCACAATCGCGCCTTCGCTTGGATCCCAATGCAACCCTGGTTCGTCGGTCAATTCGGTCGTCATCGGCTTCCACTGCCACGGGCACTTTGATTGCTGCTACCGTGTTACCGCTCTTGTCCTCCTTGTGTTTTCGATGACCTTAACTTAGCCTTCCTCAATTTGGCGCCAGCGGGACGACAGTGATGTTACTATAACCCCAACGTCACCATTGAGCACCACCTGGTGTTGCTGCTTCAGGTACCTCTTTTGGTGTGGTGATAGTTTGTTGGTGCTACTTCACGCCTATTATTCTATGGTGTGGTAATGGAGATGACCATTTGATTATTGTCGTGTTGTTGTGATAGCATGGCCATCGACCACACCCACCTCTTCTTCGGTTTCAACAACCTTTCAGGTAATCTCTACTATGACCGGCCATCAAGTCGATGACTCTTCTCGGTGGCTTGTGGTGTTGCTTCCGAGCCAAGGTATGGTGTAGGTGTAGACATGTGGTGGTGTTGGTTTAGTGACGCTATCTTTATTATTCTAAGGATTTTCCTAGGATATGAGTTACTTATAAGTGTCATGCTTTAGTTTGGATGAATATTCATCCCTAGCATATGTTAGTTGGTGATATCACACCGTGGTGAATTTAAATGACTCTATTCCAGTAGCTTGAGTGATTCACTTACCATTTTGAAAAAATGGGACATGGTGATACTTGAATAAAAATGATTTCTTGAGTTGTGGACTAGGAAATGATAAGGATTTTTTGCGTATATTTAGTAAGTGGAAATGAATGACCAATATGAATACTCTTTATATATGACAGGAATAGTTCAAATGATTCCTAGCTAGATGGCTAAGAAAATGATTTCATTTAGGAAATATGTTCTGTGGTGTTGCAAATCCTCTATGGCCTTTATATTTGTTCAATTGCTAGGAGATATATGATTGCTAGTTGTCTAACTAGAAAAATGATCTGAACTCATCTGGTCTTCTCAGTTTGCACTGTCAACATGACACAACACATTGGAATGATTTATTAGATCCCTTTATGGTGGCGTCTGCTACCTGGATGCTTTTGCTATGGTGCCTCCTTTTGGAGTGTCCACAACAGTCCTTCTTGTAGCATGATTTGTTGTTGTAGTAGCTTACTAACAATTATCACTTGGCTGCTAATGATGAAAAGAATGAGGTGTTGCTTGATTTATTTAATGAAAAGGACGTGTACTATGCTTGATTTCTTAGCTTGGACTATGATGTAAAGATTGAGGCATACTTTAGATAAGGACAAATATTTTTGTTGGCTTTCAACCTCTATGATGAAACTTGCAAGGCACTTCCATACAAGTATGATATAATCTCTCCATCCAATCTTCCTAGATAAAAATCTAGTTGAAGGGTAGATGGAACTGGTTGAGGTGTATTATTTTCCTTGTATTCCTAGATCTGTATGCAAATATGAGAACAGATGTTGCATGATCTAGTGGGTAGTTCTGGTGATTTTTACCTATTGGTTGTGAGTAGACATATGTTCTTGTGATGGAGGTTGCTGATGATCTTGTGGTAGTTTTGATGTTCCTTCAGATCACCTGTTGTAACTTGTTCTTGTAGCCTTCACCTCCTAGCTCTGGCTCCTCTTGGCTACTGTTGTTCTTGATTTTCCTGGCTACTTGCTTGATCTACTCCTCTTTGTCCTAGCTATTGGATGGCTTCCTGAAGCAACCATAGGTTAGGTGATGGTTTGGTGGAATGATATGGTATTCTTATTGATGTATAAATGGGGATTTGTTGTTCTAGTGAAGAACAGTGATGTGTGTGGATGATGTCCCTGCGAGCAGAAATGGTGGTGTCTATATGTGATACCTTAGAGGTAGTTTTTTTGGTTCCTTTTGCTAACTCTCCTATGTGTTGACAACTCACTAAGTGCATGTGTGAGTAAGGTTCTTGTGAGCTGTGTGCTTGCTTCATCGATGGATTTGTTCTTGTCCGGATTGTGTAGTAGCAATCTTTCCTATGTGCACCCAGTGTTTGTCATACTATCCTCTACTTACTAGCAGATGAATTTAGAAAGATGTGGGGTGGTGGTCCTTGGTTACCAGAATATTGTGAATGGAGAGTTCTCTGAATATATCCCTGTGGTGGTAAGCTGTGTGGAAAACACATAATGGCCTGGTACTATTCTTGTTTACTGTCATTCCTATATGTAAATGCATATATGATTGATTCCTAAACTGGTTGTTAGGAAGATGATAGATTTATTTGGAGGGTTTTTACTAAATGGTTATCTAGTTATCAAAGCATCTGGTGGTTGTTTCTATGTTGTGTGCCACTATGGTGCCTTCTTCTAGATTGGGCACAGTGGTAAACAATATAGCATCCATTTAGGAGGCTTGACTGCTTTGCAAAGAATCTAAATTTAGCTGCCAAAGATATATGCATTGATTGAGGTTCAAATGGTAAAAAGATCAATTTTCATGGTTTGTTTCCTCAGCTCAATGATGAGTTTTGGAGCTATGTATTGGCTGTCAATCAAAGCATCATTAAGAATATGATTCCTAGTGTATACCAAGGAAATGATTAATCTGTTCCTCATGGGATTTTCCAGAGTAACCTCTGGTAGTGTATATACCACCGTGGTGCCTCTAATTAAAGTGGGCACAGTGAGTATATACCAACATGATTTGCTACACTCAATCTTTGAATGAATGAAGTTGGAATCCTTTACTGGATATAGTTTGCATGTAAGATAATGATTTGGAAGTCCCTGGCCAGTGATGCAAAAGACTGAGGCCAAACTCTTAGAGAGATAAGAACAAATTTCCACATGTGTTGCCAAATCATGGGATGATCTTGTACTCCATTTGAGTATAGATCTAAGGATACAACCCCTATTCCAACAATCATGCCTATAATTGTTAAGAATGGATATGCATGATTTCTGGATGCTAACCTACTGTGCAGAGTAAACAGATGGATGAATCTGGAGATGTTTGTGGTGAGCTTGATGATTTGCTACTCCTGACTTGGTTGTGGATGTTGTGGTGATTCTGTTCTGTTACTAAATCTAGTGTTTTTCTTGCTCCTCCTTGCACTCCTGGCCTGCTCCTCGTTGTTCCTCACTTGGCCTACTCCTTATGCTCTTGACCTCCTCCTAGTGTCCTTGGATGGCTTCCTCGAGCAACCAGGGTGCTAGTGATGTGGTTTGATCTGTGTGTTATTGGGAAAATCTAATAACAGGTGATGTTCTTTGTGGTGCTCTAGAGCAAGTGGAGGAACTATGGTCTAGTGGTGTGTGTGAGAAGGATATGCTAGCAGCCCTGCTACGGCTGGTGATGTCTCTCCCTTTGCTGCTCTCTTGTGGTGTTGACAACACACATAGTTGCATTTGTGAGAGCTACTTGTATGCTTGCCTCATATGTGTGGATCAGATCAAGTAAAAGGCTTGATATTTCCTTTGATCTTATCTCTTTGCCTTTTACCTTCCCTTGGTGAAACTTGCCCCAATCTGCCTATTGATGGTGCTTGACGTGGAGCACTTTGTTGGAAACCCCAAGAGCAAGGTGTGATGAGCACAACAGCAAGTCTTCCCTTAGTAGAGACTGAGGTTATCGAACCATAAGGAGGAAGGAAACGTCACACAGGTGTTGCAAGCAATGCAGAGACCTGCACAACACAAACTCAAGACTTTGCCCCAACGAATCAGTGAGGTTGTCAAGCTTACTGGTTTGCTGTAACAAAGGATTAAACGTATGGTGTGGAAGGTAATGTGGAAGGTAATGGTGGTTTGCAGCAAGTAAACAAGTAAAAGTGGAAGATGTATCTATGGTAAAGATTGGACCGGGGTCCATAGTTCACTAGAGGTGCTCTCCTTAGATAAACAACATGGCATGAAGGGTAAAAAAAATTACAGCAGGGCAATTAACAGGAACTGAGCAAGGCATAACAATGCAATTACTAGTCAGAAAGATCCTATGAGATTCGATTGGGCAATACAACAAGATACATAGACCACCATAAAACTGCATCTATGACTAGAAATCCACCTTCAGGTTATCATCTGAACCCCTTCCAGTATTAAGTTGCAAGCAACAGACAACTGCTTTAAGCAAAGTATGTAAGGTAAATAGTCCACATGTTCCATGAACAAGAGACCGTTGTTTTCTCCCTAGTAGCAACAGCACATCTACAACCGAAGATATTATTGTCACTTCCCTTGGAAACTAGAGGCATGAACCCACTATCGAGCATAAATACCCCCTCTTGGAGTCACTAGCAACTACTCGACCAAGATATCTACTAACAACGGAGAGCATGCAAGATCACAAACAACATAGACATGATAGAATCATAAAGACAAAACCATTAATCAAACCAACATAATAATCTCAATATCCATAGGATCCCCGCAAACACAACAGATTAGATCTTGATCATGAATATCCATAGGATCCCCGCAAATAGATTAGATCTTGATCATGAACGGAGCTCACAAGATCTATACATGAAAGCACAAGGAGGAGATACAACCATCTACCTACTACATGGACCCATAGTCCAAGGTGGAACTACTCACGCATCATACCGGAGAGAAGGTCTCCGGGATGATCTCCCCTCCGGCAGGGTGCCGGGAAGAACTTCAGATCCCCCGATCTAGGGATGATGGTGGCGGTGGCTACAGAAGGTTTCGTGGAGATTTGATCGGGTACTCAGGGTTTCTGCATTGGGGGCTTCTTATAGGCGAAGGGGGAGGCCGAGGCGGTGGCCAGGGGCCCCACACCCTGCCTAGGCACGGGGCAGGGTCCACCCGCGCCTAGGAGGGGTCTGGGCGCCCTGGCCCTCCTCTCCGTCTCCCCTCTGGACTTCTTGTTCCCCACGGAAAGTAATTGACTTTGACGTTTGTCCCGTCCAATTCCAAGAATATTTCTTTACTAGCTTTTTTGGAACTAAAAACAGCAGAAAACAGGCAACTGGCACTGTGGCGACTTGTTAATAGGTTAGTACCAGAAAACATGTAAAAAGCACCTCAAAGTGTAGACAAAGCAAAGCAAAGTAGATACTAAACAAGCATGGAGCATCAAAAATTATAGATACGTTTACGACGTATAAAGATCCCCAAGCTTAAGTCCTGCTCGTCCTCGAGTAGGTAAGTGATAAAAAGAATAATTTTTGAGGTGACATGCACCCTCACAATAAAGATCTAACCATTTGCAAGCATTGAAAGCTGGGATCAAAGAACTTTAAACATGTGCATGAAAGATAGAGTTCTAATAATAGGACATAGTAACTATGCATGCAACATGAATGGCTACAAACAAAGATCATGAATAACATGCATTGAAAAACGTTTGTTTGTTTCACATACAGAAAATATAGCATAGTGGCAATCAGCTTGTCCCTCATAGAGTAGCAAATAGATGCATAGGACACCTTCAAAGTTCACAAGGGTGACTAGAAACAAATAGCACAAGAACAAGTAATATCATAATATGAATCAATCAATAAGCTTTGGAACACTGCACACAGAATGACAACTATGCTCTCTTAATGGTGCCTAAAGGTAGAAGGTGGATGTAACATCCCAAAAATATGAAACAATGATTAGCAAACTCTAATCACTAAAATTAGGGTTAACAAAAACTTTGATTAAATAAAACCAAATGAATGCATGAATAGACTTTTGTGATTAACCTAAATAGCAAGGAATGGTTTAAGGGTGAAAATAACATCATCTAAAACATTTCCAAGCAGAAACTAATCAAGAGAAAATCAAAAACAATTCAAATAAGGCAAATGGTCATTTTTGCCAATCTTGCTCACTAGGTCACATTGAGTGTTTCTAGTCCAAGATTTCAAACAAAAACTTTTCCAATTCTTTTGACCCCTTGCTAGACCAAGTGAAAGTGAATCAAATCCCACATTTCAAACTTGCATAAACATTTAGCAACCCCATTCAAATGACAATTCAAAATTGAATCTTTAACATATGTGAAGATCACACATTTTCAAAACCCAACCAAACTAGTGCCCCTTGACTAATCCAACTAACCAGAGACTCCCTAGTATGTGCCTAGCAAACCCACCAAGTTTGAATCCAAAATTCAAATTTAAATTTCTTTTGGCCATTTCATCAAACACCTTCCGGGCACAAATCAAATTAAACAACAAACACTATAGTGAGCAGTGTTGTGCCAACCTTGTCCCCTCCCTAGCTCTCACTACACTCTTAGTAGATCACCTAACTAGTTTAACTAGCTCTAGCTCACTATAAACTCGACAATGCCATCAATGGTGACCATGGCCAAGCCCAATTGCCAACCCCAATGTTGACAGCAAGCTACAAGCCTAACTATCCTCGCCAACCTTGTCTAGCAGGCACTCCACCATCCACCGCCACTCCCTGTCAAAGCCCCGAGCGCAGCCAGCCACTGGACCACCCAGAACGCGCGTGACCATGCCCTCTGCGCCCATGCCGAGAGCACGCCAAAGCGTCGTGCTCGACACGCTCGCACAAACCGTGCCTCGCCTTCGCCGCTCGCGTACGTGATCACCACCGCACCAGGAACCTCCCAGACATGCTCGTTCACCGCTGCGCGGACCACGCACGATGTGCACCATTAAAATTGCCGTCGGACCTGCCGAGAGCGTCGCGATGTTCCGACCATCTCGCACCGCCCCACGCCTCGCCACCATGCCGTTAAGCTTCGCCAGGGAGCACAGCACCGCCCCCTATCGTCGCCCATGCCATTAGCCCTCTATGTCATCGACACCGACGAGCTCCACCTGCGCCATTCAGTCCCCTTCAGCCACTATAAAAGGAGGCCTCCCCCGCTTGTTTTCTTCACACCAGTTCACTCCCCACCTTTCACTGATCACAACCACTCACTCCGGGAGCAAGGCGAGCACCAGGTGGCCGGAATTTCATCGGATTTCACCGCTGTAGAGGAGGAGAGGCGTCGTCGATTGGAGCCGCCCTAGGAGAAGCTATCGGTACCAGGAGAATCGCTATCGTCGACTTCGTCGTTCGCCCCTGTCGCCGACCCTCGCCTGAGCCCCGGTGAGCCTCCCACGACCCCCACCGGTCGGGCTAGGGTTTTGTCTCGTTGGTGCTGCCCAACGTGGACAATGAACCAGAGCCGTTTGATTAGTGTTAGATCCTACGGTCCTAATCGCCCTATACCGTTTCGCCCCTCGTTGTCTCACTGATGAGTGGGGTCGCTCACTTAACCAGCCCGCGCGTATGCTGTGCGTAGTGGGCCGGCCCAGTTAAACATCCCGCGCAACCCACTAATTTAAATTTAGTTTTATTCATTTAATTTCAAACCCAGTTTTGTACCTAGATTCAAAAATCAACCCAGCTCGATTCACTAAACCAAAATACATGAAACCAATTTTGTTAGAAAGGTACTGGAAAGCTTAATCCAAGCCCATTGGATTCAAACCATTTAGATTTGTAGATCATCCATGGTAAAAATAACAAGGCAGAAGCTTTTATGCATTCAAACATTTTTCAAAATTCAACCATAAGAGCTTTTGAGTTGATTCCAACTCTCAAAAATCACATTTAACCATACCTTTCATAATATATAAAAATATATAGGTTTACTTACAGAAATAATGATCAAGTAATAAAAGAATGTCACATAGGCATTTCTAGTCACTTTAATTAAATAAAATAGAAAGGTTAAACCTTATTAAATTGTGACACCACTTTAAATCACATTCCCATGTACGGAAATATGTGGTGATGACATGTGTCAACATGATCCCATGTTTGAGTTGGAGAATATTAAATATTAAGTAGTTTTTCAATGAGTAGAAATTACTTTTCTCAAATAAAATAAATGGGAAAAGTGCTTTAATCTTGTGATGTTAGTGATGATGCTAGATCATCTAGTACAAACCTTTGTGTGATGATTAGAAATAGTTAAGTATTTTTTGGTGATTATGTACCTTGTATTTATTGATAGACGCTAGTACCGACCAAGGATACGAGGAGGAAGGAGGATACTGCGAGGAAGAGGTCGAGCAGAACTTCAACCACTGCTCTGCACAAGGCAAGATAACCCTTGCAACTTAGCAAGCTTATACTACTATCTTAGCAAGCTAAACCATGAAAGTTTTACTTGCAAGCTTACACCACTTGATACCCAATCCTAGTTTTACTTGCAAGCTTAATACTTTATTTTCTTTATCAAAGATTTTCTTAAAGTTGACTTAGTGACTTATAGATGCTAGGAAGATAATTGAAGGTAGCATAAAGAGCATAAAATTTGGCCTAAGTTAGATAATCTTGATGTCATCCTAAGGCATGAGATTGAACTTAGCTAATCCCCACTGGTTTATTACCCATCATTAGTATTTACCCCCACTTGTAGATGCTAGTGCTAAGCATAAAACTTGATCAACTTTAGATGGGAATAGTTGGTGAAAATGGTTATGAAAACCTTAGAATGATGAGTCATTCTACTGAAATATTTTGACATGTGTTCTCGAACACCCTATGATTTTTTATGATGAAAATGTTAAGGCATGAGCCTTAGCCCTTTATAAAACTGATGGTTGTCTGGATGCGATACCATTTCAATTTTACCGTACAACCACAATACCCGAAAATTGGGTAGGGCTTGACTGGAAATTTATATACCTTAGTATGGGTTCCCTTGCGGCCAAGGTCTGAGCTGAGACTACCTTGTGAAGATTGTCCACCTGTGCAGTGCCCAAGATGACAGTTGGTCATGGTTGGAAGGCCAAACTCATAGGAGAGGTGCCTATACTAGGGCGTGTAATTGAAAGGTTAGGATTGATTATCCGCATACTGAGTATGGTGAATTTAGGATTGTTCCTGACGGATGTATCGAATGTTTTGTGGTGAAAGTGTACAATCTCTGCAGAGTGTCAAACTATTCGAATAGCTGCGTCCGCGGTTATGGACAGCTGGAGTGGCCATACTGTTCCGTCGTCAGATGTTTTCAAAATGACTTATGAAATGATTTATGACTTTGACTTGACCACAACAGAGTTGTGATCTGAAATTTAAGTTCCCACTTAGGTGTTATAAAACTTTCAACTAGCTTTCTTTGCTTTTGAACTTAGTAGAGGTAAATCTGGCTTTTTGTAAAACAACCCTAGAGCTTAGCATATCCTACTCAAAACCACATCACTTGTTAGTATTAGTTTGCGAGTACTTAAAGAGTACTCATGGCTTTTTCCCTGGCTATTCCCGTGGCCAGACTATGAAGAGGAGTATCAGGATGACGGACCGCAGGAAGGTTACGACATTCATGATCATCTCCCATCGTCAACATTGCCTGTGACCCTGAAGATGGAGCTTCACCTATCGTTATCTTTACATTATTCCGCTGCTTGATTTGTATTAAGAACTAGATCATGAGATCCTTATTTGTGTAAGACCTTATGCATGGTTTGTAATGGATGATGTACTGTGATATCCAATCTGCTATGTCTCGCAAAAATGGTAATCCTAGGATTGCGATGTATGGCATAACAGGCATTTGTGATTAAAAATCCGGGTGTTGACAAGTTGGTATCAGAGCCATCCTGACCATAGGAGACCCTAGTTAGAATGGACGTTTGAATCAAAAACTTAGTTTCAAAACCAAAGGAAGTAAGTATTTACAAAAACTTATTCTTATTCTTATCACTTAGAATCTTTTATGAAAATTCATGTTCCTCAAAAAATTCTTGCAAACTTACATAAAATTTGACACACTTGATCACTCTACTAACTTACTCATCCTATCTTCTTATAGATGGACGTGAATTACAGCAAGTTTTATCAGTTGGGAAATGAGGAGACCTCATCTTTGAGCGTGACTTGGACCAGCTGACAGAAATGCTAGAGCGTCCACACCCCGAGTTCTTCGGAGCTCAGCTCAATGATCAGGAAGGAGAAGATCTACAGTGGTTAGTTGTTGCAAGTCTCCGAGGAAAGATTGAACCTCCCACTGCAGAGGGAATTCAGTTCACCTTAAGAGAGAACAACTGGCTTGATGGACTTGCCAGGGCCATGTAGGAAACTCTTGCCCGTCTGTGTGGGCAGAGTATCAATCAAATCAAGGGTACCCGCTTTGAGTTCTACCCAAGGCGTGATGCTATGGGACAGCCACTGGAGGCCCCATATCACCATGAGTTGAAGACTCAGTTAGACCATCTCAGCTTCATGATGTATGACCGTCAGAAGGAGTTGGACAATGCTCTTTCCTACGCCAACCACAAGTACGCCATCACCGTGAAGAAGGATCAGACCATTGCCATGCTAGTGAAGGATCACAAGTCTCATTGTCGTCAGCTCGACAAGAAGGAGCGCATCATCGCCTGTCTTCGCCACCGGATCACAGAGTTGTAGGAGACTGTCCACAAGAGAGATATGCAGTTAGAGGAGAGGGAGAATGCAGGGGAGGACCTTCGTGGAGACCCCTACTCCTATCTCAGCGATGATGATGACTTTCTGGAGGATCAGGCTATGGACTTCTTCACCTATGAGGATGACTTCGCCTTCATCGATGATGATGATGAGGATGATGAAGTCACTGACTCCGAGGAGTAGTAGCACTTGAGCACTAGCGTTAGTGAGTTGTATTCGGTCCCACTGTATCGTAGTTTCCCAGAATGGTTCTTAAAACCATCTGTTTTCCTTTGTTGTGGTGTGTGTTTGTATCGTGTGCTATGAATGAATGAAAAGCAAGTTGCTAGAAAAAACTGAGTCAAAACTTGATATCTTTAAAAAAATCCTGAACCTTAGAAATTTCCCTCTTTTCTCATGATCTATCTGCATCTTTAGATGCCTCGTGGAGGAAGCAACTCAGCCCCGGACCCGATGTTGCAACTCTTGCAAATGTTGGTTTATGACCGCGAAGCCGAAAGAGCCGAACGTCAAGCCACCTTAGCCACCCTTCAACAGATAGCTCAGATGGCCAACAACAATTAAGGCCATGGAAATCAGGACAACCATGGATCTAAGCTCAAGAATTTCTAGAACACTAATCCACCTGTTTTCACTAAGTCAGAAGAGCCCCTAGATGCAGATGATTGGTTGCAAACCATGGAGAACAATCTAGAAGTTGCAGGAGTAGACGCTAACGAGAAGGTGTTGTTTGCTACCCACTATCTGGCCGAAGATGCAATAGCATGGTGTAACAGCGTTCGCGCAATGACAGGAGGTCAGCTGATGACTTGGGAAGAGTTCAAAGTCAAGTTCAGCAGAATCCATGTGCCATTAGGTTTGATCAAGAGGATGATAGATGAATTCAGGGAACTGAAGCAAGGAAGGATGACAGTAATGGAATACCATGACAAATTCTTGTCATTGGCTAGGTATGCACCGGATGAGATAGACACTGAAGCCAAGAAGAAGGAGAGATTCCTGAATGGTCTACACGACGAGATGCAGACAGTGTTAGTCAATATCCCCTTTGCTGATATTGAAGCCTTAGTTGACTCTGCCCTTCAGATGGAAGGAAAGATCAACCAAGCTAATGAGAACCGCAAGCGTCGCATGATGCATCAACCAGGAACCCACCATACACCAAAGTATCGCCCCAACCCATCTCCAGGGTTTGCCCCAAGAAACAATAGACCCCCGATGAACCGTCCCACCTATCCCAACCGTGGAAACCCAAGGCCCGGAGGAAATCACAACAACCTCGGCAATTCTAGCAATTTCAACCGTGCACCACCTAAGTTCAACAACAACAATGTTGCCACCAACACCAACATTGGCCCCAGGACTGGAAGCAATGTTGTGCCTGTTGCAGCGAAGGACAAGTCCCAAGTGACTTGTTATGAATGTGGAACCAAGGGTCGCTATTCCAATGAGTGCCCCAAGAAGATTGTCGTGGCCCTCAATGCAAATGCCCCAGCTCAGCAGTAGCGTCGTGTTCAGCCCAGAAGAAGGTTTGCCCTAGAGAATTCGCTTAAGCGCAACGGCCGTCTCTTTATCATGCATGCTGAAGAAGCCCAAGAACCGCCAGATGTCGTGTTGGGTATGTTTTCTGTTAACTCAGTACTTGCAAGAGTGTTGTTTGATTCTGGATCATCGCACTCATTTGTTACTGAAGAATTTGCATGCACTAGTAAGATTCAACCAACCAAATTGAAGCATGTTATGATTGTTCAAATACCTGGTTCAACCACCAAATCTAGGCAAATTTGCAAAGCCGTCCCTATCCGAATCCATGGCATAGATTTTTATGCTAATCTAATAGTACTCAAAACTAAAGGTTTGGAAGTAGTACTAGGAATGGATTGGATGTTCAAACACAAAGGATTAATTGACTATGCCAAGAAAGCCATAACCATGACCAGTACAGCCAGAATATCAGTCTAGCATGTATCTGAAACCTTGCCCCGTCAATTCAAGTGCAACAAGAGTATAGCCCAGCCAACCATTGACCAAGTCCGGATAGTCTGTGAATACCCCGATGTATTTCCAGATGTTTTGCCCGGTATGCCCCGAGATCGGGATATCGAGTTTATCATTGAACTAATCCCTAGAACCGGACCCATAGCCAAGATACCATATAGTATGAACCCGTCTGAACTAGTGGAACTGAAGAAGCAACTGGATGCCATGCTGGAAATTGGATTGATTCAACCTAGTGCGTCACCATGGAGATCACATGTTTTGTTTGTGGATAAGAAAGATGGAGGTAACCGTCTGTGTATGAATTATCGGAAATTGAATGACGTTACCATCAAGAACAAGTACCCGTTGCCAAAGATAGAAGACATGTTTGACTAGTTAACTGGTGCCAAAGTGTTTTCTAAGATTAATCTTAGAACTGGCTATCATCAACTCAAGATTCGCGAAGAGGATATTCCAAAGACTACCTTTACCACCTGATATGGATTATATGAGTCTACTGTCATGTCTTTTGGATTAACCAATGCCCCCGCTTATTTCATGAACCTCATGAATAAGATTTTTATGGACTTCTTGGATAAGTTTGTCGTTGTTTTCATCGATGACATTCTGATTTATTCCAAATCAGAAGAAGAACATGAGCTACACCTAAGGACCATTCTTGGAACCCTTAGAGAGCATCAGCTATATGCCAAGTTTAGCAAATGTGAATTCTGGTTACAGGAGGTAGGATTTCTCGGACATATTGTATCAGCCGGAGGAATTGCCATTGACCCTACAAAGGTGAAAGATGTTGAAGATTGGCAAGCCCCAACCACTCAAACCCAAGTTCATGCATTTCTCGGATTAGCGGGATACTACCGCAAGTTCGTAGAAGGATTCTCGAGTATCGCTAGACCCATGACCCAATTGTTGAAGAAGGACAATAAGTTTGAATGGACGGACAAATGTGAAGCGAGTTTTCAAGAACTCAAGAGGAGATTGATTTCAGCCCCAATCTTGATCATGCCGGATATCACGAAGCCCTTTGATGTGTATTGTGACGCATCCAAGATCGGTCTCGGATGTGTGCGAATGCAAGAAGGCAAAGTTATATCTTATCTATCTCGACAACTGAAGCAGCATGAAAAGAATTATCCAACCCATGACCTTGAACTCGCAGCCATAGTTCTACATCTAAAGACATGGAGGCATTATCCGATGAGAAACCGTTGTGAGATTTATTCGGATCACAAGAGCCTAAAGTATATATTCACTCAGAAGGAGCTGAATATGAGGCAGAGAAGATGGATTGAGCTAATCAAGTACTATGATCTGGACATTTACTATCACCCCGGTAAAGCCAATGTGGTAGCAGATGCCCTTAGCAGATTGCCGTGCCGCTTGAACTCCATGATTTTTAAGGAGCAACCAAGTTTGCACAAAGAGATGGAAGATTTCCGAATGGAATTAGTGAGTGAAGGATTTTTGGCTTGCATAGAACTTCAACCCACTTTGATCAGTCAGATCAATGAGGCGCAGAAAGGAAATGCTAGTATCGACAGAATCAAACATCGTATCGGTACAGGCAAAGTACCCGGATTCACCGAAGACGAAGAAGGAGTTCTGTGGTACAAAGGAAGTCTCTCTGTACCAGCAGATTCGGAGTTGAAAGAAGTTATTTTGAAAGAGTCCCATGATACTCTTTATTCTATCCACCCTAGAGGAACAAAGATGTATCAGGATTTGAAGGAGCAATTTTGGTGGCATAAGATGAAGAGAGAAATCGGAAGCTATATCGCCAAGTGTGATATATGTCAGAGAGTCAAGGCGGGACATCAAAGACCCGCAGGACTGTTGCAACCACTACAGATTCTGGAATGGAAATGGGATTTAGTTGGAATGGACTTTATCACCGGATTGCCTACTTCTGGTAGGGGAAATGACTCTATCTGGGTCATCATTGACATATTGTCCAAAGTCGCCCATTTCTGACCAGTCAAGACCACATACCAAAGTTCGAAGCTAGCAGAGTTGTACATCGCTAGAATCGTCAGTTTACACGGAGTCCCCAAGAACATCGTATCAGATCGAGGAACCCAGTTTACCTCGAGATTCTGGAAGAAGGTCCAAGAAGGTTTAGGAACCCGACTAGATTTTAGGACAGCTTATCACCCTCAAACCGATGGACAAACGGAGCGAGTAAATCAAATACTCGAAGATATGTTGAGAGCATGTGTGCTAGAGTATGGATCTAAATGGGAAGACTGTCTGCCTTTCGCAGAATTTTCATACAACAATAGTTATCAAGCTAGTTTGCAAATGGCCCCATTTGAGTTCATGTATGGAAGGAAGTGTTGCACCCCTTTGAATTGGTCGGAAGTAGGAGAGAGTCAGATTTTCGGACCCGACATTCTCCGAGAAGTAGAAGAGAAAGTTCACAAGATTCGTGAGCACCTCAAGACCGCCCAGTCAAGACAGAAGAGTTACGCCGACAAGAGATGTCGAGGCCTCGCTTTCAATATCGGAGATTTTGTGTATCTCAAAGTGCCGCCTTTGAAGGGAATGCAGCTTTTCCAACTCAAAGGAAAGTTAGCCCCCAGATATATCGGACCCTTCAAGATTCTGAATCGTCGAGGAGAAGTATCGTATCAATTGGAACTTCCAGAGGAAATGTCAGCAGTGCACAATGTGTTCCATATATCGTTACTTCGCAAATGCCTTGAAGTTCCGGAGAAGACTAAAGTTTTCAAGAACATTGATCACCGGACCATAGAGATCAACGATGACCTGACGTATCCCGAAGTACCCATCCGTATTTTCGAGGAAGCTTTCAGAACCACCAGGACCCAAAGCATCAATTTCTCAAGATTCAGTGGAGCAACCACACTGTAGAAGAAGCTACCTGGGAGAGAGAAGATCACATCACGACGGAGTTTCCCGGTCTCTTTAAATCCTAGGTAATCTTTTTTCTTCTTTTTCAAATCTCGGGACGAGATTTTCTTTAAGGAGGGAAGCTTTGTAACATCCCAAAAATATGAAACAATGATCATCAAACTCTAATCACTAAAATTAGGGTTAACAAAAACTTTGATTAAATAAAACCAAATGAATGCATCAATAGACTTGTGTGATTAACCTAAATAGCAAGGAATGTTTTAAGGGTGAAAATAACATCATCTAAAACATTTCCAAGCAGAAACTAATCAAGAGAAAATAAAAAACAATTCAAATAATGCAAATGGTCATTTTTGCCAATCTTGCTCACTAGGTCACTTTGAGTGTTTCTAGTCCAAGATTTCAAACACAAACTTTTCCAATTCTTTTCACCCCTTGCTAGACCAAGTGAAAGTGAATCAAATCCCACCTTTCAAACTTGCAGAAACATTTAGCAACCCCATTCAAATGACAATTCAAAATTGAATCTTTAACATATGTGAAGATCACACATTTTCAAAACCCAAACAAACCAGTGCCCCTTGACTAATCCAACTAACCAGAGACTCCCTAGTATGTGCCTAGCAAACCCACCAAGTTTGAATCCAAAATTCAAATTTGAATTTCTTTCGGCCATTTCATCAAACACCTTCTGGGCACAAATCAAATTAAACAACAAACAGTATAGTGAGCAGTGTTGTGCCAACCTTGTCCCCTCCCTAGCTCTCACTACACTCTCACTAGATCATCTAACTAGTTTAACCAGCTCTAGCTCACTGTAAACTCGACAATGCCATCAATGGTGACCATGGCCGAGCCCAATTGCCAACCCCAATGTCGACAGCAAGCTACAAGCCTAACTAGCCTCGCCAACCTTGTCTAGCAGGCACTCCACCGTCCACCGCCACTCCCTATCAAAGCCCCGAGCGCAGCCAGCCACTGGACCACCCAGAACGCGCGCGACCATTCTCTCTGCGGCCATTCCGAGAGCGTGCCAGAGCGTCGTGCTCGACACGCTCGCACAAACCGTGCCTCGCCTTCGCCGCTCGCGTACGTGATCACCACCGCACCAGGAACCTCCCAGACATGCTCGTTCACCACCATGCGGACCACGCACGCTGTGCACCATTAAAATGGCCGTCGGACCCGCCCAGAGCGCCGCGACGTTCCGAATATCTCGCACCGCCCCACGCCTCGCCACCACACCGTTGAGCTTCACCAGGGAGCACAGCACCGCCCCCTATCGTCGCCCATGCCCTTAGCGCTCTGTGCCGTCGACACCGACGAGCTCCACCCGCGCCATACGGTCCCCTTAAGACACTATAAAAGGAGGCCTCCCCCACTCGTTTTCTTCACACCAATTCACTCCCCACCTCTCACTGATCACACCCACTAACTCCCGGAGCAAGGAGAGCACCAGGTGGTCGGAATTTCATCGGAGTTCGCCGCTGCAGAGGAGGAGAGGCACCGTCGATTGGAGCCACCCTAGGAGAAGCTGCCGGTACCAGGAGAATCGCCGTCGCCGACCCTTGCATTAGCCCTAGTGAGCCTCCCACGACCCCCACCGGCCGCGCTAGGGTTCTGTCTCGCCGGCGCTGCCCGACGTGGACGATGAACCAGAGTCGTTCGATTAGAGTTAGATCCTACGGTCCTAATCGCCTCATACCGCTTCGCCCCTCGTTGTCTCACTGACGAGTGGGGTCGCTCACTTAACCAGCACGCGCTTGCGCTGTGCGTAGTGGGTCAGCCCAATTAAATATCCCGCACAACCCACTAATTCAAAGTTAGTTTTATTCATTTGATTTCAAACCCAGTTCTGTACCTAGATTCAAAAATCAACCCAGCTCGATTCACTTAACCAAAATGCATGAAACCAATTTTGTTAGAAAGCTACTGGAAAGCTTAATCCAAGCCCATTGGATTCAAACCATTTAGATTTGTAGATCATCCATGGTAAAAATAACAAGGCAGAAGATTTTCTGCATCCAAAATTTTTTCAAAATTCAACCATAAGAGATTTTGAGTTGATTCCAACTCTCAAAAATCACATTTAACCATACCTTTCAGAATATATAAAAATATATAGGTTTACTTACAGAAATAATGATCAAGTAATAAAAGAATGCCACATAGGCATTTCTAGTCACTTTAATTAAATAAAATAGAAAGGTTAAACCTTATTAAATTGTGACACCACTTTAAATCACATTCCCATGTACTGAAATATGTGGTGATGACATGTGTCAACATGATCCCATGTTTGCGTTGGAGAATATTAAATCTTAAGTAGTTTTTCAATGAGTAGAAATTACTTTTCTCAAATAAAATAAATGGGACAAGTGCTTTAATCTTGTAATGTTAGTGATGATGCTAGATCATCTAGTATGAACCTTTGTGTGATGATTAGAAATAGTTAAGTATTGTTTGGTGATTGTGTACCTCGTATTTATTGATAGACGCTAGTACCGACCAAGGATACGAGGAGGAAGGAGGTTACTACGAGGAAGAAGTCGAGGAGAACTTCAACCACTGCTCTGCACAAGGCAAGATAACCCTTGCAACTTAGAAAGCTTATACTACTATCTTAGCAAGCTAAACCATGCAAGTTTTACTTGCAAGCTTACACCACTTGATACCCAATCCTAGTTTTACTTGCAAGCTTAATACTTTATTTTCTTTATCAAAGCTTTTTCTTAAAGTTGACTTAGTGACTTGTAGATGCTGGGAAGATAATTGAAGGTAGCATAAAGAGCATAAAATTGGCCTAAGTTAGATAATCTTGATGTCATCCTAAGGCATGAGATTGAACTTAGCTAATCCCCACTGGTTTATTACCCATCATTAGTATTTACCCTCACTTGTAGATGCTAGTGCTAAGCATAAAACTTGATCAACTTTAGATGGGAATACTTGGTGAAAATGGTTATGAAAACCTTAGAATGATGAGTCATTCTACTGAAATGTTTTGACATGTGTTCTCGAACACCCAATGATTTTTGATGATGAAAATGTTAAGGCCAAAGATGACAGTTGGTCATGGTTGGGAGGCCAAACTCACAGGAGAGGTGCCTATACTAGGGCGTGTAATTGAAAGGTTAGGATTGATTATCCGCATACTGAGTATGGTGAATTTTGGAATATTCCTAACGGATGTATCGAATGTTGTGGTGAAAGTGTACAATCTCTGTAGAGTGTCAAACTATTCGAATAGCCGCGTCCGCGGTTATGGACAGTTGGAGTAGCCATACTGTTCCG
The DNA here is from genome assembly GCA_916181665.1 of Avena sativa. Lineage (NCBI taxonomy): Eukaryota > Viridiplantae > Streptophyta > Magnoliopsida > Poales > Poaceae > Avena > Avena sativa. The sequence continues at coordinate 226,103,408 of OV702283.1, read as the reverse complement.
TCGTCAGATGTTTTCAAAATGACTTATGAAATGATTTATGACTTTGACTTGACCACAACAGAGTTGTGATCTAAAATTTAAGTTCCCACTTAGGTGTTATAAAACTTTCAGCTAGCTTTCTTTGCTTTTGAACTTAGTAGGGGTAATCTTGGCTTTTTGCAAAACAACCCTAGATCTTAGCATATCCTACTCAAAACCACTTCACTTGTTAGTATTAGTTTGTGAGTACTTAAAGAGTACTCATAGCTTTGTCCCTGGCTATTCTTGTGGCCAGAATATGAAGAGGACAATCAGGATGACGGACCGCAGGAAGGTTACGACAACTAGGATCATCTCCCATCGTCAGCATTGCATGTGACCCTGAAGATGGAGCTTCACCTACGCTATCATTATCTTTACGTTATTCCGCTACTTGATTTGTATTAAGAACTGGATCATGAGATCCTTATTTGTTTAAGACCTTATGTATGGTTTGTAATGGATGATGTATTGTGATATCCAATCTGTTATGTCTCGCAAAAATGGTAATCCTGGGATTGGGATGTATGGCATAACAGGCATCTGTGATTAAAAATCCGGGTGTTGACAGTGGAGACTCGGTAGTGGTGGAAGAAAGTCCTTTTGTAAAGGAAGCATGGATTTCAAGTTTCAAAAAGAGCTTCCAAAAGTTATGGTACTTGTTATCTTTAGCCCTCATTGCCCCTAACATAAGCATCTTGAAGTGATTAAGGTTAAAGTGAACAAAGATGGAATATATGCTTGACGAACTATAAGTTGGAAATCTCAAGTCCCTTGAATACGAGGGCCACACCTCAGGCTACTCAACTTTAGTCACATGTAAGTTCTTGTCATTGTAAGTATTTGCATATCATAGAGAACCGCCAACGGGGTACCCCTTGCACATGGTACAGGAGCTTTCCCATAACCAAAATGACAAGGCAAGCAGACAATGAGCATCTCAGCAATCTTTTATTTACCTTATGCATAGCTTTTTATCGAGGATGCTTCATAGATAGCTCACTATGATGATGATGCAAGTTTTCACCATGATTAGGCATGGCTTAGGCTAGCGGCCCATGCGTTTCTCTAACATAGGATACAAACTCCATGGACTTACAAGTTCTCTCTTTATTTCACACCGGTGACATCCATAGACAAAAGAGCATGATATCAATTGAGTACAAAGTACAAGTGCAATGTTGAAAATGTTCCCCGTGACAGCACGGTTCTGCTAATTCCAACGTATAAGTGCAAGAGTATACAACATAGATGACACAATGGTTCAAGTTTATTACGGGCAAAGAATATAAAGTGTGCCATCAAGTTTGTGAAGGCTTTAATCACTAAGTTTTCACATAACAAAATAGTTTTTAATTGCAAGATAGCTGAAAATAAGAATATACTTGGAATGGTGTAACACACCATGCATAGGAGTTTATAGTGGACACTTTGGAATAACTTGGTTTCTTGGGAGTTGGAAGCATGAGTAGATCTTAGTCATACAAGTGGATGCTAGCGAAAGACTGGGAGCAACCAAATAAGAGAGCAATAATGGCCATAATCATGCAGAGCAACAAAGCATTACTAATCAAGGCATAGAGTGGTACTATAAGTCAAGGACTAAATAATCATAGAGGCTAATGGTGACTTGTGAGAGTCATAACATGGTATGAGCATGTGCCAAGTCAACCCAAGCAAAGCATCAAAGGAGAATACCACAATACTATGCTTTTGCATGCTAAAACAACGCATAATTTCTTCAAGGCACCCTAAGCAATCCCAATTGTTTGGAACAAGACATGCTACAACAATAATCACTAAGCATAAGGTCAAAACAACACCTATCATGTCATGCTAAAGTCTAAGTCATAGTCAATGCAAGCTCCTCTTGCACTTTCAAGCAAGAACTTACTACTCCTTTCCAACACCAAGCAACTAATTTGCAAAACAACACAACGAGAACGGGGGTCCAAACTACTTTACTCAAGCAAACTAAACAACCTAAGCAAAGCAAACGAAAACTAAGACGATCCAAGAACAACACAACAGTGCATGAAACAATAAAAACGAAGTGTCTAGACATACCTAAGTTTTTTATTGATGAAGAAGGGGATGCCTTGGGCATCCCCAAGCTTTGACGCTTGTACCTCTTGGATATTTCTTAGGGTGACACCATGGTGTTATCCCCAAGCTTGAGCTTTTGTCCATTGTTCATCTCATTATATCATTCTCTCTCTACACCTGAAATTTTTCCTTCATACAAAACTTCACATAATCTTCATTAGCAACATTAGTTTATTCAAAAGATATTGGACCTCTAGGAAAGCTTTGGAACAGCAAGGCTTTTCACTAAAAACACAAGATACTGTAGTAACTCCTTTAAAAAGTTCAGTTTACCTAAAGATAACTCAAAAGGGAATCAATGAGAAGCAAATGCAAATAATGGCAGAAATTTGTCAAAACAGACCAGCAGGTAGAAACCGATTTTTTCGAACATCTTATGTTGCTCAAATCAAAAAGTGTTAAACCAAAAAAAAGTTAGCTAACATACTGGGGATTTATTCGTAAATTTTGAGCTCAATCCGAGTTACAGAGACTCAACACGAATTTTTATGGTGGAGGACAGAAATCTGTTTTAGGACAGCAACTCCCCAAATCTTACTTCCCTCTCATTAGAGGTCATTCTTGGCACAAAAAGCAATTAAAAATGATAAGGAGAGGTCATTAATGAAGTAATAACTTCCAAGACTTAAGGAAACTCTTGGGTTATCTCCCAACAAGTACTTTTCTTTAACGCCTTTAAGTTAGGCTTGATAGCTTGAGAAGATGCTCACATAACAAATATGAATTGAAGTAAAATAGAGCATCAAGAAGCAAATTCAAAACACATTTAAGTCTAACCCACTTCCTATGCATATGAATATTATATGCAAATAAATTCATAAAGAACAAAGTGACAGGCATAGGAAGATGAAACCAGGGTAACTTCAAAACTTTTAGCACATAGAGAGGTGTTTCAATACCATGAAAACTTCTACAACCATATTTTCCTCTCTCATAATAATTTTCAGTAGCCTCATGAATAAAATCAACAATATAGCTATCACATAAAGCATGCTTTCCATGATCTACAAACACATAATTTCTATCAAGCTCAAAAATAGTGGGATTAAAACCTTCATAGGTTTTACCCAAAGTAGATATTTCAAAAGGATCTACAGGAACATAACATTCATCCTCCTTTGGTAAGCATGGAGGAAAATCAAATAATGTAAGGGATGAAAAGTTACTCTCATTAGAAGGTAGACATGGGTAGATCCATTCTTCCTCCTCTTTATCATCACTCTCCTCCTCTTTTTCATCTAATGAGCTTTCAATTTCAGCAATTTCTTCTTCCATAGGCTCCTGCAAGGCATTAGTCTCTTCCATTTGTGGAAAGCACCTATTAAAATATTCAAGAATATAGCCATTTTGTTCCTTGTAATTATCAAAGCAAAATTTATGTATCTCATAAACCTCATATTCATAAGGTGCATCATTAGCATTTTCAAGCAAACTAGCAAGTTCAAATGCACCCTTGAAAGCAATAAATTCTTCAATTTGTTCCACATCATAAAAGTCATAATTTCCCTTAACATAAGAAGATATGGTAACATTATCATTATACTTACATTGAAAAGGAAGGTGTTTATACCTCCTACAGCAACAAGACTTATCAAAGCAATAAGTAACATTATAAGTAGAGCACATGTCTCTAGCAATAGTATTCAACTTATTAATTTATTCCCATAAGTGTTTCCCTTTTTGTGACAAATGGTGTTCCTTATAATAATACTTTTGTTCTTCCGTGAACCCACCTTGCCAATAAGAACTAGTTTCAAAGAAATCATCCATTGATATAAAGCATGACCAAGCAAGGCAATAACAGACCACCAACTAGAGTAGGAACTAAAAAAAATTGTGTTTTTGAATAAAGAAAGCAAACCAAACTAAACTAAATTTTTTTGATTTTTTTTAAAAGGGGCAAACAAAACCAAGCAAAATAAACAAAGCAAACTAAAAACAAAGTAAAGAGAAAGGAAGTGAAGGACTCCCCTAGTGAAGACGTCCTTAGCCTCCCTGGAAACGGCGCCAGAAAACTTTTTGATGGTGCTTGACGTGGAGCACTTCGTTGGAAACCCCAAGAGCAAGGTGTGATGAGAACAACAGCAAATCTTCCCTTAGTAGAGACCGAGGTTATCGAACCAGAAGGAGGAAGGAAACGTCACACAGGTGTTGCAAGCAACACGGAGACCTGCACAACTTAAACTCAAGACTTTGCCCCAACAAATCAATGAGGTTGTCAAGCTCACCGGTTTGCTGTAACAAAGGATTAAATGTATAGTGTGGATGATAATGGTGGTTTGCAGCAAGTAAACAAGTAACAGTGGAAGATGTATCTATGGTAAAGATTGGACCGGGGTCCATAGTTCACTAGAGATGCTCTCCTTAGATAAACAACATGGCATGAAGGGTAAACAAATTACAGCAGGGCAATTGATAGGAACTGAGCAAGGCATAACAATGCAATTACTAGTCAGAAAGATCCTATGAGATTAGATTGGGCAATACAACAAGATACATATACCGCCATCCAACTACATCTATGACTAGAAGTCCACCTTCAGGTTATCATCCGAACCCCTTCCAGTATTAAGTTGCAAGCAACAAATAACTTCTTTAAACAAAGTGTGTAAGGTAAATAGTCCACATGTTCCATGAACAAGAGACCGTTATTTTCTCCCTAGTATCAACAGCACATCTACAAACGAAGAGATTATTTTCACTTCTCTTGGAAACTAGAGGCATGAACCCACTATCGAGCATAAATACCCCCTCTTGGAGTAACTAGCAACTACTCGGCCAAGATAGCTACTAACAACGGAGAGCATGCAAGATCACAAACAACACAGACATGATAGAATCATAAAGACAAAACCATTAATCAAACCAACATAATAATCTCAATATCCATCGGATCCCCACAAACACAACATGCATGATTACAAATAGATTAGATCTTGATCATGAACGGAGCTCACAAGATCTATACATGAAAGCACAAGGAGGAGATACAAGCATCTAGATACTACATGGACCCATAGTCCAAGGTGGAACTACTCATGCATCATACCGGAGAGAAGGCCTTAGGGATGATCTCCCCTCTGGCAGGTTTTCGGGAAGAACTTCACATCCCACTGATCTAGGGACGACGGTGGCGGCGGCTACAGAAGGTTTCGTGGAGATTTGATCGGGTACTCAGGGTTTCTGCATCAGGGGCTTCTTATAGGCGAAGGGGGAGGCCGAGGCGGTGGCCATGGGCCCCACACCCTGCCTAGGCGTGGGGCAGGGCCCACCCACGCCTAGGGGGGTCTAGGCGCCCTGGCCCGCCTCTCCATCTCCCCTCTGGACTTCTTGTTCCCCACGGAAAGTAATTGACTTTGGCGTTTGTCCCGTCCAATTTCGAGAATATTTTTTACTAGCTTTTCTGGAACCAACAATAGCAGAAAACAGGCAACTGGCACTGTGGCGACTTGTTAATAGGTTAGTACCAGAAAACATGTAAAAAGCACCTCAAAGTGTAGACAAAGAAAAGCAAAGTAGATACTAAACAAGCATGGAGCATCAAATGACATGGTTGTACCCTACGGGTACACAACATCAGCATAGCTGGTCCAACCCAAGGAAGTCCCATGAAAATATACGCGGCCCATGAAGACTTTCGGGTGGCCCAAGCCCATGACGTCTTCGGATCCTTGGAGAGCAAGACTAGATTAGATAGAATATTCAAAGGGGCAAACCCTAAACCTGAAACCGACTCGATCTGTGCCCGGGACCTGCCTACCTCTATATAAAGGCTAGGAGGGCACGACGAGGAGAGATCTCTCATACCACCGCATACACACCTGAACGCCATATTGCATCTGCGCACCCCTGTAACTTTCGGTTCCGCCGTAATCAAGAGCAGACAAGCAGGAGTAGGGTTTTCCCTCCGGGGGCCTGAACCTGGGTAAATCTCGTGTCCCCTGGTTGCTTGTCTATTAACCGTTCCGCGATCTCTAGCACCCCCATCTTCTCCAAAATTTCTACGGATGCGAACGGGAAAGCCAAGATCTAATCTAGGAGATGCAAACAACGAGGGGGGTAGATGAGATCTTCATACCCTTGAAGATTCGCACAGCGGAACGTTCAACGAACGTGGTTGATGTAGTCATACTCGCTTCTCCTCCTCGCTTCAAGACAATAGGTATTGTTCCCTACCGAGACAAGGGACACTCTCAACGGATCCTCCACGCACTGGGCATACCATAGTTCTTCCGTGCGTCTTTATCGTGGCGGAAACAAAACAAGAGGGAAAGACCCGGCCGACTCGCCCAGGGCTTGAGGGCGAGCCATATGAGAGTGAGTCGAATTCTGTTTATGTTCTCGGTTTGGTTCGGGCCCCTCTCGATCTTTTGCGTATAAGGGAAGGGGAAGGAGTCTAAATCTATGGACATTAATGAACCACCATTGATGGACGTTGCACATGACACGAGAAATTCGACTCGACGGTCCGGTGCTAATAGAAGTCGCTTACTCTCCGTCTAGCGAAGGTGCCAGATCCAGAAAGTAAAGTATCTATCAGCCTAGTGTACCAACCACGTGACACCAAAAGGAAGGGAGAAGCAAACTCGACCCGGTGGTTTTTGATCATTTTATTGATGCAATTTTCAATGAAAGATGAGATGGGGTAAGTGTGAAGAGTCAACTATTGCCCTACTTTTCTATCCAACACCGCAAGTGGCGATGCCTCCGAGAGATGCACACATGCGGCACCTCGACGTATCCTCCTTCCTCGGTCCAGCAAGTAGGGTGGAGAGATAGGTTGGATCTACAACACGACGGCGTGGTGCAAGCGGTGGAGAGTTTCTGCGGCAAGGCTTCGCCTACGCGCAGTCGGGAGGGAGAGAGAGAGGAGGAGCAGCAGGGCGGCTAGGGCTTGAGGAGGAGGTGTCGGGAGGGTGCGCCACCATCCCTCTTTATATAGAGGGGTGGGCGGCTGGCCCTTGCCCCTCCCCCACGCCCTAGGGCCGGCGGCCAAGGAGGGAGGAGTGGGGGGCAAGTTTCCCCCCCCCCCCTTCTAGAAGCTCCCCTAGGGTTTCCCCTAGGCTTGGTCGGCTGGGCCTATGGGGACTTGTGCCCCTGGCCCAATGCGGCCAGGGCACTCCCTCGTAGGCCCACGCCCCCTCCCGACAAGTGGGGCCACGTTGTTCCCACTCCGGAAGGTTCTAGAAGCTTCCGGTACAATACCGATTAACCCGAAACAATTCCGAACTCCAAAATCTGCTTTGCCTTATATGAATCTTATTCTCCGGACCATTCCGGAACCTCTCGTGACGTCCTGGATCTCATCCTAGACTCCGAACAAAAACTCATAAACCAATTATCCAATCTATCCTAGCGTCGAGACACGTTAAGTGTGTGACCCTTCGGGTTCGAGAATATGCAGACATGATCTTCTATCAATAATCAACAGCGGGGTCTGGAAACCCATATTGACTCCCACACATTCATCGATGATCATATCGGATGAACCACGATGCCAGGATTCAATCAATCCCATATATATATTCCCTTCGTCTCGCTATATTTTACTTGCCCAAGATTCGATCGCCGGTACCGGCATACCTAGTTCAATCTCGTTCATAGCAAGTACTTTACTCGTTCCGTAATCCGATATCACTTTGTGATTAACTCCTTAACCACGTGCTTGCAAGCGGTGTTGATATCGATTACCGAGTGGGCCCTAAGTATATCTCTCCGACTTGGGAGGGACAAATCCCATCTCGATACATACAACCCAACAGGTACTTTCCGATCACCTGAGAGACACCTTTATGATCACCCTCTCATAGGATGACGTTTGATGACCTCAAAGCTTTCTTCCGATACCAGGGAGTTGCATTATCTCATGGTCTAAGGAATACAATATTTGACATAAGAAAAGATTCACAAAGATGAACACGATGACACGATCTAATTGCTCTGCTTAATTTGTCTGTCCATCATATCATTCACCCAATGATATGATATCATTATTAATCGACAACTCATGTCTATGGTTAGGAAACCTTAACCATCATTAATCAATAAGCTAGTCCATATAGACGTACTAGGGACACGGTGTTGTTCACAAACCACACAAGTATTAAAGTTTCCGCTTAATACAATTCTAGCATGGAATATAAACTTTATCATGAACAAGAATTATAATAATAACATCTTTATTATTGCCTCTAGGGCATAATTCCAACAGGACCCCACTTGCACTAGAGTCAATAATCTAGTTTACATCTGGCAACAATCTAACACCCATGGCACTAAGGTGCTGATCATGTTTTGCTCGTGGAAGAGGTTTACTCAATGGATCTGCGACATTCAGATCTATATGTACTTTGCTAATCTTCAGATCTCCATCTATTATGTAATCTCAGATTATATGAATCTTGCGGTTGATATGCTTGGTCTTTGGATGATATCTTGGTTCCTTAGCCAGTGCTATGGCGCCAGTGTTGTCACACAATATCTCCAGTGGGTCCAAGGCACTTGGAACCACACCAAGCTCAGTGATGAAGTTCCTGATCCAAACTCCTTCACTTGACGCTTCTGCAGCAGCCATGTATTCCGCTTCCACTGTAGATCCCGCGATTACGCTTTGCTTGCAACTTCTCTAGCTCACAGCTCCTCCATTCAAAATATAAATGTATCCTATCTGAGATTTAGAATCATCATTGTCAGTGTTGAAACTAGCGTCGACGTAACCCTTTACGACGAGCTTTTCATCACCTCCATAGACTAAGAACATTTCTTTAGTTCTATTTAAATACTTCAGGATGTTCTTCACGGCTGTCCAGTGTTCCACTCCTGGATCACTTTGGTATCTGCTCGTCAAACTAAGAGCATTGGACACATCCGGTCTAGTACACAGCATGGCATACATGATAGAACCTATGGCCGAGGCATAAGGCACTTTGCTCATAGCTTCTCTATCATTTACCGTAGCTGGACACTGAGCCTTGCTCAATATCTTACCTGACAACATAGGCACTGAACCTTTCTTTGCCTTATCCATTCTGAACCTTTTCAGAACTTTGTCTAGGTATGTACTTTGGCTTAAAGCTATCAGGCGTCTTTGTCTATCTCTATAGATTTTGATGCCCAATATATAAGCAGCTTCCCCTAGGTCTTTCATTGAAAAACATTTGTTCAAATAACTCTTCACATCGTTAAGCATGTCAATGTCATTTCCAATAATCAATATGTCATCCACATATAGTACTAGAAATGTCACTAAGCTCCCACTCACTTTCTTGTATATACAAGCTTCGTAGCAATTTGGAACAAATCCAAAGCTCTTGATCACTTGATCAAAACGAAGGTTCCAACTCCGAGATGCTTGCTTCAGTCCATAAATGGAACGCTGGAGTTTGCATACTTTATCAGCATCCTTAGGATCGACAAAACCTTCGGGTTGCATCATATACAACTCTTCATCAATGTTGCCATTGAGGAACGCAGTCTTGACATCCATCTGCCATATTTCATAATCATGAAACGCAGCAATTGCTAATAAAATCCGAATGGACTTAAACATTGCTACGGGAGAGAAAGTCTCATCGTAGTCAACACCTTGAACTTGTCGAAAACCTTTCGCGACAAGTCAAGCTTTATAGACATTAACATTACCATCTGCGTCCGTTTTCTTCTTGAAGATCCATTTGCACTCAACGGCCTTTCGGTCGCTAGGAGGGTCCACCAAAGTCCATACTTGGTTTTCGCTCATGGATACTAATTTTGATTTCATGGCCTCTAGCCATTTCTTAGAGTCTCGGCTCGTCATCACTTCCTCATAGTTCGCAGGTTCACTGTCATCTACTAACAAGACAATTAAGACAGAGTTGCCATACCACTCAGGAGGGGCACGTGACCTTGTCGACCTGTGACGTTCAGTAGTAGCATCGTCCGAAGCTTCATGATCCTTGTCATTTGCTTCCTCTATTGTCGGTGCAGACGGCACTGGAACAATTTCAGGTGTTGTGCTACTCTCCAACTCAAGAGAAGGTTCAACAACCTCGTCTAGCTCTACTTTCCTCCCACTCACTTCTTTCGAGAGAAACTCCTTCTCAAGAAAGGATCCGTTCTTTGCGACAAACACTTTGCCTTCGGATCTGTGATAGAAGGTATACCCAATAGTTTCCTTAGGGTATCCTATGAAGACGCATTTCTCCGCTTTGGGTTCGAGCTTGTCTGGCATCAATTTCTTGACGTAAGCTTCGCATCCCCAAACTTTAAGAAACAACAACTTAGGTTTAGCACCAAACCACAGTTCATATGGTGTCGTCTCAACGGATTTAGATGGTGCCCTATTTAAAGTGAATGCAGCGGTTTCTAATGCATAACCCCAAAATGAGAACGGCAAATCAGTAAGAGACATCATTGATCGCACCATATCTAATAGAGTTCGATTCCGGCGTTCAGACACACCATTGCGCTGTGGTCTTCCGGGTGGCGTGAGTTACGAAACTATTCCGCTTGCTTTAAGATGCGTGAGAAAATCATAACTCAAATATTCACCTCCACGATCGGATCGTAGAAATTTAATTTTTCTGTTACGATGGTTTTCCACTTCATTCTGAAATTCTTTGAACTTTTCAAATGTTTCAGATTTATGTTTCATTAAGTAGATATACCCATATCTACTTAAGTCATCAGTAAAAGTGAGAAAGTAGTGATATCCACTACGTGTCGAAAAACTCATCGGTCCGCATACATCGGTATGTATGATTTCCAACAAGTCCGTTGCACGCTCCATCATTCCGTAGAACGGGGTTTTGATCATCTTGCCCATGAGGCATGGCTCGCATGTATCAAATGATTCAAAATCAAGAGACTCCAAAATTCCATCAGAATGGAGTTTCTTCATGCGTTTTACACCAATATGACCTAGACGGCAGTGCCACAAATAAGTAGTATTATCACTATCTACCTTGCATCTCTTAGCCTCAATGTTATGGATGTGTGTTTCATCCCTTTCGAGATTCAGAAGAAATAAACCATTCACAGCAGGTGCATGACCATAAAAGATGTTACTCATATAAATAGAACAACCATTATTCTCAGATTTAAATGAATAACCGTCTTGCAATAAACACGATCCAGATATGATGTTCATGCTCAACGCAGGCACATAATAACATTTATTGAGGTTTAAAACTAATCCCGAAGGATAAAACTAAGGAGAGCGTGCCGACGGCCATCACATCAACTCTTGATCCGTTGCCAACGCGCATCGTCACCTTATCCCTCGCCAGTCGTCGTCTATTCCGTAGCTCCTGTTTCGAGTTACAAATATTAGCAACTGAACCAGTATAAAATACCCAGGCACTACAACAAGGGCTAGTAAGGAAAACATCAATAACATGTATATCAAATATACCTTTGATGGTGCCAGCAGGGGCAACGCGCTTGCTGCCGCCTTTCTTGAAGGGCTTCTTTGCACCCTTACCTTTCTTAAAGCTAGGGGCTTGTTGACCATCAACACATGATTATCCTTCTTCATGTCCACCTCCGCAGCTTTCAGCTTAGCGAAGAGCTCGGTGATCGTATCAGTGGAACCAATCTGATTATGAGTAACTACAAAGCCTTTGTAGCTAGGAGGGAGTGATTGCAGAACCCTGTCAATCTTGAGCTCCTCTGGAATCTTGCAGTCCAGTTGCTCAAGGCGTTGAGTGTAGCCCGACATCTTTATGGCGTGCTCACTAACGAAACTCCCTTCCTCCATCTTGCAGTTAAAGAATTTCTCAGAGATCTCATATCTCTCAGGACGGGCATGAGTCTGAAACATAGTTTTCAGTTCCTCAAGGATCTCAAAGGGCCCGGGGAAATCTTCAAAACGATTTTGAAGGTCCGATTCCATAGAAAACAACATGGTGCTCTTAATCACACCATAATCATCTTTGCGCGACTAATAAACAGCTTTCTCATCAGTCGGCGCATCTACAGCAGGGGCGTCACCTAGCGCTTTCTCAAGGACATAGTCCTTCTGTCCGCCAGAGAGAATGATTCTCAGATTGCGGAACCAGTTGGTGAAGTTAGACCCATTGTTCTTAAGCTTTTCTTTCTCAGCAAAAATGTTGAAGTTGAAGTTGGACTTAGCCATTTGATCTACAAAATTTGCAAGTACAATTTAGACTATGTTCATGATAACTAGTTCAACTTAATCAAATTACTAGATGAACTCCCACTAAATTCAACATCCCTCAAGTTGTTTAGTGAACATGATCCAAATTCACCACACCTAATCCGATCTTCACGAGAAGAGATGTTGTTTCAATGGTGGACAACGAAGTGTCGATCATATCATTCATATGACTCATGCTTAACCTTTCGGTTCATGTGTTCCGAGGCCATGTCTGTACATGCTAGGCTCTTCAAGTCAAACCCAAGTATTTTCGCGTGTGCAAAACTGGCTTGCACCCGTTGTATGTGAACGTAGAGTTTGTAGCACCCGATCATCACGTGATGCTTGAACACGACGAACTTTCGCAACGGTGCATACATGGGGAGAACACAGTTTTATCTTTATCTTTAAGTGAGGAATCATCTTATAATGCTACCATCGCGATCTAAGCATAATAAGATACATAAAAGGATAAACATCACATGCATATAACTTTATGTGACATGGTATAGCCAATCTTCGCGCAATGATCTCCATCTTGTGCGTGCCAGCATGATCTCCATCACTCCACCATGATTGCCTCCACCACGAATAGCAACTACAACTATTGCTAACTACTTAGCGATAAAGTAAAGCTATTACATGGCGTATAAGAAGTTGACACACAGGTCATACACAATTATAAAGACAACCATATGGCTCCTGCCGATTGTGTACTCATCGACATGCAAGTCGTGAAACATTACAAAACATGATCATTGCATACAACATACACATCACATCTTGGGTCGTACCATATCACAGAAAACACTCCCTGCAAAAACAAGTTAGACGCCTCTACTTTGTTGTTGCATGTTTTACGTGGCTTATGGGAGTAACAAGCTAAGAGCGATTCTTACCTACGGAAAGCCACAATGGTAATATTATGGTTGCCAACATCCGGTGTAAATCCCATGACAACTATAGTGAGAGAAACTGGCATCCACCAGCCGCATGTGTGGAACAAGCCACACGTCAAGTGCGGAGCCGGTCTCGCGAACGAGGTCGCGTAAAGTTGCCCTGGACCGCTTCGATCTCACTATCCCGCGTCATAAGAAGTACACAAACAAGAGGCTTGCAACAGAAAACATCAACGCCCACAACAAGCATGTTGCGTTCTACTCGTGAAACACATCTACGCATAGATCTAGCTCTGATACCACTGAAGGGTTTCACAGCATAGTAAATCAAAAAAATTCTACGGATGCGAACGGGAAAGCCAAGATCTAATCTAGGAGATGCAAACAACTAGGGGGGGTAGATGATATCTTCATACCCTTGAATATTCGCACAGCGGAACATTCAACGAACATGGTTGATGTAGTCGTACTCGCTTCTCCTCCTCGCGATCCGATCCGATCCAACACCGCAAGTGGCGATGCCTCCGAGAGATGCACACGTGCGGCACCTCGACGTCTCCTCCTTCCTCGGTCCAGCAAGTGGGGTGGAGAGATAGGTTGGATCTACAACACGACGGCGTGGTGCAAGCAGTGGAGAGTTTCTGCGGCAGGGCTTCGCCTACGCGCAGTCGGGAGGGAGAGAGAGAGGAGGGGCAGCAGGGCGGCTAGGGATTGAGGAGGAGGTGTGGGGAGGGTGCGCCCCTAGCCCTCTTTATATAGAGGGGTGGGCGGCTGGCCCTTGCCCCTCCCCCAAGCCCTAGGGCCGGCGGCCAAGGAGGGAGGAGTGGGGGGCAAGTTTCCCCCCCCCCTTCTAGAAGCTCCCCTAGGGTTTCCCCTAGGCTTGGCTGGCTGGGCCTATGGGGACTTGTGCCCCTGGCCCAATGCGGCCAGGGCACTACCTCGTAGGCCCACGCCCCCTCCCGACAAGTGGGGCCACGTTGGTCCTACTCCGGAAGGTTCTAGAAGCTTCCAGTACAATACCGAATAACCCGAAACAATTCCGAACTCCAAAATCTGCTTTGCCTTATATGAATCTTATTCTCCGGACCATTCCGGAACCTCTCGTGACGTCCTGGATCTCATCCGAGACTCCGAACAAAAACTCATAAACCAATTATCCAATCTATCCTAGCATCGAGACACGTTAAGTGTGTGACCCTTCGGGTTCGAGAATATGCAGACATGATCTTCTATCAATAATCAACAGCGGGGTCTGGAAACCCATATTGACTCCCACACATTCATCGATGATCATTTCGGAAGAACCACGATGCCAGGATTCAATCAATCCCATATATATATTCCCTTCATCTCGCGATATTTTACTTGCCCGAGATTCGATCGTCGGTACCGGCATACCTAGTTCCGTTCACAGCAAGTACTTTACTCGTTCCGTAATCCGATATCACTTTGTGATTAACTCCTTAACCATGTGCTTGCAAGCGGTGTTGATATCGATTACCGAGTGGGCCCGAAGTATATCTCTCTGACTTGGGAGGGACAAATCCCATCTCGATACATACAACCCAACAGGTACTTACCGATCACCTAAGAGACACCTTTATGATCACCCTCTCATAGGATGACGTTTGATGACCTCAAAGCTTTCTTCCGATACCAGGGAGTTGCATTATCTCATGGTCTAAGGAATACAATATTTGACATAAGAAAAGCTTCGCAAAGATGAACACGATGACACGATCTAATTGCTCTGCTTAATTTGGGTATGTCCATCATATCATTCACCCAATGATATGATCTCATTATTAATCGACAACTCATGTCTATGGTTAGGAAACCTTAACCATCATTAATCAATAAGCTAGTCCATAGAGACGTACTAGGGACACGGTGTTGTTCACAAACCAAACAAGTATTAAAGTTTCCGCTTAATACAATTCTAGCATGGAATATAAACTTTATCATGAACAAGAATTATAATAATAACATCTTTATTATTGCCTCTAGGGCATAATTCCAACAGGACAAACCGGCACTCTCCGCCTCCCAGAGCGGGTGCCACTGCCATCGATCAGGCCCGCCTCGTGGGCTCCGCATCCCGTGCTATGCACGTCAACATCGACAGATGAGTCATACGACAGCAGCTACTGCAACTCAGATCCGTGTGATCCTCCGTCGAATGAAGGAACCTATGGTTCTGGATCCGAAAGATGCGGCAGCAGCGATCCGACATACGGACGCTACCAATGCGTCGTGGTCATACAAAGCGATGTGGATCAGCAATAACCCAACCTGGCCCCCAATCCGCAGGTAGAAACGACGAAAACATGAGGAACCAATCCCCCCGCCCAACAAGGATGACACCGATGCCAATCAGGTAATCCACCTCAGCGAGGAGGGATGGAACCAAGCACACGAGGCCGTGGCGGGCAACAAGATCCTGCCTGTGGGTGCCTCACGGTACCTACTGATGGCATACCAGCTGCTCCTCATCGAAGAGCACAAAAAGCAGGTGAAGATGCAAGAGGTGCTTGACAAGCGCAAGCAAGCGGCCTCAGAGTCCAGCGCGTGGCGAGTTGCGCTCTCTGCCGTTGGCGGCTCCAGCTCGCACGGCAACCACGCCAACAAGCATTGTTCCCGCATAGAGAACATGGACCCCGCCGCACGTCGTGAGGTGACCCAAACCCTTAACACATCCTTCATGGAGATGGATGCCAACGACAACGTCATCCCGAAGACGCCGCAAGCTGCGATCATGGCAGCCACCACATACCTCGCGTCCCATCCACCTTAGGTGGGGGACCCGAAGAGGGCCATGCACAACTCCGCACTAGCCGGACTCGGACTCGTTGGAGCTGCGCTCCATGGGGAAGCTCCTGAGGAGCGAAAGAAGAAGGTTGTGGTTAGGTTCAACCGCAGTCTCACACCTTCATCCGATGAGGAAGAACACGACCTACCTCGACGGCACAAGAGCTCGCGACATCGCAACCACGACTACGATGCCCAAAGCTAACTCACCCAACGCAAGATCGACAAGGCACGTGCCAAACGCATGTGCTCATCAGAATTCGAAGAGGATGACGATGAAGGAGAACTCTGCGGGGCTCGATGCTTTAGCAAATCTGTTCGGCGGACGCGGATGCCGAGGAACTTCAAGCTTCCTTCGGACACTCCAAAGTTTGACGGTACGCAGGACCCTAAGGCATGGCTCAACGACCACCTGTCGTCCGTCAAACTGCACGGCGGCAACAAAAACACCGCCCTACAATGCCTTCAGCTGGAGCTGACAGGCGCAGCCCGAATCTGGCTCAACATCCTATCCTCGGGATCCATCCGAAGCTGGGAGGAACTGGCGTACAGTTTCATCGGAAACTTCAAGGGCACCAGCAAGAGGCCAGCCTCGATTGAAGAACTAAGGGCTTGTACCCAACGAACGGGCGAATCCATTCGCTTGTATATACTACGCTGGTCCAACATCAAGAACTCCTCGGCGCACATCTCTAAGGAGAGAACAATCGACGCCTTTAAGGATGGCGTCAAACGCCAGGACTTCAAGGAATAACTTGGGCGCGTCAAGCCCAAGACACTCGACCACCTCATGGACATCGCCAACAGGTGGGCAGATGGTGAGGATTCTGTCCACCGAGCACATTCGAAGGAGGAAGATGACTACGTCCGCCGACGGGAGCGTCGTAGAAAATGAAGATCGCGCGTCTACGACGATCGCGACGGACCCGACATGGTTGCGGCTGGATATGCCGACCGCTGCAACAAAGGAAACCGCGGCAGCGGCGGATACCGTGGAAACAACTTTCGCGATGGAGGACGCCTAGCGCAATCGTGGCAACGCCGCAGCCGCGACAACGAGCCCTTAGCATACGACAAGTTGTCGGGCCCATTGCGGTGACCCAGCATACCACTGCATGTGTAGTACACTATGGTCGTTGACATGACATCCACAGAACACCGTTCCGTAAATATCACATCCCTCAGAGTGGTACAACAGAAACATTGCGGGTCCATATTACAAAGGTACACACATTATTATTATTACAATACCGGAAGTTCAAGACTTCCAAAAGATCCAACTTACAAACCAAAATATAAGATGTTCAGCGGAAATTTAAAACTAACAACTTCGACTAGGAGTGGAGCTCAACAGCTTATTTTATAGAGTTCATGTTGTTCGGCTCCGTTGGTTACTACTAACTAGACTCTTAAGTGTACTCGTTCTCATCGACACCGTAACGGATCTCGTATTCCACGCCTTCAACTCCTCCGGATAGATCAGGTTCTTCGTAAAACACGTCTTCTTGGCATTCAGCTGCGTACATTGGCACATCTTCGGAATCCTCAGAGTCTAAGCAAGGGATCAAAGGAAAGAATGAGTAACAGCGTTACCCAACAAGTTCATTATATGCAAGGTGGGAAGTTTGATGCTCTATCTACCACCCCGGATTATAAATCCTTGGCACTATGTAGTTTTTGTAAATCTTTCTTCAAAGATTGATTTTATTCTGAAAAGCTATGACAATCAGCCTTCACAGGTTGACTAGAACTTTCATGGAGTTCCTTTCCTGCTGCGTTCGTAGCTCCTTCCCGGAACAAGGAGTAACAAGTTACAGTTCTTACACTCTTCAGAGGTGCGTTTACTTTACCCATGATAGATCAACTCCTTGTTGCACAACCGGGCGTACTTTCCCGTCCACAATTCCATGATGTGGGGCCCAGTAGTTGGTCCAAGCCAATCACTGCCCCCTTCTCGACCCCGCATGCCTCCTTGGTGTACACCATGCCCACATAATAAATTACGGCAATGGTTTGTACAAACCTTTAGATGCCAGAACTATTGTGGGACATTGAGGGTTCCCACCCATATGCTGCCTATCCTCTACGAATTACCAATTAATATGCATGCTACGAGGATAACAGCCACGACCTGCACACCCGGCTTCATGCGAGAGTAAGAAGATACAGCTGACTTCTCTGTCCCATTCCTAATCTCATGGCTAACGCGTAATATACGGCGCTAGAATCACTGATGTCAGGGGTTATTAAGTTCCTACTTGATCATCATTGTTGCAATTAGAACTCTAAGTTCTATTGCTCCATCATATAACCACTTAGGCTGATATCCATAATTTCTTTATTTGGGAAAATAATATTTTCTTTCTTTTATAGCATATATGATAACACACAATTTCAAAATACTTTGATAAACACTCTTCAAAGGATATGAGCAAGTGATGAACTTGCCTTGTGATGGCAAGGTACTGAAGTCTGATGCTTCCACTGGACCTTGAGCTTCTAGTTCTACAAAAACATCATTATTGCCCGGTAAGGACAATATTTAAAGAAACAAAATGATTATGCAAGTAATGCAATGCATTATTTGAATTTGTATGCATTTATCCCAAAAAGTTTCTTTTTGAGTAATAATAAAGGCTTATAAATATTATTTTTTAATATTTTATAACATATATTGAATTATTTTATTTTATTTCCCTTTATTTGACTTTTATTGATTTAATAATTCCTATACACCTTAATTTTATTACTAACTATTTATTTAGTATTTTTCAAAAATACTATAATATTAATAAATAATGAAGGTGATTTTTATTTATTTTTTTATCACCTTTCAATAATTTTGTAAAATTCCATAAGGAATATTTAAATTACAAAATTCTTATACAAATTTGAATATCCAAAATTTGATATCTTATTTTATTTGTATAGAATGGATTATTGTGAATCCAAAAATATTTTATTTATAATTTTTGGACTATTATTCTATTTTCTAGAATTTTATTAAGTCTAGGGGTATTTTGGTCTTTTCCTTTTTATTAAAACAGGCCTGAAAGAATTTCTGGGCTGGTTTATTTGTATTGGGCCCTGTTGGCCCACTAGTACTAAACAAAAGAGCCACCCCGAAGGGTCTGGCCCACCTCGGCCCATTCCTCACTTTCTCTCTCTCGCGCGCGCGAGTTCATCTTCTCCTCCTCTGACCCTGACCCTGTGGTCGGCGATGCCGCCACCGTCGATTCCCGCTGCCATCGGTCGTTCTGGTCGCCGCCGTGGTGCATTAGGGGGTTGTAGACGACAGCCGTTCGTTCTATCCAATTGGATTCGAGCCCAGGGCTCTCCTGCGATGGATCGATGTCGCCTGAATCCTAGGGTTTGGGGGATTTGCATGGATTCAAGTGCAGTTGTGGTCGTCGTGCGTTGAGGTGATGCTCTGCACCTCCAGGCGTGATCAGGGTCGTTGTCGTGGCGCCGTGCGGGTTGCAGCGCCCCCTCTGGGGTGCTTCCCGTGCCGCCATGGCCGTCGGCCCCTCTGCTTCCTCTTCTATCCTTCAGCGAGGACCTATGGGGAGTTTGATTTCCCTCTCCTGATGCTCTCTATGCTTGTTGATTTGATGCTAGATGTTAGCAGTGTCTTCTCTGGCTACTCTCTGATTCAGATTAGGATGATTATCCCTTTAGGGTTTCTGTGATCTGCTTATTCATGTACTGGAGGAATTGATTCATGTTTAGATGGTCTATACCCATACTGAATGCTTATTGGCCTGAGGCTTGTTGGTTGATCTGATGTATGGTGTTTTTGGTGGCTTACTTGATGATTTGATGCTTGGATTGCATCTGATTCAGATGATGTGGTTGTATGGGAACCATGCTTGGTAAAGCTAATGATCTGATAGCTTTCCACTGTTTATTTGATTCATTTTCATGATTATGATAAGATACAGCTACTGTTCTAGTGTTGTAAGCTTGGAAATTAATATGTGGATTGAGATCCTCATGATTTCAAACAGTGAAGTGTATTATGGGAATATTCTAGTTATGATTCCTGTTTTTTTATGGTAAAATGATTAGTTAGTTGATTTTCTGAATCTAGGATGAATTACTGTTGTTCCTGATTCATATTGAATTGTTCTTGTGACACCATCATGTATGGCACACGAGTTTAATTTTAAATCATGGATTTGGTTAGTTGATGCTTGAGACAATCTTGGCTTTGAAAACTAGAGATGCTCATATCTGAATTCCCTATGACCAATGATGTTGGTCTGAGGCTTAGGGATTCAAATCTTATCTAGTTGTTTCATCTAGATAGTCCTAGTAGTAGTAGCAGTTATTCTTTATTGAATCATGGCTTGGAAAAATGATAGTGAGCTTGATCAATCTATGGATCCCAAAGATTTGTTTCTAAGGTGCTACTCTTCCTTTAGAGATGTGCCTAGAAATAGATCATAGGTATATATATGATTGAATTATAGAATATGGTTTAACAACCAGAGCAAGGATGTTGCTCTGAGCTCTAGTTGGATTCTGGTGCTTTGCTGTTTGCCTTTAGATATTCAGAAATCCCTATGATGGATTCACCCCCACTTGGGTGTCTTGTGAGTGTTTGTTTTGTAAAAGAACACATGCCTTTCTCTAAATAAGATGATTAGATCATGTCAAGGTTTTATGAAACTCACCACAAAAGCTGATATCTATGGGGTAAATTGGTGATGATCTTGATCTGGTTTTGCTGGACTTCTATGCTTGATCTGGATCTAGCCTGCTCCTCCTAGCTCCTGGGCTTGGCCTTGCTATCCACCTTGTTCACCCCCCTCCTTATGTCACCATCCTGGTGATGTTTGGGTTAATCTGGTGGTTGGTTTGGCTGTTGTTCTTGGTTTACTTGTTGTTCACCCTGGTTGTGCTGTGGTGTGGTGTGGTGTGGTAATGCACTAGGGTGCTTCCCCACGGCTGTGCTCTGGGTTTTTTTTATCTAGTTGTGCTTGTGCAGCCGACAGCACACCCTTGCATGCTTGCGTGTGTGCAGCCTGTGTGTCTGATATGCACATATGGATAGGTTCAGAAGATTTGATCTTACTGTTACCAATCTACTTTTACCTTGGCTGGTGAACTGATCCCTTTTACCATTTCTCAATGATGAGATTGTCAAGTGCACCTCACTGACATATCTGAGAGAAATACATACTAACACTAATCTTGTTTTATTTCTGTTTAATCCTTGTTTTGCAGGTTCAAAGATAAAGATGAAGATTTAGTTTAAGTTTTAGATATAGTATAGTTAGTAGATGTAATTTTCTTAATCCTTTGTAAAAAAATTATAGTTCATGTAATCTTTATTTTATTCAATTGTAATAAAGATTATGTTATTATTAATAAAGAAGATTCTTATTCTTTATTCTATTGTATCTTGTTTATGTCTTTATAATATGAAAATGAATTTCATAATTTCTATTGTTTTGAGACTTAAGTTATACTACCTATATCTTAATTAATTTAAGATTCAAATCTTATATCTAAGTCATTTAAATTATTATTCAAACACTTAAGTTTTTAAATTCAAACCCCTTTCAAAACACACATAATTCTTTTAAGATCACATCAAAGTTTATAACAATCCTTCTTTAAGTCTAAACCTAATCTTAAAGTAAGAAAGAAACATTGATCACTTAAGATTTTATTTGGCGAAAATTTTACCCACTTTTTCACAAATAGATGCATGCAACAATACATAATCCTAAATCTACCCTTCGTTAGGTTCCTAAATGCTGGGATGTTACAGACTTCCCCCCTTAAATTAAACTTCGTCCCGAAGTTTGTTGGAGATGTACCTGAATAGTTCTGGATAAGTTTTTCTTAAATCCTCTTCTTTCTCCCATGTGGCTTCCCTTTCAGGGTGATGTTCCCATTGTACCTTGCAATACTTGATTGCCCTATTCATCAATCTTTTCCAATTTACTTCTAGAATCTTGCAGGGCTTTTCAATATAAGTCAGGTCTGCTTGTAGTTCTAACTCTTGATGGGTTATTGCATCCTCTGGAACTTTCAAACACTTACGAAGTTGTGATACATGAAAAACATTATGCACTTGAGCCAGTCTTGATGGTAACTCTAAAGCATAAGCTATAGTTCTATTTTGGCTCAGTATCTTGAATGGTCCGATATATCTTGGACTTAATTTCCCTTTGATTCCGAACCTTTTTACTCCTTTCATTGGACTTACTTCAAATAGACCATATCTCCTACTTCTGGATGCCATGATCTTTGGCTTTGATCCGCATAACTTTTCTGCCTGCTCTGGGCTATTTTCAGTCTATCACTGATCTTATCAATGATGTATTGTCTCTCCTTGATATAATTGGGTGCAAATTCTTTGCTGCTTCCAGGTTCGTACCAACATATTGGTGATATACACTTCCTTCCATACAGAACCTCATATGGAGCTGCCTTCAGGCTACTCTGATAGCTGTTGTTATAAGAAAATTCTGCCAATGGTAGGTGATCCTCCCATGTTCCTCCAAAATCCAATGCACAAGCTCTCAACATGTCTTCTAGTATTTGATTTGTTCTTTCAGTTTGATCTCCTGTCTCAGGATGATATGCCGTGCTGAAATCTAACTTTGAACCAAGTACCTCATGCAATTGCTTCCAAAAGGCTGAAGTAAACACTGATCCCCTATCAGTTATGATCTTCTTGGGTACTCCATGCTTACTTACTATCTCTTTGACATATACTTCAACTAACTTCTCGGCATTATCTTTTTGATTCACTGGAATAAAATGTGCACTCTTAGTGAGTCTGTCCATTATTACCCATATCATGTCCTTCTTTTTTGGTGTCATAGGTAATCATGTGACGAAATCCATGCCTATTTCCTCCCATTTCCATTAGGGAATTTCTAAGGGTTGTAATGGTCCTGCTGGATTTTGATGTTCAGCTTTCACCCTTTGGCAAGTATGACATTCGGATACATATTTAGCAATATCTCTTTTCATGTTATTCCACCAGAATAGTTCCTTCAAATCCATATACATCTTAGTACTCCCTGGATGTATAGAATATGGGGTAGTATGTGCTTCTATGAGTATGACATTTCTGATCACAGTCACATCTGGAACACATAAAAGATCTTGGAACCATAAAGATCCATAATCTCCAAGGCAAAAAACTGATTTTTGCCCTTGAGATATCCGCCGAATTTCTTCAGCAATAAAAGGGTCTTCTTCTTGACGTCTAAAAATTTCTTGCTTAAGATCACTGTCATGTTCTGCAACTACCTGCATAGTCGCAAATCCTCCAAGAACCTCTGTTCTAATGAATTGGAGTTCTAACCTTTCCAAGTCCATTTGTAACTCCTTTGGTAACTCTTTGTTGCTAGGTTGAATATCTGCACTCTTTCTGCTTAAAGCATCTGCTACAACATTTGCTTTTCCTGGGGTGTAATTGATTGTTAGATCATAATCTTTGATTAATTCCAACCAACGCTTCTGTATCATGTTTAATTCCTTTTGAGTGAAGAAATATTTGAGACTTTTATGGTCAGTGTATAACTCACATCTGGCTCCATAAAGAAAATGCCTCCATCCTTTCAGTGCAAAAACTACTGCTGCTAACTCTAAATCATGGGTTGGATAGTTGACTTCATGTGGTTTCAATTGTCTTGAACCATAAGCAATTACTTTCCGATCTTGCATTAATACACACCCCAAACCTTCTTTGGATGCATCACAGTATACAGTGAAATCCTTCCCTGTTTCAGGAACTGCTAAGATTGGAGCTGTGGTTAATCTCGTTTTCAACTCTTGGAAACTTGCTTCACACTTCTCATCCCACTTAAATGGTGTATTCTTCCTTAATGATTTAGTCATTGGTCCGGCTATTTTGGAGAAACCTTCAATGAATCTCCGATAATAACCAGCCATTCCTAGGAAACCTCGAATTTGTTTCACATTGGTTCGTGCAGTCCACTCTAGTACTGACTGAACTTTAGATGGATTCACAGCAATCCCATCTTTACTGATCACATGACCGAGGAATTCTACCTCATCTAACCAGAACTCACACTTACTGAACTTATCATAAAGCTTATGTTCTCTTAAAATCTGCAATGCTACTCTCAAATGGTCAGCATGTTCTTCCTTATCCTTGGAATATATCAGAATATCATCAATAAAGACGATCACAAACTTATCCAAGTATGGCATGAAGATCTTGTTCATCAGATTCATGAATATTGCCGGTGCATTGGTCAAACCAAATGGTACCACCAGATATTCATGGTGTCCATATCTTGAGACAAATGTTGTTTTTGGAACATCTTCCGGCTTGATTTTTATTTGATGGTATCCAGATCTTAAATCGATCTTTGAAAATACTCTAGCTCCTTTCACTTGATCAAACAAATCTTGAATTCTTGATCAAACAAAACTTGTTCTTGATCGTCACGTTGTTCAGATTTCTAAAATCACCACACATCCGTCTTCCACCATCTCTCTTATCCACAAAAATTACTGGTGTTCCCCATGGAGATATACTTTCCTGTATAAATCATTTTCTTGCTAACTCATCAATTTGCTCCTTGAGTTCTTTCAACTCCTTGGGTCCCATTTTATATGGTGCCTGAGCTATTGGGGCTGTACCAGGTATTAGGTCAATGGTGAACTCTATCTCCCGGTCTGGTGGCAATCCTGGTAATTCCGTTGGGGAAACATCTTGGAATTCATTAACTACAGGAATTTCTTCTAATTTAACTTCCTTCATTGAATTCAACTGCAGATCCACCATGATATGACTGTGTTTATCTGCCTGGTAAACTATCCTTGCTCCACTTGGAGTTTTGATTGAGACAGTTTTCTCCTCACAATTTATCTGAGCTCCGTGTTCCATCATCCAATCCATCCCAAGCACTACTGCAATTCCCTTCAAAGGAATCACATAAAGGTCTACGAAATATGTACACCCACAGATCGAGATAACCTGATCTTGTTTTATGTGGCGCACAATCACATTCCCTCCTGCCGTAACTACGGTCATAGGACGTTCTAACGTTGCCCTTCTAATCCCGAACTTATCATAGAATTCTTCAGAAATGAATGAAGTAGTTGCACCAGTATCAAATAGAACTTTGTCGGGATTGGTAAGGATATTGAGCGTACCTATTACTGCATGCTCCGAATTATCCACCTCCTCGAGGGTTGCACAGTTCAGTTTTCCGATAGGTCGGTTTCTCTTGCCATTATTGTTCTTGCCATTGTTTCCTCCTTTATTGAGTTGTCCATTTCCTCCACTGGCTTGTCCTCCTCCCTTGGAAGTCCATCCTCCCGGTGGTTTGCTCGGACCATCCGGCTTGATATGCCCCTTCTGACCACAACCATAACAGATCACTACAGGTTTTTTGCACTCCATCTGGAAATGTCCTGGAATTCCACAGTTGTTACAGATAACATTCCTTCTCGGATTAGATTGGTTTCCACCACTGCCCTTGTTATTGTTATTGTTGTTATTACCATAATTCCTATTCTGAGGTTTAAACTCCAGGTTAGGTTTAGGTTTGGTTGCCTGAATTCTCTTGGTTTCCTTCTTGGCTCTCTTCCTCCGGTCCTCTTGGACATTCTTATAATCATCTTCAAAAGTAATGGCTGCATCCAACAACTAATGATAAGTTTGCTTATTGGCTAAGCTTAGCTGCATCTTCACAAACGGATTCAATCCACGCAAGAAAAGTTTCTTCCTCTTCTCTTCGGTGTTAACATCCTCCTCAGCATAACGAGACAGTTGGCAAAACTCCCGGATGTACTTCATGACACTAGTATATCCTTGCTGAAGCTCCTCAAATTCTCTCCTCTTCAACTCCATGACGCTTTCCGGAACATGATATTCACGGAATCTCTGCTTGAACTCCTCCCAGGTAAACTCCCTTCCTGGTTGTTGCATGGCTAACTGATTTTCCCACCATGATGCTGCAGGTCCGGTCAGCAGATGAGTTGCATACCTCAATTTTTCCTCATCATTGCAACCTACAGTTTTCAGCTTCCTCTCTATATCTGCTAGCCAGTCTTCTGCATCCATTGGTTCAGGAGCTGATGCAAAAGGTAACGGTCTTGCATTCTGGAAATCAGATAAACTCACTCCTCCACCTTCAGGTGCCCTCTGATTTGCTCTACCCAGCAATTCTTCCATGAACTTATTCTGGGTCTCTTGCATCATTTGCATACATTGCATAAAGTTTTGCTCCATTAACGGCCTCGTTGGTGGTGGTGGTAATGCTCCTTGATTTGCTGCATCGGCATCGGCCTTTTCCTTGGCCTCGCGCTCCATCCGCTGCTGCTCAGTTTCCATTTCTACACCCGTATCCATGACCCTCTAGTCCTGCAACATAAAGTGAATACTCATAATTACATCATGCACATGTGTTCTGAGCTCGACTTTACGCACAGAACTAGTCACACAATGAAGATCCAAAGAAAATCCAAATATGAATTTTACATATTGACATAATATCATAATGATACAAAGTCATTACACATATACCATATAGGTATAATCACACAACTACCTTATTACTTGGGGTACAAACACGGTACTTGATACTACTAACTAATTGTCTTATAGTAGTAACTACGCTCATCGTACATGCCTGATGTCCAACCGTTATGACGTGTTGTTCGTCGCACAGTTTGTGGAACAAATTGCCTTCCAGAAGGAACATACTCTGTATCTGAAGTGTCAGGACTTGAGTCATTACTCAACGTGAGCGCATTGACTCCCTCCAGCTCAGCTGAAAAGTCTTCAGAAACATATTCAACATTATCTCCAACCTGCATCTCCTGAGCTTCATCTCTAGAGTTGTCACCAGGATACGCAGATCCTGCTGCTCCCCAGGTGCTTTCATGGACAAGATAATTGAATACTGGATAATGTATATTCCCTGGGCTTTGAGAAGATGTTGATGTTTCAAACACTCTTTCCTCGATCTTCTTCTTCATCCAGATCATCTATTGACATGGTATTTCTACTTCTGTTATTAGGATTCATCATTGCACCCATCCAACTAGATTGTCCAACATTTCTGTCAGAACCATCTGTGGACATCTGGTGTTCATGAGATCCATTGTATGATCCCATTCTCCATCCATCCGAGTTCTCAATAGGAAGTTCTGAATCAGAACCATCCTCTGAGCCCTGTGGTACTGCATACCGCATATCTACAGTAGGATCATATGTAGATTCAGGTCTTGGTGAGTAAGGATATGGTATAAAAGATTCTAGATCTATAGGAATATCCTTAAATATAGGTGTTGCACTACTACTTGCATCTTTCTCTAACTAGGACGCTAATTGCTTTCTCCTTTCCAGATCAGTTAGATCCTCTAACATGTCATTTTTATCTTTCACAATCACTTGATTAGTCTTATAAAAAGACGCAACGAGTGTCCGTTATCTATCCATAAACTTGGAAGCTAACTTAGGATGCTTCTTAACCAAATTAAGATGATCCGGTATAGGCTCTGAGTCTATAGAGTCATGAGGTATCATAGAAAATGTGCTACCTTCTAGCTCCTTGGTTTTCTGCTCCCGGATATTAGCTATTACCTCCACAACAGCAACATGATAGGCCGCTAAATGACTCCTACCCTCTCCTATGGGTAGATCGTGGTACAATCCAAGCTTCTCTGGAAGTTGGATACACACACGATACTTGGATAACATCCAGCCATCAAGATAAGTGATAGTGTTCACTGGAATTCTAGTTGGACAATTAAAAAGCTTTAAAAGTTGACAAAGTTGGTCTGTAAATGATCCTTGATAATCATCAAGAGTCTCTTCTTTCCTTACCAAAGTCTGTTTGGGAAACTTTGGTGCCATATCTCTGTACATTGGAAAAATAATTTTAATTAGTATCCAATAATATATTGCATCATTACAAAGAATTATCGCACTAAAATATATAACAGAATATTCTCATTTGAACACCCATTATATTACTTTTAGATTCTTTATTGTTGCCAAATCTCCTACAGATAATACCCTTTACTAGGTTTTCCAACCTAAGGTCAAAGCAATTTGCTCTGATACCAACTGCGGTGACCCAGCATACCACTGCATGTGTAGTACACTATAGTCGTTGACATGACATCCACAGAACACCGTTCCGTAAATATCACATCCCTCAGAGTGGTACAACAGAAACATTGCGGGTCCATATTACAAAGGTACACACATTATTATTATTACAATACTGGAAGTTCAAGACTTCCAAAAGATCCAACTTACAAACCAAAATATAAGATGTTCAGCGGAAATTTAAAAGTAACAACTCCGACTAGGAGTGGAGCTCAACAGCCTATTTTATAGAGTTCATGTTGTTCGGCTCCGTTGGTTACTACTAACTAGACTCTTAAGTGTACTCGTTCTCATCGACACTGTAACGGATCTCGTAGTCCACGCCTTCAACTCCTCCGGATAGATCAGGTTCTTCGTAGAACACGTCTTCTTGGCATTCAGCTGCGTACATTGGCACGTCTTCGGAATCCTCAGAGTCTAAGCAAGGGATCAAAGGAAAGAATGAGTAACAGCGTTACCCAACAAGTTCATTATATGCAAGGTGGGAAGTTTGATGCTCTATCTACCACCTCGGATTATAAATCCTTGGCACTATGTAGTTTTTGTAAATCTTTCTTCAAAGATTGATTTTATTCTGAAAAGCTATGATAGTCAGCCTTCACAGGTTGACTAGAACTTTCATGGAGTTCCTTTCCTGCTGCGTTCGTAGCTCCTTCCCGGAACAGGGAGTAACAAGTTACGGTTCTTACACTCTACAGAGGTGCGTTTACTTTACCCATGAGAGATCAACTCCTTGTTGCACAACCGGGCGTACTTTCCAGTCCACAATTCCATGATGTGGGGCCCAGTAGTTGGTCCAAGCCAATCACTGCCCCCTTCGCGACCCCGCATGCCTCCTTGGCGTACACCATGCCCACATAATGAATTACGACAATGGTTTGTACAAATCTTTAGATGCCAGAACTATCGTGGGATGTTGAGGGTTCGCACCCATATGCTGCATATCCTCTACGAATTACCAATTAATATGCACGCTACGAGGATAACAGCCACAACCTGCACATCCGGCTTCATGCGAGAGGAAGAAGATACAGCTGACTTCTCTGTCCCATTCCAAATCTCATGGCTAACACGTAATATACGGTGCTAGAATCACTGATGTCAGGGGTTATGAAGTTCCTACACTATCATCATTGTTGCAATTAGAACTCTAAGTTTTATTGCTCCATCATATCACCACTTAGGATGATATCCATAATTTCTTTATTTGGGAAAATAATATTTTCTTTCTTTTATAGCATATATGATAACACACAATTTGCAAATACTTTGATAAAGACTCTTCAAACGATATGAGCAAGTGATGAACTTGCCTTGTGATGGCAAGGTAGTGAAGTCTGATACTTGCACTGGACCTTGAGCATCTAGTTCTACAAAAACATCATTATTGCTCGGTAAGGACAATATTTAAAGAAGCAAAATGATTATGCAAGTAATGTAATGCATTATTTGAATTTGTATGCATTTATCCCAAAAAGTTTCTTTTTGAGTAATAAAGGCTTATAAATATTATTTTTTAATATTTTATAACATATATTGAATTATTTTATTTTATTTCCCTTTATTTGACTTTTATTGATTTAATTCCGTTAGGAATTATTAATTATACCTTAATTTTATTACTAACTATTTATTTAGTTTTTTTCAAAAATACTATAATATTAATAAATAATGAAGGTGATTTTTATTTATTTTTAGTCACCTTTTAATAATTTTGTAAAATTCCATAAGGAATATTTAAATTACAAAATTCTTATACAAATTTGAATATCCAAAATTTGATATCTTATTTTATTTGTATAGAATGGATTATTGTGAATCCAAAAATATTTTATTTATAATTTTTGGACTATTATTCTATTTTCTAGAATTTTATTAAGTCCAGGGGTATTTTGGTCTTTTCCTTTTTATTAAAACAGGCCTGAAAGAATTTCTGGGCTGGTTTATTTGTGTTGGGCCCTGTTGGCCCACTAGTACTAAACAAAAGAGCCACCCCGAAGGGTCTGGCCCAGCTCGTCCCATTCCTCACTGCCTCTCTCTCTCTCGCGCGAGTTCATCTTCTCCTCCTCTGACCCCGACCCTGTGGCCGGCGATGCCGCCACCGGCGATTCCCGCCGCCATCGGCCGTTCTAGTCGCCGCCGTGGTGCATTAGGGGGTTGTCGACGACGGCCATTTGTTCTATCCAATTGGATTCGATCCTAGGGCTCTCCTGCGATGGATCGATGTCGTCCCGAATCCTAGGGTTTGGGGGATTTGCATGGATTTAAGTGCAGTTGTGGTCGTCGTGCGTTGAGGTGATGCTCTGCACCTCCAGGCGTGATCAGGGTCGTTGTCGTGGCACCGTGCAGGTTGCAGCGCCCCCTCTGGGGTGCTCCCCGTGCCGCCATGGTCGTCGGCCCCTCTGCTTCCTCTTCTATCCTTCAGCGAGGACCTATGGTGAGTTTGATTTCCCTCTCCTGATGCTCTTTGTGCTTGTGGATTTGATGCTAGATGTTAGCAGTGTCTTCTCTGGCTACTCTCTGATTCAGAATAGGATGATTATCCCTTTAGGGTTTCTGTGATGTGCTTATTCATGTACTGGAGGAATTAATTCATGTTTAGATGGTCTATACCCATACTGAATGCTTATTGGCCTGAGGCTTGTTGGTTGATCTGATGTATGGTGTTTTTGGTGGCTTACTTGATGATTTGATGCTTGGATTGCATCTGATTCAGATGATGTGGTTGTATGGGAACCATGCTTGGTAAAGCTAATGATCTGATAGCTTTCCACTGTTTATTTGATTCATTTTCATGATTATGATAAGATACAGCTACTGTTCTAGTGTTGTAAGCTTGGAAATTAATATGTGGATTGAGATCCTCATGATTTCAAACAGTGAAGTGTATTATGGGAATATTCTAGTTATGATTCCTGTTTTTTTATGGTAAAATGATTAGTTAGTTGATTTTCTGAATCTAGGATGAATTACTGTTGTTCCTGATTCATATTGAATTGTTCTTGTGACACCATCATGTATGGCACACGAGTTTAATTTTAAATCATGGATTTGGTTAGTTGATGCTTGAGACAATCTTGGCTTTGAAAACTAGAGATGCTCATATCTGAATTCCCTATGACCAATGATGTTGGTCTGAGGCTTAGGGATTTAAATCTTATCTAGTTGTTTCATCTAGATTGTCCTGGTAGTAGTACCAGCTATTCTTTATTGAATCATGGCTTGGAAAAATGATAGTGAGCTTGATCAATCTATGGATCCCAAAGATTTGTTTCTAAGGTGCTACTCTTCCTTTAGAGATGTGCCTAGAAATAGATCATAGGTATATATATGATTGAATTGTAGAATATGGTTCAACAACTAGAGCAAGGATGTTGCTTTGAGCTCTGGTTGGATTTTGGTGCTTTTGTTGTTTGCCTTTAGATTTTCAAAAATCCCTATGATGGATTCACCCCACTTGGGTGTCTTGTGAGGGTTTGTTTTGTAAAACAACACATGCCTTTCTCTAAATAAGATGATTAGATCATGTGAAGGTTTTATGAAACTCACCACAAAAGCTGATATTTGTGGAGTAAATTGGTGATGATCTTGCCCAGCTCGGCCCATTCCTCACTGCCTCTCTCTCTCGCGCGAGTTCATCTTCTCCTCCTCTGACCCCGACCCTGTGGCCGGCGATGCCGCCATCGGCCATTCTAGTCGCCGCCGTGGTGCATTAGGGGGTTATAGACGACGGCCATTTGTTCTATCCAATTGAATTCGATCCTATGGCTCTCCTGCGATGGATCGATATCGTACTGAATCCTAGGGTTTGGGGGATTTGCATGGATTCAAGTGCAGTTGTGGTCGTCGTGCGTTGAGGTGATGCTCTGCACCTCCAGGCGTGATCAGGGTCGTTGTCATGGCGCCGTGCGGGTTGCAGCGCCCCCTCTGGGGTGCTCCCCGTGCCGCCATGGCCCTCTGCTTCCTCTTCTATCCTTCAGCGAGGACCTATGGTGAGTTTGATTTCCCTCTCATGATGCTCTATGTGCTTGTTGATTTGATGCTAAATGTTAGCAGTGTCTTCTCTGGCTACTCTCTGATTCAGATTAGGATGATTATCCCTTTAGGGTTTCTGTGATGTGCTTATTCATGTATTGGAGGAATTGATTTATGTTTAGATGGTCTATACCCATATTGAATGCTTATTGGTCTGAGGCTTGTTGGTTGATCTGATGTATGGTGTTTCTGGTGGCTTACTTGATGATTTGATGCTTGGATTGCATCTGATTCAGATGATGTGGTTGTATGGGAACCATGCTTGGTAAAGCTAATGATCTGATAGCTTTCCACTATTTATTTGATTCATGGTCATGATTATGATAAGATACAGCTACTGTTCTAGTGTTGTAAGCTTGGAAATTAATATGTGGATTGAGATCCTCATGATCTCAAACAGTGAAGTGTATTATGGGAATATTCTAGTTATGATTCCTGTTTTTTTAACAGGAAAATGATTAGTTAGTTGATTTTCTGAATCTAGGATGATTTACTGTTGTTCCTGATTCATATTGAATTGTTCTTGTGACACCATCATGTATGGCACACAAGTTCAATTTTAAATCATGGATTTGGTTAGTTGATGCTTGAGACAATCTTGGCTTTGAAAACTAGAGATGCTCATATCTGAATTCCCTATGACCAATGATGTTGGTCTGAGGCTTAGGGATTCAAATCTTATCTACTTGTTTCATCTAGATAGTCCTGGTAGTAGTACCAGCTATTCTTTATTTAATCATGGCTTGGAAAAATGATAGTGAGCTTGATCAATCTATGGATCCCAAAGATTTGTTTCTAAGGTGCTACTCTTCCTTCAGAGATGTGCCTATAAATAGATCATAGGTATATATATGATTGAATTGTAGAATATGGTTTAACAACCAGAGCAAGGATGTTGCTCTGAGCTCTGGTTGGATTCTGGTGCTTTGTTGTTTGCCTTTAGATATTCAGAAATCCCTCTGATGGATTCACCCCACTTGGGTGTCTTGTGAGTGTTTGTTTTGTAAAACAACACATGCCTTTCTCTAAATAAGATGATTAGATCATGTGAAGGTTTTATGAAACTCACCACAAAAGCTGATATCTATGGGGTAAATTGGTGATGATCTTGATCTGGTTTTGCTGGACTTCTATGCTTGATCTGGAGCTAGCCTGCTCCTCCTAGCTCCTGGGCTTGGCCTTGCTATCCACCTTGTTTATCCCCCTCCTTATGTCACCATCCTGGTGATGTTTGGGTTAATCTGGTGGTTGGTTTGGCTGTTGTTTTTGGTTTACTTGTTGTTCACCCTGGCTATGTTGTGGTGTGGTGTGGTAATGCACTAGGGTGCTTCCCCACGGCTGTGCTCTGGTTTTGTTTGATCTGGTTGTGCTTGTGCAGTCGACATCACACCCTTGCATGCTTGCGTGTGTGCAGCCTGTGTGTCTGATATGCACATATGGATAGGTTCAGAAGATTTGATCTTACTGTTACCAATCTACTTTTACCTTGGCTGGTGAACTGATCCCTTTTGGCTGTCCTTTGCATTCTGGCTGTGAATTTATGAAAGATGAAATCTTTCATATTGGTGAAACTTGCCCCTCTTTAACATTTCTCAATGATGAGATTGTCAAGTGCACCTCACTGACATATCTGAGAGAAATACATACTAACACTAATCTTGTTTTATTTCTGTTTAATCCTTGTTTTGCAGGTTCAAAGATAAAGATGAAGATTTAGTTTAAGTTTTAGATATAGGATAGTTAGTAGATGTAATTTTCTTAATCCTTTGTAAAAAATTTATAGTTCATGTAATCTTTATTTTATTCAATTGTAATAAAGATTATGTTATTATTAATAAAGAAGATTCTTATTCTTTATTCTATTGTATCTTGTTTATGTCTTTATAATATGAAAATGAATTTCATAATTTCTATTGTTTTGAGATTTAATTTATACTACCTATATCTTAATTAAGTTAAGATTCAAATCTTATATCTAAATCATTTAAATTATTATTCAAACACTTAAGTTTTTAAATTCAAACCCCTTTCAAAACACACATAATTCTTTTAAGATCACATCAAAGTTTATAACAATCCTTCTTTAAGTCTAAACCTAATCTTAAAGTAAGAAAGAAACATTGATCACTTAAGATTTTATTTGGCGAAAATTTTACCCACTTTTTCACAAATAGATGCATGCAACAATACATAATCCTAAATCTACCCTTTGTTAGGTTCCTAAATGCTGGGATGTTACACCCATGCACCATACACTTCTACATCGATAAGCAGGATGGCAAAAAGAAGGCAAGCCACATGCTCAAAGACTGCCGCGAGTTTCAGAAACTCGGCGAGAGCATGTCCCAGATGAGGCAGCAAGCTCCGAACCCTGGGTACGGGCACGCACCCGCACTAGGTGATATCGCCCACGGGGCTCCTCCACCACCACCCGTGGGACCTTCGAACCACCCAATCGCACCCACGCAGAACAACAGCGGAAACGGGTACCCCACGCTGAAAGGGTCATTGATGATCCAAAAGGGGCGCCCAACAAACAGGGTGCACAAGAAAATCACCCGCCAAGTCAGTTTCGATGTGACCGCTCCACCCGCCATCCCTGAGTACCTCAGCGGTTCGGAGTCCTGCATCACGTTCAGCCGTTCGGATCACCCCCGCCAGATCCCTCGCCTAGGTCATGTTGCCCTAGTGCTCGAGGCGCAGATCGGAGGATTCGAAATGAGTCGCGTCTTCATGGACGGTGGCAACGACATCAATCTTATGTTCGCTAGCACCTTAGCAGCCATGCAGATCCCACTGTGCAGCCTGGAACCATCCGACACAACGTTCCACGGCATCGTCCCAGGGAAGGGCATATTCCCCCTGGGGAAGATATGGCTCGACATCATATTCGGCAAGCCCGATAACTTTAGGTGCGAGCGACTCGAGTTCGAAGTGGTGGATTGGCCATCACAATACCACGCCATCCTCGGGTGTGTGGCATTCGCACGGTTCCTGGCAGTACCGCACTACGCGTACCTGCTACTCAAGATGCTAGGACCTAGGGGCGTCATCACGATCCACGGGAGCTTCACCCGATCGGATCACTGCGATAGGGACTTCAACAGAATCTCCCAGTCATTCGGCATGCAGGAGGAGCTCATAAGGCTCCGAGAGGTGACAGACAACGGAGCAGCCCCAGTCTCAAGGCAGAACGCACCTGACATGTCGTTCGACTCAACAGTCAACACGAAGAAGGTGCAGGTCCACCCCGACGGACGCCTCCAAGATGGCGCTGATCGCCAACGACCTCAGCCCCGCATAGGAAAGCGCGTTCGTCGAATTCCTCTGTGAGCGCTGGGAAATCTTTGCCTGGTGTCCTGCGGACATGCCAGGAGTTCCCAGGGAATTCGCCGAGCACGCACTCAGCGTGTTTCTAGATGCCAAGCCCATAAAACAGTCCATCCGACGACTGTCCGAGCCGCAGGCCGAAGCCATCGGAGTCGAAGTCAACAGACTACTCAATGCCGATTTCATCAGGGAGATCAAGGAAAGCGAGTGGCTAGCCAACACAATGATGGTCCCTAAAAAGGACACGGACATCCTGCGGATGTGTGTGGTCTTCACCTCGCTGAACAAGCACTTCCCGAAGGATCACTTCCCTCTCCCTCGGATCGATCAGATCATCGATTCGACTGCAGGATGCGAGAAACTCTCCTTCCTCGACGCCTATTCAGGCTACAACCAGATTCGAATGAAGGTCGAAGATCAGGAGAAAACGATGTTTATCACGCCGTTCGGAGTATTCTGCTACAACACAATGCCCTTCGGGCTGAAGAATGCAGGTGCCACGTACCAGCGATGCATGCAGGCATGCCTGAAGAGCCAGATCGGCCGCAATATACAGGTCTATGTCGACGACATAGTAATCAAAACAAGGGAGGCCAAGACACTGATCGACGATCTCCGCGAGACGTTTAACAACCTTGATCGATACAAGCTCAAGCTGAACCTAGAAAAGTGTGCCTTCGGTGTCCCATCTGGTCAACTGCTTGGCTACTTCATCTCCCAGCGAGGAATCGAGGCGAACCCGAAGAAAATTCGGGCCATAATGGCCATGGAGAAACCGAAGAACCTCAAAGGCGTCCAACGGCTGGCTGGACGCATCGCGGCGCTGAGCAGGTTCATCAGCCGCATGGGCGAAAAGACCCTGCCTTTCTATCAGCTGCTACGCAAAGCAGACAAATTCGAGTGAACACCCTAAGCGGACGATGCATTCGAAGATCTGAAGCGGCTGCTCTCCACCTCGCCCATCCTGGTCACGCCAAAGGAACGCGAGCCTCTACTACTATACATAGCAGCCACACACCAGGTGGTAAGCACCGTGCTCGTGGTTGAACGACCCAAAGATGGCAAGACCCATGGGGTCCAGCGCCCAATCTACTACCTCAGCGAATTGACGCCGACAAAATAGAGGTACCCTCACTACCAGAAACTCGCCTACGACGTGTTCATGACGGATCGTCGGCTGAGCCACTACTTCCAGGTAATGGTCGTCAATGAGGCACCCCTGAACAACATCCTGAACAACCCAGAGGCCACAGGACGCGTGGCCCTGTGGGGCATCGAGCTGTCTCCTCTAGACATAATCTACAAGAAGCGCCATGCGATCAAATCCCAGGTCCTTCCAAACTTCCTCGTCCACTGGATGGAGCTGCAGCTGCCGGACACCCCGGACATGACACAGTCATGGACGATGCACTTCGATGGCTCCAAGCGCGAGGCTGGAGCAGGGGCCGGTGTCATACTGACATCCCCGCAGGGCGACAAGATGAAGTCGTCCTCTGGATGAAATTTCGAGCTTCCAACAACGAAGCCGAATACGAGGCCCTCATCCATGGCATGAGGATGGCCAAGATCTGCGGCGCAACACGCCTGGTCATCTACGGTGACTCGAACCTCGTCGTCCAGCAGACGATGAACGAGTGCGACGCGCACGCCGCCAACATGATCCCGTACCGCACGCTCTACAATTCACTCGAAGGAGACTTTGACGGCTGCGAGCTTCGGCATGTTGGAAGAGAAAGCAACAAAGAGGCCGACAGACTTGCCAACATTGGTTCCACCTGCGCACGGGTGCCACCAGGTGTGTTCCTCAAATAGATCTGTGTGCCATCCGTCAAAAGGAAATTCCCCAAGGGATCACCCGAAGAGGCAGAGCACTCGGGGTTGCGCTACCCGAAGGACAGGAAGGACCCGAAAAGCTCGACACAGAGGTCGCAGTGGTCAACCTGATGCAGGTCATGGCGGGTCGAAGAAACATGGACACAGCCATACCTGCGGTACCTGATAAACAGGGAACTGCCTAATGACCCGACAGATGCCTGGCGCATATCTCGTCAGTCCAAAGCTTTCACATCATCAATGGCGAGTTGTACAAGCGCAACATTTCGGGTGTGCTCCAAAGGTGCGTCACCATCGGTGATGGAAAGACTATCCTCCAAGACATCCATGAGGGCATTTATGGCCATCACGCAGGCAGCCGCGCCCTCGTCGCCAAAGCTCTACGAGTTGGGTTCTACTGGCCAACGGCCATGAACGACGCCAAGGACATCGTCCGAAGGTGTAACGGGTGCCAAAGGTTCGCAGACAAACCGCACGCACCTGGATCGGAGCTCAGGCCCATACCCCTGTCCTGGCCCTTCGCCCAATGGGGCCTCGACATGATTGGCAAACTGCCCAATTCCTCGAAAGGAGGCCATGTCTACCTCCTAGTCGCAGTCGACAAATTCACCAAGTGGATCGAAGCCATGCCCGTTACCAACCAAAAGGGTAAAACGGCTGTAAAATTCTTCCAATCCATCGTCTACAGGTTTGGCGTGCCGCATGGCATCATCACCGACAACGGGTCGAACTTCATCTCCAAAGAATTCCAGGACTTCTGCGAAAGCCTCGGGATCAACATATCATACGCCTCTGTGGCGCACCCGCAAACAAACGGGCAGGTCGAAAAGGCCAACGGCCTCGTCGGCGGTGGCATCAAGAAGCGCCTAATGAGCCCACTAGAGCGGCTCGCGGGAGCATGGGCAGAAGAGCTACCCTCCGTCCTCTAGAGCCTGCGCACAGTGCCAAACAGCTCAACTGGCTACATGCCCTTCTTCATGGTTTACGGAGTCGAAGCCGTGTTGCCTGCAGAGGTACGCCATAAGGCCCCACGAGTCGTCGCCTACAGCAAAGCCGAATCGACGACCGCACTCAAAGACACCGTCGACACACTTGACGAGGCACGCAACATCGTCGCGGCTCAGTCAGCAGTCTACCAGCAGAGCCTCCGCAGCTATCACAGTCGTCGGTTGCGCCCAAGGTCCTTCGTCAAAGGAGACCTAGTCTTACGACTCAGGCAAGAGCGGCTGAATAAGCTTGAGTCACCCTGGGAAGGACCCTACGTCATCACCGAAGTCATCCTAGGTGGCGCCTATCGCCTCAAGCACGTGGAGTCTGGAGTCGCATACTCCAACCCATGGAACGTCGCACAACTGCAACGCTTCTACCCCTAGCTATCTCCCCTTTACTTTCAATAAGGCTATTCAGTGAAGGCTACTCAGCCGAACAATGTACCTCCTCATTACGATATGAATAAAAGCTAAGTGTCTCGCCCCAAAATTTATCTTTCACTCGCATTTCTTTATGCTACAACACACTCGGGGGCTCCCCCTCACCTCACGACTTCGTCGATTGAGAATAACGCATGTACACCTGAGTAGCTGATCACGTCAGGCTAACGAAAAGGGCATGCATACAAACAAGCACCACGTGCCAATACAATTAACCTTCGCAGCAAAGGGCATAACACGCCTAGTCGAATATATACAAATTTTACATATATCTTTTTACAGGTCCTACCTATTCTGAAGGATCACCTGCGCACGGTGCTCAAAGAGATCTACAACTTCCTCGGCATACTGCCTCACAGCCGCATAGTGCGGGCGCATGTCCCATAGGCCACCATCTGGTCGAGGGGGCGGCCCAGCCGCCACAGCCGCAAGATTTATGCCAGGGCGATGCAGCCGCACAAGAGAAAGAGCGGCCTTCACCTCCACAA
Organism: Avena sativa; assembly: GCA_916181665.1. Lineage (NCBI taxonomy): Eukaryota > Viridiplantae > Streptophyta > Magnoliopsida > Poales > Poaceae > Avena > Avena sativa. The sequence continues at coordinate 226,064,205 of OV702283.1, read as the reverse complement.
CTAGCTGGTGCCGCACCAGCTCCCTGACATGATGCACATCTCGAAACTTAGCCAGCAAGCCCTAGAGAGTCGATGGCGCTTCATCCAGGGCAAACATGACGTGAAGAATTGACGCCAAGGAAGTCTTCACTTGCCGCAGCACCCACGACACTTCGTGGGCACGATCCTGCACAGTTGCAAGGACCATGGCACGGTCGTGATCCATCTAGAAAAAGCCACCAGCCTCCATATCTTGCTGGGTCAGGCAATTGATCCGAACTGCAACGCGCTCCTTCTCCTCCTTCGGAACAAGGTTAGCACCTGCAACACCTACAAAGTAAGATGACCAGCCACCAGGCGCATCCGAAAATGAGCAGCAGCTCGAAGAAACTTACACTGCAGCTGTTCGGCCAAGCGCTGCAGCTCCCCCATCAGATATTCCTCTCTGGTGGCGCCTCGCTCCGCCTTCAAATTCCAAACGTCTGCATGGCCTCGGATGCCAAGCAACCCCTTCTCAAGACTACGGACGCGGTCGCGAAGAAAAACAAGCTGCGACGCATCATCCAAGGATGGTCGAGGCTATGGAGCAGACGAGATATCAACGGGGTCATCACCCAAAGGTCCCTAGAAAAAACAGACAAGAATATGAACAACACACGAATGGGCAACAACTCGAAGATTCAATATATATAACAAAAGCCACTGTGTGGCACAAGAAGTGTTCATGAAGATATTACAGCAAAAGAAGACGACAACTATCCTACAACTACAAGGCCTAAGCAGCTACGTCCTGAGTGGTCTCGGAGACAGATTGCCTGCTCTTGACCTCTTCCTGCTGCCTCACCGCGTACGCCGCCAGCAGGTCAATCAGCTTCGGCCATAGCGTTTACAGCGGTCGGCATAGAGGGCAAAGGCTACCTCGGATCCGTCGGGGGCCGTCGGCATCTAGGAGGTGACCTGATGAAGATCCAGCTCCGCCCCGGACGCCATGGCCATCGCCAGCCCCATGGACGCGTCGATGCCCTTCTGCTTGCGCTTGTACGCCGCGGGTGCCTCGGCTGACAGCGCATCCACCAACAAGTCGACATCCTTAAGGGCAACGCCCTTGGGGACGATCTCCATGTAGAAGCGCCGAACCTCCTTGGCTTTGGCAAGAGAGCCAACCACAGTGCTGCAGCGGTCTTCGACCGCCGCAGTAGCATCATCCAGAGCACTACCGTGCTCCAGAGCACTGCGGTCGAACTCAATGCTCGCGGCATCTAGATAAACGAAAAAAGCAAAGTGAGAATCAAACAGAACCAGAGAGACAAGGCAGCCGAAATGGAACAAGTATAGAAGAAATTACTCACCCGAAATAGCCTTGGCAGCAGCCATCGGCTTTTCGGCTACCTCCTTCTCTCACGAAGCTGCGGCGGTGGCGAGCTGATCCTCGCGGTCCGTAGCCTCCTGCTGCAGGCGCTCCTTGGCCGCAGCTGCGTCAGCTAGCTCTTGCTCGAGGCGCTCCTTCGCACCAACGACGTCCTCGGCCTTTTTCTCCGCTCGCCTAAGGCTCTTTTTGAGAGCATCAAGCTCGCGGAGGGCAATGTTATTTTCATCTACAAAAAGCAACAAGAGCATGTGTGAGCTTTGTAAGCTAGCAAGCAGACGAAGAAGTAGAAGACCTAGTTAAGGATGTACCTTGAAGCCGCTGCAAGCTGGCCTCTAATGCCAGGTGCTGCTTCACCAGCTGGTTGGCGCCTTGCATAAAAGGCTGCGAAAAGAAGCAACTTATCAGGAAAAGGACTCGGGGGCTACGCCCAAGAAACGAGCAAAACAAAATCAAGCACACGAAAAGCGCTCGGGGGCTCCCCCGAGACACGCACAAAACAGAAGCAATGATCAGCAGATCATACGAAAAACGCTCGGGGGCTCCCCCCACGGCAAGAACAAAAACACTTACATGATCAGACGAAGACTCCGAAGGTCCGGCTGTAGTCTTCTGGGAGATGATCACCCGAGCCTCCTGCGGAGAAGGATTCGGGACAGCGCCTCCAGAGGTGGCCACCGTCTGATATGGGGGAGGCGTCACCTTCGACTCCCCTACTAACTCCTGAGTGGCATTGCTAAATGAGCCCTCAGAGGAGTGGCTGTAAAAGAAAACATTAGTCAAAGACAAGCAAAGCAACAATGAAAGATAGCAAAAAGCATCCAAAGGAACTTACGAGTCCATATCGCTCAAGTTGAAGACAGGCAAGGTCCTCTTGCCGTTCTTCTCTTCCTTCTTCCGCTTCGCCGGCGGCTGCGGCGCTACAACCCGCACAGGCACGGTCAGAATATGGGAGGAAGAGCCACCATCACCTCCACTATGACGCACAAGGCATGGCGGGTCCCTAGGCGTCGGCGTAGTCGAGGCATCCGACGATTCGCTCGAGCTCCGTGCCCACTTTCGGGTCTGCTCCTCGCTCGACTCAGGGGTTTCCTCAACCGGTGACTGCGCCGAGGGAAGCTCAGACATGGAGTCCACCACCTCATTGTCCGACGCATCTGGAAAACGTTCGGGTAGTGGAGGCACCATGCCAGGTACCTTAAACTCCTGCACAAAGAAAAAAACTTTCAGAACAAGGAAGTACAAGAAAACACATCGGAAAAGGCGCTACACGCACGTCCCAGATCTACACCTGCGGAACCGGTCGAGAGGCATTGAACGGAGGAGTCAGCGACCGCCCCGGAAGGTCCTCGTCAGCTTTGAACTTCAGCAGCGGCCGAAGGACTCTGTCGAGGTCCCCCTTGGAGAGCTCCTCAGCCGCAACTCTCGTAGGGTCGTGGCGGCCAGAATAAAGGAACATCGGGTGCGCCCTAGCCTGGAGCGGCTGCACCCAACGTTTGAGGAAGGTGCGGATAATATCCACACCGTTCACCTCCTTCTCCGGAATCACCTGGAGGTCCTCCACCCGATGGTAGAGCCCCTCAATCTCCTCCACCTCACCCTCCAGATGTGGTTCTTCCAGGACCTCTTCGGTTGGATTTTCTGGGTGGAGTCGAAAGGGGAAAGGCCAAAGTTTTGCCCGTCCATTGTGTAATTGCGGATATAAAACCACCTCTTCCGCCAGTATTGGACAGACTCAGACATCAAAAAGGAAAAGAAGAGAAAATTGGATCAAAGGGAAATAATGCAGCCACTGATCGGATAAACTCCATCGGAGCCAGATTGCCTCTTCACAGAATAGAGCTTCCGGAAAAGGCCAAAGTGTAGCTCGATACCGAGCCAACACTTGCAGAAGGTGATAAAACAGACGATGTAGAGAAGAGAATTTGGCGAGAGATGGTGGAGTTGGATGCCATAGAAAAAAAGCAGTCCACGGAGAAAATCGTGGACTGGGAGAGAGAGGCCCCGAAGAACAAAAGCAACAAACATGACCCGAAACCCTGCGGGTGGACGGGGAATTACCTCGTCGCCGGGAATCTTGACAGCCTCCTTGTCCTGCGGGGTCAGACCCCACTCACGAAGCTTGCGTAGGTCGCCCTCGCGCGTCTTCGTCCGTCGCCACCCACCATCAGTGACGCGAGTTGTAGCATCCCAGTTGTCTAACACCTGTAATGCTACTTGGTTTAGTAATAAAAGGGCCACTTCCTACATATAATTGATCATGCCACCTTGCATTTGAGCATCATACAAAAACCCTTTTGTTTTGGTTCTTATCTCATATGCATTAATATTTGTATTTGCCTCTTGATATTGTATTTGGTTCTTGATATATTGTTAAATGCCCAAGTTGATTTGGGGGCATATCTCTTCTTGACTCCACCACCTTTTCTTCACCACCTTATAATTCCACCATCCAATTAATATGAGCTTGGCATTTTAATTGAGTTTACCTCTAGCTCATGTGGGTTGGGTGGACTCCACTCATCATCTTATGCTTGGCCTTTTCCACCTTTTGGAAATGCATGGAATAATGCCACATGATTTTATGTTGTTTTCACAATATGAATACATGGCATTTATTGTTTGCATGGGCCATGCAAGAACCATCTCATCACTTTCCCTCTGTTTTGTTTTCTTCAAGCCTTGGTTCCATGTGAGGGTTCCCCACTTTTACAAATGTTTTCATCTATTTTTCTGCAAAACCCCATATCTTCATGTTCTTGTAAAATGCCCCTTTTGGCACATTCATAATTATCTATGCATGCCTCAATCACCCCCCTTTGTTTTGTCTCTCTTTTCTATCCTTTGGCCTTTCCTTTTCTCTGTGCAAAATCATCTGCTAGGTTCAACAGGTTTTGAAATAAAAGGGTTGGTTGAATTTGAAACATTCAAAACAAATGAAAATAAAAAGAAGAGGAAAAAGAGAGAGAGAGGAACAGCAGCAGCCCAGGAACCCTCCTCTCCCCTGGCCCAACTCGCCTCCCCTGGCCCAACTCGCTTTCCCCGTACCCCTTCGCGCCAAGAGACGACGTCTCCTGTTCCTCTTCCCCCGACGCCTTCCCTCTCTCTGATCCTCTAACGGCAGCGGGCAGGTCGCCGTTCCCCCCGTCATCCTCGTCATACCGCACCTCCACCTCGCGCCTTCTTATCCCCAAGCCGTGTTTTCCCCTCCCCCTCGAACCCTAGCCTCCCTTTCCCTCCTCTCCGCCGCCATCCCCTGCCTCTGCCCCAGCTGGTCTCACCCGGCCGAGAGTTACCGCCAGGAGTGTGCCGTTGTGTCGTCGCCATGATCGACGTCGAGGCCACCTGACGGCGGAGACCTCAGCTCCGCGCTTGGACCGTCCCCTAGCAAGCAGCAGAAGGACCACCGCTTCCTGGAGCCACCTCCGCGACGACCCCTCTGTCCGTAGCAGGAGTACCTCACCGCCGGCGTTTCCTGGTCGTCTTCCCGGAGCTTCTGGCCACCATCGGCACCACTTCCAGTGGGAATCGTTCGCGGTGAGCACCCTTTGCCCTTTTTCCTCCCCCTAGCATCCTCCCCGCTGACCAGAGTCCGCCCCGACGCCGGCGATTCTCCGCCGCGCGTACGCGTCGAGTCCGTCAGTTTCGTCAGGAAACGTACCTGCAGTTGCCCCTCGTGCCACCTCTGTTCTTGCCGTTCCAGCCGACGCCGTGGTGCCTCTTCCGCTCCGTTTTCGGTGCCCATCTGTAGCCCTTGCCTCCCTCTGTCCTACGAGCCGTCCCTCGACCAAAACCGTCTGGTAACGCGCTCGCCATCCTCCTCCGAAGTGGCGCCTTCCTTCTGTCGCCGCAGTTCGGTGTGGATGAGTTCGTCCGTCAGTCTCGCGCGCCTCCCGGTACCCCTGTTCCCCGCCAGATCCCGTCCGTTGTAGTCCTCCGTGGGCAAAACTCCAAACACAAAAGTCGTAGGCCTTTGTCCCTTCTACAACATTGGTTTTTGCGGCATCCCAAAAATCCCGATGGTTTGCTCGGCATCGTCGACCGAAGTCAGGGCTCAGCTGGCTGTTTTCGCGTCCAGTTCTTCAGTTTCGTCAGTCCAAACCGATCCTCCTGGAAGATTTATATTTAGGCCCCTGTGGTTTCTCCTTCCCAACCCGCGGTCCCCCAAACCAACCCAGCGAGGAGTTTTGCAGAATAGCCCCTGAGCTTTCCTATTTCCAACCCGCGGTCCTACCCCAACCAGTCCTCTATGCCAAGTCAGCGCGCGCGGCCCACCTGTCATCCTCCTTGGGTAGGGTCCTGCGAGTAGCAAAAGTCCAGGAGCCCTTCTGTTTCAAATTTCAAATCTTTTCAAATTAATTCGATTTAGTTCAAATTCAAAATTTGTTTAAATTTAAGCGAATTCATAACTTATTCCTGGTTTGGAATTTGAATTCAAACCTTATATGAAAAATGTTTTAAGTTTGAATGTTAATTCAAATCTTTATTCAAATATTTTCAAAACTAATTTAAAAGGGTCAAACTTTGACTTTGACCCAATTTGACTAATTTTGACTACAAAATAAATTTAAATTCATAATTCCAAATAATACAAATAATATATGATTCTGGATCAGAAAAACATGAGGAATTGAAATATGCCATTCAAAATATTATTTGAACACTTTAAATTTCAAGTTGCATTAAATTACAACAAAATTCCCCTGGACCTTAATAAATTAATAACTTTTGTTTTATAACTCCAAATTTAACAAATGATATGTCTAAAATGATCAGCTCGACGAGACCTTTCTGTTTATGCTATCCATGACTTCAATTGCAGCATGCATCACATAAATATATAGTATACAGCAACTAATATGACAATAAAATGTGGCCAAAATTCAATGAAATGGTTTAATCTTGTATTCTACACCTCACCCATGCCATGCTACTTTATTGCCATGGAAACTATGCATCATTCATCATGGCAGCTTGTCGCATTTTATTACTATGCTTGTGCACTTTATTTATGTTGGCCCTTGTTTGTTTGGTTCTTCTTCGAATAGACTCTGAGCAGGGGATATATCAAGAGAACCAGGAGCACTACCCAGATCCGTCTCTCGCTTCCACCGAGCTGCCAGGCAAGCACTACCACATGCTTGCATACATACAGTACCTATTGCCTCTATCTTATTCTTGCATCATCGAGTCGCGATTGCATTAAACTGAATCCCAAGTATTGCATAGCCTTTACTTTTAAACCCCACCAAGCTTGTTCCTCCATCCCATGAGCCATTACTACAGGAGTTGTTTGAGCCACGCGAGTCGTAGAACAGCATGTGTAGGGTATGTGAGTGTTTGATGGATAACGAGGTACCTAAACAACTTAACCTGAGTAGTAATGGGATAACTAATGAAAGTGGCACCGGTGGGCAATATCTGCTATTTGGTTTTTCCTGCTCACTTGTGTCCCGTAGGACCCCGAGTACTTGAGACCTGTTCCTTGAATATTCGCGCTATCCACATCCGGGAGGCTTATGGGACCCCCCTGAGCCAGAGCTTGATTCATTCTTATTTCTAGGGGCCACAAACTAGTTTGAGGTTTTATTTACGATCCTGTACTTATGCCATGCTTTACCGCTTTATTACGATTGTGCGAGGAGCACACTGTACTGTTTAGGATAGTGGCACGATTCCGCGGTATCGACAAGCTTAGTTTTGGGTTCCCAGTCGTTTACAGCCGTCCCCACAACCTTGAGTCCGTCTCGGAGCTAGCTTACTTCGTTGCGGGTCTACTTTAAGGGGTGGCCCCCTGAAATATTTCTGAATCCTGTGATTGCTTTGTCGTGAAGGCCTCGTTGGGTTTTGATTTGGTTTTTCCGAGGTCGATCGAGTGTGTGTTGCTATTTGTGCACCCCTGCAGGGTAAAACTTTCTGAAAGCCGTGTCTGCGGTTATGGACGACTTGGAGCACAGTTTCTCGATCATAGACAAGCATAACTAAAGTACCGCTTTTAACTTGACTAAGTAACTGACTAGTATATAGCGCAACATTCATGGACTGGTTAATAAAACTGCCAACGGATGGGGGGGTTGTTCGTCCTCTTCCTCGTCGGTAAGCGAGGAGGAGGATGGATCTGGTGAAATTACTGTTATAACTGTTGTCATTAATTCACGGACATCCGTCTATCATTGGTTAGACGGATGGTTAGCGAGTATCTATAGAACTGCTAGGGTTTATCTTTTGCTGCAATTGCGTCACCCCAGGTTGTGTCCCCTTTAGAGGCATAAAGACTTGCTGAGTACCCTTAGGGTCTCACACGATAAATTATTGGTTCAGATGAACAGGTACACTCGCAGGACGGATACTGGGTGGAAGAGGCTGATGATGTGGGCAACGATCGTTCGGTGTAGAGATTCCGGGAACGGGGATCCGTGAGATCTGTGGGCGGGATGTGCTTATTTCTATGGCATCTTATGCCGATTTGCTTCTTATCCGTACTCGGACTTTGTTTTGCCGCTTCCGCTTGATACTCTGATGTGTGATGTATGAGGAATTATCCTAAAATATTATATCTATCTAGGTCATTTGAATCTTGCCGTATGGCGTTGCTATATTTCCTTTCTTTCTAGATGGAATGGCTCTGATGTACTTTTGTATGGTGGCTTGCATACATACTCATTTGTGTATGTAGTTGATCCCTTCGCCTGCCGATTACGCCGCCCGTACAGGTCCCGATAAATTGGAAGTGGTTGGAACGGCCGAAAGGTCTACCCGTGAGTGGCTTTTGGGGCCCCACCGTACTATTTCAACCACTACCGTTCATCCAGGCTTGTATCTAGGAGCGTAATTCACCGAGGTAGTTACACGAGTGGCGGCGGTGCCCTTTTTGCCATCGGCAGCAGCACTGGTGCCCACCGCGGTGGAGGCCTTCTTCGGCTTCCCCATTGCAGTACATGAATGGCGGCGGTGTGAGCGCAGAAAAGAGGACGGGAAGGATTGAAGAACTTCCAGCGCGCGGCGAGAAAAGCTCAAGAAAGTGGAAGCAGTGAAAAGCAACTGGCTGTGGTGAAAAACAAACAAATCCCCCCCCCCCACAGTTATAAGGACGAAGACGATGGACAGGGACCGTCCATCGGGAAGCCCTAGAGCCAGCATCAAATCCAACCGTCCACGTGTCAGCACAGCAGCGAACCGTCGCTCGCACTCCGTCCACTATGCACGGAAACCGAGGAGACGCCGTAATTATAGCCATGTCGTGCGTGACCAGTCAACTCCAAGTCAGAAAGTGGGACCCATGTTCGTCCAGTCACGTCACCTCTGGTGCCGCAGACGCTTGAGGTCACCGATCGTCAGCACTGACGTCATCACAGCTATACTAGCAACGGTTACAAATTTTCGGCTCAACAGCTAAAAGTACTCACTCAAATCTATGATTCGAGCAACTACTCGGGGGCTACTCCTATCAGGAGCGCTGGCTGCGCACCCGAAGCATGAATATCGTACTACGCCAATGATCTATTTTCTTCGATTCCTACGTCGAGTCTACGACTCCACTACGGACTCGGGGGCTACTCCCATAGGGAGGATTGATTCAAGCGTCCGAAAAAATTGTTTCCTACGGACCTGAAGCAAACAACGACTGAATTAAAATCTCTGCTCGAGTCTACGACTCGAACAGACACTTGGGGCCTACTCCCATAAGGAGCGCTGGTCACGTACCCTATGAATTCTTCGAATGCGATCCTTCGAATCAGAATAAAAAAGATTATTGGCAACTTTGCCCCAATTAACGCTAAGTGAGTAACATCCTCCTTGGCCACCCGAAACACCTCCGCGGTGGTAAAATTTTGGATGCTGTGTCTACGACGCAAAGACAAGACCTACAGATATCATCTGATGGCCTGACAACGCACACGACTGAGCTCTGCTAGTGAAAATCCGTGCTAACAAGCGCGATGAAAATCCCGACGGACGCGTTGGGTACATCATTTGAAAATTACTGGGATTCCACTCTTGTAAGTCCTCAACGGCCTGAGTCGAATTATGCCAGCATCTGTTCCGGGTTTGAGTCGAGGGACTTGAATCTGAAGAAGATCGTGTTGTTTTGTCCTAAGACAGTTAACTAACCCTGATCCGTCAGGAGAGTCAGACACACGCATCAACAATCCCTCCATACTAAAATCATTCTCTGATGAACAGAAATAGCTGCACGCGAAAGATTGAAGAGTCCTCAGTCGAATCTATGATTTGACTAAACACTCGGGGGCTACTGTAACATCCCAAAAATACTAAACTTGGATCATCAAATTCTAATCCTCACATTTAGGGTTAAAAAAACTTTTCTAAATAAAATTATGAATGCATGCACATGTGTATGCATTGATTTTGAATTCTTTTAAACCCACCTTGTTTGTTTGTTTCATTGCTTGTAAAATGTTTCTTAGGTGAAATAAACATCATCTAAAACATTTCCCACCCTTTTCCTAAAGACAAGTAAATCAAAACACATATATGAAATGAATGGTCATTTTGGCCAATTTAACTCACATGCCTACTTTGGCTGTCTCAAACTTTCAAAACCTAACAGAAACTTTTCTGGATCTTTGCACCCCTTGAATGTACTCATAACAAAGTATCAAGGCCCACTTTGTGATCATCCAGAAACTTTCAAATGCATAGTTTAAATGACAATTCAAAATTGAATCTTTATCATATGGGAAGATCCCACTTTTTCAAAAACCACTCAAACAAGCTCAACTTTCAAAACCCAAGCATCTGCAGACTCACCAGCACCAATCTAGCAAACCCACCAAAAATCTTTTCAAAATTCAAAACTTGAGTTCATGCGGCCATTTCATCAAACAGGTTGCAGACACAAATCAAACAAACATCAAACACTATTGTGAGTAGTGATTCTTGCCTAACTTGTTCCCTAGTTAGCTCACACACGGCTCAGTAGATCATCTAGGAAGTTTAGCCAGGCACTAGCACCCCTGTGAGCTTGCCATTGCCATCAATGGTGAACAGCCGAAGCCAACCTTGCCACCCCATTGTGGACAGCAAGCTAGGAGCAGCAGCAAGCCTAGCCAACATGTCTGGGAGGCAGCCCACCGTCCACCGCCACTACCTGTCCCAGCCGCGAGCGTTGCCAAGCCCTGGACCACGCGCACAAGCCGCGCCCAGACCATGTCGAGCGTGCGCCAGAGCGCCACCCTCGACCAGCGTCCACAGACCGCGCGCCGCCCTCACCGTGTGCACACACGATCGCCATCAACCCAGGAGACCGCCAGACATCCCCGTTTGCCGCCCCGTGCCATACAGCCATCGCCCGCCGTCAAAGACGCCGCCTCTGCCGTGCAGAGCACCGCCCGTTCCAGACCAAACCGCACCGCCCCACGCCTCGAGACCATGTCGTTGAGCATCGCCAGGAGACACCGCATCGTCCCCTACCCTTGCCCATGCCTTTAGCCGCCTGTAACCTCGCCCCCGACGAGCTCACCGTGCGCCCCGACGGTCCCCTCGCTCGAATATAAATAGAGTCCACCCCCGCACGATTTCTTCACACCATATCACTCCCCTCTCCTCACTGATCGTGCCACAACGTTCTCAGAGCAAGGCGAGCACCACCTCGCCGGAATTTCACCGGAGCCCGCCGCCTCTGGAGAAGAAGGGAGCCAGCGATTGGAGCCGCCCCAGGAGAAGCCACCAGTACCAAGAGATTCGCCGTCGTCGACTTCGTCGTTCGCCCGCCTCGCCGACCCTCGCCCGTACCCCGGTGAGCCCCTAGCACCCCTCACTGGCCGCGCTAGGTTTTGTTCTCGCCGGAGTTGTCTCTCGTCGACGATGACTCCCAGCCGTTAGATTAGAACTAGATCGAACGATCCACGTTGCCCCATACCGCTTCGCCCAGCCCCGTGTCACTGACGAGTGGGGACACCCACTTAAGCAGCCCGCGGGAGCACTGCGCTTAGCAGGCCGGCCCAGTAACTTTTCCCGCGCAGCCCAGCGATTCAAATTAAACCTTTTTATTTTTAAATTCAAACACACTTTTGTACCCAACTTCAAAAATCAACCCAGATCGATTCAGTGCACCAAATTGAATGAAACCAATTTTGTTGGAAAGGTCTGTGAATGCGGAATCCAAGACCGTTGGATTCAAGTCATTTGGATCTGTAGATCACCCATAGTAAAAATAACAAGGCAGAAGCTTTTATGCATTCAAACATTTTTCAAATTTAAACCATAAAAGCTTTTGAGTTGATTCCAACTCTCAAAAATCACATTTAACCATACCTTTCAGAATATATAAAAATATATATGTTTACTTGCAGAAATAATGTTCAAGTAATAAAAGAATGCTACATAAGCATTTCTAGCCACTTTAATTAATTAGAATAAAAGGGTAAAACCTTATTAAATTGTGACACCACTTTAAATCACATTCCCATGGACTACAATATGTGGTGATGACATGTGTCAACATGATCCCATATTTGGTTTGGAGAATATTAAATCTTAAGTAGATTTTCAATGAGTAGAAATTACTTTTCTAAAAATAAAAAGAATCAAATCAAGCCTTAACCTTGTAAGGTTAGAGATGATGTTAGATCATCTATAAGACCCTTGTGTGTGATGATTGCAAGTAGTTAAGTATTGTTTGGTGATTGTGTACCTCGTATTTATTCATAGACGCTAGTACCGACCAAGGCTACGAGGAGGAAGGAGGATACTACGAAGAAGAAGCCGAGGAGAACTTCAACCACTGCTCTGCACAAGGCAAGCCTTACTAATCAAGTTGACCTATGCAAGCTAAAACTTGCAAGACACTCTACTTTAGCAAGCCAAATACTACTAGTGAATGTGCAAGCTGATACTATACCTATGCAAGCTAACCCTTGCAAGATACCCTACTGATGCAACAAACCCCTACTTGTTCTATGACTACTATATGCCTTAAGCATATGTGATCATACCCATTTGATAAACCAATCCTAGTTTTACTTGCAAGCTTCTTACTTTATTTCTTTATCAAAGCTCACTTAGAGTTTACTTAAGTGACTGGTAGATTCAGGAAAGATGCTGAAGGTTGCATAAAGAGCATAAAATTTGGCCTAAGCTAGAAACCTTGATATCAGCCTAAGATATAAGGTTGGACTTAGTGAAACTCCACTAGTTACTACCCCATCATCAGTACTACCCCCCCTACCTTAGATGCTAGTGCTAAGCATAAAATTTGATCAACTCTAGATGGGAATACTTGGTGGAAAAATGGTTATGAAAACCTTGGAATGATGGATCATTCTATTGAAATGTTTTGGACATGTGTTTCCAAACACTTGATGATTTTGGTGATGAAAATGTTGAGGCATGAGCCTTAGCCCTTTATAAAACTGATGGTTGTCTGGATGCGATACCATTCCAATTTTAGCGTACAACCACAATACCCGAATATTGGGTAGGGCTTGACTGGAAACTTATGTTCCTTAGTATTAGTTACCTCACGGCCAAGGTTTGAGCTGAGGCTACCTTGTGAAGATTGTCCACCTGTGCAGTACCCAAGATGACAGTTGGTCATGGTTGGGAGGCCAAACTCACAGGAGAGGTGCTTATACTAGGGCGTGTAATTGAAAGGTTAGGATTTATTATCCGCATACTGAGTATGGTGAATTCAGGATTTGTTCCTGATGGATGTATCGAATTTTGTGGTGAAAGTGTACAATCTCTGCAGAGTGTCAAACTATTCGAATAGCCGCGTCCGCGGTTACGGACAGTTGGAGTGGCCATACTGTTCCCCCGTCAGACTTTTCAAAATGACCTGTGAAATGAATTGAGACTTTGACTTGACCACAACAGAGTTGTGATATGAAATACAAGTTCCCACTTAGGAATTATAAAATTGTGACTAGCTTTAGAACTTAGTAGAGATAAATCTGGCTTTTACAAAAACAACCCTAGAGCCTAGTGTCCTATTATACAAAAACCCCTTTACCTGTTAGTATTAGTTTGCGAGTACTTAAAGAGTACTCATGGCTTTGTCCCTGGCTATTCCCATGGCCAGACTATGAAGAGGAGTACCTGTAAGATGGACCCCAGGAAGGTTACGACAACTAGGATCATCTCCCATCGTCAGCATTGCCTGTGACCCCGAAGATGGAGCTTCGCCTACGCTACCGTTATTATTACGTATTCCGCTTCTTGATGTTATATTAAGAACTGGATCATGAGATCCCTATTTGTGTAATAACTTATGTATCGTTTGTAATGGATGAAATACTATGGTATCCAATTCTGTTATGTCTCGCAAAAATGGTAATCCTGGGATTGCGATGTATGGCATAACAGGCATCTAGGATTGAAAAATCCGGGTGTTGATAAGTTGGTATCAGAGCCATCCTGACCATAGGAGACCCTAGTTAGATTGGACGTTGAACCAAAAACTTAGTTTCAGAACCAAAGAACACAAATATTTACGAAAACTTATTCTCATTCTTACCTCTTTAATTCTTTCATAAAACTTCGTGTTCCTCAAAAACTCTTGCAAAATAGATAAAATTATGACACACTTGATCACTCTGCTAATCTGCTCATCCTCTATTTTTATAGATGGACGTGAAGTATAGCAAGTTTTACCAACTTGGGAATGGAGGAGACCTTATCTTTGAGAGGGATCTAGATCAGCTTTCGGAACTTCTGGAGCGTCCGCACCCCGAGTTCTTCGGAGCTCAGCTCAATGATCAAGGAGGAGAAGATCTGAAGTGGCTAATTGTTGCAAGTCTCCGAGGAAAGATTGAACCTCCCACTGCGGAGGGAATTCAGTTTACCTTGAGGGAAAACAACTGGCTCGATGGACTTGCTAGAGCAATGCAGGAAGCTCTTTCCCGTCTGTGTGGGCAGAGCATCAATCAGATCAAGGGTACTCTCTTTGAGTTTTGCCCAAGGCGTGATGCAAATGGACAACCATTGGAAGCCCCATACCACCCCGAGCTGAAGACTCAATTGGACCACCTTAGCTTCATGATGTATGATCGTCAGCAGGAATTGGACAACTACCGTGACTACTGCAACCACAAGTCTGCCATCATCAAGATGAAGGACCAGACCATCGCCATGCTAGCAAAGGATCGCAAGTCTTGCCGCCGTCAGCTCGACAAGAAGGAGCGCATTATTGCCCGTCTTCTCCATCTCATCTCATCTCTGGAGGAGACCATCCACGAGAGAGACATGCAGTTAGAGGAAAGGGAGAATGCCGGAGAGGATCTTCGTGGAGACCCTTACTCCTATCTCAGCAATGACGATGATTTTCTGGAGGATCAGGCCATGGACTTCTTCACCGATGAGGATGATTTCGCCTTCATTGATGATGATGAAGATGATGACGCCACAGATTTCGAGGAGTAGTAGCACTTGAGCACTAGCGTAGTGAGTAGTAGTCAGTCCCACTGTATCGTAGATTCCAGAATGGTTCTTAAAACCATCTGTTTTTCCTTGCTGTGGTGTGCGTTGTATCGTGTGAATGAATGAATGAAAAAGCAAGTTGCTAGAAAAATCTGAATCAAACATTTAACAATTTTCAAAGACCCAAAACCTTAGAAATTTCCCTCTTTTCTCATGATCTATATCAATCTTCAGATGCCACGTGGAGGAAGTGGTTCAGCCCCGGACCCGATGTTGCAGATCCTGCAAATGTTGACTTCTGACCGCGAAGCTAAAAGAGCGGAACGTCAAGCCAACCTAGCCACTCTGCAACAGATAGCCCAGCTAGCCCACAACAACCAAGGCCACGGAAATCAGGACAACCACGGATCTAAGCTCAAGAATTTCCAGAATACCAACCCACCCGTTTTCACCAAGTCAGACGAACCCCTAGATGCGGATGACTGGTTGCAAACCATGGAAAACAACCTAGAAGTCGCTGGAGTGGAAGCCAACGAGAAAGTCCTGTTCGCCTCCCATTATCTAGCCGAAGATGCCAGGGCATGGTG
This sequence comes from Avena sativa, assembly GCA_916181665.1. Taxonomy (NCBI): domain Eukaryota; kingdom Viridiplantae; phylum Streptophyta; class Magnoliopsida; order Poales; family Poaceae; genus Avena; species Avena sativa. The sequence goes on along the minus strand of OV702283.1, from coordinate 226,048,893 downwards.
GAACAGTGTTCGCGCCATGACCGGAGGCCAAATGATGACCTGGGAGGAATTCAAGGTCAAGTTCAGCAGAACCCATGTACCACCAGGTTTGATCAAGAGAATGAGAGACAAGTTCAGAGAGCTGAAGCAAGGAAGGATGACTGTAGTGGAATACCGTGACAAATTTTTGTCATTAGCTAGGTATGCCCCGAACGAGATAGACACTGAAGCCAAGAAGAAAGAAAGGTTCTTGAATGGTCTGCATGACGAGATGTAGACAATGTTAGTCAATATCCCCTTTGTTGATATTGAAGCCCTTGTCGATTCTGCTATCCATATGGAAGGAAAGATCAACCAGGCCAATGAGAACCGCAAGCGTCGCATGATGCATCAACCAGGAACCCATCAGACCCCAAAGTATCGCCCCAACCCATCTCCAGGATTTGCCCCAAGAACCAACAGACCCCCTATGACCCGTCCGACCTACCCCAACCGTGGAAACCCTAGACCCGGAGGAAATCACAACAACCCCGGCAACTCTAGCAATTTCACCCGTGCCCCACCCAAGTTCAACAACAACAATGCTACCGCCAACCCCAACACTGCCCCGAGGACTGGAAGCAATGTTGTGCCTGTCGCAGCCAAGGACAAGTCACAAGTGACCTGTTATGACTGTGGAAATAAAGGCCACTATTCCAACGAGTGCCCCAACAAGAAGAATTCTACAGCCCCTAACGCCAATGTCCCAGCTCAGCAGCAGCGTCGTGTCTAGCCAGGGAGAAGATTTGCCCCAGGGAATTCACTCAACCGCAATGGCTGTCTTTTTCTCATGCATGCCGAAGAAGCTCACGAAGCGCCAGACGTCGTGCTGGGTATGTTTTCTGTTAATTCAGTACTTGCAAGAGTGTTGTTTGACTCTGGTGCATCGTATTCATTTGTCACCGAAGAATTTGCCTGCACTAGTAAAATTCAACCAACCAAATTGAAGCATGTGATGATTGTACAAATTCCCGGATCAACCACCAAGGCTAGGCAAATTTGCAAAGCCGTCCCTATCCGAATCCATGGCATAGATTTTTATGCTAATCTAATAGTACTCGGAACTAAAGGTTTGGAAGTAGTACTAGGAATGGATTGGATGTCCAAACATAAGGGATTGATTGACTGTGCCAAGAAAGCCATCACTATGACCAGTACCGCCAGAATATCAGTCGATCATATATCTGAAACCTTACCTCGCCAATTCAAATGCAACAAGAGTATAGCCCAACCTACCATTGACCAAGTCCGGATAGTCTGGGAATACCCCGATGTATTTCCAGATGTTTTGCCCGGTATGCCCCCCAGATCGGGATATCGAGTTCATCATTGAACTAATCTCCGGAACCGGACCCGTAGCCCAGAAACCCTATATTATGAACCCGTCAGAACTAGAAGAACTGAAGAAGCAACTGGATTCCATGCTGGAAATCAGATTGATTCAACCAAGTGCGTCCCCATGGAGATCACCTGTCTTGTTTGTGGACAAGAAGGATGGAGGTAACCGGTTGTGTACGGATTATCGGAAGTTGAATGATGTCACCATCAAGAACAAGTACCCCTTACCCAAGATAGAAGATTTGTTTGATCAGTTGACCGGTGCCAAAGTGTTTTCTAAGATTGATCTTAGGACTGGCTATCACCAACTCAAAATTCGTGCAGAGGATATTCCAAAGACTGCCTTTACCACCAGATATGGATTGTATGAGTATACCGTCATGTCTTTTGGATTAACCAATGCCCCCGCTTATTTCATGAACCTCATGAATAAGATTTTTATGGACTTCCTGGATAAATTTGTCGTTGTTTTCATCGATGACATTCTGATTTATTCCAAATCAGAAGAAGAACATGAGCTACACCTAAGGACCATTCTTGGAACCCTTAGAGAGCATCAGCTGTATGCAAAGTTTAGCAAATGTGAATTCTGGTTACAGGAAGTAGGATTCCTCGGTCACATTGTATCAGCCGGAGGAATTGCCGTTGACCCTGCCAAAGTGAAAGATGTAGAAGATTGTCAAGCCCCAACCACTCAAACCCAAGTTCGTGCTTTTCTCGGATTGGCGGGATATTACCGCAAATTTGTAGAAGGATTCTCTAGTATCGCCAGACCCATGACCCAATTGCTGAAGAAGGACAAGAAGTTTGAATGGACCGACAAATGTGAAGCGAGTTTTCAAGAACTCAAAAGGAGATTGATTTCAGCCCCAATCTTGATCATGCAGGATATCACGAAGCCCTTCGATGTGTATTGTGACGCATCCAAGATTGGTCTCGGATGTGTGCTAATGCAAGAAGGCAAAAGTTATATCTTATCTATCGCGACAATTGAAGCAACATGAACAAAATTACCCAACCCATGACCTCGAACTCGCAGCCGTAGTTCTAGCCCTGAAGACATGGAGACATTACCTGATGGGAAACCGTTGTGAGATTTATTCGGATCACAAGAGCCTAAAGTATATATTCACTCAGAAGGATCTGAATATGAGGCAGAGAAGATGGATTGAGCTAATCAAGGATTACGACCTGGACATTCACTATCACCTTGGTAAAGCCAACGTGGTAGCCGATGCCCTTAGCAGATTGCCGTGCCGCTTGAACTCCATGATTTTGAAGGAGCAACCAAGTTTGCACAAAGAGATGGAAGATTTTCGAATGGAATTAGTAAGTGAAGGATTTTTGGCTAGCATAGAACTTCAGCCCATTTTGATCAGTCAGATTAAAGAGGCGTAGAAGGGAAATGCCAGTATCGACGGAATCAAGCGTCGTATCGGTACATGCAAAGTACCCGGATTCACCGAGGACGAAGAAGGAGTTTTGTGATACAAAGGACGCCTTTGTGTACCATCAGATTCTGAGTTAAAAGAAGTTATCTTGAAGGAGGCTCATGATACTCTTTATTCTATCCATCCCGGAGGAACTAAGATGTATCAAGATTTGAAAGAGCAATTTTGGTGGCATAAGATGAAGAGAGAAATCGGAAGCTATATCGCCAAGTGTGATATATGTCAGCGAGTCAAGGCCGGACATCAAAGACCTGCAGGATTGTTGCAACCTTTGCAAATTCCGGAATGGAAATGGGATTCTGTAGGAATGGACTTTATCACTGGACTACCTACTTCTAGTAGGGGAAATGACTCTATTTGGGTCATAGTTGACAGATTGTCCAAAGTCGCCCATTTCTTACCCGTCAAAACCACCTATCAGAGTTCGAAGCTAGCAGAGTTGTACATCGCTAGAATTGTTAGTTTGCATGGAGTCCCCAAGAACATCGTATCGGATCGAGGAACTCAGTTTACCTCGAGATTCTGGAAGAAAGTCCAAGAAGGTTTAGGAACCCGCCTAGATTTCAGTACAGCGTATCACCCTCAGACCGATGGACAAACGGAGCGAGTAAATCAAATACTCGAAGATATGCTGAGAGCATGTGTGTTAGAATATGGATCCAAATGGGAAGACTGTCTGCCGTTTGCAGAATTTTCATACAACAACAGTTACCAAGCCAGTTTGCAAATGGCCCCATTTGAATTTATGTACGGAAGGAAGTGTCGCACCCCCTTGAACTGGTCGGAAGTAGGAGAGAGTCAGATTTTCGGACCCAACATCCTACGAGAAGCAGAAGAGAAGGTTCACAAGATTCGTGAGCACCTCAAGACAGCCCAATCCCGAAAGAAGAGTTACGCCGACAAGAGACCTCGCCTTCAACATAGGAGATTTTGTTTATCTGAAAGTGTCGCCATTGAAGGGAATGCAGCGTTTCCAACTCAAGGGAAAGTTAGCCCCCAGATATATCGGACCTTTCAAAATTCCGAACCGTCGAGGAGAAGTATCGTATCAATTGGAACTACCAGAAGAGATGTCAGCTGTGCACAATGCGTTCCATATCTCGTTACTTCGCAAATGTCTCGAAGTCCCCGAGAAGACCGAAGTGTTCAAGAATATCGATCACCGGACCATAGAGATCAACGATGACCTGACCTATACCGAAGTACCCATCCGTATTTTGGAAGAAGCCTTTCGAACTACCCGAACCCGAAGCATCAAGTTTCTCAAGATTCAGTGGAGCAACCACACAGAAGAGGAAGCTACCTGGGAACGCGAAGATCACATCAGGACGGAGTTTCCAGATCTCTTCAAATCCTAGGTAATCTTTTCGTCCTTTTTCAAATCTCGGGACGAGATTTTGTTTAAGGGGGTAAGGTTTGTAACATCCCAAAAATACTAAACTTGGATCATCAAATTCTAATCCTCACATTTAGGGTTAACAAAAACTTTTCTAAATAAAATTATGAATGCATGCATATGTGTATGCATTGATTTTGAATTCTTTTAAACCCACCTTGTTTGTTTGTTTCATTGCTTGTAAAATGTTTTTTAGGTGAAATAAACATCATCTAAAACATTTCCCACCCTTTTCCTAAAGACAAGTAAATCAAAACACATATATGAAATGAATGGTCATTTTGGCCAATTTAACTCACATGCCTACTTTGGCTGTCTCAAACTTTCAAAACCTAACAGAAACTTTTCTGGATCTTTGCACCCCTTGAATGTACTCATAACAAAGTATCAAGGCCCACTTTGTGATCATCCAGAAACTTTCAAATGCATAGTTTAAATGACAATTCAAAATTGAATCTTTATCATATGGGAAGATCCCACTTTTTCAAAAACCACTCAAACAAGCTCAACTTTCAAAACCCAAGCATCTGCAGACTCACCAGCACCAATCTAGCAAACCCACCAAAAATCTTTTCAAAATTCAAAACTTGAGTTCATGCGGCCATTTCATCAAACAGGTTGTAGACACAAATCAAACAAACATCAAACACTATTGTGAGTAGTGATTCTTGCCTAACTTGTTCCCTAGTTAGCTCACACACGGCTCAGTAGATCATCTAGGAAGTTTAGCCAGGCACTAGCACCCCTGTGAGCTTGCCATTGCCATCAATGGTGAACAGCCGAAGCCAACCTTGCCACCCCATTGTGGACATCAAGCTAGGAGCAGCAGCAAGCCTAGCCAACATGTCTGGGAGGCAACCCACCGTCCACCGCCACTACCTGTCCCAGCCGCGAGCGTTGCCAAGCCCTGGACCACGCGCACAAGCCGCGCCCAGACCATGCCGAGCGTGCGCCAGAGCGCCACCCTCGACCAGCGTCCACAGACCGAGCGCCACCCTCACCGTGTGCACACACGATCGCCATCAACCCAGGAGACCGCCAGACATCCCCGTTTGCCGCCCCGTGCCATACAGCCACCGCCCGCCGTCAAAGACGCCGCCTCTGCCGCGCAGAGCACCGCCCGTTCCAGACCAAACCGCACCGCCCCACGCCTCGAGACCATGTCATTGAGCATCGCCAGGAGACACCGCATGGTCCCCTACCCTTGCCCATGCCTTTAGCCGCCTGTAACCTCGCCCCCGACGAGCTCACCGTGCGCCCCGACGGTCCCCTCGCTCGAATATAAATAGAGGCCACCCCCGCACGATTTCTTCACACCATCTCACTCCCCTCTCCTCACTGATCGTGCCACACCGTTCTCAGAGCAAGGCGAGCACCACCTCGCCGGAATTTCACCGGAGCCCGCCGCCTCTGGAGAAGAAGGGAGCCAGCGATTGGAGCCGCCCCAGGAGAAGCCACCAGTACCAGGAGATTCGCCGTCGTCGACTTCGTCGTTCGCCCGCCTCGCCGACCCTCGCCCGTACCCCGGTGAGCCCCTAGCACCCCTCACTGGCCGCGCTAGGTTTCGTTATCGTTGGAGTTGTCTCGCGTCAACGATGACTCCCAGCCGTTAAATTAGAACTAGATCGAATGATCCATGTTGCCCCATACTGCTTCGCCCAGCCCCGTGTCACTGACGAGTGGGGACACCCACTTAAGCAGCCCGCGGGAGCACTGCGCTTAGCAGGCCGGCCCAGTAACTTCTCCCGCGCAGCCCAGCGATTCAAATTAAACCTTTTTCTTTTTAAATTCAAACACACTTCTGTACCCAACTTCAAAAATCAACCCAGATCGACTCAGTGCACCAAATTGAATGAAACCAATTTTGTTGGAAAGGTCTGTGAATGCTGAATCCAATCCCGTTGGATTCAAGTCATTTGGATCTGTAGATCACCCATAGTAAAAATAACAAGGCAGAAGCTTTTCTGCATTCAAACATTTTTCAAATTTAAACCATAAAATCTTTTGAGTTGATTCCAACTCTCAAAAATCACATTTAACCATACCTTTCAGAATATATAAAAATATATAGGTTTACTTGCAGAAATAATGTTCAAGTAATAAAAGAATGCTACATAAGCATTTCTATCCACTTTAATTAATTAGAATAAAAGGGTAAAACCTTATTAAATTGTGACACCACTTTAAATCACATTCCCATGGACTACAATATGTGGTGATGACATGTGTCAACATGATCACATATTTGGTTTGGAGAATATTAAATCTTAAGTAGTTTTTCAATGAGTAGAAATTACTTTTCTAAAAATAAAAAGAATCAAATCAAGCCTTAACCTTGTAAGGTTAGAGATGATGTTAGATCATCTATAAGACCCTTGTGTGTGATGATTGCAAGTAGTTAAGTATTGTTTGGTGATTGTGTACCTCGTATTTATTCATAGACGCTAGTACCGACCAAGGCTACGAGGAGGAAGGAGGATACTACGAAGAAGAAGCCGAGGAGAACTTCAACCACTGCTCTGCACAAGGCAAGCCTTACTAATCAAGTTGACCTATGCAAGCTAAAACTTGCAAGACACTCTACTTTAGCAAGCCAAATACTACTAGTGAATGTGCAAGCTGATACTATACCTATGCAAGCTAACCCTTGCAAGATACCCTACTGATGCAACAAACCCCTACTTGTTCTATGACTACTATATGCCTTAAGCATATGTGATCATACCCATTTGATAAACCAATCCTAGTTTTACTTGCAAGCTTCTTAATTTATTTCTTTATCAAAGCTCACTTAGAGTTTACTTAAGTGACTGGTAGATTCAAGAAAGATGCTGAAGGTTGCATAAAGAGCATAAAATTTGGCCTAAGCTAGAAACCTTGATATCAGCCTAAGATATAAGGTTGGACTTAGTGAAACTCCACTAGTTACTACCCCATCATCAGTACTACCCCCCTACCTTAGATGCTAGTGCTAAGCATAAAATTTGATCAACTCTAGATGGGAATACTTGGTGGAAAATGGTTATGAAAACCTTGGAATGATGGATCATTCTATTGAAATGTTTTGGACATGTGTTTCCAAACACTTGATGATTTTGGTGATGAAAATGTTGAGGCATGAGCCTTAGCCCTTTATAAAACTGATGGTTGTCTGGATGCGATACCATTCCAATTTTAGCGTACAACCACAATACCCGAATATTGGGTAGGGCTTGACTGGAAACTTATGTTCCTTAGTATTAGTTCCCTCACGGCCAAGGTTTGAGCTGAGGCTACCTTGTGAAGGTTGTCCACCTGTGCAGTACCCAAGATGACAGTTGGTCATGGTTGGGAGGCCAAACTCACAGGAGAGGTGCTTATACTAGGGCGTGTAATTGAAAGGTTAGGATTGATTATCCGCATACTAAGTATGGTGAATTCAGGATTTGTTCCTGACGGATGTATCGAATTTTGTGGTGAAAGTGTACAATCTCTGCAGAGTGTCAAACTATTCGAATAGCCGCGTCCGCGGTTACGGACAGTTGGAGTGGCCATACTGTTCCCCCGTCAGACTTTTCAAAATGACCTGTGAAATGAATTGAGACTTTGACTTGACCACAACAGAGTTGTGATATGAAATACAAGTTCCCACTTAGGAATTATAAAATTGTGACTAGCTTTAGAACTTAGTAGAGATAAATCTGGCTTTTACAAAAACAACCCTAGAGCCTAGTGTCCTATTATACAAAAACCCCTTTACCTGTTAGTATTAGTTTGCGAGTACTTAAAGAGTACTCGTGACTTTGTCCCTGGCTATTCCCATGGCTAGACTATGAAGAGGAGTACCTGTAAGATGGACCCCAGGAAGGTTACGACAACTAGGATCATCTCCCATCGTCAGCATTGCCTGTGACCCCGAAGATGGAGCTTCGCCTACGCTACCGTTATTATTACGTATTCCGCTGCTTGATGTTATATTAAGAACTGGATCATGAGATCCCTATTTGTGTAATAACTTATGTATCGTTTGTAATGGATGAAGTACTATGGTATCTAATTCTGTTATGTCTCGCAAAAATGGTAATCCTGGGATTGCGATGTATGGCATAACAGGCATCTAGGATTGAAAAATCTGGGTGTTGACAGCTACTGACATGGTTATACCCTACGGATACACGACATCAGCATACCTGGTCCAGACCAAGGAAGGCCCATGAAAATATACACGGCCCATGAATACTTTCGGGTGGCCCAAGCCCATGACGTCTTCGGATCCTTAGAGAGCAAGACTAGATTAGATAGAATATTCAAAGGGGCAAACCCTAAACTTGTAACCGACTCGATCTGTTCCCGGGACCTGCCTACCTCTATATAAAGGCTAGGAGGGCACGACGAGGAGATATCTCTCATACCACCGCATACACACCTCAACGCCAGATTGCATCTGTGCACCCCTGTAACTTTCGGTTCCGCCATAATCAAGAGCAGACGAGCAGGAGTAGGGTTTTCCCTCTGGGGGCCTGAACCTGGGTAAATCTCGTATCTCCTGGTTGCTTGTCTGTTAACCGTTCCGCGATCTCCAGCACCCCTCATCTTCTCCAAAACCCAAGCTCATAACAATGGGCATTGACGAGATCAATCCTCGTCATAAAAAATTATAGATACGTTTACGACGTATCACCTATGATGTGGTTCTGAGGCTAAGTTTGCAATAAGAACATATACTATTTCATTTGGTGAAAGTTGCCCCTTTTTCTAAATAAGCTCAATGATGAACAGTGGCAGTGCATTTCACTGCAAACACTGAGAGCACACTATTTAACACTAACCCCTTTCTTTTTGTCTTATTAGTATTTGTTTGCAGGTACCGAGAAAAGTACAGGAATATCAATACTAGATATGAATTTAGTTTTAGATGTTTTCCTTTTTTATCCATTTTTGTAATTTCCTTTTCTGTCAATAAATTATGTAAAGACATTTTAATACATTAATTTATCTTATTATTATTATTGTAACTATTTCTTGTTATTCCTTTGTTATAAAAGGATAATGTAATATACATATATTCTTTTAATAAAGAATTCTTCTATTTGTTTCATTATTGTAATTCATTTTCCATTTTCCTTATTCATTTAATTATTTTATTATAATCTTTTCTTTATTGTGAAATAACAATGTAATGTTGGTCTTAAAGAATCTTTATACTTTTGTTGATAGCACTTGTATTTGTCTTATTATGAATAATTATTAATAATTCAAATTCCTCCCCTCATAATTCAACATAACAATAGAGGTCATGTCAAAATTCATCACACTCCCCCTTGGATGATACTAAACCTAATTCATTGGAGTGAGAATTCTAATCACTTTAGTCTTTTAATTTGGCAAAAAAATTTACACGGATTTTCAGATGCATGCATGCAGATGCACAAAATCCTAAATCTACCATTTGTTTAGTCCTAAATGTTGGGATGTTACACTGGGCCATCCAGCAGGCCATAGGCTTCGCTACCGACTATGGGCTACCCGGGTTATCGGATTAGAGATATGCAATGGTGATACCCATTTAGCATATCCCCAACACCAAGGTCCCTTTGCTTCTCTTCTTGTGTTTGGGTATGTGAGAAACCATTTAGGAATACACATGCATGTATATAGACCACATCTTTGCATGGACAATTGCACCAACCACGCATGCGTGTGGCTTTCCAACTCCTCATTTTAACTCTTGGCTTATAGAAGTATTTTGTAATTCTGCATGTAAATAATAAATGTGTAGTAGTTATGCTATTAATATTAAAATAATATATAGTATAATTACTACTAGATTTCACCTAAAAAACTAGTCTAGAAATACTAGTTTTGGTCATATTCGGGCTATTCATGTTCTCATCAAGAGGACATGAGGCGGCGGAGGATCTAGGAGGAAGAGAGGAGGCGGAAAATCAAGGAGGAGAGGAGGAGGCAGCGGATCGGGGGTGTCGCCTGGGATATTTTAGTCGATGTAGGGTTTGCCATCCTCGCAGGACATGTACTTACCCGTGAGGCTTTCGCTGCAATGCTAGTTGGGCCACACACTCTCGTGTCCCCACCCGTCATGGAGCAATGCAAGCAACACCGAAGTGAGAAAAATTCAACCGGATCCATCGGCTGCTATTGATGCGGGGGGGGGGGGGGGAGGACCTGCATTGTTTGACAGGATCCAACGATCAACAATCGCGTGCACGACTCTCTCGCCGGACTAGCTAGTGAGAGATGGCCTGGGGATGGCGTCGGAGTAGTGATAGGATGTAGTCTAGGTAGGTTAGTTTCGATTTTCCCCTTCTGGGCGTGTTGGAGCAGATCTCAGGGTGGTGGCGACCTCCCCTGTGCCCTAGGGTTTCTTGCCTAAATGTGTAGTAGTTTTGCTATTAATATTAAAATAATATATAATATAATTATTACTAGATTTCACCTGAAAAACAAGTCTAGAAATACTAGTTTTGGTCATATCCAGGCTATTCATGATCTCATCAGGAGGACATGAGGCGGCGGCGGATCTAGGAGGAAAAGAGGAGGCAGCGAATCAGGGAGGAGAGGAGGAGGCAGCGGATGGGGGGTGTGGCCTGGGATATTTTAGTCGATGTAGGGTTTGCCATCCTTGCAGCAGGACATGTACTTACCCGTGAGGCTTTCGCTGCAATGCTAGTTGGGCCACACACTCTCCTGTCCCCACCCGTTATGGAGCAATGCAAGCAACACCGAAGTGAGAAAAAATCAACTTGATCCAGCGGCTGCTATTGATGCGAAGGGAAAATTGTATTGTTTGACAGGACCAACGATCAACAATCGCGTGCACGCGAGGACGCACTGGGGAGGCGGGTAGCCTAGTGGCTTTTAAAAGAGTAACAAGACTACTCCCTCCGGCCCATATTAATTGACTCAGATTTGTTTAAATTTAAATAAATTTAGACACTATTTAGTATATATGTTCATCCAAATTTTAACAAATCTAATATGACCGGAGAGAGTACTAAAAACCAAGCAAGAAAACTACTCTTCCTAGAGACAGACTAGGAAATTTGGCGCGGCAACATGCCGCGCCCGTGCGGTCTAAATTTTATGAGACCACCAAAAGGTTGAAGAAGAGAACTATAGGAGCTATTTTGTTATTTTTTTGGAATTAAGTTTTTGACCTGGCTTTATCTTTTGCTATGCATGGACAACTTAGTCCGAGCGCATACGTATGAGCACATCGTGTCGACACGCCGCACACATGGGGTGATGTGGACCGATGAAGGTCCTATATAAACGTTGATAAACTGTGTTACTCAGATAGTTTTTCTACATGTAGAAGTTAAATGGTCATAGTCACGCGGTCACAGTTCTCTGAGCATACAGGGGTCCTAGATATATTATTTGTAAATTTTTTAATAAATATAATATAAACAAAGCATGAAATACATATTTTACTGGACCACATGATCGAGAAAGCTGGTTTACAGAAGTAGTGCCTTAGCTAGCTATAGTAAGTTGGATCCATGCAAGGAATGAGCAGATGCACTGGTAGGTAGTACCAATGGGAGGGTCCATTTATATGGGAGGAAAACATCCATTACAGATTTGATCGCACAGAACACTGAGTTGTTGGACATGAAGAGAACATAATAACATGCCAGACTTAACTAAATCTAACACATGACATACTACTGGCGGTGCAAGATTAGAGGGGATAACGAAATAAGATGGTAAATCCACCATCCCTACTATTTTCGGCTTACCGGGTCATCAGTGACTAAGGTCGTTGTCTCCATTGTTGGCTTAGAAAGAGTTGCACTAATGAAACTGCATAAAATAGATTTTACCTGTACCATCAAAGCCTGATGATCCTCCAGCTGAATTCACTGCTTCTGCGATTATTCAGACATAGAAGTGAAACAGGTCCTCATTCAACTGATGACGAAGAGGGAGAAACCTTTCATTCATTCCTATTGCGATTATTCAGGCATATAGGTGTAAAGCTGATCTTCGTTCAACTGATGATGAAGAGGGAGAAACCTTTCAGCAGAAATAGAGAGTACCAATACTGGTGGCCAAAGAATGTTCATTCTTACCAAACATAAGATGTTCTTGAAGCAATTCAACATGAAAGCACTCGGTGGGGATTACCTGGCATGAATTGCTCAATGAAGACACAATCCACAAAGATATCTCATCTCCCATATACTGCCAATATATGTCGAACGACCTTCGGCTATTTTTGACACCATAGAACAACAAAATGATCATAAACAAAGGCCTAAGCTGACGAAAAGAAACCTTTTGGATAGCTTCATCAAACAGAAGAACCACTCGATGCCATTGCCAACTAATTAATCCCATGCATAGATCACCTCCTTGATAATGTTATGCTCTTGTGTCGTGTAACTGGAAACCATCGGTAGCAGTATTAAAACTCAGCTCCTCACTAATTGACAAAATTTCCTTATTAGTTATAGTCAGATAGGTGTGAGAGAAGCCATTGGAGAGTCAGCTTGTATCTGCGCTGCAATTACTGATCATTGGTAATGCAATAAGAGGCATCTAAGAAGTAGATTGCATGGAGTCTAGTTCGGCATTGTTTTAATGACTGCATTGGGAAGCCTCTTGGGAAATCATCATCTGGAAACAAAATCAAGCACATTAAGAGCAAATTTTACATGCACTATTCATTCTTTAATCATCGGTACAAATTTGTTCAAAATTGTTCTACTCTGTATTATTTTTTGGTGCCAGCTAAGATGTTATCTTTGTACTGATAACTGTATTTAGAACTTCATATGAACCATATACCTACTGGTTTGGCATGTATACAGTGACTTGTCTGTAAGTATTTCTTTCTTGTTTTGAAGACAGAGGTATTAGACAAACTGTAGAAGCTAAATGAAATAAAAATAAAATAGAGAATAATCATTAAGGAACCTATAAGAAAAACAACCCATCCTGCTAACAAATCGAGATCATGGAAACTGAATGTAAGAAGAAGAAAACAACACATAATAATTAAGGAGTTCTAAGGAAAGAAAACTTAGCTTGACAATAAATGAATTATAAATTCAAGTACATGATAGCAGAAATTTCAGACAATAGATAAACGGTGGGGAAAAACACCAACTTGGCAGCAAATGAATCAGCAGTTCGAATACATGACAACATAAAAGTTCACAGAGTAAACAAACTACGGAAAATATATAAACTTGCACAGAGATTTAACATAGGAACATGCCACCATAACCAAAAAGAAAGCACATACTCAGGTGTGTTCCCTCTAATATGAACAGCTATGAAGAACCAAATATGCTATCTATCTAGCATAGACTGAAAACTACAATATTGCCACTGAACTTCAGGAATGCATGTAAGCCTGTTCATTTCAATCGGAAGTTGGACAGAAAGTAATTGGGACGAAGAAAGTATTCAATACGTAACTGATTTCCTTACTAATGTAGACAAAGAATCTAAAGAAGACACAAAATCCTGGCGACGGACGTAGCACAGGCCGCAGCAAAACCGGCATGCACTCCCCCTCGTCCCATCCCGGCTCTACCAGCCGGCTGATGGCGTCCATGGTCCGATCCAGAATGCAGGTACCATCAGTTGTGGCCTCGAGCTACAGCAAGTCCCGGCGTGCCGCCCGCTCTGAGAAATACCCTTGCCACACCTTTGGCGCCAGCGCAAGACGTGCGTGCAGATGCACACGAATGGACAAAAAGAAGAGATTCAACCATGCCGGTAGAACCGTCGGGTAGGTGATGAAGACGCGGAGGCCACACGCCGATGCAGGGGTAGAATACGGCTATGGAGGCAACGAAGGACACCAAGAGCCAAGGGTCCTGGCCCTGTGGCGTGCGGTCTTCTTGCCAGAGCTGAGGCCCTTGAGCAGGTCGTCCCGTAACCTGGCTTCGTGGCCGTCAGCGCGGTGGACGAACCTCCCGAGACCAAGAAGACGTCGGAGAGGCCGGCGCTCGGCCAGGCACCGAACACGTGCTTGATAATCCAGGCACGTCAACATCTTTGAGGAGGTGAACACGGAGGCATCCTTGATAAGCCAGGAGGTGAAGACGACGGCATGCAGAGAGGGAGAGGAGGCCGCCGGCCCTCGGGGTGAGGATGTGAGCAGCGACGATTGGGAGGAAGAGATATGACGTATCGTGATTTTTGTGTTTTTTTCCTACAAATCCAAGCGGTGACACAATCTGGATTCTTCTAGTGGAGACGTCCACCGCTTTGACCGTCTGGTAACCGAATGAGAACATGCAGGGAAAAGGCAATCAACAGATCACGCACGCATGTACGATGAAAATCCCTGACGTGTCATTAAGCTCAATGTTACTGTAGATATGAGGTACTGTAGCTATCTACAGTGTCAAAACTGATTTGGCATGTCTAGCAGATTGCTGAAGTGCTTAGCTCTCATATATGTAGTAATGGAGGAACTAAGATACTGAATTGTTCCTCTCCACTGTATTCGACCATTCAACCCAATTTATATGGCTAAAATACAGGCTTGCTTCTGGCCTCGGCGCCAGTATATATAACCCGACTTCACCGGAACCCTACCTTTGAGAAACCCCTTCTCCGCCACTATCCAAGCTCTATCCGCACCACCACGGCCACTACTACTAGAGGAAGCTTCAACTGTTGCCACTTGCTCTCTAGCTAGTAGTGGCTGCCATCGTGCTACTACCGCCGCCCCAGCCGCCCAAACCCTAACCCTATGCCGCAGCTGGAGGTGCCCGACCAGATCGCCGCCGGGTGGTTCGCGGTCGAGGCGACGGACCAGCCCGGGAGCCTGCAGAGGAGCGGCTCTAACAGCCGCCTTAACGCGCAGGCGCCGGAGTTCGTGCCGCGGGTCGCCGCGGTCGTGCCACCACCGCGGGCGGTAGTCCGCGTGTTCGCGGCACCTCCACCACCTCCTCGCGCGGCTTTCTTTGCGGCGCCCCCACCTCCTCCGCCGTTCGAGTTCTTCGTGTCGGTGAGGGTTGGCGGTGGATTTGCTGCCAAGGAGCCGGAACTGGAGCGCGCTGCGCCATCAGCCGCTGATCCGTTGGTGGACGGGCATGCCGATGAGGTCGCGAAAAAGATCACCAAGCAGGTGGGTGTCGCTCTTTTAGTAGATGCAGTTGGGACTTGGATCAAACACGAACTGTATGATCCAGATGATGTGAAGTAGGAAATTGTGTTTCAGTTGACTATCTATGACCGAAATAGGTTTTTAGCCTAGTCGACTGCTGGGACAATGATTTGTTTTGTAGCAACAATGTGTCCATTTATCCGTGGGTAATAATGTTGTTTTCCAAATGGATATGTGCTGGTAGTAGACTGTTGAGCTCAGCTTTAGGAATGCATGTCTGCTATTTTTCCTTGGGAGTGACTTTTTCCGAGTAACCAGGAAGGGCTCTTTCCTTTATATTAAGTAGAAACGCGGGAGTGACTTAGGAACAATTCAATGCATCATAATGTGCCCTTTCTGGTCAATTTATCTATTCATTATTTTTGGACCAGCTCGATTTTGTAGTTACTAGGTATTTACTATTGGGTTAATTAATCATTTTTATTTAGTTTTCTTGGCATCTGTTTTACAGGAATTGGTCAAATCTATCTGATTGTTTTTATAGTAAATATTTCTACGATACAGAATGATACCAAGATATAATTATAGGAAAAAGGAAAGAAACTATGCATCTTTCTATTTATCATAAAGGTTGCTTCGATATCCACCTCAACCATAAACGAAATGCACCTCATGCTATCATTATGTGTTGTGAACCGTAACAACAGGATAACTACCATACTAAAGATAGCCAGACTGCATGGCTGCATGGTATTAGGTAGACATAGTTGAGCCGGGATTTTTTTTGAATATAGTAGATTCATTTTTCTTGCTTGCTTCAAAAGTAATTAGCATCCTGATAAAATATGCTGGATTCATGGGAGGAAACGAAGTGGTATATTGGGAAAACTTAGTACATTTCTGTTATACTTTGTACTGACATCTTTCAGACTGTCAGTGGCAGATTTACAAAACTAGGCGCCATTGGGTGATTGGTCGGTAGACAACAAAACCTCCACTATTTTTATTTTAAGCACAATTTCTAATCGAGAATGATCAACATGCATATTTACTTTTCTGCACAACACACTTAGGGATCTTACCTACTGTGAACAATGACACTATCCTACATCGACTTAAGAAGGTTGAAACAATATAGTGATTCTTTCCTTTGGTAATGTTTTTGCATCTGTTCTAAGTGGTTACCCGTTCATAGTTTGATGGGACTTCTATTTTGTCTTTGTGGCAGCTTTATTTGGTGCAATGTGGTTATGGAGATATTTTCCTTGTATAGTTGCATAGTAGTACATGTTATTTATGGAATCAGTTAAACAAAATACTGTATCTAGAAATGGTACATTAGGTGGAGTTTTCTGGGATGCATTGTAGTTTGAAATTAAGTCTTGTCTACAATGATGGTCCTCTTATTTTTATCGGTAGAGGACACCAGGGCAGTAATCAACGATAATGTTCTGTACTTGTTCAGTTCTTATTTTATTTTGCTTTAACCTGTTCTTACCTAATAGATGGAATTTGGTAGGTGGAGTATTATTTCAGTGACATAAACCTGGCTACTACGGAACATCTGATGAGATTTATTAGCAAGGATCCTCAGGGATATGGTAAGTTGCATATTTACATTTGGTTCTACTTTTCAGTAACTTGATTCGAATTTAGATGGATATGTTGATGTGTTTATGCCTGTACTTTATTCCTTCAATACCAATCAGAGTTGTTGGGAGTAGACATTTTTTCTTGCAAGGCTTATGTTAGTATGGCATTGTATTCATCATATTGTTGATTTGCTTTACTAGAAAGACGGAGTCGAAGATGCTCATGTCTATTCCATCTAGACGCACTTATGCTCATATCTTTACTATTAAATTGCTAGAGGTGATGATGGATGGTACGTATGTCGCTCCTCTTCCTTGCCAAAATACTCCGGGTCAGTAGAAAAAAGGGATCAAAACTCCTGTTTCCGTATCAATATGATCTGCTAATCATCGGGGAAAAAACGTATCGAAAAAAAATCTTAATGGGTTCTCGTGGATGATTTGAACAGGCCGTATAGAGATCGAGATCCTATTTGTTGCGGCATGAATCTGTAGAGATTGAGATCCTATTTGTTGCGGCATGAAGCTTCCTTATCTTCTCCTTATATACGTGTGCGAGCATCCGGCTTCATCATCGTCCTCACGTTCAAGCTTGACTCCAATCTGCCAGAGTTCTCTGCGACTGTCTTTGGCTGCGAGGTCTTTGGCCGGAGTGCTGGCTACTCATCTGTCTTCTACCTCGCCCTCTGTGTCAAGAACGGCAGTGCGGTGCGGTGGTGGAGTACAACAGCGTGCGCCTGGCCTTCGATGACCTCGACGGGTTCTGCGTCCTGGCGAGGAGCATCGTGAGGTGACCGTTGTGGCCACTAACGAGGGACTTGGATGCTGGACCATATGCACGAGAGCATCGAGAACCAATTGAGCACAACGATGTTCAACAACGGGCTGAGTTGCTGCTCCTGTGAAAGCTGGTGGTGCCTCCTGAGTCCTGAGCGCCAGCATCACGGTGATGGGGTAAGGCGACCAACTTTGACCCTAAAACTATGCACTCCCCAACAAAAATGGAGGGTGGTGCAATCCGTCGCTCTAGCACTTCGACCTCGTGGAGCCGGCCACACCAACATCGTGCTAGGGTCGTTTCACACAGTGCCCTGCATAGGGAGAGGTGGGTCCGTTTCAAGATAAACGGGTTGGCCTACTTCAACATGTTGCTGGTGAGTGGTGACGAATGTTGGCGATGCCGCAAGGTGGCGGTGGGGTGATAGTGCCCGGGATGGTGGCAGCCCATGTCGCGCAACCAGGGAAGATTTGTAGAGCAACGCCTAGCTCAACGGCCAGGCGCTCTCCTTCTGGGTCACCACATGTGACGGCCGGGTGCTTTGCTTCTCTAACTTCGCGCGTAGGGGACAATACATGGTAGTTCAGCCTTAGGGGGCAGTTCTTGCCCTGGAAGGGAAGAAGGATTGGCACCAGCGTCTTTGAGGGCCAGCAGACAGGCGGAGTCACGAGTACACTGAACCGGTTTGCTGTCTGCTTTGCTTAATTAGTTGAGATTTGTATATAATTGTATGAGTTAGTTCATCAAATAGAGAGTGTACGCCTGCCTCTTAAAAACATAGTGAGAGGTACATCGTTGCAGATGAATGCAACCTGCAACCGTTTGTTTTGTCAACATCAATGGCTCTATTTGCTACATGAGATGTTTTGCAACTCATTGATCATAATAGCTTCCCAATGAAATTTACTGAATGATGCTAAAGCCACAAACCTTAAAAAATGGTATTAACTTGTTTCAAACAATTCATTTGCATAAAAAAATTACAATAAGTGTGCAGCCCATTGGGATGGGAGATGAGGAAACAATGCCTTTTGAAGATATTTTTTGTTTATAGAAAGGTTTCTTCCCTATTAATTATTTTTGTAATCTTCATCATGAAAAACTCAGAAGGGAGGACCTCCAATCTTAATAGACAAAATCCACAACACTGTGTTTGGTTGCACTGAATTGGGTCTGGAATCAGGGAATTGGAATTCGAGACTTTAATTCTGGTGTTTGGGTGTGCTAGGAATCAACGAAAGGAAATTAGGATCAATTCCGTGCAGGGAGCGGTCACGTGAGAAACCTCCTTGTACCGATTCGGAGGTCAGGACCTCGGAAAGGTCGTGGAATCGCATGACTCTCTTGCTCGCGTGAGACTTCCTCTGTCCCGCTCACGGCCTGGAGACCGGTGGCGGCCATGCAGGTACTGTCCCTCTCCTATTCTTCTCTCCCATGGCCACCCCTCCCTTCCACCTCCCCCTTGCCGCGAGCCCTGTTCACGGACTCCCCATGGGAGCCCCCCTTCTCGCCCTCTGAATCCTAATCCCGTCCATGCCCTCTCCGTTCCTTCTCCCCCATGGCCGTCCCTCCCTTCAACTTCTCCATGGCAGAGGCCTAGGCGCCCCCTCCCCACCCTTTGAACCCTAACCATTTCCTTGCCCGTCCCTGCCCTGTCCTTTCCATCTCCTTGCTGATGTTTTTTTCGTTGAAATTACAGATTCTATTGACAACAAGTAGCAACTGAGAGCAATTTGAGGTTAGGCAAAACAAAAAATTAGCTCCTGCTACATGTCTGAACATGGTCATGTATTTGGTTTGAATTAGTTTGTCTCCTCCATCAGGTTCCTCCGTCAGGTTCGGTTTGAATTAGTTTGTGTCCTCCATCAGATTTGCTACATATCTGAACCTTGTTGAGTTGCTACGCACTGTAGTCGCCAAGTACAACATCATCGTAACAGTACGTACATTTCTCTGTTGATTGCTAGATGTTGCTGATGGTTTTTGTGGCAGGCGACAATTGCATACCGTCTCAGTCGATGATTTAATTGGCTATCTAAATCCAACTTGCGTACATTGTCATTGGACAGGAGGTCAGTGACCTAGTGGATTCTACAATTGTGGAACCAGATAGCTAGCATTACCAAATTTCAGGGGAATGAAAGATAGAGTAAATCAACATATGTATGCTCCAAAACCATATCTTGCTTATTTTGATTTGTAGTGTTACAAGAGGGGGAGGTGACGAGGAGAAACTTCAACACGTGAGGCCTCAAGTTATATTACTACTGGCAGATCTAGTTATATTGAAGTTATGTGCGAGAGAGGCGGCCACGGAACTCGAGCGGACGCCTTGGTTCAGCGCGTGTATGGCCATGGCACTGGTAACCAAGGGAGGAGGCCACCTCTGCCAATTATCTTCCTCGACGGTGCGATGGAATCCGGTCGGTCGCTTGTTTGAAGTGTTCATGACTATTGTGTGCCATGTACGGATTATTTTAATATTATTATGTATGGAAAATAATACATATACATTTTAATACACACATGCTACTATTTATACATGTACACAAGTATATATATTGTCCAAAAGCAAAGAAACATCGAATTCCATAGTTTGCACATCCAAACAGGAATCGGAATTGGGTATCACCCTCTGATTCCAACAACAAATTCCAAACCACACAAACGTCAGAATTCAAATTGGGAGTCATTTCCTTTCTAGACAGGAATTGAATTCCCGCCGATTTCAATTCCAAAAATCAATTCTGTGCATCCAAACAAAGCACAATAGAATTGTGTGTGACAAGCAAAAAGTTATTGAACCATGGCAACACATGTGCATTCAGCTAGTATTGGATAAACTACAACGCTGTGTTTTTGTTTGTTTAACTTATCTGGTACTCATAGCTGGGTATAGGGTGGATTTTGTGTTTTCGTCTATGGTCCAATCTTAAGAATTTGTTGTATAGGATCTTCCAACTAACGTATCCGTGGTGAGTAATATGCTGTCTCCCTGAACGCAGTGCCAGTATCAGTTATTGCCGGCTTCAAGAAAATAAAAGCATTACTGCATAATAACGCAATGCTTGCTGCAGCTCTCCGTACCTCATCAAAACTTGTAAGTTATATAGGTTGTTTTCTGTAGTAAAATGCTGTAAACTATCTACTTATATTGTTAGCATAAAGTACTTAATGTGTATCTACTTACTACCTTTACACTGTAGATTATAAGTGGTGATGGAAAAAGAGTAAAACGTCGGCATCCATTTACTGAATCTGATATGCAGGAGTTCCAGGTATTCATCATCTTTGCACATATGTTGTTTCATTTTGTCATTTTAGATAATAGACGCTGTTTCATTTGACTAGCTCTCTTGTAGTCTCGAATTGTTGTTGCAGAAAATCTTCCTGGCGATCCTTCTTACCAGAATCTTATGGAGATCTTTTCAGCTGTTGGCAGGTAGGTGTAATTGAAGCATGCACCCTATCCCCCCCCCCCCCCCCCCCCAAGAATGAACAATATAAGTACTAATCGATTTTGTCATGTATCAGTGTGAAAACAATTCGTACATGCTATCCTCAGACTCCAAATGGCCCTGGTCCAGCTACTAATAGATCTGCCAAGCTAGATATGCTTTTTGCCAACAAGGTAATCATGATTTCAATTCTTTTATAATGTTGTGGGGAATTGACTATGATTAACTAGCATGTTCTCATGGAATTGTTCTTAATGCATTAGACTTGATCCAATATTCTATTCTGCAAACTTTAGGTCCTTAATAAAAAATATTTTACACGAAAAAGTATATTAAGTTGGAGATTTGGCCCTTACATTTAGGACATCTTTGTTATATCCCTTTTTGCATTGGTTCCGAATCTTGTAACAGTACATGCTCTTATGTTTTGAGAACCTCTGCAAGAAACTCAAAATCTAATCTATTTGTTCGAGCTTGCTGTAAGGGCTAAAATGAATGTGACCTGAACATGTCTCGTGGATCTGTGGAGCGCAATACTTACTGAATCACAATTCATGAACAATAAGCAATGTTCCTCAAATGATAACACATTGAAGCCACATCTCTTTTTGCATAAGCCTGACATACTATCCTTCTTATTTGATGTACCAACACACGATTTAGCAGGCATTCACACCTGAATCTAAAACTAACTAATATGGAGCTGCCAAGTGTGTTGAACCCAAGCTCCCATACCCACACGATGCCTATGCTCTTCGTGTATCACCTGAAACCAAACACATCAGAAATTTCATCATGTAGCAACAAGTGAAAAATAAGCAACTCGAATGAGCAATGTCACTAAGGGGCAGAATTGGTAGAAGTTAGAGCATACCCTACCCAGCAGTGCCCCCCAAATGGCCTTTTGCTGTCCTAAACGCTGTCTGCGGACAGCAAGGCCCAAAAATGAGCTCCCAACGCAAGGGAAGGGAAGGGGGGGGGGGGGGGGGGGGGGGGGGCGGCCCGGCCGATTCGCGACCCAAATTGGTGCAATGTTTGCGGACGGGCGACGGACAACGAACAACGCAAGCGTCCTCATCTTGTCCTCCTTGGCCTGCTCGTCAGGGCCAAAATTCCCCACATCCCCCCCCCCCCCCCCCCCCCCCGTGCGCATCCAACCCCTAGGAAGCCATGGACGAGCAATAGCCGCTGCCGCCCCCAAACCACCCCCGCTGTCCCTGCTCCATCTTTCGGCCCCGCAACCACACCCCAGCCCACCGTCGAGGCTTTGCGCAAGCCGAAGAAAGAGCCGTCTACGGAAAACAAGAAGAGGGCTGCCCGTTGCGTTGGTCAGAAATTGCGATAGACGTAGGCAACCGCTGGTGCTGCGCTTGTGGTAGAGGCACAAAAGATGGTTCATAGCAAGGCCCCGTGGCACTGCAATACCGACAATCGTCCGAGAGGTGTGGACTAGACCATCTATTGTACAACATTTGCCCTTGTTGTTGCATTTTGTGTATATTATATATAATTGTGCTTAGGAATATGATGATGAAACAGAGAGCACCATCTTTGCGGCTAGGACTCAATAAGGAGTCTTGATTGAGCACGAGCCATTGTTTGAGGAAGAGCTCACCCGCATAGCTCCCGTAGGGTGCAAGAGGGTGCAAGAGGACCGGATCTTACACGGATGAGGACATAGTTCTTTGTGGTGCTTGGATGGAGGTGGGGCAAGACCCAATGTGTGGTGCTCAACAGAAGGGAACCATTTTGAAAAGGGTTCATGATCACTTGTAT
The DNA here is from genome assembly GCA_916181665.1 of Avena sativa. Classification (NCBI taxonomy): domain Eukaryota; kingdom Viridiplantae; phylum Streptophyta; class Magnoliopsida; order Poales; family Poaceae; genus Avena; species Avena sativa. The sequence goes on along the minus strand of OV702283.1, from coordinate 226,026,015 downwards.
GAACACTGTCAATTGTCGCCCTACAACTTTGCCCTACTTCTTCAGTGACTGCAATGCAAACTCAAAGAGGTGGGGGTTCATCTTGGTAGAGTGTAGCAAGTTCCAAGGCGCCTTTGATCATGTCAAAAAGCGACCCGTGAGTGGAGAAGGCGCGGCCACATTGGTGCTCAATGCATTACTCAACTTCAAAGAGTGTCATGAAGGGATTCACATTGGTCCATGCTTGGAAAGAAATCAAGGATTGTCCTAAGTGGGGAGAAATCTATGAGATCTATTAGAGGGACAACAAAATGGGTGAGAAGCAGAAACTCCTCGTGGTAGATCTTGAGGAGGCCGAAGCTAGTGAGACCCCAAAAGGCAACCGTGCGGGTCGGCCAAAGGGCCCAAAGGCAAGCAAGACTGATCTTCTCCGTGCAGCCAATGCCGTGGCCTTGCAATCCGCTTTGAAAGTCATGATAGCCGACAAAGGGGTGGCAAGTGAGAGGAAGCACAAGGATAGAGAGGACCAAATGAAGAGCTTCATGGACTATCAAGCTAGGAAGCTAGAGCTCGATGAGAACAAAACCCAGGCCGCAGCCATAGAAGCGGAGCTCAACTTCCAACTTAAGCAAAAGGAAGCCAAGCTCAAACTCAAAGAAATTGAGTTGAATGCCCAAGCAAGGCCAAAGAGGTTGAGCTCAAAGGAAGGGAAGTTGAGCTCAATGCCCTAGCAATGGCCAAGGATTTTGAGCTCAAGCAAAGAGAAGTTGATGTTTGGTTCGAGAAGAGGCGGAAGATGATCCTTGAAAGGGATGCATAATCGTCCCACGTGTAGCTATTCTTTTGTGTTGAACTATGTTGGTCTTTTATGTGAACATTTGTATGTTGGATGAATGTATGTTGAGCTATTGCACGTTGAACTATCGTATCTTCACATATTTTGTTTTGAATTGTGGGAGAAAAGCTGTGAAATGGCATTTTTAGGCCGAGAGCTCACCCGTGGCTGAATTTGGCAGGAGAAATGCTCCCCCCCCCCCTTTGGGCGCACACGCGGACAAGGGAGGACACCGCAGCCTTGGCCAGCCCCAAATGGACACATTTGGTGTCCGAAATGGGCTGCGCCGTTGGGGATGCTCTTATCTGCACTGCAATTATCTAAGCTATTTCAAGTTAGCAATGTTGAGGAAATCATTAATTGGTAACTGCTTGGCCAGCTAGCGAGTAGAGGATTGATAAGCGAATCGGCCAGTTAATGAGTTATTGGCCAATTAATCAGTTAGTCGGCTACTATTCGGTGACCCTCAGAGCAGGGATTAATCAGTTAATCAGCCAATTTTTTGAACCAAGGCTGTTAGTACTTCAGATTTCGCTCCAAATCACCTCCGGGTCATATCCAAGTTGAATGATTGAGTCAATACATAAAACCAAAAAAAGGACCTACCAGTTATATGGTTTACGGTTTACATTTAATACAGTTTGGCCACACACAGCGATTACAAAAATAACAGAATTGTAGTTGCAACACTGAGGAATTCCCAATGGCCGTCTTACATATTCTACATACTCCCTCCATTCCAAATTACCCTCTATTCTACTCCCTCCGTTTCAAAATATAAGACGTTTTATCTTTTTTCTGGAAGACATGTATCTAGATGCCTTTTAGTGTGTAGGTTCGAGCAAAGTGAGTGAACCTACACACTAAAAGGCATCTAGATACATGTGTTCCAGAAAAAAGATAAAACGTCTTATATTTTGGAACGGAAGGAGTAGGTTTTTGTGTATCACTTTGGCCAAGGTTTTCTTGTTTTCTGAACTAGCATAAAAACTCTCTGAACATATATCACTAAAATAGACCTGAATAGTATCAAATCCAATGGACTAAAGATGTGATTCCTTACCCTGAAACTCCCCAATCATGATTTTCACGAACTCTTTCCTCCTCACTACCTCTGTTTTTATCTCCTTGATCTTCTCCTAATGTGCTCGGGGAAAAACAGTATCAGGTAGTGTAAACTGTAAAGTACATGGTCAAGTTGTGCAATAAGAACCTGATTTCTCCACTATAACTACAAGTCTACTCCCGGTCTGAGTCTTGATTCGAACAACTAGGTAGGGATGTGCGGCTTGCCGCGTGCTTGCCCGCCTGCGGCGGGCAAACCGATATGAACAATCGATGAAAACATTCAAGTGGATCTCGGATAAAAAACGCTCAATCTAATTCTACTTTAATACTTTACAATACATTTTACCAGAACATAGTATGACATAGCAGTACATAGGAGATGCTTACCAACTAAATGAACAACAACCTTCTGCTCCACCATTATACTCTAGACTAAAGTTCCTTTGGAGGAAAGTCATGTATAGATATACTACTGCCGATATAGGAGAGAAACAGAAAAGATGCAACCAAATTATTGTAGAATAGGCCAATGGTAAAAATCACTTCGGTAATGTAACATTTTAATAACTTGACAAATATATCATGCTAAGTTCTAATTCTTAGATTATATAGTTCTTAATATATAAATAAATATTGTAGATTTAACAACCATTTAACTGTGTGTCAGAATTGATTATCTGCTACAACGCTTCACCCATAAGGTGTCATGATACAATGCAAAGGTTATGCAAGACTGATTCTCCCAAAATAAACGAGAGAAATAAGCTAGAATACAAGCGCAGAGAAACTACCTTAGTATATTACCTCTTCTACAGAATTATTGTCCAGCATTAAGGAATGAAGACTGAAGCAGGAGGAAACTACCATGCATTCCAAGATCCTATCTTATGAATATGAATAAACGAGCACACCAAAAGCATATTGCCTACAGGAACGTAATGAATCGAAAGGGAAAACATCTAAACCTGCAGATCCGTGGAGAAAGCAGCCCATGATGTCCACCAACACCCAGATCATTTGAAGCCAACATTGAATCTGCAGGGGAAATCAAAGGCAAACTCAGCACAAGGAAAAACAAAAAAAACAGTGAGAAAAAGGCACCACCACCAGAGCACCTCAACCAGATTCGTGATGTGGGGAAGCAACGCCGTCTTGCTGTTGTCCTGCTGCTGCTGACGGCGCAGCTAGACAGATAGTCAACGAAGTGTGTTATCCTCCAAGCCATCATGTCTGCTGACCCTGAAACCCGTGCCCAGTCCAATCAGAGAGAGAAAGAGAGAGAGAGAGGGGGAAGGAGATGCACCTGCTTAAGGCCAGGGTCGGGGTAGATGGAACCTGCAGGCTGTCAAGGTCATGGACAGCGGCCCGTGCTCCTCCCATCCCTGCTGCACCCTCGGGCGCTCGTGGTCGGGAAGGAGCACCGTGGAGGGCTGGGAGCTGCCGCCCGTGCACCTCCTGTCCAGCGTCGTGGACCTTGGTTCAGACAGGGGAGGAGACATCCTTGCCCTCTCGTGCATTGGGCGGTGGCCCATGCTTGGCGGCACGAACACGGCGACAAGGAGGAGAAGTGACGAGGACGTAAGGGAGAACCTTTGTAGCTTGCTCTGCTTGCTACAGAGGAGGACGTCCGCAACCACGCTCCAAGCTCGGCCTGTGCACACCGACACCATGGGCTGCCCTCTAGCTCGCTCCCTTGATGGAGATGGAGCGGGGATGCAGATGCGTGGCCGCCCGGATCCGCCAGTCCCCTTTGCATCCTAGCCAAGAGAGTGGAGGGAGAAGCGGCCGAAGTTGGCCGGGATCAGAGGAGAGAAGCGACGGCTGAGAGAGAAAGAGGAGGGCAACAGCTTTACCCTCGGCGGTCCAAGGAAATACCACACCCTGCCACTGCGCGGCATCTCCTGGTTTGTAACGACATAGAGCCACACACCAACGCTCTCCGACCATCTGGCCCCGGAAGACGCTGGCCCCCACCGTCAGTGAAGGTAGCTTGCTTCAGTGCCAGTGCGGATAGATTTTCAAAGCCGAACAGGGTTCAGATGAACAGTCAGGATCGGTTGGATCGCCTCGATCGGACGGTTCGGACCACCTGTGACTAAATCGGACGGTTAGAAGTGGTTTGGAACCCCAATCGGACGGCTGGGACCTCACGTGGCCTCTAAGAGCTTGGGAGGGGGGTACAAATATATTCTTTAGATGTTGCACAGCTTGCTGAGCTTGTTTTTCCATGACTAAAATCAGAAGTAGGCAGCTTCTCTGAGGAATCTAATAGACTTCTCTGGGAAACGTTTGTTTGGACGCTTCACATAGGCTAACTTTGTACGGTAATCCTTGACGCATGTGTGCTACAGTGCTGCATACCTATTGTGGCTTTTTGGATCATCTTATAGTGTTCTTATCAGTTTTCTGCTGTTCATTTGTGCATCATGCTTTTCTTCTGTTAGGTACATTTTTTTGCTGCTTTATACTCGACAAAAGGTATGGCAGAACATTAACCCAATTTGGGACCTTTAAGCATCTGTAGTTGTTGTAAAGGTGGGTTTAAGTTGGGAATTGTAATTGAAATTGTTTTTGCTATTTATATACATATGGAATACATCCTCCGTTGGGTGTAATTATACTAGTCTGTATTTGGAAATACTATGATTACAGAGTAATCTGAACAAACAGTTAGTCATGTATTCCTCTTGCATGCCATTACAAATTCACAATACTACTATACGATCTTCTAATAAAGATTTATCTATGTTAGTTTGAATATATTTAATAGTTATTGTTGAAAAAGGTGCAATACATTTTTATTTGGAAAATCTTCTTCTTTTCAAAGGCTTTTAAGGGCTAGGTGCTCTATTTCCCCCTCTCCTGACACCCATTTTCTCTTCTCTCGCCTGCCGGCCTCCCAGTGCTCATAAGCCGCTTTCCTCGTCTAGCTCCGCCTCTGCGAGGTGCAAGGACGTCGCTCAGTGATTAAGCATGCTTAAGCGCCTAGGCGCACTCCTAATTTAACCTTGTGTTATTCCCGATAATTTGCTGTATACTTCTGTGCTAACAGTAGGCAGTAGTTCATGTTCATTGCTTGCTAACATATTGATTTTTGTCCTTGAAACTTAGCTGCATGCTTTTGTGGAATACGAGACTCATGAGGATGCTATGAAGGCAGTATGTGCTACATGATTTTGAATTCATAAATACAATGTTTGCACCGTGTTTTGTCTTGATTTTGATCGATTTCTTGCAGATTCTGGAGCTAAATGATGAAAAGAACTGGAGAAATGGGCTTAGAGTACGGCTCCTGAATACTTGCATGGTTAGCAACCAACGATATTATGTTTCTTCAGTTGTTGCCCAACGGTATATATTCAATTTAAATGCCTGCACTTGCTTGTATTGACCATATAAGGCAGGAAAGTTTATGTCAATGCACTAGTTCATTCTGGATTTTGGAACTATGTATTTGCACTACATTTCTGCTATTTAGGCAAATGTCACTAGTCTGTTAGTTCACCTTTCGTTTTTACCATCCCTGCTTTTAACTTATATAAATCCAGAGTGCAGTAGTGGTATTGACATAAATGACTTTGATTGCTGTTGCAGTGACGATCTTGCCGCCATCTATAATCAACTGTTACAATTTATGTTTTCTATTGGCGTGGACATCAATATATTTGATGTTTATTCTTTCATAAAATCTATGAGGTGTCTGTTGCGAAAAAAATCACACTGAATGGATTGTATTTATGTCTTCTGCTTTTGGTACTAATAATTTTCCTTATGATTTGGATGGTAGACAAAGGGGCCGGTAAAAGGGAAAAAGGGAGCGCATGAAGGTGATGGAAACGGTGAGGAGGATGTCTCGACTTCAGACCAATCAAATGAGAGACAACTTGAAGGATCCTTTCAACTGTCAGATGTATTGCCAGAGCACTTGGTAAGGAGTCTTGTTGTAGTTTACCTAACACAGCCCAAACATAATTAAAATAAGATCCAACTTGGATTGAAGCAGCCCAGACATAATATTCTTCCAAACTAACTTGAAGAACCACTAGGAAGTTTGGTTCTCTGGAAACTACCATACTTGCATATGTTGTTATACAGTCTGTTCTAAGAATAGGGTTTAGTGCTTGTTCTTGATTTAATCACATGTAACTTACCACCCTATTGTTGTACAGTTTGATGACAACTCAATTGACAAAGAAGGTCCAAAGAGTGGGAAAGGCTGTGGTCATGGCTGCAGAGGCCGAGGGCGAGTGTATCATCAACAGAACAACAATCAGTACTATAATCACAATGGCAGCAACCATCACCAGGTTATCAACCGTGGTGGCACCAATCCGGTTGGCACACCACCAAACAAGCAGCCCATCAAGCCCGAGCAGCTACTACCTGTGGCCAACAAACAACCTCCTGGCCCACGTATGCCTGATGGCACTCGTGGTTTTGCCCTGGGCAGAGGGAAGCCGCAACCATTGCCGACAGGGTTGTGCACTGTAGAGCCTTAAAACCATCGCTGGGTCTCGTGTTGATATAGATGGTGGTCTCAAACCAAGCCTGTTGTTTCTCCCATGGATGTTTGTGCTGTGGTTTATTGTACTACTCTTTGTCGGCCAATGGTTGGTCCCATGTACTTGTATCGTGTGCCAGTGTGTGTCCTTCAAATTTTTTTCTTGTGCCGGTGTGTGAGATGCACGGTTAAGCTGACTAACTTAATAGTTCTATCTTGTGGGGGTCTACTACAGAGTATTTGTTGACAAGGGATTAAGAACAGATTAAAAAAGAGTACTCCCTTTGCCTTCAAAAGGATGTCATAAGTTTGTCTAAATTTGGGTATATGTATACATTTAATAGTGTCTACATACATTAAATAAATTTGTGACATCCTTTTTGAGACGGAATGATGTTTGTCTCCATATTTATCAGAGACACTTCCTGTGGCCCGCGAGACAAGCCTGGCCTAGGCCCGTGCCGGCATATGAAAAGACATGGTCGTGCCTAGCCCGTGTCGGCATATGAAAAGACATGGTCGTGCTTGAGTAACGCGAATAAGTGGCAAAAATAGCAAAAAAATAGTCATGCTGGGGTTTGAACCTGACTGCACCACCAAATCCTACTTGTAACAAGGGCAGTTCAGCCTTTTATAGTTTCTATATCATGGACCTGCAGAAACAGAGGCTCTTTGTGTTGATGGGCCGGTGTGCCTGATGTGCCACGTGGATGGGGCCATCAGAGCCCGCTCTTCCCCTTCCGTGCCTACCGTTGGTGATTCGATCCATCTCGCATCGTCCGCTGGGACCCCTGCGGCTGCGCCATAGCATTTCTGGTGGCAATGGTGGAGGTGGCAACACCAATAATATAGGAGATGCCATTGTGGAGGTTGATCCAAGCAACACGACAACGAGGAGTGATAATCTTTAAGTTTATGCTCGAAACTATGAACTATTATGTTTTGAACTATAAACTTTCGTTGTTAGTTATGCTCGGTACTATGTAATATTTATGCTATGATATGTGGATTTCGTGGTTATCCATAATTGTTCATGACGTGTGGTCCCATGTTTGATTTTTGATTCATTTTTTATCATATATGTTGTGAAATGAGTGTTGGTGGCACTATAGCGGTTCTACATTTTGCAGCAGTCGGGTGCTGCAAAATGCGGTAACTGATAAACCAGGCATAGCAAAACTGCAAATCAACTACTGCCGCAAAATACAGAAGCCGTTAGAGATGCTCTAGGGTGGGGCCATTCTATAACTT